>CM039119.1:33439112-34693114 GCA_022036555.1 Microstegium vimineum | reverse complement strand
CCACACCTTCAGCAGCATGAGACCTTCACCTGCAACAAGGTGGGATAAACCCTGAGTACTCGAATGTACTCAGCTAGACTTACCCGTCATAAACCAGAAATAAATGACACCAAGGATTATGCAAGGCTTTATAGTGGACTAGCTTGACTCAATTTGCATAAAAGCCTTAATATGACTTATGAGTACTTCATTGGTTCCTTGCCATATTTTAGTAATTATTACCTGACAACTAGATTAGCACCTGTACTAAGCAATACACTTGATTAACAAGCAACAATAACCAGTTCACCCTTCTGGTCCATCATATCATTTTCATCGTAACCGTTCAAGTAGATTATTTGTTTCCACGCCAGTGTAGCAATTGTCAAGTTCTCACTAACGGGGAGAGACCGCAATTCAAATTGAATTCCTATCCAGCTGGAGGGTTTATTCCTCACCCAAACCTCGCAGTCCCTGGACCAAGGGACGCGACAGTCGCCTAGTCTACCTTTCAAACCAAGATTGATTCAGAATCATACGCAACAAGCCGGAGGACCGCTCGGCACCCCGTACATCTATCCTAGGGATCAGCTAGCTGGCCTCGGCCTTACACTCCGCATCCTCGCCAACCCGCACCAGCTTGCGATTTGCTTCGTTCTTGGTTCGGACAGTACGTAGGTTTCGCGGCTCGAACGAGTTATCATGCCAGCTAAGGGTTGAGGCATGTGTTCCACATGACAAGAGGGACACCACCCGATCGGCCCACCAAAAAGGCAGACACGTACGCAAAATACCGGCCTAGGGCGCACAGCCCACCTAGATGTTGCCAGTATCAGACGTACGGACAATTTACCAACCTCCCCGGTTGCCTTTCCATTTCATGATATCATTCAACCCATCGGTGTGCCACGTAGGGCATTACGTGACAGAGGGTCACCGATGTTCCATATTAATTTAGCAATGCTAAGCATCTATCTTTGCTATACTATCAGGTTAACAAGGATATAAGGATAGCAATAGCAATAGCAAGGAGGGTGATATGCATCAAATAGGTTCATTCAACTCCTATACTTAATGCAACAACATAGTATAACATAGTAAATTGATATCATAAAATAAGGGAGTTAGAATGCTCTGGGGCTTGCCTGGGACCAACACTAGGTCAGTGTTCGTTAGAAGTCACTCGTTTAGCGAGCACCTTTGAAGACACATTCCATCTGCGGTCTTCGTCCATCAACACCACCTTCGGGTTATCTCCAAGCGTCACGTCCTTCTCGTATGTACTTATCGTACCTAAATGAAATGCCCATGCATGTGCATGAATGCGGAGAAATGGTAACACAAGACACACTTGCAAGCATTCCAAACAAGCACAAGTTCATATAAGGCATGCATAAGCACTTAGAGTTAATTATCTAAGTAACGCTCAAATATAACATAAGCGATGAAAGCACATTACATGACATACCTAGTTACCTAGATAGAGAGCACACCAATCATGATATAATATTAAATTCAAGTCAAACCATGTCAAGTATCCATCCATCAAGTTTACTTAGTATATTGAACTAGCAAGAACAAGTTAAAGTAATTAACTTACACATGCAAGTTCGGGACAGCAACATGCAGCCACGGTTTTAATCATAACTATAGTTATACTAATCCAAAAAACATGATTCTTACATATTTGAAAAGCTAATTAAGTTATCTACAACTTCCTTTTAAACACGCAAGGATAATTTAATAGTTAAGCAACTCGAATTAATTAAAGAAGGCATCTCTGTCCAAAAGGTAGACAGATTTGGCACCCCTTCTTAAAACTGCTATAACTCAAGTTATAGAACTTCTAAAAATATGAATCCAGACAATCTGGAAAGCTTATAAAAAGTTCTACAATTAATTTAATATTAGCAATTCATGATTCACAATTTAACTTAGTCAAAAAGCACTTATAAACAGATCTGTCCAGAGGGTTGGGCAGATTTTAATATCAACTCGCAAAATGCATATCTCCCAAACTATTGGGGATATGGCCACCAAAATTTAACACAAGCTAGATAATAATATTACCTACAACTTTGGTATTCACCATACCAACAGAAAACATAATTTAGTATATGACAAAATTTATTTTCTAAACACTATGCATGCAGCCAAAACAACTAGAATTCACATTTGTTATTTTCATAACTCACAAACCACTTAACCATTGCTCCTGAACTTTTAACCAAACATCATTCATCATACAAGGAATACACCATGATTATTTCATAATTTCCGGAGCAATGCACACCGGCGATAAATATTTAATCTACAAAATGAAGCTTCTAGAACAGCAGCACAAGAATCATTTTTCCTGCAATTAAAACAAACTCAAACCTACCAGGCAATTGATCTAGTGCGTAGAGAATTTCATAATGATTCCAAAAAGTCCAAAATCGCATCCATGCAATTTTCCTATGATTTAATACGGATTTTCAAATATCGCTGCACAGAAATAAAATAAATTTCGGGATTTCACTTTTGCATTCAGAGCCCTGCACTTTTACCAAACTAATCAAGGATATATACGCAAATCAATGAGTCTGGTAAAATATGCAAAATGAAATAGATAAAAGCTTCTATTTTCAACCATGCCCTTTCTGCATGTTTTTCACGGGAAAACGACGGGAGACGGAGGACGGCGGACGGGAATCGGCGGAGAAGACGACGGTCGAGGACGAGGTGAGCAGGGCAGAGGGAGCTGCTGTGCTGCTGGCCTTCCCCAGCAGTAGCCTTCCCCGGTCGGCAGCAGGCACGCTGCAGGAGCCGCTCGCGCGCGTGACGACGCAGAGGGGCGCGAGGGCCAGCGGGACCGGGCCGGCGACGCGCAGGGGCGCTAGCCGCTGGGCCACTGCCCGGCACGGCGGGCAGCCGTCCTGGCTTGGCACATAGGGGCGAGGGAGAGGGCCGGGGACGCGCTGCAGGAGCAGCGACGACCGGCTGCCTGGATCGGCAGTGCTTCGCATGGGGAGGGCGCGCAGGGATGACCAGCCTGCTCGGCCAGGGAGGAGAAGGGAGAGGGAGACCGAGAGAATGGAGCCGGTGCCGAGGGAGGAGGAAGAGAGGGCGTGGGTGGAGGAGAGGCTCTCGGCAATTTCTGCCCAGGGAGAGAGAGAGCCGGCTGATTTATTCTCCTCTTTCGCCACCAATTCCATTAATTGACACTGCCCAAATCCGACTAATTACGAAACTGCCACTGTCGGTCTATTTTCTCGATTTTTAAACCGTCTGTCGTGTCACGAATCCGAGTACACTGTTGCGAAGGTCTCGACGAGTAGAACGAATTTGCTTTTACCACCACGGGCAGATTCGGATTAGTTTTTGAGATATTAAATCCGAAAGAAAACCCCGCGGAAACCGGGAACTGAAATCCCGAATTCCTATTGATCTTCGGGCCTTTGTTTCTCTATTTTCGGAGCTGATTCGTGTCTCGATTTTTGAATGAAGTTTGTTCGTCTTTACCCATTCTACAACTTTTCTTTGAGGCGCGTCGCCATGCGAGATCTCCAAATAGTTGGTCAACGATGGTCAAAATCGTCGTCGGTTGCGCTCGGATCCAGGTTCAGAATATTTTCTGGGCATTTTCTCTGTTTCCGGGCAACACGAACCTTTCACGACTTTTGTTGTAGAGTTCAACTGGAGTATTTCGGGCAAGGTCGGGAGACTTGGTTGAACTCGTATAATTATTTCCGCTTTATAAAATAAACTGGCTAATTATAAAAAGTCGTCATTCCATGTGGCGTTTTAAATTCCAAAGTTTACGAAACTTCTCCAAGGGTTCATATGGATGGAAATAGATATAAGGCACGTAGAATTAACACCTTATTATACTTTCCTGAGGTATGAACTATAGTCTCTGATTACCGATTGACCCGATATAAATAGGCTTAATCACTTCTTAGCCTGTGATTAACACCGAGGGTGTTACAGCCCTTCCCCCCTTAAAAAGAATCTCGTCCCGAGATTCAGAACGAAAGACTTTTAACGGAAGAGAAACACGTCACTTATCTTCCAATACCAGCGATAGCACTTGGCTATATAGCTTCGAGCATCCAAGCGACAAATCTAGTCGACCACTTCTTGATACTTGTGCTTTATAGGATGTTTTTGTTTGAAGAATTTCCTTCATTGATTTCCATGAAGCATTGTTACTTTGGGAGAAATCCCAAAAATAGTAAAATACTTCACTCTATAGGTATCGTAGGTGGTTCAGAGCATAACGATCACCCACAAGTAGCCTTTCTTCTAACTACTGTAGCATAACCATGCACAACTTGCAGCTTCTGTTTCATATTGATGGCTTCCCGCTTATCCACAAAGTCCAAAAAGAAATCCCCAGAGGGAGCATCAGGAATGTATTTTCCATAAAAGATGATCTCCTGAATAGGTAATCATCCTTTGAGACTACGAGGAGCTGACTAACTAACAAGAATGTTTATGTTAGTCGTTTCTTGTCCCATTTTCCTGAAAAGTAAATTGATGGAAAGCTACATAATGTTCCATGTGTGCAGTCTGTCTCTGATGACAACACTGTATTATCCGAGTCCGTTGAGAGAGCGAAGAATGTGATAGCTGCCTCTGTCGGCTCGGTGTATTTGTTGAACATCTTTGAAGGAGAGTGTCGCTTCCAAACGACAACACTTATCAAGCTTCAATTTTATGCAACCTCTTGGGTAAAAACACAAGGGAGGCACCAAAAGAAGGTACGGTTATAACCCATTGAGCTTTCGCTGTGCACTTTGATTACTGAGAAGAGTGCTAACAAGGTCTGGAGAACAACAAAAGTTGTAAACCTTTCCCAAACTCGAGATACAATACACAATCAAGTAGCTGGATGACCTTCCTACATGATGCAGTTGTAAAGTACCTTGAGTTGAATTGCACTATCGCCAAGTAGTATTATTGGACTACTTTTGACATTGAAAGGAAGACCCAATGTCAATGAACAACTCCAAAATAAGTTGTTTGACACTTTTCAAATTGTTTTCAACTTGTAGTGGGACAACTTGAATTGTCGAATATCTCGATTGATCAATCATCATCTATATGGGAGAGAAAGAATCAAGACCCAAAGGGTATAACTAGCCTTTTAGAGGGGTATCCAAAGACTTATCCAAAGGCAACACATTGGCAATGGTGCAAGTCTTGGCACCAAATACATCACATTCCTCAAAAGGAGGAAGCATTGCAATCCTCAGGGAAAATTGTAGACCCAGTATATCTTCATTCTTAGTTTCCAACATCCAAAATTATTTCCGCATGGTTCATGAATTTTGGTAGGCACACAGGTACAAAAGCACTCTGATTACTTGACCAAAATTCATCTCCAATGGACACTGTTTGGTTTTCTAAACAATCATCCATTAAAACTCCTCGGTGTTGAAACTATAGCAACCAACCGACAAGACATCTGTCATTTTCAGGCTTCACTCAACTCAGCTCAATCCAACTTAAGACATTGAAGTACCCTAAGAGAGAAAGGAGCTCATTGAGTTCGGCAAACCAATCATGTTCACTCCTCTAACCAATTGCTTAAAGGCAACATAATTAGCGTCATGAAATCTTGATAGATTTCTCGTTCTTCTTTGCTTCACACATTGTGGGGTGTTCAGCACTTTCTGACTCTTCTGGTTGGAGAGGTTATGGGTTTTTCCCTACATACCTTTCAGAAAACAACCATAACTGTGCATTGAGATACCAACTGACAATACACAAGTACTTGTTTTGTGGATTATCTTTAAATGGAATAATGCATACCCTACAAGAATTAACAATCCAACAAAAGCAAAGTACTACTTCTGAGTATCCTTTTGTGCTTCATACTACAGGATTCTGAGCAATTCCTTGTGGTAGCATTTGATATCCATTGATGCTAACTAACACTAGGAACATGTTGTCACTTGCTCTGGACTTGGCTGATACATCAATTGGTACTATCTGTGTGATTGTCCAAGGTGGAAATTGACTTGGTAACGCAGGTTCTGAAAAAGGAGCAACGCTTGTATTGTTGACAAGCATTGCTATCTTTGTTCAACCTTGTTCTATGAGACATAGCCTTCATAGCTACCAAGGATTTGTTAATTAACAAGAAATTAACATTCCCAAGGGTATCTATTCAGTTGTCTCTGAACACTAAAAAGCTCCAAGGATTCGACTATTGTAGGAGTCAACCTGTCTGAGATACAACTAAGTGTTGGCAGACACTACTAACCTTAGTAACACGGAACCATATCGGAGAAGGCTGATTATGACTGTATGATCATCTTGCACATGGAGATCAGGAACTTAATCCAAAGATCATAAGCACTAGATGATTTACTCTAGAACATAGCATGTCTAGGAAAATCTTGTCCAACTGACACTTATTCCAACTTTAAGTGTCGTGTCCTTTTGATCCAGCAGGGAAGATACCTGTGCTGCTCGCTAGATGACTGAGGTCATCCTAGGAAGAAACAAGTAGTCACTTGTCTACCACTTCTTGCAGTCTATTAATGTTTATGTCGGTGACATGTTCTTCAAAGGTTATCCTCTTTGTATTCCTCAGAAAGGAGTCTAACTTCATCTATCCAAGATATAGATCTTCAGATAAGATTTGGAAGACAACCAAGAAGAATCGCACGAGAAACAACCTTGTGTGCGCGCCCACAGGTGGCTCTCGGTTTCGTCATAGCACCATAGAATTCTCATGATAACACCATTACCAAACTTACACCAAATGAGAAATTTCCAGTGACTCAACGTGGTTTGCAAAAACAAGCACCACGCAAACAAGGATTAGCAAGCGAAGGTAGTCACAAGGTTGGGAGTCAACAAGGTTGTTCCAAGGTAAAGACAAGGCATGTGAGAAACAAGGATTGTCACATGCAGACAAAAGAGCGTCAGATTCTTACTTCGAACCCACGTACAACTTGTATTTACCAAGGAGAATATGAGACAATAGATCATCATAAGCTTTGATCTTGTTAAGAAGTAACAAGAGATAAGATAGATCAACATCCAGAGATTGGAAAGTTGGAGATCAACAAGCGAGATTCTAGGGACGAAGTCGATACAAGGATCAAGGACTCAGTCGATAAAGCAATGATATGATCTGCTAGGAAAGATATTCCAACACCAGGTAGATAAGGATCAACGTTGTACTAAGGATGATCTGGAGTAGAGAGAGCTGACAAAGATTACGTCTTCACACACGGGAGCACAACATTTACACAAGCAAGCACTCAAGTGAACTAAGCCTTAGTTCTGGAGACAAACTAAAGCATAGCCACACAACATTCCAAGGCTAACAAGAGCGTCTACTGGTTTCGGCTACTAAGAGAGAGAACCTGATCGGGAATGACGATCATGAGATTAACACCACTTGAGAGCTGATCCAAGATAAGGCCTGTTCGACACTCATATGCTCACCGAGGACACGAGAGGTGACAACTATTGTACCAACTAGGTAACAACACAACCACACATACATCGTGACCTTAAGCAAGCATGGGGAGAATCACTCAATTTAGTCTAAGGAACCATTAGCAAGCACAATTCTTCACACATACAAGCATGCAGTTATACCAAGCATGAACACATATAATTATGTAAGCATGGGGATTAGATGTTCTATGTTTTAAATTTTAATTTTGTTTACCAAGAAGGTGTATAACTCTTCTCAGGTGGAGAAGACAAGTTTCAACTTACATTTAGCAAACTTGTTTTTAGTCATGTATGACATAGCAACTTAGTTACCATACCAACAAACTATAGGCACACATTAAACTTACTTTGGTTACTAGGTTGGTAGCACGAAAGGATGAATGAACTCCATTTAAAAGAATTCAACGTTCCTACTTAAATGACAATAGTTAAAATACACCCTAATCATGCTAGCAAAGTTATTGATTAGCCTTTTAATGGTTTACATGCTTTTATCAATTTACACATTTAGCAAGATAGAATTCATAATTGTTATTACAAGTACATAGTAAACTTCTAGATGATTTATAGCAACTTAAGTATTTCATTAAAAGTTTACTATAAACACTTATGATTTAAACATGTGCACCAATTTACTAAACCTTAGACAACATGTTACTTGAAAGTTATGCCAATTTACTTTACATCTATGTGCTACATCTAATTCTCATAATTGTCTTGGCATGAGATTAAATGTTGACATAGGTTACAACATAACTATCTAGTAAGGCACATTGCTTAACAAGTTCAAAGGATTGGTTGTTACATTATGTGGCAACGCTCAATAAACACTAAAGCATGTATTATGGTACATTCTAGCTTCAAGTTTAATTTAGTGTTCTGAAAGCACCTACCACGGTTAAAAGTCATTGCATGCAAAACATTTTCACACAGGAAGCTTTTATTAATTAATTCAGTAAGGCAATTATCACTTTAACCATGCAACATACCAAATGATATTCAATAGCAAGTTTTATAGTCACATTTAAGTAGAGTGTTTCAAGACATGCTAACCAAAATGGTTTAAACTAGGTTGGACATCCCTAGCTCATGTTAAACATTTTTTTAGCTCAAGCATTAATTCTTTACACAAGCAAGGAGACGTCACAAAGCACACCATAACAAGGCTATTCAAGAAACATGGCCCAAGGCACATCTCTTTATGCTCTAATAAGAAACTAGCACATCATCTTGATCACATATTACTTAACATTAGAAGCAAGGATGAGAGGAGCATAGTCATACAAGATGCAACAATCATGATTATGCATGCTCGTCCCTATTCGTCCTCACAAGATTGCTAGCCTTAGGCAGCAATCATGTTCTATGTCGGTGGCATAACACGCACTCTCGATATATAGCTAGTTGTTACTAGTTCATACGTATTCGTGGTTAGTGTACCTGCAGGAGATTTCATTTCAGCCAATCCCAACAGTATGAATATCATGCATTGCTGAAATTAAATCTAGATACTCACTTAGGTGTACACCCTGTATACACATAAGCAGTATATGCACCCTTTCCTCGTCCGAATGACGGCATCGTCTCAACAGACGGCAACACCCACACATGGATGCCATCTCATAATCATGTGTAAAACAGGATTCTGGTCCAGTCATCATATAAGCATTCCCCTAGTATCGACAGTGTATCCGACCATGCTCTCACAACTCACCTTACCTTAGGCGTAGCGGCAAAATTTGATCCATACAACACCATTCAAGTGAATGGCCCCCATACTATTCTAACCTGTATGGACATGTAAATAGAAAAATGATGCATTTCCCCAAGTTAGTACTTAAATAAGCCGCCTGGTGTCTTAAGTTGGACTTAACTGGAGGATGTTGCTAGCATAGTTTTGTAAATTAGTTTTGACAAACTTGCATACAGCAAAAGTTTTAGTTAAAATAGCATTTTAAAAACAAAACTTTCTTTTAAAAACCGAGTTAATGACAGTATTATACTTAATCTATGCTCTGGTACCAGCTGTAACAGAACCGCCCAAATTACAAAAACTTAAGTCCAAAAAGCATCGCCAACGCGACAACTTTCGTCCTTAGGCTTTCATAATCCCGGTAGTCCGCCGAGTGTCACGAAAGACCTCGGAAATCAACGACATACCCAGATTGCTAGATTAAGTAAATACAAAATCATTAAGCTCAAAGTTTGCAGCGGAATAAAATCACATTTGAGTTTACAATAAATAATACAAGTCTGAGTTCAAAACCGCTTTTTGCAAAACAACATAGCTTTGAAATGATTGTAATAATATAAGTTGAAATACATTTGCTAGCTTTATTGTCATCCTCCAACAACAGCATAGAGAGAATAGATAATATAGAATCACCGTGCCCACCGGTGGTTAGCCACACCTTCAGCAGCATGAGACCTTCACCTGCAACAAGGTGGGATAAACCCTGAGTACTCGAATGTACTCAGCTAGACTTACCCGTCATAAACTAGAAATAAATGACACCAAGGATTATGCAAGGCTTTATAGTGGACTAGCTTGACTCATTTTGCATAAAAGCCTTAATATGACTTATGAGTACTTCATTGGTTTCTTGCCATATTTTAGTAATTATTATCTAACAACTAGATTAGCACCTGTACTAAGCAATACACTTGATTAACAAGCAATAATAACCAGTTCACCCTTCTGGTCCATCATATCATTTTCATCGTAACTGTCCAAGTAGATTATTTGTTCGCACACTAGTGTAGCAATTGTCAAGTTCTCACTAACGGGGAGAGACCGCGATTCGAATCGAATTTCTATCCAGCTGGAGGGTTTATTCCTCACCAAAACCTCGCAGTCCCTGGACCAAGGGACGCGGCAATCGCCTAGTCTACCTTTCGAACCAAGATCGATTCAGAATCATACGCAACAAGCCCGAGGACCGCCCGGCACCCCGTACATCCAGCCTAGGGATCAGCTAGCTGGCCTCGGCCTTACACTCCGGTCCTCGCCAACCCACACCGGCTTGCGATTTGCTTTGTTCTTGGTTCGGCCAGTTGGTAGGTTTCGCGGCTCAAACGAGTTATCTTGCCAGCTAAGGGTTGAGACATGTGTTCAACATGACAAGAGGGACACCACCAAAAAGGCAGACACGTACGCAAAATACCGGCCTAGGGCGCACAACCGACCTAGATGTTGCCAGTATTAGACGTACGGACAATTTACTAACCTTCCTGGTTGTCTTTCTATTTCATGATATCATTCAACCCATCAGTGTGCCACGTAGGGCATTACATGACAGAGGGTCACCGATGTTCCATATTAATTTAGCAAGGCTAAGCATCTATCTTTGCTATACTATCAGGTTAACAAGGATATAGGGATAGCAATAGCAAGGATGGTGATATGCATCAAATAGGTTCATTCAACTCCTATACTTAATGCAACAACATAGTATAACATAGTAAATTGATATCATAAAATAAGGGAGTTAGAATGCTCTGGGGCTTGCCTGGGACCAACACTAGGTCAGTGTTCGTTAGAAGTCACTCGTTTAGCGAGCACCTTTGAAGACACATTCCATCTGCGGTCTTCGTCCATCAACACCACCTTCGGGTTATCTCCAAGCGTCACGTCCTTCTCGTATGTACTTATCGTACCTAAATGAAATGCCCATGCATGTGCATGAATGCGGAGAAATGGTAACACAAGACACACTTGCAAGCATTCCAAACAAGCACAAGTTCATATAAGGCATGCATAAGCACTTAGAGTTAATTATCTAAGTAACGCTCAAATATAACATAAGCGATGAAAGCACATTACATGACATACCTAGTTACCTAGATAGAGAGCACACCAATCATGATATAATATTAAATTCAAGTCAAACCATGTCAAGTATCCATCCATCAAGTTTACTTAGTATATTGAACTAGCAAGAACAAGTTAAAGTAATTAACTTACACATGCAAGTTCGGGACAGCAACATGCAGCCACGGTTTTAATCATAACTATAGTTATACTAATCCAACAAACATGATTCTTACATATTTGAAAAGCTAATTAAGTTATCTACAACTTTTTTTTAAACATGCAAGGATGATTTAATAGTTAAGCAACTCGAATTAATTAAAGAAGGCATCTCTGTCCAAAAGGTGGACAGATTTGACACCCCTTCTTAAAACTGCTATAACTCAAGTTATAGACCTCCTAAAAATATGAATCCAGATAATTTGGAAAGCTTATAAAAAGTTCTACAATTCATTTCACATTAGAAATTCATGATTCACAATTTAACTTAGTCAAAAGGCACTTATAAGCAGATCTGTCCAGAGGGTTGGGAAGATTTCAATACCAAATCGCAAAATACATATCTCCCAAACTACTGGGGATATGGCCACAAAAATTTAACACAAGCTAGATAATAATATTATATACAACTTTGGTATTCACCATACCCACAGAAAACATCATTTAATACATGATAAAATTTATTTTCTAAACACTATGCATGCAGCCAAAACAACCAGAATTCATATTTGTTATTTTCATAACTCACAAACCACCTAACCATTGCTCCTGAACTTTTAACCAAACATCATTCATCATACAAGGAATACACCATGATTATTTCATAATTTTTGGAGCAATGCACTCCAGCAATAAATATTTAATCTACAAACAAGAATCATTTTTCCCGCAATTAAAACAAACTCAAACCTAACATGGAATTGATCTAGTGCGTAGAGAATTTCATAATGATTCTAAAAAGTCCAAAATCGCATCCATGCAATTTTCCTATGATTTACTACGGATTTTCAAATATCGCTGCACAGAAATAAAATAAATTTCGGGATTTCACTTTTGCATTCAGAGCCCTGCACTTTTACCAAACTAATCAAGGATATGTACGCAAATCAATGAGTCTGGTAAAATATGTAAAGTGAAATAGATAAAAAGCTTCTATTTTCAACCATGCCCTTTCTGCATGTTTTTCACGGGAAAACAACGGGAGACAGAGGACGGCGGACGGGAATCGGCGGAGAAGACGACGGTCGAGGACGAGGCGAGCAGGGCAGAGGGAGCCGCTGTGCTGCTGGCCTTCCCCAGCAGTAGCAGCCGACCGGCAGGGCCACGACAGCAGCCAGTAGGCGACGGCGGCCTCTGCCGGTCGGCAGCAGGTGCACTGCAGGAGCCACTCCCGCGCGTGACGATGCAGAGGGGCACGAGGGCTAGCGGGACCGGGCCGACGATGCGCAGGGGCGCTAGCCGCTGGGCCACTGCCCGGCACGGCGGGCGGCCATCCTGGCTCGGCACGTAGGGGCGAGGGAGAGGGTCGGGGACGCACTGCAGGAGCAGCGACGACCGGCTGCCTGGCTCGGCAGTGCTTCGCAGGGGGAGGGCGCGCAGGGATGACCAGCCTGCTCGGCCAGGGAGGAGAAGGGAGAGGGAGACCGAGAGAATGGAGCCGGTGCCGAGGGAGGAGGAAGAGAGGGCGCGGGTGGAGGAGAGGCTCTCGGCAATTTCTGCCGAGGGAGAGAGAGAGTCAGCTAATTTATTCCCCTCCTTCCCCACCAATTCCATTAATTGACAGTGCCCAAATCCGACTAATTATGAAACTGCCACTGTCGGTCTATTTTCTCGATTTTTAAACCGTCTGTCCTGTCACGAATCAGAGTACACCGTTGCGAAGGTCTCGACGAGAAGAACAACTTTGCTTTTACCACCATGGGCAGATTTGGATTAGTTTTTGAGATATTAAATCCGAAAGAAAACCCTGCGGAAACCGGGAACTGAAATCCCGAATTCCTATTGATCTCTGGGCCTTTGTTTCTCTATTTTCGGAGCTGATTCGTGTCTAGATTTTTGAATGAGGTTTGTTCGTCTTTACCCATTCTACAACTTTTCTTCGAGGCGCGTCGCCATGCGAGATCTCCAAATTGTTGGTCAATGACGGTCAAAATCATCGTCGGCTACGCTCGGATCCAGGTTCAGAATATTTTTCGGGCATTTTCTCTATTTCCGGGCAACACGAACCTTTCACGACTTTTGTTGTAGAGTTCAACTAGAGTATTTCGGGCAAGGTCGAGAGACTTGGTTGAACTCGTATAATTATTTCCGCTTTATAAAATAAATCCTATGGCATCGGCAACAGCTGTACAGCCGATGGTTCCAACGATGCATTATACTACATCTTCCCCAACGGTGCAGTTGCCAGCAGGGAATCTTCAAATGGCAATATCTAGAGTGCCTTATGCCCAACCATCGGCAGATCACTTGCCGATACAACAAGGCCCAGCAGCTGCTGGTCAGCCCATGACAGCGATGAATTACCCGGCGCCACAAGAACAAGCATCAGCCGGTTATCGGCTATCGGCAAATTCTTGGCCGATGCAACAAGGAAGGCCAATTGACAATCAATCTGTATCGGCAATGGCTGCTCAGGTTGTGGTACCCGTGGGACAAGGCGATCATCCAAGGGTACAAGAATGACAGATGTCAGCTGGCTATCAACCGATGGCAAATTCTTGGCCGATGCAACAAAGCGTGTCAAATGTCAATCAGCTTGCATCGGCGATGGTTGCTCAACCTATGGTACCTGCAAATCAACGCTACCATCCGAAGGTACAAGGGTTGCAAGAGTCAGCTGGTTATCATCCATCGGTAAGTCACGTGCCGATGACACCTAATGCAGGTTGGATCGGTCAATTACCGATTCAGCAGCAATATGTGCAGCCTACTCACCAAATAGCAAGAGCTCCGCAGTGTCAGCCAGCGAGTCTTCAGAATGAAGTATCGGTACATCAACCGATAAGTACTACACCGCAATACTTGCAAGAAAAAGTGTACAATGAGACATCGGTACAGCAGCCGATGAATGTAATGAATGTAATGCCACGACACAAACCAGTAACTGTGCAGAATTGCCCATCGGCATTGCAGCCGATGCATAATATTCTAATGACTGGTACTGGGCACACACCAATCATTTCAAGTACTTTGACGTCAAAACCTGAAGAAGTACATCAACCTACTCAACCAGTGGACGTCCAGGGTGGCCCATCGGTTAATCAGCCGATGCATGATATTCAACAGACTGATGCCGCAAATATGTTGGTTGCTCCGGCCTGTTCATCCCAAAGGTATGAAGAGGTGCGTCAACCTGCTCCATCGGTTAACGAGTCTATGCATCGGCAAGATCCAGGCACAAGGGTGTTGTTGACCGAGAAAATTGAAGCTTCAGGTTCGGACGAAGAGCCAAGTATCGACATTGCTGAATTGGAAAAATTCACCTTTGATATCACAGAGGCCGATCAGGATGTTAAATCATTCGAGCCTAGGGAGACTTGGAGCGCAAAAGTGCTTTTCGTTGGACAAGGGGGCTTCGAGTCAGATGAGGAAGTGAACGTCGGCACTGTTGAATGGGTGAAAGATGAGGAGTCGGTACCTTATGCGCTCGGCCAGAAAAGGACTGGAAAGTTCACCTTCGATGTCACAAAGGCCGATGGGATATTTGACCTATTGCTTCAGGAAGGGCGAATTAAGCTAGCCCATAATTAGGTAATTCCATCGACCGAAGAACTCAGGAAGACCAGGTACTGCAAGTGGCACAATGCGACTTCTCATAGTACCAATGACTGCAAAGTGTTCAGGCAGCAGTTGCAGTCAGAGATTGACTCTGGACGAATCAAATTTGAAAATTCTAAAGTCCAAAAACCGATGGGAATTGATCAGCGTCCGTTTCCAAATAGTATGGTGGAAACCAGTGGAAAGACTAAGGTGCTGACATCGGATGCTACCAGAAAAAGTGTATCGGTAGATCCTAATCGTCAAATGGCTAAACGTGATATAGAAAAGTTTGCCGATGACAGGAAAGGCAAGAGGGTTGCCGATGAAGGTAGCAGTACCCATAGGGCTCCTGGTGTTGTAATCACTCACAAACAGCCAAGGGAAGACTATCGGCAGTTGCAAAAGGAGCGACACCGGCAAGGAGAGAAGGAATAGGAACGACTTCGGTAGAAGGACCACTGGAAGTGTCCCTTCTTCATTCACTGTTGGGAAGAAGGCATTAAGCTACCCACTGTTGATAACTGTCCTGAATGCAACGGGTACTACACTGCCGATCGGTTAGGTAAGAAACCTTGTTTTGATGATCGAGCATCCAGGTACGCCAAGCCACTCAGAGAGAAGAGGTCGGTGCATGACCGACTGGAGGGCAAGCTTAGTGCCCATGACAGACTTGGCAAGCGTGTTGAGCAAGGGGAGCCTGAGGAGATGGTCAACGCGAGGGTACTCGATAAGGACGCGCTCTCCAGAGATCCAAGCATCGGGAGAGAAGCCGATGCCAACAATGTAAGGCGGCACCAGCCTGTCTAGAAAACCAGACTCCCTCAGTGGTGCCCTAAGGGCCTAACCAAGACCCAGAAAAGAAGAATTCAGCGCGAGCACCGAAACGATTTATACGGCAGTGAAATTCCTTCTAGGAAAAGCAGTGGAGGCCGAAGCGCAAGGATGGAGATCCATCGGCGGATGTCAATATATTGCCAATGGCATAACCGGAGTCAATGATCTTGGATGTTTTAACTTGGGAGCAACACTCGGCAAACTTTGGCGATTCCAATCATTATATTTGGGGGCACCGGCCGGTTGAGTAAACAGTTTGGGTATTAAAAACGGCACTGCCGGTGAATTTGTTAACCGCCAGAGGAGAATGGTTGAAAGAATGATTCTGCCATGCTTGTGTGCGATGATTAAACATGTGGTGCAGGTATTTTAGAGGTTGCTCCTTGTACTTTCTTTGGTGGGTCTACCGGCATCGTCTTGATTTTGTTCCGACGGAAGTATGAAACCTCGTTGCCGGTTATTGCTATCTCAAACAATCGGGCTGAATACCAGGGTCTGCTAAAAAGTTGGGATTACTCAGAGAAGATTTTAGCCGATAACTAGGTCATGGTGTCGGTAATGGTTGCCGATAACTAGGTAAAAGAGTTTGCCGATGGTGCTCTGGTATGGAGGTTGATTTTACCGATTGGGACTAAGTTCTAGGCTTGGAAGATGGTTTCCTAATCCGGGAGGTCCTTATCGGATAAGGCAGTCTGCTTCCAGCGATGCTTACATTCTAGAAACTCTCGATGGAGTCGACATATAGCGTGCTCGTTTGAATGCCGATGAGAGGGAGGTTCTAATACATCGGTAAAAGCGTATTGACATTATATTACAGAGCGAAATCAAGTATCAATATTACATTTGCCGACGTGACAGGATTTAACAAGTTACAACAGGGAGTGGATAACGGATATCGCACGCAGGCAAATTTGTTCTATTTCTGCTATCTCCCTAGCATCCTCATCGGCAGAGCCTTCAACCGACTTGACCTTTTTCTTTAGAGTGATGGCCTGTCGGGCATTACTGTCCCTCTCTTGTCGCAGAGCTTTGATGGTGTTGGGAAGTTGAGCTCTCTTCTGACTGACTACATTCAAAGATTCTTCAACCTTTCTCAGCTCGGCTTGCAGCTCTTCCTTTCTTGCCGATAGCTGGATGAAAGCCTGTTCAAGCTCAGTGCTGGAAGCTTCCACTTGGCCGATGTTCTTGTGCTTCTCATCGGAAGTTTGCTTAAACCTAAGCATTTCCTCCGTAAGCTTCGATTGAGCATTCCTATTGGCGATACGGCTTGAGACCCGTTGGTATTGGAGTCGGCGACTCTCAAGGAAGGCTGCTTGAAGGAGGATCTCTTCTGCATCAGCAGGTAGTTGGCCTTGGAGATCCTTGAAGATTGTCCTTGCTGCGTTTGAATCTTGGACGAGCTGTGATGTATCTTGTTGCAGCAAGGATAGCAGTGCTCCAAGTTTGGACTTGACCGCTACCGATAGAGCTGGGACAGAGCTTTCTTCCTCCTAATCATCATCGGGAATGTCGATGGCAAAGGAGAATAAGCTGTCGGCTCGAATGGGGCCTTCTTGGTGCTCCTCCTCATCCTGAGGGTTGATGCCGAAGGAGAATAGGCTATCTGGTGAGTCTTGGGCCTGAAAATGAAGAAGTTAAAATGTGCCGATCATGAAGCTATACTATGAATTTTTGGGTGACCGACTTACCATCTTGAAGTGGATTTCTTGCCTGGGACTTGGCATGTTGGAGGGTCCAGCCTCATCTTGGAAATCAGCAGCAGTTGCCGATAAATGAGCTTCTGTTGCTGAAGCCGTTGGTGCTGGTGGTGTTGTTGTCGGCATTGCTTCCGACGTGGTAGCTGGCTCCCTTGGTGGCGACACCGTTCTTTCATTAGGAATCTCGGTTGGTGAAGGCGCAGATGCCGATGTCGCCGCCGCTGCTGCAGCAAGTGGAGTCGTCCCTGGTTAGCGTTTTCATCTGGTGTAGGCACTGGTGCTGATACCGATGTCGTTGGTTCCTGTGGTGGTGATGCCATACTCTCATCGGGGATTTCGGTTGGAACCGATGCCGATGTCGCCTCCGCTGCTGCAGCGGGTGGAGTTGTCTCCTGATCGGGAACGTCGTCTAGTGGATGATCGGGAATTGGAGCCGTCGACGGTCCTGCCGATGGTGCAGTGGCAGTTGGTGGCGCAGTTGAAGCCGATGGCGAAGATGGGATAGCCAGCCTCAAGCGCCTTTTCTTCCTTGGCCCGGCAGTGGAAGATCCGACCCGTTTCGACGAAGACTGGGGGGCATCGACAGCCAGACTTGAAGGTGCTTGTCTGCTTGGAGCAGCTGCCGATGACCTCATTGTCTGAAAACATGATGCAAGTTATACAAAATAAAATATTGCCGATAAGACATTATGTAATCAGCGTGAGTGAAGATGAGTTTACTGCAAACACCCGCATCAGGGCAGCAGCAGCGGCCGATGTAGCCTTGGCTTTTGCAGGTGTCGGTGTAGGTACCTGTTGAGGAGTGAAGGCAGCTAACGTGGGGGCTTTGTTGCCGATGAGCGAGATGGGACTCATCATCCGAAGGTTGAAGGGCTTGCCGCTCCTGCTCATCGGAGGAATCGGATCGTCAACCTGTCGAGTATAAAGGGGTCAGATGCCGATGATAAGAATAAAGTAGCGAGGAATGCATCGGAATAAAACTCACCGCATTGCCGGGAATGATGTGATCGGCGTCGATTATATTCCGATAGTAATGCGATGACTTGGCAAACAATTGACACCTCCATTCTTACCACCAAGACTTGTATTCGTTTGTGATGAAGGAGGTTGGTGACCAGGAAGAGAGATCAAGGTCTGACACATCGGCATTGGGAGGAAGATTGACCACCTTGTTCCAGTCTAGAGCGCTAGAGATTGTCTGCCTAGGCTTCACCACTTTGGAGTAGCAGAGCTTAATTGGTAGTTGGCCAAATGCCAGTTGTCTCGCTACTGCCGATGGGTAGTATAAGTCAAACGATGGAGGGGTATTCTTCCCAGATCCAAAGATGTTCACTGGGATAGCACGAGGAACAATACTGGCCTTCATGATAGTTTGATTCTCAGGCACATTCCCATTGGTAAGATTGAATAGCAGTGGGAATTGGTTGTCTTCATCGACATATGGCCACCAGAGCCATTCTGTGGCAGGGATTCCATTATAAAACCTCTGAAAAAACATGCCGAATTGCTCTGTATCGGCATCTGTTCCTGGCAGTACTATAATGGCCTCTCCAAAGTTGAGTGGAGGGCAAGTTGCCGATTCATCATCCCTATACTGGTGATCTTCCGATATGTCCCTTGGGAATTGTTGAGCGAACATGTCAAATTGAAGGGCCTTGTGCATGTGTTCGTTCAGCCACATGTTGATAAACCACCAGGGCCCTCCAAGATTGCTGATGTGCTCACCTAGCAGTAACTTCTGGGATACTTGATGTAGAAGGCGATATACCGATCCAAGAAGATATCGGCCTAGGGGAAGTCTTGTCCCATCGGCAAGTAGCTCAGCTGCTGGAAGATGCATGGTAGTAGGTCCAACTGTCCTACCGCAGAAGATAAACTTCTCCAACCACATGTTTAGGAAAGTGGCGTGCTCCCTCTGGTTTACCGATCCTATCTTCTGGTATTCGTGAATGTAGCCTGTCCAGCCGCTAATGTTCCGAGTATTCACTTTGTACTCGGCTTTCCTATTGAATAAGGTGAAGGTATCGACAGAGGAGACGTCCAAGCCGGTTAACATATGGACATCGGCAAGGGTAGGGGTGGCTGGTCCGTGTCGGAAAAGGAAGGCATTCATGGTGTCCGACCAGAAATAGGAGGCAGCCATTAGCATGTTCTCATTCTTCTCCATATCAGCAATGGAGAGCCTGATGCACTGGTCCAAGTTGTGCTCTTGCCAGTAAACTTGCTGCGCCCTAGCTACTCTGAGGTACCAGTTTTTTCACCCCTTGGTAGGCTTGGGCCATGACCGAAAAGCATCCTTCCACAGTCCTAAGCCGAAACATTCAGATCTAAAAGGAATCCGGTTGGTTTTCGCATTGATTATGAAACTGGGATCAGGATTGCCCATGGGGCCTAGGCAGCTGAAGTTGGACTGGGCGAGGGGGATCACTACCTTGTTGTATAGTTCCTAGGGTTCGAAGAAAAGAAAGGATCAGAAAAGGAATGGGGAAAATTCTAGATTTGTGCGGAAAAGAACCAGCAGAGGATTGGATGAGGAGAAAGGTGAACTTACCTTAGGGATATCGACCTGGATCGCCATTGGAGCAGGAGTGCTTGCGGTTCGTCCTTGATTGAGGAAGGGACTGTTGCTCGGGCTCGAACAGATGCTCTTCAGAGGCACTGCTGGAGGTTGACGATGAAGGCAGAGGAGGTGAAAGTGAAAATGGACTCGGGGTAAAAAGCGGATTGGATCCGGTAACTTTTATAAGCTTACTCAGGGGTATTTTGGGATTTCGGTTCACACTGTGCAGGGATGTGGAGAGACCCGCGGTAGATACGCGCGATGATCGAGGGGATTTACAACTGTTTGTGCTACAATCGAGGGATTTTATTATTAAATTACGGTTTCACGCACGGGGATCGAGGAAACTGTGCTTTTATCTCGAAGGTAACGGCTACAGCAACGGCTACAGTAGAGAGAATTTCGGCACGTAAAGTATTATACGCTCCAAAACTGGGGGGCATGTGTTGACACCATTTTTCAGCACGTGTCAAATGAGCTAAGGCTTGACTGGTCAGCGGCCGTTCTCCATCAGCATCGGGAAATCATGAGCCAATATTGCCGATGAGAATATGCTGTGGGAAGACTAAGTGTGTTGCCAATGGAGACTGGATGGTCCTTGTCGATAAGGTTAATTGATCACCTAGGCTGTAAGGTTGTTGTTGCCGATTGCCGATGAGGAGACATTGCCGATTGCCGATGAATAGATATTGCCGATGCCGATTGCTGATAGATTGAAGGCAAGTCATTAGTGCAAGATTCCCGATGAGGAGGTGTACCGGTTGGCGATGAGGGGATGTTGCCGATTGCCGATCGGGAAAGTATTGCCGATGCCGATGGGAATGACTTAGCACTTGGTGTCAGCAAAAGACTACAGGTGGCCAAAGAAGGAAGTCGCGGATTGAAGGGGTCTGCCGATGGAAAGTTTCCATCGAAGGAAAGGCATAAGGAAACTGGTGATGTTGTACCAGTATTATTATAGTAGTTTGAGTCCGACTCTTGCATGAGTCGTTTATTTTCCTTTAAAATAAGCGTGTTTGTTTAGGAAAACAATATTATTGTTTTAGATCCAACTCCTGCGCGAGTCAGTTTCCTTAAAGTTAGGAGTTTGTTTAGGAAGGATACGAGTCGTGTCTTTGTACAACTCTCCATGCGGGAGTATAAATATGTGCCCGAGGGCTACGTGAAAACAATCAATCCAATATCAAACAAACCAATTTTATTCTTATTCTACTTTTTATCGCAATTTATCCTTTTTGCATTAGTTATAGCTTATCAACGAGTTCTTCAAGCTTCGACGGGCTGCATCACCTTGATCTCCATCAAATCCTTGCAAGTTCCGCGTGGGAGTACCTCTAAGCCTTGGCATCCGGGCACATCGCTGTTGCCTCGTTCAGCTCTGCTCTAGTTATCCTGATCAAGCCTCAATCCCAGCATCTGGGTGCATCGCCGTTGTCTGGATTGGATCTTGTTCTAGTTATCGTCCTTGTCGATTAACTGGTCAAATCGACTGGCACGCCTCCGGATATTGAATTTCGGGTATAAGCCCGAGGTGTTCGCAGATCCTGACGCTTTTTGTGTCAACAGAGAGCTTCAAAACAATAAGATTCGTTGCAAGGTCCACACCTCTTATATTAAGTCTAACCTTTGGGCACATATGGTTTGCTGTCATTTCTCCAGTTGGGGATTGAACTATCACTGGTTTCTTCATTGGAAATGGCACTATCTTTTGATCCTCTACCAACTTCGTAGAGATGAACAAATGCGTGGCTCTTGGGTCAAATAGAACCATGGCATTTGCTGAGCGTACTCGAATCAAACCATACACGACCTTCTTTGCTCTAGGAATTGTAGACATATCCACGTGGTACAACTTGCCTTCGCTGTAGTTCCACTGTATTTTACTTCCTTGCACCTGTTCCCTATGGGACCTTGGCACATTGATCTGTCCTGGAGATATGTGTTGTTGTTGAGTTGTTTCTTTAGGTACTTGATTCTGCATAGTTGATAGCTTCTCCTTGTCAAATGTGATCAAAGGTGGCATTGCTTGGTCTTTCAGATCTCTAGTGCTCGCTGACTTCTCGTTATGATCCATCTAAGAGAGAGAAAGGATTTAGACTTGACACAAGGGGTTTTAAAAGAATGGAGAAAGAGGGAGCATAATTTTAAGAAAATATCAAGGTTAGAGGAAGCACAAGAGCTAGACAAGGTTAAGATCTTGCCACGATGACCAGTTCTATCTAGGCTTGCGTCCTACAGACAGCATTGCTTTGATACCAATCTGTAACACCCAGTTTTAAGAACAAAACCAGATATACACCATATGTGAGCCCAGGAAATCAAATCTCACATATAGCCACAAATTAAGGTGATATCAAAAGACAATACTTAAATATATAACATATAAGGTCAAAGGATAACCTTCGCACAGCAAAAAGTGGAAAGACGACTCCAAACTTCGGGTGAAGACTCCACTTCCACAGGGACCAACTGACTGGTTGACCACAAGCCTATCTCTTCCAACTCTTGCATTCTGGTACCCATCCGAGATTTTTATCCAAGTATTGAAAATAAAGCAAGCGTAAGTACATGTCGTACTCAACAAGATAACATGGGGTTCATGAGGCTCAAAAAGGATTGACATGGGTTTAACTGCATCAGCTTTTAAGTGAATCATAGTTTTAGCAGTTGAGTAGCATCAAGTTCAACATAAGCCCAAATAACCACATGATCAGGTGAACAAGATATAATGCTTATATGAACAAGTCACAATAATCAATAACAAATAACAACTGATGAGCCATGACATAATGACATCACACAGTAAGGAGCCCAAGCCACTCGTAACCGTGAGCACGGCTATCATGATAGTTTTTAACTCTGCGCAGAGGTGTACATCTTTACCCACAAGTCGTGAATTGCCCTTTCGCCCGAGGAGATCAGCCTCTTAACCCTCTACCAAGGAAGGTCGGCAGGGTTCACTACGAGACCGTTCATAGATTCCACTAATAGGTAACAACCCGCTACAACTTCCCTTTAACGAGATCGTAAGAACTCCCCTCCCAGAAGTCACCGCAGCGCACCTTCTGGCAGACCAAGTCCCCACTTTCTCAGAGCCCTTCTTGCGCCCTCTCAGGTAAGTTGCCACAAACTAGCAAAAGTCTAATACTGAGTCAAGCTAGAGCCCATTAGCTTATGGTAGTATTGTTTTCTCAAGGTAATCTCTTACAGAAATATCCCTATGAGTGAGAACACAGGTGTGAGTTCCTGAGGTTCCACATATAGTCCACGTTGCTAAAAAGTCATCTTTTATCGTTATTGCATATATCATTAGTCAAGTTACAAGATCATGGTTATTCTTCATGAGCACTAGCATAAACTACCCATATGCAAACCCTCAAAGGTGACAAGGCACAGGATATCAAATCTAGGTAATCCTTACGGGAATCAAGGTAGACACATGCATATGAATTAGGTGACATTAAAGTGCATAGGTAACAAGGAAGATCCCATGCTATACTTGCCTTAAACGCTTAGATCCTTTCTTCAACTGATTCTCAACTTCAGATGGCTTCTTCTTGATCTCCACGTAACACTCACCGATTGGACAAGATAGTAAACACCACACAAGCAGCTGAACAAACATACATAACATACAATGGATCTATTTAGAGCAATACACCAATCAATGAAAAGAGCTTTAAAGGAAAACTATGTCTTTCTACGATCATACAGACGCGAGAAACACGCTAATCGGATCTATAGCGGAAAAGAAACGGCTACCGAAAGATTAGCTTTAAAAAGAAAACTAGGCTTCATTTATTTTATCTATATAAAAAGCATGTATTGGATACTTCAGAGAAATACCCAAAATGAATTAATTCACATTATATTTTCTTGGAAAACAAGATTTAAACTAGGTATATATTATTTTATGAAAAGCCAAGGTGGAAACCCTAATTTGTTTTAATTGGAAAACCATTGCTTATAGATTAATCAATTATCACTTTATTTCAGAGAATAAAACATATTTAATATTGCTACTAACAGGTAGATCTTATCGTTACGAAACCAACGCAACTCGAACGGGACGAAACGGATCTAGAACGAGAGAGTTATAAATTAAACAAGATTTTCTATGTAAGATTAACTCATTAAAAAGGATTAATCTAAACTTTATTTTCAAAAGACTTTAACATAGATGAAAACTGTACCATTAGATAGATCATGAAATTACGAAGCTAACGCAACTTGTTTGGGTCAAAACGGATTTAAAATGAAGATTTTATGGGCATTTGAAAACAGATGGCAAATCTGTAATTAGAGATTTTTCAAATAAAACGAAAACGAACTGAAATACGTTTTTCAGAGAAGAAAGCGTAAAGAAGGAAGACACCAAGGGAACTGTGGTGTGGGGCTGACGGGTGCCACGTGGCAGCACGGGACAGGGCGGGTGCACGCCGTGGATGTGGACCAGATGCGGGGCTCGGTGCGGTGGACCCTGTCCACACTGTGTGGTGGACCGAACCGGTATCCACTAAAGGGATCTAATCCCGGCCGTCCGCGCAGGATCGAGCGACGCAGGGAGGGCGCGGGCCTAAAGGACGACGGGACGGCGCGTTACCGCAGCGGAGCGCCATTGCCGACGGGGTGAGAGCTCGCCGGCGTTCTCGGAAACAGGGCCACAGGCCACTATTCGGCACGGGAAGGCATGGGGAGGTAGAGGAGGAGATGGCGAATGCTTCTTGGGCATCGGTTGAATCTGAGAGGGGTCCAGAGGGGCGGTCCACGTGCGGTGGCGGCACGACGACTCTGGTGAGCGTTCACAGAGGTGCAGAGAGCGAGAGAGAGCAGGAGAAGGGCACCGGGAGAACGAGGGGGACGACGTGGGCTCGATTGCAGTATCGGTTGAACCGATTCCATCGCGGAGACGACGGCGCGCGTGATGGGGCGGCACGGGATGCACAGCGGATGCAGAGAAAAGCCACGCGGGTGAACCAGAGGGAGAAGAGAGGGAGAGCGAGTCCCTGGGACTATCCTTACCCAAACCCGAAGCTCGAAGGAGAGCTTGGAGCGGTGGAACGGCTCGGCAACCGCGGGGCGACGGCGGTGGTGTTCTGCGGCGGCGGCGGCATTCTGGGGCTCGAGGAGTGCGGCTAGGGCTGAGGCGATGACGGCGCTAGGGTTGCGGGAGGCGGTGCGGAGCGGCCTGCTTGCTATGTATAGCAGCCGAGAGGGGAGGAAACCGGCGCGCACGCCAAGGAGGCTCTCGGGGCGGCGCCGGACTCTGCTTCGACAGAGTCCCGATTGGGGACGGCTGGAGGTGGGAGGAGGCACTGACAGTGCGGGGCCCGCACATCAGAGAGAAGAGAGCTCCTGCTCGGGCTGCCCTGTGCTGGGCCAAGGGACGGGGTGGAGGAGGGCGCGTGGGCCGGGCCAGTGGCGCAGGAGAGAAGAGGAGGGAGGCCGGGTGGCAGAGCTGGGCCAGGAGCCGACTAGGCCAGAAAGGTGAAGTGAGAGGGAGAGAAAGGATTCCTTTTCTTTTTTTCTGAAAATATTTTCTAACTCCATTTTGAAATTCTCTTTTTATCTTTTAGGTAAAACCACTCAAACAAAATATGCAAGGGCATGAATGCACAAGCATGTTTCTAACTCTAAGGCAAATTTTAATTTTATGAAAATGTTTTTATTTTGCTAAATTTTTATGAGCACAAAATTCAAAATTAAACCAATTTCAATCTATTTCAAAAATTCAAATTTTCGGGTGTTACAAATCTTCTAAGTCAAACTTCTTTATCATATCCTTAATGTACTTGCCTTGACTTACAAAGGTGCCATTCTTCAATTGCTTGATTTGAAGTCCAAGGAAGTAGCTAAGTTCACTAATCATTAACATTTCAAACTCATTTGCCATCATCTTGCCAAACTCTTCACAAAATTCTTGATTGGTTGAACCGAATATGGTGTCATCAACATAGATTTGTAGTACAAATAGATCTTTGCCAAGCTTCTTGGTGAAGAGAGTAGTATCAACCTTCCCCATGATGAACCCTTTGGATAAGAGGAAATCCCTCAATCTTTCATACCATGTTCTAGGTGCTTGCTTCAAGCCATATAAAGCCTTTCTCAACTTGTATACATGGTTGGGCTTCTTGTCATCTTCAAAACCGGGAGGTTGCTCAACATATACTAGCTCATTGATATAACCATATAAGAAAGCACTCTTCACATCCATTTGGTATAGTTTGATGTTGAGTGCACATGCATAGGCCAATAGAATTCTAATTGCCTCTAATCTTGCAACCGGTGCATATGTTTCTCCAAAGTCAAGACCTTCAACTTGAGTGTAACCTTGAGCTACCAATCTTGCTTTGTTTCTCACAACTATACCATCTTGATCTTGCTTGTTTCTAAATACCTATCTTGTGCCAATCACATTGTAGTTCTTGGGTCTTTCAACTAGCTCCCAAACTTGATTTCTAGTGAAATTATTGAGTTCTTCATGCATTGCATTGACCCAATCAACATCTTGTAGGGCTTATTCAATCTTTGTTGGATCAATGGATGATACAAATGAATAGTGTTCACAAAAGGATGTCAATCTTGATCTTGTTTGCACATCACTTGTAATATCACCAACTATTTGATCAATGGGGTGATCTCTTGCAATGTTGGTTGGTTGGAGAATAGAAGCTTGATTGCTTGAGCTTGGTTGAGATGAACTAGCAACTTGTTGATCTTACACTTTAGAACTACTAGCTTGCACATTTGGTTAGTTGAGCACTTGATCTTTGTCATCTTCAATGTCAATCACTTGTCTTGGCCTAATATCACCAATATCTATGCTAACGCTCTTCGTAGCATTTGTCAATTGAGATCCACTCACACCTTCTAGATTCTCATTTTCAACTTGTGACCCATTGGTTTCATCAAATTCAACATCATGAACCTCCACAAGCACACCACTAGCCGAATTGCATACTCTTTAGGCTTTGCTTGTGGTTGAGTAACCAAGTAAGAACCCTTCATCACACTTCTTGTCAAACTTTCCAATTCTTGTGCCTTTCTTCAAGATATAGCATTTTCATCCAAACACTCTAAAGTATGCAATGTTGGGCTCTCTTCCATTCAATAGCTCATATGGTGTCTTCTCCATCAATGGGTGACAATATAGGCGGTTCCTAGAGTAGCAAGCCGTGTTGATAGCTTCGGCCCCAAAAAAATGACTCACATTGTACTCACTAAGCATAAACCTTGACATATCAATCAATGTTCTATTCTTCCTCTGAACAAGGTCATTTGATTGTGGAGTGTACTTGGCCGAGAATTGATGTTTGATTCCCAATTCATCACATAGCTCATCAACACTTATATTATTAAATTCACTACCATTGTCACTTCTCACTTTCTTGATGGTGGTCTTAAACTCATTTTGACATCTCTTGACAAAGGATTTGAATGTGGCAAATGTATCACTATTATCATTGAGAAAGAATACCCATGTGTATCTTGCAAGATCATCAACTATCACAAATCCATACTTGTTGCCTCCAATACTAGTGTATGTTGTTGGTCCAAATAAGTCCATATGCAACAACTCAAATGCTCTACTAGTGCTCATCGTGCTCTTCTTGGTATGGGTGTTACCAACTTGTTTGCCGGCTTGACAAGAGCTACAAAGATTGTCCTTCTCAAACACAACATCTTTCAAGCCTCTTACTAAGTCTATCTTAATCAATCTATTCAATTGCTTCATTCCAACATGACCAAGCCTTCTATGCCATAACCAACCCATACTTGATTTACTGAGCAAGCAAGTTGACAATTGAGACTCACTAGCACTGAAATCAATAAGGTAGAGGTTCTCATATCTAAAGCCTTTGAAGATCAAGTTTGAACCATCTACACTAATGATCTCAACATTATCTATTCCAAATATGCATTTGAATCCAAGATCACACAATTGAGCCACGGATAGCAAATTGAAGTTCAAGCTCTCAACTAGCAAGACATTTGATATGCTCAAGTCATTTGATATTGCAATCTTACCAAGCCCTTTGACCTTTCCCTTGCCATTATCACCAAAAGTAATACTATCAATACCATCATTAGTGTTGGAGTTGATTGATTTGAACATTCTAGAATCCCCAGTCATGTGCTGAGTGCACCCACTATCAAGCACCCAATGCCTTCTTCCGGCTTGGTAATTGACCTACAAAACAAATTAGTTCTTCTTAGTTACCCACACTTCTTTGTGTCCTCCAAAGTTAGTGACCAAGGATTTTGACACCCAAATTGCCTTCTTCTTTGGGCCAACAATGGGTGTACCAACATACTTAGCCATGATACCATCTCTACCCTTAGTAAGCATATAACATGAATCAAAATGAATAGAGGTGGCTGTTGGCACCAATAATGATGCAATTTTACATAACTAAAATGCTGCCAAAAAACTCAGGATCAAGGAGAAAACAATCACATCATGAGCATATTTTATAAAATAAAAAGTTCCACATGTCCATGAGTATTTGATTGTAGAAATGAAGAAATGGAGCAAAGGAGAGCCAGTGGGACCCACATAGGGGGTCGGCCGACCGCCCTATGGGCCCACTAGGTCTCCCCCCTTGGCCATGATCCATGAGAAGCATCTCAGAGCGATTTCCAACCCTTGGATCACTCTGTGCTTTCTCCCAATGGTTCACAAACAAAGCACATGGATCTATGGGCCCACACCAAAGAGATCAACACGACAATTACCCCAGAACTAGCACCCAACATCTATGACAAGTGGGACCAGCACCAGGGAGAAAGAGGTGGGCCAGAGACCCCAAGGGGGGTTGGCCGACCACCCATTGGGCCCACCGAGCCCCCACTTGGTCCCTGACCAGTCGGGCCACATCCAGAAGACCAAGGGATGGCCCACTATTCATGGGGGGGGTCGTCCGACCACCCCCCCTAGGTCGGTTTGACCTTGCCAACCTCCATACTATCAAGCACATGCTGGAAATCCATACCATCCATCCAAGGCGGTTCTAAGTCGGTTTGATCCAAGGGTGGAGGATTGAAGGTCCCTGGATCGCTGATGTGGCGCTGGAGTAGCCCCTACTCCACCCCCACTATAAATAGAGGCCCATACCTCCCTCTCTAATCATGAATTAATCCATACAAACCACTGTTGTTCTTAATTGGAGATTAGTCTAGTGTTGTTCTCTAGTGTGGGAGTTAGAGTTGAGTTGAGCTTTGCTCGGGCTTTCCGGAGTTGTCTTCCCGGAGGTTCTGGTATAAGCTCTTGTATCTTTTCTCTTTTGTAAGACTTTACTTATTTAATGCAATATTCCTTCTTTACTTTACTTAGTCTTTACTTTGTGCAATATTATACTTGTTATAGTATTGTTGTGGTTTATCTTGTCATTTAGTTGTTATAAACTAGATTGAGATCCTTGTGGCTTTCCTATATGCGATCATCGCCTGTCAGAGGGTACTCTAGTTGTCGTATACACAATTAGAGTAGTAAGAATAGATGTAAGTGTGGTGCTTATACTTAATCTTGCCTTTGGTTATTGCTTGTTGCATGGATTGTTTGTGGTAGCTAGCAAGAGAGTGACAACCTTGTCTAGCCTTTGTATTCCACCACGTGTTTTTAGGCAAGTTCTTAAAAGATAAGGCCCCCGTAAAAAGAGGGCGCGGTCCGGTAGGAGTTTTGTCCTCCTACTGATCTATCCCCTCGCCTAGCATACTTGTATTGAGGAATCAATCAATGTTTGTCTCAACTGAGTGCCATAGTTAAATCCACAAAGGTAGAGTTGGAATCACAGGAGTCCTTTTACTCTCTCGTTGTCCTTCCACGTAGTTATACTCACTAGTCATCTCTTACTTATCGTTACCGGTTTGTTACATCATCACCTTCCTATCATTATTTCGATTACCCCTTACACTAGTTGATAATAAATTGAGGTGATCTCTAGGATCTCTCTTTTATTATTATTTCTAGCTCCGCTTTCCTTTGGGAGAATATAAATTACGATACCTAAGAATACTCCTAGGTGAAGTGCTACAACGGTATAATCTGTGCGCTTGCGGATTTATCCAATAGTCATAAGAAATACCAACAAGCATTTCTGGCGCCGTTGTCGGGGAAAGCATAGCCTAGAAATTTTAATAGAATTGAATCCAGAGTTTACTATCAAATTAGTTATCAAATAGTTGTAGGGGCTTACCCCTTGCCTTTGCTTTTCTTAATTGTGAAGCAAGGCATTGTATGAGTGAGATCCAGTTTCGAGCAACCACATTTGAAAATCCTAAGAGTTTCCGAAGAAACTCTAGACATCGTCTAGTGTCTCCTTGAAAGCTCACCTCAAACTCGGATCCACTCAAGGAAGGAGGCTATACTTCATTTATCAAGCAAGCTATGGTTCAATAGGCTATTTCCGACTTCTCGGCTCCTTCGGAAGCTCACATGGCCCAAGGACCAGACATTAATACAGGGGGTGCTACCTTCGAGCTGCAACCAGCTTTGATAAACCTAGTGCAAGCCAACCCTTTTAGCGGGAAGTCCCATGAGGATACTAATGCACATCTCCAACACTTCTTGGAGGTAAGTGGCACCATTTCCATTAAGAATGTTCCATCAGATATCATTCGTCTCCGCCTTTTCCCGTTCTCATTACTTGGGAAGGCGAAGCAATGGTTTTATGCTCATTCTGAGGAAGTTGCCACTTGGGAGAAATGTGTCGATGCCTTCCTCAAGAATTTCTTTCCAATGGCCAAAACCACCGCCCTTCATGGAAGAATTTCTAGCTTCCAACAACAAGCGGACGAGACTATTCCCGAAGCATGGGAACGTCTCCAGGAGTACATTCAGGGATGTCCTCATCATGGAATTCAAGATTGGCTCCTGATTCAAGGCTTCTACTATGGGCTAACACAAATAGCTCGTAGTCACCTTGATGCTGCCACAAGAGGAGCATTCATTTCACTCAACATCACACAAGCAAAAGATCTCATTGAAAAGATGGTGACGAATCAAGGGTGGAAAGATGAAAAGCTCCAAGTCAAGAAAAAGAGTGCGGAAACTATTCATGAAGTAAGTGCACTCTCCACAAGTATGGATCTCTTGATGAAGAAACTCGAAGAACGAGCCAATTTCAAGAAGGATAGAGAAGCCATCCAACACTATGCCTCCACACGGGCTAACAAGGCAAAACAATGGTGTGAGGTATGTGGTGGAAATCATTCGGGAAACAATTGTCCCGAAACAAACGAAGGTGTGAGCTTCATCAATAACAATGGAGATCGACCTCAACAATCTGGATCAAAGCCACGACCCTTCCATCACGGTAATGAAGGTAAAAGCTTTAATAATTTTAATCAGCCTTCATTTAAAGATCTTGTCTTAAGCCAAGCTAGGATTAATGAAAGCTTGAACAATAAACTAGCTGCTAATGATAGGACCCTTGAAACTTTAAACAATAAAATGAATGACTTTGCTTCTGTTGTAAAGAATCAATTGAATTTCAATAACATGATAGAAAGAAAACTTTCTCAATTGATATCTTCTGCTTCATATCTTGGTAATTCTGAAAAAGTTTCTAGTATAAATGCGATGACCATGAGAGGGGGTAAGACCACTCGCGATCCACGATATCCTAACACTGCAGGCAAATCAATAAGAAAGGAGAAAGAAGTTGAGGCAGAAGAACAACATGAAGCTAAGGAAGAAGAACTTGCACCACTCTAGGACCCTGTCAAGTTCCATGGGAGAACAGCCCCACATGAGTACTACGAAACAAACATACTACTACCATTCCCGCACAAGCCTAGGAGACAATCAACAGACGAGCGCTTCGGGAAATTTGTTGAGGTAATCCGTCAATTATATGTCCATATTCCCCTACTTGATGCAATGCAGGTCCCGACCTATGCCAAGTATTTGCGGACTATCCTCAACATCAAAAGGCCGTTACGCACCACCGAAGTCATCAAGCTAACGAAAGAGTGTAGCGCAGCTATAGTTAACCAGCTGCCATTAAAGAAGATGGATCCAGGGTGTCCTACCATTGATTGCTCCATCGGGACTCAACAAGTTGAGCATGCACTCTGTGACTTGGGAGCAAGCGTCAGCGTCATACCAAAGGTAGTGTTCGATAAACTAACCCATACTACTTTGTCCCCTACACTAATGTGTTTGCAGCTGGCGGATCAATCGTTTCGCTACCCCACGGGGATTGCTGAAAATATTCCCGTCAAGATACGAGAATTTTTCATCCCCGTGGATTTCGTGGTGTTGGATATGGAAGTAGACAAGAAGACTCCACTCATCCTAGGAAGACCATTCCTCAGCACCGCAAATGCACATATCGATGTGGGAGCTAGAGAAATTCAATTCAACATCAATGGAACCCAGGAGATATTCCACTTCAAGCCAAAAATCGAGCAATGCTCCATAGTCAAGGTATTTGAAATCGATCCTTACGTTAATTATACTTACCTGACAAAAGTGAAGCAACAACCTCGGGCGAAACCCAAATGGGTATGACGAAAGAAGGTGATCAAGCCATGCACCGCTCCACCTCCAAAACCACGTCAGCAAATCCGACGAGCAAGTGAGGAAGACGGTCCTAATCCCACCAACTGATATCATGGCTTCAGAAAAAGGTAAGTTCTCTTTCGCTTCCTCTATTTAAATTCCTGAATTATTTTCTTTGCATTACATGATCTTTTCCCTTTTTTAGTCTCAAAACATAATCATGCTTAATCATAATAAACTCTGAAAATCAATTTAACCCATAAAACTTTTAATCATGTTCATCCATGAAAGTTGCATTGCATTTTAAGTAGTGTAGGTAGATTAGTGTCACAAAACCAGGTCCTTTAGAGGACATGGTGGGGTCGGCCGACCGGGCCCATGGACCCCCTTCCTTCTGCTTTCCTTGCCTCGAGATGCCTTGCATGAGTTTGTGTAGAACCAGCAACTAGGGCCAAAAACAGTGATCAGCCGACCTGGCCATCACTCCTCTCTCCCCTCGTGTTCAGAGATTCCCTACAAGAAAGAGGAAAAGAAATGCTGCCAAAAGTCTGTGGTCAGACAAAATGGTGACCTTTCCATCATTTCCTTGCCTCCCACCATGCTTCCACTCACACACCACAAAAATCATGCCATCCTTGGATACTCCACGAGAGGCATCCTAGCAAGAGGGTTTCACTAATCACCACGATCCAATTCACCACTCTTTTATCCCAACCTTAATCACCATGCTTCCTATGCTTACACTCACATATTCTTCGCACCCCTCATTGAATCTTCACGAGAGGCATTCATGCAAAAGCAAAGAGCTAATCACGAGGAGCCAGAATCTTCTTTCATATCCTTGACTCCTAGATCATGAGACTTCAACAAATTACTATGCCTTTCATCCCTCTCCCCTAATCACTCAAGGACAAAGGAGCAAGCATCTTTTGCTAATTAGCAGTCATGGCCAAATGACTCCTGTCATCTCATTGCCCCCTATTACCACTCAAGTTGGCATGGTAAAATTTCCAACACCAAAACCACCAACCCATGGTTGGCCGGTGTAGTGGATACCCCTCTAATCCCATCCATGTCAAGCATCTTCATGCACTCCACCATCTTGCAAAGCAGAGCACTCAAAGAGCAAATGGGTGGTCGGCCGACTGGGCCCTACTACCCCATCACTCTCCCCTCTTCTCTGCTATATGTACACAAGCAGAGCAACTCTTTCAAGCACACACTCTCGACCAGCAAGCTCACGAGCCAAAACTCCTTGCCATTTCTCTTCAATAAGCTTCACCACTAATCAAGAGATTGGTACGATCTTAGCTAGTTAGAGTGGTAAGATGAAGTCCCTCAAGAAAGCACTCAAGAAGGCACGTAGTTCGGTTAGTGGGAGTTCTTCCAGAAATTCCTAGGGAGGAAGCTCATCACAGAACACAGAGATCATGTGGATTGATTCAAGGCACGATTCAAGGCATGATTCAGTGCACAGGTCGGGTGCCACTGAAATCATGGCCAACAGTGCTAGCCATGGTGATTATGAGCAAGCACATCATAGTGCCGGTCATTACGAACCAGCCGATAGTTCGGAAGATCAATCATCACGGGTCACTGAGGCATCCAGCTCACACCTCATGAAGTGACCACCTTCAACAAATTGAAGGTACGCAACTACGAGCACACCAAGGTAATTGATCCTACCCTCTTAGAAAAAATGGGGTTAGACGAAGAATTTGATGAAGTTTTTAGAGTCATGGGGTGGACTAGTGAATTTTGGGATGTATCTAGAGACCCAGGAAGTAAGCTTTTAACTCTAGAGTTTCTAAGCACCGTTAACACAAATGCTCAAAGACTTTCTTTTTGGTTGCTTAATCATACACTTACTTTTACCTGAAAGAATTTGGTCTTGTTCTTGGGTGTAAAGAAAAATGTGTTGTTAATCTTGAACATGCTACCCAAGGTTTTAATAGGCGTGAATTTTGGAAACTGATTTCTAGGAAAGACAATGCTAGATACCCACGAAGAAATGATATCCATAATCCCACTTTACATTTCATGCATCGTTGGATAGGAATAACCCTGTTTCCTAGAGATGATGTAAGAACGGTAACGGAAGTTGAGCTGAGAGTTCTTTTTTCCATGGTAAATAAAATTCCTGTTATTCCTATTAGAGCCATGGTAGATCACTGGTGTTTAGCCATTAGAAGAAAAGGACCCTTTGAGTTTACATCCATGATCACTAAATTTATGCGCAACTTGGCTCAACTAGATGATTACCAGTTTTTCCTAGATGCACCTAGGGGTGTTTTGGATATGGCTTACTTTTTGCAAGGTCACATGTTGGCTAATGGACCAAATAACACTGTCATTTATATGAATGGTGAACCTACGCTTAGGATTCCACTTCCCTGTGAAATACTTAAACTGTATAGGTGTAGGCAACTAACCTTTAATGCAGACACCCAAGAAGGACGTAGGAGTTTTGCAGGTCCACGGGTGACATGCAGCATGGCATATGCTGCACTAGAAGAAGGCACATCTCTTGGTCCAGATTTTGAAGATGATGAGTCTGTCAGTACCACACAGTTTTCCAGCTCAAGCGGCGGATTTCAGAGATCAGCATCGCACACCCAAACTGCACGGTTCTCTTTCACTTCTTCCCAGGAAAGAGAATACCGTGACTTCCGTCACGATGTGGATATACTCACTAATCAAGTGGGTGAACTACGAGTAGAGCAAGGGATTCTCCATCAGAACGCAGTACAAAATCAACAACGGGTCCAAGCACTAAGAGACCACAACGCCCAGCAATAGGCTATGTTCTACGCCCAGCAGGGAATGCATCCCATGCATTTCCCTCCACCAGGACCATGAAAGGAATAAGCTTGGGGGAGGTTCCCTCCCATACTAAGGTAAGTTTTTATATTTCAGCATTTTAATTTTGCAATTTAAATTTTGTAATTTTAATTTCAGCATTTTATTTTTGCATATAAAAAAGGAAAAAAAGAAGAAGAAGAAAATAATAATAATAATAATAATAATAATAATAAGACTTGTCTCTACTCTCACATATCATGAAAATTTATTTCCTATGGAAATGATGAATAGTTGCTCTGCTGAATGTTTCTTTAGTATTTAGTTTACAACTTAATATTTCTCTAAGTATGGATTACTTGGCTTAAAAGAAACCATCATGAACCTGAAACTTTTGTGGGTTGCAAATGTTATAACTAAGTCTAAGTTGTTGTGAGACATGATATGACAAGATAAGAGCTGTTGTATTTTTATTCTTAGCAAGAATGACTATCGCAGTTTTATTTATTAAAATGACAAAACCACTTTTTGTTCCTTAATGGCGAAAATCCCTTGAGACAGAGGAGTCTCGCAAGTCTGTCCGGCGGACCAGCAACCCGCCGTCCATCTCCGGCCCTCCAGGCCAGTTCCAGGAGGAGGATGAAGAGAGCAACATGGAGAAGCTGTTGTGCATAGTCGCTAGGCTTAGGGAAAGTAATACCAAGCTAGCAGAGCGGGTAGCAGAGGAAAGAATGACCCGTTTGGATTTAGAAGATAGCCTCAACGATCTTCGCATTAGTACTAATGCGAAGATCAAGCGCTTGGCCCAGGCAATCAAGAGAGAGGATCTCTTTGCCCCTCCATCTCCATAGATCGCTAGTTCACTAATAAGTTAGGCACTTAGATTTATTTTCATTCAATTTTCCCTTCATCAATGTAACATGTGCCTAAGAAGATTTGAATTCAATAAAAAAAAGTTTGGTTCTGCTGGTATATTGCCCAGCAGAACCCTTGCATTTGATCTGTGTCTGTCACTGATTTTAGCATGCCCCGAAATAAGTATGGGGGAGGTCGGTTGACACTCCATCATGTCAAAACACTAGTTCAGCCTTTGAACCATATTGTACACGTCCATAACATGTTCCACAAAAAAGCTAGACCGAAACGGCCACTTTTGTGCATCGGCCGATGCACTTTAGAGGCCAAAATTCAGAATAGGCAGAGTGAACCAACATTCAGAGGTAAGGAACCCTATTGCAGAGACGGAAGTGGCCAAATGGGCCAGTAGGGCGGTCGGTCGACCGTGCCTATAGGGCCCAGACCCACCAGCCAGCATCCATTCAACGTCAAACATCTATTCTGACTAGTTTGCCACGTCTCCCTTTTTCCTCTATGCTTTTCAATTGTTTACTCATTTTCCCTTTTAAAAATAAAATTGACATAAAAATAATTTCTTCATGAAATTCATCACTTAGTTTAAATTTCTTTTTATGTTGAATAAAACAAGAAGAACGCATCCAAAATTAAAATTTTGAAAAGTGACATCATCTATGACGTTTAAAGGGCAAAACGTCATAAAGATAAATTCTTGCTTTTTGTTTATGCTAGTGAGAAAATACTTTGATAGGAAGATCATATGGACTAAGTTGTTGATTAATGTGATATAGTCTCAGCTCATGATTCATACCCTTTCTATTTAAAGTTATTGGGGATTATTTTTGAAAATGTCATAAAACCATAATGTCACTACTCCTCTATAGTGAGAAAAACTCCTACCAAAGCCATAAATACTTATGCATTTTCAAAACCTTCCTCATATGCTTCTTGTAATTACTTTGAGTTTTGTCAAACCTTGTGACCCTTGTTGAGAATTATGTCATAGTTAAAAGATCAAGATCACGTACACGCCACATATTTTCGCTGCTTCTACACTAGAAGTACGCAAAAACATGCCTTTCATTTACATGATCCATGTTTATCCAATAAGTACTCTAGAAATAAATGTTATGATCTCTCTCTAAGTCCTTCAAAGAGAGATATGGCTATCATAAATAAAAAATGATGAGCAAAGCTCATAAAAAATCATCATGATAGCCATGTCTCAAGTAATCCTAAAGTTAGAGAGATCATATACATAGTGAAGGAGTACATGTTAGTCATCTACCATTTGTCGACACACATGCACCTCTTGATCTAGGATTATGACGTTCTTCTCCTTGGATCCTTGTTTTGACTTTACAATATAAGTGATGCAAGTTTGCTACATTGTTTTATCCCTACCTGAGCTCCACATAAGCCATTTAGAAATAGGGAGATACAAAGAAGGCAACCTCTTTATGCCTTGGTAAGGAATCATACACTTTGAGTGACTTAGAGTGCTATAAGAGGAGTAAGTTGACTTATGAGCTTTCTTTTGAAATATTTATCAAAAACTCCAAGTACTAAAATATGAAATGGGAAGATGACTTTGCCTTGAGAGTCGTTCCATTTCTCAACTTCTTAAGGATATATGTTAGCTAGTACCACATATCCCATTGGTATGACAAAATGTCTTGAATGAATCTTTATGCTTGCTTTAAACTTTGAATAGCATAGTCTTGTTAACTTTTAACCTTTACTCGAGGACAAGCAAAGAGGTAAGTATGGGGGATCTTGTTGATAGTAAATATGAGCTATCTTATCACCATCAAAATACCGTCAACATCCTCATATTCGAAGGAAAACAAGCATAACATGAACATATTTTACTCAATAACTAGTTCCACATGTCCCTTGACTATTTGAGTGCAGGTAATGACAAATGGGGACTTTTGGAAGCTAGTGGGCCCACTTAGGTGGTCGGCCGACCACCCTGTGGGGCCACTAGGCCTCCCAAGCCCCCATGATCCAAGAACCATCCTCTAGAACACTCTCTACCCCTTGGATCCAAGTGTGTCTTCTCCCAACGGTTCAAATTTACATCACAAGGATCCATGGGCCCACATCAAGGAGATGAGCATGACAATCAACCTAGAACCAACATCCAACACATATGACAGGTGGGACCAGCAGCTAGAAGGTAGAGGTGGGCCACAGGCCCCTATAGGTGGTCGGCGGACCTATAGGTGGGTCCCACAAGCCCCTACTTGGTCTCTGACCAATGGGCCACCATCTAGAAGAGCAAGGGAGGGCCCATAGGCCAGGGGTGTGGTCGGCCGACCACCCCTATGGTGGTTCCAACCCCCACAACCGCCTCACTCACTCCCCACATGCTTGAAATCATCACCCTTCATCCTAAGGCGATTCTGAAGTCGGTTGGATCCAACGGTGGTTGATGAAGGTGACACGGAATGCTGACGTGGCACCGGAGTAGCCCCTACTCCACCTCTAGCTATAAATAGACCCCTAGAGCTCCCTTCTCAAGTGTGCCTCATTGGAGAAACACTACTCCTTAGTCTCTTAGCGGAGCTCTCTAGTAGTGTTATGCTGGTTGGAGGAGAGTGAAGGAATTCTTCTGGAGAAAGCCCCGGGCCTGTCGGGAATCTTCTCCGGAGTTCTTCCTCAGCGAATGCGAGTCTCTTGTAAGTTTAGCACTTGTAAGTAACTTCTTCTGAGTTCTTTATAGTATTCAGTATTCTAAATCTGGTTTAGTTGTTATACAACTTTTCGCGCTTGTTCATCTCTTTGCTTTGAGTGAAGTTCTTTAATCTTAGGCCAAGGTTAAAGTAGTAAGATAAGTGTAGACGTGGTGTCTAGGCTAGATCTTACTTTTGTAAACCGCTTATCATGCAGATTGTTTGTGGATGCTAGTAGAAGGTGACAGCTTTATCTAGTCTTTGTATTCCACCACGCGTGTCAGATATGTTCTTAAAAGGTAGGGCTTCAATACAACTTGACGGCGCGGTCCGGTTAGAGTTTTGTCCTCTTTCTGATCTATCACGTCGCCTCCTACAAGAGAAGGGCTGATAAAGCCAGTATAACCAGCTATACCTTGTTAGATATCTTTGCTATATCGAACCTCTCAACCCAGTTATCATAGTCTCCCTTGATCCATCATAGGACATATCCATATTCCTAGTTAACTCACTTCTTGTTCCCTGTGGAAATACGATACCTGGAATACTCCCGGTGAAAGCTACCTTGACAACCATACGCTTGCGGTCTTTTATCCGTTTGCCACCTTTGGTGTCAACACTTATCATGCTCCCAAGATCAAGATCACGTACACGCCACATATACATGTTGCTTCTACACTGGAAGTACGCAGAAACATGCCTTTCATTTTCCACATAATTCATACTCCATGCTCTAATAGAAAAATTTCTCTCTAGTATGTTGCTAGTAAATGAGACATAGACTATGCAAAAATATGAAAAAAGGGGCACATGAAGGTCCCAAGTTTTTAGAAAATTAATGAGCAAATCAAAAGCTCATAGAAAAATAAAGATAGCTATGTCTCAAAGTTATAAGTTAAAAAGAGAGATCATATATAGGAGTATTGAGCAATTGTCATGTTTCCACACACTTGCACATCTTGATCTAAGAGTGTCTCTCCTTGGATCCGAAATTTGACTTTACAATATATGCAAGGTAAGTTTGCTACATCTTTTATCCCTACCCATAGCTCCATATAAGCCTTTAGAGTAGGATGAAAAAGAAGGCAAACTCTGATATGTGCCTTGGTGAGGAATCATACACCTTATGAGCGACTCAAGAGTACCATTTGAGGAACACTAAGTTTTCTTTTACAAAACTTGATATGAAACTTGTGAAAGGATGAGAAAACTAGTGCTCAAGTCAAGTTGTTCTATCTCTCAACCGCCCAAGACAAAGGATAAAGCTATAAGCCCCATAAAGGACTAAGGTAATATGGGTGAGTCTTTATTGCTAATTTTTCCATTCAAAAGAGAAGTATGATTGTTGTAGATTTAATACTCTTGAAATATGAAGCATAGTAGCAACTCCTGATCCATCGAGCTAAGTTTAATTGTTTGCTCGGGACGAGCAAAGGTTAAGCTTGGGGGATCTTGTTGGCACCAATAATGATGCACTTTTACATAACTAAAATGCTGCCAACAAACTTAGGATCAAGGAGAAAACAATCACATCGTGAGCATATTTTATAAAATAACAAGTTCCTGTAACACCCCAAAATTTGCTTTCTTGAAAATAGTAATAAAATGAGTTATTTATTAATTTTTGGTGCTCATAAAACCCTAGGAAATAAAATTTTAATCTAATTAAAAATTTGTTGGAGCTAGCAACATGTTTGTGCACTCATGCCTCTGCATATATTTTAATGTGTGTGTGGTTTTGTTAAAATTTTAAAGAAGTTCAAAGGAATTCAAAACCCCTTTTTAAAATTCAATCAAGATTTTGAATCAAGTTTTGAAAAGGCTTTGCATAAGAAGGAAGAGAAACAATTTTGAAACAAAAGAGAATTTGAAAATGAGTTTTTAAAAGTGTTTTGAAATGAAGCAAAAGAAAATAAAGAGAAAAGGGTTTTCAAAATTTAACCTTGAAAATATTTTCAAAAGGGGTTTCAAAAAGAAAGTTGAACAAAGAAAAATAAAAAGAAAACCCTCTCTCTTTCTCTCCCTCTATCTGGCCCAGCCGAGGAGCCGGCCCAACCTTCCTCCTCTCCCTCCCGCAGACTCTCCCCTCGGCCCAACAGCACTCGGCCCAGCACCTCTCAAGCCCTCTCTCTCTTTCTCTCACTCTGCAGCGGGTCCCGCTTGTCGGCGTCGAGCTGAGCTCAGCTCGCTCACCGCACTCTTCCCCCTCACTCACTGACCTGCAGGCCCGAGATGTCGGCGCTAGCAGGAACCCCACTGCACCCTCCTCTCTCTCACTGCCCCACTGGACCCGCATGTCACTCTCTCCACCCTTCTTCCTCGTTGCGCAGCAGATGCCGATGGCATTCATGCCGCTGCCTCCTTCACTCCGGTTAATGGAGCTTGAAGCCAGGCCATCAAGGGCCTTCACTGCCTGCCTTGATGACCCTATCGCGCACGTCTCCGCGTTCACCGCCCCATCTTCCTATAAAGCCCGCTCGGAGCACCTTCCCCTCCCCTGTTTCACTTTGAGTCTCCGCACCCTCTGCCGCTCGTGTTCTCGCGGCTCAGAGCCCGTCCACATGACGTACTGAACCCCTAGAGCTCCGCGATCCTTCGCCAAAGCCGAACCATCCCTTGTCTCAGTGTTTAGCGCTGCAACGTCGCTCACCCGCGTTTTCTCTGTCACAGACCGCCATCGAACGTCGACAGAGCGCTTGGAGCATCCGCATACCTCGCAACTACCTCCTACGCCTTCGCGGTGACTCCCTCCTCCGTCGTGTTGCGCTAGCTTCGCCTAGCCGTCGTGAGTCCAGTCATGTGTTGGTTGTTCGAGCGCGTGCGTGTTTTGGCCAGCGCACATTGCGCAGATCTCCGCCGTCCACTATGGCCGTCGGCGAGATCGTTGCGCTAGGTTTTCGTTTCGTTTTTCTTGTGCTTCGTGTTGCTTGAGGGTCACTGAGTTCGTTGGTGTTCTCGGTGGAGTCAGAGGAAGCTTGTACTTGCCGGCGCACGAGCGACCGAGCTCGAGCCGCCGCAAATGTCGCCGGTGAGGGTGTTGTGAGGGATAGAGGTGGCTCTATCGTACCTCGTTGGGTTCGGGTTGAAGAGAGGAAGCCAGCGCAAGGGTCATTTGTGCGTTTAGTTCGCCAACGGTGACGCGCCGCCGTGTTTTGTGGTCGCCGGCGCCGCTGCTCTGTTTTGGGGTCGCTGACATGCGGGACCCAGGTGTCAGCGACAGAATCAAAGGGTTTTTCCTATTTTCTGTTTTGCATAGTAATGTTTTTTATTATTTTCATATATTTATTTCTGTGCATATATAAATTCTGTAAAAATTTGTGTATGCTCTCTGTGATGTGTAGTATTTATGAAAAATATAAAATGCCCATGTTCAGTATGTTTTTAATCCTGTAAAAATTCTCAAAGTAATTGAAAAATGGATTTTCCATGATTTTTCATGCTCTTTATATTGCTCTAAAAATTATGAAAATTTTTGTGTAACCTTTATACACTTATACCTTGCTGTAATAAAAGTTTGGGATTTTTTTGATGAACTGTTATACATGGCTATTTGTAATAATTAGTAATAAATTGATTAGAAACCCTAATCACTTTAGGTTTTGTGTGAATTTGAGTTGTTTGATGTAAATGGTCATTGTCCAGTGACAACCACAATATGGACATGCATATTTATATGTTGTTTGCTCAGTTCTATTGGATATAATTATTAACCTTGATAATCAAAGTTAATCATGGTTTAATTAATTTGCTTTATGCTCATGTTTAGTTTTCTTTCATGAAGGTAAGTTGTACTCAAGGTGTTTATCTGTTTTGTTCACCTCTTAAGTGCATGCTTGAATGTTTATTAAGCATCATGTCTATTATTTGAAGCATCATCTAAAGCATGTCATTATATCGTGTAGATATCTCGTTGGTTGGGTTGGATAATCCCTCTAGTGAAGGGACTTTCTCTGTTATTGATTCTGAGCCAGAATTTATGTATCCCTCCAACCAAGGCAAGCCCCGGTGCATTTAACCCTTCCTTGTATTTAAAATATTTGTTTTAAATACACTTATGGTTATTATATGGCATTGTCTTACTTTATTAAATTCCTACTTGATGCATAGCCTTTATCCTTGTGTTAATTGTACCTTCTACCTTGACACTTGTTTAAAGATGCAAACATTTTGCTAAAATACTTAGTATGCTTAGAACTTTTATAGTAGGTGATTTCCGGTCACTTACACATAGCGTATTGCTTCGGCAAATGGTTATGATCTTTTGAGTAAGGGATGTTGTTGGAAGTAATAATCGGGACCGGGCGGACACGGTGTTTGGGAGCCACCAGTGGTAACTGGTGAGTGGGTTCTTTCCGCCTGTGTCATTAGGGACCGTCCGTTGTAAAAAGTAGAAGGGTTGTGACTTTGGAGTACTTATCACATACTTCGGGAAGCCGAACTCTGGCTATTCCAGTCTTAAGAACGGTTAATCCGCACTGGGAGTGGAGAGATGGCGAGAGTAGTGTGTACCCTCCAAGTTCGTGGAACTGGATGAAGGTGTACTGTGCTCTCGGGTGGCGGAACCCCGGTCTTGGCTGGAGGATCTAGGGAAAGGTAGTTATATGCGTGCTTTAGTGTTGTATATGTCGTGTGATTGGGAAGCCCCAGCTAGGTTTAACCGGTTCGAATCGTCATGTTCCTCGGAAATGTAAACATAACCCTACCTTTTACATCGTAGTTAATGAAACTAAAATTGGATACTTGATGGTTTCCTTTCATGAATGGTTTATTACCTCGTTATTGATCATAAATTTAGATCGATACTTGAGTAATCTTATGAACTAATTAAATGAATTTCAATTGTTTTATTAAATGCTCATTTATGCAAAATACTTGATTCTTGCAAACCACACCTTGAATCCTATGACTTGCATACCTTTTGTCCACCAAATATTTTCTTTTGTCGGTTAAGTCTTGTTGAGTACTCCCGTACTCAGGGTTTGTTAACCCCTATTGCAGATGAGGGGCACAATATGGTCTGTGTGGCTTCGTGCTGCATGACCGTTGTCAATGTGGATGAAGATGAGGAATAAACTGTCTTTGCTTGACTCTTGGGCAAGAGTACCTCGGTTGTTTTGTTTATACTCTGTCACTAGCTTTATGTAATAATATCTATGACACTATGTTATGTTCAAAAACATATGGTTTGTAATATGACTTCAAATTTCCGCTACTTTGATATAAATTAAATTATTGTATTACTTCTGCAATGTTTGTAATGAGGATGATCCTGTTCGAAAAGAGGTGGATGACCCGCTGCAAAGTGGCGACACCTGACGGACTAATTAAGACTTGGATCATTTGTCTTGGATTAAGTCGGATGGACATTAATCCTAGCAAGTGGTCCCTGTTCTTAAGAGGTTCTGTCACAATCTCTTAGGCAAGCAACCAAGAAACTAGTTGGACAAGTCCTCATCCTTCACCTTCTCACCCAAGCTCTTGAGATCATTGATGATCACTTGAAGCCTATGAAACATCTCCGGGAAAGACTCATTATCCTTTATCTTAAAGTGAGATAGCTTGTCCTGGAGCATGTATAGCTTGGCACTCTTTACCGTTGTGGTGCCTTCATATGTATCTTCTAGTCTCTTCCATACTTCACTTGCCTTCTCAAGATCCTTGATTTGCTCAAACACTTTTGAGTCAATGCCATTGTATATGACATTGAGAGCCATAGTAATGCATTGCTTGTTCTCTTGCTCTCTAGGTGTGGGACTAGCTTCATCAAGAATGACAAAGTCCTTTTCGGTCACAATCCACACTGTTGACACCGTTTTTCGACACGTGTCAAATGGGTCGAAGCTTGACTGGCCGGTGACTATTTTCCATCGGCATCGGAAAAGAATGAGCTGATATGGCCGATGGGAGAGTGATGCAGAAGGCCAAGTGTGTTGCCGATGAAGGCTGGGTGATCTTTGCCGACAGAGGTCGATTGGTGGTTGCCGATGGGCTGTTATTGCTGATTGCCAATGAAGAGCCCTAATTGCCGATTGCTGATGAAGGATGGTTGCCGATTGCCGATAAAGGCTTATTGCCGATTGCCGACGAAGAGATGCTGTCGATTGCCGACCGGGAAAGTATTGCCGATGCCGATGGGCGTGACTTAGCACTTGGCGGCAGCAAGGGACTACAAGTGGCCAAAGAAGGAAGTTGCAGGAGTCTGCCGATGGAAAGTTTCCATCGAGGAAGAGTATAAGGAAACTGGTGTTTTATGCCAGTATTATTATAGTAGTTGAGTCCGACTCTTGCATGAGTCATTTATTTTCCTTTAAAATAGGTGTGTTTGTTTAGGAAATAAATATTGTTATCCGGCTCCTGCGCGAGTCAGTTTCCTTTAAAGTAGGAGTTTGTTTTAGGAAAGATATGTGTCGTGTCATTGTACAACTCTCCATGCGGGAGTATAAATATGTGCCCGAGGGCTATGAAATAAAGAATGAATCCAATTCAAAACAAATCAATCCTACTTTTTATCCTACTTTTACCGCAATTTACCCTTTTATGCATTAGTTATAGTTATCAACGAGTTCTTCAAGCTTTCGACGGGCTGCATCACCTTGATCTCCGTCAAAATCCTTGCTAGTTCCGCGTGGGAGTACCTCTAGGCTTTGGCAATCCGGGCGCATCGCTATTTGCCTCGTCTAGCTCTGCTCTAGTTATCCGTGATCAATCTGAGCCTTGACGTCCGGGCGCATCGCTGTCATCTCGTTCAGTTTGTCATAGTTATCATCCTTGTCGATTGATTGGTCAAATCGACTGGCACGCCCTCGACATCGAGCTTTGGGTAATAGCCCGAGGTGTTCACAGATCTGACGCTTTTTGTGTCAACACACACCTTCTCATGAATTGAGCCAAGATGCATCTTCATCTTTATCTTCTAATAATCGAATGAGGTGCCATCAAACATTGGTGGTTTGCTACCGTTGACACCTCTTAAGTATCAATTCTAAGTGTCAACTAAGCAAAAGAAAGGATATATTTGCAACACACCACCTAGACATAGGGTTTTAACTAACAACATTCCACGAATTTTGGTGTTTATCTGTTTCTGCAGGGAGACAACTGCAAAATAGCAAAAGAGGCCCACAAGTAACAATTACATAGACACATAGCACTTCCGAACGAAAAAGAGCAATCTAGAAGACTCCAGAACCACCCCCGAGGAAGGAGGGGCCCACCTGTCAGTAAGGTAGGGCGGGCGCCCCCCCTAGGGCGGCCGCCCTGGGCGCGGAGCCAATGAGGCTCTGCCTCCTGGATTAGGGTTCCACCTCCTTTGAGGTTTAATCTAAACCCTCCATTAAGGTCGGTTTGATCCGACGACTGACGATCATTTAAGGGGGCTATACAAGGAGGACCCCTGCCCCCTGGCTAACGGCAATCCATTATTCATTTGCATATTTTCCAGAGAGGATTCGCCAGAGAAGATCCCTTATGGATCTATTCTCTAGGGCTTAGCATTCAAGAGAAACTATCCTTAGTTTCTATGTGAGATTAGAGTTTACTCTTCTAGATTAAGAGAGTTAGAGTGGAGGTGTGGATTGGAGGAAGCCCGGCCTATCAGTGTCTCCTCTCCAGTTTGTATCTTCGGGATCAAGACTCCTAACCCGAGGCTTGCTCCTAGGATTTCTTGGGTATTTCGACTTCTAATTCTAGTAAGTTCTCTATTTTATTATTCTTTGGTTTGTGAGTTTACTTTATTCTCTTCGCGTAGAGGGTAGGGTAATTGTCTCTAGCGTAAACGTGGTATTTGGGCTAGGTCCTCATAGATATCCCCTGTCTAGCCGGATCTGTGGTAGTAGCTCCGAAAGTGACAATTCCGTAGATACCTTTGGAACCCACAATCCCGTTAGAAGGACTGGTAGGGTTTATAGACCGCATGCTAAGCATCCTCTGAGGTGTCTCTTATCTCGACGGTTCTCCCCAATAGAATAATAGCTCATATCTTATATAGACTAGAACGAGATTGTTGTCGCGGTCTTCTCTAATCGCTCATATCAAAATCACCTTGTTTGTAGCCAAAAGGTTAATAGCATAGATTTGGTTAGTCAGATGCACCCTTCTCCTTGTGGAAAAATAAATTATGATACTCTGGATAATCTCCCGGGTGAAGTGCTCACCGGTATCCGGGTGCTTGCGGATTACTTCCTAGTGATTTCTCTGTCTGCGTTAACAAATATCAACAAGCATTTCTGGCGCCGTTGCCGGGGAGAAAGACGGTTTGCTGAGATAACCTTGAATCTTTCTATTATCTTGTACCTATACTTTTATCTTTTCTTATCTGTTTCAATTTCCTTATTTCTTACCTATTCTATCCTTATGGAAAATCTAAATTCCACATCTATGTATCAATTTTCTGCACCCACGGACCATGGGAGTCATCACAGCCTATCCAAGCTCCCCAATTTAGGTTGAGTCCGTGGTTGATTGCAATGATTCAAAACCTATCCTTTTCAGGAAAGGAAGACGAAAATCCTTACCTTCATATTCAAGATTTTGAACAAACATGTGATTGTCTTCGCATAGAAGGCATATCTGATAAAACCGTACATTGGAAGCTTTTTCCTTTTTATTTAAAAGGGAGAGCTAAACAATGGTATAATCATAAGGTAAGCCAACAACAAGGAGATTGGGGAGTTTTGCGCTCCAACTTCTGTCTAGATTTCTATCCCATCACCCAGATCGTCGACCTTAGAGTCAAGGTTCTAACCTTCAACCAAGAAGAGAACGAATCTTTGGCTTACTCTTGGAAATGTTTTCTTGAGCTTTTAGAATCTAGACCACACCTTAGCATTGAAGGCCCTGTTCTTCTTCAACATTTTTATAAAGGTCTTCGTAGAAAGGATAGAGAGTTGCTAAACACCACATCTGGAGGTTCTTTCTTTCATGTGCCATCCATAGAAGCAAAATTAACCTTAGATAGAATCCTAGATGCTGAGTTGGATAATACACTCCATGAAGAAACTAACGAAGCTGAAGACAATACCTTGCCAGATCCAAAATCTATTTCAGCTATCCCAAGTTCTGAGCCTAAAAAGGAAAAAATTCCACCACCTGATTTCATGCTGGATATAGATCCTGATCTTTTCATTGATTTCGGAAACATTTCAAACTATGTTTCTATTTCAAAACCCCGAAATCATCACGTTAGCAACCATATATACCAAATGCCAAATAGAAGCATTTTGAGAGCTTGTATCAATCATAAGTAACAAATGGTTAGAAGAATCAGAGCTTTCCTCTGATGTGATCCGTCTGGATTCACCTTCTATTCCAATACGTTGTGCTTTCAATTCAGATCAATTTGATGCTCTCTATAATCCTGTTGTAGGGGTCAATATCATGTCAATCACTTGCACATGAATTATTGGGCAAAGTGACTTTAACCCCAACAACAAAGTTCATGAAGAATCTTGACGGACGTATAGTCCCCAGTCTTGGAATTTTACATGTCTTACCCATTATGGTAGATGGTGCCATGATTCGTTTGAACTTTTATATCTTTGATACATGGGATCACGAACTCTTGCTAGGACAACCTTTTAGAAGACTTCTTTATGAAGGACAAAATGGGAAACTAAACATTTCCTTTGAAAAGAGTTTTCAAATCCCAATGACAATCTCTCATTCTTTGAACAACAAAACTGAATCACATCTTTTATCTGATCCTATGGAGGAAATAAAAACTGCTTCTCTAGAGCTTTTCAATGAACCAGATTTAGAAGAAGACACTCCTTTCTTCATAGAAGAAGAAGTTGACCCTCCTGAACCTGAACCCTTAGATGAGTTTGCATAAATGCCTAGACATCCTGTAGAGCTTAAACCTCTACCACCCGGTCTTACATATGCTTTCCTCAATAATGATCTAGAGTCTCCTATAATCATAAGTGATAAACTCACTTAGGACCAAACTCTGCGCTTGATGGCTATTCTAGAAAAACATCGTTCAGTCTTTGGTTACTCACTCCCGGATCTCACTGGAATCAGTCCTATAATTTGCACTCATCGCATTCCTATAGATCTTTCTGTTTCACCTTCTTGAGAACCCCAACGAAGACTCAATAACGTGATAAGAGAGGTAGTTAAAAAAGAAGTTTTAAAGTTGCTACATGTAGGGATTATATATCCTGTGCCGCATAGTGAGTGGGTAAGCCCAGTGCAAGTTGTGCCTAAAAAGGGAGGCATGGTTGTTGTCACAAATGAAAAGAATGAGCTAATTCCGCAATGCACCGTCACAGGTTGACGGATGTGTATAGATTATAGAAAGTTGAACAAAGCAACGAAAAAGGATCATTTTCCTTTACCTTTTATAGATGAGATGTTAGAGCGGTTAGCCAACCACTCGTTCTTCTGTTTCTTAGATGGATATTCAAGGTATCATCAAATCCCGATCCATCCTGATGACCAAAGCAAAACCACCTTTACATGCCTCTATGGAACGTATGCTTATCGTAGAATGTCTTTTGGGCTATGTAATGCTCCAGCCTCTTTTCAAAGATGCATGATGTCTATATTTTCTGATATGATTGAAGATATTATGGAAGTTTTCATGGACGATTTCTCTGTTTATGGAAAAACTTTCGATAGTTGTCTTGAAAATTTAGATAGGGTTTTGCAAAGATGTGAAGAAAAACACTTAGTCCTTAATAGGGAAAAATGTAATTTTATGGTCAAAGAAGGAATAGTGCTAGGACACCTAATATCTGAAAGAGGCATTGAGGTAGATAAAGCTAAAATTGAAGTAATTGAACAGTTACCTTCGCCTGTAAATGTGAAAGGAATAAGAAGCTTTCTTGGTCATGTTGGTTTTTATCGAAGATTTATAAAAGATTTTTCATTTATTGCTAGACCACTAACTCTTTTGCTAGCCAAGGATGCTCCTTTCGAATTTGATGAAGCTTGTTTAAAAGCTTTTGAATTATTGAAAACAGCACTCATCTCTGCACCAATCATTCAACCCCCTGATTGGTCTTTACCTTTTGAAATTATGTGTGATGCCAGTGACTATGTTGTGGGGGCAGTTTTGGGACAAACTAAGGATAAAAAGCATCATGCAATAGCTTATGCTAGTAAAACTTTAACAGAACCTCAACTTAATTATGCAACCACTGAAAAAGAGCTCCTGACTATTGTTTTTGCTATAGATAAATTTAGATCTTATTTAGTAGGAGCCAAAGTAATTGTCTATTCTGATCATGCTGCTTTAAAATATTTGCTCACTAAAAAAGATGCTAGACCTCGTTTAATAAGATGGATCCTACTGCTCCAAGAGTTTGACATAGAAATAAAAGATAGAAAAGGAGTAGACAATCCTGTTGCAGATCACTTGTCTAGAATGTATTTTAAGAATCCGCAGGAACTACCCATTGATGATTCACTCCGGGACGACATGCTCTACGGGATCAACAGATCTAACCCATGGTATGCAGATATTGTTAATTTTATGGTTTCAGGATACGTACCACCAGGAGGAAACAAAAGAAAACTTATTCAAGAGAGTCGTTCACACATATGGGATGAGCCATACCTCTTTCGAGTGTGCTCAGATGGCTTACTCAGGAGATGTGTGACTATCGAGGAAGGAATGAAGATCATTGAAAGATGCCACTCATCAACATATGGAGGTAATTATGGAGCATTCTGCACACATGCAAAAATTTGGCAATGTGGATTCTATTGGCTAGCAATGTACGAAGACACTAGAGAATTTATCCGAAGATGCTGACCATGTCAAAGACATGGCAACATAAACTCAAGGGATGCCATGCCACTCACCAATAACCTGCAGATAGAACTCTTTGATGTTTGGGGAATCGACTATATGGGACCATTTCCCCCATCAAAGAATTGTGAGTATATCTTGGTGGTAGTTGACTACGTCTCCAAGTGGGTGGAAGCATTACCTTGCAAACATGCCGACAACGTAAATTCAAAGAGGATGTTTGAAGAGACCATATTTCCAAGATTTGGAGTCCCCAGAATAGTGATAAGTGATGGAGGATCACATTTCATCGACAAACATTTTGAAAAGTATCTAGCAAAGCATGGGATCCGTCACAACGTTGCTACACCTTATCATCCTCAGACAAGTGGCCAAGCAGAAACCTCAAACAAACAAATCAAGAATATTCTTCGGAAGACAGTAAATGAGATGGGAACAGCATGGAAGGACAAGTTACCCGATGCACTCTGGGTATATCGGACTGCATACAAAACTCCAATTGGAATGTCTCCATATCAACTCGTATATGGGAAGACTTGTCACCTACCTGTTGAACTAGAGTTCAAAGCACACTGGGCTATAAAAAGATGGAATATGGATTTTGAAGCTGCTGGAGAGAAAAGACAAATGCAACTATCAGAGTTAGAGGAGTGGAGAGAAAAAGAATATCACAATTCAAAGATCTACAAAGAAAGTTAAACGATGGCATGACAAGAGGATCAAGAAGAAAGAGTTCACACCTAGAGATAAGGTATTACTTTTTAATTCCAGGGTAAAGCTCTTCGGACACGGAAAGCTACGAAGCAAATGGGAAGGACCATATAAGGTAATCAATTCATCATCCTACGGAGCAATCACACTTCAAAATAACGAAGGTACGTTATTCAAGGTAAATGGTCAACGTCTCAAAATATTTTTAGAATCCAATGAAGAATTAGAAGAAATAGACGCAATTAATTTCTATCTTTTAAGTGAATTTTAAGGCCCAATCACTTTAATTTTTGCATCTTGGGTCATGCATATGTTTTTCGGGGCATAGAACCTTCTAGAAATGAGTGCGCAAAAGAGGCCCGGCAGCTGAGCCCTAGCCAGGGCGGGCGCCCTAGGGTGTAGGGCGGCCGCCCCACCCCTGACTCCTCTCACCGCCGCCTTTTGCACTCCTGAACCTTCTAGCCTCCCTTATCCGATAAACCTTGCAGAACACTTATCCAACCATTTCTCCGCAAGATTTGCTCCGTAGATGCTTCTAGAGGCCATTTTCCACACCTATATAAAGAACCCCTGACGTCAGCCATCATCATCATTCAATCATTTCCTTAGCTTTCGCTTAGACGCCTGCTAGATCTCCTTGCTCCCATGGCCAGCAACAACAACGCAGATAGGAGGATGGCCCCCTACGGGTCCAACCCAACAAGCTCCCGCAAGAAGATCCTAATTCAAAAGCTCTAGTCGTAGTCCATGATGCTCTTCCGCTAACCACCATTCCTCCAAAGCAGTAGCGCTATAGCAAATCCTACTATGCCCAGCCTGTCCTCGTTGCACCACCGCTACCGCTCCTGCTCGAGGTGCCTGCCGGTACCAAGATTCTTCCACCAAGACCCAAGGAGAGGGTCGTAGGAGTGAAGACCCATCGAAATGGAGAGATCAACCACGTCAAGTACACCACCGAAGAAGAACGTCCCTACTTCGAGGGAGTCCGCGCTTCCAAAGTCAAATTCGTGCCACCAAAGGACGCCCCGAAGCACTCCCATAATTCCTTCGAGTCATCCCCAAAGCGCCGCAAAACCGTAGCAGATCTAGAAAAGGACTTTCATGCTAGGGATGACACGATCATCAATCTTCAGACCTCTCTAAGCTTTCTCTCTAGACAGGTCATGAACCTGAACACCACAGTAGATGTCCTTAAGCGCAACGTAGATGAGCTTAGCAAGAAGATGAAGTATTTAGAACGTCGCTAGATGCTTTAGTGAGTTATGTAGCTCTTGAGGCATGATTAGATCCATTAGCTAGAAATTTGTTTGTTTTCATTTCCCTTTTGTAACGCATGCCTCAAAATAAATAATAAATAAAGACCATTTATATTATCATTGTACCTTGCTTGTCTCCACTGTGTTGTTATCTAAGAAAACATGAAACAAGTATGGGGGAGACTCCCGATGACGAGACAAAAAAATTTAACCACAACGAGCATAAATTTCAGAAACAAACAGAGCAACAACCACACACGCCTAGTGGCCGAGGGGCCACCCCAGCTGGGCGGCCACCCCACTACCCAGGGCGCCCGCCCTGGGCAGAGCACCCCCTGCTCCATCCTTCGACCACTATCAGGTTTGCACCCTGCACGTTACATATTTTTCATACATATTCCTAAATTTCAATTCGTGCAGTAAGTTTTCATAAATAAATGCTTTAAATGTGATAAACTAAAATGATAAAATGTTTCCTTAAATAGACACATTGCATAAAGTTTCCTGGAGTCCTACTATTGTTGGGAATTTATTTAGAGACTCCATGTTGCTTAAGTCGTTGTGGAATATGAGATGGTAGAATAAGAGAACTTAATTCTTGATAATCCCTGTCACTTGGAGAATTTCTTTAAAATAAATAACTACAATCCCCTATATGCTTTACACTTACCAACCAAAAGCCAAAAGGCTACTTATTTTGTATTGAGCTTGTTCGAATCGTGTTGATCCTTGTTAGAATTTTATCATACTCCGAAGGTCAAGGCTTCATTCATACTTTACAAACACAAAAGATTCACTCTTCCGAAATAGTATTGCATTAGAGGAATGGGCTATGCAAAAATATTTAATTCGAGGAAATAAAAATGGGCAAAATGTCCGACAACCTCGCAGTAGAATTAGGGGTACTTCAGCACCCACATGAAAAAAAAACAAACATATATATAAGGATAGCCCATGGTTCCTCTAATAGCAATACACCAGCAAGAGATGACTTTATAATAAAATTTGACCAACAAGTCTTGATCTAAGAGTATGGCATTATTCTCCTCGGATCCCGGTTTGACCAGGTAATACATGCAAGGTAAGTATGCCATGTTTACCTATACTTTTTAATACATTTATGAGTGATTTGAGAGAACGAGGAAAGAAGTAAGCTAAAGATGCAAAAACTCCAAGTGACAAGATTGAAAGATGAAGGGTCTCTACTTCTAGCTACTTTATTCCTCAACTGCTCATAGTTATATGGTAACTCTATTTAAACTCCTACAGTGCAGGTATAAAAGGAACATTCTACTATTTATGTCTAAACCTTAAGCTTATGTTTTCACCATCCTTTTCTCGAGGACGAGTAAAAGCCTAAGTATGGGGGAACTTGTTGACACCTCTTAAGTATCAATTCTAAGTGTCAACTAAGCAAAAGAAAGGATATATTTGCAACACACCACCTAGACATAGGGTTTTAACTAACAGAATTCCACGAATTTTGGTGTTTATCTATTTCTGCAGGGAGACAACTGCAAAATAGCAAAAGAGGCCCACAAGTAAGGATTACATAGACACATAACACTTCCGAACGAAAAAGAGCAATCTAGAAGACTCCAGAACCACCCCCGAGGAAGGAGGGGCCCACCTGTCAGCAAGGTAGGGCGGGCGCCCCCCCCCTAGGGCGGCCGCCCTGGGCCCAGAGCCAATGAGGCTCTACCTCGTGGATTAGGGTTCCACCGCCTTTGAGGTTTAACCTAAACCCCCCATTAAGGTCGGTTTGATCCGACGGCTGATGATCATTTGAGGGGGCTATATAAGGAGGACCCCTGCCCCCTGGCTAAAGGCAATCCATTATTCATTTGCATATTTTCCAGAGAGGATTCGTCAGAGAAGATCCCTTATGGATCTATTCTCTAGGGCTTAGCATTCAAGAGAAACTATCCTTAGTTTCTATGTGAGATTAGAGTTTACTCTTCTAGATTGAGAGAGTTAGAGTGGAGGTGTGGATTGGAGGAAGCCCGGCCTGTCGGTGTCTCCTCTCCAGTTTGTATCTTCGGGATCAAGACTCCTAACCCGAGGCTTGCTCCTAGGATTTCTTCGGTATTTTGACTTCTAATTCTAGTAAGTTCTCTATTTTATTATTCTTTGGTTTGTGAGTTTACTTTATTCTCTTCGCGTAGAGGGTAGGGTAATTGTCTCTAGCGTAAACGTGGTATTTGGGCTAGGTCCTCATAGATATCCCCTGTCTAGCCGGATCTGTGGTAGTAGCTCCGAAAGTGACAATTCCGTAGATACCTTTGGAACCCACAATCCCGTTAGAAGGACTGGTAGGGTTTATAGACCGCATGCTAAGCATCCTCTGAGGTGTCTCTTATCTCGACGGTTCTCCCCAATAGAATAATAGCTCATATCTTATATAGACTAGAACGAGATTGCTGTCGTGGTCTTCTCTAATCGCTCATATCAAAATCACCTTGTTTGTAGCCTAAAGGTTAATAGCATAGATTTGGTTAGTCAGATGCACCCTTTCTCCCTGTGGAAAAATAAATTACTATACTCTAGATAATCTCCCGGGTGAAGTGCTCACCGGTATCCGGGCACTTGTGGATTGCTTCCTAGTGATTTCTCTGTCTGCGTTAACAAATATCAACAGCTACCCACATGGTTGAATGATATTTGAGCCATCACTAACATCAAAGGTTGTTAAGCCTTGATAATAGAGGTGACCATGGCTCCGATACCATTTGAAAGGTCCTATATGGCTAGAGGGGGGTGAATAGCCTATTAAAAAATCTACAAAACACTATAGCAAAGGGTTAGACGAACACTAAGCGAAGCTTTTGGCTCTAGCTCTACTAGGGTTGCAAGGCCACCTATCCAAGCAATTCTAGTTGATTGAGTGTCTAACAAACAATAGCAAGAACCTAAGACACTCAATCACAAACTAGTAAGAACAACTAATAAAGGAGCTAACTAACTAGCAAGAGAGCTAACTAAGCAAGATATGAAACAATGTAAATACAAGATGATAGGGAGATTATATCGATGCCTTGTGATGGATGAATAACAATATGAACAACCAATCACAATATGAACACCAAGAGTAGCTGGGAGACAAGATTGACACAATGATTTTCTCCCGAGGTTCACTTGGTTGCCACCAAGCTAGTCCCCGTTGTGTTGACTACTCAAATGGTGATTCGGTGGCTAATAGACAATCACAAGCCTAGCCCACTACTCGGGCGCCACAGGAATCCACCCAAATGAGAGCAACACAATGACACGAGCAATCCACTAGAGTTACCCTTTGGCTCTCCACCAAGGTGGGTACAAGCCCTCTCACAATCGTTGAAGCCTGCCACGATCAATCACCAATCGTGTCGAAGCTTCCTCAATCGCCCAAGTCGTCTAAGTGTTGGCAAACACCAAGAATAACAAGAAATCCCGGGGCGATGACGATGACCAAGTGCCAGTAAGATGCAATGCAATGATCAAAGCACTTGGTTCACTCAAACTCTCACAAGAATGCAATTGAAGCAAAGAGAGATGAGTTGGGGGCTATCTCAAGCAAGCACAATGAGTGAGAATGAATGGGAAGTGCTAGAGGTAGCCCTAGGAGCCGGCCAAAATGTTTATATAGCCACCACATTTCTCCACTGTCTGCGTAGCTCCAGACAGTGCTCCGGACGCTACTCCTCTCGGGGTCTAGACCATTGCGCACGCGTCCGGACCCTTGCTCATTTGAATTCGTCTGTTGGCGCCTTCACCTGTGCTTGCCACGTGTCTCCAGAAGCATTGAATAGGGAGGCTCCAGACCATCGCGCCGTGCGTCCAGACTTGTCACCAGAAGTCACCCGAGAGCAGCTGAGCTCCGGACGCCGCATCCGGAGTCACCTGTCCGGGCAAAGCTTGGCGTCCAAACTTCCTTCAAAAAGCAACAGAGAGCTCCAGGACTTAGGACGGTTGTCCAGAGCACACCTCCGGACGCTGAACGTTGTCTAGACCCACTATGCAGACGAAGCCGAGGGTAGGGTTTGCTTCCGAACGCTTCTCCATTGGTCCGGACTGAGTAACCCGAGCGTCCGGACCTCTGATCCTTGCCAAAATAAGCTGCCTCCTTCATACCAAGTTTATGTGAGCTAACACTAAGTGTTACAACACTTGTGCACGTGTGTTAGCTTTTACTTTGAATTATCTTGGATTTTATTTCAATTCTTTGTCACTTAGGTTCATTTTAAATATGCAATGCAAATCCTATTGGCACAAGATAACGGCAATCGACACGAGTAGTACGACTATCTATCCTAAAGGTGATCACACTCTCTATAGTGTCTTGATCACTAAACCAAAAATGGCTCCTATGTTATACCTTTGCCTTGAGCCCTTTTTGTTTTTCTCTTTCTTCTTTTCTTTGTCCATGAAGCATTTGATCAATGCACCATGACCATCCACATTGCTCCATCTCATGTTGGATCACCCTAGCTAGATCATACACTAAAGCCATAGGGTTAGTCCATAGGTTTCATCAATTGACCAAAACCAAACTTGGGCTTTCACGCTCCCACTTTCCTTCTTGTAAACACAAGGTTCTTCATTCTAATGGAAGACAAACCCTTTGACCACTTCATCAAAATGAATGTTCCAACTCCGAGATGCTTACTTTAACCCATAAATGGATTTCTGTAGCTTGCATATTTTTTCCAGCATTATTAGGATCAACAAAACCTTCGGGCTGTATCATATACACGTCCTCTTTCAAATTTCCATTTAGAAAGGTTGTTTTAACATCCATCTGCCAAATCTCATAATTGAAATAAGCAGCTATTGCTAGAATGTCTCGTCGTAGTCAACTCCTTGAACTTGCCGAAAACCCTTTGCAACAAGTCGAGCTTTATAGACGTGAACGTTTCCATCCATATCCTTTTTCTTTTTATAGATCCATTTGCACTCTATGGGTTTAACCCCATCAGGCGGGTCAACCAAGTTCCAAACTTGATTGTCTCCCATGGAATCTATCCGGATCTCATGGCACTTTGCCATTTCTCGGAATCTGGGTCCATCATTGCTTCCGCGTATGTCGTAGGTTTGTCATCATCTAACAATAACACTTCCCCACGTGCCTCACGGATTCTTGCTGACCTTCGTGGTTGTGGTGGTGTTTCTTTTGCCACAGGTATCTCAACTTGTTCTGCTACATTAGCATCACTCGTAGAGTTCTCCCCTATTGGCTCATCTTGAACTTCTTCAAAATACACCTTTTGTCCACTTTTCTCTTTATTGAGAAACTCTTTCTCTAAGAAAACACCATTCTGAGCAACAAACACTTTGCCCTCTGATCGGTTGTAGAAGTAATACCCTAAAGTTTCCTTTGGATATCCCACGAAAAAACATTTGTCCGACTTGGGTTTAAGTTTATCTGACATAAGTCATTTGACATAAACTTCATAACCTCAAATCTTTAGAAAAGACAAACTGGCACTCTTACCAGTCCACATCTCATATGGTGTCTTAACTACGGACTTAGACGGTACCCTATTCAATGTGAAAGCGGATGTTTCTATAGCATCTCCCCCAAAACGAGAGTGGTAGGTCTGACTGGCTCATCATAGACCGAACCATGTCCAATAAAGTTCGATTACGTCGCTCAGACATGTTGTTTCTATGAGGCGTTCGAGGTGGCGTAAGCTGTGGAACAATTCTGCAACTCTTTAGATGATTGCTAAACTCATGGCTCAAATATTCGCCTCCACGATCAGATTGCAAGGCTTTAATTTTCTTGCCACGTTGATTCTCTACTTCATTCTGAAATTCTTTGAACTTTTCAAATGTCTCAGACTTATGTTTCATTAAGTAGACATATCCATATCTACTAAAGTCATCAGTGAAGGCTATGAAGTTTTGGAATCCGCCTCTAGTTGTCGTACTCATTGGTCCACATACATCAGTATGTACAAGTTCCAACAAGTCTACCGCCCTCTCAGGAAAACCTGTGAAAGGCCACTTGGTCATCTTCCCTAACAAGGAAGCCTCACATGTCTCGTATGATTCAAAATCAAACGAAGTTACAAGCCCATCAGAATGGAGCCTCTTCATGTGATTCTCACTTATATGACCTAAACGACAATGTCACATATAGGTAGGACTTAACTCATTAAGTCGAGGCCTTTTAGCATTAATATTACAGATAGGTGCATCATCAAGATTTAAAATAAACAACCCATTCACAATGGATGCAAAAGCCACAAACATGTCATTCTTTGAGATCACACAACCATTGTCTTTACTCGCAAATGAATAACCATCCTTCATCAAACATGAAGGTGACATAATGTTTCGACTTAAACAAGGAACAAAATAACAATTATTCAACTCCAGGATAAATCCTGGCGAGAGGTGAAGTTGCATCATCCCAACGTTCAACGTAGCAACTCTTGCATTATTGCCCACGCGGAAATCAACTTCTCCTCTTTTCATGCTTCTACTTCTTATCATTCCCTGCATCGTATTGCAAATATGAGCAACCGATCCGGTATCAAATACCCAAGAATTAATATAAGAATCAACGAGAAAAATATATGTAACATAAATGACAAGTGTACAAGCAGCGGGAGTACCTTTACTGCCGCAATCCTTCAAGGATTCCAAGTACAACTTGCAGTTCCTTTTCCAGTGACCTTTCCTATTACAATGAAAGCATTTAGCTTCAGCAGTTGGTCCAGCAGCCTAGGGCGCAGGAGGAGGGTTTGGCTTAGAGATCTCATCTTTAACCTTTGTCATCTTCTTCTTTCAAGCCCTCTTCTTAAAGTTAGGCTTGTTTTGGACCGCCATCACATGGCTACTGCTAGCACATTTCTTGATATCAGCTTCTGTTGTCTTAAGCATGCCGCATAATTCATTCAAGCCCTTCTCCGCCCCATGCATATGGTAGTTCGAAATGAAGTTCCCATAGCTAGGTGGAAGAGACACAAGTATGAAATCAATGGCCAACTCTAGGCCCATTGGGAAGCCTAGCTTCTCCAATCTCTGAGGGTGACCAACCATTTTGATCACGTGTGGGTCAACTGCTGCGCCCTCTGCTAGCTTGGTTTCGACAAAAGCCTTGAACACATTGAACCTTTCAGTCCTGGCTTGAGTATGAAACATATCATTAAGCGCCACGATCATATCGTACACTGCATGATTATTATCAAATTGCATCTGGAGATCTGGCTCCATGCAAGCGAGCATAAGGCAACTCACTTCAAGATCAACATCACATGCTTTCTTGTAAGTGGTTTTCTCCATAGCAGTTGCATTATCAGCAGGCTCATCTGGTAATGGGGTGTCTAGAATATCTTCCTTTTTCTCAGCCCTGAGAACAATTCTCAGGTGGCGGATCCAATCCGCATAGTTTGTTCCATTCAATTTATCTTTCTCAAGAATTGAACGCAAAGTAAATGGTTGATTACTGGGAGCCATCTACAACAAAAGTAATGCAAAATACTAAGACAATGTTTCTAAAACAGAGCAAATCATATTAAGCTTTTAATAGAATCTACTCTCACTAAAATCAATATCCCTCGATTGAAACTTAGTGATTCAATACCCACAACTAACAAGTCTACTAGTGAGCTTTAGCATCACCGCTAGAAGACATGGTAGATCGGTAAGCAACTTCTTGCTAATCATATCACATATGACTCTTGTTGTTGGGTGGCATCTCTATGCTTGTGTTGCCAACAACTAGTGCTCCAAGGTCCCTAACCGTTAGGATGACCTTGTTCAAATAACCAAACCTTCTGCTTGTAAGTGTCCGACACGAACCTGTCTAGTCGAGGAAAATCAGTGGCACCCTAATTTCATAGACCCACCACCAATCGTACAAGACATGTGACAGTGCAAGGTTTAGGGAAGCATTACAACTTAAACATTGTTGTGGGATCGTTCTACTTCACTACCACATATGTAGACAAAAACATTATCGCACATGAAAGTAGAACATAGTAAGAACGACATTAACATAGATATGACTTGGAATAGCCCATTGTTCCTTTGGGGATCTCCATCTCCATCAATTTGTTCCTCATGGTGATTGCCATCTCCATAATTCATGTATGCCATCCTTCTGTGATGAGTCCACCAAGACTATCTATCAGTACCGCAAGACAGTAAAATAAAATTACATGGTCGCGGATAGGATCATCACAGGTTGGCACGCAGGCCATTACATATGAATGTACAATACTTTGGCTCCAGCCATATTGTAATAATCATGACGTGCAAGCCATGAATTAATTACATACGTACATGCATCACATACACATAAGAGCTATACCAATCATGAATACCTGCAAAACAGAGTTAACCGATTCTGACATCTAATCTAAAAACACCGAAAACATAATTTTGCAAGCTGTTTATCGCAAATCTGATTTCGCCAATAGTGGCTGGCGAATGGATGCGAAATTTTCTCGCGCACAATTTTCGTTTAAAGTTTGTCTCAATCCGAGGTCGTATGCAAAAGGTATGGTCGTTTTACCAAACAACACTTTTCTTCCAAATTTCCCCTCTGACGGCAGATCCAATCCGCCGCCGCTATGCATCGCATGCGCCTAGAACTTGACCTAGGTTCGATTCGATCAATCTTATTGATCTCCAACTCACCGTAATTGGGTTTACATGTATCACTTAACTCAGATGGCGGAATTCCGACCGGTACGAGTAGATCGTTACAAGACCAACGTGGCAAGATTACGAACCATGATCAGGGATTGATCTACAACTGCGCATATCTTCATATGCGCATACTCGAAACTATAACGAGCCATCTAACGGCTCCGATACCACTATAGGGTTATGAGGTTGTTACGCTAGCCAGAAAACAACATTTTCGACCCCATAAACCAGAAACTAGTGCTAGTTATAGATCACGGGATTACCACTAGATGCGCGGGTGCAGCGGAAGCGATTCGATGTAGTTGTGTGTGTTGTAGTAGTGCCGTGTAGTTGTGAGGTCGTCCGTCTCAATGTCTCCTTCTCGCGGTTCGTCCTTGTGCTCCAGATGCAGCACCTCCAAGGAATCCGAGACGTGTAGGGAGGAAGCGTCACGCCTCCGGACTGCTAGGTCGGCTAGGAGTACTAGGCGCGAGCATGGGGAGGGCGACGGTGGCTGCCAAAAGGCATGGATTGATCTCGCCCCGCGCCGACCCCTTGCTTATATAGGCGTCCTAACGAGCTCCCACACTGGAGGCCCATTAGTAACCCTAAACCTAGTCTAATTCGGGTCCAACCCGAATTAGGCTTCCAACCCCTTAAGCAGTGCGACCCTATGGGCTCACGCACACATAGACATGACCCAAGTACTCTTACTCGACCAATAGTTGATAGCGGCCTCTAGCTCGACCAATAGTTGATAGCGGCCTCTAGCAAGGCGTGTCAACTCCTATGCATACGCTACGATCATATCAAATGAACCACCACAATACCATATACATGTTATTCCTTTGCCTTACGATATTTGGTCCAACTCATAGGTTAACACTTAACCCAAGCACAGTCATGCATTTCATGATCTAATCATTTGAGTGGTCCAGTGATATCTCTCTCATATGGAGAGTGACAAATTCCATCTTGATTGACTATGTCTCACAACATGTTTCCCGACAAACCCGAAAGCCACCTTTATAACTACCTAGTCACAGAGTAGCGTTTGGTAGTCCCTAAGTAAGTCGTTTCACATCTTGAGTACATACAACAATCTCAGGTCTAAGGACATAACGTACATGGTGTGAATAGAGACAGTCTCTGGTCGGGTCTATCCAGCCCTATGTCATACATGTGCCCACATTATTAGTTTGACATCTCTATGTCTATGACTTGTGAAACATAGTCATCAACTAATAATGTGTTGATCTAATATTCATGTCTGTTCCAGCATGAACTCCGATCAGGGACAACTTTAGAATAACCATACAAGTAAAAGAGTTTCACAAACAATTCACATAATTGCTAATCGATACAAGTTGTCTTTAATGGATATTCATTGAACTCATAACATGTCATGGATACAAGGTAATACAATCATCTCTATGATTACCTCTAGGGCATACTCTCAACACGAGGATTTATGTTTCCAGCAAAAGCAACCAAATCTTAGGGATAAATCATTGTGTTCACCTCTCTTGCCTAGTTCGGTTTGCTTACTATCACACTTGTATTTACTTCCATAGAATTCTTGTTAGTGTGGTAGTTATTTTCCTAGCTATCTTTGTGTAGCCTTGTTAGTAGTAGAGTAGTTGTAATTAGCTCTAGTTGCTTTTGTTAGTAGATCTAGCTAGTTGTAGCTAGTTTTAGTATAGTAGCTTGTTTGTTTGTGTGCATTCAACCTAGAGACCAAGCTACTAGAATTGTGTAGGAGGCTTGCTTGTTGTGAAATAAAGCTAGAGCAAATAGTTGCAATTAGCGTCCTCTTATATACAAACAACCCTGCTCTAGTCAATCTTTGAGCTTGTAGGAAAATTTTTATAGGCTATTTGTTGGTGGAAAAATGTTGCAACAACACACTCACAAGCCAAGAGGACCGAAGCAAGAATGATCAACGATCTGTGAGGCTTCTCAGCAGGCCGGTTCACCTGGTTCAATCCGAAATGTGCTAGTCAATTTGACCCTACAATTGACAAGGAAGAAGTATTTAGTAATACAATGTGGAACATGTCGGTGTTGTACTAGACAATTCCAAATATATGACCCAAACAGCCAATCTTGATGCAAAATACTTGATTCTTGCAAATCCAACCTTGAATCCTATTACTTGCATACCTTAATATATCCACCACAATTTATTTGTCGGGTAAGACTTGTTGAGTACCCCAGTACTCAGGGTTTGTTAACCCTTGTTGCAGATGATGCTCCTAATCCGGTCTATGTAGCCTTGTGCTGCATAACCGTTGTTAGTGTCGATGAGATGATGAGTAACTGTAGATGCTTGACTCTTGGGCAAGGGTACCTCAGTTGTTTGTGTTTTACCTTTATCACTGGCTTGATGGAATATTATTATGACACTATATTATGTTTCAAACACTAAGGTTTGTAATATAACTTTGTAAGACTTCCACTACTGTTAAACTCTGAATGTAAATTAAATTATTGTATTACTTCTGCAATGTCTGTAATGAGAGATCCTACTCGGGAAGGGGTGGATGACTCGGTTACATCCGATGACACCTGATGAATCTTTTAAGACTTGGATCACTTGTTTGGGATTAAAGTTGGATGGTCGATATCCTAGCAAGTGGGCTCTGTTCTTGGGAGGTTCTATCACACGTGTTCACCTCGCAAGAGAGGAGGAGGTATACATCAACTCAAGGAAGCTGACATAGTCACCGCCAAGCTAGACCTCATAATGAAGAAGAGACGTCATGCATATCAATGATTCTCGTATGACTTGTGAAGAATGTGGAGATATTGGACATTCAGGTCCTGAATTACAAGAGGATGTGAACTTCATCAACAATAACACCAATTATCGTTCTCAGCAAAGCCAAGGATGAAACCAGCCAAATTAATGATGGAATCAGCAACCTCGACAAGGTAATTACCAAGGTAAAAACAAAAGTAATTATAATTTTCCACCTTTAAGAGAACTTGTTGCTAGTCAATCCAAATTACTCGATCAAATGTTTAAAAAGGTAACATCCAATGATAAAGCTTTAGAAAATATAAATATTAGGATGGATACCTTTGCTTCTGCCATTAAAAACCGAAACAACTTCAATAAAATGTTAGAAATTCAATTAGCTCAGCTACCAGCTGCTGTTCCTCCAATGGAAAATGGTAAGATTTTGGGTCAATTGGAAGATTTAGAAACTACAAATCTTGTTGACATTTTCAATGCAGCCAACTACTACACTAATCTCGCTGATGTGAAGTGGATTGACTATTCACTTTTCGAGAAGAAAGGTGATCCTGGAAGGCCCGTCATCCCTGTCTCCATAGGATGTCACATCTTCCCAAAAGTTATCTACGACTTTGGCTTAAGTGTCAACATCATGCCTAAGGTAATATATGAAAGATTTTGGGAGATCCCCTGTTGTACACAAACATGCATTTGCAGCTTCCAGATCAGTCTATCTGTTACCCCGAGGGAGTACTAGAAGAAGTCGTCATCCGAGTAGGACAATCATATGTCCCCATCGACTTTGTGGTCATGGAGACAGGAGGAGATGAAAGAGCACCTATCATATTGAGCTGACCATTTATATGCACAACCAAAGCCATTATCTATGCGGAGCATGCGAAGATTTTCTTTTCCATAAAAGATAGGAAAGAAAAGTTCTCATTCAAGAAACACACGCTAACCACTCCTGCACTCTATGAAGGCCATATGAACAAGATCAACCAGAAGTAACCAAGAAGAAGAAGAACAATAGAAGGAGGAAGAACAAACAGAACCAAATCCCTGAAGAAATAGTTCAAGTAATCAACCCAATCAATACAGAGCACGACCATTTGCTAGCACCACCATACCTAGTCAAGAAGAAAGACCCAGGAGTACCAACCATTGAATGCACAATCAAACAGTTAGTTTTCCCTAAAACTTTCTGCGACACTAGATCGAGTGTCAACATAATATCAAAGGTAGCATATGAATATTTATTTGATGATATACCGCGACACCAGACCATGTCCGAGACGCCAGGGTAGAGGCTTGTGCCGACTTGGGTCTCTCGTGCCCGCCACTGCGCGTTGGGGCAGAGGCCTGCGCCAGCCACTAGATCTTCTATGCGCGCTCGAACAGAGGCCCCCGGTAGCCAAGGGGGCAGATCTCTATTTAGGACAATAGTGGGACCGAGATAGGGGCTAGGAAGGGCCAATGAGCAACTATCAGGAATCACATCAAGATGACGCTTGGGGAAGAAGATGCCTCATGGGGAAGAAGAGTGAAGAATCATTGCCCTAGTTGGTTTCGGCGATTAACGACAATTAGAGATTATTATGGCTAACGTGTGTTTTGCACAAGCTATGCGTAGCTTAGCCATAGTGATCAACATGAATGGGCTCTAATGGTCATCACTTAGCCCCCAAGATGGATATCGTTTTGGTTTTCAAGGAGACATGATGAAGACCCTAGAATGATAGGCTAAGTGCCATAAGGAGATGAAGGGCACTTAGAAATAGATAGGGCTTCACTTTTTACCTTTGATCGTACTATTAAGAGGGGTTGAGATTAGTAGCTTGACTTAGGAAAGCTTCATGACTTAGGTGTGGTGCACACTTGACTTCCTTAGCTCTAAGCAAGCCTACGTTGACCATAAGATAGCCTAGAACAACTTCCATATTCATCGCGACGAAAAACGAAGTTGATAGATTTGTTTTCTGGGCGTCGGACGCTCCTGGCAGGGGCGCCGGACGTTGTCCGTCGGCGTCGGACAGAGGCGTCGGACGCTGGGTGGTTGAGTCCACAGCGTCCGTCGACCTTCTAGTGGGGATGTTTTCTGGCTAAGTTTTTCAGGGTCCGTCGGACGCTGTCTGTCGGCCAGGCGTCGGACGCTGGGAAGAGCGTCCGTCGACCTTCTAGAGAGGGTGTTTTCAGCCTGAGCCAGAGTGTAGCGTCGGACGCTGGGGATGAGCGTCCGTCGCTGGGAACAGTGTGTCAGAACTAGCCGTGCCTAGGCGTCGGACCGTCCGTCGCCTAGGCGTCGGACCGTCCGTCGCCCAAAGTATGAACAGAAACTAGCCGTTGGGGCATGCGACGGACCGTCCGTCGCCTAGTCGACAGAGCGTCCGTCGCCAACTTAAAATGCCATCTCGAGGCAATTTTCAGAGGGTCTATTTATAGCCCCTCCCACTTCTCTCCCACCTTGCCTTTGCTCATTTGAGTTGTTGAGTTCGTTGAGAAGGTTGGGAAGAGAGCAAGAGCCCTAGAGAGAGAGAGTGATTTGCGAATCCATCCATCCTCTCTCTAGTTCATCCAAGAGTTCAAGTGTGCATCCTCTAGTTGTGAAGCTTGAGTGAGTCAAGCGAAGATCGAGGCTTGTTACTCTTGGTGATCGACATCACCTAGACGGTCCGGTGGTGCTCGGAGGAAGGTGATCGCCGGAGGATTGTCGGCGGCCCTTCTCCATCCACGTTTGTGATCGGTTGTGGGCGATTCACCGAGCCGGAGTGGCGAAGAATCAGCCCGTAGAGAGCACTCATCCCTTGCGCGGGATTGAGGGGGAGCTATACCTTGCGAGGTGCTCCAACGAGGACTAGGGGGGAGTGTCGACTCCTCAATACCTCGGCAAAACATCGCCGTGTCAAGCATCTCTTTCCGTAGCTCTTTATTACTGCATTACTTTCCGCACTTGTCTTTCCTTTCATACTAGAATTGTGTAGGAAGTTTTCGCTTTCCTTTGTCTTGCTACCGCTTTCTAGCTAGGACACACAAGCGGTAGGCACTAGATGGTTAATTGGCTCTTTATAGGTTTAATTCTTGTTTAGAAATTAAAAAGAGCCCAATTCACCCCCCCCCCTTCTTGGGCATCTTGATCCTTTCAATTGGTATCGGAGCAAGGTTTGCTCTAAATTAGGCTTCACCTCCTAGAGCAAGATGTCCCATGGGGATGGACCACCTCCCATGTTTGATGGAGACGACTTTCCTTATTGGAAAGTTCGTATGGAGGCCTATCTAGAGGCCGTTGATGTGGGCGTGCTCAAAGCCGCCACAAAGGGAGGCACCCTCTTCGTGGAGGACCTTAACTTTGATAAGCACAATGCCAAGGCAAAGAACATTATCTTTCGTGGCATTAGCAAGGATGTCTTCAACCGAGTGCGTAATGCCAAAGACGCATTTGAGTTGTGGACCACTATTTGTGCTCTTCACGAAGGCACAAAAAGTGAGCGTGAAGAACGCTATCATTTGGTCATGGCTAAGCTCAATTCTTTTTCCATGCATGCAAATGAAAATGCAAATGAAATGTACTCACGACTTAACATTATTGTAGAGGAATTGAATGGGCTCGGTCTCAACCAAATGGAACCGGCCGATGTGGTACGCAAGATCCTTTGTGTCTTGCCCATTGAGAAGTATGGCCACATCATCATGGTGCTTCACCAAGGAGATCTCTCCGCCACTACACCAACACAAATTTTGGGCAAGATCAATGCCCATGAGATGTACATGAAGATTGGTGATGGTGGCTCTTCTTCCTCCTCCAAGAAGAAAGAAAAAGAAAAGGAGGAGAAGAAGGACTTGGCACTCAAGGCATCCTCCTCGGAGAAGCACAAGATGCAATTTGTTTATGAGAGTGCAAGTGATGAAGAAGATGATGATGATCTCGCTCTCATGGTGAAGAAGACAACTAAGATGTTGAAGAAGCTAAGCAAGAATGGAGTCAAGTTTGACTCAAAGAAGAAGAAATTCTTCACAAGCTCTTCAAGAAAGCTCTCTCCAAGATGGATTGCTGCAATTGTGGCAAACTTGGACACTTGGCTCATGCTTGCCCCGAGGAGAAGAAAGACAAGTACAAGAACAAGAAAGCAAACAACAAGTTCAAGTACAACAAGGGCAACAAAGTTGAGTCAAGTGATGAGGAGAAGAAGGATGACAAGCCATTCAAGAAGAAGAAGAACTTCAACTTCCACAAGAAGAAGAAGAATGGAAAAGCCTACATTGTTGGTGATTGGCTCACCGACATTGAAGACTCAAGTGACTCATCCGGAGATGAAAGTGAAGAAGAGAAGGTGGCCGCCTTGGTGATTGGTTCATCTACTCCACCGCCACCCCCTCCATCATCTCCGGGCTCATCCTCTACACACCTATGCCTCATGGCTAAAGGTGACAAAAAGGTACAAAAAGAGGATATGTGATGATGAGCTAGCTCTAGTGATGATAGTGATGATGAATTTGAGGCACCTTCCTATGATGAGCTAATTGTAATTTGCAACAAATATACTAAGCTCATTAGGAAGTATAAAGGTAAAAGTGAATCACTAGAGAAAGCAAATGATAACTTGCATGCCAAGCTTGATGACTTGTCTAGTGCTAATGATGAATTGAAGTTTGAGAACAAATCTCTCTCATCTAGCACTAGGGAGCTCAAAGCCTCACTCAAGCAAGCTAATGAGAAACATGATAAGCTTGAGAGGTCAACACAAGAGCTCCACACAAGATACAACTTGCTAAAAGATGACTACAACCAAGTTAAGAATGAACATGGCACACTTGTGATAGCTAATGAATTTCTTTCAAATGATCTTGCTACACATGTTGCTATTAACCCGGTTGTTAAGTGTGATATAGCTACTTCTTGTGAGGACTTGCTTGATGAAGTTGCTAGTGAGAAAAATGCTAAGTGCAAGGGCAAGAAGGTAGTTGAGGCCGACAAGCATGATGACTATGTGAAGATGAGGCAAGAGAACACCAAGCTCAAGGAAGAGCTAATCAACCTCAAGGCAAGCAAGCCATTCACTATCAAGTCGGCCAAGCAAGATGACAAAGATGCAATGACCTTGATTAACTCACTCAAAGAGGAAAATGCAAAGCTCAAGGTTGAGAAGATCAAGCTTACAAGTGGATTGGAGAAGTTCACCAAGGGCCACAACCTCCAAAGTGAGCTCTTGATGAACACTATCATGAAGACCGACAAGACCGGTATTGGGTTCAAGGAGAACCAAGTCATGAAGGCCAAGGTCAAGATAGAAGCCAAGAACTACTACAAGAACAAGGCCATGAGAAGAAACTATGACACACTAAAGCCCAAGCCCAAGAAGTGCTATGGATGTGGTCAAGACGGTCACTTTGAATCCCAATGCAAGACTCCACCTCCCAAGACCTTGCCCAAGCACATAAGGCCTTTCGCTCATGATGCACACTTCATCATCAACAAGGACTCCAAGGGTAGACCCCAAGTTATGCTTCTCGGTCCTAAGATGAAGAACAAACCCAAAGTGCTATGGGTTGCTAAGGAGTTGGTGGACAAGGCTATGGGACCTCGCCAAGTGTGGGTTCCCAAACAACAAGCTTAACTCCAAGTTGCTTATGTGTAGGTGAACTACAAGACCGGTGGAAGTCATTGGGTGATTGATAGTGGATGCACTCAACATATGACCGGTGACTCCCGGATGTTCACCACACTTGAGGAAGATTGTGAAGGGCAAGACAAGATTACCTTTGGGGACAATTCAAAAGGCAAAGTGCAAGGCCTAGGCAAAGTGGCAATCTCAAATGATCAATCAATATCAAATGTCTTGCTAGTACAATCTTTGAGCTTCAACTTGCTATCGGTAGGACAACTATGTGATCTTGGTTTCCAATGTCTCTTCACTCCAAATGAGGTAGTCGTGTCCAAGATTGAAGATTCATCATTGATATTCAAAGGGTTTCGGCACAACAATCTCTATCTAGTGGACTTCACCTCAAATGAAGCTAGTTTGCAAACATGTCTATTCTCCAAGAGTTCTTTGGGTTGGCTATGGCATAGAAGGTTAGCACATGTGGGAATGTCGACCTTGAAGAAGATTGTCAAGAAGGAATTGGTTAGAGGTGTGAAGGATGTTGTGTTTGAGAAGGACAAACTTTGTAGTGCATGTCAAGCCGGCAAGCAAGTGGCAAACACTCACCCAACCAAAGCTTTCATGTCAACCTCAAGAGTCCTAGAGCTACTTCACATGGATCTATTTGGACCTACCACCTATGCTAGCCTTGGTGGCAATCTTTTTTGCTTGGTGGTAGTTAATGACTACTCTAGGTACACTTGGGTGTTCTTTCTTCAAGACAAGGGAGAGACTCAATCAATATTTAAGAAGTTTGCAACTAGAGCCCAAAATGAGTTTGATGTGAAGATCAAGAAGATAAGAAGTGACAATGGGACTGAGTTTGTGAACACCAAGATTGAAGATTATTGTGATGAAGTTGGGATCAAGCATGAAGTATCCGCTACTTATACTCCTCAACAAAATGGTGTAGTAGAGAGGAAGAACCGGACACTCATTACTCTTGCAAGATCAATGCTTGATGAATACAACACCCCCGAGAAGTTTTGGGCCGAAGCAATCAACACCGCATGCTATGCGGCCAACCGGCTATTTGTCCAAAGGCTTCTCAAGAATACCCCCTATGAGCTTGTGAATGGGAAGAAACCGGATATATCCTTTTTCCGAGTGTTTGGTTACAAAGTGTACATCTACAAAAAGCGCCAACACTTGGGCAAGTTCCAAAGGAGATGTGACATTGGTTTCCTTGTTGGATATTCTCTTAAATCCAAGGTATACCGTGTATTTAACAAAGCCACCGGCTTAGTTGAAGAAACATATGACTTGGAGTTTGATGAAACTAATGGCTCTCAAGAAGAGCATGAAAATCTTGATGATGTAGGTGATGAACCCTTGAGGGAGGCAATGAAGAATATGCCAATTGGTGCTATCAACCCGCAAGAGGTGGAAGAAGTTGAAGATGAAGCAAATCAAGATCCTTCTCCACCCCACACGCCTCAAGTTGATGAAAAATATCAAGTGAGGGAAGCTCAAGAAGACACTCACATTCCTCAAGATCAAGCCGAGGCCGAAGCAAACAATGTTGAAGCACCGCAACCTCCTCCCCAAGTGATTAATAGAAGATCTACACCTATGCTTCAAGCTCATCCACAAGACCTCATCATAGGGAGTCCATCAAGGGGGGTAACAACTCGATCTAAACTTGCTTCTTATGTTGAACATCACTCTTTTGTTTCCTTTGTTGAGCCTTCTAGTGTGGAGGATGCACTTGCGGATCTGGATTGGGTGAATGCCATGCACGAAGAGTTGAACAACTTCACCCAGAACGAAGTGTGGACACTAGTAGAAAAGCCCAAAGGAGCAAGAATCATTGGCACCAAGTGGGTGTTTAGGAACAAGCAAGATGATCAAGACGTGGTTGTGAGAAACAAGGCAAGATTGGTGGCAAAGGGGTTCTCCCAAGTTGAAGGCTTGGATTTTGGGGAGACCTTTGCACCAGTTGCAAGACTAGAAGCCATTCGTATCCTTTTGGCATATGCTTCACATCATAAAATGAAACTTTTTCAAATGGGTGGGAAGAGTGCCTTTCTAAATGGTTTCATCAATGAACTTGTTTTTGTCTCACAACCTCCCGGGTTTGAAGACCCAAATTGTCCTAATCATGTGTATAGGTTGTCCAAGGCACTCTATGGATTGAAGCAAGCTCCAAGAGCTTGGTATGAGAGGCTAAGGGACTTCCTACTCAAGAAGGGCTTCAAGATCGGGAAAGTGGATACCACACTCTTCACCAAGGTGCTAGATGGAGAGATCTTTGTTTGACAAGTGTATGTCGATGACATTATATTTGGGTCAACAAACCAAGGTCATAGCAAGGAATTTGGTGCATTGATGTCCAAGGAGTTCGAGATGTCGATGATTAGCGAGCTAACCTTCTTCCTTGGCTTCCAAGTGAAGCAATTGAGGGAAGGCACCTTCATATCTCAAGAGAAGTACACTTATGATGTGCTCAAGAAATTCAAGATGGAGGATTGCAAGCCAATCAAGACTCCAATGCCTACTAATGGGCATCTCGATCTCGATGAGGGAGGTAAACCGATTGACCAAACTCTTTATCGTTCTATGATCGGTAGTTTACTTTACCTCACCGCTTCTAGGCCGGATATCATGTTTAGTGTGTGTATGTGTGCTAGGTTTCAAGCAAACCCTAAGGAGTCGCATCTTTGTGCGGTTAAAAGAATCCTTAGGTACTTAAGGCACACCCCTAGCATGGGTCTTTGGTATCCCAAAGGAGCTCCCTTCCAACTAGTTGGCTATTCCAATTCGGATTACGCCGGGTGTAAGGTTGATAGGAAGAGTATCTCCGGCGGGTGCCACATGCTAGGAAGATCACTTGTTTCTTGGTCCTCAAAGAAGCAAAATAGTGTGGCATTGTCAACCGCCGAAGTGGAATACATTGCCATGGGAGCAAGTTGTGCACAAATCTTATATATGACCCAAACACTCTTTGATTACGGTGTGTTTTTAAAAGAAGTTCCACTCTTGTGTGATAATGAAAGCATCGTAAAGCTTGCAAACAACCCGGTTCAACACTCTCGCACCAAGCACATAGATATTCGCCATCACTTTCTTAGAGATCATGTGGCTAGGAAAGACATAACACTAGTTGGAGTTAAGAGCGAAGATCAATTGGCGGATATCTTCACTAAACCACTCGATGAAACAACCTTTTGTAGGTTAAAAAGCGAGTTAAATGTGCTTGATCACTCTAATTTCACTAAAAGATGAGTTTGTGTGAACCATGCATTCATATGTAATATAACATGGTTAATTTGGTAATGCACATAGGCTTGGCTAACGTGGTTAAGATAACCGCCCTCAAAGCGTGTGACGAAGCTTAACCACGGTTTAAACTTGCAAGAAACCTAGATTCAAATTCGGTATTGCATAGCATATGCATGTGTGTTGTTTGTCGTTCCTTTTCGGTTAAGTTTTTGAGCATCCTCTGTGTTTGTCCACTTAGGGGGAGCATTCCAAGCTCAAGACACTTCTATACCCCTCTTGTGGCCATATGATGACTCCTTGGTGCTTCCATTCGAATATTTTGAGCTAAAAACTAAATTTAAGCCTATGGCAAACTATTTGAAAATGAGTGTTTGAGAGATGGTTCTCATATCAAGTCCAATCAAGTGTTATTTGGATCTTATTGGGATTGGAACTTGGTTGGGAGAAAGACGCAAAAACAAAATTTAAAAAATTCTATTTTTAAGGCGTCGGACGCTGCCGACGGACGCTCGGTGTCAATTGCCTCAGCGTCCGTCGCGATTGTCCAGAGATTAAAGTTGCCCGCTAACAGGGCGACGGACGCTCCCCCCCAGCGTCCGTCGCGAAGCGTCCGTCGCGGTCAATGCGATTGGGCATTTTAAATCTGTTCTGGAAGCCCGACGGACGATGCCGTCGGACGCTCCCCGAGCGTCCGTCGCTCCGCGTCGGAGCATCCATCGCGAACTTAACGGCAAAATTTTTTTTAAAACTCCCGACTCTTCCTCTGTTCCCTCAGTCGCCGTTCCGCCGCAGTTCCAAACCCTAGCCGCCGCGATTTCGCCACCGTGGACCCTGCCTGCGCCGCCGTTCCTCCACGCTCCCTGCGCCGCCGCGCCACTCCTTCCAGCACCGCCATTGGTCCCTGCGCCGCCATTCCCCTCCACTCTGCACCGCCGCCACGCCAGGGCACCCACTAGGCACCATCACAGTCGCGCCAGGGATCTTCTCCTCAGCGCCGCCACTCCCCTGCCTGTCTCCTGCCGTGCAATACTCTTAGCCGAGGAGCTCTCCTTGTTGGGGTTGTTTGATCTCAATTGCACTTCAAGGTGAGACACAACTACTGGAACCTACCATCTAGATTGCAGATCACCTCTCCAATTCTCTATCACGACTCCTAAACCCTACCTTCCCTTGATTAGTTTGCGGATTGCAGATAAATTGATCGAGGGATCTCTCCTTTTCTTGTTTTGGTCACTGTTCGAGGTATGAAATGGCAGTTGATATCATGATTCTTTCTTATCTAGCTTTCATGCTTCTATAGTCACTCTCTTCTCTAGCTTATATGCTTATAGTAATATGCCTATCTATCTCACGAGCAGGGTCAGTTGGTCAGTTGATCAGAGAATCAGCCAGTTGAGCAGTGTCAGTGAACTCGGGGCAAAGCCCGCGAGTACGGATCGAGGCAAAGCCTCGCGAGGACAGTCCAGGGCCGGCGTGTCACTCTTTCAGTTGTTTGGCTCTGTGGTTTGTCAGTGGTTGTTGTCAGAGGGCAGTGAGTTTGTGATTTGTCTCTTGAGGATTCTTGTCAGAGATTTGGTTTGCAAAGGTTGAGAAATGGCAAGAACAAAGAATGCAGGTCTCGTTCCCGGTAGTGGTGGTGACCCTCCTCCTCCACTGTGTCCACCCACTGACCGGGGAAAGGGAAAGCAAAAGGTTATATCACGGAAGCGCAAGAGGCCAGCGATGGATCTAGACTTGGCTGCAGCACTAGCAGTGGCAGAGGCAGCTGAGATAGCGGAGAGAGGAGGACGTCGCGCCGGCTTGAGGCTCTCGCCTCGCCGTGGAGCGCGTCGTGAGTCCCCTCCACCTCCAGAGACAGAGCCCGTCGAGGCTACAGAGGCTGAGGAGACAGAGCCAGTCCCAGAGACTGAGCCGACAAAGGTCGCAGGCCATTCTTCTATTGGAGAGCTGATGAGCCGTCGAGTGACTCGATCCAGAGGCTCAAGTGCACCACCTAGCCCTCCAGGACCCCGGCTCCCAAACCCAGTGAGGCACCAGGTCAGAGTGCTTACAGCGAAGCAAGTCCAGCTGCTTCGATTCGTCGACTTTCAGTCCTGGTTTCCGCCTCAGAGGGACCCCCGTGCCGGACGAGACTTCTACACTACAGTGCACGAGGATTTCTACCGAGCTTACATCGACACTGATGCTCCTCTCAGAGCTCACAGGGTGTGTCCGTCTGCCCATATAGAGGGGATCGGTGGTCCAGAGATCTTGCAGCATCTCTAGTACATTCAGGGTCTAACAGATCTGATGGGACGCTCAGGGGCATATCAGAAGGATTGGGTATATCAGTTTTACGCCTCTCTGTGGATCTCGCCCGATCACGAGTTCCTACACTTTGGATTTCAGGGACGTGATTTCAGGGTTACAGCAGCACGTTTCAGAGAGCACTTTCACCTAGAGTCCTCTCCTACGAGGATCCACAGTCTTTGCTATGGGGATCAGGAAGCCCCACGTCGACCTCACGATGGTATAGTGCCATCTACGGATTTCCTGAGGCCGTGCTTTCAGCAGCCGTTCACTGAGGGTTCGAGTCGTACACCACGTGACCTCACTCCACTGGCTCGGATCCTCCACGAGGTACTCAGACATACTATTCTTCCTCGGATTGGAGCCCGAGATACGATCACTCGCCTACAGCTGTGGCTCCTTGCTCATATTGTCCGGAAGGAGAAGTTCGACCTCTGGGACTTGATAGTGAGCGAGCTTGAGGATATCATCGCCGCTGGGTTCAGGGGTCACTGGTAGCTGCAGTTTGCGCATTGGATTTCTTAATTGATAGTTGCCAAGACCGGATCAGGGGCTATGAGAGTCACTCTTACGAGGTCAGCTACAGAGTTTCCAGTCTATTCGATGAGTCAGCTCGTGATACATGGAAACTTGCCTCGCCCTAGCAGAGCTCACAGACCAGATACTAGGCAGGCCGGTGTGCCACCACAGTCGGCAGAGGTCACGGATGCTACAGTTGAGCAGATTGCTCAAGCAGAGCTGGCAGACTTAGATGCAGATATTGACACAGCTGCTGAGACAGTCTTTCGAGAGGATCTCGACTCCGACAACTCTGACGAGGACTACCAGCCCGTGCGCGAGTACGCGCCGATGCCACATGACCACGAGGCAGGAGGGTCAGGCACAGCTGCAGCAGCTTCAGCTCCAGGTTCTAGCTCCTCTGATGCTACTTTGCTCACGATTCTATCGAGGATGCAAGAGGAGCAGTCACGTCAGGCCGAGGAGCAGAGGCGACAGGCTGCCGATCTACGGAGGCTTACTGAGCAGCAGCTGGCAGCTCAGGCCCAGACACAGGCCAGACAAGACGAGTTCTAGCGTCAGTTCTTGGCATATCAGCTGCAGCAGGCAGAGATCCAGAAGACCCAGACGTTGCTACTTGAGCGTCTTCTGGCCTCTAGCTCCGGGCAGACGTCCACGCCACAGTTTCAGTTGCCCGACGTCTCACAGCAGCAGCAGTTCACCTCTCCTCCACAGCAGCCTCCAGTAGTTGTGGTTCTGACTTCAGCGTTACCGTCCGGAGGACAGCAGGGTCAGGCACCAGCTACCCCTCCCTTCCAGGCACCAGTCTCTCCCGAGTTCCAGACTCCGAGGACCCAGGTGTCCTCATGGATAGCTTCACCCGGAGAGTTCCAGACAGGATTCACTCCTACCCGGGGAACTACCAAGGCAGAGGCCTCCAGAGATCTGTCAGCGTCTTATCTGGAGATCACGAGAGAAGACTCCCCAGGAGCAGCTCAACCAGTCTCACCAGCTCCAGCAGTTGCAGTCGATCCTTCGGCGACAGGCACCCACTTGTCTTCAGTTGTCTCGTCGAAGATCGCTCCTGAGCAGTCAGCACAGACAGTCACTACCCCTCCAGCTGTAGTACAGACAGATGACATATCACTAGCAGAGGCAGTTACAGTGGCAAGTGGCAGTGTCTTCTCCAGCTCAGACTCAGCCCGCAGAGGTTGCAGCAGCAGTGTCTCTTGTTGCTCTAGCCGTGACACCGTCCCCCTCACCTCGAGTATTCACTCGTCGGGTTCCCAGGCCCGCTACTACTGAGGCAGGACCGTCAGAGGCACCAGCTGAGCCTCAGGGGGAGTTAGTTGAGACACCAGCTCCAGAGCTTCCAGCAGCAGAGACCGAGGCAGATGATGAGTCAGACGAGTCAGACCTTCAGGACTTCATCATGCTCGATCGCAAGGCTGCAGCTCCTCCACCTTCTTCTCCAGCCCCAGACTCTTAGTTTTTGGTGCTAGACGCCAAAGGGGGAGAGAGGGTCGAGTATAGAGATAGGGGGAGGGATTTCGATCTTTGTATGCTTAATTTCCTTAATTTCCCCCGTACTCTTTCATCATGTCTCTTCTATGCATTTGTTTACATGTGTGACGTGATGATTACTTTGTTTGATGTTTATATGGTTGCATGTGACAAACTCTTGATTATCACTAATACATCTTGTGAGTTGTCTCATGTTTCATGATATATCTCTATGCTTAAACGTTATTTGAGCTTCCGTGCTATACTCCGACATATCTTTTGAGAATATCATGAGGTACTACTTTTACATTCATATCCATAAGTACCATATTTTGTGATTTGGCTTGGGTGAGCAAGTATGCTTCATTACAATTTCACTAACCCTTGCTCAACCATTTCAAGTCACCTTTGAATCTTAACCATAACTCTAATCCATACTCGAGGATCTATTGTCGTCAATACCAAAAAGGGGGAGATTGAAGAATCATTGCCCTAGTTGGTTTCGGCGATTAACGACAATTAGAGATTATTATGGCTAATGTGTGTTTTGCAGAGGCTATGCGTAGCTTAGCCATAGTGATCAACATGAATGGGCTCTAATGGTCATCACTTAGCCCCCAAGATGGATATCGTTTCGGTTTTCAAGGAGACATGATGAAGACCCTAGAATGATAGGCTAAGTGCCATAAGGAGATGAAGGGCACTTAGAAATAGATAGGGCTTCACTTTTTACCTTTGACCATACTATTAAGAGGGGTTGAGATTAGTAGCTTGACTTAGGAAAGCTTCATGACTTAGGTGTGGTGCACACTTGACTTCCTTAGCTCTAAGCAAGCCTACGTTGACCGTAAGATAGCCTAGAACAACTTCCATATTCATCACGACGAAAAACGAAGTTGATAGATTTGTTTTCTGGGCGTCGGACGCTCCTGGCAGGGGCGCTGGACGCTGTCCGTCGGCGTCGGACAGAGGCGTCGGACGCTGGGTGGTTGAGTCCACAGCGTCCGTCGACCTTCCAGTGGGGATGTTTTCTGGCTAAGTTTTTCAGGGTCCGTCGGACGCTGTCCGTCGGCCAGGCGTCGGACGCTGGGAAGAGCGTCCGTCGATCTTCCAGAGAGGGTGTTTTCAGCCTGAGCCAGAGTGTAGCGTCGGACGCTGGGGATGAGCGTCCGTCGCCCAGTGACGTAGCGTCCGTCGCTGGGAACAGTGTGTCAGAACTAGCCGTTAGACAGGGCGTCGGACCGTCCGTCGCCTAGGCGTCGGAGCGTCCGTCGCCCAAACTATGAACAGAAACTAGTCGTTGGGGCATGCGACGGACCGTCCGTCGCCTAGTCGACAGAGCGTCCGTCGCCAACTTAAAATGCCAGCCCGAGGCAGTTTTTAGAGGGTCTATTTATAGCCCCTCCCACTTCTCTCCCACCTTGCCTTTGCTCATTTGAGTTGCTGAGTTCGTTGAGAAGGTTGGGAAGAGAGCAAGAGCCCTAGAGAGAGAGAGTGATTTGCGAATCCATCCATCCTCTCTCTAGTTCATCCAAGAGTTCAAGTGTGCATCCTCTAGTTGTGAAGCTTGAGTGAGTCAAGCGAAGATCGAGGCTTGTTACTCTTGGTGATCGACATCACCTAGACGGTCCGGTGGTGCTCGGAGGAAGGTGATCGCCGGAGGATTGTCGGCGGCCCTTCTCCATCGACGTTTGTGATCGGTTGTGGGCGATTCACCGAGCCGGAGTGGCGAAGAATCAGCCCGTAGAGAGCACTCATCCTTTGCGCGGGATTGAGAGGGAGCTATACCTTGCGAGGTGCTCCAACGAGGACTAGGGGGGAGTGTCGACTCCTCGATACCTTGGCAAAACATCGCCGTGTCAAGCATCTCTTTCCCTAGCTCTTTATTACCGCATTACTTTCCGCACTTGTCTTTCCTTTCATACTAGAATTGTGTAGGAAGTTTTCGCTTTCCTTTGTCTTGCTACCGCTTTCTAGCTAGGACACATAAGCGGTAGGCACTAGGGGGTTAATTAGCTCTTTATAGGTTTAATTCTTGTTTAGAAATTAAAAAGAGCCCAATTCACCCCCCCCCCCCTCTTGGGCATCTTGATCCTTTCAAAGAGGTCACGGACGGGAAAGAATAGAAGCAAAATGAAGCGGGTACACATATAACCAATGGCAGGTGGGTAATTTTTGTACCCAAAAGCGGATGAAAGGAAGGGTGAGGTGCTTTTGGTTTTCAACTAGAGCAAAAAATAGCTTTTTGCCTAAAACACCTATGGCTTTTGGGCCATTTAATTGGCTTTTGGCTTTTGTAAAAGCAAAAGCAGGTAGGAATATCCAACCAAAGAGGACCTTATAGTGGTTAGTACAAATAAGTCCATATGCAGTAACTCAATTGCCTTGCTAGTTGACATCGTGCTTTTACTAGGATGTATATTTGCTACTTGCTTGCCTGCTTGACATGAACTACATACACTATATCCTTCTCAAATTGCACATTCCTTACACCATTGACTAGATCATGCTTGATTAATCTATCTGATTTTTTTCGTTCCAACATGAGCTAATCTTCTATGCCACAACCAACTCATACTAGGTTTGGTGAACAAACATGCATGTTGTTAAATTTGTCTCACTAGCACCAAAATCTACCAAATAGTGAACTCATCTAAATCATTTGAAGATGAGATTGCTACTACATCTTCAATTCCAAATATGTGTTGTGAACTTGAGCTAACCACCTTTGATTAATCTAATGTGAACTTATCTGAGGTATGATTGTCCTCTTGCAATTGGTCCTAATTGACACCTATCTCGAAACGACCGGGAGGATCAAGGTTCTATTGTGATCAATATATTACAACTTGGCCTAAACTCCTGGTACGACCGAGTATCGGTGTGTGGTTGCCAGTAAGGCCTTTAATATAAGATCATTTGTTTCTTGATAACTTTCTCAATTGTATATCATGTTTGGTTGGCATAACTAACCTATCAACTGCTCACCCGATTTTACAGCATTAATCCACATAACATATCCCGACCGATGACATTAATGCCTGTGCCTTCTAACAACGAATATGTCTACAGTTGGTCCTTGGAATTGGACCTCAATGCCACATGCAGTGGATTAACCAAAGAGGAAGCGAGAACATGGTCTCTTTCACATCTCTCTCCTTAGGGCGTCCCCAACAAGGTGATTCTCGCTAGCTATTTGCCTACGTGGATAGAGAGAGAACGTGAAAAATTAAGGAGCTAGCAACGAACTCATCGCTCAGCTAGTCAGCTCGCACAGTTCCCAGTGCGCCACCATCTCTCTGACTCCCTGTCCACCTCCATATATTGTCCAGCTGAACTTTTTTTCTTTTTTTTATTCTCAAATCGACTGGCGATTTGGAACCCTTGTTGTAGACGCCCTTAGGCTTTTATTTTTTAAACAATGTCTCTACAACCCATAGAATATGACCAACCAATACGATGGACACCAGGTTAATATCATAGCAATACCATGCCATAACTCATATCAGCATTACCACTATCATCTGGTTTAAGTTTTTTTTTTGAAACAAAGGCAGCTCTGCTGCTTAGTTAAGTCGAAAGAGTATTTATGTACAAGAAAGTTAGCTAGACCAGATGCTAAAAAGGCACTCGATGGGCTAACCATCCCAAGCGACGCGACCGAATACAAACACGACACACCACCACATGAGTCATCTGGTTTAGGGTTCTCGCGCGTTCAAGAATTGTTGGATCATGTCTAAATGGTGGGCCCAGCATTGGACCACATTTACAGCTCAGTACATGCACATATAATACGCAGCTGCTGTCCAAAACATGGACAAGTTCCAGTGGAGAAAAAGCAGGATGCAACAAAAACACAACACCACAGGTTTTTGGACGGATGCTCATCCGTCATTATCATGTCTGTGCCACTGTAGTACCTAATCGTATCAACAACTAAGGCTGTGTTTAGTTGGTGGAAAAAGATGAAAAGTTGGTGGAAAAAATCTTATAGCATTTTTCGTTTGTATTTGGCAATTAGTGTCAGTCATGGACTAATTAGGCTTAAAAGATTCGTCTCGCAAAGTTAAAGCAAACTGTGCAATTAGTTTTTGATTTCGTCTACATTTAGTACTTTATGCATATACCGCAAGTTTGATGTGACGGAGAATCTTTTTTTTGCATAGTGCCAAAGTTTGGGGCAACTAAACACAAAATTAAGAACCTCTGTTCTTGCCTGTGCAGTAGAACTATACGACGAATACGAGTAAGGAACCTCTGTTTTTCATGTGCAGTAACAACCTTCTTTCTTGCCTTTACACTAACAACCTTTCTTCGTTGATGGTCCTTCCCTGCAAATATGGTGGAAACTTAGAGCACAAGTTAAGCACGCCGACAAACTATGTTAAGTGTTAACTTTATGATTAGCTATTTCTCCTAACATAATTGGAAAACAAAGATTTTCAACATTGGGTAGAAGTACATAAACCAGTCATATATTAGGGTACTAATAATATGTTACAAACTTTCTTTCTTTCCATATGAACAATATAAACTATTGTAAGACTGACCATATTCCAACAATCTATTTTAGCAAATACATATTCAATCAAAGAATAAAGGCATACCCGAACAAACAAACTGACAATCGAAATCCAGCTTTTGTTTGGTGATCTAAACTCATGGAAGGGCCCGGCCAGCAAACGAGATCTCTTTCTTTGTCAGTTGGTTTGCTTCAAAAATCCGAGTTCAAGCCAGGCAAGAGTGCTTTGCATGTTCTGCCATACTCCTAAAGATAAGAGAGCGAATAAATAACGATGGAATCATGGAACATGACACAGATTATGGAAAATTAAAAGTCATTGCTATTTGTATCACTCCCCACCTTGACCAGAATAAGAGCTGCTTCTTGCTCATAGCATGATTTTGATAAATCCGGTTGCATATCTTTGTAGATAGTAGCATCCTCCAAAGCCTTTCCTTCATAGCCTGTGTACAGAAAGCAAAGGCTCCTCTTTGCATACAAGATTGAATTATCAGGGTCAATTTCCATTGCCTGCATCCATTTAATGATTTAAGTTTACTAAACCAAAGATCATGTTAATCCTTAACAAAGAAGGCCAAAAGGCAGTAGGATAAAACATAACAATTAGATCACCCCATGCTGATTGCTGAAGGATATAATACCAGTTTTGCTTTCTTGTAACTTATATGGATGTTAAGTTTATTAAAATAAAAATAAACTAAAAGGTAATGACCATATGTTAAGGTAACCTAACACTAGTTTATTGATTTATGAGGACGGTCTGCTACAGTGTCATAGGCGTTAAGTCAGAAAGTGGGTTTTTGTCAGCAAACAGAAGTTCCTCTCATGTCTAATGAGATGTGTGATGCAAAAATTTACCATAGTATAGAGAGTCAATGCATGAGAATAATCCCTTGTACAGAATGTGGCATCCCCTTCTGCTTCATAATCAGGTTCATTGTCTTCGTGGAGCACAGGATGCTAAATAACATGCACAAACGAAAGCCAAATAAAAAATGAAATATATGATGAACTGAAACTAGAAATTCTAAAGTCAAATGATGTCATGATTTTAGCAATCCACAAGTTTCTGTCCATACTTGTGGCTTGGAACTCATAAATCTTGCATGTTGAAGTAATCCATCAATGCTCCAGTCTGCAACTCTAGCCAAAGGGGCCGTGACAGGGAAAAGAACCTCCACACATTCTTGCCATCCTTGGATTGCAGAAATTTCTACCGCAACCCTACCATTCTTTTTAAAAAGAATATCATGGAGAACGTTATCAGATAAATATACAAGAGTTTAGGGTCAACATTAGGCTTTCTGTTTCGCAAAGAGTAAAAAAAATGTAGAAAGCCATTTTACTCTAGCAGAATTAAGATCAGAAATGAGTTTATGTAAGGAATCAGAGGCAATTGTCCAGGGCATGTTTGTGGTAAAAGTTTGTACTAGAATACAGCAATTAGCGAAGTCTATACAATCGTCAGGTCTCCATGACGGATCCCACCATAGAGGTTAGGGTTAGGAGAACTAGGAAAGGGCTCCCTTTTCCCTATCCCTATATGGCTATATTGGATTCTTAAGAATCATGGTTTCAAGAACAAGTGATCTCCCATCTCTGCCAATTATGGCCCGATTGTGAGAGGATGGCTAATGTGTGGCCCACATGTCTACTTACTGAATGGTGCCAGGGAGGGAGAATATAATTTCAGTGTCAACAACATTACAAATTTTGTTATTTCCTTTTTCATAAAAAAGAAAAAAGAGATAACATAAGACTTCAAAGTGCAGCATTTTACTGTAAACTGTAAGTAGCAAACACACAACATCACAAGAAAGTTCCCACTAGTCAAACTTGAAAGTATGATAGATAGACTCATAGACAACAAATAAACTCTTCAAAGGTGACGATTAAAGCTAAGTGTTAGAATAAAACTGACATCATCAGGTATGTTTGCATATGCATCAGCTTTCAACAAACACTTGACGAAGTCAGTTAAGCCAGCAGTTGCAGCTGCTATCAGTGGAGTTTCAGGATGACCAAGATTAACAGGAGCACCAGCCTGCAAAATAGAACACGTGATACAGAATCTTAAACACAGCTGTTCTTATAAAGCTTCAACTTGTGCTCATCCTAGAAATGACAAATCAAATTTATCCAGTTCTCTTTGTAGGGAATCACTAATAACAACTCTAACAGGACAAGCCATTGCACCTTGATAAGTAATTCCAAGCCTATCAATGAACGAGCAGAGATTGCTGCTTTCAGCGGTGTGTATACCATATCTCTAGGCTGGAGATGAGAAAAAGAACAAATTACATGTACAAAAATAATGACATGGATACGGGAAAAAAAGAGCAGTTCAATACGAATTTTGGAATAATAAATAGAAGAGTTAACCAAAAGTACCATATCTGATTTGACTACTTTATGCCTACAATAAAATTTTCATATATATCGTTGGGCGTAAATGCCCCCTCCATTTTGGGTAAAATCTAGCTTTCATCAACAGAGTCTGGCATGTTGTCTCAATGCACTAATCAAATGGAACCTCAAAAAAGACACAACAAAATTAGGGACCCATGCTCCATGCTCCATGCTCATTAAAACATGAACAAGCCTATGTACAGACAGTACAGTATAATCTAGATTTACCATGGCTATGCTTGGAGGTTGTTTGGATCTCACTTTTTATTGATTTTTAATCCAGAATCTCGAATATAAAGCATAACCAAAAAAGAAATTGTTTTACAGAGGAAAACAAATATAGCAGAAAATAGTTCTCTAAAATCAAATTACAAAAAAAACTTCTACCAGTTTCCACGAAACTCAAATAAGTAACCAATAGAACAATTGAAATCTTGTTACAGATAATGATGTTTTACTGCATCCGCTATCCTAACTGTATAAGAACTGAAATCCATGTCATTAAAATATCTTTTCTCAAATAGCATAGGATAATTCATGCAATAATATGCAAGACAAGAAAAGTGACCGAAATGGGGATCCAGAGTTTCAAATGACCATTAAGAAATTATGCAATATGATCTTGTTTTACAATGAGTTGTCATATGGAACATAGGCATTCAATGAAATGGTAACAGAACAAAAGATGGAAAATCCAATCAGATTTTGAGCCAACAAACAATATTTCAAGTGGAACTCTCAAGCCTCGATGGAAGAAGTGAAATATGATGAAGACAGACAGAAGAGCATTTCTACTTCCAAACAAATTAGTCCAGCTGTTACTACTTTGGTTTATTTATCACGGATACAAATTAAATACAAAACCTGTACATCGGTGTATTCGTAAGAAGAGCAAATAAGAGCTGATACGAAAGAACTATTACCTGTGCGTTATGATGCAACAATAACTCCACCATTCTTTCATTTCCATATTGGGCAGCAATATATAGTGGACATTTAGATTCCCACAGAGGGTCAACATAAGCCCCTCTTGACAATAACAATTCTGCTATTTCATAGCATCCTGGGTCAAAAGAGAGGAAAATAATCATGCCATGTTGCATTTATGGGTATATTAAATAAGATTTGTTTCTATTTCATGACTAAAATACCAAAAGTAACCATATGTTAACAGCAAAAACAATTTTGGAAAGCATTAGGCAAACTAGTTATTTACCGCAAAGTGAATGTTTAAGGTTTCCAGCAACCAAGGAAGTAGCATAGTCAAAACTCAAAATCAAAGTTTAAGTCAAGCAACGGTGCAACAGAGCACTGTGTCCCTCTCTCTCCCCTTTTTTCCCCAATGCCTTTATTCAGTGGTGGTTTATAATGACTTATTATTTATCTAGTAACCAACTCAACTCTTTATATAACCACAATGTATGTCCAATAGGAATTAGGCAATAATAAACCTAAGTCCTGAAATTTACCTTACATAAGAGACAGAGCACATTTGGCATGATAGAAATTAATGCTCTAACAACAGCAAAAGGCAGTCGAAATTCACATGTTCAAGGGTAAAGAGAACCTCTAATCGCTGCAATGTGGAGAGGATAACTGCCATAGATGTCTGCTCTGTTAGGATTAGCATCATGATCAAGAAGAAGCCTCACAACAGCTGAAGATCCACTACCATGTATTGCGAAAACTAGTGGTGTCGCACCTGGCAAGTGGCAATCAGAATGATCAACACTTAATGCTATAACCAAATGAAGTCACATAAAATAGAAACATATAGTAGTATTACAGAGGTGTATCCTGTATTCCTGTATCATGGCATAAGAAACAAACCAGGGGCGAGTTTTCTTAGGGATAGAAAGGACCATGGCCACCCCTGGTTTGTGTACTTCTTTAGTATATACAGTAGTTTTTGAATCATTAGTTCATTAGTATCTTGTTTATGGCATTGCTCCCCCATAATAATCTGAGGCAAGGTCTGCCACTGGATTAAACTAAACAGCGACATCGATGACTCACACTGCCATCACAGTTAATGTTACCTTAATATATATAATTTTTTATATTGGAAAACTTTATAAAAACTCCATGCATTTCACACAAACCAACCCTTCGCTGAAATTTTGCCAAGCAGACAAAGGTTTACCTCTTTATTATACTACAAAAACAAAATATAAGACTGCGAATCCTGTTCAAAATCAAATGCGAAAGGAACTGCCACTAATAGCATACCATCTCCACGTAAATGATACTCCAACCTCACATGTTTGTATATTTCTCAATGGAAATTGGGAGAGATTGGTGAACTACGGCCTGGGCAGACTCTGAATAAAATACCAATTGCACTCCAAAATACTTGGGAAAGACAGGATTACTGGTGACGTGCATATTACCACATTTCATCTGCTATCATGCACACGTAGCTTGTGTCAGAACTTAGAAGTCACATCAGTCGCCATAGTCAGTTTCCAGCTATTTTCTCCAAAATCCATGAGTCAAAGTGCGTTTCATTTCACAAACACTACTATTTGCAAAAGTTTTTGTCAAACAGATAAAGGTCCCCTATTCTGGAAACAAAAAAAAAAAGAAGAGTGGAAAATCCATTTGCATCAATGCAAAAGAAACTTGAAACCGCATAACATGTTCACACAAACCATCCTTCAACCTCACAGGTTTGTATTTGTCAATGGAAATTGGGAGGGATTGCTGAACTACATCCTAGGCAGACTCTGAATAAAATACAAATTGAACTCCGAGAAACTGGGAAGAAAGACAGGATTACTGGTTACACGCATATGAGTCATATGATCACATTCCATATACTATAATGCATACCTAGTTACCTATGTTTTGACAGAACTCACGTCAGTCACCATAGCCAGTTTCCAGTAATTTTCTCCAAAACACATAAGCGAGCAAATAAACTTAAACCTCGATCTATCTATAAATCAGATCGAAGTCCTCCTTCCCATGCTCAGAAACATGATCCAACGGTCCAACCATTCCATTCCATCCCTCCTAGTGCTGAGTGTGCTGAACGAAAGTCATGCAAAAGCAAAAAAATACCCACCATCGGTGCCAGTCGCGTTGACATCGAGCCCGAGATCCTTGATCAGGTACTTGCACGCCTTAAACTTCCCGGCCGACGCGGCCATATGCAGCGGCCCGTGACGCTTACTCCACGGGGCCTGGACCCATCTCACCGCCTCGTCCACGCTCATCCCAAAATACTCCTCCAGCCGCTTCGCCAGCGCTGCACAACAATAGCAACCCACAACAATTCGATCAGACCCCGCCCGAAACACAAACCAATAAAAGCAAAAGCAGAAAACTAGAGCCAACAGATCATCCAGAGCACATGGAAACCGTAATCTCCGTGTCCATATCGAGAGCTCACTCTTGATTTTGGGGACGTAACCGTCGTGCGCGGCGCGGAGGAGCAGGGCCACCCTGTCTTCGACGGAGGGGTTGTGGCTGGCACTAGGGTTTCCGAATCCGAGCTCGAGCGGCGACGGTCGAACTCTCGGCTGCACCGGCCGCCCGGACGATGAGGAGATGGCCATGGAGAGGAGAAGGTGCTGGAAGCTTCGCGGCGCCAGAGAGAGAGAGAGAGAGAGAGAGAGAAAAGAGAGGAGGAGGAGGAGGAGGAGGAGGATGGACGGGGGGAATGGAAAAGAGCGGGAAGCGTGAGTCAGGCAGGCGGTGGCGCGGTGCCGTGTGGCTCCGTATAGAAGAAGTCAGCCGAGTTGATCGGGACCGGCCCAAGTGACAATGCCTTTCGTGGGCCGACGGTGGTTGCGTTATGGCCCTATGTTGTTGGTTAGTGCCATACTGCTCATATGACTGTTGTAGAAATTCAAGATCAACACAGTTACCTCATATGTGCGAAAACACTGTTTCCTAAGATTTCTAGTTGGCTGGACGAGACAATTTATTTTTTCTTTTTCCCTCCTCTTTTCTGCTTTCTATTTCTCTCATGACTCATGAGCACATCGTCTAGTGACATCCTTAATTCATCATCACATCTCATATACTGGCCTTCGGGCTTGTTTAGTAGCTCCACTCCATGCGAGAAGTCATAGAGTGTTGCCGAACACTGTCGCTGCGTTCGAGAAGCCGCGGGAATCGCTTCATATGCTCTTGATGATTTACGTTGTTGGTGGGGAGGAGAAAAAACCGTTCTCCCCACTCCGCTCCTTTGCTCTTCCATCCTCTTCCTCTCGCCACCTCTGACCTTCCCTCACCCCAGGCTAATTGATTTTTCCGTCCGCAGCTTCATCACGTTAATAGGCCGAATTCATTTGTTGTTGGGCCAACCCCTCCCCCCCCCCCCCCCCCCCGCACTCACCGACCATCGGTCCAGTTTCGGCTTTCCCACAACCTGGCCCGTGATCGGCGACCCTCGCTCAACTGCGCCCCCACCGCACCGGCCCATCTCGTCTTTCTCGCAAGCTGGCCCGTCTTCAGTGCATGTATAAAAACAGAATTAATAAAAGCAAAACTGGTACAAAGTTAGGTTCGAACACTAGAACTGTTGAGTTAACAACAACACTATCCACCACCGCACCATATCAACATTTGTGAAACAAGCAAAATAGTTTTGTTATTAAATACAACGAACCATTTAATGTCCAATAAAAATAGTATCCAGCCATCACAAAAAAAATTAATTAGAGTTAAATAAAAAGAAATCAAAGAAGGAAATAAAAAATACAAAGGAAACAAAAAATAAAGAGAAAGGACACGAGTAGACTAGGATATCCGGCCTCCGTCCTAGCTAGGAAGCACGCGTCTCCACGAGAGCAAAATAGGAAATAGAAATAGAAAAATAAATTTTAGAAGTAACGGTACACTGAAAAGGAGTCGACCACTAGACCACGACGCTCGCTGGTGCTACCTTTGCTGATTATTAAAAATTAACAAACCATTTAAGTCCAAAAAAAAATATCCCACCCACCATATAGCACACGGTAAATCATTGTATAAGAAACCACTATAAAAAATAAAGAAAATTAAATATAACAAAATAAAGAAAGAAAAAATAAAACTAAACTTTAATAATTAGATTTCGTTTACTACATGAACAATTTTAAAACTATCATAGAAAATCCCATAGATACTACGTGAACAAGTAAAAATATACCACCGAACATTTTATTTGTATTATTAGAACAATTGAAAATACATTATAGAACATACTATAGATACTACTTGAACATCATATATTACACCATGGAACAGCTCACAAATACACTATGCATAGAAAAAAATAAAGTACAATTATGAATACAAGAAAGAGTGACATAAAAGTAAAATAGAAAATAAAGTACTTACTTAAAGTAAAATAATGAAGAGGAAATGATTTAAGTATTAAAAAATTAAAAGCTCATCAGAATAACCGAAAATGTAATACAAATCATATCACATGTGCTATATAAATGCTCAAAGATAATTGTAGAACATCAATTTGAATTACCTAACATTTCAAAATATATAGATTATAGAACATCACATGTATATCACATGAACATTCCAAAAATAATGTAGAACATCCCATAAGAATTACCTAAACATTCCAAAATAGATTATAAAACATCCCATGTATATCACCTAGACATTCCAAAATATAATGTAAAACATCCCATGTGTATTACATGAACATCCCAAAATATAATGTAAAACATGTAAAACATCACATGTATTACATGAATATCGCAATACATTATAAAACACCACATGTATATTAACATGACCATCATATAAATACTACATGAACATCACATATATCTCATGGAACATAGAAATATTCAATATTAAAATAAAATAAAATAAATAAACTACTTAATCAAAATAAAATAACAAAGGAAACATCTATAAAGAAAATAAAAAACATCAAATGGTACTATTTGGACAACCTAAAATATACTATAGAACATATCATATCATATTAATATTATATAAATAACAAAGATAGATACATGAAAAAATCTCATGAATAAAAATTAACAAAAATAAAGAACAAATAAAACAATATATGAATATTTAATACATCATGCAACATCATATATATATATGAACATTACACTTATATAAAAGAGTTTAGGAAAATAACTATTGATTGAAATAAGATATAAAAATAGAAATATGAAAAGAAAGAGAAGAATAGAAGACCATAAAAATTAAAAATATTTAAAATAAAAAATGAAGCAAGAAAATGTTGTCAACATAAAATATAGAAATAAAAACATAATGGAGAATAAAAGATAGAAAGAAAAAAAATCATAATTAGAGCAGTAAATAAATAAAAATACAAGATATTAAAAAACAAAGTAATTGAAAATAATAAAGTCTATAGAAAACATAAAAATATAATTAATTAATAAATAAATATCAAAGTAAAATGAGAAGGAAACAAAAAAAGAAAAGAAAACATAAAAAATAAAATGGATAAAGAAAGTAAACACACGTGACTATGACTCCTAGTATGTGTGGACGGCTCACCATATGGTTATCTTTGACCTAATAATTAAACATATACTAAATAAGCATCATATGTATTTCATATAATAGAGAAAGTACATAAATAAAATATCTTATTTAAAAAGAAATTGGTTAGTTCGAGTAAATTATAAAAGGAGAAAAATAAGAATAAGGGAAATGAAAATAACTAAATAACATAAAATAAATGAGAAATAAGAAGGACATATAAAAATAAAAAATAAAAATTAAGAAAAACAAAAAAGAAAAAAAGGAAATGCTACGTACTAACTAGAACTCTGGTCCTGCACATGCCTCGCGTGGACTGACTCGTTCAGCCGCGCGTGGGCTGCTCTTTCTCACCCGCACGCATGGTCCATTTGCTCAGTTGCACATGGGCCGGTCGTTCTCAGCCAAGTCGTAGAAAGGTTTAAACGGGCCGAAGAGAAGCTGGGCCGAAAAAGAAAAAGAAAAAGGCCGAGCACGGAAACAGCAGGGTACGGGAGGTCGGACAGCTGCTGCTGTCCGACTGGTCGGCAGCTAACCTTTCCGCCCTCACCCCTCCTACCTCTTATGATGACCCCGCCTTCATCGCTATCCTTCATCGCTACGGCCACTGTCGCTATTTCCCGGTAGTCGTCAAGATCGGGTCTACGTTGTTGAATCTGCACCAACTGGCCTCTGAGATCCATCTCGTCATCACCAAGTTCGTCGAGACCAAGCACATCTAGACCGGGCCCTATTTCACCGAGCTTGCTTAGACCGCGCCCATACCTCCTAGTGCCATAATAGCTCGTCGTCCTCCTCCTCCTCCTCTGATCGTGAGAGCTCTACCAAATGACATTGCTTCGACTCTAGAGAAGCGAGCAACAGGAGCTAGAGTGAGTGAGAGTGGGACGACAACTCTGACAAACTGGTCCTCTCATGTCTCTAGTGTTCGTCACCGCTAGCCTAGGACGGAGAAGCTAGTTTTCTTTTGGGATGATGCCATGTTGACAATAGGGAGAAAAAATAGCTACTTTTTTTATTTAAATAAGCACCAATCTCCTATCAAGTCTGGTTTCAAATCTGTTTCCACCACCACCATTGTATTTCTTATGATGAGATCTACAAAATAAGATCTATATTGAATACATTTTCAAACTGTTAAGCGATACTGCCAATTTTGTTGAACATATAGTAGTTATTTATGTACAAACTATGTCATTCATAAATCAACTTTTCATATATGTCTAGCAAAAATTTATGCATGGATGTGTAATAAGGTGTAATAGTAGTCAACTTTATGCAATGTATTTAGTATCTTGATTATTCATTTGTCTTGCTTAGTGTAAGTGTTACTACTCGTTTTATTGTAATACTTTTGGTTGCTTTAGCATAGACTTAGTTGTATCCTTTTCGAGTAAAATTCGAGCCGTGTTCACACCTTTACAAAGGTTCACAACTCTTTGTGCTCTAGGTTGATTTTCCATCGAGAACTAGAGTAGTATACAATAGTGTAAATTTGGTGATTATACTATAGTTTACCTATATTTGTTTCCTGCTCTATGGATGTGTTTAGATAGTGGGTGGTGACATCCCCATCTAATGTTTGTAGCTCACCACATGTGTCTAGGCAAGTTCTTAAAGTGTAGGGACCGAACCTGTAATGACACAAGTTATCTTTTGCGGCACTTGACCAAAACAGAGCTCCAAAGTGTGATGTGTGATCATTAATCTTGTTATGTTAGCTACATTTCTAAGCTATGGATAACGAAAGAACCTTAGTAATAAAGAACTTAGAAAAGTCACTCACTCATTGTCCACATAGCTATGCTTTCACCTTACCTTTCTAGAGTGCAACTTCTCCGTGTAACATACCTTATTATTGTCTTTACCCATAGCTAAACTTTGGTTTGCCATTTGATATATAATCAATTCAATATATTTATCAATGCTCTTATTTGCCGCTTTACCTACGTGTAAAATACAATAGTGTAGAATACTCTTAGGTGAAGTGCTCCAACGATATTTTGTAAACTTGTAGAACTAGGCCATAATAAATACCAATAGGTGCTAGGTGACATGAGGAACACAAATCAAGAGGTATCCCACCTATTTTAATCGATTCTACTTGTTACCAAAGGTTGCTGGAAATGTAGTGAGTTGATTCCTCCCAAAGCCAATAATCAAAAACACCAAAGCAAGTAGGTCAGGGTAAATCACCCAAAAGTCAACATGAACAACAAGAACAATAAAATAATACACCTGATTTGTTTTCCTTAGTCTGGATTCACCTCCGTGAATCCTACATCTCCATTGAGAAGCTCCCAAGGGAGTGGGTTTCTTTCAACCACTTTCCTCGCTTGTGGGGAGATAAAACCCCCATACCCTCACGTCTAGACATGGGTCGCACCATGCAAGATGGCCCAACCCACAAGATAAGCATACAACGCACGACGCTACCTGACGTGCACCGTAAGGCTACAAGAGTTAATACCAAATAGAATATTCTACTTGTAATCCTACCCCTTCAGAGTATATAAGGAGGGGTAGGGGTCCCCTGGAGGACACAACTCACATACACACACACCCATATACGTCATATCTCATGACACATCAATACAATCCATCAGAACACGTGATGTAGGGTTTTACGTCACGCTGACGGTCTGAACCTGTCTAAAATCTTATGTCTTGGTGCTTGTATTATCATCTGGTTTGCATCATGTACACCTCTACCGATTATTCTGCCACCGTGGGCCTACCCCTCGGTGGATTGTAGATGATATTTCGTCCATAGTGGTGTGCCAGGTAGGATCATGTGCATTGTTCATGGTGCACAAGATGGTTTTGATCTTGAAGGCTCTTGTTGAGAACTTACTGTTGTGGCTCTTGTCAACCCTCATTGACGGCTCACTGTGGCTCTCATTGACCCTTGTCATCGACCCTCATCGATGACTTAGGATGCTCTCGTCAACCCTCATCGCCGACCTCATAAATAACTCTTCACACTAAAGGACCAAAACGGTGACCGGAGGGGGGGGGGGGGTGAATGGGAGCCTCAAATTTCTCTCGGAAATATTTGGGCCACTCTTCCCAAAGATAACCCCAACAAGCAAACACACATGGACGGTAAGATCATGACCCAAGATAGGTTGGATAACTTTGGCAATGACCAAGAGGTACAACGGATCTACCGGAAGCCATCAACTCGGACCAAAACACCAATAGAGGTGCTCTCAACCCCTAGAGAGAAGAGGCAAGAGCACACCCAAAAGTACTTGTGAGAACTGGTATCATAAGTACTTCATCAAGTTCCCTATGTGATTACGAAACCAATGAAACAAACATAACTTGTTTCGGAGTCTAGACGATATAGAAACGGGCAAAACAACGAATCACTGGAGTACACTGGACACTGTCACCATAGCACCGAACATGTCCAATGCATGGTGTCCGATGTGATTCTAGAGAGCTCCGGGGGGCACCGGAGGTGTCCAGTTCTATACTTCCAGACTCACAGTTTACTAACCCCAGTGTTGCACCATTTGCTCACCCTATGTCTTACTATTGATGCAGGATGGAGGACTAGAAAACATTTGGCTTGTGGATTCCGGATGCTCTGTGTCCTGTGGGTAGGTAAGGTTGTGTCCCGTGGGTCCATTCGAGTCAATTCTTCTTTCATCCTCAAAGATGTTGCAAATTTGCATTTCAATCTTCTCTCTATTTTGTATCTGTGAGAGGACGATTTCGAGGTTCATTTCAAGTCCAGCTTTTCTCATATTCTTGACCCGCATGGAGACCTTGTGTGTTGGATTTTGCATTTCGGGAGGGTTTTTCATGCTGATTTTTCTCTATCTTCTAGACCCTCTCGATGTCTTTTTGTTGGATCTTCCTCCAAACTTTCGAAGTGGCATAGGAGATTGGGGCACTTGAGCTTTGACTTGCTTGCGAGGCGAAGCGCTCTTGACCTTATCCAAGGACTACCAAAGCTAAAGTTCTAGAAAGATTTGGTTCGAAGGAGGCCCAACAAGTATCTCAAATTTGCTACTTCCCAAAGCTAAAGTTTGAGAAAGATTTTCTACTTCCCATCCTCCATCATCTCAAATTATGACCAAGAGGCTCGGCAAGTTACTTCACATGGACATAGTAGGTCCAGCTCGGGTTCGGTCTGAAGGAGGGAAGTGTTATGTGTTGGTGGTCGTTGATGACTTTTTGAGGTACTCTTGGGTGTTCTTTATGGAGGGTAAGGATGAGACATTTTCTCATGTGTGTGATCTGATTTTGAGGTTGCAAAATGAGCTACCTAAGCATGCCATGCAAGCTATACATAGTGACAATGGCACCAACTTAAAAAATGCTCATTTTGACAACTTATGCTCTTATTTGGGTTTTGAGCATCAATTTTACTCTCCTTATGTCCCTCGACAGAATGGTGTTGTTGAGTGCAAGAATCAGACCCTTGTTGAGATGGCTAGGATTACGCTCGATGATCATAGGACTCCTAGGAGGTATTGGGCCGAAGCAATCAATTCTGCTTGTTATATCTCCAATCCCATTTTTCTTTGGGCTTTCAAGAAAAAGACATCTTATGAGTTGCGGTTTGAGAGGCCACCCAAGATAAGTCACCTCAGAGAGTTTGGGTGTAAGTGCTTCATCCTCAAGCAAGGTATGTAAGAAAAATTCAAGTTTAGGTCTTCAGACGATATATTTCTTGGTTATGCCTCTCATTCTTGAGCTTATCGTGTACTTAACCTTAAAACTAACCGAGTCATAAAGATCTATGAGGTCACATTCGATGAGTGTTGACGGTTGTTGACGGTCGTTAGCGTCAACTTTTTATGCAATTATAAACATGATAATTGGATCAATCATATGCAAATTAGAGAAGTATAGGGTTTTATTTAACAATTTCCACAAGTTTTGGTGTTTCATTATTTTCTAGGTACTAATCCAGAAAAGAGCAATTAAGGGAATCAAATTGAAGGACCGATAACGGTGACCAGAGGAGGGGGGTGAATGGGAGCCTCAAATTTCACTCGGAAATGTTCAGGCCATTCTTACCAAAAACAACCCCAATAAGCAAGCTTACCCACATAGCAAGATCACGACCTTAGAGAGGGTGGATACCTTTGGTGATGACCAAGAGGTATAACGGATCTTCCGAAAACCAAAAAATCAAACCGAGACACGGATAGTGAGGCTCTCAAACCCTAGAGATAAGAGATAAGAGCTCACCCAATAATACTCATGAGAACTGGTCTCAAAAGTACTTCACCATGTTCCCTACGTGATTATGAAACCAACGCAACAAACGGAACTCAATTCAGAGTCCGAACGAGAGAGAAACGGGCAAAACAGTGCACCAGACGCTGAAACAACGGGACGAGAGCGTCCGATGCCCTCGACAAAAAGGCTGTTTCGACTGGACGCACCTCGTCGTTTGAGGGAGCGTCCGATGGCAGAGTCCGATGCTCCCGAAAACTGCGCGGATCGCACTAAAACATCATATCTCTTCTGTTTCAGCTATGATTGACTTGAAATTTTGTGAGAAGGCTCTCAAGATAGATGTGAATCTACTGTAAAAAGATCATAGCCTTTTAACCCTCACAAATTTCCAAGAAAATTAAAACCCGAAGGAACAAGAGGAAACGAATAGAGACACGAAAAACGACTGATCTGCGTGCTCACCCCAAACAAACTCGATTCCTTTAGTCAGAACCTTCACAAGGGATCCTAGTACCTTCTCCAACAAGTGGTTTGCAAAAAGATCAAGAAATGAGAGAGACAAGCAAACACCGGGAGACGAGAATTGCAAAAACACGAAGAACACGAGACAAGCAATTTATGAATCAAATCTTGGAGGACACGAGGAGGTTACGGCCTCCATTCCTTGACATGGAAACAAGTTCTACAAAGAATTCATCCATGGACCTCAAGCAAGAAATCTAGAGAGGGGAAACCTAAGGAGCGGAAGGGAGGAAAGGAAAATGCAAGAGGTAGGGAGAAGATAACCCTTCATCCCCTAAATAGTGGAGGTCTAAGTGCACATTTTCACTTAGCCCCTTGATACATAGAGAGAACCACCTAGCCTAAGCATTGTGACCCAACTCCTCGGAGATATTTTCTTCTAATTGACCGGACGGTCCCGCTTCCTGCCTGGACTTGCCGTTACCTCGACGCAACCTCCAGGATTCCGCCACGTGCCGCCCCCGCTTCCTCGGAAGCTCCGCCGGGTTTTGAGGCCCAAACCGCAAAACCCGCCACTGGTAGCTTTGAGCTCAACTACCGAACCCCGAGTTTTGAGGCCCAAACTCGGAAACCATCCACCGGCAGTTTTGAGGCCCAAACCATCAAACCGCTCGACTCATGCCACCTCATCCTCGCCCGGCCTGGCTCCGAGTCCCTTGAGCCTCCTACTCAACTCGCTCGCCGGCCGTCTTAACTTGGTCAACACGGTCTACCTCCATGTATTCTCGCGCTCGTTGGTGCCAAGTACTAGCCACCACAGCTAGTCCGCCGGCCCTCCGGTCCGTCGGTCCGAGCCCCTCTTCCGCCCTTCACCGCTCTTAGTCCATCAGCACGGCAAGCCTCTACTCGACCTTTGTTGACGGTAATTTCACCATGTTTTTATACCATCAAAACCCTCAACAAAACACCTTTTCCAGGAGCTAGCAAGCAAAGACATAATGATTTTTATCAAATAAATAGTTCCACATGTCCATGGAGTATTTCTTGCACGACTACCCGAAATGGAGAGAAATGAGCTAGTGGAACCCACCATAGGGGGGGTCGGACAACCACCCTTTGGGTCCCACCAGCCATCCCAAGCACCCACATGATAGGAGGGCCCACCTGTCATAGTAAGAGGGTCACTACCCCTCTTGTGCAGGTCGGCCGACCAAGAAATGCCACCACCAAAGATTCTTACCACTCCATGACATGTGGGCCACGCTTCTAGAAGGTTTGGAGTGGTCCCACATGTCATGGGGGGGGGTCGGCGGAGACCCCCAAGGTGGCTTGGCGGCTACTTATCTCTCCCAACCGCCATTTGCATGCCGCCATACAAAGATGCACATGCTGAATTAAAGAAGCACATGCTGAATTATCAAGCACCATTGATCTAAAGGCGGTTAGGATCCAAGGGCTCTCATCATCCATCACGCGGATCGATGACGTGGCGGTGGAGTGGCCCCTACTCCACCTCTCCACTATAAATACCCGCTCACTCCCTCTCATTCAACACACCAAGGAGGAGCTACTCTCTCTACACATAGGCGAAGCCCTACTCTACTAGTAGCATAGAAAATAGGGAGAGAGTGAGGAGAGTCTGGAGGAGAGCTGGGCCTATCTGGCGTCTTCTCCAAGCTATACATCTACAGATGCGGCCTTCTCTTCTGTAAGTCTGCATTTGAGATTCTTTTATGGTAATTGATCTTTAGTTTTGGTAAAGTATTTACTTTAGTTGTTCATTGGTTCACCGCCCTTAAACCGGCACTCTAGTCAATTTCACCGGGATTCGGATTAGAGTAGTAAGATATAGTGTAGACGTGGTGTCTTGGCTATACGCTTACCTGTGTATGCGGCTTGTCCAACGGGTTGTTTGTGGTACCTAGTAGGGGTGACAGACCTATCTAGGCTTTGATCCCACCACGTTCGGCCAAGTTCTTAAAGCGTAGGCCTTCTTGTGCTAGGTGGTTTAGCATCCTTCTGTTGCCAAGTGGCTTAGTGGCCCAAAGTGAACAACCTTTGTATCTTAACTTGCCTTGCTAGTTTCATAAATTACATTCTTTCTTCTGTTTCCTTGATGGTTACTCAAGCTATCATCAAATTCCCATCCATCCCGATGATCAAAGTAAGACCACCTTTACATGCCCTTATGGGACATATGCATATCGTCGTATGTCTTTCGACTTATGCAATGCTCCTACTTCTTTCCAAAGGTGCATGATGTCCATTTTCTCTGACATGATTAAACAAATCATGGAGGTTTTCATGGATGATTTCTCTATCTATGGAAAAACCTTTGATGATTGTCTTGAAAATTTGGACAAGGTCTTTCAAAGATGTGAGGAAAAGCACTTTGTTCTGAACTGGGAAAAGTGCCATTTCATGGTTCAAGAAGGCATAGTGCTAGGACATAGACTGTCCGAGCGTGGGATCGAGGTGGATAGAGCTAAGATAGAAGTCATAGAGCAGCTTCCACCTCCCACGAATGTCAAGGGTGTTAGAAGTTTTCTTGGGCATGCTGGTTTTTATAGACGCTTTATAAAAGTTTTTCTCTCAAATTGCTTGGCCTTTAACAAACCTACTTGCTAAAGAATCACCCTTTGATTTTAATGATGAGTGCTTAAATGCTTTTTATATTCTCAAGAAAGCACTTGTCTCTACTCCAATCATCTAACCCCCTGATTGGACACTCCCTTTTGAAATAATGTGTGATGCAAGTGATTATGTTGTTGGTGCCGTTCTTGGCCAAACAAAAGATAAAAAGCATCATGCAATTTCATATGCTAGCAAAACTTTGGTCGGACCTCAACTTAATTATGCAACAACTGAAAAAGAGCTTCTTGCTGTTGTTTTTGCTATTGACAAATTTAGATCTTACTTAGTTGGAGCAAAAGTTATTATTTATACCGATCATGCTGCCTTAAAATACTTGCTCACTAAGAAAGATGATAAACCATGTTTAATAAGATGGATCTTGCTACCCTAAGAATTTGATTTGGAAATAAAAGATAAAAAAGGAGTAGAAAATTCTGTAGCCGATCACTTGTATAGAATGCAATTCCAAGATGCACAGGACCTGCCGATCAATGACTTCCTAAGGGACAACATGCTTCTCAGGATCACAGACTCCAGCCCATGGTACGCGAGTATTGTGAACCTTATGGTTGCAGGACATGTACCACCAGGAGCAAACAAGAAAAAACTCATACAAGAAAGTCGAGTACATCTCTGGGATGAGTCTTACCTATATAGAGTCTGCAATGATGGCCTGTTAAGGAATGTGTCCCTGAAGCAGAATCAATCAAGATCATCGAGATGTGTCATGCTGCACCATACGGAGGGCACTATGGAGCATTCAGAACCCATGCAAAGATTTGGCAAAGTGGTTTCTTCTGGCCAACCATGTATGAAGATACAAAGAACTTCATCAAGTGAGGTGCCAAAGGCATGGGAACATCAATGCTCGAGATGCAATGCCACTGACAAACAACCTTCAAGTGGAGTTGTTTGACGTATAGGGCATTGACTTCATGGGACCTTTTCCCAAGTCTCGTGGATGTGAGTACATCCTAGTGGCTGTGGACTATGTGTCCAAGTGGGTTGAAGCAATGTCATGCAAAGCAGCAGATGCCAAAAGCTCAAGAAAGATGTTTGAAGAAACCATCTTTCCATGGTTTGGAACCCCAAGGCTGGTGATAAATGACATGGTCTCCCACTTCATTGAAGGGGGCTTTCGACGCTTCCTAGAAGAGCAAGGCATCCGGCACAATGTTGCAACTCCATACCATCCCCAAACAATTGGACAAGCATAAACATCTAACAAACAAATCAAGAACATACTACAGATGACAGTAGATGAGATGGGGAAAAGATGGAGGGACAAGCTACCTGATGCACTATGGGCATACAGGACTGCATTCAAGACACCCATTGGTATGTCACCATACCAAATAGTATATGGGAAGACTTGTCACCTCCCGGTCGAGTTGGAGTTTCGAGCACATTGGGCCATAAAGAATTGGAATATGGATCTACAAGCTGCAGGAAGGCATAGAAAAATGCAAATTTCAGAATTAGAAGAATGGAGAGAGAAAGCATACCACAATGCCAAAATCTACAAGGAAAGAACAAAGAGACGACATGACAAAAGGATAAAGAAAAAGTAGTTCAAGCCAGGAGACAAGGTACTCATATTCAACTCAAGAGTAAGGTTATTTGGACATGGAAAACTTCGAAGCAAATGGAAAGGGCCATTTCAAGTCATCGACACTTCACCTCATGCAGCTATTACACTTTAAGATGATGAAGGTAAGGTCTTTAAGGTAAATGGCCAATGATTAAAAGTTTTCTTTGAACCTGATAAACTAGTTGATGAAATAGACATGATTAGATTCAAACCTTTCCATGATCTAACTTAAAAAAAATCTTGTCTAGTCCCTTATCCTTATGCCTTGTGTTTCTTCATCTCTTTTGCTTAATCATGTTTCTCTTTCCAATATTATTCTATATCTTGCTCCATTCAAATAAATTTTGACTCACTAGTGTGTCCCACCAATAGAGTCCTTTGTGTTTTCACGTTTGTTCTCTATGAAAAAAAGTCAGGTACACCTTCAACGAAGTGTGGGGAGGTCAGCCGACCCCCAACCTTCACAAGTGTGGGCACCAATATGGTCAGAGGCACCAAAGTGGGGTCGGCCGACCCCACTATGGACCCCTGGTCCCACCAGTCAGCATCCACACGTTGTCAACCTACTTCTCGACTGGTTTGCCAATCATTCCCCTCTTCTTATTTTAACACATTTATTTTCTTTAGTTTATTTCCCTTTTAATATTGAATAAAATAAGAATACCCACAACTGAAAATAAAATTTTGAAAAGTGACATGCTTTATGACATTCTGAAAGGATGAAGCATCATAAAGTTGACTTCTTGCATATGCTTATGCTAGCGGGAAAAATATCTTGATAGGAAAATCATATTGACTAAGTTGTTGATTAATGTGATATAGTTCTTGGCTCATGATTCATACCCTTTCTATTCAGAGCGCTTGGAGATTAATTTATGAAAATTTCATAAAACCATAGTGTCACTTACTCCTCTATAGTAAGAAAATTCCTACCACAACCATATATGTTCATGCAATAATTAAAGAACCTTCTTTATATGCTACTTGCACTTGTTTTGAGTTTGGTCAAACCTTGTTTACCCTTGTTGAGACTTTTTCATAGTCTCAAGATCAAGATCACGTACACACCACATATATATGCTACTTTCTACACTAGAAGTACGCAACAACATGCCTTTCATTTTCCACAAATAAATGCTTCCTGCTTTAAAAGTTTGATCTCTCTCTAGTATTATGTAAGTAGAAGAGACATGGGCTATGCAAAAGTATAAAAAGAAAAAAAACAGGGACACATGAAGGTCCCAAGTATTGGAAAAAAAGAAAAAAATGTGAGCACATGAAGGCTCATGAAAAAATGATAGCCATGTCTCAATAGAAAAAGTTAGAGAGAGAGATCAATTCAATAAAGAAGCATTACTTTTTTTCCATGTACCATGTTCCATACACATGCACATCTTGCTCTAGGATTATGACATTTTTCTCCTTGGATCCTTGCTTTGACTTTACAATATATGCAATGCAAGTATGCTATCTTGTTTATCCCTACGTAAACTCCACATAAGCCATATAGAAGTAGGAGGAAACAAAAGAAGGAAAACTCATGCTATGCCTTGGTAAGGAATCAAACACTCTTGGGTGATCTGAGAGTGCTATATGAGGAGTAAGATGATCTATGCGATTTCCTTTGAAAAACTTATCAAAAACTCCAAGTACTAGAATATGAAAATGGGAAGATGACTTTGCCTTAAGAACTATTCGATTCTTTAACTCCTAAAGGATATATGTTAGACACTGCCACATATCCCACTTGTATAAGAAATGTCTTGAAGGAAACTTTATGCCTGCTATATGCCTTAATGATGTTATAGTCATGTTAGCTTTTAACCTTTACTCGAGGATGAGCAAATAATTAAGTGTGGGGGGTCTTGTTGATGGTAATTTCACCATGTTTTTATACCATCAAAACCATAAACAAAACACCTTTTCCAGGAGCTAGCAAGCAAAGACATAATGATTTTTATCAAATAAATAGTTCCACATGTCCATGGAGTATTTCTTACACGACTACCGGAAATGGAGAGAAATGAGCTAGTGGGACCCACCATAGGGGGGTCGGGCGACCACCCTATGTGGCCCACCAGCCATCCCAAGCACCCACATGATAGGAGGGCCCACCTGTCATAGTAAGAGGGTCACTACCCCTCTTGTGTAGGTCGGCCGACAAAGAAATGCCACCACCAAAGATTCTGACCACTCCATGACATGTGGGCCAGACTTCTAGAAGGTTTTGAGTGGTCCCACATGTCATGTGAGGGTCGGCCGACACCCCCAAGGTGGCTTGGTGGCTACTTATCTCTCCCAACCACCATTTGCATGTCGCCATGCAAAGATGCACATGCTGAATTAAAGAAGCACATGCTGAATTATCTTGCGCCATTGATCTAAAGGCGGTTAGGATCCAAGGGCTCTCATCAGTGGATCGATGACGTTGCGGTGGAGTGGCCCCTAATCCACCTCTCTACTATAAATACCCCCTCACTCCCTCTCATTCAACACACCAAGGAGGAGCTACTCTCTCTACACATAGGCGAAGCCCTACTCTACTAGTAGCATAGAAAATAGGGAGAGAGTGAGGAGAGTCTGGAGTAGAGCCGGGCCTGTCTGGCATCTTCTCCAAGCTGTACCTCTGTAGATGTGGCCTTCTCTTCTATAAGTCTGCATTTGAGATTCTTTTATGGTAATTGATCTTTAGTTCTAGTAAAGTATTTACTTTAGTTGTTCATTGGTTCACCGCCCTTAAACCGGTACTCTAGTCAATTTCACCGGGATCCGGATTAGAGTAGTAAGATATAGTGTAGACGTGGTGTCTTGGCTATACGCTTACCTGTGTATGTGGCTTGTCCAACGGGTTGTTTGTGGTACCTAGTAGGGGTGACAGACCTATCTAGGCTTTGATCCCACCACGTTCGGCCAAGTTCTTAAAGCGTAGGCCTTCTTGTGCTAGGTGGTTTAGCATCCTTCTGTTGCCAAGTGGCTTAGTGGCCCAAAGTGAACAACCTTTGTATCTTAACTTGCCTTGCTAGTTTCATAACCATATAGATCCTCTCTACCCAACCTATCATAAACCCCTTGTGTCATCATAGGACAAACTTAGTTCTTTGTTAAGTACACTTCACGTTCCCCGTGGATTCGATACCCTAGGAATACTCTTGGGTGAAAGCTACCTTGACCTTTGCGCCACCTTTGGTGTCAACAACCTTCACCTCCCCATTAACCACTATCTTTAGGCCTAGCACATGCACACCACAAGCCAAAAGACAGGCACACGTTTTCTGCTTTCGTAGCAAGATTAGTGTAACCGCTCAAACTGAAACACTCAAATGTTGAGCAATCACTCATCACAAAACTAAACAACATGGGAACATATCAACCATGTGTCCACAATCTCCCTCTTGATGAGTGCATTGTCAACAGAAGTGCATTTCAGATTTGAGCCAACAAGGTAAAGCCCACCAAATGTCCAAAAGCTAAACAAAACCAAACGGGGTTACTTGAGAGAAGCAAAACGCATCCAAAACTTGGTTCCCAAAGACATGGGCAACGACTCGACGCAACTAAGCAAATCAAAGCTAACCCTCAAGAAGAGGCAGAAAAAGGGCTCAACACCGCTAGCAAAACCAAACATACAAACCAATGCTATCAAAGCTCAAAATGCCAGTCAAAACCTGTTGGAGCCAACAAAGAAAGCTAGACCCTCCAGAAGAGGCAAAGGCTCAACACATCTAGCACAAGCTCCCCTCACAAGATACCAATTCAAGATCCTTACAAACATTGGCAAAGAAGCAAGATACCAATTGAACACCTTGCAAAACCATCATAGAAGCACGAAGAGCTAGATACCAGTGAAAATACAAACTCGAAAGGAGCAAGATACCAATTTACGCACAAAACCGAGAAGGGTCAAAGAAGTAGTTATGCACAAGATCTGTCCCTCGGATAAACATGCATTCTAAGAGCTCCCCCTTGATGGTAGATGGCTGAAATGAGTGAAAATGAGTGAAATGCACAAGTTTATCCCCCTTGTTGATACAAGCACCTCATCAACCCAAAATACAAGCTCTCCGGCCACAAATGCCATGAATGCAATATGAGTGCACAAGCTTCATACATAGAGATAATTCAATGAAAAGATGCTATAAGTGATGTGATCCTATGAGAAAGCATGTAAGCAATATATGTATATAAAAGACTCAGATTGAGCTAAAGATCACTCAAGAAGCCAAAACTTGAAAGTATCATGTGTGAGCATAGAAAGGGTATCACCACTGAGTTGAGAAACTAGCAAGGTATACAAAATAAGATCAGCCTAAAATTGTCTTACGTATACCAAGTCAACTATCCCTAGAAAAGTTCATACAACATGCGAGAGACCCAAAACTATACCCATTTGTAAAATTTTTAGAGTTTTGCAGCAAAAGTCAAGTTTTAGTCAATAACATGTGTATGCGAGTGGTTGTAAGCATAGTGAAGCCACTTAGCAACCGGGCGAAGCCAAAGAGCTTAAGGCACCGGTTTTGGTCATACATGACACCGCTCAAGTTCAACCCAATGTGCAAAGGGAAGCCGTCTCAATACGGTGAAGTACTCACATATGCAAACCTAACTCGATCTTATCAATTTACTGTTCATAGAGCTACTTTCATTTTAGATCAAGATTTAAACATGGTGCTCTAAGGAAGTGAATGAATCAGTGTAAGAGCCATAGTGACAAGGCATACATAAAGCAGTGAAAGGGATCTTAATAAAAGGTCCTACACATGCTAGTGCCAAAACAGAGATGAATAAGGAATTTAAATTCAGTTTTAAAAGCTTTCTAGCTTAGCTCTAAAATGCATCTAGAGATCAAAGAGAGTCTAAGCTAGGCATAACCATAAGCACATAAAACACCTCAAACATAGCATAGTTTCATTAGACATGCTATATATATGAAGCTCAAAATGAACTATGTCACAAATGCAATGAGATGCAAAATGCAATGTATACAAGCTAAGAAGCAAAAGAAAAAACAAATAAAAACCAAAAGAAGAACTATGATACAAAAAGCTTTCCTCCCTAAAAAGGAAAGCACACATCCAATTCCCCTCTCAAGCGGGAAAATGCAGCTTGATCCAACGGTTTTGTGAGAATGTCCGCAAGCTAGTTTTGGGTATTGACATGCCGGAGGTCAATGTTGCCCTTCTCATAGTGATCTCTCAAGAAGTGAAAACGAAAATGAATTTGCTTGGTTTTAGAGTGAAGCACGGGATTTTTGGCTACACTGATGGCACTCGTGCTATCGCAAAGCAGAGGCACTCGAGTAAGCACTAAGCCAAAATCCTTCAAAGTCGCAATCATCCAAATCAACTGCGAACAACAACTAACTGTAGCAACATACTCAACCTCGGTAGTAGACTATGCAACACTAGACTATTTACGAGAAGACCAAGACACAAGAGAAAATCCAAGAAACTGACAAGTCCCGATGTGGACTTCCGATCAAGACGACAACTGGAAAAATCGGCATCGGAATAGCCGCAAAGCACAAGAGAGAAGGAGGCCGAAGACCAAAGACCAAATCTAGGGGTAAAGCACAAGTACCTCATGATGCGTTTCACCGCCTGCTTCTGCGAAGTGCGTGGCGATGCCTAAAAGTGCACACACAAGCAGACGTCGAACTATATGTCTGGCCGGGTCGCAGTCAAGTACAAGAGCAACCCGATCAGGCTTTCGTACTCTGTTTGGTCAACCGTCTCTCCTTCCTCGTCCGCATCCAAGGTCGTCGTAGTTGACATGGGCATCAAAAGAGTCTTGGCCTCACCCATGTCAAACTTCTTCGGAATGTCTTTAGTGTACTTGCCTTGATGCACAAACGTCCCTTCCTGGGTTTGCTTGATTTGCAACTCGAGGAAGAACGTCAACTCTCCCATCATGCTCATCTCAAATTCCTTGCTCATAAGATCTAGAAACTTGGCAAAAAGAGCATAAAAAGAACCACCAAAGATGATATCATCCACATATATTTGGACTAGGAGAGTGTCTTTGCCTTGCTTGAGGAGAAAAAATGTTTTATCGACAGATCCCATTTTAAAACCCTTAGCAAGCAAAAACGTTTTCAATCTATCGTACCATGCTCTAGGGGCTTCTTTCAAACCATACAAAGCTTTGTGAAGTTTAAAAACATGGTTTGGAACCTTAGGATTTTTTAAACCAGGAGGTTGTCTAACATACACTTCCTCCTCTATGTACCTGTTCAAGAAAGCACTCTTAACGTCCATTTGAAAAAGTTTGAACCCCATAGAAGTGGCAAAGTCTAAAAGGATTCTAATGGCTTCTAAACGGGCAATGGGAGCAAAAGTTTCCTCATAGTCTATTCCCTCCTTTTGACAAAACCTTGTGCTACCAACCTAGCCTTGTTTCGCACTACCACCCCGTCCTCACTTTGTTTGTTTTTGAAACCCCACTTGGTTCCTATAGGGTGGCAACTTGGTGGTGGTGGCACTAAGCCCAAACTTGGTTCCGCTCAAAGTTTTCCAACTCCTCATGCATGGCATTGACCCATTCCGGATCCATCAAAGCGTGTCCAACATCTCAGGGCTCAAAAGACGTGACAAAATCCGAATCAGCAAAGTGAGAGAGATAGGACCTAGACCGCGTGACTCGACGGTCAATATAGTCGATGATGTTCTCTGGCGGGTGCGGTTGCTGGATGTAGCGGGGAGCTTGCCTGGAAGAAGTAGCCTCCCCCTCGACAGCAGCTGGGGCTGCCTAAGGTGCAATGGGCACCGACTAAGGAAGCTGCTCGAACAGCCCCCATGTAGAGGATGTAGACGGGTCGGGGCCATGAGCCGAAGTGGACATCACAGGGTCTGAGCAGCCGGTGGAGTCGGCTTGGGATCACCCCAATCAACATCGTCCTGCTCCTCGTACACGAAAATACTAGTGTGCAAATCATCCTCACCTGCCAGCTCAAAAGCAATCGAAACACAAGGCATAGTCTCATCGAAAGTCACCTCACAAGTCTTAATCACTTGGTTAGTCTCAACGTTAAGTACACGATAAGCACGAGAATGTAATGCATAACTAAGAAAGATACCGTCTGAAGACCATGACTCAAATTTGTCCAACTTACCCTTCTTGAGGATGAAACACTTGCACTCGAACACCCGTAGGTGACTTACCTTGGGTGGTCTCCCAAATCACAACTCATAAGATGTCTTTTCTTGAAAGCCCAAAGAAAAATGTGATTGGAAACATAGCAAGTAGAATTTATTGCTTCTTCCCAATACCTCCTAGGAGTCCTATGCTCATTGAGCATCGTCCTAGCCATGTCAACAAGGGTCTGATTCTTGCATTCAACAACACCATTCTGCCGAGGAGTGTAAGGAGAGGAAAAATGGTGATCCAAACCCAAAGAAGAGCAAAGAGTTGCAAAATGAGCATTCTTGAATTCTGTGTCGTTGTCACTACGAATAGCTCTCATGGCATTCTTAGGTAGCTCATTTTGCATCCTCAAAATCAGATCACGCACATGCACAAAAGCCTCATCCTTACTCTCCAAAAAGAACACCCAAGAGTATCTCGAGTAGTCATCAATGACTACAACCACATACCACTTCCTTCCCTCCGACCTAACCCGAGCTGGACCAACTGTGTCCATGTGTAATAGCTCGCCGGGCTGTTTGGTCATAATCTCAGTCACCGGAGGATGGGAAGCAGCAACCATCTTACCATGCCTGCAAGGATGGCAAACCAATTCCTTCTTGAACTTCAGCTTTGGCAATCCTTGGATAAGGTTCATCGAGCTAAGCCTTGCAAGAAAGTCAAAGCTAAGATGTCCCAGTCTCCTATGCCACTTCCAAAGATCAGAAGAAGAATCGACAAGAAGACAACGAGAAGGTCATGAAGAGATAGAAAAATCCGCATGAAAAAACTTCCCAAAAGGCACCATCCGGCAAAAGCCAACTTTCAAATTCACTTCAAAACTGTCCTCTAGGAGTTGCGAAACCGAGAGAAGATTGAAATGCAAATTCGCAACTAGAGCAACATCCTTGAGAACAAAAGATGAGTTGACATGGATTGACCCTCGGGACACAACCTTACCTCTACTCTTATCCCCAAATCTGATGTACTCGGTGTGGCGCACGGGGTCGAGGCTGGAGAACCACTTGGCACTTCCGGTCATATGGCATGAACATCCAGACTCCACAAGCTGAGTCTCCTCCAGTACTCCTTCCTACATCAATAGAAAGACATAGGGTGAGCAAACAAAGCAACACTGGGGTTAGTAAACTGTGAAGGATACCAGTGTTGGTTCATTTTCCCAAAGAAAGTGTCACGGAACCGCCCAACTAATATAAGATTAAGCATGACTGTCCCCGTTCAACACGTTGACACACATATACTCTCACTTATACCAGTTTGGTAGTCCACCGAGTATCCCGAAGGACCCCGGTAAATGAACAAACCAATCCCAGATCGCTTGATTAAGTAAACACCAATCACTTACACAGAGTTTTGCAGCAGAAATAATATTACAAATAAGCTCAGAAATAATAATACAAGTCTGAGTTCAAAAACTGTTTAATGAAACAACATAGGTTTGAAATGATTATAGTAATATAAGTTGAAATACATTGCTAGCTTAAGTGACATCCTCCAACAACAACATATAGATAAGAAGTAACTATAAGATCACCGAGCCCATCAGTGGTTAACCACTCCTTCAGCAGGACGAAGCCCTTCACCTGCAACAGGGTGGGATAAACCCTAAGTACTCGAATGTACTCAGCTAGACTTACCCGATAGGAGAGAAAAACAAAAGACTCCCAAGGATATGCAAGGCTCATATAGTGGAGTTGACAGGATAGTATAATTTTGCAAAAAGAGCATTACTACCTTGAGTCCTATCTTTCAATATTTTAGTCAACATTTTAGCATCAAGATTAGTGAAGCTTACCAATTCTAGATTTGCACCTGATCTAGAGCAATCACTTAATTAAAGAATCACAATAGTAACCATATCATGTTTGGCATGTAAACCATATAACCATCTTTTGGTTACTTATTAGGGTTCAAGTTTCTACAGTGGGAGGAAGATCTTTCAAGTTTCTCACTAACGGGGAGAGACCGCGATTCAAATCGAATTCCTATCCAGCTAGAGGTTTATTCCTCAATCACACCCAAGTCTTCCCCGTCGGGTTGACTTTGATGGGTCACCTTCACTATCGTTTGGGTAGCCTGTGGGTCTCCATGTACAGGCATGAGTAGCGACTCACGGATAGCCAGGTAGCTCAAGCAGATCCTGCCCACAGTCCCGGCTAGGTAGCTCAGGTCATACTTGCCCATGACTAGTATGCCACTCGCGGTCTTCATGACCCATGTAGGGGATATTCCGGCCCGAACCCACAGAGTTAGGCTTCGCGGTCGAAACGAGTTATTCGGCCAACTATGAAGGAGGCATGTGTTCAATCTCGGCAGATGTCCAACCACGGTCCAGTGCCTAACGACACAGGCGGAGAGAACCCGCTCACAAGACCTCCAAGTCAAGTGGCTCACAACACCTTGTCCGCCCGGTCTCGATTTATTACTTCCACATGGTTATTTTCCACGATAGCAAATATAGCCAACCGTGACCAGTACCACCTATCATTGTGGGGGATGGTAGACCACCCACGCTACCGGTCTAAGAAGGGCTAAGCATATGTTTCGATCCTGGGTCTACAAGGTTCTTTTTAGTGGACAAGGAAGGTAATGCAGTAAAGGGTTTCATTCAACTCCTACTAACTTAATGCACAAGCAATATTGTGAATTGAAAGTGAATACTTTAAAAAGAGAGCGAGGAGGCTTGTAATGCTCCGAGGCTTGCCTTGGGAACCAACACAAGTCAGCGATGGTTAGATGACACTCGCTTGGCGACCTCTGCGGATCCACGCTTGTACTCTTGGTTCCTTTTGTCTCCTGGATTAATCCATCAACACCACCTTTAGGTTGGCTCTACCAAACACCTTTTCGGGTTTGGCTCCAACCATCACATCTCCACGTAGTGTACTTAGCGTACCTAAATGAGATGCAAGATGCACATGTATGAATGCGAAGAATGGTCACAAGAGATACATATACAAGAATCCAACATAAGGACAAGATTATGTCATACATACACAAGCACTCGGAATTATTTAACTAGTTATCACTCAAACATATCACAAGAGGATAGTAAGCATATCAAGTGTAACATACTAGCTAACTTCATCCAAGCTAAGCCATTACAAGCATGCAACAGCCAAGAACTACTCAACAAGGATAGCATACAAGAGCTAGGGCTGCTATATGACAACAACTACATAAGCATATAGATTTATTTACAAAAGGCACCACTCAGGACTATCACAGGTTGCTAGCAATCATATCAATTATAACATATTAACCGACTCAATCAAGCCATTGCAAACATGTGATTAGCATAAGGTTATTTAATTAACCATTCAATACAAGTATAAGATCATACATGATATATAGATGCACTTATATTTAATTACCAATTATAACTAGAGCATAACTTAGGAGATAGAAGTATATTACATGACATACCTAGTCACTTAGAGATGTTTAGCTAATTATCACCCAAGCTTAACATAGAAGATAAAAAGAATTTCAAGCATGATCCACTATCAAATCAAGTCAAACGATGACAAGTATTCATCCAATAGGTTTACTTAATAGATTAAACTAGCAAGAACATGTTAAAGCATTTAACGTACACCTGCAAGATCGGGACAGCAACATGCAGCCACGGTTTTAATCATAACCGGAGTTATACTAATCTAAAGAACCTGATTCTTACATATTTAGAAAGCTAATAAAGTTATCTACAACTTTCTTAATACCATGCCAAGAAGATTTAATGGTTAAACAACTCAAAATAAATAAAGAAGACATCTCTGTCCAAAAGGTGGACAGATTTGGTACCCCTTCTTAAAACTGCTATAACTCAAGTTATAGACCTCCTAAAAATATGAGTCAAGACAATCTGAAAAGCTTATGAAAAGTTCTACAAATGTTTCCACAGTAGTAAGACATGATTCCAAGTTTAACTTGGTCAAACAACACAAACATTCAGAGCTGTCCAGAGAATGACAGTTTTCAGCCGTCAACTTGATAAATCCATATCTCTCAAACTATTAAAGATATGGCCATGAACATTTAACACAAGCTCAATCATATCATTACCTACAACTTTGGTATTCATCATACCAACAGAAAATAACATTTTATATACGAAAAACATTAATATTCAGAGATCATGCATGCAGTCCAAAACAGCAAGGACGACTTATAAATATATACCATCATCATCGGAGATTAACTAGTTTGGAGCTGAGATTTTTATGAGTGTTAGGTGTTATCTAAGCATAACTACTGTAAAAGTCTCACATGCTCAGATTTTATAATTAATTTACTATGAAAAAGACAAATTGATATTGTAATTAAACATGTGAGAGCAAGATAAATATATAACTTCACATTTCCTACAAACATACAACCATATTATGAATCCAAAAGACATAGCAACATCATATCAAGGTAAAGAAATAACATTATCTATTTTTCCCTCTCTATTTTATTTGGAAGACATTTAAAACCATTTAATATGCATAGAGCAAGTTAAATCGATAACTCAGCATATTGTATCCAATAATTATGAATTTTTTATCACAGCATACACATCACGTGAGAAGCCTGCCATAAAAATTTCACATCCATAGGAGCACCACAACTTGAGATATACATTTAACCCTAATATGCAAAGATAAATAACCACAACAAACTCATTCCAAAAACACATATCATATTATGATTCTACTGCATAGATCTACTCACAAGGATTCCAAAAAGTCTTCATTTGCTATTTTTTGATCTTTCTACAAATTATTATGATTTTCCAAACATGCTGTATAAACAAGTAATATATATATATATATATATATATATATATATATATATATATATATATATATAACGAAAACAGAGAAAGGATAGGAAGGAGTTGTTGGTTCCTTTTCACGGGGGCACGGCCGCATGGCTCGGGCTGGCGCTCAGCAGCGCCTGCAGGGAGCAGCAGCGCGGGCCAAGCAGCAGCACTGCAGCACAGCCGGACCGGCTCTGCAGGCCAGCACAGGGAGGAGCAGCTGTTGCTGCAGGTGGCCAGCAGCGGCACTGCGACCTCGCGGCCGCGCGCGGGCGAGCACAGCTCGCGGCAGGCGCACGCAGGGGCGCTGCTGAGGAGCGCGCGACGGCGGCCTGGGCACGGCAGGGGCACCCGGCCTGCTAGGGGCGACACAAGGCAGCGCGACAGCGTGGCGAGGGCAGAGGGAGGAGGAAGGAGACTCCATGGGAGGAGCTTGAGAGTTTCTGCTGTAACCCTAGGTGAGGAAGAGAGCAGGAGGAAGAGCTGAGAGCTCTACTCTGCTCGACAGGAGGAAAAAGGAGGGGAGGCGCGGCGTGAGGAGCCGGCCGAGAGAGTTCTCGACCTTTTATTTCTTCCCCCACTTCTCACCCAAATCCATTAATCGCCATTGCCTCACTGGAAGTATTTACGAAACTGCCAATGTCGTCGTATTTTCTCGTTTTTCAAACTGTTCGTCTGGTCGCGAATCTGAATACACCGATGCGAAGGTCTCGTCGATTAGATTGTTTTGCTTCAAGAATCATAGTCAAACTCCAAATAGTTTGTGAATTATTGATTCCCGAAGAAAACCTTGCGGGTACCCAAAACTAGCATTCCGACGATCTTCGGTCATCTGTTTCACCATTTTCGGCTCTGATTCAGGTCTCGATGTTTGAACGAAGTTTGTCCGTCTCGATCTGATCTACAACTTTCGTTCAATGTGCATTGACATACGAGATCTCCAATTTGTCGGTCAACGACGGTCAAACATCGTCGGTTGCAATCGGACTGGGATTCAGAATATTTTCCGGACATTTTCTGTGTTTCCGGGCAACACGAACCTTTCACGACTTTTATTGTAGAATTCAACTGGAGTATTTTGGGCAAGGTCGTGAGACTTGGTTGAACTTGTATAATTATATCCGCTTCATAAAGTAAGTCGGGTAATTATAACAGTCGTCATTCCCGGTGATGTTTTAACTCCAAAGTTTACGAAACTTTTCCAAGGGTTCATATAGATGGAAATAGAGATGAGGCACATACGATAAATACCTTATCATATATTCCCATATATGAACTATAGTCTCCGATTTTCGCTTGATCCGATATAATTGGGCTTAATTACTTCTTAGCCCGTGCTTAACACCGAGGGTGTTACAGAAAGGGTTAGGAGGCATGCCAAACATCTCCTGTCCCATGGAAGGGTAGAGATCACCACCATAGGGAAAAGGTGAACCGCTAAAGCTGTGGGGAGTGAAGCCACCACCACGAGGCCCGTAGTCGTATGGGTCACGACCGGTACCCCGCCGGGCACGACCAACTCATGGTCTCACCTCCTGAGGCCTAGCACCTTGAGACATTTCACCTCTAGGCCTAGTAGTGCGCCTCCGAACTTCCGGTTCACGCACCCCAACCGGTGGGTGGTACAAGTCTTGGTTGTTCAACTCAACCAGTCGCCTTTCATCTCTCTTCCTCCTATAGCAAAACTCAGCCATGTGCCCATCCTGCTCACAATACTCACAATGGTACCTCACCGCACTCTTGGTAGGCGCTCTCTTGTTGGGTTGGGTGGATCTCGCTTTCTTAGGATGGGGATCACTAGAGATGTCGGGCAAGGTGTCAAGTGGGTTCTGAAGGTGGTTCGGTTTGGGAATCCACACTTGCTTCTGTGGAGTTATTTTGGATGGCTCTTCAAACACATCATCTCTCACAGGAAACTCAGAGGGGTCGGTAGGCTTAGGTGGAGTCATCTTCGTAAGCTTAGGAGTGGTGATGGTTTTCTCATTGGCACTCAAACCACTGCATTCACCGATCTTACCAAACAAGCTATCATCCTTCCCACCTAGAGCAAAGCCTACTCCCATGCTACCAGTAGCGCGCTTGCACTAGCCAAGAAACATCCCCATCTATGGCTTGCGGCAATACACCCAGCCCAAGACTGACCGAAGGAATGTGTTGTCCTCCTTGGTATGCGCCTTGTCGTGTCTGCACGATGCTATTTCAAGCTCCAAAGCCTCAAAGCGATCCGACTCTCGGGTGCTACCTGAGCTGACCTTCTCTAACACACCAATCCTAGCATCCTTCTATGCCAGCTTAGAATGTAAGCCTATGCAAGACTTGCACGCACCAAGTAAGATAGGCCTAGCCTTCAGCTCACTGTTCTCCTTAAGTAGAGAGCCATACTTGTCCTGAAGAGTGACAAGACTAGACATGTGAACTACACAAGTATCACATTCTACCTCCTCGGTAATCACCACTGACGATCTAGCAAACTCGAACTCCTCTACCGCTTTCAGATACTTAGCCTTAAACTCATTTCTCTCACGAGCCACGCGCTTGAGCAAAGCGTCTTGACTAAGAAATGTGGCATTCGAGGACTCGAGCTCGGAAGAGAGAGACTCGATGGTGGGTGTCACCTCGGGTGTGTCGGAGTCATAGTTGGAGTCGTCCTTCCGCTCGCCAACCTCGCTTGCCTCAATCTCCATGGTGGAAAAGCCATCGTGCTTGGCGTCGGTGTAGAAGCAGAGGCCGTTGAGCTTGTCCTCAACCTTCCCCTTTGACTCATCATCGTCGCTCGAAGAAGAGCCCCCATCGGTGGAGGACTCGATGTCGCTGAGGGAGGCGAGGAAAGCTCGATGGTTGGCCTTCACCTTGTTGAGCACCTCCTTGGCGGATCTCCGGTTGCGGCCGCCCTTGGCCTTGTGCTTGTCGCTGAAGTGCTTGCGCTTGTCCTGCGCTTGGTGAAGTCACCCAAAGCTTTCTTGGGGTAGTTTGTGATGAAGTGGTCCTCATCAACGCAACGGTGGCATCCCTTGGCCGCGCCACCATGTCGTCAGTTCAAGCGATTGTTGTGAAACTGCTAGAACCTAGTGATGACCAATGCTAACTCGTCATCTCCAAGAGCCTCTACTTGTTCCTCTGTCACAAAGATCAAAGATGAAAGAGCAAACAAAGCTTGTGAAGCGTTAGAGGAAGAAGACACACCGTCGGGGCCGAAAACCAATTCCATAGATGGGTTCGACGGGTTCTCAAGCTTGATCCGGGTTTGGTGGTCAATCTTCGATGACTTGAGTTTGCTGAACAGCTCATCCACGGTCAAGGCATCATAGCCCGGTGACTCCTGAATGGCAGCCACCTTCATCTCCCATACCATCTGATCAAGAGCATGCAAAAGCTTGATAGCCATCTCATGATCATCATAAGGCAAGTTGGTCCGATGGGCACGCAACTTGTTGACGATAGATTGGAAGTGAGTGAACATCCCATCAACAGATTCACTGGCCAACTGTATGAAGTTCTCGTACTCCCTACGGTATGTGTCGAAGAGTTTGGACTTGATTTGAGAATTTCCCTCATGATATCTCACAAATGTTTGCCAGATCTCTTGCATTGTAGTGAGGCTCGAGACTCGATCAAACTCGGTAAGGCACAAACTCAAGAAAAGGATACTATGGGCTTTGCTATTTGAAGCATGTTGTGCAACTTGGGTTTGGGTGACCCAAGCACCAAGAACCACGTAGTCCTCAATCTCACAAATCTCCCAAATGTTTGAATCAACTCCTTAGAGATAGGCGGACTGCACACCTTCCAATAGGAGAAGTTCATTCCATCGAAAAACGGAGGTTTGCCAACACCTCGCTCCATGTCACCTTCGTGGATCACGAACCGATTAAGGTGGAGTGATCCTTAACCGGCTCTGATACCAATTGAAGGACCGATAACGACGACTAGAGGGGGGGGTGAATGGGATCCTCAAATTTCACTCGAAAATGTTCGGACCACTCTTCCCAAAAGCAATCCCAACAAGCAAGCTTACCCACACAGCAATATCACAACCCTAGAGAGGGTGGATAACTTTGGTGATGACCAAGAGGTACAACAGATCTTCCGGAAACCAAAAACTCAAACCGAGACACGGATAGTGACGCTCTCAAACCCTAGAGATAAGAGATAAGAGCTCACCCAAAAATATTTATGAGAACTGGTCTCAAAATTACTTCACCATATTCCCTACGTGATTACGAAACCAACGCAACAAATGGAACTCAATTCGGAGTCCGGACGAGAGAGAAACGAGCAAAACAGTGCACCGGACGCTGTCACTGGACGCTGAAACAACGCGATGAGAGCGTCCGCTGCCCTCGTCAGAAAGGCTGTTTCGACCGGACGCACCCCATCGTTTGAGGGAGCGTCCGATGGCAGAGTTCGGTGCTCCCGAAAACTGCATGGATCACAATAAAAATGTCGTATCTCTTCCGTTTCAGCTACGATTGACTTGAAATTTTGTGAGAAGGCTCTCAAGATAGATGTGAATCTATTGTAAAAAGATCATAGCCTTTTGACCCTCACAAATTTCCAAGAAAATTAAAACCCGAAAGAACAAGAGGAAATGAATAGAGACACGAAAAGCGACCGATCTGCGTGCTACACCCAAACGAACTCGATTCCTTTGGTCAGAACCTTCACAAGGGATCCTAGCACCTTTTCCAACAAGTGGTTTGCAAAAAGATCAAGAAACGAGAGAGATCAAGCAAACATCAGGAGAGGGGAATTGCAAAAACACAAAGAACACGAGACAAGCAATTCATGAATCGAATCCCGGAGGACATGAGGAGCTTACAACCTCCATTCCTTGACACAAAAACAAGTTCTACAAAGAGTTCATCCATGGAACTCAAGCAAGAAATCTAGAGAGGGGAAACCTAAGGAGTGGGAGGGAGGAAAGGCAAATGCAAGAGTTAGGGAGAAGATAACCCTTCATCCCCTAAGTAGTGGAGGTCTAAGTGGACATTTTCACTTAGCCCCTCGATACATAGAGAGAACCACCTAGCCTAAGAATTGTGACCCAACTCCTCGGAGATATTTTCTTTAAATTGATCGGACGGCCCCGCTTCCTGCCTGGACTTGTCGTCGCCTCGACGCAACCTCTAGGATTCCATCACATGCCGCCCCCGCTTCCTCAGAAGCTCCACCCAGGTTTTGAGACCCAAACCCGCGAAACCCACCAACAGTAGCTTTGGGCTCAACTACCGAACCCCGAGTTTTGAGGCCCAAACTCAAAACCACCAAATCGCTCGACTCATGCCACCTCATCCTCGCTCGGCCTGGCACCAAGTCCCCTGAGCCTCCTACTCGACTCGCTCGCTGGCCGTCTTGACTTGGTCAACATGGTCTACCTCCATGTCTTCTCGCGCTCGCCGGTGCCAAGTACTAGCGACCACAGCTAGTCTGCCGGCCCTCCGATCTGTCGGTTCGAGCCCCACTTCCACCCTTCATAGCTCTCAGTCCATCAGCACGGCAAGCCTCTAATCGACCTTCACCTCCCCATTGACCACTGTCTCCGGGCCTAGCACCTTCACACCACAAGCCGAAAGACAGGCAGGCATTTTCTGCTTTCGTAACAAGATTAGTGTAACCGCTCAAACAGAAACACTCAAATGTTGAGCAATCACTCATGACAAAACTAAACAACATGGGCACATATCAACCATGTGTTCGCACAAATAAGAGAAGATATCGAATGAATCCCGCGGAGATATAGTTGCCAATCAACTCACGAAGGATCCCGCAGACACCGAAACGAAGCGGGGCCCCATACCCCACCATGTGGGGCCGGCTGGCATGGGGTGGGGCCAGGCGGCACCCCCCTAGGCCTACTGGCCACCGCCTTCTGGAAGTTTCCTCCACCGCCTACGAGGAGTCATCTCAGCCCTACACTAAGTCGATTTGATCCAACGGTTGTCGTGCATCACACCGGACTAGGCATACCCCCCGCTGGAGGCATCCCCGATCATCCTTAGAACATTTGGAGATCCATTCAGTTTAAGTCATAGGAGATCTAGTCATCTAGAGCCATAAACCCTAGTTCATCTAGAGCTTTTCTAGTTCATAGCATAGCTTAGTTAGATCGAAAGTAGAGGAAGTCAAGATACGTCAATTGATCTTGGACTCCCGACGTTGTCAAGAGATTGGAGTCTAGTGCAGTTCTTATTCTCTTATTCTATTTTAGTATTTATCTACAGTTGTATGATATTTATAAGCAATACTATTTTTCATTAATATGTTCTTGTTTACTTTGTTCATTGTCTACGTTAATATATCTAGTATAGTTAGTTTTCTATTGAGTTCATGCACATGTTCGTATAGCGCTCGTCTATTTGATCATATGGAGGGTGGTAGGCAGTATGTAGGCGTGGTGCTTAGATACATTGCTTATCTACGTATGCCCCCAGCTGTGCCGGATTGTGGGGTAGATCGTGGACGTGACAGGTCCATTGAGTCCTTTATTGGCCTCCCCCCGTGTAGTGGTTTGGTAGGGAGGAATTGTCAGGTTGAGGATATCTTGTTATATCTGAGGTTTCTAAACTCAACTCATCCTATTCATGGCCCCATTGTGGTTGGGAACATTGGTAGTATTACTTAACAATGATTACTATATGTACTTGCACTAACTAGTTGTTGACACCAGAAGTGGCAAATGGGTAAAAGACCGCAAGCGTACGACTGTCAAGTGTAGCTTTCACTGGGAGTATTCCAGGTATCGCATTTTCCTCAGGGAACAAGAAGTGAGTTAACTAGTGATTAAGGTTATGTCCTATGATGAGACAAAGGAGACTATGATAGTTGGGTTGAGAGGTTCAATATGGCAAAGATATCTAACAAGGCAAAGCTGGTTATACTGGCTTTATCAACCCTTCTCTTGCAGGAGGTGATGGGATAGATCAGTAGAAGATAAAACTCCTACTGGACCGTGCCATCATGTTGTATTGAGGCCCTACCTTTTAAGAACTTATGTTACACACGTGGTGGAATACAAAGACCAGATAGGGCTGTCATCACCTGCTAGCTACCACAAACAATTCATGCCATAAGTGGTTTACCAAGGCAAGATCTAGTCTAGACACCACATCTACACTATTCTTACTACTTAAAGTAAAGCGATGAACAAGCGCGAAAAGATGTATAACAGCTAAACTAGATTTAGAATATCAAATGCTATAAAGAACTCAGATGTATCACTTACAAGTGCTGAACTTACAAGAGGATCGCATCCGTCGAGGTAAAGCTTGGAGAAGACGCCAGACAGGCCCGACTTTCCTCCAGACTCTCCTCACTCTCTTCCAACTAGCATAGCACTACAGCAGAGCTTCACTAAGCTACTATGGAGTAGTTTCCCTCCAATGAGTCATGAATGAGAGTGAAGGACTAGGGGTATTTATAGCCCAAGGTGGAGTAGGGGCTACTCCAGTGCCACGTCAGCGATCCAGGAGAGCTCCATCAAGCACCGTCGGATCAAACCGTCCTTGCAACTGCCTTAGATCAATGGCAGAGATACTTCTGATGCATGGGGGCATGCAGAGAGGCGATGGGAGCCTCGGGGAGTGTTGGTATTTTTTAACGCAAACAGATAAATCCGCAAGCGTATGGATACCGTTGTAGCTTTCACCCGTGAGTATTCCAAGGGTATCGATTTCCACGAGGAACGTGAAGTGAACTAGATAAGAACTAAGAATGTCCAAGGATATATAAGATAAATGGGTAGAGAGATTTTAGAGTTTTCTAAGGGGTTCTATCTAATCAAAGGCCCAATATACTCTACTTACTTTGGAGCAACAGTACCTTCCCGACTCTCGAATAAGACTGGGAAAAAGGTAGTCGGGGGAGGCTGCCAAAAGCTCTACGAAAACACCAACCCGAACGTGGTGGACTACAAAGGCCTTACAGAGTTGTCACCTCTGGGGCTACCACAACTATCCGTAGGATTGGGCGCAAACTCAGGTAAACTCTAGTCTAGACACCACGTCTACACTATCGCTTACTACTCTAATCCCGATCGTAAACTAGAGCACTCAATACGAGCGGATATCCCATAAATAGAATAAAGTAAGAACTCAAATAAGATACTTAGAAATAATAAATGAAGAACCTGGAGATTGCTCCGAACCAGATGTTGCAAAGGTACAATGTTGAGGAAGATCCGACAGATCTGGCTCCTCCTAGCCCTCTCCTCCTCCTCTCTCTCTCCACCTCTAATTACAACTAGATGAACTAGAACTAGAAGAACTAGATCTAGACAAATTGAGGGACCTCTCTCCTTCTCTATAATTGAAACCCTAGATTTTGCTCTGGAGAAGAATAATGAGATGAGATGATCCTTAGGGGGTCAGGGGCCTTGCTTATATAGCCTCCTCAAATGAACGTGGACCGTCGGATCAAACCAACCTTAAGAGAGTGGTTCAGATTCAGCCTCAAAGGCGATGGAGCGCGATCCGCGAGATTGACCGTGATTGGTCACATGGGTAGGGCGGGCGCCCTGGCTCCGAGCCCGATCTACCTCTCGTTCGTTCTCGTGTGTTCTGGAACCCTCTAGAGTACAGAAAATTGTGCGGTTGATAATTATCTCTATGTAAACATGACATGTGGGCCTTTCCTTGGTATTTCCTGATAACCCCCTGCAAAAACAGACATTCACCAAAACTCGTGGAATTCTGTTAGTATAAACCCTAATTGAAGCTAATGGTTTCATTTAGATCATTTTCCTTGTTTAGTTGACTGTTAAAATCGGTACTTAAGGACCGTCAACAACTCCCCCAAGCTTACCTTTTGCTCGTCCCTGAGCAAATATGAACTCAATGATGGATCAGGTGTTGCTACAATGCTTTCATGCCTCAAAGGTACACATGCGTTCAAACAAGAATTCTCCTCTGGATTAGAGTAAACTATTCTGACTTTCAAACTTACCTATATTACTTTTAACCATGGGGCTTATAGCCATCACTTGGGTCTTGAGAAATTGAAAAGTAGAGTGATCAAGCCAAGCACTATGTCTCAAGCTCTTCACTTTACCTTCATCCTGGAGTTTTGCAAAGTTTTCAAAATAAAACTCAAAGTCTCTTTTGTATGATCCTCTCAAGTCTCTCAATATGTGGCATTATTGGATCCTCACCAAGGCAACAATGGTGTTATGCCCTCTCTCAGAATATTATTTGGAATAGGCAAAGTAACAGTGTGCCTTCTCTCTCTCACCCTATAACTAATAGGCAATATATGGAGTTCATAGGTGGGGAGAAACATCACATACATACTTGCAAAGCATATGTTGTAAAGTCAAACAATGGATCCAAAAGAAACAGGGCATACAATCAAATCAAGATGTGCATGTGTATGGGATATATGGTGGATGTATGAGGATGAATATATATGTGTGGTGGATATATGAGTGTGTATGGTGGAAACCTAATTCTACTCTGCTCCTTATATATATATATATACATCTATCTTTTGGAACTTGGAATTTTTGAGAGAACTTGGGCTTGCTTTTTTTTCTCTCTCTCTCTTTTTTTAGAGAGGCGGGCATCTAAGTACCCATTGTTTTGATAGGACACTTGTCCATGTTTTACTCTCTTTATTTTCTCTTTTTTTTACAACCCCAAGTCTCTTTCTATAATAAAGCTTTTGAGAGATGATGACAAGTAAATCTTTGGAGCAGTTACATATGTGGTAATGGAATATATGGATAGGTGGAGAACTGGGATATTGGTAGGCATAGAGCATTTTTTTGGTGGATCTGAATGGCATATATGTGGATGCATACTTCCAAGATAGAAGTACCATATGTAACACCCTAGGTGTTAAGCTTGCATTGCATCTCATTTCATGAGCATGAGCACAAGCATCATTTTATTCATACATCTACATGAACACATGAAATGTTAACCCTAGTGATCACCTTGTTTTTCATGTATGTATGTGTTAACCTACCCTTAGCTTTAGGTGATTTATGCTTGTATAACCAAGTGCTTGATGTTTTGATCACTAATGACCACCTAGAAATGCTTAGGAATGAAAATGAAACCATGTTTATGTTCTTGATAAAGTCAAATTAAGCTTCTAGGGTTTAAGCCTTCATGTTGACCCTAGGAACCTTTTTGCTTGACTTAACAAATCAACCTTGTTAATGACCTTGTATGACAAAGTTGGTTTAAGAAAAGTTCTAGAGTTTTTCATACTAGACAAACTTTGTTTAACCACCTTGAGGTGATTTGGACCTTAACACACCCTAATTGGCCAATTAAGGCAGAATTGGGGGTTATTTTTGTTCTCTGAAATCGCCTAAGTCCTAACTGACTTTCAGTTTGAATGTTGCTATGTTTGAATGCTTGTAGTTTGAAATCTAGGCAGTTTCAGTTCAAACAAATTGCACCAAAGTTGGAGTTCGACTATATCTCTGTCTATTAGTGTAATTGGTTGAAGCTAGTTTGCAGAGATTAGGCAGATAATCGCGTTGCAAAACACGCTGTCAGTCGGCCTGATGACGTTTTCAAACGCCGAGGCAGAGCACGCCATGCTGGTCGGTGGCCGACCGCGCCAGGCATCACGCACCGCGTGGCGGCCATACACCGTTGTTGGCACCGCGTCAACCCCACGCTTGGCCGCCCGCACACTCCACCTCGCGACCGGCCGCACACTCGCCCTCACTCTCTCCCTCTCCTCTCTGCTTCGTGCAAGAAAGCGTAGCGCCGCGCCATTGCCAAGCAGCGCCGTCACCGAGCTCCAACACGCAACACACCACCACATTGGCCGCCAAAACACAGCCACAAATTTGCCTTGCTCCGCTCCACCTTTTGCATCGATCAGTTTCCGCGCTAACCGCACAGGTGAGCCAGACCGCGCAGAGCAGCGGCGCCATTGACGACCAAAGCTCCGCCGAGCTTTGCGCCGTCGTGGCCAGCCTAATCTGGCCCCTCTCCCTTTCTTCTAGCTCTTGTACGCGGTAGCCTAGAGGTTGTAGATGCTCACCGAGGAGTCGGTTGAAGCGATTAGGGTTAGGGTTCGCCGGAACGGGAACTCCGCCGCGCGCAAGCGCACAACACCCGCAACACCGGCGAGAGTTACGCTGGGCTTCTCAGCGCCGCTCGTTCCCGTCTATGACACGTTAGGGTTGGCTGGTTAGCTCATGGTTAGATAGCCGGAGTCGGTTGAAGCTTTAGCGCATCATCGCCGCCGGAACAGAAGCACTGCGCCGTCGTGAACTCGCCACCGTGCCGCTGTGCCATGTGGCCGAGCTCATCGGAGGGCTTGCATGGCCCCAATCCGGGGTAGATCGGACCGCTAGGGTTCCGTGTAGGTGTAGCCGTCGCTAGTTTGGCTAGAGGAAGCTTGTGCCGGCCAGCGTAAGAACCGCAGCGCCGCCGTGCCGCCATGGTTGTCGTCGAGCATGCTCCGGTGAGCCTAGGGTACAACCAGCTCCATGGTTCGATGCGGGTTGCGTAGGGGAACACGACTGTAAGGTTAGTTTGGCTGGAAACCTCGCCGTCGGTGAAGGACCGACGGTCGAGCACCTCCAATGCGTCGGCTCTGTGAGAGAAAGAGCTGACCAGTGGGTCCCGCATGTCATAGGCTCTAAGTGTTTTCTGTTTTGTTCTTTTTAGTTTTGTTTGCTAAATTTGGAAATGCATAACTAAATCCAAAAAAATGCTAAAAATGTGAAATCAGTTTTGTTGGCTTTGTTATGTTTTTTCTCTATGCATCAAAAATATAAAATGACCTGTTGTTACTATTTTTTTGTGTTGTTTTAATAAAAATGGACAGCAAGCTTTATATGCTTAGTTTAACTTGTTTAATTCATAACTAGAGTTTGGCATGTGATAAAAATGTGGTTCTTGTTGTGCTGAGTTTGTCTTAGCATGCTCTTCCCATGAAAAATGTTGAAGTGCCAGTAATATTTAATTTATTTGCATGTTGTACTTCTTTTGATCAAATGCTTATATATTTAATTGCAACCTTGTTTAATTTGCCACCTAAGTTATATGTGTTTGTTGTGCTTAGTAATTTTTGTACATGTGTTACTTTCTTAGTATAAGCTAAGAAAAATATGAAATCTATTGTTTCACATTTTTCAAATTGTTTAAGTGATTAATGCTCAAATTGTGCTTGTTTCCTTATCACCAGTCTTGGTATTTCTTATGACTATTGGATAAATCCGCAAACGCACAGATTATACCGATCTAGCACTTCACCGGGAGTATTCCAGGTATCGTATTTTCCTCAAGGAACGATAAGTGATCTAACTAGGATTATAGATATGTCCTATGATGGATCAAGGGAGATTATGATAACTGGATTGAGAGGTTCGATATAGCAAAGATATCTAACAAGGTATAGCTGGTTATACTGGCCTTATCAGCCCTTCTCTTGCAGGAGGCGATGGCATAGATCAGAAAGAGGGCAAAACTCTAACCGGACCGCGCCATCATGTTGTATTGAGGCCCTACCTTTTGAGAACTTATCTTACACACATGGTGGAATACAGAGACTAGATAGAGCTGTCACCTTCTACTAGCACTCACAAACAATCCGTGCGATAAGCGGTTTACAAAGGTAAGATTGAGCTTAGACACCACGTCTACACTTATCTTACTACTTTAACCTTGGCCTAAGATTAAAGCACTTTACTCAGAGCAAAGTGATGATCAAGCGCGAAAAGTTGTATAATAGCTAAACCAGATTTAGAATACTGAATACTATAAAGAACTCAGAAGAAGTCACTTACAAGTGCTAAACTTACAAGAGACTCGCATCCGATGAGGAAGAACTCCGGAGAAGATTCCTGACAGATCTGGGGCTTTCTCCAGAAGAATTCCTCACTCTCCTCCAACTAGCATAACACTACTGAAGAGCTCTGCTAAGAGACTAGAGAGTAGTTTCTCCAATGAGGCATGAAATGAATAGGGAGCCCTAGGGGTCTATTTATAGCTAGAGGGAGAGCCTAGTGCCACGTCAGCGATCCGCGTCACTTCCATCATCCACCGTAGGATCAAACTGTCATTAGAACCGACTTAGATCAACGGGGGAGATCAAGTGGGTGCATGGAGGCATGCAGGAAGTCGGTGGGGAGGTCGGTGCACCTTTTGGGCACCTAGCCATGGTTGGTCGATCCACCAATGGCAGGTGGGCCCTGCCACTTTTCCTCAGGAGGTGTCCCACAGCACAGGGGGCATGTGGGTGGCCTAGTGGGACCCTAGGGTGGATCGGCCGATCCACCTATGGGATCCCTGGCCCACGTCTGCCTCCTGTATGCTGGTCCCACTTGTCATCTCTAGTGGTTGTTTGTTCTGAGGTGTTTATCTCGCTGATATCCTTGATGTGGGCCCATGGATCCTCGTGACATGAATCTGACCTGTTGGGAGGTAAGCACACTTGGATCCAAGGGGTAGGAAGTTTTTTGGAAGGTGTTTCTAGGATTAGGGGGCTAGGGAGGCCAATTGGCCCCATAGGGTGGTCGGTCAACCCCTAAGTGGGCCCACTAGCTCCCAGAAGTCCCCATTTGTCATTACCTGCAACAAATAGTCATGGAACTTGTGGAACTAGTTATTTGGCACAATATGTTCAGGTTATGCTTGTTTTTCTTTGAATATGAGGATGTTGACGGTGTTTTGATGATGATAAAATAGCTCTTAATTACCGTCAACAAGATCCCCCATACTTACCTCTTTGCTCATCCTCGAGAAAAGGTTAAAAGATAACAAGACTATGCTTTTCAAAGTATAAAGCAAGCATAAAGATTCACTCAAGACATTTTGTCATACCAATGGGATATGTGGTATTGGCTAACATATTTCCTTGAGAAGTTGAGAAATGGAACAGTTCTTCAAGGCAAAGTCATCTTCCCATTTCATATTTTAGTACTTGGAGTTTTTGTTAGATTTTTCAAAAGAAATCTCATAAGTCAACTTACTCCTCTTATAGTACTTTAAGTCACTCAAGGTGTATGATTCCTTACCAAGGCATAAAGAGGTTGCCTTCTTTTGTATCTCCCTATTTCTAAATGGCTTATCTGGAGCTTAGGTAGGGACGGACAATGTAGCAAACTTGCATCACTTATATTGTAAAGTCAAAACAAGGATCCAAGGAGAAGAATGTCATAATTCTAGTTATGACTAACATGTACTCCTTAGTTATGTATATGATCTCTCTAACTTTAGGATTACTTGAGACATGGCTATCATCAGAGATTTTTTTTTAGATTAAAGAGCTTTGCTCATCATCATTTTTCATTTATGATAGCCATATCTCTTTTTGAAGAATATAGGGAGAGATCATAACATTTATTTCAAGAGTATTTATTGGATGATCATGGATCATGTAAATGGACAGGCATGTTTTTGCGTACTTCCAGTGTAGAAGTAGCAGAAATATGTGGCGTGCATGTGATCTTGATCTTTGAACTATGACATAATTCTCAACAAGGATCACAAGGTTTGACAAAACTCAAAGTGAATACAAGAAGCATATGAGTGAGGTTTTGAACTTGCATAAACATTTATGGCTTTGGTAGGATTTTTCTCACTATAGAGGAGTAGTTACATTATGGTTTTATGACATTTTCAAAAATTAATCTCCAAAAACTTTAAATAGAAAGGGGCATGAATCATGAGCCGAGACTATATCACATTAATCAATAACTTAGTACATATGATCTTCCTATCAAAGTGTTTTCCCACTAGTATAAGAAAAAAGCAAGAATTTATCTTTATGACGCTTTTGCCCTTTAAACATCATAGATCATGTCACTTTTCAAAATTTTAATTTTGGATGCAATCTTCTTGTTTTATTAATATTAAAAGGAATTTAAACTAAGTGATAAATTTCATGAAGAAATTATTTTTATTTTGTTTTTATTTTGAAAGGGAAGTGAATAAACAAAAGAGAAAGTATAGAGGAAAGGGGAGAGACGTTGCAAACCAGTTAGACTCGACATTTGAAGCTGGAAGGGTGCTGGCTGGTGGGTCCAGACCCTATAAGTGCGGTCGGCCAACCGCTCTTTGGGGCAGTTTGGCCACTTCGAACTCTGCATTCAGATCCCTTACCTCTGAATATTTTTGTGCTCTGTCTTTTCTGAATTTTGGCCTCCAAAGTGGATCGGCCGATCCACAAAAGTGGTCATTTTGGTCCAACTTTTTTTGTGGAATGTGTCATGGATGTGTACAACATGATTTAGTGGTTATTCTGGTGTTTTGATATGTTGGAGTGTTGACCGACCTGCCCCATACTTGTTTCGGGACATGATGAATTCAGTGATAGACATAGATCAAATGCAGGGGCTCTGCTTGGCAAACTACCAGCGGAACCAAACTTTTTATTCAATTCAAAACTCTTAGGCACAAGTTAGAAAGATGAAAGGGAAAATATGAATGAAAAACAAATCTAAGTGCCTAACTTATTGGTGGAACTAGTGATCTATGGAGATGGAGAGGCAAAGAGATCCTCTCTCTTGATTGCCTGGGCCAAGCGCTTGATCTTCGCATTGGTGCTAATGCGAAGATCATTGAAGCTGTCCTCTAGATCTAGGTGCGCCATTCTCTCCTCTGCTGCCCGCTCTGCTAACTTAGTATTGTTTTCCCTAAGCCTAGCGACTATGTGAAGCAGTTTCTCCATATCACTTTCTTCATCCTCATCCTCGAACTATCCTGGAGAGCCGGAGATGGATGGCCGGTTGCTAGTCCGCCGGACAGACTTGCGAGACTCCTCCGTCTCAAGTGATCTGTGCACCCCCTCCCTCCGCTCCTCAGAGGTGAGATGTGGGATGAGCACCTTGCCTCTCCCTGGTCCACCATGAGCCCTCTGGAGACGCATCCATGGCAGTGTCAATGGCGAGTAGGAGTGGGTGTAGCCCGTACTCGTGTCACCGTCGGTGGAGGAGATGGGGGCCTTCTTCACCCCCAATTGGCCGGTGGTCGGCCTTTTGGGCGTCACTGGTCGTGCCGCTGGCTTGTTCAGATTGCGGCATGGAGACATCGATCGGGCGATGCTCCGCATCCGCTCCGAGCTCCACTGCCCAGTCGGGCGACCCCCCTAGGGGTGGTTGGCAATGCGGGCGGCGGTGCCATGGCTAGAGGGGTGACATCGAGGACCTCGACGGCCATGGAGTCGACGTTGATATCTTCTTGGACCTTGGATGGGCTTCCATCGACGGGAACGAGTGGCATCTTGCCATTGTTGCGTGGTGGAGCCATGGTGGTGATCAAGGAGGTGTGAAGGATTGCAAGGGGTGATGATGGTGCTGCTGGTTGTGAAAGAAAGCAAGGTGGAAGGAGGAAGAACAAGGAGAGGGGGTTAAGAAGAAGAGAAACAACGTTCAGGGCCTTCGTTTTCGCTCAGATCGCGATGAAAACCGAAAGAGAACGTTGGCCCAACATTCCTGTGCAACGGGACATTTGAACGAGTTCGAACCACGATTGGCTGATCCCTTTTTGAAAGCTAACGTCCGACCAAACCAGGTTCTGAACTTGGTCGAGCTAGGTGAGTCAGCTCGTGAAGTTTCGGGCCGATTGGCCCAAAAACACGGCCGACCGATCCCCTTTAGAGGCCAAATGGGCCGACCTTTCACGGGGGGAGTCAAGGCTAAGTCTAGGCCATTTCTAAGGTCATTTCTGAAATTTGAAAAAAAAGTTAAAACATGTAGATTTTAGTTCTAATTTGGACGAAGAACAAAATCTATCATATCAATTTCTTGTTCAGGAATTTCATGCTCATAAAAAACTTTAAGACGTTGGCCATTTACCTTGAAAATTTTGCCGTCGTCGTCCTAGAGTCTGATTTCTCCATGAGTTGCGGCGTTAACGACGAGGTATGGCCCTTCCCATTTGCTTTTCAGTTTTCCGTGACCGAAGAGCTTGAATCTTGAGTTGAATAGCAAGACTTTGCCTCCTGGGTTGAATTCCTTGACCTTGATTCTCTTGCCATGCCATTTCTTGGTTCTTTCCTTGTATATTCTGGCATTATGGTATGCTTTCTCTCTCCACTCTTCTAGTTCAGAGATTTGCATTTTACTGAATTTTCCAGCAACTGGCAGATCCATGTTCCTTTTCTTGATTGCCCAATGTGCCTTGAATTCCAATTCCACAGGCAAATGGCATGTCTTCCCGTATACAAGTTGGTATGGTGTCATACCAACTGGAGTCTTGTATGCAGTCCGATATGCCCAAAGTGCCTCTGGTAGCTTGTGCTTCCAAGCAGAACCTATCTCATCCACAGTCTTCTGCAGAATGTTCTTGATTTGTTTGTTGGATGTTTCTGCTTGTCAACTTGTTTGAGGATGGTATGGAGTTGCAACATTGTGTCGGATTCCTTGATTAGTGAGGAACTGGCGGAAGCCTTTGTCAATGAAGTGAGATCCCCCGTCACTTATGACTAACTTTTGGGTTCCAAATCTGGGGAATATCACTTCATGGAACATTCTTTTTGAATTGGCTGCATCTGCTTTGTGGCAGGGTAATGCTTCTCCCCATTTGGACACGTAATCCACCGCTACTAGGATGTACTCACACACCTTTGACGGAGGGAAGGGTCCCATGTAGTCGATGCCCCATACATCAAAGAGCTCGACTTGTAAGTTGTTGGTGAATGGCATAGCATCCCAGGAATTGATGTTCCCGTCCTTCTGGCACCTTGCACATTTCCTGACATAATCTTAGGTATCCTTGTACATGGTTGGCCTGAAGAACCCACTCTGCCAAATCTTAGCATGAGTTGTGAATGCTCCATAGTGACCACCGTATTCTGCTCCATGGCATCTTTCCATGATCTTGGTCGCCTCCTCCATAGGTACGCATCTTCTTAACAATCCATCATTGCATACTCTATAGAGGTATGGCTCATCCTAGAGATGCACTCGACTCTCCTGAACTAGTTTCTTCATATCTTCCCCTGGTGGTACATGGCCTGCAACCATAAAGTTGACTATGTTCGCATACCAGGGGTTGGAGTCTGTTACCTTGAGGAGTGTGTCATCTCTGAGGAAATCGTCGATGGGCAAATTCTGTGCTTCTTTGAATTGCATTCTAGACAAGTGATCGGCAACAAAATTTTCTACTCTCTTTTTATCTTTTATTTCAAGATCAAATTCTTGGAGTAGCAAGATCCATCTTATTAAGCGTGGTTTAGCATCTTTCTTAGTGAGCAAGTACTTAAGAGCAGCATGATCTGTGTAAACGATTACTTTTGCTCCAACTAAGTAAGATCTAAACTTATCTATAGCAAACAGCACGACCAACATCTCTTTCTCAGTTGTTGCATAGTTTAGTTGTGGCCCTGTTAAGGTTTTGCTAGCATATGAAATAGCATGATTCTTCTTGTCTTTGGTTTGGCCTAACACTGCACCGACAACATAGTCACACATTATTTCAAAGGGGAGCTTCCAATCAGGGGGTTGAATGATTGGAGCGGAGATAAGTGCTTTATTGATAATAAAGAAAGAATCTAAGCACTCATCATTGAAGTCAAAGGGAGCATCCTTGGCTAGCAGGTTTGTTAAAGGACGGGCAATTTGAGAGAAATCTTTGATAAACCGCCTATAGAAGCCAGCATGGCCAAGGAAGCTACGAATTCCCTTGACATTCGTGGGAGGTGGAAGTTGTTCTATGACTTCGATCTTAGCTCTATCCACTTCTATCCCACGTTCAGACACTCTATGTCCTAGCACTATGCCTTCACGAACCATGAAGTGGCATTTCTCCTAGTTCAGGACTAAGTGCTTTTCTTCACATCTTTGTAAGACTCTATCCAGATTCTCAAGGCAATCGTCGAAAGTCTTTCCATAGACGAAGAAGTCGTCCATGAAAACTTCCATGATTTCTTCGATCATGTCGGAGAAAATGGACATCATGCACTTCTGGAAAGAAGCAGGAGCATTGCATAGGCCGAATGAAATTCGCCTATATGCATATGTTCCATAGGGGCATGTGAAGGTAGTCTTACTTTGATCATCGGGGTGGATTGGTATTTGATGATATCCCGAATAACCATCAAGAAAACAAAAGAAAGAATGCTTTGCAAGTCGTTCCAACATCTCAACGATGAAAGGTAATGGGAAGTGATATTTCTTTGTAGCCTTATTGAGTTTTTGGTAATCTATACACATTCTCCAACCCGCGATGGTTCTTGTCATTTCGAACGACCGTCATACCTCCCTTCTTAGGCACAACTTGCACAGGGCTAACCCATTCACTGTGAGGAACGGGGTAGATGATCCCCGCGTGCAAGAGTTTCAAGACTTCCTTCTTCACTACTTCTCTCATCGCATTATTTAATCTATGTTGGGGCTCTCTGGATGGAAGGGCCTCAGGTTCTATGGGGATGCGATGTGTGCAAAGAGCGGGACTAATGCCCTTGAGATCTGTTGACACCGTTTTTCAACACGTGTCAAATGGACTGAGGCTTGACTGGTCAGTAGCCGTTCTCCATCGGCATCGGGAAAGTTTTGAGCCGATATTGCCGATGGGAGAGTGCTGCGGAAAGACCAAGTGCGTTGCCAATGGAGGCTGGATGATCTTTACAAAAGTTAATTGGTGAAGTCTTGCTGAAGCCGATTGCCAATGAAGAGTCATTGCCGATTGCCGATGAGAAGTCATGACCGATTGCTGATGAAGGATGGTTGCCGATTGCCGATGAAGGATGGTTGCCGATTGCCGATAGGGGATGATTGGTGGAGTTATCAGCACAAGGTCGCTAATCGGAAATGTTGTCGATGCCGATGGGCGTAACTTAGCGCTTGGTGGCAGTAGAAGGTTACCGATGGAAGGCGCGGATTAAAGGGATCTGCCGATGGAAAGTTTTCATCGAGGAGGGGAATAAGGAAACTGGTGTTTTGTACTAGTATTATTATAGTAGTTTGAGTCCGACTCTTGCATGAGTCGTTTATTTTCCTTTAAAATAGGTGTGTTTGTTTAGGAAATAAATATTGTTATCCGGCTCCTGCGCGAGTCAGTTTCCTTTAAAGTAGGAGTTTGTTTTAGGAAGGATACGTGTCGTGTCTTTGTACAACTCTCCATGCGGGAGTATAAATATGTGCCCGAGGGCCATGGAAAAAAGAACCAATCCAAATAAAAAATAAACCAATTTTATTCTTATTCTACTTTTTATCGCAATTTACCCTTTTACTGCATTAGCTATAGTTTTCAACGAGTTCTTCAAGCTTTCAACGGGCTGCATCATCCTGATCTCCGTCAAATCCTTGCTAGTTCTGCGTGGGAGTACCTCTGAGCTTTGGCAATCTGGGCGCATCGCTGTTTGCCTCGTTCAGCTCTGCTCTAGATATCCTTGATCAATCTGAGCCTTGACGTCCGGGCGCATCGCTGTCGTCTCGTTCAGTTTGTTCTAGTTATCATCCTTGTCGATTGATTGGTCAAATCGACTGGCACGCCTCCGGAATACCGAGCTTTGGGTAATAGCCCGAGGTGTTCACAGATCTGACGCTTTTTGTGTCAACACCTCTTTCGGCACGCTCGGTGGACACGATTATACAAATCTACACATTCGGCATGGGTGATCACGCCGATGTCAACCAAAGGAATGTCATTGAAGTTTCTGAGGCCGATCTGAAAGATGATCAGAAGCAGGCCATAGAGCGGGCTATGGAGGAATACAAGCAGCTGTATCTCAAGTCCTTCAGCCTCAGCAGGAGCGGCGAAGCAATTCAGAAGCAAGATCCGCCGTTGCCATGGCAGGTCACGTACGACGCCAACCCTGGTAAGCTACAGGAGATGGTTAATACTGCTGTAAATCAAGCGTTGATCAACCACTCCAGTGTGCTGTCCAATACTGTCTACAATGCCGTCGCGCAAACATTCAAAGAAGGACATGCACCGCGATATGTCTGTCCAACGTATCATCAGCCTGGATTGGCATCTACAAGCCCATCGGCGGCCCCAATGGCGTCCTCCACCCCTGTGGAACCGTCTGCTGATGTGGCTACATCACCAAGGCCGAACGCTGGCGGCATCACCAAGCTCAACGCAGATCCAGCCGCGTCGGCAACGTCAGGACCAGCCCCCGCTAACTGGTGGGGATACGGTATGCCTCCGAATCTATATGTTGGCTCTAATCTGGCGCAGGGAGATAGTTCAGCCTGGAGGGACTCTATGGCATCGGCGATGCAGTCACAGCCGATGGCCCATATGGTGCACAACTTTGCGCCTACTCCAACCATACAAGTGCCATCAGATGATCTCCAAGTAATCCCCAAGATACCTCTGATGCCACCATCGGCAAGCTCTGTGCCGATGCAACACATTATAACCACCGGTAGTCAATCTCTGGTGGCGAATTCTCAAGCTGGAGTACCGGTTCCCCAGGGTAATCTGGTGATTAATTGCTCTAGAATTCAAGAGTCGCATGCTCCGATCAGCTATCAGCCATTGGTAAGTCATATGCCGATGCTTTATAATCCTGGATGGGTCAACCAGCCGCCGGCTCAGCAGCCTGGCGCGCCGATGTATTATTATGGAGGCCCAACTTACACTCAGAGCGGACCATCGGTGCAACAACCGATGAACGTGACAGTTCAGCCAAATCCGCCAAGTGTGCAGAACTACCCATCGGTAAGTCAACCGATGCATAGTGTTCAGATGACTGGTGCTGCGCCTACAACTACTACGCATCTTCAAGAGGCGCGTCAGCCGACTCCACCAGTCGACAACCAACTAATGAGTCGGCAGGAGCAGGATGCATACTGGGTCGGTAAGATTGCCGAAGTCATGAAAGAGCAATTCGGCATCAAACCCAAGGTCAATACGTACTCTTATCGGACTCCGTATCCTCCCGCATATGACTTGATTCCTCTTCCAAATCGGTACAAGGTGCCCGATTTTACCATGTTCTCTGGCCAAGACGACACGTCAACGATGGAGCACATCAACCGCTTCATCATCCAGTGTGGAGAAGCTGCCAGCAGGGAGGAGTTAAGGGTGAGATTGTTCTCTTCGTCATTGTCTGGATCGGCATTCACATGGTTCATATCATTGCCTCCAAATTCTATAATTACATGGGCCGATCTGGAGAGGCAATTTCACAAGTACTTCTTCGCTGGCATACATGAGAAGAAGCTTACCGATTTGGTTAAGATGAGGCAACGCAACGACGAATCAGTGGAAAGCTTTGTGCAAAGGCTACGGGACGTGAAGAACAAGTGCTACAGTCTGGTGCTTGATGATCGGCAACTGGCAGATTTGGCCTTCCAAGGATTGCTGCCACACATCAAGGACAAATATGCGTCCCAAGAGTTTGACAGTCTGAGTCATCTGGTGCAGAGAATTGCCGATCAAGATATCAAAGCCTTTGAAACCAGGAAGACTTGGAACAAGAAGGTGACCTTCATCGGGAAAGAAGTAGACTCTGGATCGGATGAAGAGCTGAATGTCGATGCGGCCGAATGGGTGAAGGATAAGAAGCCCGTGTCTTGTCCGTTCGGCCATAAGGAGACTGAGAGGTTCACCTTCGACATCACCAAGGCCGATAGGATGTTTGACTTGTTGCTACAAGAGGGGCGAATCAAGTTGGCGCCCAATCAAGTAATTCCATCGGCCGAGGAGCTCAAGAAGATTAGGTACTGCAAATGGCATAATGCGACCTCACACAGTACCAATGACTGCAAAGTATTTAGGCAGCAGTTGCAGTCAGAGATTGAATCTGGGCGTATCAAGTTTGAAAACTCTAAAGTCCAGAAACCGATGAAGATAGATCAGCACCCGTTCCCCAACAATATGGTGGAGATTAACGAAAAAACCAGAGTGCTGACATCGGAAGCTGCCAGAAGAAACTCATCGGTAGACCCTAACTACCAAGTGCCTGAGCACGACGCAGGGAGGTTTGCCGATGGCAGAAAGGGTAAGAAGGTTGCCGATGAAGGTAACAGTGCCGACAGGGCTCCTGGGATGGTGATCACTCACAAACAGCCAAGGCGAGATCATCGGCAATCACGTGAAGATATGTATCGGCAAGAAGAAGAAGAGCATCGGGAATGGCTCCGATATAAGGACCACTGGAGGTGTCCCTTCTTCATTCATTGCTGGGAGGAAGGCATCAAGCTGCCCACTGCTGATAACTGTCCAGAGTGCAATGGGTACTACGCTGCCGATCGGTCAGGTAAGAGACCTTGTTTTGATGATCAGGCACCCAGGTACGCCAGGCCGTTGAGAGAGAACAGATCGGCACATGACCGACTGGGGGGCAAGCTCAGTGCCCATGATTGGCTTGGCAGGCGTGTTGACCAAGGGGAGCTGGAGGAGATGGCCAATGCTAGAGCACCTAACGAAGAGATATTCTCCAAAGATCCCAACATCGGAAGAAGTGTCGATGTACGCGGGGGAAAGCAGCACCAACCTGTCTCGAAGACCAAGCTTCCTCCGTGGTGCCCTAAGGGTTTGACTAAGACCCAGAAGAGGAGGATTCAGCGCCAGCGCCGCAACGACCTGTATGACAGTACAGAGCCCTCAGGAGAAAAGCAATGGAGGTCGAAGCGCAAGGACAGGGATCCATCGACAGATATAAATATGGTTGTCATGTTGCCGATGGAGTTCATGGCGCCCGTCAGCGATGATGAAGAGGCTGCCGATATGGCACAATTGGTGCTGGATCCGATGACGGCTATCTTTGAAAAGCCTGCCGAAGATGAGAGGCAGCATTTAAGGGCTCTGTTTGTTAAGGGCAAGGTGGATGGTTAGCCGATAACCAAGATGCTAGTGGATGGTGGCGCGTCGATCAATATAATGCCCTATGTCGTGTTCAGAAAGCCTGTCAAAGGTGACCATGACTTGGTCGAAACCGACAGAAGCTCAAGGACTTCAAAGGCAATGTGTCAACCGCCATGGGAGCCGTATGTGTTGACTTAACCATCGGCAGTAAGACTTTGCCGACAACGTTCTTTGTAATCAGCGGCAAAGGCACTTATAACTTGCTCCTCGGAAGGGATTGGATCCATGCTAATTGCTGTATCCCTTCCACTATGCATCAGAGTCTGGTACAGTGGATCGGGGACAGAATTGAGGTCGTCCGCGGCGAAGCCCCATCTACTGTTGCATCGGCAGAGTTGGACACTTATGAGCAGACCAGGTGCATATCCGGCGAAGCCTGGGATAAGGAGTTCCTCAAAGTTGCCGATTACCGCATCAAGCCGATCCAAGCAGTCGGTCCTGAGGAGGAGTCGTAATGGATCAGTTCGCCGATGACGAAAAATTGGGGCAGGGCTTTACGTCTGCCGATGAATTGCTCGAGATCGACATCGGCGATGGTAGTAGACCTAGGCCTACTTTTATTAGTGCTAAGTTAGATTCCCAATGTAAGCAACATTTAACCGATTTATTGAAAGAGAATAAAGATTGTTTTGCTTGGGATTATACAGAGATGCCTGGTTTAGACCAATCGATAGTTGAACATCGGTTACCCATCAAGTTTGGTTTCCAGCCACATCGGCAACCGGCCCGCCGATGCAATCCTACTATCTTACCCGATATTAAGGCTGAGATTACTAAGTTAATCGAAGCTGGATTTATTCGGCAATGCCAATATGCCGATTGGATCTCTAACGTGGTTCCTGTGTATAAAAAGAATGGAAAACTTCGTGTTTGCATTGATTTCAGGAATCTGAACAAGGCTACGCCGATGGATGGCTACCCGATGCCCGTTGCCGATCTGCTGATCGATGCTGCTGCTGGACATCAAATTATTTTCTTCATGGATGGTAATGTTGGGTATAATCAAATATTCATGGCTGAAGAAGACATATCCAAGACTGCTTTCCGATGTCTAGGTCACGTTGGCTTGTTTGAGTGGGTAGTCATGACTTTTGGCTTGAAGAATGCCGGTGCTATTTATCAGAGGGCAATGAATTTTATCTTTCATAAGTATATCGGCACAATAGTTGAAATCTACATTGATGACGTGGTGGTTAAGTCTGGAGACTTCAAAAAGCATCTTGCCGATTTGCGGAAGATATTAGAATGCACGAGGGAGCATGGGTTGAAGATGAATCCTAACAAGTGCGCATTTGGCGTATCGGCAGGGCAGTTTCTGGGTTTCATGGTGCACCAGAGAGGCATTGAAATCGGCAGAAAGTCTATTGATGCAATTAACAAGGTAGTTGCTCCCACAAACAAGACTGAGTTGCAGTCCTTGATCAGCAAAATTAATTTCATCAGAAGGTTTATATCTAATTTATCTGGTAAGATTAAGTCCTTTAGCCCTCTGTTAAAATTAAAAGCCGATCAGGAGTTTATATGGAAAGAAGAGCAGCAGTCAGCTTTAGAAGAGATTAAAAGATACTTGGTAAATCTTCCAGTCTTAGTTCCACCTCAACACGGGAAGCCTTTCAGGTTATATTTATCTGCCGATGACGGTGTTATCGGGTCAGCCTTAATTCAGGAGTTCGAAGGGAAGGAACGTGTAATATATTACTTGAGCAGAAGATTGGTGGATGCTGAAACCAGGTATTCGGCCATAGAAAGATTGTGCTTATGTTTATATTTCTCTTGCATTAAGTTAAGGCATTATTTACTGTCGGCCGAATGCACTGTTGTCTGCAAAGATGATGTGGTCAAGTATATGCTGTCAATGCCAATTTTGAGTGGGCGAATCGGTAAGTGGATTTTGGCATTATCGGAGTTTGACCTAAGGTATGAATCGGCTAAAGCTATTAAGGGTCAGGTGATGGCCGATTTTGTTACTCAGCACTGCAATATGGTGAGCTTTGTTGAGGTTGCTCCTTGGGTTCTATTCTTTGATGGGTCTACATGAAAGGATGGGGCAGGTATCGGTATTCTCTTAATTTCACCCCGAGGACAGAGGTACGAGATTTCGTTGCCGATTGTTGCTAATTCAACAAACAATCAGGCGGAATACCAGGCTTTACTTAAGGGGTTGGAGTTACTCAGGGAAGTGCGTGCCGATGCTATTGAAATCTTCGGTGATTCTATGTTGGTAATTAACCAATTGATCGGGATGTATGAGTGCCGAAGTGAAGTTTTGATTGTTGTTCATGAGCGGTGTTTGCAGTTGTTAAAGGAGTTCAAAGAATACCGCCTTGAACACATTCCAAGGTTGCATAATGAAGAGGCCAATCGGTTAGCACAGAATGCCTCGGGATATCAGCCAATTCAAGAAGTCACGACATCGGTAGCAGTTGCCGATGGCTGGAAAAAGGAGATTGCCGATTACTTGAGGGATCCATCCAGGAAAGTTGAAAGGCGTTTAAGGTTCCAAGCTACTAAGTATGTGCTCCTCGATAATGAGTTATATTATCGGACAATTGATAGAGTTTTGCTTAGATGTCTCGGAAAAGAGGAATCAAAAGAGCTGATGGGTGAAATCCATGAGGGCGTATGTGGAGCGCATCAATCGGCATTCAAGATGAAGTGGATGATTAGGCGGAATGGATATTATTGGCCGACAATCCTTGAAAATTGCTTCAATTATTTCAAAGGGTGCCAGGACTGTCAGAAGTTTGGTAATGTGCAAAGGGCACCTGCATCGGCAAAGAATCCTATAATCAAGCCTTGGCCGTTCAGAGGATGGGCTATTGATCTCATCGGCCAAATTTATCTGCCGTCGAGCAAGCGGCACAAGTTCATACTTGTTGCTACCGACTACTTCACCAAATGGGTTGAGGCGATCCCCTTAAAGAAAGTGACATCGGCAAACATGGTGGATTTCGTTAAGGAGCACATCGTTTACCGATTCGGTATTCCTCAGACTATTACTACCGATCAAGGGACCATGTTTACATCGGGAGAGTTTGATGACTTTGCTGCTAGTATGGGTTTCAAGGTGTTAAATTCTTCTCCTTATTATGCTCAAGCTAATGGTCAAGCTGAAGCGACTAATAAAGGAGTCATTAAGCTTATAAAGCGCAAGATTGAGGAAAACCCTAGAAGGTGGCACGTGGTATTAAACGAAGCTTTATGGTCATATAGGATGGCTTGTCATGGTGCAACTAAGGTCTCGCCGTATCAGTTGGTTTACGGACACGATGCTGTCCTACCTTGGGAAATCAAAACTGGTTCTAGGCGATTATCTTTTCAGGATCAATTGACAACCGATGATTATATTACTCTGATGAAAGATGAGTTAGAAGATTTGGCAGGTCATCGGTTGAGGGCATTGATTAGCATTGAAGAGAATAAGAAGAGGGTTGCCCGATGGTATGACAAGAAAGTAAAAGTGAAGGAATTTGCCGATGGCGATTTGGTTTGGAAGTTGATTTTACCGATTGGGACTAAGAGCTCTAAATTTGGAAAGTGGTCCCCTAATTGGGAGGGTCCTTATCGGGTAAAACAGTCTGCTCCTGGTAATGCGTATATTTTGGAAACTCTCGAAGGAGTGGCGTTCTCTAGAGCGATTAACGGCAAATACTTAAAGAGGTATTATCCTAGCATATGGGTAGATGCATAGTGTTTAATCGAATGCCGATGAAAGAGAATTACAAAACATCGGTAAAAACAGACTGGCATTATATTACAAGTCAAAATCAAGTATCGGGTTACAATTCTTGCCGATACAACAGACATTATAGCAAGGAGTGGATAACTGATATCGCACGCAGGCGAATTTGCTCTATGTCGTCCATCTCCTTGGCGTCGGCATCGGCAGAGCCCTCGACCGGCTTGATTTTCTTCTTCCATAGTATAGCCTGTCGTGCATTCTGGTCCCTTTCTCGCCGCAGGACCTTGATGGAGTCGGATAGTTGGGTTTTCTGCTGGTTGGCTGCAGTCAGGTCCCCCTCAACCTTCTGTAACTCTGCAAGCAGCTCCTCCTTCTTTGCCGACAGTCGGGAAATTTCTTGATCAAGGTTGCCGATGGAGACTTCTGCTTGACCGATGCCTTTATGCTTCTCATCGGCAATATGTTTGAATTTGAGCTTCTCTTCTTCGCTCTTGGCTTGAGCGGCCCTATCGGCGATACGACGGGCAAGCCTCTGGTACTGGATCTGTTTGATGTCGATGGAGGCTACCTGGAGAAGGACTTCTGCTACGTCGGCGGAGAGATGGCTTTGGATGTCCTTGAATGCAATCCTTGTTGCCGATGAATCTTGGATGAGTTGAGACGTATCTTGTAGCAGCAAGGAGAGCAATTCCTCCAGCTTAGACTTGATCTCTGCCGACAGGGTTGGGACGGAACTCTCCTCTTCATCATCGTCAGGAACGTTGACCGCAAAGGAAAATAGGTTGTCTGCTCGAATGCGGCCTTGACGTTTATCCTCATCCTGAGGGTTCAGACTGTAGGAGAAGAGGCTGTCCGGAGAGTCCTGAGCCTGGAACAGAAGGGTTAAAGTGTGCCGATTGCAAAATTATAATATGAGCTTTAAGGTAAATGACTTACTGTCTTGAAGCGGATCTCTTGCCTGGGACTTGGCATGCTGGATGGTCCAGCTTCATTCTGAACATCGGCAGCAGATGCCGATGACTGAGCTCTTGTTGGAGAGGCGGCCGATACTGCTGGTGCTGGCGTGGTTGTCGCCGGCGTCGCTTCCGATATAATGGCCGGTTCTTGTGGTGGCGATCCCACTCTGTCACCGGGGACTTCGGCCGATGGTGCCGATGCCGGCGTTGCCTCTGCTGCTACGACCGCTGGAGTTGTCTCTTCACTAGGGGATCTGGCCGGTGGTGCCGATGACGATGCCTCCGCTGTTGTGATGGGTGGAGTTATCTCTTGAGCCGGGATGTCGTCTATCGGCTGATCAGGCACGCTCACCGATGGAGGCTCTACCGATGGCCCGCAGGCGGTTGATGCAACCAGGGCTGAGGAAGGTCTTACTGGTGGCGCATCTGCAGCTGATGGCGCAGATGGAGCCGATGGTGGAGGAGAAGCCAGCCTTAGGCGCCTCTTTTTCGTCGGTGCAGCAGCAGGGGAGCCAACCCGCTTTGACGAAGACCGGGGGGCATCGGCAGCCGGGTTGGAAGATGTTTGCCTGCTAGAAGCAGATGCCGATGACCATAGTGCTTGGAAATACAAAGCAAGTTATACAAGATAAATGTTGCCGATAAAACAGTATGTAATCGGTACGGGTAAAAGTGAGTTTACTGCATAAACCCGTGTCAGGGCAACAGCAGCGGCCGATGTAGCCTGGGCTTTTGTGGGTGTCGGCGTAGGTACCTGTTGAGGCGTGAAGGCGGCCAGCGTCGGAGCTTTGTTCCCGATGATCGATATGGGGCCCATTATCCGTAGATTAAAGGGCCTACCACTGTTACTCGTTGTGGGGACTAGATCATCGGCCTGTCAAGTACAAAGGAGTTAGGTGCTGATACCGATGACAAAAAATAAAGTAATAAAAGTACATCAGATAGCAGACTTACTGCGTCATCGGGGATGATGTAATCGGCATCAATCAAGTGCCGATAATAATGCGAAGACTTGGCGAGTAGTTGGCACTTCCACTCTTGCCACCAAGACTTGAACTCGTTGGTGATGAAGGAGGTGGGCGACCAGGAAGACAAGTCGAGGTCTAATAGATCGGCATCGGCAGGAAGGCTGATGACTTTATTGCAGTCCAGATTACTGGAGATTATCTGCCTGGGTCTTACTACCTTAGAGAAGCAGAGCTTGATCGGTAGTTGGCCAAATGCCAGTTGTCTCGCTGCTGCCGATGGGTAGTAGAACTCGTAGGATGGTGAAGCATTCTTCCCAGATCCAAAGATGTTTACTGGGATAGCTCAGGGAGTAATGCTGGCTCTCATGATTGCCTGGCTCTCGGGTGGGCTCATATCGGTCAAGTTGAACAGCAACGGGAACTGGTTGTGTTCGTCAAGATATGGCCACCAGGTCCGTTCTGAGGAAGGGAGTCTGTTGTAGAACTTCTAGAAATAATAGCCGAAGTGCTCTGCATCGGCATCGGTACCTGGCAGCACTATGATAGCCTCTCTGAAGTTAAGCGGAGGGTGAGTTGCCGATTCATCATCCCCGTATCGGTAATCTTCCGATATATCCCTCGGGAATTGTTGGGCAAATAAATCAAACTGGAGGGCCTTGTGCATGTGTGTGTTCAGCCATAGATTGATAAAACACCAGGGGCCTCCGAGATTGCCGATGGGCTCTCCTAGCAGTAGCTTGTTGGATACTTGATGCAGCAATTGGTAAACTGATCCAAGAAGATATCTGCCTAAAGGGAGCCTCGTTCCATCGGCAAGCAGTTCAGCAGCTGGGAGGTGCATGGTGGTCGGGCCGATGGTTTTGCCGCAGAAGACAAACTTTTCCAACCACATGTTTAAGAAGATGGCGTGCTCCCGTTGGGTTACTGATCCGGTTTTCTGGTGTTCTTGAATATAACCTGTCCAGCCGCCGATGCTCCGGGTGCTCACCTTGTACTCAGATTTTCTGTTGAAGAGGCTAAGCGTGTCGGCAGAGGTGATATCCAGGCCGGTCAGCATGTAGACATTGGCAATGGTTGGGGTAGCTGGTCCATGCCTAAAGAGGAAAGCGTTCATGTTGTCGGACCAGAAGTATGAAGCTGCCATCATCAAATTTTCGTTCTTCTTTGCATCGGCAATTGAGAGCCTAATACACTGATCCAAGTTACGCTCCTGCCAGTACACTTGTTGTGATCTGACCACTCTCAAGTACTAGTTCTTCCATCCTTTAGTGTGCTTGGGCCATGAGCGGAATGTGTCATTCCACAGTCCTAGGTCAAAATGTTCGGATCTGAACGGGATCCGGTTGGTTTCTGCATTGATGATGAATGTGGGGTCTGGATTGCCCATGGGGCCTAAGCAGCTCAGATTGGAGTCAGCGAGTGGGATGACTACCTTGTTGTACAGCTCCTAGGGTTCGAAGGAGAAGGGACGAATCAGAGAAAGAATGGGGATAAATCCAAGTTTTTTGCGAGGAAAAGAACCATGTAGAGAGGTTGGATTGAGTGGGGAATGAGTCTTACCTTCGGGATGTCAACTTGGATCGCCATTGGAGTCGAAGGGATGCTTGGTTCGTCCTTGGATTGCGAAGGAGTACTGTTGCTCGAGTTCGTGTTCTTCAGAGCGGCTGGAGGTTGAAGACGAAGGCAGGAAGGTGAAAGTGAAAGTGGGCTCGGGTAAAAAGGCAGTGTGGATCCCGGTAACTTTTATAATCCTATTCAGGGGCATTTTGGGGTTCCGTTTCACACTGTGCAGGAATGTGGAGAGGCCCGCGGTAGATACGCGCGGTGATCGAGGTGGTCTGCAACTGTTTGTGCTACAATCGAGGGATTTTATTATTAAATTGCAATTCCACACGCGGGGATCGAGGAAACCGTACATCTATCTCGGGGGTAACGGCTACATTAACGGCTACAGCAACGGCTACAGTGGAGAGAATTTCGGCACGTAAAGTATTATACGCTCCGAAACTGGGGGGCATGTGTTGACACCGTTTTTCAACACGTGTCAAATGGACTGAGGCTTGACTGGTCAGTAGCCGTTCTCCATCGGCATCGGGAAAGTTTTGAGCCGATATTGCCGATGGGAGAGTGCTGCGGAAAGACCAAGTGCGTTGCCGATGGAGGCTGGATGATCTTTACAAAAGTTAATTGGTGAAGTCTTGCTGAAGCCGATTGCCAATGAAGAGTCATTGCCGATTGCCGGTGAGAAGTCATGGCCGATTGCTGATGAAGGATGGTTGCCGATTGCCGATGAAGGATGGTTGCCGATTGCCGATAGGGGATGATTGGTGGAGTTATCAGCACAAGGTCGCTAATCGGAAATGTTGCCGATGCCGATGGGCGTAACTTAGCGCTTGGTGGCAGTAGAAGGTTACCGATGGAAGGCGCGGATTAAAGGGATCTGCCGATGGAAAGTTTTCATCGAGGAGGGGAATAAGGAAACTGGTGTTTTGTACTAGTATTATTATAGTAGTTTGAGTCCGACTCTTGCATGAGTCGTTTATTTTCCTTTAAAATAGGTGTGTTTGTTTAGGAAATAAATATTGTTATCCGACTCCTGCGCGAGTCAGTTTCCTTTAAAGTAGGAGTTTGTTTTAGGAAGGATACGTGTCGTGTCTTTGTACAACTCTCCATGCGGGAGTATAAATATGTGCCCGAGGGCCATGGAAAAAAGAACCAATCCAAATAAAAAATAAACCAATTTTATTCTTATTCTACTTTTTATCGCAATTTACCCTTTTACTGCATTAGCTATAGTTTTCAACGAGTTCTTCAAGCTTTCGACGGGCTGCATCATCCTGATCTCCGTCAAATCCTTGCTAGTTCTGCGTGGGAGTACCTCTGAGCTTTGGCAATCTGGGCGCATCGTTGTTTGCCTCGTTCAGCTCTGCTCTAGTTATCCTTGATCAATCTGAGCCTTGACATTCGGGCGCATCGCTGTCGTCTCGTTCAGTTTGTTCTAGTTATCATCCTTGTCGATTGATTAGTCAAATCGACTGGCACGCCTCCGGAATACCGAGCTTTGGGTAATAGCCCGAGGTGTTCACAGATCTGACGCTTTTTGTGTCAACAAGATCTTGAAGAGAGTAGCCTAAGACTGATTGATGCTTTTCTAAGACGGTGAGGAGTTTGAAGGACTCTTCAGGAGAGAGTTTGTCACTGATGATTACAGGGGCCTCACGATCGTCATTTAGAAAGGCATACTTTAGACCTGCTGGAAGGGGTTTTAGTTCTATAAGGGCTTAGATGGGGGCTCGGATTTCTCTAGATCTATGGGTTCTTCTAGATCGTCTTCTTCCTGGATGAAATCTTCGGCTTCTTCTTCTAGATCAGGATGAGATGATTCTAGAAGAGATGCAACCATCACTTCCTCTATGGGGTCAGATTCTGGAAGTGATTCTGTCATGGTGTTCATGGAATTGGTGAGCGGAATTGAGAGTTTGATGCTACTCCCAAGATGACCCTTGAGACTTCCATCAAGAGATCTGTCAAGGAATCTCATGAGTGGATGTCCAATTAACAAGTCAAATTCCTCTATATCAAATATTAAGTAATTTAAGAGGATATTGACTTTGTTAATTAGTGTAGGAATGGTCTGTGTGATCCCACAACTCTCAACCAATTGTCCCGAGGAAAGCTTCAAGAACTTTTTGGTTGGAGTTAGAGCTACCTCACCTAGGAGAGCATTAGCTAAAGATTTAGACATGATGCTTACTCCTATGGTAGGATCGTAGAGAGAGCCTAACTTTGCTCTATTGATTTGGCAAGGAATGGTGGTAGAGGAAGAAAGAATTCGAATTGGCTCGAATGAAGATTCACCCTCTTCCAACCACTCATTGCTCATGATAGAAGCTAGCTCTTGAACCGTCTCCTGGATATACGCATCCTCTATGCGGCTAGGAATGTGAAGGTTCGGCGCTTTTTGAGCAGTAAACTTCTTTTGCACAGGTTGACTCAAGGCGTTTCCAAAATCGGAAAATAAATCAGCCTCGATGTCAAGGGGGAATTCCAAGGGATGAATTTCTTCTTCCCTTGGTGGTTCAGGTTCGATAGCAAGATCTTGAGATGTAGAGGGAAGAGTTTCAGCTATCGATGTGGTTTCTATTCTGGGGGCTGGTTTTTGTTCTTCCGTGGGTCCTTCATAATATACGTTACTATAGGGGGTGTTATCAAGAATCTTTGTGAGAAGACTCTTCCCTGCACTAACGGGTAAACTCAGGAAGGCTCCCCCAGAAGATATGTCAAGGAGTTGTGCAGAGTCTCTGCTAAGACCGCCATAATAGAATTTATGCATCAATTTTTCCCAGTTTCCTTTCGCGTCATCTACGTGGCGAGCGTACCATCGTTTGTCTATTCCCGTTAAAGAAAATGGAAATAGCTTCCACTTAAGGGTACCTGGCCTCATCCCTTGGATGTGGACACATGAACAAAGTTGTTCAAAGTCACATATGTGAGTATAGGGATTCTCGTCTTCGTCCCCAGAAAACAGTTTTTCCTGAACCATCGCTATGAGACTCGGGCGAAGCTCATAACGAACGACCAGAACTGCCTGAGATGATTTAGGTGGCTCCAAGCTAGTGCCCGTTGGAGCACCATATTCGAAAAGTGGGGTTTGATCCATATGTGTATGTGGAATGAAAAGATGAAATCAAACAAAATATAAAATATAGGACCAAAGGGTACTAGTTAAAACAGCTACCGTTCCCCGGCAACAGCGCCAGAAATGCTTGTTGGTATTTCTTATGACTATTGGATAAATCCGCAAGCGCACAGATTATACCGATGTAGCACTTCACCGGGAGTATTCCAGGTATTGTATTTTCCTCAAGGAACGATAAGTGATCTAACTAGGATTATAGATATGTCCTATGATGGATCAAGGGAGATTATGATAACTAGGTTGAGAGGTTCGGTATAGCAAAGATATCTAACAAGGTATAGCTGGTTATACTTGCCTTATCAGCCTTTCTCTTGCAGGAGGCGATGGGATAGATCAGAAAGAGGGAAAAACTCTAACCGGACCGCGCCATCATGTTGTATTGAGGCTCTACCTTTTAAGAACTTATCTTAAACACGTGGTGGAATACAGAGACTAGATAGAGCTGTCACCTTCTACTAGCACCCACAAACAATCCGTGCAATAAGTGGTTTACAAAGGTAAGATTGAGCTTAGACACCACGTCTACACTTATCTTACTACTTTAACCTTGGCCTAAGATTAAATCACTTTACTCAGAGCAAAGCGATGATCAAGTGCGAAAAGTTGTATAACAGCTAAACCAGATTTAGAATACTGAATACTATAAAGAACTCAGAAGAAATCACTTACAAGTGCTAAACTTACAAGAGACTCGCATCCGATGAGGAAGAACTTCGGAGAAGATTCCCAACAGATCTGGGGCTTTCTCCAGAAGAATTCCTCACTCTCCTCCAACTAGCATAACACTACTGAAGAGCTCCGCTAAGAGACTAGAGAGTAGTTTCTCCAATGAGGCATGAAATGAATAGGGAGCCCTAGGGGTCTATTTATAGCTAGAGGGAGAGCCTAGTGCCACGTCAGCAATCCGCGTCACTTCAATCATCCACCGTAGGATCAAACCATCATTAGAACCGACTTAGATCAACGGGGAGATCAAGTGGGTGCATGGAGGCATGCAGGAAGTCGGTGGGGAGGTCAGTGCACCTTTTGGGCACCTAGCCATGGTCGGCTGATCCACCAATGGCAGGTGGGCCCTGCCACTTTTCCTTCGGAGGTGTCCCACAGCACAGGGGACATGTGGGTGGCCTGGTGGGACCCTAGGGTGGATCGGCTGATCCACCTATGGGATCCCTGGCCCACCTCTGCCTCCTGTATGCTGGTCCCACTTGTCATCTCTAGTGGTTGTTTGTTCTGAGGTGTTTATCTCGCTGATATCCTTGATGTGGGCCCATGGATCCTCGTGACATGAATCTGAACCGTTGGGAGGTAAGCACACTTAGATCCAAGGGGTATGAAGTTTTTTGGAAGGTGTTTCTAGGATTAGGGGGTTAGGGAGGCCAAGTGGCCCCACAGGGTGGTCGGTCAACCTCTAAATGGGCCCACTGGCTCCCAGAAGTCCTCATTTATCATTACCTGCAACAAATAGTCATGGAACATGTGGAACTAGTTATTTGGCACAATATGTTCAGGTTATGCTTGTTTTTCTTTGAATATGAGGATGTTGACGGTGTTTTGATGATGATAAAATAGCTCTTAATTACCGTCAACAACCAGCAAAGAAGCAATTTTAATCCTGTTTTATGTGTGCTTTCTGTTAATGTTGTGAATACCAAAGTGGTATCTAATTATGTAATCTAGCTTTTTTAATTTTATCATAATTTTTGGAATGCTAGTTAAAAGCTTTATAACTATTCTAAGTGCTATCTGGGATCTGTTAAAATAGCTGGAACATTTGTTTTTGCTAGAATTGTTTGAGCTACTTATGTTTGGTTTCAGTAGTAGCTACAATTGACTTTGCTGTAGATAACTTGTTAATATGTCTGGTGTTAAATTTTCACAGCCATAGCCTGTTCAATTTGACCTGGGTATATTTTACAATTTCAGCTTTAAATCTGTATTTTTCCTGCTTTCTTCTAAACAGCTTTGCTTAAATTTTCTGTTAGGCCTTTTTGATGTTGGATATAGCTGGGGAGTTTATGGAATGTTTTGTATAAAATTTCATAAGCTTTCCAGAATGTCTTAGTTTGTAATTTTTGGTTGTGTGTAGCCTCATCTACACAGTTTTCTTTCAACTGCTATTTTTAAGTGTTTATATGCTTTGTAGTGAGTGTTACAAGTGGTGTTAGTATGCCTTGTGTTAGTATAGAAAGTAACTTAAACCATAACTATGTTTAAGTGCAGGTGTAAGAGAGCTTACCCCCGAGGAGAAGCTCTATTACAGGTTGCTAAAGAAGGGTAAGTGTTAATCTCTCTACAGGAGAAGAGATTTGCACCTACTCGGTCAACGAGCATAATGTGTTGCATCACACATCCATCATGAGCATCCGTTCATATGCATTAGACATTTCTCATTTCTGGTATATGACTTGTCATATGTTGGATCATCATACATGTATACATGCATCCAGGATCGCCGGAGGGAGTGACCTTCCTGGAGTTTGGGGAGCTGGAAGGAGGAGCCCCACCGGAGATTCAAGCTCCAGAAGTTCCAGAAGAAGGAGAATAGGGGTCTGAGCTTCCTGAGTGCCCAAACCACCTTCCCTCCACCTTTGTGAAAGGCAAACCCCGGAGCATTTATACACCTCTCTTACTCTATTTAAAAGTATTTTACTTACAATGCCACCACTTGTTTGTGCATTAAGTAGTAGGAGTTGAAATGAAACCCTTGTTGCATTATACCTTACTTTTCCAACAAAAAGAACCTTGTAGGCCCAGGATCGAAACTTATGCTTAGCCCTGCTTAGACCGGTAGCGTGAGTGATCTACCATCCCCCACAAAGATAGGATGATGTTCATGGTTGGCTATATTTGCTATCGTGGAAAATAACCTTGTGGAAGTAATAAATCGAGACCGGGCGGACAAGGTGTTGTGAGCCACTTGACTTGGAGGTCTTGTGAGCGGGTTCTCTCCACCTGTGTCATTAGGCACTGGATCATGGTTGGACATCTGCCAAGATTGAACACATGCCTCCTTCATAGCTGGTCAAATAACTCGTTTCGACCACGAAGCCTAACTATGTACGCTCGGGCCGGAATCCCTTCCTAGTTGGGTCATGAAGGACCACGAGCGGATGACTAGACTGTGGGCAAGCACCCTGATCGTCCTGGCCTGGCACCAAGGGAAGGCACTACTTGATCGACCTGGCTACCGTGAATCGCTATTCATGTCGGTACCGGGGGACCCGCGGCTACCCGAGCTATAATGAAGGTGACCCGCATAAGTGTGCCGACAGGCATACTTGGGTGTGATTGAGGAATAAACCTCTAGCTGGATTGGAATTCGATTCGAATCGTGGTCTCTCCCCGTCAGTGAGAAACTTGAAAGATCTTCCTCCCACTATAGAAACCTGAACTCTAATAAGTAACCAAAAGATGGTTATATGGTTTTATGCCAAGCACAATATGGTTATTATTGTTTGATAACTCAGTGATTGCTCTAGTACAGGTGCTAATGAGATCTATTTAATATTACTCAATCAACTGCCAAATAATGTTTTATGATTTATGAGAATACATGAGTAATTAGGACTTCTCTTTTATGCAAAAGTATGCTACCTCATGAGATCCACCTGATAAAGCCTTGCATAATCCTTGAAGTGTCTATGGTTATATATCTATGTCTCTGTCGGGTAAGTCTAGCTGAGTACAATTGAGTACTCAGGGTTTCTTTACCCTTGTTGCAGATGGTATGGTCTACTCTGGCTATTGTCAGGCATGCCTCTATCCTGCATGTGATGATGAGTGAAGACCATGGGCAATGGTGGATTCTGATGTCTCTCCTTGTTGCTTTTGATGGGACTGTACTAAGCATGGCAGTATATTTGTTTTAAACAGTTTGAAATGGGTGTTTGTGAAACCAGAACTTCCGCTACTCTGAATTGAACTTGGTGTTGTAATAACACTTCTTTAAACTCTGTTGTAATATTATTTCGTTTCGAACTTACCACTGTGAATGTGTGGTTACTGAATCGAGTACGATCTTGGGTTGTTACAAAAATTGTGGTTTGAAATCCTTCGAGATTTCAAGGACTACCGGGCTTATATGGGCTCTAGTGTGACAGTGTTGTCGGAAACGGTGACCATTGCACTAGTGCTCTTATGGTTGGGCGGTTCCGTGACAGCATATATGAGTGGAGTGTACGTGATCTTGATTTTAAAAGCATGACAAGTCTCTAAGGGTCAACAAAGCTTGACAAAACTCAATGCAAATACAAATAGTAAATATGATAGTGAATGTTTTCCTAATCTATCAGGCATGTATATATGGCTGTGGTAGGAGTTCAAGCTCTCATCATACAGAAACATATCATGTAATATTTTTAATTTTCAAAAGATAAATTCTCTAGAACTCTAGTATTGCTAGGAACAAGATAAATAGTATCTTAGACTTTTTTCATATCATACCTATCAACCACCTAGATTTAGCTCAAGCATTTCCAACCCACAAGTTTCAGGTTCAAAGTAAATCTTATGTCAAAATAGTTATGTCTAAAACTCGGGAGTCTAAAAACTAGGTACTTGAAAAGAATTATGGCAGAGCAACTATTCATCATTTCCATAGAGTTATCTTCAGAGTTCTTCATTTTATTATTAGCAACATCTAAACACACCTATTATTATTGCTAAGTAAAAACTCTCTTGAGGATAAAGTAGATAATGAAATGTATCTAAGTTGTAACTCTTGTGATTTATAATTATTTAAGTGTGAACCTTCATGTGCTCACATTTTTTTTGAATTAATCTATGTAATATAAAAGTAAACCTAAGAGGGTAAGGATACTTACCTGGGTACGTGGGGGTGCTCTCCCCCAAGCTGGATGTTGACATAGTCATTCATTTAGACAGTGTAGACTTACTTCACTTCTCTGAGACTTCAAAGATGATATTTGATGTAGTTGTACTTCTCAAAGTAGATAAAGTTATCTAATCATGTCTAGTCTTTCCAAATACTGCTAAACTCAAATAGACAACAAAGCTCGTGGAACAGATTAAGCGTTAGCGGTAAACCATTTATTCCTTGATTGTCTAGAGCCTTGCAGAATTCTTCTATTCAATATATTTTTAGATTTTCAATTTTATATGCAAATGACTAATGCAATATTTTTTTATTGCCTCCACAGTAAGTAGTTGGAAGACTTATTCACGTGGGGCTTAAAGGTTTTTCTTTTTGTAATGCAGTGCAATAATATAGATATGCTATGATTAAGATGATTATGCAATGGATTATACTAAGAGTGATATATATAAATATAACTAAAAATATTTATGGAAAGTAAATATGCTAGAGTGCAACTAATGCAATGTAGAGGAAAATAAATATGCAGATAACTTACTGAGTTTACCTTCCGGCTGAGGTTCGGAGATTTAGGTCCGTTGAACCGGACCTCTCTTCTAGTTCAAATGTCTTAAGGAGTATGGTCCACTCCTGATGAATACTTGAATGTTTGCTCTCTTGTGTTGGTGTTTCTGATGAAGTCTCTTTCCTCTTCCACACTTCCTCAGTCTGAGGTTTTGTTTCTTGTTTCCTCTGTAGTAGGAGATACATCCTCTGTTGGTGGTAAGACTTCTTTCTCTAGAGAACTCTTATCTTTATTATTGAATTGATCTTCATATCTTGTTAATTCTCCCAGATAGTCTGTCCATCCATCCTTGGTGGCTTGTTTCTTCTCTTTAGGAAATTGTAAGTGGATGATTTCATGGAGATGATTGCACTAGTGGTGTTGAGAAAAGATCTTCCTCAAATGAGGTGGACTTCATCTTCATCTCCCATATCTTAAACCATGAAGTCAGTGAGAACATAGTGATCTGTCATGTTGACCATGACATCCTTTGCTATTCCCTCTCAGACATTATGTTGATGTTTGATCCAATATCATAGAATATCTTGTAGAATGTACTTTCCTTGATCTTGCAATCAATGGTAGGTACTCCTGGATCATCTAGCTTAGCAAGGTAATGGTGATAGAAGGAGGTGATCAAACCCTAAATCGACAGTGTTGACGGAGTCTTCTCTTGGTTGTTGAGATTTATTCTTCCTCTTCTATTGTTGATGTTGTTCTTCCTTGTAGCTGTAGTTGTATCCTCGTAGGTGTATGACGTCTGAGGATGAGTCGGAACCTTGAGTGTAGGCTTCTCGGGAGTGAACTTCTCCTTCCCATCCTTGATTGTGAAACATATCTTGGCACTCCACTTGTTTCTTCAACCTCAAAGTCTGCCGATACAAACAAGTGTCCAACTCCTATGAAACTATATTCAATAACTCCCTTGGGAAAGCATAGTGTCTGATCTGCAAGTTGGCATGATGTTGACACTTGCTCCAAGGTCACAGACCACTTCTTAAAAAGTGTAAGCTCCAATGGAGATTGGGATGATAAGTCTCCCTGCATACCCGTTCTTCATGGTAGGGTGTCTTCCACCCACTCTCTTGATGGTACGGTGAAGAAGTGTCCTACTCATATAAACAACGCAGAGATCAAGTGCATGGGCTCTCCTGGTGGAAAAACACCAACAGAACCAAAAGTTTATTCATTCACTAGCCTAAACACATTGAGAAAAATTGAGTTGATGTTCTTATATTTCATTTAACCATGACATGCGTGATAAGATCAGAGGATGAGCATGAATGTAGTATTTCAACATGGCTAATCAGATTGCTTTAACACATGGAAAGAGTGTTTAATTTATTTTTACATGATTGAGATTATCATCTTCCAAGGTTGGATGTGCAACATTTTAGCCCATATGGTTAATACTATGAGATCAAGAAGTGATACTAGGATCAAACTTTAAAGAACAAACATGTTGAGTTTATCAGGTTGGATCATGTAAAGTTGCAGCTCAAACATGTTTAGATCTTTATTTATGTGAATACCCGAATCAAAGAACAACTTTTAGAGTGATGATTACTTACCTTTACCTTTATCATTGAAGAATGCTGGCATCGTAACCCTCATGGAAGCTTCCCTTGATCAACTGGTTGTGCATTAACGACTTGTCGTCTTGTTCCACTCCTCTCTCATCCTTGTTCTTCTGATCTTGAAATTTTTGTTGATCTTGTCTTGAAGTTTTGTTCACCCTCTTCCATGGATTGAGCGGATGAACATTTTATCCTTTCTCACTCGCCTTCTCCTTGCTCCATGGAATTCATCATGATGAATTAGCTACCTCTCTTTTGTGAAGGTTGTTTGAAGTTCATGTGTCTATCTCCAGTGTGAGTTCATCTCGGGACATCCCAATTTAATATTGAAAGTTTTCCTACAGGGGTTAGTCCAACAAAATATCCAATATCTACTACAACATACTATCAGTTCAAAAATCAACCTAGACAAGTCTAGATTAATTTAGGAAGACATTTTAACCTAAGCACCATGCTTAATTTAAAAGTCTTTAGAAGTAAAATCAAAATATCTTTGATTTAAACTAAGCACCATGCATAATTTAAAAGCTGTATGACTATACTTCAAAACCTAAACATATACTATAGCAGACGAAGGTAGCATGAGAGTATTATAGCAATTTACTCAAGTGAAGATGAAAGAGCATGATTAGCAATTTAGCACTTTGAGCATGCCTTCAAAAGTACGAACAACCTAGTTAATGTAGCAACATGGCAAAAGATATTTTTATGGTGGGTTATCCCTCAAGCTTGAATTTTGCAACAATCAAGATTGGATGAATCAAATTCAATGTTGCATGATGATTGTTGGACATACCTTATGTTTGTCATTCCTTCATTCTTTTTATTCTTTACCTAGAAAGGTTAGTGACAAAAATACCCGAAGGAATATAATCATATATTTCTATGCTCACTTTACAAGGGTAGGCAACAAAAAAAAGGTGAACACTTATGTTAGGATCTCAGAGGTTCTTGTTTTAGGACACTAAGCTTGTCCTAGGGAAACATTTTAAGATGTTGTTGACGGTCCTTAAATACAAAAATCAACCGTCAACTAAACAAGGATAAGGATCTATATGAAACCAATAACTAGAAATAAGGTTTAAACTAATAGAATTCCACGAGTTTTGGTGAATGTCTGTTTCTGCAGGGGGATATCAGGAAATATGGAGGAAAGGCCCACATGTCATGTTTACATAGAGATAATTATCATTCATACGAAAAAGAATAATCTAGAAGGGTCAAGAAGGCGCGGGAAGAAGCGAGAGGCCGAGCGGGCCCAGGGGCAGGGCGCCCGCCCTACCCCCTGGGGCAGCCGCCCTAGGGCAAGGCCCAACAGGGTCTGCCTTGTGGGACCACCTCTCCACCACCTTTGAGGTTGCATCTAAGCCCTCCATTAAGGTCGGTTTGATCCGACGGCCGCCGTTCATTTGAGGAGGCTATATAAGGAAGGCCCCTGACCCTGAGGAGAAGTGCCCTCTCTGACCTAATTTCATTCCATCTCAAGAGAAGAGGTCCCTGATCAAGCCCTAGAGCCTCCACATCAACTAGATCTCTAGTTTAGCATAGCTATATAGGATTAGAACTAGAAGGAGTCACCTCTCCACCGCCATTGAGGTTGCATCTAAGCCCTCCATTAAGGTCGGTTTGATCCGACGGCCGACGTTCATTTGAGAAGGCTATATAAGGAAGGCCCTTGACCCTGAGGAGAAGAGCCCTCTCTGACCTAATTTCATTCCATCTCAAGAGAAGAGGTCCCTGATCAAGCCCTAGAGCCACCACATCAACTAGATCTCTAGTTTAGCATAGCTATGTAGGATTAGAACTAGGAGTCAATCTTCGATTGGTTTTCGGATCTGTCAGGAGGATTATTGGTAATTCTCTCTCTAGTTCTTCATTGTTCTTCATTTGTTCTTCAATATTATGAATATGACTTTGCTCTACTTCATTATATCTTACTCTATTTGATTATGTTCTCAATTATATTGTTCTTAGTGTATTATGATTATATGCTTGGCATAGTTAGATCTGAATCATAAGCATGTTTAGGATCGTATAGCGTTTATCCATTAGCGTTGTGGGTAAATGATAGATATTATTTGATTATGTTCTCAATTATATTGTTCTTAGTGTATTATGATTATATGCTTGGCATAGTTAGATCTGAATCATAAGCATGTTTAGGATCGTATAGCGTTTATCCATTAGCGTTGTGGGTAAATGATAGATATTGTGTAGGAGTGGTACCTATACCGTATTTATCTGTGATTGTACCCTACATTCTGGATCGTGAGGTAGATCGCGGGAGTGACAGTCCTGTTGAGTCCTTTGTAGTCCTCCTCCCATTTGTAGGGCAGGCAGAGCAGTTCTATTATGGGGAAGTGATTGCTATGTTCTTCATCTTCCTTAGTAATACTCACTACACATGAATATCTCTTTTCTTGCCATGATTGCCAAGTGTAATTGCACTAATCATAGTATGCTAGATTGTATAGTTAAGAATGACTTAGGAAATATCTTTGTAGTTCGTCCTAATTCCATATTCCATACTAATGACTTGCTAGAATATCTATTGAGGTGCTTATCATTATCTTATGTGGCTACATATATGCTGATCAGTATTTATCTTTTGTCACTATTCATTCATTATCTATATCTTATGTGACACTTATCTCGTACTGAGTGAGATAGATGAAAACTCTCCATTACACATGCAGTGATACTCATTAATACTCATTCCTCATTTATTCCTTAGTATCCCTTCCTAGTGGTAAAAATATAAATAACGATACCTAGAATACTCCTGGTTAAAATGTTACATCGGTATTATCTGTGCGCTTGCAGAAACACATTTCTATTCATATTCACTTAGAGCAATTGTATATTTCAATACCGCATGCATGCTGGGGATGACAACCTGGCTTAAGTGTCATGAGAGGTGGTTAACCCTTTTTGGCGTCGTTATCAGAAATAGAATTTATTCTACTTTTGGTAATGACGTTAAGAAGTATCAACAATCATTTTTGGCGCCATTGTCGGGGAAGGTTGATTAGCTATTAAAAGGAATAAATGAGTTATCACTTGCATCACTAATGGATTGAGAAAACATCAATTCTCTACTCGTACAGCCTTACCCTTGATCTTTGCCTATTTTTCCTATCATTTTATGTAGGGAAATGTATGAATAGGTTTGATCTTCCAGACAATTTTGTTGAAAATCCCGAAGCCTTAATCAGAAGAACAAAAGCCAAGCTCAAGAGAGTAACAGAATCATCACCATCAACATTTTAGTTTGAAGCTTCGTCCAATCAAGGAGATCATCGAAACATCGCTCGAGACTTGACACTAGAGTTCGAAGCCTTGGCAAACAAGTCAATCCGTGAGTTCTCAGCCCCCACCACGGACAACATCCGCACTGGACCTGCTGTGGACATTGATCGGTCATTTGAGCTCAAGCCTGCGCTCATCAACATGGTGCAAGCAAACCAGTTCTGTGGGAAGGCACATGAAGACGCCAGTGCTCATCTCCAACACTTCCTGGAGATTTGCAGCACATTCACTATCAAGGACATCCCCAGAGACGCCATACTACTTCGCCTTTTCCCATTCCCACTCTTGGGAAGAGCGAAGCAGTGGTTCTATGCAACCAAGGAGAAGAATACTATGTGGGCACTATGTTCCACTAATTTCCTAGCAAAGTTCTTTCCCATGGGAAAGACCAATGCTCTCTGTGGGAAGATTTCAAGTTTTCAGCAACAACACGACGAGTCCATTCCAGAAGCATGGGAGCGCTTCCAAGACTACATCCTAGAATGTCCCCATCATGGAATAGAGAATTGGTTACTTATGCAGACCTTCTATCATGGGCTCAGCAACAGCACACGGGAGACCATGGATGCTGCTGCCGGAAGAGCATTCCTATCACTTACAATACCACAAGCCATAGCTCTTGTGGAGAAGATGGCATCCAACCAAGGTTGGAGTGAAGAAAGAACTCAAACTCGCAAGAAGAGTGGAGGTATGCACCAGCTCAAGAGGTAGACATGCTGTCAGTAAAGCTAGACCTGCTCATGAAGAGGCTCGATGAAAAAGCTGGAGAGAAGAAAGAAGTTATGAACATTTACGACTCTCACATGACCTGTGAGGAGTGTGGAGACACTGGACACTCAGACAATCATTGTCTAGAAGTGCAAGAGGATGTAAACTACATCAACAACAACAACTACAACCGTCCTCAGCAAAATCAAGGTTGGAACCAACAACAACAAAGGCCTAACTACTCAGGTAACTACTTAGGTAATTATCAAGGTAACAATTCTTATAATAATCCTAGTTTTCCACCTTTGAGAGAGTTAGTAGCTAATCAAGGAAAGTTAATGGATAACATGTCTAAGAAAATAGCATCCAATGATAAAATATTAGAAACTATAAATAATAGAATGGATAATTTTTCTATTGTCATCAAGAATCAAATTAGCTTTAATAAAATGATTGGATCTCAGCTAACCCAAATAGCTGCTGCTGTTCCTACCACTAACCCCGGTATTCCATCACAACCGGAAGGATTAGAATCTGCAAATCTTGTAGACATATTTGATGCAGGTGCATATTGGAACAACCCCACTGAATGGTGGTGTGGCGACTCTATGCCAACCAAGAAAGGGGACCCGGGACGACCCGTCATCCCAATCTCCATTGGCACCATGGACTTTCCTAAAGCACTTTGCAACTTCAGCGCAAGCGTTAATGTCATGCCCAGGTAATATACGAAAAAATCTTTAATTATCCTTTATCAGATACAACCCTGTGTTTGTAGCTTGCAGATCGGACACTGTGCTACCCAAGAGGAATATTAAAAGATATTCGTGTCCGGATTGGTACCTCATATGTTCCAACAGACTTCATGGTGATAGAAACCGGTGTTGATGAGAAGTCACCCATCATCCTTGGGAGGCCGCTCTTGAACACTGCTAGAGCTGTCATCTATGCTAGCACCGCCAAGATCAGTTTCTTCATCAAAGGGAAGAAGGAGACATTTACCTTCAAGAACAAAACCATACAAGCTCCCGAACAACCTCAAGATGAACCAATGAAGAGGACCAATGGAAGGAACAAGCAGAAAAAGCAGAACAAGAACAAGAACAAGAAGCAAGTACGAACAAAATCAGCGAAGATGGTCACGGCACTCCACAATAATCAAGATCACCAAATCAGATCCTCTCATTTGATCAAGAAGGACGACCTAGGTGTCCCAACCATTGAATGCACAATCAACATATGCTCCTTTCAGAAGGCAATCTGCGACACCGGATCGGGCGTCAACATTATGGCCAAGTTGACCTATGAGTTTCTATATGGTACAATGCCTCTACACCCAACATACACCCAACTCCAGATGGCAAATAAGACATGCCGCGTCGTCGAAGGCATAGCAAAAGATGTCCCCATCCAGATTGATGACCACTTCATCTCTACAGACTTTCTAGTCGTTGATATGGGAGAAGATGATTATGATCCACCTATCATCCTTGGAAGGCCATTCCTAAGCACCACCAAAGCTATCATCTACATTGGGACAGGAGAAGTGTACCTACACTTCCCCTCTGAGAAGGTATGTCGTTACTTTAATGCTAATTACATTGTTGAAGAATCTAAGCAGAATAGAACAAGAAGAAGACGTCGCTACCGCAACCAGAAGAGGTAGAACACCAAGGACGGATGGGCAGACTATAAAGGAGAAGTATCAAGATATGAAGAGAGATACCCCAACGAAGAAGAAGAGTCAATATGCGCAACACTACTCTCGAGGCTAAACACACCACAAACTCCAAGGTTGGGAAATGAAAGATCATTCTACGACTACCCTAGGCACGAGAGCGGAGAATCTTGTGAAGAAGGAGAGGTATGTCCTTTCAATTGTAACGAATATCCAGAAACAAGAGTTTGTCCTAGGAAGGCTACCACACCAACACAAGTGTGGAGAGAAAAAGAAATCATACCAGAAGAAGAAGCACAACCGGAGGCGCCAGCTATGCCGTCTAATGAGCCCCAGGACAACTAAGGACGTAAGGAGTCCTGTTCGGAGGACTTAAACCACCGAACGTCGTGCCAAGAGGAAAAACTTGGTAGTTATCTTTTCCCTTAATTATTTACTTTTCCCAAATTAGTTAATCATGTTTACACCATCTTTAAAAAGAAAATAAAAATGTTTAAAACTATGAAGCCCCATGTGAATAGACTTGTGGCATAAAACCCATGAGTATACTCACTGTGGTGGCATAAAAATAAATAAATATGTTTTTGTCTTATAAAATGAAAATATAAAAATAAGAGAGTTTATGATCCTACTAGATAATAACATTCATTAGAGGAAGCTTGACATGATCAAAGCTAGAAGATTTATGACTAACACTTAATCAGTTCCACAAGCTTTGTTGTCTATTTGAGCTTTCACAGAATTCAAGGATCAACGGAGAACAGTAACCAGAGAACACCTCTGCTACCCATCAACTACATCAGAAGAAATTACGTCAAAATCTAGCTTGGGGGAGAGCACCCCCATACTCAGATAAGTATTACTACCTATCACTTTTTATATCTACACTTTGATAAAAATAAAAAGATGAATAATTATAGAAACCCAATAAATATTTTCCCGCTTATATACATATGTGTTTTTGATTAGTTAAGAGTTTGCTAATAAATGATAGAGAGAATAAAATAAAATAGCTATGCTAAAATGAATCCCAGTAATAAACTCTTAATATGGAGATGATGAATAGTTGCTCTGTCGTAATACCTTTCAAGTACCTAGTTTTCAAATTTGAACTCTCACCCAAGTTTAGGCATAACTGTTATGATTTGAAATTTGCTCTAAACCTAAAACTTGTGGGAGGAAGTACCTGATCTAAGTCTAAGTCATTGACGGATATGATATGGGAAGGTTTGAGTTGCTATTTATCTACTCCTAGAGACACTAGAATTCTGGAGAATTTTATCTTTTCAAAACTTTAAAAATGCTACATGATGAGTTCCTGTATGATGAGAGTTTAAATTCCTACCACAGCCACATATACATGCCTACTAGATTAGGAAACCACACATTTTTACATACTACTTATGAGCATTGAGTGTGGTCAAGCTGTGCGACCCTCAGAAACTAGTCATGCGGTCTGAATCAAGATTCACTTACACTACACCCATATATGCTACTTCTATCCTAGGAGTACGCATCCATATAAACTACACCCACATACACTGCTTCTATCCCAGAAGTACGCATCCACATATATCCACCTATTTTCATCTCCAGATCCACCAAAAATATTCTGCTCCTAATCCGGGAGAGAATAGCATAAATATTCTCCTATTCCTGTTTTATCCCTGTAAAATAAAGGCTCCAGTCAGTGTTCGCTTTATAGCTCTACAAGGATGAGTGCTCTTAAAAAAAGAAAGAAAAAGAGAGACGAGAAAATAAAAATGGGCAAGTGCCCGCCAACCTCAAAAAAAAGAAAAAAATTACTATCGAGCATATCATTCCCTCCAAAAGGTTTCAAATACAAGAAAGGTATATCTATCAGAAAGGGAGCAAAAGTAGAATTAGACTTTCACCTTTGCTATCATCATCAGCATTTACCACCATCATCATCATATACCATTCATTCGCCACACATGCACATCTTGATTTGACTTATTGATCGGTTCCTTTGGATCCGCGGTTTGACTATGCAACATATGTCTTGTAAGTATATATACGCTATCTCCCACCTATGAGCTCCAGATATCAGCCTATTAGAAGTAGGGTGAGAGAGAACGCAATACCATAATGTCTTATACCACAAATACCACATATCTGAGAGAAGGCATACACCATTAATGCCTTGGTAAGGATCCAGAAATACCACAAAGGAGAGACTGAGAGAGTCATACAAGGAATCTCTGAGTTTTATTTTGAAAATCCCTAAAAACTCTAGAGCTATAGTTGATTAAAAGAGCAAGGTACATGGTGCTTGACTGGACTGTTCTATCTTTCAACTACCCAAGACGCAGGTGACGGTTACAAGCCCCATGGTGGAAGGTAAAATGAGTAAGTTTTTTATCTTAATAGTTGTTCTAACCCAGAGATGAGATCTTATTTGAAAGCATGTGTACCTGTAAGGCGTGAAAGCATTGCAGCAACTCCTGATCCATCATTGAGACTATCTTTGCTCAGGGACGAGCAAAAGGTAAGCTTGGGGAGCTTGTTGACGGTCCTTAAATACCAAAATCAACCGTCAACTAAACAAGGATAAGCATCTATATGAAACCAATAACTAGAAATAAGGTTTAAACTAATAGAATTCCACGTGTTTTTGTGAATGTCTGTTTCTGTAGGGGGATATTAGGAAATATGGAGGAAAGGCCCACATTCATGTTTACATAGAGATAATTACCATTCGTACGAAAAAGAATAATCTAGAAGGGTCAAGAAGGCGTGGGAAGAAGCGAGAGGCCGAGCGGGCCCAGGGGCATGGCGCCCGCCCTACCCCCTGGGGGGGCCGCTCTAGGGCAAGGCCCAACAGGGTTTGCCTTGCGGGACCACCTCTCCACCGCCTTTGAGGTTGCATCGAAGCCCTCCATTAAGGTCGGTTTGATCCGACGGCCGCCGTTCATTTGAGGAGGCTATATAAGGAAGGCCCCTGACCCTGAGGAGAAGATCCCTCTCTAACCTAATTTCATTCCATCTCAAGAGAAGAGGTCCCTAATCAAGCCCTAGAGCCACCACATCAACTAGATCTCTAGTTTAGCATAGCTATGTAGGATTAGAACTAGGAGTCAATCTTCGATTGGTTTTCGGATCTGTCAGGAGGATTATTGGTAATTCTCTCTCTAGTTCTTCATTGTTCTTCATTTGTTCCTCAATATTATGAATATGACTTTGCTCTACTTCATTATATTGTTTATGATTTTACTCTATTTGATTATGTTCTCAATTATATTGTTCTTAGTGTATTATGATTGTTGACACAAAAAGCGTCAGGATCTGCGAACACCTCGGGCTTATACCCGAAATTCGATATCCGGAGGCGTGCCAGTCGATTTGACCAGTTAATCGACAAGGACGATAACTAGAACAAGATTCAATCTAGACAACGGCGATGCGCCCGGATGCTGAGATTGAGGCTTGATTAGGATAACTAGAGCAGAGCTAAACGAGACAACAGCGATACGCCCGGATGTCAAAGCTCAGAGATACTCCCACGCGGAACTTACAAGGATTTGATGGAGATCAAGGTGATGCAGCACGTCGAAGGTTGAAGAACTCGTTGATAAGCTAAGACTAATGCAAAAAAGAGTAAATTGCGATAAACGTAGAATAAGAGTAAAATTGATTTGTTTGATATTGGATTGATATCTTTACACACAGCCCTTGGGCACATATTTATACTCTCGCATGAAGAGTTGTACAACAACACGACTCGTACCTTTCCTAAAACAAACTCCTAACTTTAAGGAAACTGACTCGCGCAGGAATCGGATCTAAAATAACAATATTTATTTTCCTAAACAAACACACCTATTTTAAAGGAAAATAAACGACTCATGCAAGAGTCGGACTCAAACTGCTATAATAATACTGGTATAAAATCACCAGTTTCCTTATATCTCCCCCTCGATGAAAACTTTCCATCGGCAGATCCCTTCAATCCGCGGCTTCCTTCTTTGGCCACCGGTAATCCTCTGCTGACATCAAACGCTAAGTCACCCTGTGCTCATCGGCATCCCATGCCCATCGGCATCGGTAATACTTCCCGATCGGCAACCTTATACTAGTGACTTGTCTTCACCAATCACTCTATCAACATTCGACATCGGCAACACCTCCTCATCGGCAACATCTGAGACTTCTAGCTTTCATCGGCAGCACACTTAGTCTTCCCACAGCACACTCCCATCGGCAATACTGACTCATGACTTCCCGATGCCGATGGAAAACGGCTGCTGATCAACACAAGTCTCAGCTTATTTGACACGTGCCGAAAAACGGTGTCAACAATGATTATATGCTTGGCATAGTTAGATCTGAATCATATGCATGTTTAGGATCGTATAGCGGTTATCCATTAGCGCTGTGGGTAAATGATAGATATTGTGTAGGCGTGGTGCCTAGACTGTATTTATCTGCGATTGTACCCTACATTCCGGATCGTGAGGTAGATCGCGGGAGTGACAGTCCTGTTTAGTCCTTTGTAGTCCTCCTCCCGTTTGTAGGGCAGGCAAAGCAGTTCTGTTATGGGGAAGTGATTGCTATGTTCTTCATCTTCCTTAGTAATACTCACTAGACATGAATATCTCTTTTCTTGCCATGATTGCCAAGTGTAATTGCACTAATCATAGTATGCTAGACTGTATAGTTAAGTATGACTTAGGAAATATCTTTGTAGTTTGTCCTAATTCCATGCTAATGACTTTCTAGAATATCTGTTGAGGTGCTTATCATTATCTTATGTGGCTACATATATGCTGATTAGTATTTATCTTTTGTCACTATTCATTCATTATCTATATCTTATATGACACTTATCTCGTAATGAGTGAGATAGATGAAAACTCTTCATTACACATGCAGTGATACTCATTAATACTCATTACTCATTCCTCATTTATTCCTTAGTATCCCTTCCCAGTGGTAAAAATATAAATAACGATACCTGGAATACTCCTAGTTAAAATGATACATCGGTATTATCTATGCGCTTGCAGAAACACATTTCTATTCATATTCACTTAGAGCAATTGCATATTTTAATACAGCATCTCTCTGGCATGCTAGGGATGACAACCTAGCTTAAGTATCATGAGAGGTGGTTAACCCTTTTTGGCGTCGTTATCAGAAATAGAATTTATTCTACTTTTGGTAATGACGTTAAGAAGTATCAACAGATGTGTTTTTAGCGACATGGTTTCCCTACTATTACCTATCTCAAGATTTACACAATGAGATCTACAATATTTATGATAAACATATGCATCGACAACCACCCTTTTGAAGTATTTGTAAATAGAAAATGTTAGGGTGTTGGAGATGTCATGTGTGGTAATAAAGAGACCAATGGGTATGGGAGATGTCTCATATGAGCATGGATTTAAAGGGATTGTTAAGGAATAGATTTCATGCTCATAGATATCATCTTTCTCTCCAATCTCTGTGGTTAATTCTAGATGGATGTTTAAAATTCCACTTGGATTGGTAACTCTCAAATTGGTCTTGTTTGGGGCCTCCTCTATACTTGGATGATTCATATTTTCAACTAGATTTAAAACTAAACCAAGGCTAGAGAAAGATTGCTCCCAAACCATGGCTATACAAGCAGGGCGAAGCTCATAGCCATTTATAAGAATGAGGGGTGAAGAAAGTGGAGTCTCCAACAAGTCGCCCTTTAGAGTAAAATATTTATGAATGTGGTAAGGTGAAAATGGTAAAGTGAGAAAGATGGTAAAAAAGAAAAAGGAAAAAGGTAAACGGATGAACTCGGTTCGAAACTAGTTCAGCTACCGTTCCCCAGCAACGGTGCCAGAAAGCTTGTTGGTATTTTTTAACGCAAATAGATAAATTCGAAAGCGCACGGATACCGTTGTAGCTTTCACCCATGAGTATTCCAAGGGTATCGATTTCCATGGGGAACGTGAAGTGAACTAGATAAGAACTAAGAATGTCCAAGGATAGATAAGATAAATGGGTAGAGAGATTTTAGAGTTTTCTAAGGGGTTCTATCTAATCAAAGGCCCACTATACTCTACTTACTTTGGAGCAACAGTACGTTCCTGGCTCTCGAATAAGAATGGGAAAAAGATAGTCGGGGGGAGGCTGCCAAAAGCTCTACGAAAACACCAACCCGAACGTGGTGGACTACAAAGGCCTTACAGAGCTGTCACCTCTGGGGCTACCACAACTATCCATAGGATTGGGCGCAAACTCAGGTAAACTCTAGTCTAGACACCACGTCTACAATATCGCTTACTACTCTAATCCCGATTGTAAACTAGAGCACTCAATACGAGCAGAGATCCCATAAATAGAATAAAGTAATAACTCAAATAAGATACTTAGAAATAATAAATGAAGAACCTGGAGATTGCTCTGAACTAGATGCTACAAAGGTACAATATTGAGGAAGATCCGATAGATCCGGCTCCTCCTAGCTCTCTCCTCCTCTCTCTCACCTCTAATTACAACTAGATGAACTAGAACTAGAAGAACTAGATCTAGACAACTAGAGGGACTATCTCCTTCTCTATAATTGAAAGCCTAGCTTTTGCTCTGGAGAAGAATAATGAGATGAGATGATCCTCAGGGGTCAGGGGCCTTGCTTATATAGCCTCCTCAAATGAACATGGACCGTCAGATCAAACCGACCTTAAGCGAGTAGTTTAGATTCATCCTCAAAGGTGGTGGAGCGCGATCCACGAGATTGACCGTGATTTGTCATAGGGGTAGGGCGGGCGCCCTAGGGGCTAGGGCGAGCGCCCTGACTCCGGGCCCGATCTGCCTCTCGTTCATTCCCGTGTCTTCTGGAACCCTCTAGAGTACAAAAAATTGTGCGGTTGATAATTATCTCTATGTAAACATGACATGTGGGCCTTTCCTTGGTATTTCCTGATAACCCCCTGCAGAAACAGACATTCACCAAAACTCGTGAAATTCTGTCATTATAAACCCTAATTGAAGCTATTGGTTTCATTTAGATCCTTTTCCTTGTTTAGTTGACGGTTAAAATTGGTACTTAAGGACCGTCAACAGGGAGCTCTGAAAGGTACTTAGGGGGTCGGGCGCCCCCCTATGACCTGTGGGCCCAGCTAAGTCTTCTAGAATAGGACCCCACTGGTCAGGGACCTTGTGGGAGAAAGTAGCCCCCATAGGGGGGTCGGTCGACCCCCCTATGACTCCTCTGAGTTGCCTCTGCCTTCTAGAAGGCTAGCCCATGTGTCATAGAGCTTGTTGGTCATTTATGTGATGTTTATCCACTGGTGTGGGTCCAGAGATCCATGTGCTAAGCTCCTAGAGCGTAGATATTGATCCAAGGGTTAGAATCGGCTTGGACCACTCTCTCTTGGATTGTGGTGATGTGGAAGGCCAGGAAGCCTCCAAACCCAGGTCAATCGACCTGTGTTTGGGGCCATTGGCTCTTGCCTTTATGTGGGACCTCCTGGATAGTTGTAGAGTGTAGTGGTATAGGAGTTGTGCCTGCTGGGTCCATATGCAGGTCGGCCGACTTGCATATGGGGCCTCCAGCACTCCAATTTGCCTGGTTTACACTCCTGCATACAAATAATGACATGTACATGTGGAACCATGTTATTTGCACACAAGTTACTCTACACTTGCTTACTAGTTTTCTAAACAATGTTTTGTTGATGGTTTTGAAGGTGTAAAAACATGGTGAAATTACCGTCAACAAGATCCCCCATACTTACATCTTTGCTCGTCCTCGAGTAAAGGATCAAAGTAAGCATAACTATGATATTCTCAAAGCATAAGAAAGCATAAAGATTCATTTAAGACACTTTGTTATACAAGTGGGATATGTGGTATTTTCTGGCATATATCCTTGAGAGGTTGATAAATGGAATAGTTCTCAAGGCAAAGTCATCTTACCAAATCATATTTTAGTACTTGGAGTTTTTGATAATTTTTTCAAAATAAAGCACATAAGCCAACTTACTCCTCATATAGCACTCTAGATCACTCACAAGGTATATGATTCCTTACCAAGGCATAACATGAGGTTGCCTTATTTTTATCTTCCTACTTCTAAATGGCTTATATGGAGCTTAGGTAGGGATAAACAATGTAGCATACTTGCATTACTTATATTGTAAAGTCAAAACAAGGATCCAAGGAGAAAAGTGTCATAATCCTAGATCAAGATGTGCATGTGTATGGAATATGATAGTGGACTTTATTGTACTCTTTAACTATGTATGATCTCTCTAACTTTATGATTATTTGAGACATGGCTATCTCTTTTTTCTGAGCTTCACTTGCTCATCATTTTTTTTCTTCATGAGCTTTTTGATTGCTCATCTTTTTTTTTATTTTTTTTATAGCCATATCTCTTTTTTAGAATTTTGAGAGAGATCATAACATATTTCTAGAGTATTTATTGGATGAAAATGGAACATGTAAATGATGAAAGGTATGTTTTGCGTACTTCCAATGTAGAAGCAGCGTATATATGTGGTGTGTGCGTGACTTTGATCTTTGAACTATGAAAAAATTCTCAACAAGGGTCAACAAGGTTTGACTAAACTCAAAGCAAATACAAGTAACATATGAGGAAGGTTTTTGATCATGTATAAACATATATGTCTTTGGTAGGAGTTTTCTCACTATAGAGGAGTAGTGACATTATGGTTTTATGATATTTTCAAAAATTAATCTCCAAGTACTTTAAATAGATAGGGTATGAATCATGAGCCAAGAACTTATATCACATTCATCAATAACTTAGTCAATATGATTCCCTATCATGATATTTTCCTACTAGTATAAGCAAAAGCAAGAAGTCATCTTTATGACGCTTTTACCCTTCGAACGTCATAGATCATGTCACTTTTCAAATTTTAAGTTCAGATGCAATCTTCTTGTTTTTATTCAATATTAAAAAGGGAATTAAACTAAGCAATTAATTTCATGAAGAAATAGTATTTTATTTTTATTTTTATTTTTATAAGGGAAATGAGTAAAGTAAATAAAAGCATAAAAGAAAAAGGGAAGAGATGTGGCAAACCAGACAATAAGAATGTTGAGGTTGAGTAGATGCTGGCTGGTGGGCCTAGAGATCCTTGGTGGGGTCGGCCGACCCTACTTAGGAGCCTTCAGCTACGTCGGTTCCTGAAATCAGATGTCTTACCTCTGAATAGCTCTCTGCACAGTCAGTTATGTCTGGAAGCTCCTAATGAGTATCGGCAGATACTAAAAAGTGGCCGTTGGTGCCCAAATTTTTTATGGAATGTGCCATGGCCATGTACATCACCATGCAGTGGTCATTTTTGTCAAATGGCCTGTTGGGATGTCGACCGACATCCCCCATACTTTTTTCACTACATACCAGAGCACAGAACAGAAAGATCAAATGCAGGGGTTCTACTGGTTGCAACACACCAGCAGAACCAAGAGTTTCATTTGTCATTGATAGCTTAGGCACATGTTCATTAATTCATGAGTGATAGACTAACAAGCCTAAGTTTCTTGTTGCTATGAAGGGCTAAGGTGTGTCAAAGGAGAATATGGAGAGAGAGGGTCCTAAGGCCTTAGCGTAAGGGATGACAAGCATCTTGTCATGCTCTCTTCTATCAAAGCCATGATGTAGGTTGTGTTGATGGCTCTAGAGGATGACTAAGGAGAGGGAGAGGTGAAGAAGAGAGTCCAACGTCCTTCGCCTCTGTTTCACTTGGATTGTGCCGGAAATAGGAGAGGAATATTGGTCCAACGCTCAGGAGAAACGAGCTTGGCTGAAGGGGCCAAATCCATATCGGCTGACCGCTTTTTGGAAGTTTTGGCTCGACCTAGCCAGGATTGAAGGTCCCACGGGTCAGGTTCTACGACCCGCGTAGCGTCGGGCCCTAAAGCTTACTAAGACGATCGGCCGACACCCTTTTGGGGCCAAATGGGCCCAAATTTTGCATGGGAGGAGCTAAGGCTAAGTCTAAGCTAATCCTAAGGTCAAACATGAAAATTGAATAGAAAATTTAAAACATGTAGATTTTAGTTTTAAGTTAGATTAAGGACAAAATCTATCATGTTAATTTCATGCTCAGGTGATTCATGTTCATGAAAAAGATTGAGACATTGACCATTTACCTTTAAATGTGTTGCAGCTATAATCTCGAAGCGTGATGATTCCATGGGTCACAACATTGATGATGAAGAATGGTCTTTCTCCTGTGGATCATCACATTGTACTCAGACCTTGATTCGTCTCTTATGAATGATCTCATGACTTACCCCCACCAAAATTTGGAAGTTATCCCACATGGGTTAGTCCAAAAGTACAACTAAATTCCATACAAGTATATTTTAGGTTCATAAATCAAACTTGACACCATGTTTAATTTGATTAAGGCAGGCTATTTAACCCAAGCACCATGCTTAATTTAATGAGTCTTTGGAAACACGATCGCTATTCCAAACCAAAGCATACTTATAACAGAAAAAGGAAGCATGAAAGAATAAAGAGAGTCATTTTAAGAAGAGACAAGAGCATGGATGGTGAACCAGATGAGCATTTGCATTTTTTTTATTATTTCTATGACTTAGCAAGATGAGCAAGGTATAAAGAGAAAGCAAGGTAGAGACAACCAAACAAAATTAAGCAATGAAGCATGAAATGAATTTCTTAGAGAAATCCACTCCCCCACACTTGGATTTTGCAACATTTGATAATGAGCAAATCCAAGTCTAGGATGTGGAATTTTCTTTTGAATGTGCTTCATTATTGAAGGATGTTTGGTTCGACATACCTTGTGTTTTGCTCCATCATTCTTTTTGTTCAAACCTAAAATGGTTAGTGACAAAAATACTCGAAGGAACACTTTCACAAATATTCCCTTAATCTCATTTTATAAAGTCATTTTATTTATTTCAGAATTTAGGGAAACTAAAAATATTTTTATTTTATTTTATCTTATTATTATTATTATTGATTAATTTTAATTAATTGATTTTTTTAATAAGAAAACTTTAATAGAAAAGAAAAAGGCTCGGGTTATCTCCTGAAAGTGCTTATTTTTTAAGACACAAGCTTGTCTTTGGGAAACCTTCAAGTTGCATCTCATGTTGGTGAAGCGGTTTCCCCTTCAACTCCAACATTTGCGGACCTATCCTCAAGACCAAAACCACTATGAGATTTGCAAAATTTATGGTAGACAAACACATCTACAACCAACCTTGCAAAGATTTTAGAAACAAGAAGCATGAAGGGGTTGTAGATCATGAGTGTAGTGATGGTCGACGGAAGGATTGATTTGGGAGATTTCTCACTTGAGCATGGATTTGATGGGAAGACCGGGGAATAACTTCCATGCTCATGGATATCGTTCTCCCTTTCAAGGAGTGGGTGAGCCCTTTCTTTCTCATGACATTTCAAGTCATCCTCAAGGCTTGAATGGGTCATGGTTGTTAGCGAGATTGTCATAAGCTCACCCCTTGGATCAAGAACAGGTTTGGATTCTATCCCTTTGATGAGAGGTCAGGAAGACCAAACGGGTAGATAATCTTCACCTAGTCTATGACCAAGCTTCTCATTTCCTAAAGTGTTCTCCAAGATTCTCATGAGTGGCCTTCCGATAAAGGTGAGATGAAAGGAAAGTCTAGGAAGGTCAAAGATATGGAAATCTAGGAAGATCTTGAGATCATCAACCACCACAAGAATATCATGAAGGACTCCTAAAAAATCAAGGATTTGACCATTGGGGAGTCTAAGGGCTTTTGAGATTGGGATAGATGATCCTTTGATGATGTTGGAACATAGAAATGAGGAATGATGTTGATCCCGAGGCTAGGATCATAGCAGATTTCGCCATCAATGCCCAACACTTGATAGGATACTCTCCTTACATGTGTCGGCATTTTAGCAACTTCTTTTGAAGACTCGGCCTCATCCAACCATTCTTAGCTTACAACGGTAGATAGAGGCTCTAACCGTTGACTATGCTCCTCTTGGTCAAATTTATGGACCTTATGGCTTCCATGCCTTGGGTGCCTTACTGAATTCCCAGAGTCATTAAGTGGGTCATCATAAGACTTGAATGAAGGAACACATGGCGGATCATCAGGATTAAGGATTGGTTCATAAATGGGTTCGTATGATAAGTCAGATGTGGGCATAGAGAAGGAGAGGATAGATTTGGCTTCTAAACACTTTAGTTCTCGTTCTATAAGCTCACTCGACATTTCTTTATCAGGTATCCCAAACTTTTCCTGATGTGCCATGTGGGAAGTCGAGGCACATGATGATGTTGATTTGGGAGGCTTTCGAAGAGATCGCTTCATGAGAGGTCTAGAAAGATGTTTCTTAGAAGGTCTCTTTTGGAGACGATAATTTTGGGCATTCCCAAAACGAGCGATCAGATGAGAGGTTGGCCTCGAACTAGAAGGAATGGTTTAGGTGTTGGATTTCTTCTTCCTTCGAGAATTGTGGTATTTGTGGTTTAGGATTGATGGCAAAATCTTTGGATAGGAGTGGTGGTGATTTGGCTATCAAGATTTCTTTTCTAGGGGCTAGTTTTTTTCCTTCTGTGGGTCCTTCATTATAAACATTAGTGTAGGGGATGTTTTCAAGAATCTTCATGAGAAGACTCTTCCCTTCACTAATGGGTAAACACAGGAAGGCTCCCCTTGAAGTCATATCAAGAAGTTGTGCGGAATCTTTGCTTAGACCGCCATAAAAGTGTTGTAACAATGTTGGCTCGGTTATAGCAAGATCAGGGCCAGATGATACTAGATGTAAAAGACAAGCCCATGCCGCACCTAGAGATTCCTTTTCCTTTTGTTTAAAGGATAGGACCTCTATTCGAAGATGAACAACACGAGAGATAGGGAAAGCTAGGCAGAATTTGGATTGTAACTTTTCCCATTCTCTGTTTGCACTATCTATGTGGCGAAGGTACCATCGTTTGGCTATTCCCGTCAAAGAAAATAGAAATAGCTTCCACTTAAGGGTACCTCGCCTCATCCCATGGATGTGGACACATGAACACAATTGTTCAAAGTCAAGTAGGTGAGTGTATGGATTTTCATCTTCGTCCCTAGAAAAAGGTTTTTCCTGAACCATCGCTATGAGACTTGGGCGAAGGTCATAACAAACGGCCAATACGGCCTGAGATGAACTAAGTGGCTCCAACCCAGTGCCCGTTGGAGCACCATACTCAAAGAGAGGTGTTTGATCCATATGTGCGTATGAAAAGAAAGGAATAAATCAAACAAAGATAAATAGGACCACTAGGTTCTAGTTAAAACAGCTACCGTTTCCCGGCAACTGCGCCAGAAAGCCTGTTGACACCAGAAGTGGCAAATGGGTAAAAGACTGCAAGTGTATGGCTGTCAAGTGTAGCTTTCACTGGAAGTATTCCAGGTATCGAATTTTCCTCAGGGAACGAGAAGTGAATTAACTAGTTATTAAGGTTATGTCCTATGATGAGACAAAGGAGACTATGATAGTTGGGTTGAGAGGTTCGATATGGCAAAGATATCTAACAAGGCAAAGCTGGTTATACTGGCTTTATCAGTCCTTCTCTTGCAGGAGGCGATGGGATAGATCAGTAGGATAGAAAACTCCTACCGGACCGCGCCATCATGTTGTATTGAGGCCCTACCTTTTAAGAACTTATGTTACACATGTGGTGGAATACAAAGACCAAACAGGGCTATCATCACCTGCTAGCTACCACAAACAATCCGTGCCATAAGCGGTTTACAAAGGCAAGATCTAATCTAGACACCACTTCTATACTATTCTTACTACTTTAACCCTACGTTAAGGTCAAAGCACTCTACTTAAAGTAAAGCGATGAACAAGCGTGAAAAGATGTATAACTGCTAAACCAGATTTAGAATATCAAATTCTATAAAGAACTCGGATGTATCACTGACAAGTGCTGAACTTACAAGAGGATCGCATCTGCCGAGGTACAACTTGGAGAAGACGCCAGATAGGCCCGGCTCTCCTCCAGACTCTCCTCACTCTCTTCCAACTAGCATAGCACTACAGCAGAGCTTCGCTAAGCTACTAAGGAGTAGTTTTCCTCTAATGAGTCATGAATGATAGTGAAGGCCTATGGGGTATTTGTAGCCCATGGTGGAGTAGGGGCTACTCCAGTGCCATGTCAGCGATCCAGGAGAGCTCCATCAAGCATCATCAGATCAAATCGTCCTTGCAACCGCCTTAGATCAACAACAGAGATACTTCTGATGCATGGTGGCATGCAGAGAGGCGTGGGAGCCTCGGGGAGCTCTGAAAGGCAATGTTTTCCTAAACGGTAAACGGTCTTTACACGGCCACCCCTCATTTAGCGTTTAGGCCATTTACACGGTGTTTAAACGGAGTTAAATGACCTAAATGGTTTACACGATATTACCAAAATAAGCAAATTTATTGATGTAAAATCAATTATTCTAGCATTATTACATATTTATGCAAGTAAAAAAATAATTATTTAAGTATGTATATATATATATATATTTATACATGTAAATGGAATCATATATACATATTTATACATGAAAAATTAGGAATACATATTCATGTATATAAAAACTTAAGTATACAAATTTATGCATGTAAAACTTAATTGTATTTACACTATGTTCACCTAAACAGCCGTTTAAATTGTCGTTTAGCCTGTTTAAACCTATTTACCTCCTATCTGTTTAGAGCGTTTATATTGTTTATTCCCTTTTTTGATCGTTTAAAAGGTCAACCATTTAATTTCCGAATAACCCCTAAACAAAACATTTTCCACATTTTACTGTTTAGTGACCGTTTACACGGCCGTTTAGGCTGTTTAGGCGAACACTGCTGAAAGATACTTAGGTGGGTCGGTCGACCCCCTTATGACCTGTGGGCCCAGCTAAGTCTTCTAGAATAGGTCCCCACTGGTCAGGGACCTTGTGGGAGGAAGTAGCCCCCATAGGGGAGTCAGCCGACCCCCCTATGACTCCTCTGAGCTGCCTCGGCCTTCTAGAAGGCTGGCCCACGTGTCATAGAGCTTGTTGGTCACTTCTGTGATGTTTATCCGCTGGTGTGGGTCCAGGGATCCATGTGCTAAGCTCTTGGAGCGTAGATCTTGATCACCATTTGATCCAAGGGTTGGAATTGGCTTGGACCACTCTCTCTTGGATTGTGGTGACATGGCAGGCCAGGAAGTCTCCAAACCTAGGTTGGTTGACCTGTGTTTGGGGCCATTGGCTCCTACCTTTCTTGTGAGACCTCCTGGATGGTTGTAGAGTGTAGTGGTATAGGAGTTGTGCCTGCTGGGTCCATATGCAGGTCGGCCGACTTGGATATGGGGCCTCCGCACTCCAATTTGCCTGGTTTACACTCCTGCATACAAATAATGACATATACACGTGGAACCATGTTATTTGCACACAAGTTACTCTACACTTGCTTACTAGTTTTCTAAATGATGTTTTGTTGACGGTTTTGAAGGTGTAAAAACATGGTAAAATTACCGTCAACACTAGTGTAGCTTTGACGGTAGCTAGAATGCTTAGGGATTATTTCTTTATTACTTGTATTAGACGACGCTTGTGTAGTGACTAGAATGCTCTAGAAACTTTATCCTTATTATTATTATGATGATGACTGATCAATTTACCCTTATTATATATATTTATCATGTGACTTACCCTTGTTTAAGAGTAGAGATCATTGATGGTTAATTTCCTTCATTCATTTCATATGCTTGTTATCAATACTATAGATTATCAGTTTTACTAAACCTTCCCAGTGGTAGAATATAAATGACATCCCGGTAATACTCTAGGTGAAATGCTACAATGGTATATTTAATCTGTCCGCTTGCAGAATCATTAGTTCTTTATAATTTCATCTATCATTATTTATTTCTGCCTAGTCACACACATATATAGAATAATTCATAAGCACCATAAAATATTCCTAGCTTTATAATTAGGGATGACAACCTAGTTCCATGCTTAGGAGTATAAGGTAAAAGATAAGTGGCTAGTTGCTAAAGGCAAGTTAATTACATACCATGCATTTTTGGCGTCATTGCTAAGAACTATGTTCTTGGTGATGTCGTTAAGAAATGTCAACAAGCATTTTTGGCGCTGTTACCGAGGAAGGTATTTAAACTTAGGAAGTATTGATAACCATATGCAAATGAATAAAGATCGATTAACCAATCAACCTCTTACTCAAACAGGTTTACCCTTCTTTCTATCTATCTATGTATCTTATGTAGGGTAAATGAATGCACGGTTTTTCTCTTCCAGATAATTTTACTTCAAATCCAGAGAAACTCATTCGAAGAAAGCCAAAGTTTGCACAAGTGAGGGATACTAGCAAATCACAATCAGAAACACCCTCAGCTGAAGCTCACTCTTCGGGAGAGGAAGCTCAAACATCAGAAGAAGAAGAACTAGGATAATATTTAGCAATTTCTTTTGAAGCTATGGCCAAGAAGACATTACGCAAGTTCTCTGCCCCAACTACTGCCAACATCCGCACTGGACCTGCAGTTAATGTTGGAGACAACGGATTTGAGCTCAAGCCTGCTCTCATCACCATAGTTCAAGCAAATTAGTTCTGTGGAAAGGCTCATGAAGATGCAAGTTGCGAACACATGGTTGATATGTGCCCATGTTGTTTAGTTGTGATGATGAGTGATTGCCCAACACTTGAGTATTTCAGTTTGAGCGGTTTACACTAATCCTTGCGAAAGCAAATGTGTGCCTGTCTATCAGCTTGTGGTGTGCAGGTGCTAGGCCCGGAGACAGTGGTCAATGGTGTGGTGAAGGTCGAGTAGAGGCTTGCCGTGCCGATGGACTAAGAGCGGTGAAGGGCGGAAGTAGGGTTCGGATCGACGGACCGGGGCGCCGGCGGACTAGCTATGGTGGCTAGTACTTGGCACCGGCGAGCGCGAGAAGACATGGAGGTAGACCGAGTTGACCAAGTCAATACGGCAGACGAGCGGGTCGAGCGGGAGGCTCATGGGACTCGAAGTCCGACCGAGCGAGGAGAAGGTGGCTCGAGTCGAGCGGTTTGGTGGTTTGGGCTGCAAAACCACCGGTGGATGGTTTCCGAGTTTGGGCCTCAAAACTTGGGGTTCGGTAGTTGAGCCCAAAGCTACCGGTGGCGGGTTTCGCGGGTTTGGGCCTCAAAACCCGGGTGGAGCTTCCGAGGAAGTGGGGGCGGCACGTGGCGGAATCCTGGAGGTTGCGTCGAGGCGACGGCAAGTCCAGGCAGGAAGGGGGGCAGTCCGATCAACTTGAGGAAAATATCTTCGACTTGGATTACAGTGTCTTAGGACTAGGTAATTCGGTCATGTATCTAGGGGCGATTTGGGAAATGTCCAAAGCATCATTAAGTAGGGGATGAAGGGTATCCCTCATCCCACCTATTTCACGTCTCTCATTCCTTCCTCTCCACTCTCTCTCTAGTCTCTCTCTAGTTCATGAGGTCCCTAGATTGATTAGCAACCAATCTTTGTAAGAACTTGCGAATCTCTTGTTGGGAATCAGAGGCCTTACCCTCCGTAAGCCATGGTGGCTTTGGATTCATGTTCATGTCCCTCGTTTGCTTGAGTTCTTCGCGATTTGCTTTTTGCTCCTCTTTGATCCCGAGTTGAGATCTTTTGTTAGAGAGTAGTTCTTGCACCCATCAACTGGGTTGTGTTTTTGGGAAGAGTGGCCCGAATATTTTGTGAGAAATTTGAGGCTCCCATTCACCCCCCCCCCCTCTAGTCGCCGTTCTCGGTCCTTCACAAGTGCATACTTACAACACTTTCTAGAAATCTGCAGCACCTTCACGATCAAAGGAGTATCGAGAGATGCTACTCTACTCCGCCTTTTTCCCATTTTCACTTTTGGGGAAAGCAAAACAGTGGTTCTACATAAATAAGGATATCAACACTACATGGGATCAGTGTACCACTACTTTCCTGGCCAAGTTCTTTCCTACATGCAAAACCAATGCTCTGTGTGGGAAAATTTCAAGCTTTCATCAACAACATGATGAATCGTTCGCCGAAGCATGGGAACATTTTCAAGATTACATCGCAAGCTGTCCTCATCATGGAATGAAGGATTGGCTATTGTTACAGACTTCCTATCACGGACTAGTCAATAGTTCTCGTGAATCTATGGATGCCACAGCTGGAGGAGTTTTCTTGTCACTTAAGCTCCCCGATGCAACATCACTATGTGAGAAGATGACCTCTAATTAGAGCTGGAATGAAGAATGTAATCAACCTCGGAAGAGAGGAGGAGGTATACATCAGCTCAAGGAAGCTAACATGGTCACTGCCAAGCTAGACCTTATTATGAAGAAGCTTGAAAGCCAAGACATCGAGAAGAGAGATGTCATGCATATCAATGACTCTCGCATGACTTGTGAAGAGTGTGGAGATATTGGCCATTCAGGAAACAAATGTCATGAATTGCAAAAGGATGTGAACTTCATCAACAACAACAACTATCATCCTCAGCAAGGCCAAGGATGGAATCAACTGAACCAAGGATGGACAAATGTTTAGTGCCCTCGTGTAGAGCACAAATGTTTGTCCAAATCTCATGCGCGGTTTTGCAATTCCGCACACGGTTGAACACATCCTTGCAAATGCCACGGAAAAGAATATTCTTTGCCTTAGCATTGTTCTTCTCAAAGTATGGGTCCTCGGCGAACACCGATCCACCTTGGGTGGCGGCTTTGTGAACGCCGACATCCACAGCCTCAAGGTAGGCCTCCATCCGCACTTTCCAATACGGAAAGTCATCCTGATCGAACATGGGTGGCGGTCCATCCCCATGGGACATCTTGCTCTAGGCGGTGAAGCCTAATTTAGAGCAACCTTGCTCTGATACCAATTGAAAGGATCAAGATGCCCAAGAGGGGAGGTGAATTGGGCTTGTTTTAAATTTCTAAAGCAAATATAAAAACCTATCAAATGCCAATCACCCCCTAGTGCCTACCATCCGTGTGTCCTAGATAGAAAGCGGTAGCAGTTCATAGGAATTAAAAACAACCTAAGCAATTCTAGTAGGAAATGTAAGAACGAGACGGAAAGTAATGCGGGAATGTAAAGAATCTCAATGATGCAGCGATTTTTTCCCGAGGTATCGAGGTGTCGACACACCCCCCTAGTCCTTATTGGAGCACCTCGCAAGGTATCGCTCCCCCTCTACCCGCGCAAGGGTAGAGTGCTCTCTACGGGCTGATTCTTCGCCACTCCGGCTCGGTGAATCGCCCACAACCGATCACAAGAGCTTGGAGAAGAGCCGCCAACAATCTCCCGACGGTCACTTCCTCCGAACACCACCAAACCGTCTAGGTGCTGTCGAACACCAAGAGTAACAAGCACAAGACCTTCACTTGACCCACTCAAGGCTAGGAAGGTGGATGGATGCACACAAGTCACTCCAAATCACTCTAGGAGGGAAGAACAAGATGATCTCTCTCTAATCTCTCCCTCACTAGCCTTTTGGCTCTCCAAAGGATTTCTCAAGGTGTCACCAGCTGAAACAATGGCCAAGAGTTCCTCTAAGGACCAATGGGGCAACTATAAATAGTCCCCACCTCCAAAACTAGCCGTTTTTTTACTTTTTCTTCTCTCTGCGTAGCCACCGGACTAGTCTGGAGCTCACACCACCGGACCATGCACACTGGTCCGGAGCTCACTCTGATTTCAAGCTCAGACACCGTCGGACTACTCTGCTTGGTCCGACGCACTGGTCCGACGCTCTGGTCCGGAGCCTCGGTGCTCTCTGAGTGAAATCCTTTCTCTCTTTTACACACCACCGGACCACTCTCCTTGGTCCGGTGCCCTGGTCCGACGCTCTGGTCCGGAGCCAGGGGGCTCTCTGCATAAACCCAAACCCCTGTCATGAGGCGTCGGACGAACCGTCGGACTAGTCCGGAGCCTTCTGTCTCTCTGAACCAAGCCACCGGACCACTCTCCTATGGTCCGGTGCTTTCCAGACAGGTGGTCCGGAGCTCCTCGAGCTGAGAATCTGCCTAAGTCAGGGACCGTCGGACCACTCTCCTATGGTCCGACGCCCACTAAGCACAGTGGTCCGGAGCCTCTTTCTCCCTCTAAAACAACTGTTTTCGCTGAGGTTTCTTAAGGGATTTTGCTCCTACCATTTCTAGGGTTTACCAAGGGCTGAAAGCAAGGTCTCTAGGACTAGTTGTGACAAGTGTGCATATACCCACTTTCCTAAACTCTCCTATGTCAAGCTACTAATCTCATACCCCCCTTTATAGTACGGTCAAAGGAAAAACAAAAGCCCTAGTTATACTTAGTGCCCTTCTCAACCTTATGGCACTAAGAACTAGCCTAGTCTTCGTCGTGTATCTCCATCCTTTGCAACCGAAACGATTTCCATCTTGGGGGCATGAATATCCATTAATCCCATTCAAAATGCATCACTAATGACCTAACATAGATGACTTTGTCTCTGCAAAACACACGTTAGTCATAGTGATCTAGTATTGTCGTTAATCGCCTAAACACAAGGGTCCATGATTCTACACGCAGCCAATTTATCATGATAGATTAATTTCATGGAGCAAGGAGAAGACAAAGAACAAAATCTACAATCAAACCACTCAATCCATGGAAGAAGGTGAACAAAACTTCAAGACAAGACCAACAAAAATGTCAAGATCGGAAGAACAAGGATGAGAACGGAGTGGAACAAAGGAGACAAGATATTAATGCACAACCAGTCGATCAAGGGAAGCTTTCATGAGGTGTTACGATGCCATCATTCTTCAATAACAAAGGTAAAGGTAAGTAATTATCACCCTAAAAGCGTTTCTTTGATTCTAGTATGCACATAAATAAAGATCTAAACATGTTTCAGATGCAAATTTACTTGATCCAACCTAATTAACTCAACATGTTAGTTTTTTAAAGCTTGTTCATAGTACCACCTTCCTAATCTCACAATATTAAACATATGGGCTGGAATGTTGCATATCAAACCTTGGAAGATGATAATCTCAATCATATGAAAAATTGATACATTATTCATAGACAATCCTTCCATGTGTTAAAACAATCTAATTTACCAAGTATTTTTGACATTCATGCTCATCTTTTGATCTTATTACACATGTCATGGTTGAATAAAATACAAAAACATCAACTCAGTTTTCCTCAATATGTTTAGGCTAGAGAAGAATAAATAAATTTTTAGTTTTGTTGGTGTTTTTTCCACTAGCCGAGCCCATGCACTTGACCTCTGTCTTGTTTCTATGAGGACACTTCTTCACTATACCATCAAAAACATTGGTGGATGACACTCTACCAATGAAGAAGGGAGATCCAGAAAGACTTGTCATCCCAATCACCATTGAAGCTTATACTTTTGAAGTTGTCTATGATTTTGAACCACGTGTTAACATTATGTCAAAGTTTGCATATCAGACACTATAGTTAAAGCAGGCAGGTACCTATGGATCCAAAGTGGTTTAACTTAATTAATTATGATTTCAGTCTCGGTTACTAAAAAACAGATAACTAAGTTGCACCAGAGGATCGATGGATTAATTCATGCACATATCACACATACCGTGCAGCTTCGACTACCGTCACAACATTGGCAGGTTCGAGATAAGATGCAGGATCCAACAAAACAAAAAGGTAGGGATGAAAATAGATCAGATACAGACAAATATCACCGATATTACATTTACTTTCATATTTCTGTTCGGATTCAATTTGAATACGAAGTGTCAACCATGCCAGATAGGATAGGATTCGATATTAACATTATAAATATGTAATTTGAATATTTGGATACGGATACAGTATCGGACATTAAATATCCAAATACAGACTGATCTAAACCCCTCTAAACAGATTTGGTCTCGAATACAGATGGAAAATATCCATACCATTTTCACCTTAAAAAAGGGCACCCCCCAGAATTTGAAGGATGCTTTGCCTTCTGAGTACCTGCCTGTGCAGTAGTCTAGACTGCTAGCAAACTTTCTTCTTCTAGCCTAACATCTCATCTTGCCTTGTGCATTTTCTTTTTACCTTTTTCTGTAGCAACTATCTTCAGGGATGGTCCTCACTGCAAATAGGTTAAAAGTTACATTAGCATTTTGGTAGCCCAGCACAGGTAAATAAGATATAAGCTTCGTCCTGTGTAACCAATTCAGAACCAAACGAGAACGTAAATGTAACCAGTTTTAGCATGAATGGTGATGCAAACCTTCCAAACCAAAAGAACTGAACCAACCATAGTTGAGGTTATCTGAATGCCTTGTCAGTTGGTTTCCTTTCAAAATCCAGGCTCAAACCCATCATGAGTACTTCAACTGCTCTATCATACTCCTAAATACATTAGAGCAGATACATGAACACGAAGTACAATGCAGAATAAGGAAAATTAGGTCTTAACGCTACTGGATAGCACAACTCACCTTCACCAGTATCAGAGCTGCTGCTTGCTCAGAGCGCGATTTTGATAATTCTGGATGCATATCATTGTAGATATTAGCATCATCCAAAGCCTTGCTTTTATCACCTGCATGAAGCGAACAAAGACTCCTCTTTGCATACAAGGTTGAATCATCAGGGTTGATCTCCACTGCCTGCAGAAATCAACTGATATTAATTGTTGAACCAAAGATCATGTTAATGAAACTGCATTATTATTCAATATTTGCAGTCAACATTAAGATAACAGAAATATATATTCATACACTACTTTGTTCTTGAATTACAAAACATTAATAATTAGGATGGAGTGATGGGCATTGTATTCCAAGAAGCTTTAAATGAATCGTGGAGAGACTAGAGAGCCTTAGGATTTTACCCCTAGACTATTCTTGCTTAATTCCAATAGTTACATCCGCCTGTATGTTTTTAGAGATGGCCCAACCGACTTCACTTGACTTACAAGCAATCTATCTTCCCGACTCTTCCTAAACCTAGAACTAGACGGACTCCCGGTGGCAGTAGTGTGTGCTACAATGTCCTAACTGGGGTGGTGGCCATGGTTGTCTCCTAAGGTAGCCCCATAGTGGTGAATGAGTGTGTTGGATGCTTTATCTCGCTTGTAGCAGTAGGGAGATGATGACAACCTCGTAGTAGATGGTGTTGTCGATGTCGAAGAGGCCATAGACGAGGTCGACATTGCTGCTATTTAGTTATTATGTGGTAATAACAACATTCCTCCTGATGGCGATGATGTTGTCACCCATATGACTAGAGTCGTCTTGGTACGAGTTGCTGAGACGGGGGAGGGGGTCATGGATAGCCGGCTTGGATGGTGCCACATTAGGTTTAGCCTGATTAGTTCCAAGAAAAATTTCAAGTTGAACCTAGGTCTCCTCTGCTATGATGGCCCTAGTTTTGGTGATCAAGATGGTTGTTGATGTCGCTGTGTGTTGGTCCTTAGGGCAGAGCGGCCATCAGTAGTAGCGAGTCGAAGGAAATAGTCGACGAATGGTGTTGTTATGACCGGCATCCAGTATGCCAGGAGGAGGCCCATTAGTGGCTAGCTTAGGCTTAGGTGCAGGAGCTAGGGGCTAAAATCCCATATTATCTTTAATTATTTATTTCCATTATTAGTAGAGCAATCAGCTATATATAGGAGTTGTAATTCTCGTGGACAGAATTAAGCAAGAGTAATATTATTACTCGGCTTCCTTAGGGAGCCGGGAGTTTCCCCAGAAACCTAGCCGCCGCTCCTGCCTTCCCTCGCGCGCGACCACGGCGTCGATGAAACGCCGAGCTCGCCTCCTGCTGCGCCCCTCTCCCTCTCACAGCTACAACCTTCGCCCCGTCCACGGTAGGAACCGAGTTCCTATCAGGTGTACTCCCCTGTCCCTGAAAGAATAGATTTCTGGAGTTGTCCTAAGTCAAAAAATTTGAACTTTGACCAAATTTCTAGAAAAAAAACATTTAAATGTATAGTATCAAATTAGTATCATTAGATTTATCATAAAACTTATTTTCACATGGTGCTCATCTTAAGCCATAGATGTTGTTATATTTTTAGATAAAGTTAGTCAAAGCTAAAAAAGTTTGACTGGCACGGATTCTAAGAATTGATTCTTTCAGGGATAGAGGGAGTAGGTCGGAGGTTGTCAATGTGGGAGAGTAGGGATCAGACCAAGGATTGACAAGATTAGTTGAGGTCAGAAAGTCGATTTCATTGGTTGTCTCATGTTACTTGTGAGGCAGAAGCATCTGAATCCCATTGTGAGGGACACTCGTTGAGAGGTGTAGGGAGGATCCGATGTAGCGGCAGAACCAATCTTACAACCTCTTATGCTCCCTGAGTTAGCTCAATTGCTAACCTAGATCTTTGTGTAGTTGTTGTCGTAGAAGGTGCGCTAATGGACGATGAAGCATCAGCTGGTAGGGAAGCAGTCTGTGCTTCACCTGAACACCATGAACTATGCCTCCACTTATGATCTTTCCGGTTAGCTCAAGGAGATCAAAGCATGTGAGAACTGCTAGATGGTTTGTGCTGGTTTTTGTTTTCAGGCTTCACGACGACAAGAGTTGGCGCATAGGTAGGCGTGTGCGACGAAGAGAGGACGGGGGTCTCGTGACAGTGGTCGTTGTCGTCGTATGTAGTACCAGTGGCATCGTTGTGTTCACAATGAAGGACGAAGTCAATGATAACTGACTTGTAGCATTGTTGTCCTTTGGCAGCATGACAAGTCGAGGTAGTAGGAGATTTGTCGGGGGTTGAAATCTGGATCACTGGAGGGAACCCAAGGCATCTGTAAGGTTGGCGATGTGAATGGTATCCTATTTGAGGTAGTGTTGGCCAAAGACGTCGTCGGGCAAATGTGGCCAGGTCAGCCATGGCCGCTCCTAAATCATCGCTAGCCCTCTGTGTAGCAGCTGACGGCGAAGATGATGCCAATTGTGTGGGTAGTTGTCTCCGTTGATGTCGATGAAGGCGAAGGTGTTGCAGTCGGCGTAGGCGTTGTTAGCGTTACAGCGCCAATGGCGCCTGTTAGTGACACAAGTGTGGGTATGGCTAGCTTTGTTGTAGTAGTCATTGCTGGTGTAGATTTCACCAGAGGTGGAGATGATGTTGATGTAGATGTAACCAACATGCAGGATTGTATGGGCGATGTTGGTGGAGTTGCTCTTGTTGTAGATGTTGTCAACGTCAAGGGTATTCCGTCGATTTGAGCGCTGCCCTTGTTGATGCATCTGTAGAAAAAAATTGAGGGTAATTTGAGTGTTGAATGCGGCAGGTGTTGAAGTGGTCATGTTGATGCTCCTCTTTTGGGCAGGCAAACGCAAATTGGCCCCTGTGGTGCCTTGTCCTTGGATTGGTGGTTGTTATGGTGGGTCAAGTGTACGAGCGTCGGCGCAACCGCAGCTAGAGTACACATCTGGCGCGGACCATGCGTGGTGACTGCGACCAAGTTAGCCAACGTCAGAGAGTGGAGTCCTAGAGTTTAGGATCTCAGTTATTAGGTTGTTAGTTTGTTAGCAATTGGCTATAAGGCCCAAACACTTGGATATGGAAAGATTAGTTGGAGATTGAATCAATCTCTCCCGCTCCTCTCGTGTTTCCTTCCTAGTTGCACCCTCAACTCGACGCCGCCGCCAGGACGGCGTTGCAACCCCGCCGCCGCCGGGAACCCAAGCCCAAGCCTCCCACCTTCCACGACTACTTCCTGAGGAGTAGCAGTACCGAACCTAACAGTCTGGTATCGATGTCAAGCCCACCGCCCATAAAAGTCGTCTCTGCTGCCACCGTGACCGCCGGCCTGTTCACCACTTCCGCTGCTCTGCCCTCCATCACCGTCCCACCAGTCACCACCGCCCTGCGCTCCACCAGTGGAGTGCCTTCCACCTTGGACACCATTGCTCAAGCTGTCTGCGGCCTCCAACGGCAGATGGGGCAGATTGCCACCCGCATGTCCGCAATCGACGGGCGCGCTTCCCCTTCCCCGAGCACGCCTTCCGCCAGTAGCCTAGCTCCGAGCTCACTGCCATATGGCCTGCCGGGCTATGCTGGCATGCCGCATCCGCTGGCTCTGTCGTCGTCCACACAGTGGCGCCTCCGCCGGTGCCGACGGGCAGATTGTCTTCACCAATTCGCCATCGCCGATCCCCAACTTCAGCGCGCCGCTCCCCAACTTCGACGCGTCCCATGGTCCACCAGCACCCTATGAGACAGCAGCAGACGCGCTTGGGGTCCCACGCTTCCAAAAGATGTCGTTCCCGACATTAGACGGCAAGGAATACCCTCTGTCATGGTTGAACAAGTGCGAGCACTTCATTCGAGCTCAGCGCACGCCGAAGACTGACAAGGTGTGGCTTGCGTCATTCCACATGAATGCCATGGCTCAACACTTGTTGCAACGCGACACCGGAAACATCACCGCCATTTCGTGGCCACTCATCAAGGCGCTGTGCAACCAGCGTTTCGGGCCGGCGCTCGGCACGAATCATCTCTCCAACCTTGCGTGTCTTCCATTTCAAGGATCGGTGGCCGACTACCAGGAGGCGTTCAAGGCCTGCATGGCGCACGCCGGCCCCCTTTCGCCGCTCTAGCAAGTTCAACTTTTCACTGGTGGGCTACCGGAACCCATTAGCACGGACGTGGAACTCCAAGGGTCAGCAGAACTCCAACGCGCCATGGCCCTGCCTCGCACTTATGAGCGTCGGGTTGCTACCTTACCCGCGGCAATCCCTGCTCGGCCACCGCGTCCCCAGCCAAGGGTGCCCCCGCTGGCCCTTCCTGCGCAGCTAGCCCCGCAGATGGCCAGCACGGCGAGCGCGCCATCGCCTCCCCCGTTCCGTCATCTCTCTCCAACCGAGATGGCGGATCGTCGTCGCCAAGGTCTATGTTACAACTGCGATGAGCAATCCGTGTGCGGCCACAAGTGTCAACGTCTCTTCTACTTGGAAGTCACGGATTTCAACGACACCGAGCCCCCCTGGCGGATGAAGACCACGCGCCTAAACCTGTCCACGAGGACATGCCACCGTTGATCTCGCTTGATGCGATCACCGGTATCCGTACGGAGGACACTATGCAGCTCCGCATCACCATCGGCAACCATGAACTCATGGCCCTCGACTCTGGTTCTACAACAAATTTCATCAGCACAGCAGCCACGCACCAGGTGGGCCTCCACTTCTAGGACAGCCAGGGCGCCCATGTGGTGGTCGCCAATGGTGACCGCGTCACGTGCGCAGTCTGGCTCGCAACGTTGCTGTCCGCATTGGCGAGGACCACTTCCAGATCGACTGCTACGCCATCCCACTCGACTGCTATGATGTCGTTCTTGGCGTCAAGTACCTACGCACATTGGGCCCCATCTTGTGGGACTTTGACGACCTCCTACATGGCCTTTTGACACAATGGCAAACGAGTTTTGTGGAAGGGGATCGGCTCGACACGCAACGACATTCCGTCCATCAGCCGACTGCACGTAGTCCGCAGCGAGGAGCCTGCCCTCCTCGACCACTTTTTGGCGTCCTTCGCTGAACCAACCGGCCTACCGCCCCAGCGGGACTGCAACCACCGGATCCACCTCTTGCCAAACACGACACCGGTGGCCGTTCGGCCGTATCGGTACCCCTAGCTTCAAAAGGACGAATTGGAGACCCAGTGTGTGACCATGCTACAGCAGAGTATTATCCGACCAAGCACTTCTCCCTTCTCGACGCCTGTACTATTGGTGAAGGCCGATAATTCATGGCGCTTCTGTGTTGATTACCGAGCGCTTAATGAGCGCAGTCAAGGACAAATTCCCAATCCCGGTGATCGAAGAGCTCATTGACGGACTGCACGGCGCGAGGTTCTTCACCAAGCTTGACCTGCGCGCCAGCTACCACCAAGTCCGCGTCCACCCCGCTGACATTGAGAAGACAACGTTCCGGACACATCACGGGCACTTCGAGTTCCTCATGATGCCGTTCGGCCTCACCAACGTGCCCGCCACGTTCCAGAGCTTGATGAATGCGGTGCTACAGCCATTTCTCCGTCGGTGCGTGGTATTTTTTATGACATTCTAATATACAACAGTTCATGGTCCAAGCACCTCCGCGCTGTCCTCGATGTCTTGCGTGCCAACCAGCTGCAGGTCAAGCGTTCCAAGTACGCCTACGTCACGACATCGGTGGCCTACCTTGGCCATGTAATCTCTGCCACTAGGGTCGCCATGGACGGTGACAAGGTGGCTACGGTGGCCACCTGGCCGCAGCCCAAGTCGGCACGGGCGCTAGGCGGATTCCTCGGCTTAGCCGGCTACTACCGGCACTTCATCAAATACTTTGGCACGTTGGCTGCCCCACTGACCCAGCTGCTCCGCAACGAGGGTTTCCTCTGGACAGAGGCAACTGCTGCAACGTTTAGCACCCTCAAGGAGGCGCTGTCCACAACGCCTGTGCTCCACCTACCGGACTTCGCCAAGCCATTCATGGTTGATTGTGATGCTTCAAGTTCCAACTTCGGCGCAGTGCTCTACCAAGGTGACGACCCTCTAGCGTTCTACATCTTGCCGCTCGTCACCTGAAGGTCGCACCCTATGAGTGGGAGCTCATCGGGCTAGTCTAGGCCGTCCGCCATTGGCAGCCTTATCTCTGGGGGTGTGGCTTCATTGTCCGTACCGACCACTACGCCCTCAAGTACATGCTCGATCAACACCTGTCGACGGTTCCTCAGCACCAATGGATCAACAAGTTATTCGACTTCGACTTCTCGGTGGAGTACCGGCCGGGGCAGCTGAACACGGTCGCGGACGCGCTCTCGCAGCGTAAGCCGAATGCTGCGCCCAGCCTTGCAGTCCTCTCTGCGCCAACATTCGACCTCTATGCCAACCTGCAGGCTGAGTTAGCATCCAACGACCAGCTTCGCCACCTCCGGGACTCCATCGTCGACGTCCAGGATGCGCGATGGCACGTGGAAAACAGCCTAGTCCTCCGCGGTTTGTGCGTCTACATTACAGCTGACAGCAGCAGCCTCAACACTGTACTGCAGCTTGCCCACGCAGCAGGGCATGAAGGCACGTAGAAGACGCTCTAACACCTCAGGCGCAACTTCGTGGTCGACCATGACCTGCTGGGTTGTGCATAACTTCGTCCAGGCGTGTGCCATCTGCCAGAAGAACAAGACAGAGGCACTTCACCCGGCCAGCCTCCTGCAGCCCCTCGACATTCCTTCACAGTTCTGCTGACATCTCCTTAGACTTCCTGCAGCCCCTCGACATTCCTTCACAGTTCTGCTGACATCTCCTTAGACTTTGTTGAAGGGCTGCCCAAGGTGAACGGGAAGAGTGTGATCCTTACGGTGGTGGACCGCTTCTCCAAATACGCGCACTTCATTGCCCTCGGCCGCCCGTACACGACAGCATCGGTGGCTCGGGCATTCTTCGCCGACATCGTGCGTCTTCACGACTTTCCCACGTCTTCACCGGCCACGTTTGGCGTGACTCGTTCCAGCTCCGTATGAGCACCGCCTTCCACCCATAGATGGACGGGCAATCAGAGGTGGTGAACAAGACCATCGTCATGTACCTGCGCTGCATCACCAGCGATCGCCCCCGCGCATGGCTCGACTGGATGCCTTGGGCCGAGTACTACTACAACACCGCCTACCACTCGACCCTCATGACGACGGTGCACGTATCCATGATGTCTTCCACGTCAACGTTCTCAAGCCCTTCCACGGCACTCCCCCGACGTCAACACCACCACTGCCTCCACTGCAGCATGGCCGCCAGCTCGAGGCACCGGCACACGTCCTTCGTTCACAGCTGCGCCGTGGAGTTTGGCACCTTCTCGTCCAATGGTCAGGACTACTTGAAGCCGAAGCTACTTGGGAGCCGTTGACGCCTTCCGCGCTGCCTACCCTGACTTCCAGCTTGAGGACGAGTTGTTTGTCGACGAAGGGGGTGATGTTATGGTGGGTCAAGTGTACAAGCGCTGACGCAACCGTAGCTAGAGTACAGCGCGTGTACGCGCGTCTGGCACGGACCCTATGTGGTGACCGCGACCAAGTTAGCCAACGTCCGAGAGTGGAGTCTTAGAGTTTAGGATCTCAGTTATTGAGTTGTTAGTTTGTTAGCAATGGGACAATAAGGCCCAAACACTTGGATATGGAAAGATTAGTTGGATATTGAATCAATCTCTCCCGCTCCTCTCGTGTTTCCTTCCCAGCCGCACCCTCAACTCGACGTCGCCGCTGGGAACCCAAGCCCAAGCCTCCCGCCTTCCACGACTACTTCCTGAGGAGTAGCAGTACCAAACCTAACAGTGGCGATCTGTTGATAATAATGAGGAACCACGTCCTCGTGCTAGGATCATATCCAGCTGCTCCATCAATCGGCTGCAGATGTCATGATTTTCTCCATCGCCGCGGACCAGGCTAGGGTCCTAAACATAAACCTAGACAGACTCCTAGTCAGGCTAGGCTGTCTTGGGTCCAACACCTTAAGTGCTCATTTAGACCCATGACAGGCAACGACTATACTGTAACATAATAGGTTAACTGTACAATCAGGAGAGTTGATATGCAGCACTAGTTAGTAGGTTCCAGGTCACAAAGTGAGTTGATATCATTAAAAAAAAAGTGCAAGACAACTCCTACAGTATATGATGCAAGAATTTACCATCGTATAAAGAGTCAATGCATGAGCATAATCACTTTTATCGATTGCGGCATCCCCTTGTGCTTCAAAATCAGATCCGTCATTTTCTTCCTAAATAACATGTGCAAATGAAGTAAAAAAAAAAGAATATCCATATACATTTTATAACAAGGGTATGAGATCAATTTCAACAATCTGTATAAAAGCTTACAACATCAGCACAACTGCCACATTAAGTATAATAGTAAATCTTTTGTTCATACCTGTGGTTTTGAACTCATAAGTTTTGAATGTTCAATTATTCCAGCAGCACTCCAATCAGCAACCTTAGCCAAAGGGGTTGTGACAGGGAAAAGAACATCAACACATTCCTTCCATCTTTGGGTTGCGGCAATTTCTATAGGCACTCTACCATTCTGTTATGAAGAAAATCAAGGATAAATTTTAAAAATAAACTTGGAAGAGCTTAGGAATAAAAAAGGCTAGCTATTTTGTTGCACAATAACCTTAGAATGAATATTAGTAATACGAGATTATTGACCAAGGCATGTATTAATCACATTAGCATGTAATTGGGCATTGTACTATTTCGTATTATCCCATGGACATGCATATAGAGTGAGCAGATGCATTAACGTTAAGACTAGGCTTCCCGAGATCTTTTCTGCAGCAAGGAGGTATCACCAATATTTTTTTTCCATTGAACATGCACGAGAGCTGCATATCATTGCAATAAGACAGAAAACAGAGCCTTTTCCCGCTATGCCATTATGAACGATGGTCAATTCCTCTGTGCACCTGAAAAATTGATTCGCACCTCTGTGCCAGCGTGTTTTTCTTTCTTTCCCTCTAAACCATTCCGTCTGAAATTGCTCCTAACGGTGGCTAACGGTTGTGCGAAAAGACATCACTGCCCTTAGTTTGAAGAGTCAAAGTGATTTTGATTTGTCCCTTCATGCCATTTTTTTTTGTGTCTTTTGCTTGGCTTTTATCCTGCCCTAGTTAGGATTGTGTTTAGGAAACGCATGCATCTCAGCGGTCATCTCTATGAAGCAGTAGTACATGTTTTTGGCTGTGTCTTGTTGGCTTTCTGTAGAATAACATAACTAGTGTATAATGTGATCGATGTATTAGCCTGAGCCTTGGGGCTGTATATGTAGGAGTACATGACTTGGAGGGCAAAGGGCCTCTCCTACAGATATGGTAGGATACGGATGCAATCCTAATCTACCTAATATAGAGATATTCCCTACAGATATGGTAGGATATGGATGCAATCCTAATCTACCTAATATAGAGATATTCCCTACAGATATGGTAGGATATGGATGCAATCCTAATCTACCTAATATAGAGATATTCCTAATATACTCTAACATCCCCCCGCAGTCACAGCGGGAGCGTCGCAGACGGTGAGACTGGAGAGAAGTCGGCAAGCCGTCATCCCCCCGTAGTCACAACGGTCAGTGCTTCGCAGATGTTGCGGCTGGAGTGGAAACCCACAAGGTTGCTCAAGCAGATGGTAGCCCTTTGTGCCATGTCGGGGTAGACCAAGCGTGAGGGCGAATAGCCGTAGTCGAAGATGTCGTGCATAGGATAGCCGTGATCGACGTAGTAGTCGAGGACGCCGAAGTCGAGGTAGTCGTATAAGCCGCGGGCGCACAAGATGGCGTCGTAGAGGAAGACGGTGACACATCAGGCAGCTGTCGGGGGAGAAGGTCGATGCCGATGATGCAGTCAAGGCCGCCATGGCGAGACATGCGCCGGGTTTGCCATGTCCAGCGAACGCCTCGGGGACGAAGGCACGCACCGGTGTTGCCAATACCGGATGTGCAAGGGAGAATGCACAACCACATACGTCATTGTCTGAGGGACTAGCAGAGGAGGCCTCCATGGCAGTCGTAGGTGCAGAAGAACGACGAGATAGAAGGTGTCAATGCAGCCTGCTTGCCGGAGTAGACGTAGTAGACGGGGATGAGACGGCGACGTTGGCGACGTGGTTGTGCTAGACGAAGCAAGGAGGTGTGGATGATCCCGGCACACAGCAAGGTCATCCGTGGGGTAGCGGCAGCAGTACTAAGACGACGCAGAACTCAAACAGCTTGATGAAGACCATGCGCGTGGGGCGCAGCAACACATTGTCGACGACGAGGTCGTGGACGTGGTTGGCGGTGGTGAGGTTGCAACGGCTGAGGAGACCACGGCCGGTGCCATGTTGCTGCCAGAAGAGGAGAAGCAGCGGCAACCCTCTGTACTCGGTGAAGTTGTGCGCAGTACGAGGACGGACGTCACTGGAACCGGGTGGATCACGCACATCGGCTGATCAGACCGGGTATGCGTGAGGCGAGACGACGGTGGACGAAATCGGTGGAGACGTCCTGATCGGTGGAGGCGACGAAGAGCCGGCGAGGGACGATGTGCAGGCGATCGACGAGGAGGGCAGTGCAGATGGGCGTCCCCTGGAGCACCATCCATGTCATCATGCCGCACATTCGAAGACAAGGAAGGAGCCGGTGAAGTCGACACCGACGTACAGGCACCGGGTCGACGGGCGGTGGGCGACGCAATCCCAATCTCTGATCGGGCGAAACAAAAAAAAAAGATACAACAACATGTTGTCATCGACGGCGTCCATGGCGGATGGCGAGGTACGCTGCGATCTGCTGCTGCTTGACGTTGGACGGTGATGGCGAGCGGATCAATGGGATCCGCTGCTGAAAACGAGGGCGCTGCCCCCGGTAGAGATCATGGAGCGATCTCCCCGGGGGCGCGCTAGAGAGCCATCGAGGGGGCGCGCTGGACGTGTGCCGTGGGAGATGGCTGGATGGGCGGGACGCAGTGGTGCGGCGAGAGGCAGCGGAAGGATTGGCCTAGGATCTCAAAAGCCTAAACTCGTGATACCATGTAGAATAACATAACTAGTGTATAATGTGATCGATGTATTAGCCTGAGCCTTGGGGCTGTATATGTAGGAGTACATGACTTGGAGGGCAAAGGGCCTCTCCTACAGATATGGTAGGATACGGATGCAATCCTAATCTACCTAATATAGAGATATTCCCTACAGATATGGTAGGATATGGATGCAATCCTAATCTACCTAATATAGAGATATTCCCTACAGATATGGTAGGATATGGATGCAATCCTAATCTACCTAATATAGAGATATTCCTAATATACTCTAACACTTTCACTGCTCTGCTGCTCATCTCCTAACTATGCCTGCCTGCCTGCTTCCTCCCCGCAGGATTGAGCTCGGTGAGCTTGAGCACCAGCATGCAGGGGGCAATGGCCAGGGTGAGGGGCCCCTTCACGCCGTCCCAGTGGATCGAGCTAGAGCACCAGGGCCCTGATCTACAAGTACCTTGCTCACTGCGAACAGCCCCATACCTCACCCGCCTTCCTACTTCGGCACGAGCACATGTAAGCCAAGCAACAAAGAGGAGAGAAGGAAAAAGCAAAGCGACCAAGAGTGCTTTTTAGGACGTCCACAATGGGAGCCAAATCGCTAGCATCGGATGAATTTGATTGGCCGAGGAGGAATCTGAACGCGCTAGCGAGTGCTAAATCGATACTCGCACATCTCTCAAGAAAGGCTCTCACAGCATGCACGCTCCTTCACTCTGGTTGTCTTTTTTTATTATTTCCATTGCTCACCTCGCTAGCGTTTTGATCCACCCCGTCGCGGACGCCCTAGGCTTAGCTTCAGTTCCATCATGCACATCGATATGATAAAAGCCGTGTCGATTCTTTCTTTTCCGGATCTTGATTGGCGCTGTTTCGTTGCGTGTTGTCACAGTGGGGTGGGGCTCTTTCCAGCTGGGCTACTCCGGCAATGCGGATCTGGAGCCCGGGCGGTGCCACCGGACGGACGGCAAGAAATGGCGGTGCTCCAGGGACGCGGTCGCCGACCAGAAGTACTGCGAGCGACACAACCACCGGGGACGCCATCGTTCAAGAAAGCATGTGGAAGGCCAGCCTGGCCATGCCGCGAAAGCCATGTCCGCGGTGGTGGCGTCTGCTGCTGCTACCCAGCCTGCTGCTCTGGCCGGCGCTGGAGCTACTGCCGCTGGCCTCACTGTCAATCAGCACCAGCAGCCGGCGAAGAGCTATGCCACATTGCCACGGCTGCTACTGAATGCTTATTTGATTTCTCCTATTAGAGTGAGGGTAAAACTGATAGATATATATATATATATATATATATATATATATATATATATATATATAGCAAGTGTATATCTGATATATATATATATATAGCAAGTGTATATCTGATATATATATATAGCAAGTGTATATTAGGCAAGTCCACAATCAGTGTGATTAGCACCTGCCATATACTGCTTGTATACTCTGCCATATTGGCCATATATATATGAAGGTCACCCCCCATGTTGGGTGTGTGGTGTTTCCCCAATCTCTGCTATTCTACATGCTATCAGAGACCGAGATCAATTAGATCCCGGACCTTCTGCTTCCGCCTCCTTCCTCCCCACCTCTCTCCTAGGCGCTCCCCCTCCCTGTGGCAGCATGTCTCCCAACCCCGTCGATGCCTCGGCCACAGCCGCTGCCGCAGCTGCTGCTGCTGCAGCCGCTGCTGCACCTCCACCACCACCGCCGCAGGCCATCGTCATCCACCCCTACACCGCCGTGAACGTGAAGACTCACATTCCGGTGACCCTGGAGCTGAAGAATCCCAACTTCACCAAGTGGGCTTCGTTCTTCAAGTCCTTGTGTGGGAAGTTCAACCTTCGGCCCCACATCGACGGGCCAGATCCTCCAGCTGCTGATCCATCGTGGGACATTGCTGAGTGCACTGTCCGCGGCTGGATTCTCAACACCGTCGACGACTCGGTTCTCGATCTTGCCATCACCGACGAGAACCAGTCCGCCCGCGAGTTGTGGGTGGCAATTCAGGGCCTCTTCCGCTCCAACCGCGCACCACGGGCCGTCTTCCTGCTTGAGGAGTTTCACTCCCTGAAACAGGGTGACTCGACGATTGACGAGTACTGCCAGCGCCTCAAGATCAAGGCAGCCGCTCTTCGGGACGTCGGCCACACCATCGAGGACTCCCAACTCGTCCTCGGCCTCCTCCGCGGTCTCAATCCGCGCTACACTGCCACCGCCAACGACATCGCCAACTCCACGGAGCCGCCTTCCTTCTCCAGGGCGCGAGAAATGTTCTCCCTCAAAGAGTTGCGCCTCGCCAACGACGAGAAGACCACAGCTGCATCTGCCATGGTGGCCGCCTCTGGCTCCACTTGCACTTCTCCAAGGTGCCGCTCCTCCTCTGTGGCCACCAGCGCTGCTCCCAAGGTCTATGGGGGCAAGAAAGGCAAGGGCGGCAAGAAACAGGGCGGCTGGCGCGGCCAAGGCAATGGCGCTGGCTGGCAGCAGGGCAGCAGCGGTGGACAGCAAGGGGGCAACCGCCCCATGGGGCCCTGGTTCTGCTACAACCCATGGGCCTCCCAGGGCGGTGCTCCCTCAGGCGGCGGCTGGCAGCAGGGCACCCATGGCGGGCGCAACCAGGGCCTCATGGGTGCAAACCCACAGGCTCACTTCGCTGCACCTCCGCCTCCTTCCCAGATGTGGGATCAGGCCGGCCTCATCGCCGCCCTGAACCAGATGGCACTCCAGAACTCCGGCTGGGTCATGGACTCCGGCGCCACCTCCCACATGCACAACACGGATGGTATACTGCTTTCCCGTCAACCCTCCTCCATCCCATCCATTACTGTTGGTAATGGTCACCACCTTCCTGTATCTTGCTCCGGCACCTCCACATTACCTTCCAGCACTTCCTCCTTTTCACTTCGCAATGTTCTTGTTGTCCCCTCTCTCGTGCGCAACTTACTTTCAGTTCGCCAATTCACTCGTGACAACCATTGCACTATCGAATTTGACGCATTTGGTTTTTCTGTTAACCAGACGCGTGATTCTTCGCTCCATTAGCTCAGATGGCCTCTACACCGTCCCTTCCACGCCACAAGCCAACCTCGCCACCTCCACCACCCTCTGGCACCATCGCCTTGGTCATCCAGGAGCTGCTACTCTAGATTTACTTCGACACAATAATTCCATCTTATGTAATAAGTCAGCTCAGACTCTATGTCATTCATGTCAACTTGGCAAGCATGAGCGGCTGCCATTTGGAACCTCTAGTTCAGTTTCCTCTTCACCTTTTGAGCTTATTCACTGTGATGTTTGGACTTCCCCGGTCGCTAGTGTTGCTGGTGCGCAGTACTACCTTGTCATCCTAGATGACTTCACCCATTTTTGCTGGACTTTCCCTCTAGTCCGCAAGTCCGAAGTAGTCACTCACATCACTAATTTCTGCGCCTATGTCCACACACAGTTCAGCCTACCTGTCAAGGTTGTACAGGCTGATAATGGCACAGAGTTCATCAATAATGCCCTCACCACCTTCTTCGCCTCCAGTGGCATTCACTTACGACTCTCCTGCCCTTACACCTCCCCTCAAAATGGCAAAGCTGAACGCATCATTCGTTCTCTGAACGACATTTGTCGCACACTGCTCCTCCACGCTCACATGCCACCCAAATACTGGGCAGAGGCGCTAGCTACAGCCACCTATCTCCTAAATAGGCGTCCCTGCTCAGCTATTGGCCATAGAGTCCCTTATGAGCAACTCCACCAGCAGCCCCTGACTACACCTCTCTTCGCGTTTTCGGTTGCCTCTGCTATCCCAACCTCACAGCCACCTCTAAACACAAGCTCGCACCTCGCTCCACCGCTTATGTCTTTCTCGGGTACCCCTCTTCCCATAAGGGTTACAGGTGTCTCGACCTCACCACTAGACGGATCATAATTTTCCGTCATGTTGTCTTTGATGAGACTCAGTTTCCTTTCAGTTCTGACACCACCAGTGCGCTGCCTAGCTCTCTGGACTTTCTTTTTACAGGACCTGCCGCGCCGGTGCTCCGCACTGCTGCCACGGCACCCCCTGCGGTAGCTCCATCGCCCGCCAATGTTGAGCAGCCGCGACACTGAGCTCATTTGGAGGAGCTCGCTGAGGACCCAGCCATCCTACAAATTGGCCCGGTCCTCCCACCTGCTCCGGCTCAGCCTGCTCCAGCTGGCCCTCCACCCCTACGGGTCTACAGTCGGCGGCGTGCTGGTACTCCTGCACCGGGGCGTGCTGGCGAGCTGCCATCTCCACCAGCGCTGGCAGTTCCCCCGCTGGCGCCCGCTGCTGCTGTACAGCCCGCTGCTGCGGTCCAACCTGCTGTTGCTGTACAGCCGGCTTCGGTTCCTGCTGTTGTTGTACAGCCGGGTCAGGTTCCTGCTGTTGCTGTACAACCGGCTCCAGTTCCTCCTACATCGAGCCGCCCAGTGACACGTCTCCAGACGGGCTCGCTGAAGCCTGTGGACCGCTACGGATTCCCGCCGACAGCACACGTCGTCACCGCCTCCACCGCCTCGCCGGTTCCTCGGGACTACCGGGGGGGGCCTTGCCGACCCCCAGTGGCGCGCAGCCATGGCTGAGGAGTACAAAGCTCTTGTCGATAACGACACGTGGCGACTCGTTTCCCGGCCCCCAGGTGCCAATGTGGTGACAGGCAAGTGGATCTTCCGGCACAAGTTCCACTCCGATGGTACCCTGGCTCGTCACAAGGCTCGCTGGGTCGTTCGCGGCTTCACCCAGCGCCACGGCATCGACTACGACGAGACGTTCAGCCCCGTCGTCAAGCCTGCTACCATTCGGGTCGTCCTCAGCATCGCCGCTTCTCGTCAGTGGCCCATCCACCAGCTGGACGTGAAGAATGCCTTTCTTCACGGTCACCTGCACGAGACGGTCTACTGTCAGCAGCCCCCCAGCTTCGTCGACCCGGCGCGCCCCGATGTTGTCTGTCTTCTCCAGCGCTCCCTCTACGGCCTCAAGCAGGCACCACGGGCGTGGCACCAGCGCTTCGCCACGTACGTCCGACAGCTCGGCTTCGTCGCGTCTGCCACCGACACTTCCCTCTTTGTCTACACTGAGGGTGGTGCCTGTGCCTACTTGATGTTGTACGTCGACGACATCGTCCTCACAGCTTCCTCGGATGTTCTGCTCCGCCGCATCATCGATCGCCTTCACTCTGAGTTCGCCATGACGGACCTTGGGGAGCTCCATCACTTCCTGGGGATCTCCGTCACTCGCTCCTCCGACGGGCTCTTCCTCAGCCAAAGGCAGTACGCGGTGGATCTTCTTCAGAAGGCGGGAATGGCCGAGTGTCACTCGACATCGACGCCTGTCGACTCTCGTGCCAAGCTCTCTGCCACGGAGGGCGCTCCCGCCGCCGACCCCGCCACGTACCGGAGTCTCGCCGGCTCACTTCAGTACTTAACGCTCACTCGCCCCGACTTGGCGTACGCTGTACAGCAGGTTTGCCTCTTCATGCATGATCCACGCGAAGCTCACCTTGCGCTGATCAAGCGCATACTTCGGTATGTGAAGGGCACGTTGTCGGCTGGCCTCCACATCGGCACTGGGCCTGTCGACAAGTTGATTGCCTACTCCGACGCTGACTGGGCAGGGTGCCCCGACTCCCGCCGCTCCACATCAGGCTTCTGCGTCTTCCTCGGCGACAGCTTGGTACCCTGGTCATCCAAACGGCAAACCACGGTGTCCCGGTCCAGTGCGGAGGCCGAATACCGGGTTGTTGCTCATGTGGTCGCAGAGTGTTGTTGGCTTCGACAGCTCCTTCAGGAACTTCACATTCCCTTGAAGGTCGCCACTGTTGTCTACTGTGACAACGTCAGCGCTGTCTATATGACAGCCAACCCGGTCCACCACCGCCGTACCAAGCACATTGAGATCAACATCCATTTCGTCCGTGAGAAGGTGGCTCTCGGCGAGGTTCGCGTTCTCCATGTGCCGTCCAAGCATCAGTTTGCTGATATCATGACAAAGGGGCTGCCGATTCAGCTATTTGAGGATTTTCGGTCCAGTCTCTGCATCCGGATTCCTGACGCTTCGACTGCGGGCGGCTGATAGATATATATATATATATATATATATATATATATATAGCAAGTGTATATCTGATATATATATATATATATAGCAAGTGTATATCTGATATATAATATATATATATAGCAAGTGTATATTAGGCAAGTCCACAATCAGTGTGATTAGCACACAATCAGTGTGATTAGCACCTACCATATACTGCTTGTATACTCTGCCATATTGGCCATATATATATGAAGGTCACCCCCCCATGTTGGGTGTGTGGTGTTTCCCCAATCTCTGCTATTCTACAAAAATGACATCTTACAGGGCTGGTCCCACATGTCAGAGCTGTCAAACGGAGGAAAACAAACAGAAGACAGACGGAATGGTTTAGAGGAAAAAAAAAGAAAAACACGCTGGCACAGAGGTGCGAATCAACTTTTTAGTGGCACAGAGAAATTGACCATCTTTCATAATGGCATAGCGGGAAAAGGCTCCAGAAAACAATACTTGTATATGTGCATATGCCAGACACCAATTTTAGCACCAGTAAGATTTGGTATTCATGTTTTCGGAGAGTGATAAATATTTTATGACTTCAAAGCAATGCGAATTCACTAAACTGCTCCGAGTTATGAACAAACATCCAACATTTTGTCAAGGGCCTGGTGATCTAGGGTAGGCGGCCCTCGACTATGGAGTTCGTAGCCTCGTGCCGTTGTCTTCCGATCGCGGAGGTTATGCCCCTCACGGCGGCCCGGGCTTGAGAGAGAGAGAGAGAGATTAGGGTAATTGATCTTGCTTAATCCCCAAAACCAACGTGCGGTTACAATATATATAAGGTCACGGCCTCAACCAACCCAACTAGGACTCCTATAATTAAGGTACTTAAAATAGAAAGCTATTTCTAATTTCCTTCTTAGCCACGTGAGGTGACCGATTCCTGGGCCTCCTCGTGGCCATCTCCTGCGCGTGCTGTGCGTTCGGCACGACGGCGTACATCGCGGGCGCGTCGCGTACGGCTGTACGTATGCCCGTACATGACATCTCTCTCCCCCTCGAGAATCAGCTCGTCCTCGAGCTGGAAGTCTGGAAAACGCGAGGTCAAGGAGTACAAATCCTCCCAAGTGGCCGACGCAACAGGCTCGTTCTTCCAGCGCACCAAGACCTTGCGCACGCCGCGCGCACACCGAGCCTTGACGACGCATTCTGGCTCCGGCACCGTGGCGCCGTTGTGGACGACCGGCAGGGGCGGTGGTGTAGACGGCGGGGCACCCACCCACGGCTTGAGGAGGCCGACGTGGAACACATTATGGAGTCGGGCACGAGGAGGTAGCTCCAGCCGAACAGCGACGTCGTTGATCACTTCCACAACGCGGTACGGCCCGAAGTAGCGCGGCTTCAGCTTCCCGGTGGCAGCGGCGTCTAGCGAGGCGACTGGGCGGTGACGAAGACGAAGTAGAACCCAGTCGCCCAGCTTGTAGGAGACGGCGCGGTGCAACTTGTCGTAGTGGCGCTTCTGGGTCGTTTGCGCCTGCTCCAGGCGGTAGCGCACGTCCTGCAGGAACTCGTCACGTTCCGCCATTGTCTTGGCGACAGCTGCGACACGCGTCTCCCCGGGTTCATAGGACCGGATGCTCGGGGGGTCGCGGCCATACACGACGCGAAACGGCGTGTCCCGCAAGGAGGACTGGTAGGCCGTATTGTAGACAAACTCCGCCCATGGGAGCCACCGGAGCCATTGCCTTGGACGATCCCCTGTAAAACAGCGCAAATACATGGTGATGACACGGTTAGCGGCTTCTGTCTGGCCATCGGACTGGGGGTGGAAAGCCGTCCTCATGTGTAGCTTGGCCCCCATGAGCCGCATCATCTCTTGCCAGAACTTCGAGGTGAACACCGGATCCCTATCCGACACCATGGATTGTGGCATGCCATGAAGACGAATGATCTCGGCGAAGAACGCCTGGGCCACGGACTCCGCGGAGTATGGGTGCGCAAGCGGAATGAAATGGGCGTACTTGCTGAAACGGTCCACCACCGTTAGGATGACTGACTTGCCGTTCACCTTGGGGAGAGCTTCTACGAAGTCGAGGCCAATGTCACTCCACACCACCGATTGCACCGGAAGAGGAAGCAGCAGCCCAGCAGGATGGAGGTGCTCCGCCTTGTTGCGCTGGCATGTGGCACACGCGCGGACGAAATTCTAGACGATGGTCCGCATGCCGGGGAAGTGAAAATCCCGACGCAGCCGATGGAGAGTGCGTTGGACGCCCTCGTGACCGTCCTCGTGCACGGCAGCGAGGAGCTCCTGTACCAACGGCGAATCCGAGCCGATGTAAATGCGCCCGCCATACGTGAGGAGGCCATCACGCACCGCCCACGGTTCGGCCCTCGTGCCGGCCGTGACCTCGTCGCGGAGCGCCACGAGCGCTGGTTCGATCTGATGGGCGTGGCGGAGCCGGTCGAAGAAGTCAAACCGCGGGGCGGACAGAGCGAGGACCGCGCCGGCCTCAACGTCGCAGTCGGTGTCCCGGCGGGAGAGGACGTCGGCGACGGTGTTCTGGGCACCCGGCTTGTACTCAACCACGAAGTCAAAACCGAGGAGCTTGCCCACCCAGTGGTGTTGCGGTATCGTGGCCAGCCTCTGATCGAGCAAGTACTTGAGGCTGTAGTGATCTGTCTTCACTGTGAATCGCCGGCCCCAAAGGTACGATCTCCAGTGGCGGACGGCGTGCACTAGGCCAATCAACTCCCGCTCGTATGCGGCGAGGGAGCGGTGTCGGGGTGCAATGGCTTGTTGAAGTACGCCAGGGGATGCTTGTCTTGGAGCAGCACTGCGCCAAACCCATGCGTCGACGCGTCGCGCTCGACGATGAATGGGCGGGTGAAGTCCGGCAACGCGAGCACCGGCGCCGCAGTCACGGCGGCTTTGAGGGCCGTGAATGCTGCAGCCGCCTCCTCCGACCATGAGAAGCCATCTTTCTTGAGCAGCGCTGTCAGGGGGGCGGCGATGGCGCCGTAGTTGAGGACGAAGCGGCGATAGTAGCCCGCCAGGCCGAGGAAGCCGCGGACCGCGCGCGCCGACCGGGGCACCGGCCAGTCAAGGACGGCCTGCACCTTGGCCGGATCCATGGCCACGCCTTGCTCGGAGATGATGTGGCCGAGGTAGAAGACCGACGCGACGCCGAACGCGCACTTGGAGAGCTTGACAAAGAGGCGGTGGTGGCGAAGCTCGGACAGCACGACGCGGAGGTGTCGGAGGTGATCCGCCCAGGAGCTGCTGTAAATAAGAATATCATCGAAGAAAACGAGCACAAACCGGTGAAGGAAGGGGCGCAACACGTCGTTCATCAACGACTGGAATGTTGTCGGCGCGTTGCACAAGCCAAACGGCATCACCAAGAACTCGTATAAGCCGTCATGCGTGCGGAACGCCGTCTTGTGGACATCCTCCGGTCTCATGCGAACTTGGTGGTAGCCGGAACGGAGGTCGAGTTTGGTGAAGAAGTGCGCTCCCTTGAGCTCGTCGAGCAACTCCTCCACCACGGGGATCGGGAATGCATCTTTAACGGTGAGAGCGTTCAACTCGCGATAGTCGATGCAAAATCGCCACGCTCCGTCCGCTTTCTTGACAAGGAGTGCCGACGATGAGAAAGCGGAGTTGCTACGGCGGACAATGCCTTGCGCGATCATGGAGTTGCACTGGCGCTCGAGCTCGTCCTTGTGGGCCGCCGGGTAGCGATAGGGCCGGACCGCCACCGGAGCCGCGCCGGGCTTGAGGATAATGGGGTGGTCGCGGCTGCGCGGCGGAGGCAACCCCGAGGGCTCCGTGAACACATCACCAAAGGAATCCAGGAGGTGCTCCAGGAGCGAGCCGTCCGTGGTCACGACATGGACCGGCGGCATTGCGGTGGAGGCCACGTCGGTCCAGCAGATGGAGCGCCCCACATGCTCGAAAGACAGGGTGTGGGTCGCGACATCCCATGCGATCCGTCCCAGGACGGCCATCCACTGGGTGCCCAACACCATGTCGTAGCCGGCAAGGGGCGTGACGTATAAGTCGACGTCGAACGTCATGCCCTCGATGGAGATAGCCGCCTGTCGGAGAACGCCGGGGCAGGCCACCTTCTCGCCATTGGCGACTGTGGCAGTGAGCCGTGGACGGGGAAGGATGGTGAGCCCGGTGCGGTGCGCGGCCGCCTCGCCGATGAAGTTGTGCGTGGACCCCGTGTCCACCAGGGCGATAAGCGTCGTGGTGCCCAGGGTGACCCGAAGCAGGATGGGGGCACCCACGGTCACGCCCGCCACGGCATGAAGGGAGAAGACGGGAGCCTCCATTGCCCCGTCCTCCGCCGCGGCAGCAGCGTCGCCGTCGGGGTCGTCGATCTCCACGCCGTCAAGGAAGAAGATGCGGCGACAGAACCTATTATGACCACGTGAGTACTTCTCATTACAATTGAAGCACAAACCTTGGCGGCGCCGTTCCGCCATCTCGTCTGGAGTGAGGCGGCGTTGGCCACCCTCGACGCGGCCCTGTTGTGCAGCCGCCGGAGGGGCCGGGAGCGCCAGTAGAGGCGGCGGCGCTGGTAGAGCCGCCCGGGGCGCGGGTGGGAGCGGGCCACGCGGAGCCCCCCTTGGTGGGTGCGGCGCCGGCCGCTCGCTCTCCATCAACTCCACTTGGCGTGCCAGACTCATGGTGGCAGCGAGAGTCTCCGGGTGATGAAGGCGGACGGCGTGGCTGAGCGGCGGAAGGAGGCCGCCGGTATAGAGCTGGATGCGTTGATCCTCGTCGAGCCGGCCTGCGCGCGGTAGGAGCGCCTGGAACCGGTTGGAGTATTCCTCCACGGTCCCGGTGCGCCGGCACTCGGAGAGCTCGAACATCGGAGCGGAGCGGAGGGGGGGTCCGAACCTCAGATTCAAGAGATCCTTGAAGCGCCCCCAATTCGGCGTGCCGTCGTCGTCCTGCAGCTGGATGAACCACAGCTGCGCGGCGTCGTCCAGATGATAGGACGCCATGAGCACGCGCTCCTCCGCCATGGTTCGGTGTTGACGGAAGTAGGCGTCGCACTTGTTGAGGAAGAGCATCGGGTCGGACGTGCCGTCGAAGCGGGGGAAATCCCACTTCTTGTGCTTCGGATGGAACTCCTGCTCGCGCGGTCCCTCCGCACGACGAGCGCCGCCGCTGCCGGACGACGACGAGGACGTTTCCTTCATGGCCGCCATGTCGGCCTTCATTGCGGTCACATCCGACGTGAGCGTCTCCATGGCCTTCAGGAGGTCGGCGAGAGTGGGCTGTTGGGGCTCCGTCATGTTGATCGAAGCGGCAGAGACGGGGGGACGATGGGGAGGTGGGGCTGTGGTGGGCGTTGGCGGCGGCGGCAGTGGAGGCTTGGCTGGAGGCGGCGGGCGAGGATCGTCGGTTCTCTGATACCATGTTGTCAAGGGCCTGGTGATCTAGGGTAGGCGGCCCTCGACTACGGAGTTCGTAGCCTCGTGTCGTTGTCTTCCGATCGCGGAGGTTATGCCCCTCACGGCAGCCCGGGCTTGAGAGAGAGAGAGAGAGATTAGGGTAATTGATCTTGCTTAATCCCCAAAACCAACGTGCGGTTACAATATATATAAGGTCACGGCCTCAACCAACCCAACTAGGACTCCTATAATTAAGGTACTTAAAATAGAAAGCTATTTCTAATTTCCTTCTTAGCCACGTGAGGTGACCGATTCCTGGGCCTCCTCGTGGCCATCTCCTGCGCGTGCTGTGCGTTCGGCACGACGGCGTACATCGCGGGCGCGTCGCGTACAGCTGTACGTATGCCCGTACATGACACATTTCAACCTTCTGTCATGTCACCAACCTCATGAGCATCAAATAGAATAACCATTTGATTGGAATAAGAAATCAGGAGCAGTTCACATTATCCTAACTTATGCACTTCTGTTATCAACAAATGGTTCTTACAGTGTATCAAAAACTATCCAAAGAACTTGTAGTGTTGCAGCAAGCCATTCATTCTATAATAGTCCTAGAAGATTGATTTTGATGTACAACAGAGAAACAACCCGGATTGTTTTGCATGTATAATTGAGACAGCCCAGAAACTCAACAAGAGACATAATGAACAAGTAGCAGAACAAGCTCACCTGATCAGGTATATTCGCATCAGCACCAGCTTTCAACAAACATTTGATGCAATCAGTTGAGCCAGCATATGCAGCTGCTATTAGTGGAGTTACAGTACCAGAATTGACATCAGCACAAGCCTGAAACATGGAATATGTAATATACAATCTTGAACACAGATTTTATTAAACAAGACAACTTGTCATCATCTTAGAATTCATAGGAATGAAAAAAAAAAGAGTCAAATTTGTCCTTCGCTTGTTACTCTGTCAGGAGCCATTCTCAGATCTAACATGACAGGTCATGTGCCTTCCAGTCAGAAGAAAAAGGAAACAGAAACAAAAACAAAAAAAAAAGTAGCTGCACCTTTGTAGGTAGTTCCATGCCTTCCAATGAACATGCAGAGATTGCTTTCAGAGGTGTACACACTACTCTATTAGGCTGGAGAGAAGACAATGGAGACATTAACTTACATAAAGAGTACTGGATAAAAAAAAAGTCTAGCAGTAAATTTGAAGTATTAGCCTAACAAGCATAAAAATTAAAAGCAGCTGACCACAGTACCAATTTTCTCCATACCATATAAGCATGCAGATGCAGAAGAAACTGCAATGCCCTATAACAATTTTTCTTTCCAATGTATCATATCCTCAAAATATTTTTAGGTAATATTCAGCTTTCATCAGTATAGCACTAATCCAATGAACAATCAAAACAGCACAGCAATAAATCAAGGAAATGAGATTGTAAAGTATTATTTTTTTTACACATGCTACATGCTTACTAGGCTTGCTTTAGATCAATAGAGTAAAACTTGGATAGCTAAAAAACAGTTATGCTAAAACTCAATTATGAGTTCTGTGAAATATAATTCCACTCAGTTCTATACTGAACTAAAAAGAATACCAACCTATAGTTAAAAATCAGCAACAGATGGTAATCTTTTCACTAAATTATACACTAACTGCAACAATTTGAGTTTATATATCATTATCATTAATATTAAAAAAAACGTAAACCATGATATACAAACAACCAGAAGGATGGATATGCAAAAAAAATGATTTACCATATTATCATCTAGCACAGTCATAAAGAAATTAATAAGTTTCAAACAAGGAAAGAGCCAAAGATCAGTAAATGTAAGTGTTATATGTCCAAGAAAGTCTGCAATGACTAGATTTGATTGGTTAGTGCTATTTGTTTAGATGATCTTAGTCCTTCAAATAAGATAATATTAGATCTGCATGTACTCTTTAGTTGAGGTCCTTAGAGCCTGTCTCTGTAGAAAGGGAAGGCAAACCATTGAGATCGATTAAGCAAAGATTAAACTAGGAACTATCCCCTCATGTATCTCCAGCTGAGTTCTTTTCCATCCTCCTCTGTCTTCTTGCTGCTCCCAGGACAGTCTACTTTACTCTCCAATTCCTACCCTAGCTACCTTTACCCTAAATATCAGACCATGAGAAAAGAAGAAAACAAACTAAAGAGTAGATATGAGTCAGTCAACAAAACAAGAGACCCATCTAAGCCCAGTAAGTAAAAAAATGTATTCAAGCTTACCAATTCTAGATCAAGTATATAGAAGCTGGAACAGGCAGAAAAAATAATGAGAAAGAAAAACACAAATGTATCTAGGCCCAAATGAATGTGTCCTGCTAGAACCTTTTCACATCATAGTTGAGTTCTGCACTCAAATAATACACATATTGATATAAAAAAACGAACTTAAGACTTACATCTGCCTGATGCCTCAACAATAACTTCAGCATTTTAGCACTTCCATTCTTGGCAGCAATGTACAGTGGAGTTCCACATTCTGATACAGGGTCAACATAAGCTCGTCTAGACAATAATAACTCTGCAATTTCGTAGGCATCTGGATAAAATCAAGAAATTGCTGATGTTAAATTATGATTCAAGTCATATTAAATTATATATGTATTTCATAATTAAAGTGCCAGCCATAGCAAACAGCTAAATAGAACTTCTAAAACTATAACAACATAGCATTTCTTTAAACTGTATAAGCAGATGTAGGAGTAAATGATAAAGAAATATGAACATGGTTTCGGTAAAACTCTAAAAAAATGGGAAATTTACTATGAAGCAGTTCATACTTTATAACTGTTAACTTGACTACGTCTCCATCTAGGCTGGCCATGTTCCCAGATTTAGGTAATGCCAGGTTGTGGTAACCCTAGTCGCCGTGGAGGAGGCAGCGCCGGGGATGCAGCCACGCCAGCGGCCACCGGTGACGCTGACCTAGCCAGCATGATGCGACGCGAGGGGGAAGAGGATGGCGAGGGCGGGCACAGCCGTCGGGTGCCCGCGTCGAGAGAGAGGGAGAGGGAGAGGGTACCACGGACAGGAGCCGGAGCGGTGACGAAAGGGGAAGATTTTTTTTTTTTTGGGCAACCATGTTATGAACGTGGTGGATATTTGGGATAACTAGGTCTTATGCTTTGCCAAGAGCTTGAGAGATTGAGGGGGACTAGAATTGTTTCTTCATAATTCATTGCTTGATTTCTATTGTGCCTCATGGGCTGATTATAAAGGGTACATAGGACTAACACCTCTTGTGCCTAGACAATATGGTACTATTCCTATTTCCTCTAATATAGATAAATAACTAAGAGAGACACTAATTAACACTAATGGGCTTAAGGCCCAACTAGGACAACCGCGCCTAGCAGCCTGTTGGCTGCCCATGACATCTCCCCCGCCCTCGGAGACCCAGCTCGTCCTCGAGCTGGATAGTTGCCACGGACCTATTTGACGCAACATAGGGTTAAGCCTTTTACATCTCAGCTTACCTTTGTTATTGAAGATTAAAATTGGAAATAAATTTAAAACTAAAATATAAATTTGGACGACAACGACGTCCTCGTGTCCTCCTGGATCCCAAGGAAAGAACCCAACAGCTAGCATCACGTGGGCTGAAAAGAGGAGGGTGTAGTAGCCGACGAGTCTGCTGGGCGCCTGAACAGATGAGACGGCCGCTGCAGTTCTTGGCACAGATGGAACCGCCAATGATGCCTGCTGCTGTGTTGCCATGGTCGTTGCCGGGAGACACCATACCCGGAACTCTGCAGGGAGGACAGGCGGGCTTGTGTGGTCAAACCTGCTGGTTGTGATTTGCCATTGCGCCGTCGTGAGTGCCATGCGCAACGTACGCACCTTGCGCCGGACAAGAAAACCTCGCACTGTTGCTTGTAGACGCACCGCTGCTTGCTCCGCGGATGCTTTTGCTGCACAAAAAACAAGCGCTCGACGGCGTGCCAGGAGTCCCTGTGCTGCTGCCTGGAGGCGTACAGCAACCCGGCGTTCACAGTCATCCTTGTCCTTCGCCTCGAGACGCGCCCTGAGGCGATCCAGTTGTGTGGACACCTCAGCAAGGATGCGCAGGGTGTTGTCGACGCCAAGGGCCACCCGATGGAGCAGGTTGGGGCACGGGGGCGATTTGAAGCGCAGGTGCAGGAGCTTCGTGAAGCGACGCCACGTCGGGGTACCTTCGTCCTCCTGGACTTGGAGGAACCAAACCCGGGCGTCATCTTTCAAATTGCGGGAAGCCAGCCATACCTTTTCTTCCTCCATGATGCGCTCTCGGCGGAAGTAGAACTCGCATTGGTTGACGAAGGCCACCGGATCAGAGGTCTCATCAAACTGAGGAAAATCCATCGAGGGGCTTTGATACCAGATGTTATGAACGTGGTGGATATTTGGGATAACTAGGCCTTATGTTTTGCCAAGAGCTTGAGAGATTGAGGGGGAATAGAATTGTTTCTTCATAATTCATTGCTTGATTTCTATTGTTCCTCATGGGCTGATTATAAAGGGTACATAGGACTAACATCTCTTGTGCCTAGACAATATAGTACTATTCTTATTTCCTCTAATATAGATAAATAACTAAGAGAGACACTAATTAACACTAATGGGCTTAAGGCCCAACTAGGACAACCGCGCCTGGCAGCCTGTTGGCTGCCCATGACAAACCATTTATTATATGACGTGTGGCCCTTCACATTAACCGGCCGGTGGAGTAAAACTCAGCCATTGAAACAAGATTAAACGGCTGAAATCTTGTTCACTGACGTGGATGGGCTGGGAGCTCGTGAAGCGGTTTCCAGTTGAAGGAACTAATGCCAGGTTGTGATAACCAAAACATACAACTTCGTTATTTTGAGGCATAACACTATTCGTCAGGGTTGCTCAAGACACTTGCTCAAAGGAAAATCAGACAAATTTTATGGAACTTTCTTTTTACCATTATACTGTTATGTGAATGAACACACTGTCTGACAAGTGTTCATATTAATTTATTGACTAACCCGCATACAAGGCAAAGAATCGGACCCTGTTAAATACAAAACCACAATGTACATCCAATCCAAGAGACAATAACAAACAAAGAAGCTAAACTTTTCCTTGCATAAGAGAAAAAAAATGGAATGCAATGATAGAGAGAACCTCGAGTTGTTGCTAGATGGAGCGGTGTACACCCATCAAAGGCTGGTTTGTTCGGATCAGCATGATGATCAAGAAGCAGCCTTGTAACAGCTGTAGATGCAGTACCAAATATTGCAAGATTGAGAGGTGTCACACCTGGAAAGGGCATAGGAAATGGTTAAATGGCATCAGTTCTTTCGAATGATCAACACTTCTTGACTGTGACCAAGCAGTATTATGTGTGCCATGTTACCACATTTACAGCTTCCTTACACAGATTGTGTCACCATAGCCATCTCATAAATTTTCTCCTAGACGAATAGCTAAAAAACAGCTTAAAATACCACAATGATATGGCATTTCGCAACACCAACAAACCTTCGGTTCCACAAATCAAAGCAAAGACTTCCCAGAAAAGGAAAACAAATCTACCATCGTAGCCAGCCGCGTCGACATCGAGCTTGAGATCCTTGATGAGCAACTTGCACACAGCCGTCTTCCCGATAATGCTGCCATGTGCAGCGGTCCTTGACCCTTGTACCACGAGGCCCTGACCTCCGTCATCGCCTCCTCCACGCTCTTCCCCGCCTTCCTCAGCCGCTTCACCAGCGCTGCACGTTACCAACAACAAAAACCCGATTTATCCTCACGCGCAACAGTGCAACACAATGAAAATCCACGTCTCTACAAGAATTGAACAACCGGGAGGTTGCTACGGCGTGGCGATTGTCCAATACTCACTCTTTAATTGAGGGACGTCACCATCGTAAGCGGCGCGAAGGAGCAGCGCCGCAATGTCGGCCACTGGGAGGATGGACCTAGGGTTACGGAGCGTGAGCGGGGATTCACGGAGGCGCAGCGGATACGAGGGCGGCAGCACGCCGGAGGAGGGTGGGGCGGAGGCCATGCTGGAGATCTCGAGCGCAAGTCCCCGAGGAGGGGATCTTTTTTTTTTTTTGAAGGACCGCCAAGAGGTTCTAGAAGGATCGAGAAGGTTAGGTTTAGTTTCACGAGCAGGTAGGCGGATGTCGGACGGTGCCATGGTGGAGAGGGGAAACAGGAAAGGGCGGGAAGAGGCCGTAGTGAAACCTCTCAAAAAAAAACCCCGCGCCAGCCGTGGTGAAGCATATCCCATCTCCCGAAATCACAACACCTTCCAGCGATCTAAAAAAGAGAACTTTTTTGTCTTCCATGTCTTTTGTCTATCGGTGTAATTATTTTTTTAATGTCTTAATGACTTCAAATAAAAAAACGCAAAACTAGAAAGTTCTAGATCTCGACAATGTCTACCATTTTTGTATAGTCCCTATATTCCAAATTATAAGTCATTCCAAAAATCTTGGAGAGTAAAAGTATTTTAAGTTTAACTAAAATTATAGAGAAAATTATAAAGATTCATGATATCAAATAGATATACTATGAAAGTATAATTGATCAAAAATCTAATGATACTTAGTTGACATAAAAATATATAATTATATTATTATATAAATTTGGTAAAACTTGAGATAGTTTAACTCTCTAAGATTTTTGGAATGATTTATAATTCAGGATAAAGAAGTAAAAATTTTCTTCATTTAATTTCATACAAAATAGATATGTTTTGATATGATTAATATGTCTTAGAAAAATCATATTTTGTGTATGGAATCAAATGAAAATATTTTTTATATAAATATTGTTGATCATTAAGATGCTTAAAAAATTAATTACATATTCAAACCTGAGGGTGTTTTTGACCTTTTACACCTGCAGCTTAACACCGTTATAGAGGTAAATCTGACGAAAGTGGTGTGGAGGACAAAAGATTTCGCTTATGTATAATTGCCAACTTTCGTTCTCTTTTTGTTTACTGGTACATAGTTGTTTTCACTACAGTTGTATTATTGGTTCCTCAGTTCATTGATGTGATTTTCTGACTAGAATTTTCTCAGCACGTAAAGCTCTTTGATTAGCTTCTGTTTGTGTGAAACTGCCTTCCTTATGCATTCTTTCGTCATACTTTTATATCGAAGAGTGTCGAAATTTCTCTGCTACACCTTATTTTGTTTGAACTAACAATGCTGTTTTTATTATTATGGGTTCTCAATCAGCCCGTGTATGGATTTGCTTCTGGTGATCCATTGCGTGTTAAGAGAGCTGTTGGGCATAAGGATCTCTTTTATCTTGATGATCGGGAGGTAGACCTCAAAGGGGTAGGGGCAATATTAATGATTACTAAATTTTCGTACTACTTATTTCAAAATCATTCACTTGAAATGTTTCTTCCAGGTTGGGGTCATGCAGATTATTGAAGCTCCTCTGCCTAAAGCATTGTAGCCCATTTGAATCCCTATCCAATACATGCATTTTCTGGTGGCATTGACATCCATAGTTCGCTTCTGCAGGGCTTAGAGTGTGTTTGATCTAGAAGCGTTTGAGTTTATGTTGAGAATCACATGGATCACTTCCAAATGGTCCTTCTAGTAAGCGATTAAGAACCGAAACATTTCACCGAATGTACAAAAGCACGCCAAAAGACAGGAGGCTGATTACGTAAAGTTCTTACCACAGTTCTTACTTTTTGTTTCTTTTTTCAGTCAATTCTTTCTTAGAGCAACAAGTTAAAATTGTTTGTATTTAAGTTGTTCTCTCAATTTTGGAACATATTTTTATTTACATGATTCGGTTTATCAGCCTAAGCGGTATCATATTTCTCAGAAACATGTGTAGAGAGAATCTAAATTTGAATATTTCTACAAGAACCTAGAGCTCTAGCAAACTTACTCTTACTCTCTCAGTTCCAAAATATCCCTCTATCCTAAAAATAAGTATCATTCTATCCTTCTTTACTTGTCTCATAGTTAGTGTGCTTTTTTTTTACTTATGAATGTACATTTCTAACAGAGTAAAGTGCATCAGCGGTCTTTACTTTGCCATATTGTTTTATCCCGGTCCCTAAACTCTAGAATCGACCGTTTAGATCCTCAAATTTGTCCATCTATCATCTTAGTCCCTAAATTTGTTCGGCTATGTCATCCCAATCCTTAAACATGCAACTCGGTCGTTTAAGTCCTCATACGTATTCAGTTGTGTCATATCGGTCCCTAAACTTGATTTTGAGTATCATCAAGATCTAAAAAATAATTCATATTTTTTTCATATATGAACTTAATGAAGACAAACTTTATATCCAAATTGTAGCCTTCGATGCGATCTACAACTTTGTAGTTTGATTTTTTAAAACAATTAAAATGGTTTATGGTCCCAAAATATTGTTGTATTTTTATATATTTTAAAATTTAGAATTTAAAAATTATCAAATAATCTTAGATATGGATATAGTCTATATGAAAGTTATAGTTTTCAGTATGATCTATAACTTTGTAGTTGAAAGTTTTTTTTACTTAAAAGTCATTTAGTATCCCAAAATATTATTGTAAATTTACAGATTTTGAAATTTAAAATTATAAAATAATCTTTGATATTGAAATGGTCTATGCGAAAGTTACAGTTCTCAAGATGATCTACAACTTTGTGGTTGAGAAGTTTTTTATTTGAAGTTGTTTATTATCCCAAAATTTAATTTAAAAAATTTATAGATTTTGAAAAAAATATAGATTTTGAAATTTAAAATTTAAAACTAAACTTTGAGATAATAAACGACTTCAAATAAAAACCTTCTCTACAACCAAATTGTATATCATATTGACAATTGCAACTTTCGTATAGACCATTTCAATATCCAAGATTATTTAATAGTTTAAAATTTTAAAATTTGTAAACTTCAAAATGAAATTTTGGATAATAAACAATTTCAAATAAAAAATCTGTAACTACCAAGTTATAGACTATATTGAGAACTATAACTTTCATACAGACTATATCAACATCCAAGATTCTTTGATAACTTTAAATTTAAAATATAAAAAACTATATACAACAATATTTTAGGACGCTAAATAGTTTTAATTCAAACAGTTTTCAACTACAAAGTTGTTGATTGCATTCAAGGCTATAATTTTAATATAAAGTTTGTTTTTATTCGAGTTACGAATTATTTTTTAATATTAAATTTTTTAGATCGCTCTTTTTGACCGAATGAGACTCAAAACAAGTTTAGAAACTGGTATGGCATAACTCAACAAGTTTGAGGACCTAAACGGTTGATTCACAAGTTTAGAGACAAAGTCGAACGGATCGAGATGACACATATGAACAAATTTAAAAATCTAAACGACCAATTTTCGAGTTTAGGGACCGATTGGATAATACAATAGTGCAAGTTTAGGGACCATTGGCATATTTTACTCTTTCTAAGATGTAGAGCCTATTTGGTTGGCTTTTACTCAACCAAATCACGGTAAGACACGTGCAATTGATTTAGTGCCCTAGTACCAGTAGAAAGCACCTTTTCTCTAGAAAACTTGCCACAACTTTGGCCATCAATATTGGTGTACCAATTTCTTTTTTGTTTGCAATAAACCAATTGACGATGATCAAAAGTTTTGGCTTGCGCAAGCTAACCAAAGCAGTCCCATAATATCACATCTTTTCCAGGGTCTTACATGAAAGATGACCGGCTAAAACTAAAGGAAAACGATATGAGGCCCTCGGGTTTGGTTCCCTCCCCGCCTTATCCTATTCCCTCATGGCGCTTCTCCTGCGCCTCGCTGCTCCGTCGGCGCCGCCCCGGCGGAGCTCTGGCGGCAGGGCTTTGTCGCGCGTCGTCATCCCGGAGGCCGTTTCCAGTGAGTGCCCTCCAATTCCTCCTCGGTCCGTTTCCTACCTTGCATGGGCATTCCTTCTTTCTTCTTCGTTGGAAAGTTGGAATTGGTCTCGTAGCCGTAGACGTGTCACGCCTCAATTTCTCGCGGCCTCCGTTCCTATCGTTTCACGGCTCAATCCATTGCTCCCCTGAGCAGCAGTTACCTCCAGCCCGTGTGCTCTTCTGGTCTCTCTCGCCTCCGAACTGCTGCGCACCGGAGCTGCTCGACGAAATGCAACCCATCCCCTACCTCTCTACTTCGGTTGTTACTGTTTATATTGTACTTTTGCGTGTGTCACTGAATGTTACTTCAAGCTGCTGGTCTGGTGCTCAGTGGTCAGTGCTGTAGTCGTCGCGTCACAGTGAGATTTCTAGGAATCGCAGTGATAGGAGCTTTAAGGACTGAAATCTTGCGAGAGTGCGAGACGATGCTCCGTCGACCATTGTGTTTTGGTTGATCCATTTGCCAATGGCTGCCTAGAGACGTGTTTGATACCAGGTTCACAACTTCACTATATAATCTCGAAGTCATGGTGTGTGGGTGTGGATACTGCCCATACATTCTTTATTTTCTTAATCTTATTTGGGCAGATGACAACTTTTGGCATCCAGATATATCCTTTCCTCCATAACCTTTTGTAAGTGGTGGTAATTTGCTGTCATAGAGGGCCTGTTGTTAAACATGTTGACAATTAACTAGTGTTAGCAACTTTTTCTCCCTCTTTCTTGTGATGTGAGAGAGGAGGGCAGTATTATCCTACAAGGTGTTGTTTGACTTCAGCAATAGCTATGCTAATGCTTAGCTAGGTGCTTTTGTTAATGTGAGGGGCCCTTATGCAGTATGCACTCCCTTTAGAAGGAAACACAGCTTTGACCTTTGAGTAGACTCCATTTTAAAACTTGCTTCTATCAGTTTCACATCTCCCCATTTCTTTGAACGTGACAGACTATATCTCTGGCTACTTGCACTATGCGCTGAGGGCTTTTGTAACAAAATCACACACTTTAAGTTTGTAAAGTCTTTGCTTGCTAGAAGAGCATCCTTGCTTTGTGGTTCTGCCTGAAAACCAGGAAAGAAAAATCCCACCTTTTTGTTGTCATTCCCATGCATGTATTATTTCCATAGGATCACATTGTTAAGTTAATATGGTCATTCTATTATTAAGAGACATGAAGGCTCATTCTATTGGATAGAATTTAACTTTACACAATGAGCACATGAAGAATGTGTAAGTTACTGCTCATTGTGTTTTTTTCTAGAATGTGATGTCACTACTGATCATGCTTAACCAAACTTATAATTTATCTTTCTGACAGTCATTGCAATGCTTACACAATGTGATGCAAAATTTTACTTTAGGTAACTAATCCACTTTTGACATGCAGAGCAATCATTTCTTCTTCCTTTACTAGTTGATGGCACTGCAAGTCTATCCTGTCCTATTAAGCATTCTGCGGCTCGGCGTGCCCCATCACTGACTGATCACACTGATTCTAGGGATGATGGCATCAATGCAGCTAGTATATATGGACATGATCTCATGGAGTCCATATCTGATCTTCAGGTATGATGGTGAGTCCCTTGCTCTATTTTTAGCATGTATCATCTTATAACACGACCCTTTGATTTGAAATAAGGCTTAAGGAGACTTCAATTTTCGTAATAATTAAAACCAACCTAGTACTGCCTTATTGAACACAGCTTAAATTTTATTCCTTGAAATTTTTTTTACGGAAACCTAGCTATAATGATATGCAACTCATTATTTTCTTATACTTGTCGCAGGAAGTTGTATTTTCCTCCTTTAGCAAAGCATGTCTTCTCAGTAGTTGTATCGTATATGTTCTACCACCCAGTTGCATAGCAGAACCATGTGAGCAAGAATATTCTCTCCCTAACATGCCTTTGCTGTTTGCAATAGCCATGGTTGGTGCTACTGTTGGAGGTAATCTCATCACGCTCTTAGCTTAAATAAATGTTTCAGGCATAGAACATTGGTTGGAACTTGAGGACTGGTTGTCGATTTAACCATGACAATACATAGTGGACAGTTTCCTTCTGTGCTTATGTTTCTAATGTTCATCAACATCATCTTTTGTTACAAATGATTTAAATATCTGAGTGTTTAGAGCATACATTGAATCACTTCTAATTCCAGAGAAATGCAAGAGCGTGCTATGCACTCTTCCAAGTTAATTATTAGTTTATTACACACAACTTTTTATGTTCGATTGCTTTTTTCTCCCAATTTCTTATTTAGCAGTGCATTTCATTCAATTTAATACATATACATAGAAATGCATATTGAGATGAAACAAATATGGAGCGCAAAGAAAATTACATTTGGGAGCATCTATCATACCTATGTTAATTGCTTTTTCCCCAGTTTCCTTATTTAGCAGTGCATTTTTGTTAAATTTACACATATACACAGCAGTTGAAACAGATGCAAATGCAACATGCAACAAAGAAGGAATGCAAAGAAAATTACATTTAGGAGCATCCAAACTATCTTACCGATTACCGAAGTGACTTCTGCTTTCCGTACTTTCTACACCCAGTTATTGTGAAAAAGACACCTCATTGTAGATAAGAGGAAAGAGGCACCCAAATTTGAGTTGAAGAGGACTTTAACTTAGTTTCTCGGAGTGTACGCCCACACCTCCCACCAACTGATCTTCTACCAGTTAGTCTGAAAGAACTGAATTGTTTCCACTAGTTTCCAGTTTTATTTTGTATCTGCAACTGTTTATGGCATTATAGTTCTTTTGTGCTGACTGCCTGTCCTCTTTCTTTTGACTATAACTGGGTTGTTGATTTGGCATTGTTGAGACTTTTAAGTTTTATTATATGCATGGTTCCCTCTACTATGGGTGCAAAATTTTCTACGTCATGTTGAACAAATCAGATATCCTATAGGGCTCCTTGCGAGACAGAGGAGAGGGGAGCTTGCACGTCTAAATGATCAATTGCGTCAGATAAATGCTGCACTGAGAAGACAAGCCAAGATTGAATCTTACGCTCCTGCCTTGAGCTATGCCCCAGTTGGTAGTAAGATACCAGAATCAGAAGTTATTGTTGATCCTCAGAAAGAGCGCCTAATTGCATATCTCAGGACTGGGAAGAACTATCTGAGAAACCAAGCTCCTGACAAGGCATTTCCTGAGTTTAAGGCAGCTCTTGATCTTGCACAATCTTTAGGTGATCATGTTGAAGAGAAGAAGGCAGCACGAGGATTAGGTTTGTTCATTCTTTTGTGAAATTATAGTTTCATGGTTTATTTTTGCAGATAGTTTCATGGAATTGTGAGAATCTTCAAATACCTTCCTTTTTGTATTTGGTTAAATGCTACATGATATGTAAGAGTACAAGTTCATAAATGATAATGTTTTCAGGCATGTTTAACCAAGTTAAAATTGATGATATAAACATAATAGAATTGCTAGTGTGTCCCCCCATCAAAACTTGAAGTTCTGTTTTCCCCTTACAGCAAAAGTGCAAACCACAAACAGTCGGATCACTACAAAAATGGAGCTCTGCTAGTGTTTTTAAGTAGTAGTAAAACACTACTTTTTATAGCACTTTGGAATCCTCACTAGGAGGCATTTGATAAGGAAAGTTTATACTAAATGTTAAATGCTAAAACACTAGGAAAACCCCACTTCACTAGGAGAAATTTTAGATTCTGGTTGTGCATGTATTTGTGAAAAGTAACCAAGTTGCTTTGCATTCTCCAGGAGCATCCTTGCAAAGACAAGGCAAGTACAAGGAAGCCATAAATTATCACTCCATGGTGCTAAACATCTCCAAGATGACCGGAGAGGATGCAGGTATCACTGAAGCATACGGAGCAATAGCTGATTGCTACACAGAGCTTGGTGAGCTCGAGAAGGCAGGCAAGTTCTATGATAAGTACATAGCAAGATTGGAGAATGAATGAGAACAGCGCTGATTGGAAAAATCTGTGAAAGCAGAGACAAAAACAAGGCTAATCGTATCTCTACCCTTTTTCGCTTGCCATGTATTCTATTGTAGATGTGCAGTTCGCAGCTGGAACTGATGTTTGTTATCACGATTCAAGTTTCCTTTTTGGCGGAATTATCTCAGTTGTTTAGGTACAGATCAGTATCATGCTGTGTACGGAGTTTGTTTGATAATTAGTAGCTCAATGCTCCGTACAGCCACTCTTGTTAATATGCCATTTGCGCTAGTTTCATTTTATAGTATTGCTATATCATGCCTAGGTGAAAATCTTTCCTTCCGACACCTGAATTTTTGGCTTTCCTTTTCTTTTCCTTTTCTCCCACAACTAAAAAGCAAAAAGGTCATGAGAGTTCGTGCGGTAAAACTTTTGTCTAGCCAAACTCTGAACAATTTTTTTTGGCGCCGACAGGTGGACCAGAAGCAACCGAGCGCTCCTTAATGCGAATGTTTTCACGGAAACAAAAAAAAAACAAATAAAAGAAGGAAGATTACATAGACCAATCAATGGGACGTAAAAAGGAAACTATCTACCAATCAACGGGACTTAACAAGGAAACTATCTATCACAGCTATACGTTTCACCAATCAAATGGAATATAAAAAGGAGCGGAACCAATAACAAATCGGAAACAATCACAACTCTCCTATCACAATCGCAGAGAAAATCACAGATACATCACATCACATCACAGCTCTCCGATCACAATCGCAGAGAAAATCACAGATACATCACAGGTTTATACAGATACATCACAGGTCAAAACCTTCGCGCTCTCGTGCTGCCGTCTGCGTTCATCATTCAGGTAAACAAATACTCTCAATTAAGTTCCAGCACAGATTCAAACCTATTATGGCCATACGAAATAACGAAAATAAGTTGTTGTACCTGCTATCTACAGTTTCTAGGTGGCTTTACATGAAGGGTAATTGAACCATGGTTGTTTGACGCTGAAAAACAGGTAGGACAACTATTAATTTTGAATTCAGGTATGCGAGTTATAACGGAGGACATTTCAGGAGGGCAGCAAAAAGGAGCACAAAGAAAGCACGTCTACGAAACAACTTTTAATCTCAAATCAGGTAAACTCGCATATTTAACAAAGTTCATCACATCCATATTGAATACCATTAGTTTTTTATTCAGGAGGGCAGAAGTTAAAGGAGCACAAAGAAAGCACGTCTAAGAAACAGGTTTTAATCTCGAAAATCAGGTAAACTCTGACTACCCTCTTTTTTAGGTGTAGTACTGTAACTAATATGTAGCCTAAATAAAGGTAGAATTCCCAAACTGCTAGATTAGTACAGTTAAATCACTATGATGAGTCCAAAATGCCTAAAATATTACCTCAGCCCATCAAGATGACAAACCAGCACTGGCTTTATATAAGGGCGGCTCCCTGAAATCATCAAATCTGTATTGTGAAATTCAGTTTTAAGCTGTTAGTACCTAAATTATATTGTGTTCCATTTTTTCGCAGGGTTTGGACATCTATATTCAGTGTCGCCATAAAAAGTATTTTGGACACAGGTAAGTTCCTTTTCTAACCAAGTGAAAATGCTTGTCATTTTGCTTAGAACTGATTATGTAAAAGCTTAGGCATATATCAAATGTTGAAGTAGTGGAAAACTCATGAAATCAACTCATGATATCTAGAAAACTCATGCTTTAAAACTCATGTTGAACTGATCACATGCTTTAAAAGGTTATCTAATTCTGTTTCTGTGGTGTACTTATACTCGGTTCTAAATGGTCCAAAAAAAGGAGGCAACATTAGTACATATAGTTTAGACAAGAAATATAGTTTAGATAGCAGATATTCCACCAACAACCAAATTATTAGTTAACAGATTTCACAAATACATGCATATAACATGTCAAATTTTAAAGTTATCAGACCGACATGAGTTGGTGAAAATCTACTATACACACACTGAAAGCTTGTCCAACAAACAGGAGAAAGCTCAGAAAGCAAGAACATAGACATCCATATAGTTTGTTGAACATGTATAAAATAGGTTTATAAACTAGAAGATTAGATTGGGTTGAGAAGTAAATATCATACTCACATGTTTGTACATCTGCAGAAACATGTTCATACCTCCTCGCGTGCTACCGTTCCTCTCGGGCGCGTGCGTTAGGAACGCCACTCCTCTGCAGTCATCCTCCACGTCTGTTCCCGTCCTAACCATTGAGACAAAGAAGCACGACGGCTAACACCTCTTGGGCAGCGATAGGAAGAGGTGTCCCCTAAGACAACTACCGTGCCCGTGCTCAAAAGGTAACACACGATTATACTGAGTTTACCCTATAGTAGTTTTCTATTTTTTGACTGAGTTTTCCAGTTAGTATTTTTCTAATTGTTTTTTCAAAGAACTTGATTGATTTTCACATGTCTTTGGTAGTTTTTAGATTGCATGGCAGATATCAGAAGCAAATGCTAACCTTAAACCCTAAACTACTGAGTAAGATCAGAGTTCTATTCTAGAACTATCCTGAACAGGGTCACCTCCTATCCATTTTAACACATGGCCACAACCTATCCTAATCAAATATGGCCCATGACCTAGCACAAGAGCCAGACCAGGCTAATTGTACTAGCAGATAGCCCACAAATACGAGCAGCCAGAAACTGGCGGCCATAAGCCAGCCAACCCCTGTGTTATTATGATTGTATGTATGTATGTGTGTTATTTTGGTCATATTCTTCCAGTAGCCTACCTCTCAACCTGCACCAAGAACTTTAAACTAATCAAATAACCAAAACTTGTTTAGGTTCATGCTAATTTAGTATGATCCGTTGTTTTACCTGAAATGGATGGCTGTGCTGTAACAAAAGTATGTCTTTTCAAGCTAATTTAGTGCATCTTTCAGATTATCACCAAGTAGGAGAACCTGTGAAAACATATATCTAAATGGTAAAACAAGAATCATAAAACTAATAAATAATGAAAATAAACATGGGTGTGAGCACAGAGTTATACCGGTCTACCAGGATAATCAATGAAGGCAACATTGCAGCAAAATACCAGGTCAGGTGTGCTCATATGGCCCATGCGAGGCCAGGGTGACCATGCATCTGTAAAAAGGAGAATATTATACCAAAGAGGCAAAGACTACACTCATGTTTTGACAACTTATTTCTAAAGGAATGTCTAAAGCAATACCAACTTATACAAACAGTACTTATACTGATGTAGAGGAGAGGGGTGTCCAGAAAACAAATGTCTCTCATGCATTGGAAACATCAGTAATGTAGAATCAGTTTCACAAAGTTAAGAGTAATGCCAAATCATAGCTCAAGCCATGTAAAGATTTTAAACTAAAATGGATTTACAGTGGAAACATCACTGAAATTTTAATCTATAATAAATGCATAAAAATTAAGGAGTTTGAGAACTTATCTTTGTAAATATTATGGAATAACAATATGAGTTGCAGAGAGCACAAATGAGAGATAAATCCTTATTTAACCCTGAAAAGTAAAGTTGTCAATTACACAATAAGCTACAATCTAAATCAGTATACATGCTAATGAATATAAATCATTAAGGACTTTTGTTTCAGTGCACAATGAGTCACCACAAATGCAAATGATGGCAAAGTATACACACAGTTAATCATTAATACATGTAACATGACTAACTGAGGCATTAGAACTAACAAAACACTACTACACTAGATGGTTTCAGACCACCAGCCCAACAATTATAGACGTAAGAAATGTAAAGTGGAAGTACACATATACTGTCATGGCTCGTATGACTTTCTAGAGCAAATTAACAAGTCAATAATTCATACTGCAGAAATGTTCACATCTATCTAGAAAGGTTTCGTGTATATATGGTACAGGTCAGCAAATGAAACTTATCTTTTCATTTGTATGTGGTCAATCACACCGCACCTCCGTTTTGTGAGTTCGTCGTCCATGCCACCCAAAAATGAACCAAAAATGACAACATTAAGTACAAATTAGATTAAATAACCTCTGCTTGTTAAATTGAATACTAGACGGCTAATTTAGGTGCTTTTAACTATGATAACCACAGTAAAAATTGAAGAGAGCATGTGTGTTAGCAAATTAACCTCCGGGTTTTTTTTTCATGCAACCCACACATCTTGTTGAGGCCTTACGCGAAGCTTCGCCGTCGCCGTCGCCGTCGCTGCCGCCAACAACGCCGCGGCCAAACGCCTCCGTCTTCCGCCAACAACGCCGCCGCCAAACGCCACCGTCTGCCGTCGCCAACAACGCCGCTGCCAAACGCCTGTCAATTTGAGCAAACCCACGCCACCGCCAAAAGCCGTCGTCGACAACACCGCTGCCAAACGCCGACCAACTCGAGCCACCCCGGGTGAGGGGAAGCGTCCATAGGCCAAGTAAAGTCCTGGACGTTGTCTCCCAGGTACTTTGCATCTCAATCGTGGTGTTGAAGTAGGCTTTGGTGGCGGCGTATCAAGAACTATGGTGGTGTCTCCCAGGTACTTTCCCATCTCAACCTGCTCTTACAAGGCATGCCTGGCAAAGCAAATAGATTCAGCTAATAATGTAAGCCTGTATTTTTTCTCATACCAATATTCTAGGGACAATAATGAATGTGTTTATCCTATGACGTTCACTTTGGATCAGAAACTATGGAAGGTAGGCACATAATTAGCTTTCACCAAAAACTTGATTAGCTTCCAATGACTGCATACACAGAATTGCACAGGCATGTTGAATTGGATCCACTAAGTCAACAAGAACAGGTCGCTGTTTGCTTGGAAAAGAACTGAACAATGCACTACTAGCTTCCAAGCATTAACCGAAAATAATTCAGTTCAATTGCATGGCTTAAAATTATAGTTTTATTTGCAGCAGGAGTGCAGGACACAAGATTACGTGTCAATTACGTGTTAGTCATGCTTAGTTGGCATAGTTTGGTAGAAGCCGGGTGATCCCATCGCCCGTGAGATATAGGTGAATCTCCTACTCACATGGGAAAGCTTATCTTGGAATGATAGCCTAAATGCTTAATTGAACTAAGATCAGTGGTAACTTGTTGGGGATATTACCTCGGCATATCCCCAGGGACCTTATGGGCCTACCGACCAGAAGACGGCCCAGCTCACGAGGCTTTGCGGCACGCGACCAGCCTGTCGTGCTCGCCAAGAAAGATCCTAGTAGATAGACTCAAATCCCTTGCCTTAAGGGACTGATCGTAATCTGTTAGGATATGGAAACTGTAACCCTGCTCCCCGGCTATATAAGGTGAGCAGGGACCCCCTCGAAAACTCTCTCACGACCTCTTAGATCTCATCTACATCTCGTGTAACCCAATACACAAATCAATCCAGCCACCAAAACACAGGACGTAGGGTATTACGGTGATTTGTCGGCCTGAACCTGGATAAATCACCGTGTCTACGCTCTCTGTGTTACGCTTGATCGTCGTTGCCACACCTCCGCCTATAATCTACTACTGTAGGGTACCCCCTAGGTAGATTGCGACACATATTTCGTCGACAGTTGGCGCGCCAGGTAGGAGGTGTGTGCATCGACTCCATGGCTGATCAAGTGGTCCTCCCAGCGAGCGACACCGTGCTCCAGATCGGATCCATATCCTGGACCATCGGATCTACACCACGCGGGGCAGACACGCCCCCACCCGCACGTCGTCCCGCCACGCCGAAGTACCACCCACGAAAGAAGATCAGCATCGACGATCTGGTCGATGCCATCGATCGCTCCAATGTCGGCATCATCGACTGCATCAACCTCGTGCAGACGGCACGACGCCGACTTTTCGGCCACCATGGCCGCCGACCACACCGCCGCCAGACCCCAGCAAAAACGACGGCTGTGACGACCAGGGGCATTCACCCTCCCTCGACGATGCCTCATGGGCTCAATAATTAGGCGACAATCTTCCAACGCCAGGTGCTCCGATCGATCTTCGACCAGATCCCGGCGGCCCCCGTCGTAAACACTGTCTTCATCTCCGCAATCCCTAGCGACACCGAGCAGGCAGTGTCCCTCGATGGCGCGATCTCATCGGGCTCGGCCACCGCCACGAGAACCGAAATCGCCGACTCCTCCGGATCGACTAGCAGCTTCCCGGAGTTCCCTCCGGGCTTCGGAGGAATGATCTTTCAAGTCTCCGCCGACAACGTCGCCCGCGACAACGAGACAGACGTCGAGCGCATCGCGAGAGAACAACACAACGCCGAACATGCGTAGAGGCGCGACCTCGAACGCCGCGAGCAGGAGAGGCGTGACCAGGAGCGTCGCGAGCAGGAACACATCGCACGGGAACAACGTGAGCAGGAGCTGGATTCGTGATCACTTGCCACGACGCAACCTCCAGCATGAGTTCGACGAGATGGGTAACGTCCCGGTGTACCCGACCCCTAGTGCCAATATGGCGGTAGCTGCCTGTGAGCTGTCCAAGCTCCCTAGCACACCCGAGATCGAGAAGATAGAGGCTCACATCATGGCGGCCGCAGTCCAGGTCAACAAAGCGGGTCACCCACCCGAATTCTCCGGTCAATCCTACAGTAGGAACCACCCCCGAAGCCCTCCGAGGGAGCACCGACGAAGATCCCCGCGACACGACGACGAAGAGCGCGACAGGGCCTGACGTGATCAAACACTGGCACCGGCGCGCCGAAGCCCTCCGAGGGAACACCGACGAAGATCCCCGCGGTACGACGATGATGAGCATGATAATCCCCGACGCAATCGAACACCGGCGTCGGCGCCCCGAGCCACAGGGGGACTGCGCCCCTTCTCCTCTCGTCTGCGTGCCATCAGATGGCCCCAAAATTTCAGAGTGACATCAGTAGAGAAATACGATGGCAAGGCAAACCCAGAACAATGGGCGTCCACGTACGAGATCGCCGTGTACGCCACCGGAGGGAATCAAGATGTGATGGCCAATTATCCGTGAGTGATGTTGTCGACCTCCACCAATAGCTGGTTCCAGAAGATCCCAGAAGGCACCATCGACACCTGGGAGGAACTCAAGGAAATCTTCGTCAAGACGTACAAGGCTATGTGTGTCCAGTCAAGGACGCGTTATGACTTGGAGAACATCCACCAGAGGAGAAATGAAAGCCTCCGGGAATACATAAGGCGCTTCTCCGACAAGCGGCTAGGCATAACAGAGATCTCCGACCCAGAAGCCATCGCCATCTTCTCCAACGGCCTGTGGACGGACGACCTCCGAAACAAGTTGGCCCGGAAAAGCATAACAACCATAGAAGAACTGATGACGATCGCGGATCCTTACGCCAACCAAGACGACGCCACCCGAAGCAAGGAGAACAGGCGGCGCCACTCTCATTCCCCAGAACGCGCAAGGGATAGCGACCGCCGACCAGATTACCATAGCAAAAGAGGGCCCAACGACCACCGAGATTACCGGTCGGGTAACTCCGAACGCTATTCGCAGAGGTACGACTACATGCGAGACAACCGCTACGTCGCCAACACGAATGCCCGCCCAAGGAAGAATTATGACGCCAGCTACAAGAAGATTCTTGACGGCCCGTGCCCCATACATAAGAACTCCAAGCACTCCATGCGAGAGTGTGATCTCCTTGAGTCAGCTATGCGGGGAAGAAGTGAGAAAAGACTGAAGAAGGATGACGCCGACAAGGATAAAGATAAAGAACCACCAGCGCCGGAGTTCCGAGCAGCCTCAAGGACGTTTTCCATCTTCGGAGGCAGCGTGGTCGTCGAAGGGGAGAGACGACACCGCCAAGTCCGCAAATACGTCTACTCGGTCGCCGTCATAGGAGATGATACGGCCAATGCTCGCTACCTCGATTGGTCAGAACAACCTATCAGCTTCTTTGGGGAAGATGAGTGGACGGACTACAGATACCCTGGTCGTTTCCCACTCATCATCGATCCAACCATCGCTACGTGCTGCTTCAGGAAAGTACTGGTCGACGGTGGTAGTACCCTCAACATCATCTTCGCCGACGTGTTCTGCCAGCTCGACTACTCGAAGAAGGACCTCCCTCCGGCGAACTTCCCCTTCTGGGGGATCATCCCAGATAAGGCATCCACACCGGTAGGACAGATTACACTCCTCGTATAGTTTGGCGACCAGAACCACTTCAGGGTCGAGAACATCAACTTCATCGTCGCCAACTTCGAAACAGCCTACCACGCGATCCTTGGCTGCCTGGCGCTCGCCAAGCTAATGGTAGTCCCGCACACTCGTACATGGTATTGAAGATCCGGACGCCACAAGGCGTCCTCAGTCTCCGTACCAACCTGAAGATCACGTATGAGTGCGAGCAGCAGACAATCAACGCCGTCGATAAGACCCGTGTCCAGGACATGTACAACTCCAACCCCAGCGACAAGCCCGCCGCAAAGAAGCAGAACCAGCAACGATCAGCGCCGACCCCTTCCACAACTACATGTAGAGACCCTTAGCCCCCAATGGTGTGAGAAGTTTAAAACGTTAAAGTGCTCCAATAAAGTTTGTACTATGTACCTCTCAATAAATAAATAAATAAAGGTGCTGCATTTTTTTATACTTATTGTAAACGATTCAACTTTCACAAAACGCTCACGGTGTTCGGCGACTTCTACAAAACGCTCACGGCGTTCGGCGACTTCTACAAAACGCTCACAGCGTTCAGCGACTTCTACAAAATGCTCACGGTGTTCGGCGACTTCTACAAAATGCTCACGTGTGTTCGGTGACCTCTCCAAAACACTCCCATAGTGTTCGACGACCTCTCCAAAACGCATTACGACGTTCTCTCCAAATAGCCTGGCCATAACCGGAAGCCTTCGAATCTGGCTTACCGATTTTCATAACGCATAGAAGTAGCTACCCTATACGCTATGATCATATCGATAGACCTCTCAAATTGAGTCTCTCCATCAACCGGGAGATATCATTTGTGTCGAAGGCAATGAGGTTATGTGCCCAGAATCTGTACACGACCACGGTACGGTCGACGACTCTACAAGCAGCATGGCTTTTCACCCAGCGTCTGTAGGAGCAGTCTCCACAGGCCCTAGTCACGCCATGATCGAGCCTCTTAGAAAAAGGTCTTGTCCCTGGCATCTCCCTAAGCGTGCATGAGCTGCTCGCCCTCTGCGCCGCGGGTTGCCAGCAGCGTACCTCCCTGGTAATCACTATGGCACCTACGCGTGCAGAGGCTCCGCGCCCTATGATCCGGGCCATAGGGAACCCAAGGCCGAACGATTCATCTCTACAGCTCACGACTTAGTAGGCATGACAGGACATACAAGTGAAACAAAAGCTCACCGCTGGGATATTATACAACTTTGCAGTTTTCACTTACAAGTCCGAATTCTTGTATCCGAGATACAAACTACTCTTGTCCAGCAGCAAACAAATCGACGTCCTTAGCCACAATCTCCACTACGCGATCAGCATCAACCTCCAGACGGTCCGCCTCCTCGTCCGACGTCCCCGATGCAAATCCGGTCGCTACCCGACCAAGGTCAAGCTGCGACTTCAACATAGCTAAGCCATGAGCAGCCACACTTTGCACCGCTGAAGTCGTAAATGACCGGAGCCTGGCCCACAGACCGCGGGCCTTTGACAGCACACCTTCCATGGTCGCTTGTTTAGCACGCTCAGGAATGAATGCCTGGCCATCAGCACACTCCACCACAGGGGCGATCTCCCACGCCAACGACCAGAAGCTATCATAGTAAGCATCCACCTTTGCCTACAGTTCTGCAAATTGAAGTTGAACGTGCCCTCGGTAAGCTATGAACACAGTAAACACCGAATAAGGAAGCCGCACAAACAAAGCGACAGGTAAGAAAACACTACCTTCGTGCATCGCCCGCATCTTATAAACCTCCTGTTGGTCAGCGGCGGCTTTCTCCTCCATAAGGCGTTTCACCTCTTCAGCACCAAGTAGGCCTACACAAAGAAGCACAAGTCATCGCATGACCAAAGCAACAAGTTATCGAGCAAAAAAATAACAAGGACTTACGGGCGGAAAGCTCGTCGACCTTCTCAACATGCGACTGAAGCTCCGCATTTTCGCGCTCCCGCTCCTGGATGACAGCCTCCAAAACCTGTGCACGCCAGTGCGCCGCCTCTAAACTGTCCTCCATCCTTGCAAACTGGCCCTCGACATGAGCAACTTCACCACAGAGACGCTCGTTCTCAGCAGGTAGCTTCGCAAGCTAGTCGGCCATCGCCTTGCGCTCCCTCCTGGCCTTGAAAAGCCCTTGCGACCACACGATGACAGTTCAGCCAAGGAGATAGGCGACAATACCAAACCAGAAGAAGTGCTACAATTACCTTGACTCGCCCCAGCAGATTGTTCGCATCATTAAGGAAGACCGCCACCTCCTCCTCGGCCTCATCGTCCTCGACGATGAAGAAGTCCTCGCCGTCATGGCAAAAGGTCCGAACCGGCGTTGACTTCGGATCATCTCCTGTGCGTGGAATCTCCTCTACCGACTCCGGCTTCTCCAATGACACCGCCACCCTTTTCCTTTTCACTGGCCTCGGATCCAGCACTAAGGCCGCCAATGGGCCTGGCACATCAGCACGCCCCGGATCGGTAGCAATATCCTCCGTCACCGACCCAGAAGCAACATCATGAAAAGCCCTGACCACCGAGGCCTCAGCCTGAAGACTCTCCGCAAACACTGACCCGCCGCTCGCCGGATCACCGACCGAAACATTCGCAAGATCAGGATTCCCTCGATGCCGTAAGGAATCTGCAGGCGCCGGGGCGCCATATCCCTTTGGACCAGACTACGCCCAACGGCATCTGACATATCACCATATGGGACAGTTGGATCCTCAGCATTCGGCGTCCTACCAAAAACCGCACCATAAGCAAGCGGACAAAACCGTCGAAGACTCAATCAAAACAAGAATGGAGTACTTACAAGTTCGACTTCCGGCACACCGTCACAAACCTCCGGACCGGAAGATTCACTGTGGAACTTGGCGGCATAACCATCGGCGGACGCTCCAACGCTGGGGCGGCACCTTCCCCCACAACAGCCCCCCCCGGCGATGACGTCTTGGGCAGGGGCACTTTAGCGCTCGAACCAGATCCCCCTCCCCATCCAGGTTCACCGCCGGCACATCATCCCCCTCGTCTGAACACTCGTCGGTCCAGTCAGATAGCCAGGGCGGTGGCTGAGCAGCACCTTCATTTATACTGAATTTGCCGCCAGTATTAACCGACATCTTCGACTTCTTAGACGCACCAACGGCCGAGCATTTCCCCAACGGGTCGTCGCGCACCCGACGCCTTCCAGCAAGAGGCTTGGGGACTCCCCCTTGACGAGAAGAACCACGACCATCATCATCCACATCATCCGATCCGGCTGCTCGCCTCGGCGCCCGGTTGACACCCGAAGGCCACTCCACCGATGGGACTCGGGAGACGAAAATGGTGCGATCCTGCAAGCAGAGCTAAAAATAGTCAACCACTATAGTAATCTAACACCCTGGAGAGAATAGCAACATGAAGCATCAACACTCACCAGTGGTGGGGGGATGCCAACACGAAATGGATCCCTCGGACTCTTCATGTATCGGACGCTAAGATCAAAGACCACAGAAAGGCGGTCAAGCCCCTCTTCCGGCTCCATCACATCCGACGTCTCCCGGGTGGGGTTGCGACGACCAGTATAAAGGAAGGCAGGGTGAACCCTGTCCTTGCAAGGCTGACAGCACCTCATAATGAAGTTCCAACCAACTGAAACCCCATCAAGCAACGCCCGGTCCACTAACGTGAGCAACTCCTTCACCTGCTCCATCGCCGCCAATGAAGGAGTCGTCGACCAGCTAGGCTGCGACACCAGAACCTCCGTTGGGTCCCTGCGCACGTACGACTCCTCCTAAGGAACGTAGAACCAACAGGACTTGTACTCCGCCACCTTGGAAGGCAGAGGAGTGGCGAGATACACATCCGTCATGCCCTCTGGAAGTTGAAGATACACCGAACCAACGACCCGGGACGTGGCGGTTCCATTGGGCTTGAGGCGGAAGAAATAGTGAAACAACTCGAAATGGGGTTCAATCCCCGAATACGCTTCACAGAATTGGGGTGGATGTTGCACATCGCAATCTTGTAAAACTCCAAGAGACCGCGCTGAAAGGGGTGGACAAGAACCCCGAAACCACGCCAAAAGAAAGGCTCAAAGGCGACGAGCTCACCGGTGTTAGGAGTTGGAAACTCCTTCCCGGTCGCCGACCTCCACTCGACAATGGCCTTGTCCTGAAGGATGTCAGCGGTAACAAGGAGCTGGATGTCTTCCTCCTTTAGGGAGCACTTGGCCCAATCCTTGGTCCAGTCCAAAATTACATCCTCCATCCTCCTTGAGGACTTGCCTACCTTCTTCGTCGATGAATGAGTACTTGGTTTCCTTCTGGGGGCCATCAACATATGAAAGAGGATTGAAGAATAAAAAGCACTCTGACGCGAAGCAAAGATGTGAAAACCACCGCCGCCCTGAAGTCAGTTGGATCCAACGGTGCTTGATGAAGGTGACGCGGATCGCTGACGTGGCACCGGAGTAGACCCTACTCCACCTCTAGCTATAAATAGACCCCCTAGGCCCTCACTCTCACTCATGCCTTATTGGAGAAACACTACTCCTTAGTCTCTTAGCCGAGCTCTCTAGTAGTGCTATGCTAGTTGGAGGAGAGTGAGGAAGGTCTTCTGGAGAAAGTCCCGGGCCTGTCGGGAATCTTCTCCGGAGTTCTTCCTCGGCGGATGCGAGTCTCTTGTAAGTTCAGATCTTGTAAGTGACTTCTTCCGAGTTCTTTATAGTATTTGATATTCTAAGCATGGGTTAGCTATTATACACCTTTTCCTGCTTGTTCATCGCTTTACTTTAAGTAGAGTGCTTTAATCTTATGCAAGGGTTAAAGTAGTAAGAATAGTGTAGACGTGATGTCTAGACTAGATCTTACCTTTGTAAACCGCTTATTGCGTGGATTGTTCGTGGATGCTAGTAGAAAGTGACAACTCTATCTAGCCTTTGTATTCCACCACGCGTGTCAGATAAGTTCTTAAAAGGTAGGGCCTCAATACAACATGATGGCGCGGTCCGGTCGGAGTTATATCTCTTACTGATCTATCCCATCGCCTTCTGCAAGAGAAGGGCTGATAAAGCCAATATAACCAGCTATACCTTGTTAGATATCTTTGCTATATCAAACCTCTCAACCCAGTTATCATAGTCTCCCTTGATCCATCATAGGACATACCTGTATTCCTAGTTAGATCACTTCTCGTTCCCTGTGGAAAATACGATACCTGGAATACTCCCAGTGAAGTGCTACATCGATATAATCTGTGCGCTTGCGGATTTATCCAATAGTCATAAGAAATACCAACAGCCACCTGGTCGCAAATCCGACCAGGCTCAGGGAATTCGTCCAAACTACATCGAGCAAGGCTCAGGGACTGCAACCGCGGCACAAGGGAAGGCTGCGCGAAGAAGCAAAACACCCGACGACTGCGAACAAAACAATATGACCCCGATGCAAGAACCTTACAGCTCCTTACATCAGGCTCGGGGACTACGAGTATTCATAGTCGTTCCTTACAAAATTATGTTCTAGTCTTCAATATATGACCCCGATGCAAGAACCTCCTCGTTCCCCATGGAAAATACGATACCTGGAATACTCCCGGTGAAGTGGTACATCGGTATAATCTGTGCGCTTTCGGATTTATCCAATAGTCATAAGAAATACCAACAAGCATTTCTGGCGCCGTTGCCGGGGAACGGTAGCTGTTTTAACTAGAACCCTTTGGTCATATTACCCTTGTTTTATCTTTCTTTTCATTTTTATCCTGTTCATATACACCATGAACGAACCATCCATCTCTAATCTTTCTTTTCCAAAGGGCCATAGTTTGGAACCACCACCATCATCACATCCCATCCTTTCACTTAGCTATGAGCTTCACCCTAGCTTCATAGCCAAAGTTCGGGAACAAACTTTTTCTGGGGATGAAGATGAAAATCCTTACACTCACCTACGTGACTTTGAACAATTGTGTTCATGTGTCAACATCCAAGGGATGAGGTGAGGTACCCTTAAGTGGAATCGATTTCTGTTTTCTTTGACGGGAATAGCCAAACGATGGTACATTCACAACGTAGGTAGTGTAAACGGAGAATGGGAAAAGTTGCAATCCAAATTCTACCTATCTTTCTTCCCTATTCCTCGCGTTGTTCGTCTTCTAAAAGAGGTCATCAACTTCTCACAAAAGGAGAAAGAACCTGCCCGTCTTTTAGATCTATCCTCATCTGGCCCTGATCTTGCTATAACCGAGCCAACATTGTTACAACACTTTTATGGCGGTCTTAGCAGAGATTCCGCACAACTTCTTGATATGTCTTCCAGTGGAGCCTTCCTGTGTTTATCCGTTAGTGTAGGGAAGAGTCTTCTTACAAAGATTCTTGAAAACACTCCCTATACTAACGATTATAATGAAGGGTCCGAGGAAGAATAAAAACCAGCCCCTAGAAAAGAATCCTCGATAGCCGAATCACCACCATTTCTATCCAAAAATTCTGCCATCGATCCCGAACCACAAATATCACAAATCTCGAAGGAAGAAGAAATCCAGTATCTAAATCATTCCTTTGAGTTTGAGGCTAACCGTTCATATGATCTTGCTGGTTTTGGGAATGTCCAAAATAATCCTTTCCTAAAGAGACCTTCTAAGAAACATCTTTCTAGACCTCTCATGAAGGGATCTCTTCAAAAACCTCCCAAATCAACATCATCTTATGCCTCGACTTCCCACATGGCACATCAGGAAAATCCTGGGATATTTGATGAAGAAATGTCGAGTGAGCCTATAGAAGAAGAACTAAAGTGTTTAGAAGCCAAATCTATCCTCTCCTTCTCTACGCCCACATTTGACTTATCTTACGAACCCATCCTTGATCCTGATGATCCTCCATGTGTTCCTTCATTCAAGTCTTATGATGACCCACTTGATGACTCTGGGAATTCATTAAGACACCCGAAGCATGGAAGCCATGAGGGCCATAAATCTGACCAAGTGGAGCAAAGACAACGGTTAGAGAATCTATCTACCGTCGTAAGTCAATAATGGTTGGATGAGGCTGAATCCTCAAAGGAAGTCACTAAAATGCCCACACATATGAGGAGAATATCCTATCAAGTGTTGGGCATTGATGGTGAAATTTGCTACGATCCTAGCCTCGGGATCAACATCCTTCCTCATTTCCATGTTCCAACATCATCAAAGGATTATCTATCCCAATCACAAAAACACCTTAGACTCTCCAATGGTCAAGTCCTTGATTGGTTAGGAGTCCTTCATGATGTTCTTGTGGTGGTTGATGATCTCAAGATCTTCCTAGATTTCCACATCTTTGACCTTCCTGGATTTTCCTTTCATCTTACCTTTATCGGAAGGCCAATCATGAGAATCTTGGAGAACACCTTAGGAAATGAGAAGCTTGGTTATAGAATAGGTGAAGATTATCTACCCGTTTGGTCTTCCCAACCTCTCATCAAAGGGTTAGAATCCAAACCAATTCTTGATCCAAGGGGTGAGCTTATGTCAATCTCGCCAACAGACATGACCCACTCAAGTTTTGAGAATGACTTGAAATGTCATGAGAAAGAAAGTACTCACCTACTCTTTGAAAGGGAGAATGATGTCAATGATCATGGAAGTTATTCCCCGATCTTCCAATCAAATCCATGTTCAAATGAGAAATATCCCAAATCAATCCTTCCCTCGACCATGACTACACACATGATCTACAACCCCTTCATTCTTCTTGTTTCGAAGATGTGTTTGTCTACCATAAATTTTGCAAATCTCGTAGTGGTTTTGGTCTTGAGGATAGGTTCGGAAAATGTTGGAGTTGAAGGGGAAACCGCTTCACCAACATGAGTTGCAACTTGAAGGTTTCCCAAAGACAAGCTTGTGTCTTAAAAATAAGCACTTTCGGGAGATAACCCAAGTCTTCTTATTTTCTATTAAAGTTTGTTAAAAAAAATATATGAAACAAAATAAATATTTCTAGTTTCCCAAAATTCTAAAATGAATAAAATGACTTTGTAAAATGAGATTAAGGGAATATTTATGAAATTGTTCCTTCGGGTATTTTTGTCACTAACCATTCCAGGTTTGAACAAAAAGAATGATGGAACACAACACAAGGTATGTCCAACCAAACATCCTTTAATAATGAAGCACATTAAAAAGGAAATTCCACATCCTAAACTTGGATTTTCTCATTATCAAATGTTGCAAAATCCAAGTATGAGGGGAATGTTTTTCTCTAAGGAATTCATGCCAAGCTTCATTGTTTAATTTTGTTTGGTTGTCTCTACTTTGTTTTCTCTTTATACCTTGCTCATCTTGCTAAGTCATAGAAATAATAAAAACTAAAAAAAATGCAAATGCTCACCTAGTTCACCATCCAAGATCTTGTCTTCTTAAATGAATCTCTTTATTCTTTCATGCTTCCGCGTTCTTTTATAAGTATGCCTGGGTTTGGGTTATTTCTAAATTCATATTCCCATAGGCTCTTTAAATTAAGCATGGTGCTTAGGTTAAATAGCCTGCCTTAATCAAATTAGACATGGTGTCAAGTTTGATTATTGAACCAAAAACTACTTGTAAATAATTTGGTTGTACTTTTGGACTAACCAATGCATGATAACTTCAAAAATTTGGTGGTTAAGTCATGATATCATTCATAAGAGACAAATCAATGTTTGAGATAGTTTTGAAATAATCTTACACATCTTTGCCTTAACCTTGCTTAACTAATTGGTGAACAATGAGGGAACATATTGTGATGTGCTAAAATGCTAAGGCCAACTTTTCTACAGCATAAAAGATGTCCTATATGACAATAATGCCCCTGCTTTGAATCATTCGTGAATTCCTTCGGGTATGTGTTGTCCACTAATCCTTCGCAGGAGAGAGGTAATGAATGGAGAAAAAGGTCTAAGTACAATGCAATGATTCATAGAAAAAAGATCATTCGTCATCATCAATATCGTGACGCAAGAATCATCACGCTTTGAGATTACGTCGTCAATGTCTCAAATGTCTTCATGAATATGAATCACCTGAGCATGAAAGTGATATGAAAGATCTTGTTCTTAATCTCAATTAGAACTAAAATCTACATGTTTTAACTTTTTTGTTCAAATTCCAAGAATGACCTTAGAAATGGCCTAGACTTATCCTTGACTTACCCCTCGAAAAAGTTCGGCCCATTTGGTCTCTAAAGGCGGTCGGCCGCCCGTGAGTTTGGGCCAATCAGCCCGAAACTTCACACCCTGACTCACCTGACCCGTGGGACCTCCAATCCAAGCTTGGTCGAGCCAAAGCTTCCAAAAAGCGGTCGGTCGACCGTGGTTTTGGCCCTTCAGCCATGCACGTTGCTCCTGAGCGGTGGACCAACACTCCTACCTTATTTCCGGCATGATCCAAGTGAAAATAGAGGTGAAGGACGTTGGATTCTCTCTTCTTAACCTCTCCCTCTCCTTCTTCCTCCTCTTACCTTATTCTTCTACACCACTAGTAGAAATTCCATCTCCTCTTGCTTCCCTTCTCACTTTCCTTGCCCCTCCTTCTCCTTAGTCATCCCCTAGAGCCATCAACACAACCTACCTCATGGCTCTGATAAAAGGAAGCATGACAAGATGATTGTAATCCCTTATGTTAAGGCCATAGGACTTTCTCTGTCCACCTTCTCCTTTGGTGCCTTAGCCCTTCATAGCAATAAGATACTTAGGCTTGATAGTATATCACTCATGAATCAAAGAACATATGCCTAAGCTATCAATGAATAAAAGAAAGTCTTGGTTCTGCTGGCATCTTACCTAGCAGAACCCCTGCATTTGATCTCTCTCTGTCCTGTGTTGCACTATGCAGTGAAACAAGTATGGGGGTATCGGTCGACACCCCAACATACCATTTCACTAGATCGACCATGGAATATGATGTACATGGTCATGACACATCCCACAAAAAAATTGGACTGAAATGACCACTTTTGTGGATCGGCCGATCCACTTTGGAGGCCAAAATTCAGAAAAGACAGAGCAAAGCAATGTGCAGAGGTAAGGGAGTCTAATGCAGAGACCGAAGTGGCCAAATGGCCCCGAAGGGTGGTCGGCCGAACACACCTAGAAGGCCCGAGCCCACCAGCCAGCATCCTTTCAACTTCAAACAACTATTCTGACTAGTTTGCCACGTCTCTCCCTTTTTCATCTATGCTTTTCATTTGTTTTACTCATTTTCTCTTTTAAAAATAAAAATGAAATAAAAATAATTTCTTCATGAAATTCATCACTTAGCTTAATTTCCTTTTAATATTGAATAAAACAAGAAGATCGCATCCAAAATTAAAATTTTGAAAAGTGACATGATCTATGACGTTCTGAGGGTAAAAGCGTCATAAAGATGAATTCTTGCTTTTGCTTATGCTAGTGGGAAAATATCTTGATAGGGAACCATATTGACTAAGTTGTTGATTAATGTGATATAGTTCTCGGCTCAAGATTCATACCCTATCTATTTAAGGTTCTTGGAGATTAACTTTTGAAAACATCATAAAACCAAAATGTCACTACTCCTCTATAGTGAGAAAATTCCTACCAAAGCCATATATGCTCTTGCATGATATAAGCTTTCTACATAAACTGCTTGCTTTGTATTGAGTTTGGTCAAGTTTTGTGACCCTTGTTGAGAGATTTATCATGCTCCCAAGATCAAGATCACATACACGCCACATATACATGTTGCTTCTACACTGGAAGTACGCATAAACATGCCTTTCATTTTCCACATAGTTCATACTCCATGTTCTAATAGAAATTATCTCTCTAGTATATGTTGTTAGTCAATGAGACATAGACTATGCAAAATTATGAAAATATATGAAAAAAATAAAAAAAATAGGGGCACATGAAGGTCCCAAGTTTTAGAAAAAAATGATGATGAGCAAATCAAAGCTCATAGAAAAAGAAAAATAAAGATAGCTATGTCTCAAAATTATAAGTTAGAAAGAGAGATCTTATAAAGGAGTTTTGATCACTCGCCATGTTTCCACACACTTGCACATCTTGATCTAAGTGTATGACATTTCTCTCCTTGGATCCGGAATTTGACTTTACAATATATGCATGGTAAGTTTGCTACATCTTTTATCCCTACCTATAGCTCCACATAAGCCTTTAGAGTAGGAGGAAAAAGAAGGCAAATTTCAAACATATGCCTTGGTGAGGAACCATACACCTTATAAGCGATCTAGAGTACTATATGAGGAGTAAGTTGACTTATGTGCTTTCTTTTGAAAAATTTATCAAAAACTCGAAGTACTAAAATACGATTTGGGAAAGATGACTTTGCCTTGAGAACTGTTCCATTTCTGAACTTCTCAAGGATATCTGTTAGCCAATACCACATATCCCATTGGTATGACAAAATATATTGAATGAATCTTTATGTTTGCTTTATACTTTGAATAGCAAAGAGGATGAGCAAAGAGGTAAGTATGGGGGATCTTGTTGACGGTAATTAAGAGCTATTTTGTCACCATCAAAATACCATCAACATCCTCATTCTCCAAGGAAAGCAAGCATAACCTGATCATATTGTGCCAAATAACTAGTTCCACATGTCCCATGAATATTTGATGCAGGTAATGACAATAGGGGACATTTGGGAGCTAGTGGGCCCACACAGGGGGTCAGCCGACCACCTTGTGGGGCCACTTGGCCTCCCAAGCCCCCATGATCCAAGACCCACCCTTTGGAACACTCTCTACCCTTGGATCCAAGTGTATCTCCTCTCAACGGTCTAGATTCACATCACAAGGATCCATGCGCCCACATCAAAGAGTTTAACGTGACAACTCAACTCAGAACCGACATCAAAGAGTTCAGCTCTTGTAAGTGACTTCTTCCGAGTTCTTTATAGTATTTGATATTTTAAGTCTGGGTTAGCTGTTATACACCTTTTCCTGCTTGTTCATCGCTTTACTTTAAGTAGATTGCTTTAATCTTATGCAAGGTTAAAGTGGTAAGAATAGTGTAGACGTGGTGTCTAGACTAGATCTTACCTTTGCAAACCGCTTATCGCGTGGATTGTTCGTGGATGCTAGTAGAAAGTGACAACTCTATCTAGCCTTTGTATTCCACCACGCGTGTCAGATAGGCCTCAATACAACATGATGGCGCGGTCCGGTCGGTGTTATATCTCTTACTGATCTATCCCATCACCTTCTACAAGAGAAAGGCTGATAAAGCTAGTATAACCAGCTATACCTTGTTAGATATCTTTGCTATATCGAACCTCTCAACCCAGTTATCATAGTCTCCCTTGATCCATCATAGGACATACCCGTATTCCTAGTTAGATCACTTCTCGTTCCCCGTGGAAAATACGATACCTGGAATACTCCCGATGAAGTGCTACATCGATATAATCTGTGCGCTTGCGGATTTATCCAATAGTCATAAGAAATACCAACAGCCACCTGGTCGCAAATCCGACCAGGCTCAGGGACGAGCAAGGCTCAGGGACTGCAACCGCGGCACAAGGGAAGGCTGCGCGAAGAAGCAAAACACCCGACGACTGCGAACAAAACAATATGACCCCGATGCAAGAACCTTACAGCTCCTTACATCAGGCTCGGGGACTACGGGTATTCACAGTCGTTCCTTACAAAACTTATGTTCTAGTCTTCAATATATGACCCCGATGCAAGAACCTCCTAGCTTCTTACATCAGGCTCGGGGACTAGAGGTATTCGCAGTCATTTTACACAAAACTCATGCTTCAATCTTTAATTACAATTTTTATGCATCTTTTTATTTTTTATAAAGCTTGACACCACGTGCATACTTCACCTGCCACCAAGCTCGGGGACTAAGTGGGTACACTTCACCTAGCGATGAATGTACTGATTTTCTTCTTGACAAAGCTTTGCTATTTTTGTATGTTCTTTGCAGAACCTAAGTGGGTACACTTCACCAAGAAAGGACTTTTCAAAAGTTTTTCTTCTTCAGCACGTCACATCCTTCCGGCAAGCAGCCGCAACATCCGACAAGGCGACCTGATCACACATCAAGCTGCGACGTTCTCGACCAGCCAACCTGGTCGAGACTCTGCAACAACGACTTCACATGATGGCGACTGGCTGAACACATCGAAGGACAATGCTGCGGGCTCGCCAGAAGAATACAACGTGCTCGGGGACTTGTTGGGGATATTACCTCGGCATATCTCCAGTGACCTTATGGGCCTACCGACCAGAAGATGACCCAGCTCACGAGGCCTTGCGGCACACGACCAGCCCGTCGTGCTCGCCAAGGACTCCGAGGAAGTCTTGCTCGCCAAGGAAGATCCTAGTAGATAGACTCGGATCCCTTGCCTTAAGGGATCGATCGTAATCTGTTAGGATATGGAAACTGTAACCCTACTCCCCGGCTATATAAGGCGAGCAGAGACCCCCTCGAAAACTCTCTCACGACCTCTTAGATCTCATCTACATCTCGTGTAACCTAATACACAAATCAATCCAGCCACCAAAACACAAGATGTAGGGTATTACGGCGATTTGTCGTCCTGAACCTGTATAAATTGTTGTGTCTACGCTCTCTATGTTACGCTTGATCGTCGTTGCCACACCTCCGCCTACAATCTACTACCGTAGGGTACCCACTAGGTAGACTGTAACATATATTTTGTCGACACAACTCCCTATACTCGATGGGAGTGACTCGACTGTGTCAACTAATGCCTATTCGTGTTGTCGTCCCTCTGGTTATGTTGAACGCATGCCCTACACTTAACTGGAAGGATAAGTCATTATGACCATGAAGCCGATATACTATTTGGGCCAGGAGTAGATGGCGACGCATTGTGCTAGTGTGGGTCAGGGTTTGGACACAAGGACGCGATCTAAGACCTTCATGCGTACTAGCTTTCAGACGTCCCTTGGGTGTCGGTGGTTCATGTCCAACCCGTGACTTTACCCGAATAGTGTCTTCGGTGACCTGTAGCTCGTGAGTGTGGTTTGTGTAGGGAATACCCCCTAGCTGAGTAGGAATCTGATTCGAATCACCATCGGTCCTGGTTAGAGAGCACTTGACTAGGGCAATGACAACATTTACACGACTATGAAATATGATTTGGTTATCCGGTTTATGGAAAGCCTGAAATGATACTGGATCTATTATATGTTTTAATCAAAGTGTTTGGCATAGATTAGTGGCTAATGTAGATGACAGGTAATAATGATTAAAACCTGCTGCTATATCTTTAACTAAAGGTTAAAAGAATGAGGATTTACTTTGCTTTTCGCAAAAGGGTCAACTCATCCACGATAAAGCCTTGCATAATCCTTGGTGTCATTTATTTTAGTTTATGACGGGTAAGTCTAGCGGAGTACATTCGAATACTCAGGGTTTATCCCACCTTGTTGCAGGTAAAGGTCTCATGCTGCTAAAGGTGTGGCTAACCACCGGTGGGCTCGATGACTCTATATTATCTCTCATCTTAATGATGTTGTTGGAGGATGTCAATATAAGCTAGAAATGTATTTCAACCTATATTATTATAATCATTTCAAAGCTATGTTATATTACTAAATGGTTTGAACTCATACTTGTATTATTTATTTGTGAACTCAATTGAAATTTTTATTTCTGCGGTAAACTCTATGTAAGTGATTTGTATTTACTTGATCATGCGATCTTGGTTATAAAGTTGAATTATCAAGGTTTTTTGGAACACTTGGCGAACTACTAGGTTTGTCTTAGGTTAAGTCGGTTAACCATTTGTTACGATAGGTGATTTTCTTACTTAATCTAGTATAAATTAGGCGGTTCTATTACAAAGACCAGCCCAACTTGGCCCATATCTGTGGCAGAACAGCCTAAATTAATGACCTCACAAGAGTACTTGATGAAGACATCCACACCAATGATACATCCACGCCATCACGAGTACCAGTTTCTGGTCCTATTACTCGCGCTCGTGCTCGTCAAATTAATCGTCAAGTAAGTTCACTCTTGAGTTCCTGTCCATCATATTTAGACCATGGAGACGCGTGCACTCTTGTTTTGATTAGGAACCAGGGAGAGGACCGAAAGGGACAAGGATTCGCGGAGGCTGGATTCGGACTCGCGGAGGCTGGATTCGAATTCCAGGACAGCTCCAACTTGTGATGGTCACCATGGTCGCATACGGACTCGGATTGGGGTGTTCAAGTACTTCATGGAATCCTTATGAAGTCTATTTTCATATGGATCTAGAATCACGTCCATATCTGTTCTGAGGCAGCCGCAATGACCGAATTAAGACCGAGAGCTTTTCTGTCCAAAGGTGCTGCGTCACCTTAGTTTGGTCCAATGGGCCGTGTATCACGTTGGGTCCATTAGGGACGCGTCCTAGGGTTGGAAAACGACCCCAACACCCTGGTGGTCGTCCTTCCACCTTTATATACTCATTAGCCACCACCAAGAATAGTTAGGTTTTGTTTCGTCGAGTTAGCTATTGCTACCGCCTTTCAGCGCGCGTGTTGGATCAACCGTCCGTCTGATTGTCATCAGAATCTCACCATATTGTGTTCTCAAATTGAAACCTTCATATTCATCTTGCAATTGAGTGCTTGTTCATCTTGTTCTTGCTGGTTCTTCGATTGCTTGCAGGACGGGAGCCCTAGTGGCTGGTTGTCGGGCCGCAAGATCACGGCAGCCATCGGAGGTGGTGTATCAGTTGCTAAGGCGCAGCGTCCTTGGACGGTTGTAGTCGAGCCGTGAACGTCATCTCCATCCACCAATCGAGTTATCTACCAACTCTCATCGAAAGATCGGACTGCGAACCCTACGGGTCGTCATCAGTACTTGTCTTCCATTAGACACTAAGTACCCAGGTGAGCGCATCAACTAGACTAGTTCCGTCGAGCACACCCAGCGGGAGAACTCAAAAATCCACGTTTTCATCCAAGATCCAATACCGAGTACAAAACTTACATACTTAGTCCGTTTCATACAATACAATACAAAGTCTTGAAATTTATTTATTACAATCTAGAGTTCTGAGTGCAGAAATAAAATACCGGAGTTAAATGAACATCTAGCGGAAACGATACAAGGATCTGTCTGTGCCCACCAGAAGAATCCTCCACACAAGAGCTAACTCCTTAAGCTGCACCTGCAACAAGGGTAAAATAAACCTTGAGTACACAATGTACTCGCAAGACTTAACCGGCTATTGGGAATATTTTCATGACTCTCAATGCGGGGGCTGTATGGTTTGCTGGTTTAAAGAGTTTGCCAAAAACATTACTAAGAGTGTAACCATATTTTTATTTTGTTAGCAGTCAATTTTAGTTCATTAACCAACAATTCTAGGTAAGCACCTGTTCTACGTTCAAGCATGTGATAAGCAATCAGAACCATTTTATCATCTTCCTTGTTCCAGTTCTTACTACGGTGTTAGACCATAGCCAAGTCGTACCGCATAGCGCGGCTATTCGCAAATCAATGTAGCCTAGCTGGGTACCCCAAAACACACACCTCGTCTGCACCTCGGGCACAGACAAGACCAACCTACCACTCTCCTGTCCAGGGGTCTAGGTCCCCGTCCAAATTGGGACTCTAAGCCCCTGCACCTGAGTCCCGGACTTAGTGCAGTGCTTAGACCTCCACCCCAAAAACCACCGGTAACAGTCGGTCCAGATAGAGCCGAAACCCAAGACAAGAGAGTAACAAGTCTTCCCGCTTCCATAAGCAAGTATGTGCTCAGGATAAAAAGTCTGTGACCTGACTACCATCCACGGCAACGGACGGTTCCTAATCGACACAGACAGTGAAACAGTGTAACCCAATTAAGCCCCGTTGGCCGCGGGACTCAACTCGTCACACCCACCAATAACCAAACCTCATCCCTGCCTGGTCACCATTTTATTTTTCACCCTCCTCTATGAGAGTAATAGTATTCACCTAGTGTGAGCAACGACAGGTCACTCACGCTACCGATAGCCTAAGCATGGCAGCTACTCGGACCTGTACTAGTACGACTCATAGGATAGATATATTTATGCATGTGATTTTCATAGAACTCCTGAATGTAAATGCACAACATAACATATATATATAATTATATATTAGTGAATATAAAAATAGGGTTATGCACCGGGGCTTGCCTTCAGCGGGCACGGTGTCAGCCAAGTCAGTGATTGGTGGCTCCGGGGCGTTGTAACACCCCGGGTGTTAACCTTGTTAATCTCTTAATTAAAATTTGATCATGTCATCATATGCATTAAGCATCATTCATTTGTTTGAAAACCTGGATATGCATTGAACTAAAATGAGTTTACTTGTCTGTGTTTGATCAATTGTTTGTATGCAGGTCATCTTTTCAAAGTCGCAAAATTTAAAATTTGAATCCAAACCCTTTTCTCCGAGGGGGTGGATTAAACCCTAAATACGATTTTCAAAACCTATAAAGTTTTTGCTTGTGGTTGTTTAAGAAAAGTTGTAGATCTCAAAATTTTGAACATCTTTCGTGTTCAAAGTTTTTCCTGAAAACCCCTGGAAGCTTGTGCATTTTTGCAAAAGAAGCCACAGGGTTAGTTCTGTCCTTTCCTCGAGCAGCTGCATGGCGGGGTCGATCTCGACGTCGCTCCTGGCCGACACGTGTCGCCAGCCGCGCAACGCCTGTCCAGGGACTCCCGTCTTGTCGTGGGTACGTGGCGATCTCACGGAAACCGTTGCCGTCTTTAAAAGCGGGACGCCGTTCTCTCTTCTTTCCTTTGCACGCCACTGCTCCACACTTCTCCTTCGCTCTGCTCCATTCTGTTCCGCCGAGCGCTCCACCTCAATCGTTGACGAACTTGTCCGAGCTCGTTAGCGGCCGCCAATCACTCAATCTTTCGTCATTGCCTTCGCCTTGACCTTGCGCATCTTCGGGGTAAGTTGGTTGAAGTCGTAGAGCCCGCATTCGTTCAGTGCGGATCTGTCTTCCTCAACTCCGACGCGACAACCGCCGCTCTGGTCCGTCTTTGACCGGGCTGCGCAGGAGCCGCATTGTCTTTTTGTCTTGTGTTTCTTGCTCCTTATTCATCTCTGAGTCTTGTCTGGTTCTCCGTCTTGCAAATGGTGGATCATAGCTCCGGGAACATCTTCGTGCCGCGCAGTTCTTCGTCTCCGCCGGCACGTTCTCCATCGACGGTCGTCTCTGCTTCATCTCCGGCCACGCTTGCTTGTGCTCCGTGACCAGGGTGAGCTCCTCGACCTCTTCGCTGTACTCTTTTGTCCTTGTAGCGCGCCTTAGAGCTCTGTCCTCGAGCGCCGCCGCTGTTCTTGTCCGTCGCGGCGGTGTGTTCGTCGCCTTGTCGTTGTAGTTGATCTTTTCGAGATCTAAGTCGTGCGCTAGCTTTGCCTAGCCGTCCTAAGTCAGTCTCGAGGGGTAGTTGCCCTCGAGCGCTTGCGTGTTCTCTTCGGCGCGCGTCGTGCAGATCTTCGTCGACCGCCAGTGCTGTCGTCGAGGGTGTTGCTTTTAGCTCTGTGTTTGTTTGGCTTGCGCTTCGCGTTGTTTGGAGTCCGCTTAGCTTGCTAGAGTTGTTGGTTCTTTCGATCGAGGTCTGATCGAGGCCTAGCTCCTTTGATCGAGGCCTGTGTCCGTCGGCATGTGTGTGCGGTCGAGCTCAGTTCACCGCCATGGTCGTCGACGAGGTTGGCTGTGTAGGTTTTAGCCTCGTTTCTGTGGGCGTTTTGCTCGCGGTTGTCTTCTGAGTCGTGATCGAGGCCTAGCCTCTTGATCGAGTGTCGATCGAGGCCTATCGTCTTTGTTCGAGGCCTAGTTGCGTCGATCGAGGCCTAGTTTCCCGATCGAGGTCTAGCCTCTCTGATCGAGGGTCGGTCGAGGCCCAGTTTCATCGAGCAAAGTCTTCCTTCGTCGATCGAGGCCTCGTTTCTTTCGATCGAGGTCTGTCTTCGTCGATCAAGGCCTAGTTTCCCGATCGAGGTCTGTTCTCGATGGTGTGCGATCGGTCGAGCCCTGTCCGACCGTCAGCCCCCTCGATGAGGTGTCTCTGACGGTTTGTTTGAGTCATAGCGTACCTCTTTGGGTTCGGCTCGGCAAGCCGAAGCAAGTTCGAGGGGTAGCCGTTCGGTTTGGTCATCGACGGCGACTCGCCGCCGTGTTTTGTGGTTCTCGACGCCACCGCTCGAGCCTCTGTGCCGCTGATGGTCGAGTCTCAGCCGCCCGAGGGTCTTGAGCAGAGTGCTTCCTGTTTCCTGTTTTTAGTTCTGTAACAATGCCATGCTTAGTTATAAAATGTTTAGAAACCCTAATACCTTTAGGCTTTGGGTGATTTTGGATTATTTGATGAATATGGTCATTTGTCCAGTGACAAACACAAGTTGGACATGCTCGATGTAATGCTGTTTGCTCAGTTCTTTTAGGTGGAATCTGTTTTAGTTTTCTTTTAAGAGCCCGTTTGTTTGTGTTAAGTATCATGTTTACTATTCAAGCATCATCTAAGACATGTCATTTATCGTGTAGATTGTTCGTTGGTTGGGTTGGATACCTCCAGTGCAGAGGTCTTCTCTCTTGAATCTGAGCCCGAGTTCGTTTATCCCTCCAACCAAGGCAAGCCCCGGTGCATTCAAACACTTCCTTGTATTTAAAACGTTTGCTTTAAATACAATTATGTTTATACTATTGCATTACGGTATTCAATCAAATTCCTACTTGATGCATAGCCTTACCTTGAATTATTTATTCATGTACCTTGATACTGTTTTAAAAATGCGATGTTGCTTGATGCTGCTTAGCAATGCTTAGACCGATAGAGTCAGATGATTTCCTGTCATCTGCGAGAATAGGTGGTAACCTGTTTGCTTCGGCAATGGTTCTGTTTTCGAGATGAATAGCGGATTGCTGCGGCAAATGGCTATGTCCTCTTGATGGGAGTAATAATCTGAGACCGGGCGGACACGGTGTTGGAGAGCCACCAGATGTGGATATCTGGTGAGCGGGTTCTTTCCGCCTGTGTCGATTAGGAACCGTCCGTTGTAGACGTCCAAGGGTTGTGACTTTGGAGTACTTATCACATACTTCGGGAAGCTGGACTCTGGCTATTCTCGCTTGAAGAACGGTTAACCCGCACTGGGAGTGGAGAGATGGCGAGAGTAGTGTGTACCCTCCAAGTTAGCGAACTGGATGGAGGTGTACTGTGCTCTCGGGTGGCGGAACCCCGGTCTTGGCGAGAGGATCCAGGGAAAGGTAGTCATATGCGTGCTTTAAGCGGCTGTATATGTCGTGTGATAGGGAAGCCCCAGCTGGGATAAATCGGTTCGAATCGTCGTGTTCCTCGGATATGGAAACATGACCCTGTCCTCTACCACGTAGTAATACACTTTAACTGGATACTTGTTGGATCCCTTCGTGGATGTTTATTACCTCGTTATCGATCATACCTCCAGGTCGATACTTGAGTAATCTTATGGATAACATAAATGATTTCAATTCTTTTTATAAATGCTCATTTATGCAAAATACTTGATTCTTGCAAACCACACCTTGAATCCTATGACTTGCATACTGCTTTGTCCACCAAATACTTTTCTTTGTCGGATAAGTCTTGTGGAGTACTCCCGTACTCAGGGTTTGTTAACCCCTGTTGCAGATGAGGATCACAACCCGGTGTGTGTGGCTTCTTGCTGCATGACCGTGGTCAGTGTAGATGAAGATGAAGAATGACCTGTCTTTGCTTGACTCTTGGGCAAGAGTAACTCGGTTATCTGTTCTTTCGCTATCAGCAGCTTGATGTAATCTTATCGTATGACACTAAGTTATGTTTCAAAACTTATGGTTGTAATATGACTTTAAATTTTCCGCTACTTTGATGTAATATAAAAATTTCGTATTATTTCTGTCATGATTGTAATGAGGTGATCCTGTTCGGAAAGAGGTGGATGACCCGCTGCAAAGCGGCGACACCTGATGGGCTAATTAAGATTTGGATCATCTGTTGGAGATTAAGTTGGTTAATCCTGACAAGTGGGCACTATCTTAAGAGGTTCTGTCACAGGCGTCCTCCTGCACGAGGATCTCCTCCTCGTACTCCTCGACGACCTTGTCGTACTTGTGCTCGTCGAAGGTCACGATCTCCACTGGCTTGTTCGTTATATGCATGCAATGGTGATGATGCAACAGTTAATAAATAGACAACCACAAACCTGGAATTAGAACACGGCTACCAACTGCTACACTAGCTCTAATAAATAAGATATAGAGACCAACACTCTATCATATTGCCACAACGATCACTGACGCCATGAAGCTATTGATGAAAAACCGGATGAAACTTACTTCTCACTAGCACCACGATTCCTATAAAATAAATAATCTAAACAAACTAAGCATACTAATTAATCCAATATTCCAACCAACAATACTGCAATATGAACCAACTACCTCATGAATAGATATCAATTTTAGAAACATAATAAAGTTTATATACCACAGCTTTCAGACACTTGCCTAATCTTATACTAATTGACAAGCCAGCTCAAACTAATTTAGAATAAGAAAACTAATTAGCTTACGAGCACTAGGGACTTACTGCCAACCTGGCCGACGGTTTTGTTAGGCTAAAGACACCCCGGACAGTGCTAGCCACACGTAGCTGAGCACCTCTGTGATGCTCTACTACGGACACCACTGCGCTCAAGCCTTAGGACATCGATGGCAGCTCCATAGGATGGCGCAGAACACAGCCCAGGCGAGCTAAGCTGCCTGCGCATTGATCTCCAACTTTGGAGAGGCAGCCTATGCACGCGACATCGGAAACTGTTGTAGACCAGTTGTACGTGAAAATTTCCAAACAAAACCGGGTTAAATGGTCAAGGCTGTACGTGCTGTGGTGTACTGCCAAGCTTCTTAACTCTCTGCTCCTAGCAGTGTTGCGGCCATGGACTGGTGAAACACAGGGTGAAATTGACCATGACATGAGTGTAGGCTGACTTGCCATAATGGAGATGTCTCCATGCACCACCTGCTATCAATTAAAAGCAAGAAGACAAGGGTCAGAAGGGAAAAGATCGGATGTGAGTGACCACTAAAAAAATGATGCGTGCATGGATTGTCCAATGCCTGCTGAAGTGCTGATGCTTGCTAGGAGTTGGCACGTGCACACGCTGCGGTTAAAACAACTCGAAGACAAGGGGACAAGAGCAAGATGAAAAGACTAGAACCTAATTAGTCATTAATGGCAATGCATGCATGGCCAGGTGCAGGCGGACGCGACGCCGAACAAAAAAAATGACGGCGAAGCGATAGCGCCGCAGAAATTAATTAATCACACGCACACGCACTCGGTCAGGAGCAGTGGCAACACACAGCAGTGGCATAGGCAACAAGCAGAGTACGGGAGCCATGCGAGACATGGCTGACCGCGCGACGTCAAGCAGCGATGCGGGATTACCACGCACACGAGCCCAACAACCCAAAAGTGCGCTCGCACAATTAATTAGATTGCTAAATACATAAGAATAAACTTTTGAACCTGACAAAAATTATTGGGTTAACTTTCATTTAACATTTTTATTCAATATTAAAGGTAACAAGAATTTAACCACACAATTCATCTCGTGCATTAATTTATAAACATGATGCTTATGACATGATTTAATAAGTTGATTTTGAAGTAACACCAAGGGTGTTACAATATCTGGCCCATGACTGGACCTAGTGGGCCTAGTCAAGCCTTGTTAACATTAATAATTGGTCTAGCCCCACCTGTTAGTTAATGTTAGCTATGGACCCCACCATCAATCAGTGATTGCACGCTCTCACTAGTCACAAGCCACTATGTGTCAACCTAGGATTAAATAAGTTCAACAGATTGAATCTTAGAAAAAATATAATAAATCCATCTGATCTTAGAAAAATATGAAACTAATTCCTAGATTTTTTTTCTAAAATGAGTTACATGTCATATGACTATGATTGAATTTTTTAGATGTTTTGAATTCCTATTGCTTCTTTGTGATCATCTATAGGAGTCGCTATTGTTACTATATCTGTTTAATATCCTCAAAGGAGCATGACTTTGAGGAGGATGGCTATGAGTACACAGAGGAGTTAGCATATGACTAGTCTATAGGTGTCACGTCTCACCCAACAGAGAATCCTATTTAGATATGCAACAAAGTAGCTGCTAGTGCTTTACTTTTATGCAAAGGATGTGTGATAGGTTGCAAGGTAGAATTGTGTGAAACCATTACTATTCACTAGTACAAAAGACTACTATACATGCGGTTGTAAACCTATTTCTACAGGCGTTTTCCAGCACCGCCTGCGCTTGGGGCTAGTGGAAATGGAACCACAGCACAGACGGTTGCTTGAGAACCGCCTGTAGAAACCCATTCCACAGAGAACCGCCTGTGGAAATGTTTTTCTAGTTTTCATTCTTTCATATTTATATATTGTATTATTTAATATATATATATATATATATATTATTGTTATTAAAACTATTAAACCCTATTGGATGTTGTTCAAATATAGCAATATGTAATTTAAATATTTCATACATACATTTATTACTTTAAAGTTTTATGCTCGCAATAAAGTTACAAGTTATATACATGAGTCTCATCCTCACACACATAAAGTTACAAGTGTATCACACATTATATACATCAAGAGTTTGCACATGTCCTCTAAAAACCGCCCCAAGTAGGATTTAGGCTATAAACATCTGTTAGCGCTCGGTACTCTGGCTTGGCTAATTCACTGTCATGATCATGATATTTTTCTACACTTGAGATGACCTGTTTGATGAGGAAAAGACACATGTCCTCAACTATGTCGTACAATGCCTTTTCGTTGATGGTCGTCGCCTTAGATTTCTTGGAAGGATTCTTCATGTATCGTGCGATGCCTCCTCTCTTGTGCTCGCACACGTAGTGTCCACAGAGGACAGATCCTGGTGGTTGCTTGTGGCAGTATAAAATAGAAAAGTGGTTATTTATAGATGCTCGCACACGTAGTATATCCACATAGTACATGTATGATCTGTATTCATAAGTTTAAGTTTTTATACTTACCGACTAGTCATATATAACTTGCAATGGCTGCTCTTCTAATTTCTTGGAATCAATCTTTCCAACCGTTGATTTTATAAAACCGTCATGCCCTACGAACTCGAATATAATCACCATGTTAATTATTCTTAAAGTCTCATAATGCAAAAGTATACGTGCATATCTCGACTTACAGCTCTAGCTGCTCAATGAAACCTACATAGCTTACTGGAGGGTAATTTGCGGGGTCTAGTACCAACACCCTTCCTTTTCTAGGATAAATGACAACGCAGATCCAGTGGTCCCAGCATCAATCAAATTCATGATACATTTGTGCATTGAAATTATGTACTTTGATCACCCAAAGTTATACGGTGCCACTATCCAAACTCATACTTACCCAAAGTTGTATGGTGCCACTACCGATGACCTGTCTTGATACTTATTCATACACTTTGAAATGTAGTGTCACAACCGGTTTTAAAGACAAAACCAGATTTACACCATATGTGAGCCTAGGAAGTCAAATCTCACATATAGCCACAAGTTAAGGTAATATCAAAAGACAATACTTAAATATATAACATATAAGGTCAAAGAATAACCTCAACACAACAAACAGCGGAAAGACGACTCCGAACTTCAGGCGAAGGCTCCAACTTCACAGGGACAACTGACTGGTTGATCACAAGCCTAACTCCTTTAAATCTTGCAATCTGGTATGGTTGATAAGGCAAGGGTGAGCACTTAAATTACTCAACAAGAATAACATAGGGTTATGAAGCTCAAAAGACTAACACTGGCTTACTGCGGTTGCTTTTAACTTGGTCAAGTTTTAACAACAATTAGCTTTAGTTATGCTTAACTCATTTGGTAACCACATGATCATTAATGAAACCACCTTTTATCTCATAACTCCAAACTTACCATCATAAGTAGTTATAACAATAGGAGTAACTAAACACTGTAAATTTTCTTTAAAACTTTGGTAAAAACAACATCACATTTGCTAAATTTTCTTTACATTTCTCCTAGTTCCACTTGTACTTGGTTGAGTATTTAAATACAGGAAATTTCCACAAAAGTGGACAAAACAGGTGCATAGGAGGCAAGTGGACATGGTAGGGAGACTTGGATCCACTTAGTGGGGTCTATCGACCGCGACAAGTGTCGCCTGACACCCCCTAGCCTACCATGTCATTGATCCGCAAGATGAGCCAGGTGGCAACCCAAGGAGTACCCCTAGCTATTGATTCATGATAGTTTGATCCAAAGGTTGAGGTCGAGCTCCCTTCAATCCTAGGGATCCAATCCTACACTTGGAGGCCCAACCAGCTTTCTTATCACCTTACTTGTTGAATCAACAGACTTACCAGCTTGCAACCACCATCATGAGGCCATCCATCGTTGTTGCATTGGATGCAAAGGTGGTGCATCCAAGGGATTTGTTGACAACACTCTACTATATCATGTTTGACACTTCAACAAGTCATTGTATGGCCTCAAATAGCCTCTAGTGTCTGTTACAATTGAAGCAAAGTTTGATACTTCATTGTTCATCTGCAGTCGAAGCCCAAGACTATTTACCTCCTACTCTATATGGATGATATTGTTCTAACTACTTCTAGTGAAACTCTTCTTCACCACATTATTCATGCATCATAACTAGAGTTATCCATGAAGGATCTTGGTCCCCTAGATTATCACTTCCTAGGGATCTCTGTTTACTGACACTCCAATAGGTTGTTCTTGTCTCAACATCAGTACACCCTTAACATCCTATAGCATCCTAGGATGACTGATTGTATGCCCTGCAGTACTCTTTTTGATACTCAAGCCAAGGTGTCTACCACCAAGGGTGGTCCAGTTGAAGACCAAAAACACAACCATAGTCTTGTTGAAGCACTTCATTATCTTACCTTCACCTGATCTGACATCGCCTATGTTGTTCAACATGTGTGCGTCCATATGAATGACCCTCGTGAGCCTCACTTTGTTAGCTGTCAAACACATTATGCGCTACCTCTAAGGTAACCTTGACCCCTTTAAAGTTCAATGTATAAATTGATGATGACTGGCTGGGTATCCTAACATGTGCCGCTCTACTTCATGATATTTCATGTTCCTCGGTGACAATCTAATTTCTTGGTCATCTAAGAAGCAAGACATAGTTTCCTGCTCTAGAGTTGAGACTAAATACATCTCACTGCCAATGGTGTGACTAAAACTTCCTCACTCCAGCAGCTTCTCTAGGATTTCACATTACACTGCCTAGGAGCACACTTCTGTACCATGACAAAGTCAGCACAATTTATTTGTCCATCAATCCACTTCAACACCAACACACAGAGCATGTTGAGATCAGTCTCCATTTTGTCCGTGAGCAGATTTCCATTGATGCTGTTCAAGATCTCCATGCTCCCACCATCTTTATTTGCTAACATTTTCACCAAGGGACTTTTAACCTCTGTGTTTCAAGAATTTCACTCCAGTCTTCATATCTATGGAGCTACAGACTTGATCGCACGAAGGAGGGTGTGTGTTAGCGCATTATTAGTGGTAGTTTGGTGTTTGTGGATTAAATGCCTTTAGTGCTCAGTGGCTTAAATGCCTTTACTGCTAAGTGGCTTAATACCTTAGAGCAAGTTTAATAGATACAACCCACTGCTGGCTGCAAGGGTTCTTCCAGCCTTCTTACAGCCCACTCATATAGTAGTTGCTTCTTCATAATTAATACATGACCCACGTGTCTCTCTCACAACTTTCCTTGGTTCTTGTGCCCAAGCTAGCTGTAAACTTACAACCCATCTCTCTTCTCTCTCCTCTCCTCTCTTCTCCACCTCAGCATTCAGCCCTCTTGCAGTCCACCATAATACTTGCTCTTAGACAGTTTTAGTGGATAGTTTTATAGCGTTGTTTCTAAGAATACCAAATAAAATGAAATTTGGATGAAACATCCCCTCAATACAAAGTTTTATTCTAGAGTTTCATAGGCATTAATTCCATGACTCAGAGAGTTGGTACTCGCGCAAAGAGAGTTTCATCATTTCTTCTCTCTTCTAAATACGCTGTCATATCATAAAAAATATCTATGTAGCAACTTATTTAATGCAAATAAACTTGCACCCTTGTGCAAAACGGCTAGAAGCCTTTGGCCTGGCCCTAGCTAGCTAGAGAACTCTCCCTGGTTGCCGAGCAGTCCTCCTCTCTTTACTTTTGTTTTGAACTCTCTCTTCTCTATATATGTAATTATGCCCTTTGGACTTTATCAAGAAATATAATTCGGTTTCTTCAAGCTCTATCAATTTGTACTAACGTTTTAAGGATGTAAGAAAACAATGGTTGTGAAGTCTAGAGAAAAAATAAGTACGAACAAGCAAAACAAACAAAAAAGAGAATACACGGACTGTCCGCGTCTCTGAAGAATGGGAGCACTAGACAGTTGAGCTAATGGCCAGACAAAAGATGAACTTAGACTGAAGACAGATTGAACGGATTGGATAGTCGGTTATGAGAAAGAGAGAAACGCACATTCAGAAAACCACCGAGACAGTCAACATGTCCATTCAGAAAACAATTATCGGTGATCTCCAGCTCCACTCCACTGCAGCTTATTAACAGGCATGCAAGGGCAGGTGCAACTTAGCAGGTGTGAGATAGAATAGAAGTGTTTGTATCTACTTGGTGGGCATCATTAGTAGAGTCACACAATAATGGGATTCAAATAATCGTGCTCTAATTCTCGTTGCACACAATCTCTGTCTCATGCACACATGTGTGCAAGTATAAAGAAGAATTACATTCTAGAGACAGCCCCAACCTGCACATGGTTGGTCAGCTGCCTCCTGAGTATCTTGCCAGCCGGAGACTTGGGTATGGAGTGAACGAAGAGCACCTTGCGGATCTTCTTGTAAGGGGCCACCCTCTTTGCGACGTGGTCCATGACTTGAGCCTCCGTGACCTTGCTACCAGGCTGCCTGACCACAAGCGCCACCGGTATCTGCCCTGCCTCCTCATGAGGATACCTGTAAATAAAATAAACACTTGAGTAGTGAAACCATAAACTCTGCAGATGAGATGATATATATATAACTGAGCATGTTTTGCAACTCTCTCTCTCTCTCTCTGCCAACAACGTGGGTGTTGTAGTGGGCACTCACGGCATGACTGCGGCATCCATAACATCCGGCAACGACTGCAGGACAAGCTCCAGCTCTGCAGGTGGAACCTGCAGCGTTTAATACACCCAAGATCCAGATCAGTTTGAAACTGCAAGCTAGCTAGGGTGACATGTGCTTTGAAAACAAGACCAAACTAACCTGATAGACCTTGTACTTGATGAGCTCTTTCAGCCTGTCCACCACGAACAAGAAGCCGTCCTGATCAATGTAGCAAAGGTCCCCAGTCCTGAGCCAGCCTTCAGAATCAAAGCTACTAGCGTTGGCCTCCTCGTCGCCTACATATCCTGCGACTCAGAACAGTTTTTGAGCTGAAAAGACGAAAAGAAAGACAGAGAAAAAAAAATCTTTGGATCCTGCATGCATCGGTTTATCATGCATGCATCTTTGGATCTTTGTGGTTACCCTACCCTACCAGTCATGACGGCAGGCCCTCTGACCAGAAGCTCCCCTTTCTGGCCCACGGACAGGGCTTTGCCGGTCACGTGGTCCACGATCTTCACCTCCACGTTCTCCGAGACACGGCCGGCGGAACCGATGCGGGCGCACTCCTGCCGGTTGATCATCAGCGATATGCCACCAGCCTCGGTGGAACCGTAGCCCTGAGAGAAATGAAGCAAAGCAAATTTAATTGCACGTTTTCTTGACCGGATGGGCTAAAGTCTTTACGAACTAATAATGTCTTTTGGAATAATGTGACAAATTTTCTTTGTGATTTGAAAAACTACAGAGGTGCTACATTCTTTGATACTGAACCATCGATGGAGCTACAGTGCAGTGCTAAAAGGGGCCAATCACCTATGTCTCGTTTGCCAAAGACATTTCAGCGTGGACGATGTCGGATGTTGGACCCCAGCAACAAACAGATGCCATTCATATGGCGACCACCTACCAGATCGAATAATTCTCTCTTCCTCTGTTTTGTTTCCCAGAGTTGAGTTGCCAGCAAATACACAGTCAAGCTAGATCACTGTAGTACTTCTTATATAAATACTACTAATAGAAGAGAATCGAAGTGTACAAGCTGCACAAAATGACAAAAGCTGCCGAAAAAGCACTCAGCACGGCGGGCGACGGTGTCCGGCACTCCACACTTGGGTGGCTAGGTGAGAAGACGATCGATCGGTTGATTGGTGGAGGCGCGATTCCTTGGGATCGGATGAGACCACGGGAAAAACAAATGACATGGATCGGGAATCATAGGAGAAGATGTTGTACTGAATACATACATGGACCTACGGCGTTTTATTATTTATTATAAATTGGTTATAGACTTGTTTGGTTCTTGGGTGTAAAGGTTTTTTTGATGAATTTTTTAATCTAATTAATCTAAAATTAGCACATGCATTAATGTAGCAATTAGTGTTAAATTATGGACTAATTAGGTTTAAAAGATTCGTCTCATAAGATATAGGCAAACTGTGAAATTAGTTTTTGAGTTGAATGCACCGTAGGTCTATTAACTTTTGGTGGTATGTCATCTAGGTCCATCTACTTTCATATTGCATTTTTTGGTCCATTAACCTTTGGTGGTGTGTCATCCAAATCCATCAACTTTCAAGCTGTATTTTTGGGTTCATTAACTATTGGTGGTATGTCATCCAGGTCCATTAACTTGTACATTGTATTTTTCGGTCCCTAAACTTTTAAATTGGTTCACCGTAGGTCCACACCTTTGTAATTAGTGAATATATTGACATGGCACACAAAATAAACGGCCACAATGGAGTACGAATGTGTAAAATGTTATATATATATATATATTTTTTATTATGTTCTTTCTATGCATTGTTCCATATTATATTTTATTTTCTTTCCATCCATCAAAATTTTATTGTTATTTTTCTTTATTTATTAGGTTTTTAATGTTTTTGTATTCCCCTATATTTCATTTCTATAATATGAAAATAAATAAATGATCATAGCAAAATAAATAAGAAGAAAAAATGGAAATATAAAATAAATAATTATATGATATGAATATATATATAAATAAATAAATAACTTAAATATAAAATAATTTAATAAATATTAATCAAAATAGAAGGGGAACACAAAAACATTAAAAAGGAAAAAACCCATAAATAAAGAAAAATAACAATCAAATGCTAATAAGTGGAATAAAAATAAATATAATACGGAACGATGCATAGGAAAGAATTGCATTTTACACATCTTCTACTTCATGATGGTCGTTTATTTTGGATGTCATGTTAGATCTATTGGCAAATTGCAGGGGGTATGGACCTCTGGTGAATCACTTAAAAAGTTTAGGGACCAAAAATGTAATTTAGAAGTTGATGGATCTAGATGACACACCATCAATAGTTAATGGTCCAAAAATACAGTTTGAAAGTTGATGGACCTGTATGACACACCATCAAAAGTTAATAGAATTAAAAATATAATTTGAAAGTTGATGGACTTGAATGACGCACCACCAAAAATTAATAGACCTACAATACATTTAACTCTTAGTTTTTTTAATCTATATTTAGTGTTCCATATATGTGTTTAAACATTCGATAGGATAGGAAGTAAAGTTTTTGAGTGGGAACTAAATAAGGTCTCATCAACTTTACTTTAGCACTACTTTGAACAATAATTTTATTTTACAATAAATTAGTATAAATATTTAGTATAAACCAAATTTCATTGGAACCAACGAACTCTTACGAATGGCCGTCTAGCCGCCTAGTGGCTTTGGCCTCCTGGCGGTCAGTCCTTTTTGCCATATGGCCACGATGGATGTTGGGTCACGGGCCTGTTGGAGCTAATAATTCTCTTCGGTTTCTGGATTGTCAGTTTTTAGACTCTGCGATAACTATTGACAGTAGAGTAGTATTGTCTCCGTCTCTAAAAATAATGTAATTCTAAAAATTTAGGATGATATACTAAGTTTAATAAATTATAGATTAAAAATATAAATATTTTTATATCAAATAAACAATAATTTTTATAATAAATTAATTTAGATATATAAAGTTAAACACTATATATTAAAAATCTGATCAAACAGGAAACACTCTAATTAATTGACACACATTATAGTTGTGTTTTTCAGGAGGCAGTATCTGCTGACAGTGACACTGCTGGCTGCCTAGTACGTACGGAATACTACGTACGAGTAGGATTCAGGATCATAGTGTAGGGCTTAGCAGCCTCAGTTACTGACAGTCGTGTTAATTAGTTAGCGCACACGTGACACGTCCGTCCTTCGATGTGAACCAAAACCGGCTCCTGCAGTCCTGCCTCCTGCGCATCCAGACAGCGCTACGCGACGCGCCCCTGACCCACCACGGTCACCAGCGGTTGCGGACCCACCAACTGTCCTACTGTCCAACTCTCGATCGTATGGACGGCCACGAGCGCCTGTTATTTTCTTGGCCGAGGGTCCGGTGCACCGTGAGTGGAGCCAACACGTATTCTATGTCCTTCCATCATGCCAAATTATAGCTAATTATAAGACATTTCTACAATTTTAAAATGTCAAAGTATCTCAAACTTAATTAAACTTATATGATAATATAATAATATTTATGATGTCAACTAAGCATTATTAGATTTTTTATTATTTATATTTTTATAATATACCTAATAGATGTTATAAGTCTTTATAATTTTTTTTTATAATTATTGATCAAACTTAAGATGCTTTAAAATTTAGGATGAGGGAAGTAACTACTAAAACTCGCTTGTCGATAAGGTTCTGCTCTGCAACATCTCGTTTATACTGGACGTAACCACTAATAAGAGAGATTTCATCCATATATAGCAGAGATATAGCATGCAAGCACCTTTCAGATGCGAGTAGTTAGCTCATGCCCACCGTGATGTATATACCTGACGGGGCCAAGGGGGCAATAATGATGATGATTTAACGGAGCGCCAAAAGAATTGGCTTGTGACACTTTCTACATGTACATATTATATATAATAATAATGGTCCTATTTCTTTTGCTAAAATTTAACTTATTCGTTTATGCTGATTTATTGTGAGATTAAAATACTATTGATTCACTAAAAAATAGTACTAAAATAGTACCGATGAACAGGATCAATATATCTACTCCTAGACTAATGTTGGTAGAACAGGTCGGTTACAAACACATCTTGTGTAGTTATTTATCACTCCTCTATTTATTGCTTTTTATAATGTGGCATTATTTATTTATTATAATGTGGCATTATTTATTTATTAAAGAACGAGGGAAAGCACAAGAAACGATTTCTAAGGTCAGTCTCAGTAGGGTTTTATGATCGAGTTTCCAACACACTGGTATTATTGAAACAATGTAGAAGAGATTCATCATCATCTCTCTTTTATCAATATAGCATCATGTTAGCATATTTAATGCCTATGAAACTCCATGACTTCAGTTATGCCTAATTTGGAACCATATCAATGCGTGCCTCAAGGAAGAAGAAATCAACAATATTTGCATTGGGAGGACCAGCCTAGTTTCCATCTTTCTCCTGTGGATCATGTGCGCTCGAGCCCCCGTGCAAGCTTGTTGGTTCACCCCACACTCGTGCATGGTCTCCTTGTGATCACTCACCGGTCTAGAATTTTAGTTGGCGCATCTCAAGACATTTAGCAAAAGATCTTGCAAGCCCTTCACTCTAGCCCAGCTGGTGTCATTCAGGTATGGAAGCTTCCTATCACAAGATTAAGAGGTTGTTTCCGTGGCCACAACAAAAACAATCAACATGGGATTAAGAGATTGTTTCCATGGCCACAACTAAAATAATCAATGCATACTTTTGTCTCTAAGTGTTATGTTTTCCAACAGGCTAAATATGACAGAGCAGCCTAACTATACCTAATGGATCTTGGCATACTGTTTCTCTTGATTTTCTAGAGGCTTACCAAAACCTTGCAAATACAATAGCAAATTGGTAGCGGTGGACAAATTTTCCAAATATGCCCACTTCATACCTTTGTCCCATCCCTAACATCATTCCAAATAGCTTTGGTATATGTGACTCAAGTCTACAAGTTGCATGGTCTGCCTAAAGCCTTAATTTCTGATAGAGATATAATTTTCACTAGCCAAGTTTGGAAAGAACAATTTGAACTACTCCATGTTGAGTTGCTCATGAGCGTGTCTATCATCCCCAAACTGATGGTCAAACTGAACGGGTCAATCAATGTTTAGATGATTATTTGAGGTGCTTTGTCCATACTTGTCCTACCAAATGGTCATCCTTGCTGTCACTCGCTGAGTTTTGGTATAACACATCTTACCACTCTTCCTTGGGTCAAACCCCATTTAATGTATTGTATGGTCATGATCGAAATCAAATGGGTGTTGATATTGTTGATTCTTGCAAAAAAAAATTGGACCTTCAACATTGGTTTAAAGAAAGAGGTATCATGCAACAACTTGTGCATCATCATTTACTTCATCCTGAAAACAAGATAAAACACCATGCTGACAACAAGAGGTCCTTCAAGGAGTCTATTGGTGATACTATCTATGTGAGGCTACAATCTTATGTCCAAACATCTCTGGCTAACACGTCTAACAAACTCTCATTCAGATACTTTGAACCATACTCTATTACTAACATAATTGGTTAAATGACTTACAAATTGGCCCTTTCTGCTTCAAGTGCAATATATCAATTGTTCCATGTATCTCACCTTGTATCATCGAAGCATCAGGTACATTCAAAACTCTCTAATCTTGACTTATATCTTTAGATCCCTGTCTAGATTTTGGATCGAAGGCTTCACCAGTATCCTACACATACAACACCACAAAAATCTAACCTTCCAGTTTAACTGTCCACTTGGGAAAATGAAGATGCTCTTCGGCAAAACTTTCCATAGGCAACCAGCTTGGGGTCAAGCCGTGTCTCAAGGAGGAAGGAATGTCACCGACCAGGTACTAAGGACACCTGAAGTCTCTACACTTGATGATGCTGAGTCCGATGGATTAAAGCTGGCAAGACTGGAAGCCTGAAAGAAACCAATTGTGTGCTAAAGCAACAAGAGAGTCACTAGGCCAGAATGGGTGTGAGCGTCATCGAGCCCATGTAAAGGGCAACGATGTAGTTAACTTGTAAAAGGAGATTAATGAGAGAAGCAACTTGAGTTTTGACATCTTGTAACTGAACCTAGCTAGCGGCTATGGGGGTGGCTCTGGTAGTTCGCTAGCGACCGAATCTTAATTGTAAACTCCACTGCCACCATATCTTTCCTGATTTGGGTGACACCGCCGCTGATAGTGCTCGCAGCCATGTCCACCCTGTCTCACGTACGGCTATCAGCATCACCACCTGTGGAGCTCGTGGCTACCTGTCGTAGCTCGAGTCAAACCTTGTCCATTGCGTTCCTGCCTGCAGCCTCATCCACTCCAACATGCATGCATAGACGAGAGCATGGTGTCCGCCCTGGCATGTTGTTTCATGTTGGTTCACTCAGGCTTGCACAACTAGGATGCTAGCTAGCACTCCTTGCACTCACGTTACATGCACAAGTGTCGTCATGGCTTGGTGATTCAATCAGCATTGCTGAAGAGGGCGCACTCCAACTAAACCACTACAACGCAGAACTAACCTGCCGCGTCGTGTTCCACAACCAGAACCACTGTGCACATGTGGCACATGGCGAAGGGGACATGCACAAGCTCGTGCCTTCAGTCCACATCGAGATGCCACTGCCATACTCAGCACTCGTGGGGTTTGGGTGTAAGTGATTGAGAGCCCAATGGCGATCGATGAGCATTCTATCTTGCGCTTTTTGTCCATGGTGCACAAGCCATGGAGCAAAGGATCCGGTGGATTGTTGTTTAGATTTTAATCTGGACTCATAGGTTAAAAATTGCATGATATCACTACTACAGAATCGGCAATCACTGCCGGCCCATCACTGCTGGTTTTGTTTGGGTCGGCAGTGATGCCCCTTCACTGCCGGTTCTTCCTCTGACAGACCCCCAATTATTGGGGGCAGAGGCTGAACCGGCAGTGAAACACCAAATCACTGCCGGTTCGTGGCTCCAACCGGCAGTGAAGTTGTGTACATTATAAAGCTTCGATCTCCTCCCTCCCTCCTCTGCCCAACAGTACAAAACAATATAGTATAAAGATTCGTCTCGAAAATTATGGATAAAAATTGTAATTAGTTATATTTATTATTTACATTTAATATTCAATACATGCACGAAAGATTTGATGGGACGTGGAATAGATTCGGTATTTATTACTTAGATTTAATACTCCATGCATGCATTTAATACTTACATTTAATACTCCATGCTTCCATTGTTATCTATTTGTTCTCTTTATTTTTCTAGCGCGATCAAATTCAAATTATATCGAAGAATATTGTTCAAAAATGCTACTATTAATATGTTCCTATGTTTCCTCTGCTCTGCCCATCTTATTTTATGAGTAGAAACATGGCTTGAGGGTGGATGTACGATCTGTCACATACAGACTCACGGTACTTGACGGGCATCGACGATTTCATCAAGCGAGCTAGAGCCAATGCTGGGGACTCACATCTTGTATTATGTCCATGCAAAGACTGCAAGAATACGAGAAAATGAGGCGACATGGAGCATATACGTTTGCACTTAATCACAAGGGGGTTCATGAGAAACTACACGATTTGGACTTTGCATGGGGAGGTTGGTCAAAATGTTAATGATGATGTGCTCATGCCTAGTGTAGCATTATTGCCTGTTCATGATTACACAGAAGATGTGCCTACCAATGATGATGTGTTTGTGAATACATTAGCTGACAACATTGAGAAAAATGATGGTATTTCACAACTTCTACATGATGTGCATGGGGGATTCCTTAGTGCTTCACAGTTGAAAAAACTGGAGATGATGAGAAATGATGCAAAAACACCATTGTTTTCGGGCTGCCCAATAAGCAAACTGGAAGCCAATATCATGCTATTGGAGTTCAAATCAACGAATGGGTTGAGTGATAAAGGTTTCGATAACTTGTTAGTTATACTACATAAACAACCTGGTAATGATATTGATGTGCTTCTAGAACCAGTGATCGATGAACTACTACAGATGTGAGAGATGGGTGTGAAGGATGTTTGGGATGAGTACAAGAAAGAACATGTCACGGTAAAGACTTGGATGCGTGTCCCAAGTGTAAAACTCCCCGATACAAGCAAGGGTCATCATGTAAAACTCCCCGATAACAATACAAATGGAAGACGACATGTAGTATTGCAAGGCAAAAGGAAGATTGTAGGTGTCGACGGAGTGACAGACGAAGAAGAGTACAAAGGTTATGAAGAAATGGCTCCTTTTGGGGTGGACGTTACCCTACATGTCCTTGAAGAGGGTGACGAACCTGCTTACCTCCGAAGTGATCATGATGAGGCCATCATCGTGCCTGCACCGTGAATTGTTAGAGTATCATAAACTATGTAATCCTTAATGAAATGTTGTTTTAGTAATTTGCATCGAATTTGAGACATATGGAGTTGTAGATTGATGAGTTGTACCACGTTGTTGATTGATGTATGCCATGTCAAAAGGAATTCAAAAACTATGAAGAATTAGAACTTGAGTGTATAAGGATTAATGTAGAGCTCCTCAGAACTAGAAAAAGCTATATTGGAAGATTTTCAACTTCTATTCAAATTTTTGGAGTAATTAAAAAGGGGGTAATTGAATTTTAAACCCTTATTCAAATTCAAAATGGAATTGAAAAACTATGAAGAATTAGACCCTGAGTGTATAATAAATAATGTAGAGCTACTCAAAACTAGCAAAAGCTATGTTGGAAGATTTTCAACTTCTATTCAATTTTTTTGAGTAATTACAAAGGGGGTAATTGAGTTTTAAACCCTTATTCAAATTCAAAATGGAATTAAAAAACTATAAAGAATTTGAATATGCTACTTCAGCAAAAGTTGTAGAGAATTAAAAATTATGCAACTTCTATGTTTGGGGTTTTTCAAGTTCTAGTAAAAAATCAGGAGTAATTTGAATTTTAAAGCAAAAGATAGATTTAAAAAAATACACACATCACTGCCGGTTGTATATAGGAACCGACAGTGATGTGCCTCTATCACTGCCGGTTCTAATAACCAACCGGCAGTGATGCGCCATCATCACTGAACCGGCAGTGATGCTCCCTTATCACTGCCGGTTGATAAGAACCGGCAGTGATGCTCCCTCATCACTACCGGTTCGTCTTACAAACCGGCACTGATAGGGCACATCACTGTCGGTTTGTAATAAGAACCGACAGTGATATGCCACCCTATTTAATGAACTGGCGCGTGTCCGAAAATTTTAGACGCGCGCCCGTTCCACACTTATCCATTCTGCTCGAGCCCGAGCTCGCCACTGCATGCCGCCGCCGCCCGCTCGACCTCGACGACCTCGACGCTGTGAGGAGCTCCTGCCATTGCACGCCGCCGCCACTGCCTGCCGCCGCCGCCCGCTCTGCTCAACGCCGGTAGCTCGACGCCGCTCTGCTCGACGCCGCTCTGGACGCCGGCCAGCGACCTCGCCCGCGACGGCACCCAGGACCTCCACCGCGACGGCCAGCGACCTCGCCAGCTACCTCGCCGACACCTAGGAGCTCGGAATCCGGCCCCCGACAACCTCCCCAAATCGATGGACGGCCAACACGGAGGTAGGCACGACGGTGCCGACGGCGCCCGCGGGAACTACGGCCAAGACGGTGCGTACGACGACGACGGCCATACCCGGGATTTCCTATCCCTGGAGGCGCCCTCTCCTCCTGGATTTCCCTACAGCCACATCTACCCCCCCCCCCCGCGTATGGCATGTCTTCGTACCCGCGTATGGAATTGCCGCAGGGTCCGGCTCCCATACTCGTACCCCGCACGCAGCAGGAGGGGTACCCTCGGGTGCCGTGGCCCGCGCGCTGGCAGAGGACTCGGCGGACCTGCGTTCCTGGGTGGTGGATCTACGCACGTGGGAGGCGGGTCTGCTGTCGTGGCCGGCGGATCTGCGTTCATGGGCGGCCACACTGCGGCAATGCCCGCCGGCGCACCAGCGTTCCACGCCGGCGCATCAGCGTTCCACGGCGGTGGATCAACGTTCCAAGGCGACGCATGGGTGTTCCAGGGCGACGCATCAGCGTTCCAGGGCAACGCATCCGCGTTCCACGACGGCTACGTGTCCCCCACACCCAACGCGGGTGGATTTGCAAGGGGAGCAGCTCGCGGAGGCAGGCGTCGCAATGCCCGTCGACGACCTGGAAATACGCAGGATTGCCATGACATGTATAGAATGACCCCCAAGCTATTCGACAAACTCCATGATCTGTTGTTAGAAAAGTATGGCCTGACAAGCAGTGACAAGTCTACCACAATTGAGGCCTTAGGGATGTTCCTTTGGATAGTTGGAGCTCCACAATCTGTTAGGCAAGCTAGGAATATATTTCAGAGATCATTGGGAACGGTGCATAACATGTTTATGAGAGTGCTGCATTATGTGGTGAAGCTAGCTGATGACTACATCAAACCAAGAGACCGACGGTTTAGAACCATGCATTCCAGACTGAACAACCCTATGTTTTATCCCTACTTCAAGGATTGTATTGGGGCAATTGATGGCACTCATATCCCCTGTGTTGTGCTCAAAGCTCTTGAGAATCAGTACATGTGCCGTAAGAACATAACAACCCAAAATGTCATGGCTTGCTGTGATTTCGATTTGATATTCACATTTGTCAATGTTGGTTGGCCTGGTTCAGTTCATGACATGAAGGTTTTTGATGATTCGCTGTCTAAGTTTGCAAATGTGTTTCCAAAACCACCTACAGGTACTTAACTATCTGCCATCATCTGTACACTTCCTAATTAGATGTATTTCATGCTTACAGGTGCTTCCCGATGCAGGGAAATTTTATCTGGTGGACTCTGGGTATCCCAACCATCCAGGGTATATTGCGCCCTTCAGGACCACAAGGTACCATCTCGAAGAGTTTCAAAACGCAGAAGAACCACAAGGTAAAGAAGAGTTGTTCAACTACGCACACTCGTCACTTAGAAACTACATTGAGCGAGCCTTTGGAGTGCTCAAGCAAAAGTTCAGGATATTGATGAGTGTCCTGAGTTATGGTCTAGAAACACAAACACATATAATAGTTGCATGTATGGCACTTCATAACTTCATCAGGTTGAGTGAAGAAAGGGACAGACACTTTGCTCGTTGTGACCGTGATCCAAACTATGTGCCGGCTGTTGCTTCGGTACAACAGCCAACAACTGAGGATGCGACTGTTGGGTTAGATAACCAACAGATGAACGAATTCCGCGATTCGATTGCATTTCAAATGTTTCATGGCGGACAATAAATGTGCGTTGAAGTACATGAGCGCTTAAATAAATCATATGTTTGAAGGTGTGTTTGAAGCACTGGTGCTCGTTCATAAACTGATGTAATTGTTGTAACAGTTTTGTGTTCAATAAATAATTGTTGTAACACATCTATGAATTTCTGTAATATAAATGTTGATGGTTTCTGTAATATAATGTTGATGGTTTCTGTAATAAATGTAAATTACAAAAATTAAATCACTGCCGGATCACTTAGAACCGGCAGTGATATCCTACATTCATTGTCGGTTGGGGTTACAAACCGGCGGTGATGGCTCAAGCATCACTGCCAGTTCGTGTTACAAACCGGCAGTGATGCTTGAGCCATCACTGCCGGTTTGGCATAACCGGCAGTGATGGCATGAGCTCATCACTGCCGATTCGCCAGTGCCGGTTCAAAATCCGTCACTGTAGGAGGGTTTTGAACCGGCACTGATTGCCTTTTCTGTAGTAGTGTATAAAAATTATCCCTAGTTTCCGTAAAGTAAATGCCCTTAACTCTATTAGCTAGATTAGGACAGCTAGTATATAAGATAGTTGGTTGTTAGTTTGATGCTTAACTAACAATTACGGGGCCTCTATTGGATAAACAATAATCCTATTAGGATCCACCTCAACTACTTATTTTTAGCAGCTGCTATCTACCAGTTAGCTAGTGAACCCACACAGGATCTTAAATACTTGCACTTGTTTTTTCTTTCGAAATAGGAGTATGTATTAATATTTCAAGAAATTTTGAAGAAAAGAACGAAAAGAAAGTATAGTGAGCTAGAATGCTAGTACATGCATGGTTTCGTACTGTGCTCAAACCATTATTACTGGACTAAATCATGTTTCTCGGACCACCTTCGATTAATTTAGTAGTAATGGATTTTATTCTAGGACCGCCTAGAAGAAGCTAATGAATAATGATGCAGCGATATCATCGCCATAAACGAAGTTCACTGATTCGCTAAAATTTGGCATTCTTTCATGGTATTGCTTGTAAGGCCACCAGTTTTAATAGAGTTTTATCATATTTTTATAGACATTGAATATACTATGTGACACATATTGATGTAGATATAGTAAAAGTGTTATAAAACTACATCTAAATAAAACTCTTCTGCAGTGTTTCTAAAATATAAATGGGTTAAAAATAAGCGAACAAGATTTCAACAAAACAGTCAATTTGTTTTTTCGTTTTTAGTAATTTCCGCCGGTCAGTAGAAATCGATTACTGTAACAACGCGAGCTCACAATATAATTAATTATTTGACCGAATGCGACATAACCAAAAAAAAAAATCTCACCATGCAGAGATCCACGTTGGGGAACCGTCGTCGGAAACTCTGGGCTGCCGTCCTCGGCAGCGGCGCGCCGCCACACACGACGCGCTCCAGCGCCTCCAGGTGGCACGGCTCCTTGAGCATGGTCATCACCACCGGTGGCGACGCCGTCATCTCAGTGACCGCCCACCTCTCCGCCGCCTCGACCACTCCCTTCACGCCGCGCCGCGCCACCGCGTCGGTCACCACCACCGTGGTTTGCCCCAGCGCCACTCCCTTGAGCGCGAAGTAGAACCCCAGCGAGTGGAACATGGGCGCGCCCAGCAGCGCCCTCTCGCGACCGCTTCTGGGTTTCCCGAGCACAGCGTGGGATCCAGCCGCCATCGCGATGAAGCTCCGGTGCGGCAGCGCCGCGGCCTTCACCCGCCCGGTTGTCCCCGACGAGTACTGGATCACTGCCGTATCCGACTGGCGCACCGCCGCCGTGTCCGGCACCAGTAGTTCCTCCTCGTTCAAGGAGCGGAAGCGGTCCGAATCAAGGAGGATGGTGGGGAGGCCAGCCGGCAGCTTTGCGGCGGTCGCCGACACGGCGAAGGCGACGGACGCGCCCGACAGCGCCACGAGGCGCGCGACCTCGTCCGTGGTGAGCGCCGGGTTCACCGGCGACAAGACGGCGCCAAACGAGAGCAGCGCGAAGTAGAGCACCGGGACGTCCAGCAGCGTCGGCACGAGGACGAACGCGACGTCGCCGCGGCCGAGCCGTACCACGGAGCGGAGCGACCCCGCGAGCGCGCGCACCTGGGACATGAAGGCCGGGAACGACACGGCCTCGCCGGTGGCGGCGTCGAGGAGGGCCGGGTGCGCGGGGAGCGGTGACGACGTCAGGAGCGAGAACGCGAACTCCGGGAACGAGAGCGGCGCATCCGGCGGCGGCAGCGACACCGGCGGGCGCAGGCTTCGGAACGTCCTGGTCACCTCGCAGTAGCCGCTGCGGCCGTCAAGGCCGCCGGGAGCAGCGCCGTTGGCGTTGACCGCAGGCGCGGGGGTGGCCATTTCTTCTCCGCACCGCACCGGGTCGTGATAGTTGGTGATTTTGTCGTGTGCCATCTTGTGTTTCAGCTGGGGTTTTATAGGATCGGTGTGGCAACAGCCGAGCCAACATGGCAAGGGGCCAAGCAGGCGCAGCGCAGGCTGTGATACAATACAAGCCAGCCACCTAGTCCGTGACTCCGTGCTTGGTAGGGTAGGTGCCCAGTCCCGTGATTACGGACTAGTGACAAGTGACAGCATTATTAGCCATCTTTCTTCTTTCTTTTGATAAAAAAAAATCGTATCAGTGCAGGCCAATGCATGGACAAGATCGCCTAATTGTTTTTGTTTTGTGAATTAATATTCCAAATCTGTAAGACACGCTTATCACGTGATGGGGACCGGAGTGACATGGATACCCTTGTAGGTGGAGTAGAATGCGGCGCTGCGCTTCCAAAATCGTCGGTTTGTAGTCACTGTAAATACCAAAAAAAGAAACAATTTACTCCCGATGAAATGTCCGTCTATAGAAATCACCCAACAATTAGGCAATCTCCGGCCAAAGGTCCGTCTCTGCAAATTATAGAGGAGAGCTTTAAAAAAAATCTATTAATGGAGACGGGCTAAGATGCCCGCTAAACATAGCTGCATAAAAGAATTTAATAACTTTTTCATATGAATGAATATGGACAGACACAAGTTTCATATTAGGGACCGTTTGGAGGAAAGAATCAGATTCGATTCTTGGCTGGATGAGTAGAATCGGCACCAAACACGGAACATACGAAACGTTTCTGACGATTCGGCATTTTTTTTGCCTAGGAGCGTGAAACGGCCGGCGACCGGAAAAGTTCTAGCATTTTTTGAAGCATATTTTTATTTATATAATTTTTTATGAAAAATATTTTTTTGGCAGGAGAATCTAGCCCTTCAGCTAAACGGTTTGACAAAGCGATTCGTATCTGAAATGTTTATTGAGAGAATTTGAAACTGAAATATTTCTACGAGAATCTGGATCCCTAACTACCAAACGGACCCTAAAAGCGTACCTCCAATATGATCTATAACTTTGTAGTTGACATAAATTTTTTGATTTGAAACTATTTAGAGTCTCAAAACATTATTTTATGTTTATAAATTTTGAATTTTTCAAACAATCTTGTGGACATGGTCTATACTAAAATTGTACTTCTCAATACAATTTACACCTTTGTAGTTGAAAAACTTTTTTATTTAAAAATGGTTTAAAATCCTAAATATTATGTTTTAATCTCATAGATTTAAAATTTAATATTTCTAAATGACATTTAGTGCTCACATAGTTAATACCAAAGTTATAGTGGCCGATCCAATCTACGGGTTTTTCTCCTTAAGTATTTTGTTCAAAGTTTTTCTGTGATCTAAATATTTATTTTCAATGTCCTTAGCGATGGCAGTCGTACTTGAACTCTTATAAATTTGGTTCTTTACGGTTCCTTTTTATAAAAATCGGGCATGCTGCTTTAGGGGCTCCATCAGTGTATAGATGCTCAAGATTTTTACTTACCCCAGCAGGCGTTATTGTTTTTCTTTCTGAAATTAAAATACCAAATCCGCAATACACGTTTATCATGTGATGGGGAGTGCTACGGAAGGCATGCTTCTACAAGACCAGAGGGCATTGGATACCCTGCATCATCGTTGGTTTGTGATGAGCTGTAATAAGAGTTATAATTTCCTTAGATACCAACTCCTAATTATTGGCTACTAACTATTAGTCATTGCTATTAATAAGGCCCTATTTTGGAAAGCTTATCTGAATATCGATTTTAATCTGATCAGGATTTTCTTAAAATCTGCGATGAAAAGAATCTGCTATCTAAATAATTGAGTGTTTGACAATCCTAATTATTATCCATAGATTGTGTGTCTTAAATAAAAAATGATATGTATACCCCTAAAGCTGATAACATCTCATTTGTTCACTAAATATAAACTGAAAACAATCATAGTACTAATTTTTTTATTTGCGTAATAAAAATTTTATGATAATAACTAATATATAGGTACCCTGAAATTAACAAAAGTATGAAAAAATGCATAAAAAATGGAATTCACCGTAGGTTCTTAGGTCCGCAGTGAAGAGGTAGAGGTATGGATGGTTGCAATTTTGACCATATAGCATGTGATGAACGGCTCTGGTTTGTTAGTGTTGACGCTAAAATTGTGCTCCTAGCGACAAACACACAAAGACACTCAGAGATCGTTTGGAGCGAGAGTCTGGATCTCCTGAACCTCCAATGACAAGGCCGAGCTTGGTGACGTAGACCAAAGGCGTGCCAGTCAATTTGACCTGCAATTGAAAAGGAAAGAAAAAGATCAAATTATGGAACATGTTAGTTGTTGTCAGACAGTTCCATGATGTATGGCTCTAAGATAGCCGATAGTCAAAAGGAAATTGACTAAAGAGTCAACTGCTAACAATGTAAAGCATGTATAGATAGTAGTAAGATTTGAACAGCTATTCATGATGTATGATAAGTAAAGCAGACGATTAGCCTATCTCATCGGTAAGTTTATTGATAAAATGCGATGCATATGACATTTGCCAATTTAAACTACCAGATTAAACAAATATGCTAAATAAAGATTAATCACCAACAAGGGGTGTTTCAATGCAGCCGATACTGATAATTAACGCAATAAAGTAGCTTATTTACTAACAGTGGGGTATTTCTATGCAACCATTAATAGTAAATAAACCAAGTTACGTTCAACATATTCAATGAACTTGATCATTTGAATCAGCAAGGGTATACGTATCGTAGGATGAAAGCACAACCGGATCGACTATTTAGCCGATATAGGGTCCATGAGGCACGAACAAGATCTACAAGCATAATTGTAGTTAGATCTAAGATCAAACAAACTTAATTTGACACACTTGATAGTGGGGTTCGAAAATGCATCCGATAACAAGTATATTAAATCAAATCTGCTTACTCTTAAATCAACCTATAATCAGACAGATATCTCGAATGCACAATATGTAACAACCTCACAGATTAGTCCATATGAGCCTAAATTGACTGTTTTGAAGGGAACAAGCATGGAAGTACTCAAAACAAAAGATTTAGATGACGTTTAAGCTTGACCTAATTTGTCAATCCTGATTGGGCAAGATATTGTTGTAACAAATAAATAAATTAAAACAAAAAATATCGATAACTCGATGAATCTATTAAATTGCCATCTAATAGAGCCGATAACTATCTTAAACCTATCACTTATAAGAGATTGAAGCATTGCAACCTTACGAGTGAGATTTAAACCGATAACTAGCTCAAATCGAGCTTGCACGAGATTAAACAAATGCAACCATACAAACAAGACATGAACTGTGCAATACTTACAAGCAATCCGGAGGTCGATCTCACTCGATGTAGCCCTGTTTGTCGAAGGTTTCACCGAGATCTACTAAAAGTGCAATAAAGCCTTATTGTGGGTTTTGGTGTTGATGACAGCTCAATTCAAGAACTAATGAGATCTACCAAGTTGACAAAAGGTAATGATGAAAAGAGAAAGAAATAGAGAAGGTGGAGGTACCCCATTTCATATGATGAATGTCCAGCTCATATAGGTTTAAATCATTTATATTTCGAATATTGAGTTTAGGAAAGTCTTACTATTAAGGGGGATTTTAGAATTCTGTAGTCAAATGTTGAATCACATGATCAACTCTTTACTATGACATACAATCAACTAGCTCAGGATATGGTTCAAATCTTAGACAAAGCAGAGCAACTGAGCTAGGTCGACAGTGCCGCCCCTTTAAGGCCGGTAGTGCCGCCCTTCAAATCCAGCGAATTTCTCAAAGTATAAATACCCGTTGGAAAGCTCTCCACCTCACCAGACACATACCTCTTTGTCAAGCTCGATCTCTGACCGTTGCAAATAGCACCAAGCTCTCTCTCTCACTCTCCGTTGTTGCTCCTTCACCCTCTAAGCAATCTCGCTATTCCAACCAGCAAAACTTGAGAGGAAGGTAGCAAAACACTCCTAGAGAGTAGATCTACTACTTCCCAAATTTTAAGAGCAAGTGGTTCACGTTTGGCCGGTGGTTCTAGGGTTTGTTACCCTTGGAGCTTGCTCTTAGCCAGCTAGGTGTCGCCCTAGAGCTTGCCCTCATCTTGTGGGAGCATAGGGAGGTTTGTAAGACTCATGAGAAGCTAAGAAACTACCCCTCACCTTAAGGATTCGGTTCCTTGATTTGAGAACGAGGAAGAGTTGCAAAGCTCCTTGTCTTTGTGGCACCTCAACAACGTGGACGTAGGCAAGCCTTGGTGGCGAGCTGAACCACGAGTCAAATACATGTGTCTTGTGTGCTGGTCCCTAGCTATACTTTCTTGCATTTATCTTGTGCTAGGGTTTGTAGTTTCAATATGAGCAAGATATACTTTTCTATGGTAACCAGTCTTCGAGCTGGTTCTAGACTTGAAACTGTGGTGATAGGCTACTGCTAGTATCTAGTATCTACCTGCAAAAGTTCAGATTAAGCAGATCATTTTTCATAGGTCGGCAGTGCCGCCCTGCTATTTAATTGTAGTTGTAGTTGAATTTTTTATAGGACTATTCACCCCCTCTAGGCTTAATCACCTTCTAGAGATCCTACAAGTGATATCAGAGCCTTGTTACTTCATATGCGCTTAACCACGTGAAGTATGGAAGGTGCCGAAGGTTCCAGGGGAGCTCATGTCGGTAAGGCTGTGAAGAAGGTTCTTGTGGAGGATGTGAGCAGCAGTGAGCTATCCGGCTCAAGCTACCCTCACTTCCTCCCACCTAGGTCACCAACGCTGAAAAGTTACAAGCAAAGAAAGAAAGAAGAGGAAAAAGAGAAAAGAAGAGAGAAGAGAAAAGAAGAGAGAAGAGAAAAGATTAGAAGAGAAGAAGAAGAGAAAAGAAGAGAGAAGAATCAAGAGAGAAGATATAGCCAAGAGAAGGGCAGCAAGGGCAAGAAAAGAAGAAAGAAAAGAGCTATCAAGTAGCTCGGATGATGGAGATGATGATGCATCGTACCATGACTCCAATGGAGAAAAGAAGAAGGAGAAGGATGATGGTAACAACAACAACAAGATGATGTACTCCATCGTATCCTTTAACTATTCTTATATGGAAATGTTCCCACTAGCAAGTTACCTCATTTTGATGGGACTAACTTGGCTAAGTGGAAACATTTGATGAAGGCTTACCTTATTGGTCTTCACCCTGTTCTTTGGGAGATTGTTGTGAAGGGTGTGTAGGTTCCGAAGGATCCTGAAGCTCCCACAAATGATAAGATGATTGTTGTTCATCTCAATGCACAACATTCTTCTTAGTGCTTTGGATGGAAATGAGTACAATAGAGTAATGAATGTGGATGTTTCTAAGAAAATTTGGGACACTTTGCATCTTGCACATGAAGGTGTGGACAAAGTGAGAAAGGCAAAGATTGACTTGTCGATGGCCAAGCTCAATAGGTTTGTAATTGTGGATGATGAAGGGCCACAAGAGATGTTTGACCGGTTGATGACCTTGGTTGGGAAGATTAGAGGCTATGGTTGTGATGAGCTAGATGATCACAAGGTTGTGAAAATCATGTTGGAAGCTTACTCACCAAGAAATGAGACCATGGTCACTTTGATTGGGGACAAGAAGAAGTTTGAGCAGTTCACTCCCAATGACGTGCTTGGAAGATTGTTGACCTTTGACATGAAAAGAGAGGAGGCAAATGAGAGAAGAAAACTTGGAGAGTTGCAAGCAAAGGTTGATGGCATGAAGATCAAGGATGTGGCTCTCAAGTCAAGCAAGACAAGCAAGGGAAGCTCCTCTAACAAGAAAGAGTGCAGCAAGCAAGCATCAACAGGCAAGCCCAAGAAAATGAAGCAAGTGCAAGAAAATGATGAAACAAAGTCATCCTCTAGTGAAGATGAAGATATTGGGGCCGATTTCAAGAAGATAGATGATGTGGCTTTGTTCATTGTTGATACTTCTTAACGTCATTACCAAAAGTAGAATAATTTCTATTTCTGATAACGGCGCCAAAAAGGGTTAACCACCTCTCATGCCACTTAAGCCAGGTTGTCATCCCTAGCATGACAGAGAGATGCGGTATTGAAATATGCAATTGCTCTAAGTGAATATGAATAGAAATGTGTTTCTGCAAGCGCACAGATAATACCGATGTAGGATTTTAACAAGGAGTATTCCAGGTATCATTATTTATATTTTTACCACTAGGAAGGGATACTAAGGAATAAATGAGGAATGAGTAATGATGATTAATGAGTATCACTGTATGTGTAATGGAGATTTTTCATCTATCTCACTCAATACATGATAAGGTGTCACATAAGATATAGATAATGAATGAATAGTGACAAAAGATAAATGCTGAGCAGCATATATGTAGCCTCATAAGATAATGATAAGCACCTCAGCAGATATTCTAGCAAGTCATTAGCATGGAATTAGGACGAACTACAAAGATATTTCCTAAGTCATTCTTAACTATACAGTCTAGTATACTATGATTAGTGCAATTACACATGGCAATCATGGCAAGAAAAGAGATATTCATGTGTAGTGAGTATTACTAAGGAAGATGAAGAACATAGCAATCACTTCCCCGTAATAGAACTGCTCTGCCTGCCCTACAAACTGGAGGAGGGCTACAAAGGACTCAACAGGACTGTCACTCCCGCGATCTACCTCACGATCCGGAATGTAGGGTACAATCGCAGATAAGTACGGTCTAGGCACCACGCCTACACAATATCTATCATTTACCCACAACGCTAATGGATAAACGCTATACGATCCTAAACATGCATATGATTCAGATCTAACTATGCCCAACATATAATCATAATACACTAAGAACAATATAATTGAGAACATAATCAAATAGAGTAAAGTCATAAACAATATAATGAAGTAGAGCAAAGTCATATTCATAATATTGAAGAACAAATGAAGAACAATGAAGAACTAGAGAGAGAATTACCAATAATCCTCCTAACAGATCCGGAAACCAATCGAAGGTTGACTCCTTCTAGTTCTAATCCTATATAGCTATGCTAAACTAGAGATCTAGTTGATGTGGTGGCTCTAGGGCTTGATCAGGGAACTCTTCTCTTGAGATGGAATGAAATTAGGTCAAAGGGGATCTGCTCCTCAGGGTCAGGGGCCTTCCTTATATAGCCTCCTCAAATGAACGTCGGCCGTCAGATCAAACCGACCTTAATGGAGGGCTTAGATGCAACCTCAAAGGCGGTGGAGAGGTGGTCTCACAAGGCAGACCCTGTTGGGCCTTGCCCTAGGGCGGCCGCCCTGCCCCTGGGCCCGCTCGACCTCTCGCTTCTTCCCTCGCCTTCTTGACCCTTCTAGATTATTCTTTTTCGTACGAATGATAATTATCTCTATGTAAACATGACATGTGGGCCTTTCCTCCATATTTCGTGATATCCCCTTGCAGAAACAAACATTCACCAAAACTCATGGAATTCTATTAGTTTAAACCTTATTTCTAGTTATTGGTTTCATATAGATCCTTATCCTTGTTTAGTTGACAGTTGATTTTGGTATTTAAGGACTGTCAACAAGCTCCCCCAAGCTTACCTTTTGCTCGTCCCTGAGCAAAGATAGACTCAGTGATGGATCAGAAGTTGCTGCAATGCTTTCACGCCTTAAAGGTACACATGCTTTCAAATACGATCTCATCTCCGGGTTACAACAACTATTAAGATAAAAAACTTACTCATTTTACCGTCCACCATGGGGCTTGTAACCGTCACCTGCGTCTTGGGTAGTTGAAAGACAAAACGGTCCAGTCAAGCACCATGTACCTTGCTCTTTGATCAACTATAGCTCTGGAGTTTTTAGGGATTTTCAAAATAAAACTCAGAGATTCCTTGTATGACTCTCTCAGTCTCTCCTTTGTGGTATTTCTGGATCCTTACCAAGGCATTAATGGTGTATGCCTTCTCTTAGATATGTTGTGTTTGTGGTATAAGACATTATGATATTGCGTTCTCTCTCACCCTACTTCTAATAGGCTGATATCTGGAGCTCATAGGTGGGAGATAACGTATACATACTTACAAGACATATGTTGCATAGTCAAACCGCGGATCTAAAGGAACCGATCAATAAATCAAATCAAGATGTGCATATGTGGCGAATGAATGGTATATGATGATGATGGTGGTAAATGCTGATGATGATAGCAAAGGTGAAAGTCTAATTCTACTTTTGCTCCCTTTCTGATAGATATACCTTTCTTGTATTTGAAACCTTTTGGAGGGAATGATATGCTCGATAGTAATTTTTTTCTTTGTTTTGAGGTTGGCGGGCACTTGCCCATTTTTATTTCCTCGTCTCTCTTTTTCTTTCTTTTTTTGAGAGCACTCATCCTTGTAGAGCTATAAAGCGAACACTGACTGGAGCCTTTATTTTACAGGGATAAAACAGGAATAGGAGAATATTTATGCTATTCTCTCCCGGATTAGGAGCAGAATATTTTTGGTGGATCTAGAGATGAAAATAGGTGGATATATGTGGATGCGTACTTCTGGGATAGAAGCAGTGTATGTGGGTGTAGTTTATATGGATGCGTACTCCTAGGATAGAAGTAGCATATATGAGTGTAGTGTAAGTGAATCTTGATTCAGACCGCATGACTAGTTTCTGAGGGTCGCACAACTTGACCACACTCAATGCTCATAAGCAGTATGTAAAAATGTGTGGTTTCCTAATCTAGTAGGCATATATATGTGGCTGTGGTAGGAATTTAAACTCTCATCATACAGGAACTCATCATGTAGCATTTTTAAAGTTTTGAAAAGATAAAATTCTCCAGAATTCTAGTATCTCTAGGAGTAGATAAATAGCAACTCAAACCTTCCCATATCATATCCGTCAACGACTTAGACTTAGATCAGGTACTTCCTCCCACAAGTTTTAGGTTCAGAGCAAATTTCAAATCATAACAGTTATGCCTAAACTTGGGAGAGAGTTCAAATTTGAAAACTAGGTACTTGAAAGGTATTACAGCAGAGCAACTATTCATCATCACCATATTAAGAGTTTATTACTGGGATTCATTTTAGCATAGATATTTTATTTTATTCTCTCTATTATTTATTAGCAAACTCTTAACTAATCAAAAACACACACATATATATAAGCGGGAAAATATTTATTGGGTTTCTATAATTATTCATCTTTTTATTTTATCAAAGTGTAGATATAAAAACTGATAGGTAGTAATACTTAGCTGAGTATGGGGCTGCTCTCCTGCAAGCTGGATTTTGACGTAATTTCTTCTGATGTAGTTGACGGGTAGTAGAGGTGTTCTCTGGTTACTGTTCTCCGTTGATCCTTGAATTCTGTGAAAGCTCAAATAGACAACAAAGCTTGTGGAACTGATTAAGTGTTAGTCATAAATCTTCTAGCTTTGATCATGTCAAGCTTCCTCTAATGGATGTTATTATGTAGTAGGATCATAAACTCTCTTATTTTTATATTTTCATTTTATAAGACAAAAACATATTTATTTATTTTTATGCCACCACAGCGAGTATACTCATGGGTTTTATGCCACAAGTCTATTCACATGGGGCTTCATAGTTTTAAACATTTTTATTTTCTTTTTAAAGATGGTGTAAACATGATTAACTAATTTGGGAAAAGTAAATAATTAAAGGAAAAGATAACTACCAAGTTTTTCCTCTTGGCACGACGTTCGGTGGTTTAAGTCCTCCGAACAGGACTCCTTACGTCCTTAGTTGTCCTAGGGCTCATTAGACGACATAGCTGGCGCCTTCGGTTGTGCTTCTTCTTCTGCTATGATTTCTTTCTCTCTCCACACTTGTGTTGGTGTGGTAGCCTTCCTAGGACAAACTCTTGTTTCTGGATATTCATTACAATTGAAAGGACATACCTCTCCTTCTTCACAAGATTCTCCGCTCTCGTGCCTGGGGTAGTCGTAGAATGATCTTTCATTTCCCAACCTTGGAGTTTGTGGTGTGTTCGGCCTCGAGAGTGGTGTTGCTTATATTGATTCTTCTTCTTCGGGGTATCTTTCTTCATATCTTGATACTTCTCCTTTATAGTCTACCCATCCATCCTTGGTGTTTTGCCTCTTCCGGTTGCGGTAGCGACGTCTTCTTCTTGTTCTATTCTGCTTAGATTCTTCAACAATGTAATTAGCATTAAAGTAACGGCGTATCTTCTCAGAGGGGAAGTGTAGGTGCACTTCTCCTGTCCCAATGTAGATGATAACTTTGGTGGTGCTTAGGAACGGCCTTCCAAGGATGATAGGTGGATCATAATCATCTTCTCCCATATCAACGACTAGAAAGTCTGTAGGGATGAAGTGGTCATCAATCTGGATGGGGACATCTTTTGCCATGTCTTCGACGACGCGGCATGTCTAATCTGCCATCTGGAGTTGGGTGTATGTTGGGTGTAGAGGCATTGTACCATACAGAAACTCATAGGTCAACTTGGCCATAATGTTGACGCCCGATTCGGTGTCGCAGATTGCCTTCTGAAAGGAGCATCTGTTTATTGTGCATTCAATGGTTGGGACACCTGGGTCGTCCTTCTTGATCAAATGAGGGGATCTGATTTGGTGATCTTGATTATTGTGGAGTGCCGTGACCATCTTCGCTGATTCTGTTCGTACTTGCTTCTTGTTCTTGTTCTGCTTTTTCTGCTTGTTCCTTCCATTGGCCCTCTTCATTGTTTCATCTTGAGGTTGTTCGGGAGCTTGTATGATTTTGTTCTTGAAGGTAAATGTCTCCTTCTTCCCTTTGATGAAGAAACTGATCTTGGCGGTGCTAGCATAGATGACAGCTCCAGCGGTGTTCAAGAGTGGCCTCCCAAGGATGATGGGTGACTTCTCATCAACACCGGTTTCTATCACCATGAAGTCTGCTGGGACATATGAGGTACCAATTCGGACACAAATATCTTTTAATATTCCTCTTGGGTAGCATAGTGTCCGATCTGCAAGCTGCAAACATAGGTTGTATTTGACAAAGGATAATTAAAGTATTTCTCATAGATTACTCTGGGCATAATATTGACGCTTGCACCAAAGTCGCAAAGTGCTTGAGGAAAGTCCATGGTGCCAATGGAGATTGGGGTGACAGGTCGTCCTGGGTCTCCTTTCTTGGTTGGTAGGAGGTCGTTACACCACTCTTCGGTGGGGTTCTTCCAATAAGCACCTGCATCAAATATGTCTACAAGATTTGCAGATTCTAATCCTTCCGGTTGTGATGGGATACCGGGGTTAGTGGTAGGAACAACAACAACTATTTGGGTTAGCTGAGATTCAATCATTTTATTAAAGCTAATTTGATTCTTGATGGCAACAGAAAAATTATCCCTTCTATTATTTATGTTTTCTAGTATTTTATCATTGGATGTTATTTTCTTAGACATGTTGTCCATCAACTTTCCTTGGTTAGCTACCAACTCTCTCAAAGGTCAAAAACTAGGATTATTATAAGAATTGTTACCTTGATAATTACCTGATTAGTTACCTGAGTAGTTAGGCCTTTGTTGTTGTTGTTGATTCCAAGCTTGATTTTGCTGAGGACGATTGTAGTTGTTGTTGATGTAGTTCACGTCCTCTTGCACTTCTAGACAATGATTTCCTGAGTGTCCAATATCTCCACACTCCTCACAGGTCATGTGAGAGTCATAGATGTTCACGACTTCTTTCTTCTCTCCAGCTTTTTCATCGAGTTTCTTCATGGGCAGGTCTAGTTTTGCTGACAGCATGTCTACTTCTTAGATCTGGTGCATACCTCCACTCTTCTTGCGAGTTTGAGTTCTTTCTTCACTCCAACCTTGGTTGGATGCCATCTTCTCCACAAGAGATGTGGCTTGTGGCATTGTAAGTGATAGGAATGCTCTTCCGGCAGCAACATCCATGGTTTCACGTGTGCTGTTGCTGAGCCCATGATAGAAGGTCTGCATAAGTAACCAATTCTCCATTCCATTATGGGGACATTCTAGGATGTAGTCTTGGAAGCGCTCCCATGCTTCTGGAATGGACTCGTCGTGTTGTTGCTGAAAACTTGAAATCTTCCCACGGAGAGCATTGGTCTTCCCTATGGGAAAGAACTTTGCTAGGAAGTTGGTGGAACATAGTGCCCACATGGTATTCTTCTCCTTGGTTGCATAAAACCACTGCTTCGCTCTTCCCAAGAGTGTGAATGGGAAAAGGCGAAGTAGTATGGCGTCTCTGGGGATGTCCTTGATGGTGAATGTGCTGCAAATCTCCAGGAAGTGTTGGAGATGAGCACTGGCGTCTTCATGTGCCTTCCCACAGAACTGGTTTGCTTGCACCATGTTGATGAGCGCAGGCTTGAGCTCAAATGACCGATCAATGTCCACAGCAGGTCCAGTGAGGATGTTGTCCGTGGTGGGGGCTGAGAACTCATGGATTGACTTGTTTGCCATGGCTTCGAACTCTAGTGTCAAGTCTCGAGCGATGTTTCGATGATCTCCTTGATTGGACGAAGTTTCAAACTGAAATGTTGATGGTGATGATTCTGTTACTCTCTTGAGCTTGGCTTTTGTCCTTCTGATTAAGGCTTCGGGATTTTCAACAAAATTGTTTGGAAGATCAAACCTATTCATACATTACCCTGCATAAAATGATAGGAAAAATAGGCAAAGATCAAGGGTAAGGCTGTACGAGTAGAGAATTGATGTTTTCTCAATCCATTAGTGATGCAAGTGATAACTCATTTATTCCTTTTAATAGCTAATCAACCTTCCCCGGCAACGGTGCCAAAAATGCTTGTTGATACTTCTTAACATCATTACCAAAAGTAGAATAATTTCTATTTCTGATAACGTCACCAAAAAGGGTTAACCACCTCTCATGCCACTTAAGCCAGGTTGTCATCCCCAACATGACAGAGAGATGCGGTATTGAAATATGCAATTGATCTAAGTGAATAAAAATAGAAATGTGTTTTTGCAAGCGCACAGATAATACCGATGTAGCATTTTAACCAGGAGTATTCCAGGTATCGTTATTTATATTTTTACCACTGGGATGGGATACTAAGGAATAAATGAGGAATGAGTAATGATGATTAATGAGTATCACTGCATGTGTAATGGAGAGTTTTCATCTATCTCACTCTATACAGGATAAAGTGTCACATAAGATATAGATAATGAATGAATAGTGACAAAAGATAAATACTGATCAACATATATGTAGCCTCATAAGATAATTATAAGCACCTCAACATATATTCTAGCAAGTCATTAGCATAGAATTAGGATGAACTACAAAGATATTTCCTAAGTCATTCTTAACTATACAGTCTAGTATACTATGATTAGTGCAATTACACTTGGCAATCATGGCAAGAAAAGAGATATTCATGTGTGGTGAGTATTACTAAGGAAGATGAAGAACATAGTAATCACTTCCCCATAATAGAACTGCTCTGCCTGCCCTACAAACAGGAGGAGGACTATAAAGGACTCAACAGGACTGTCACTCTCGCAATCTACCTCATGATCCGGAATGTAGGGTACAATCGCAGATAAATATGGTCTAGGCACCACACCTACACAATATCTATCATTTACCCACAACGCTAATGGATAAATGCTATACGATCCTGTTAACACTGGATTTTGGTATGCTCAGAAAGATGACAGGTGGGCCAGTGCAGAACTCAGAGCATTCGGCAAGCGTCTGTGCGGTCGGCCAGTTTCCAAAGAAGTCAGCAAATGTCTGTGCGGTCGGCTAATCGCCAAAGGTTCAACTAAATGATCATGCGGTCGGTTATTCTAAGGAGGAGCGGTTTTCCGTTGAAGAAGCGATAGAAATGGCAAGCAAAAGGCCGATCGGGCAACGAAGACCAGGACAATTAAGGCAATGAAGACTCCGGAGGAAATTAAAGTCAAAGATAAAATGTTTTTCCTTTAATATTTTATAACCGTGTCCTTTTAGGACTCATGTCACAACCAGGGTATAAATATAAACCCTTGGCCATTGTAAAAACTGTTCACAACCAATACAATACAACCGACCCCGTGCCAAGTTCGAGTCCTTTGTCGTGTCGTCGAGTTCTTCGAGAGGAACCATCGATCCATCAACCTCCGTAAGTCCTGGCAACCTTGTTATCATGTCTAGTGTCATGCGGTGGATTTAGATGTTGATACAAGTAGTCTTGTTTGTTTTCAATGACCGTGTGGCGGATCCTTGCTTGACAATCAAGAAGTCTTCGCTTATGTTTTGTGTATGAGTAGATACCGTGCGGCAGGTGCTTGCTCGATATGCCTAGCAAAAGGAAGATAGTTATCGACTCTATTAGATTTGGCAAGATCTAGTAGATTCATTAAGTTACTATGTGTTGCATGTTTATATATATTTTATATATTTGTAACACTCTTTTGCCCAATCTAGATGATACGGTTCGGCTTCATCTTTTCTCATAGATTTATTTATGCTTTTGTAATTGCTTATACCCATAAATAGATCTTATACTCATAATAGCCGAATTGGTTTCATCTAGATTGTTACGTGTTGCGGGTTCATGCATGTTAACTACGTTTGAGCTTTTATAAAGTTTGGTGTCGTGCGGCGGATACAAGCTTTAGATTGGTTTGATCGTGTTTGCTTACGTGTTCCTTCATCATGGACCCCAATTTTGTTGGATAGCCGAGTTGGTTATGCTTTAATTCATATGTAATGATGATTCGTTCATATGTACTTTCTCATGCATGCATGTTCGGCAATCAACTCTTTACGTGCTCATTGTTTGTTTTAGCCGAATGATCTATAAAACTTGTTGGCAGACAACTTCTATAGCTGTATGTCGTCGTAAGTGGCTTCAAGGCCGTATATATGGAACTGTCTGGTCTCACCTGGCATGTTCCAGTTTTATATCTAATGATTTTCATCCCTTGTTAGTTTCAGGTCAAACTGAGTGGCACGTTTCTGGATTTCGAAACACCCGAGCACCCGATTGAAGCTACGCTTTCCGGCTTGCTGTGTGTTAGGCATAGTGCGTCACATTTCGTGTCAACACACTTTTTGGCACACCCGGTGGGACCCCACATCTCAAGATGGTTGAAATTGACAATAGCCAGGTTCTGGACGTGAGTATGGACGAGTTGCCAGAAGACCTGAGGAATATTGTCCAACAAGCATGTGATGAGTTTCAACGTAAATGCTTGATGTCTTTTTCAAAGTACAAAAGCAACAAGGTTTTTCAGAAGCAGTCACTCCCAAAGACTCTCCTTCATCATCAGACTGATTACACCGAAGAGGAAGATGCTTAGAAGATGACTGAAATGGTTTACAAGGCCATGAGTGAAACCATGAGAAATCATCATACAACTTTATTGAATACCTTTCGCACAATCATGGTCAGTACTTTTGGTCCATCTGCTGATAAATACTTCGAAGAAGTTGTTGGTCTAATGCAAGGACCGACATTATTCCATGTGCCTAAGCACCAGGAGAAAGCTGTTGAGAGTAGCGGAGCGCCTAGCATGAACCAAGGTGGGATGACTCCTCACCAGAAACAGCAACCGCCCATGACATATGGCCAACTCGCGTTTGGTGCGTCAGGAAACGTCTCACAATTATCTTTCAAGGTGTCTCCAGCTGCGAACATGTTGCAGAAAAATATGTATGTAGACGGATATCAAGAGTTTGCCGATTACAATGCTATTGACTCTTCCCCGAATCCGGGGTATAAGAACTCTACAGGTTTGGCTTTGGAAGGGCAAACACATGGGGCTCCATATTCGAATATTGACCTTATCATGAACAGAATGGCAGATATGATGGAGAATCAGTTTGGCCTAAAGCCAAAGAGCCAGTCCTATGCATACAAGTCCCCTTATCTAGAGTGGTATAATCGAGTTGCACTCCCTCCGAGAGTAAAACCTCCCACAGACCTGACCAAGTTTTCTGGTCAGGATGATACTAGCACGATAGAGCACATCAGCCGATACTTGATGCAGCTCGGAGAGGCGTCCACTGATGAAGCTTGGAGGATTCGGTATTTCCCGTTGTCTCTAACCAGGCCGACTTTCACGTGGTTCACGTCTCTGCCGGCTAATTCCATTGGTACAAGGGCAGAATTGGAGCAGAAGTTTCATTCATATTTCTTTACGGGAACTAATGAGAAGAAACTAGTTGACCTTATGAGCTTGAAGCAGAGAGCCAATGAAACACCCCAGGAGTATCTCCGCAGGTTCAGGGAGACTAAAAACATCTGCTATTCCTTAAACCTGCCAGATGGCCAGTTGCCAGGGATGGCAATAGCGGGCATGCAACCGAATGTCAGGGAGAAGCTGTTCGGCATGGACTTCGATGACCTTGGTCAACTGTCGCAGCGGTTGGCCATGATGAGCAATCAGGCTCAGGGGTTCAGGAGAGACAACCGTTTCTAGAAAGGTGATGTGGCTAATGAGATGTATCAAAGTTTCCTAGAAGAAGCAGCAGAATACGATGATGAAGATGAAATAGCTGTAGGTGAATTGGTCTGGGGGAAAGAACCAACTTAAGTTAGTCAATGCTGGTTGAGGCAGCAGAAGGGCACATACGACTTTGATGTCTCCAAGTCAGACAAGTTGTTTGAGATGTTGCTCAAGGAAGGACGTATCAAGTTGCTGGAAGGGCACCCCATGCTGCGCCCTGAAGGGGCGAGAGATAAAAAGTTTTGCGGTTACCACAATACCAATTCTCATTCCATCAATGATTGCCGACTATTCAGAATGCGGATTCAGAAAGCTATTCAGGAAGGGCATCTAAAATTTGATGGTAAGATGAAAATTGATGCTAATCCTTTTGCACAGAACACAATATCTTTCTCCGTGAACATGGTTGCTATAGAAAACTCCAAAGATAAGGGCAAGGTGAAAGTGTTAACCTCAGACAGAGCTAAGAAAACTGGTACTGTTGACCCTGATCGGCAAATTACAAATGAAGAGTTTCGGCAACAGGCTCGGTTCCAGAACGGCCGAACCGAGAGAGGGGAAGCTTCCAAGCCCAGAGTCACGACACAGATTCTTTTGAACAAATGGCAACGGGAGCCAGAACGATATCGGAAGCGAAGGTATTACGAGGAACAAGAGTTCAGGGAGGAACATCAGAGGTATGAAGAAGAGATGTACCAGAGGGAGCAAGAGTACATGAGAAAGCAGGAATAATCTCATTGGGGATGCTCGTTCTTTAAACATTGTTGGAATGAAGGCTTGAAGCTACCTACTAAAGATAATTGGCCTAAATGCAGTGATCAATATTCAGAGTACATGCAGTCTCGGGCCAACCGCCGTCCGGTCCATGAAAGGCTTGGAGCACATTTTACTGAGGACGATCGGCGTGTAAAAATGGACAGCTTTGGAAATCGGCGAGGCAAGAGATTTGCCGATCAAGGGTGGATCCATTATGAAGAAGACACTGAAGAAGAAGAACACCGTGAGTACGTGTGGCAGAAAGGACAATGGTGTCCACCAGGGCTGAGGAAGAGCCAGAAAAGAAGGGTACAACGCTTGAGGAACAAAGAGTTGGCATAGACAGTTGCCGAAAAGAAACAAGTGTGGCGTCCTAAGGAGAAGCCTGACAAGCAAGACCAGTCGGCTGATACGTGTATGGCTTTCTTTATTCCATCAGAGTTCTTAGCTTCGGAAAACCAGGATATCCAAGAATAAGTGTACTCAGATTTCGATGGGAGTGAGTATCATGATCTGATGGCCCAACTTGTCCTAACTGAACGGGCAGTTTTCGATAAACTGGCCAAACATCGACATTTGAAGCCACTTTATCTGAAGGGGTACGTCAATGGCAAGCCTCTGACCAAGATGTTTGTTGATGGAGGAGCTTCCATCAATATTATGCCTTATACCACCTTTAGGAAGTTCGGGATGACCAATGAGGAACTGCTAAAAACTGACATGGTGCTCAGGGACTTTGCTGGCAATCCTTCTAACACCCGAGGAGCTGTGCACGTTGAGTTGATGATTGGATCAAAAACCTTGATTACTACTTTCTTTGTCATTGATGGCAAGGGGGCATACAGTCTGCTTTTAGGGAGAGATTGGATCCGTGCTAACTGCTGCATACCTTCAACCATGCATCAGGTTCTCATTCAGTGGATTGGAGATGATGTTGAGGTGGTTCATGCTGATGATTTGGTAAGTGTTGCTGCTACAGAGCCTACTTACTGGGAATATGATGGCGTTGATTGTTTCTCTGGGAGAGTATAGGAAGAAGGTCCCGTGGACATTTTCAATAAGGATCAACAGCCGATCCAAGTAGTCGGCTCTCAAAGCAATTTTAATGGGGAACTCGATCGATGGCAACAAAGGAAAGTTAGGACGTGGCTTTATGTCGGCCGATAAGCTAGAAGAAATAAATGTTGGTGATGATGTCAAGCCAAGGCCGATGTATATTAGTGCAAATTTAGACCTAGAGTATAGATTGAAATTGATAAACCTTCTGAAAGAGTTCAAGGATTGTTTTGCTTGGGATTACACAGAGATGCCTGGACTGGATCGTTCTATTATTGAGCATCGATTGCCGATCAAGCCTGGGTATCGTCCTTACAAACAACCTCCTCAGAAAATTTTCAAAGAGGAGGTGCTGGTCGATGTGAAAAAGGAAGTTGAAAGATTATTAGAAGCAAATTTCATTCGGCCATGTAGATACGCAGAGTGGATTTCGAGCATAGTTCCGGTATACAAAAAGAATGGAAAAATGAGGGTCTGCATTGACTTTAGGGATCTCAATAAAGCTACGCCAATGGATGGTTACCCAATGCCGGTTGCCGATTTGCTTGTCGATGTAGCAGCTGGTTATGAAGTCCTCAGCTTTATGGATGGTAATGCTGGCTATAACCAAATCTTTATGGCAACAGAGGATATTTCAAACACAGCTTTCAGATGTCCTGGTCATATTGGATTATTTGAGTGGGTCGTCATGACTTTTGGTTTAAAGAATGCTGGTGCAACTTATCAGAGAGCCATGAACTATATTTTTCACGAGTTGATCGGAAAAATCGTGGAGATCTATATTGATGACGTGGTGGTTAAGTCTAGAAATCACAGTGGAAACTTATCCGATTTAAAGAAGACTTTAGAGTGCACTAGGAAGCATGGTTTGAAGATGAACCCGAACAAGTGTGCCTTTGGGGTCTCGGCTGGTGAGTTTTTAGGATTTCTAGTTCATAAAGGAGGGATCAAAGTCGGTAAGAAAAGCATGGAAGCAATAGACAAGGTTGTGCCTCCAACTAATCTCACAGAGTTGCAGACATTGCTCGGCAAAATTAATTTTGTAAGGAGATTCATATCTAATTTATCAAAAAAAGTTTTGCCTTTCTCTCCACTGTTAAAGCTTAAAAAGGATCAAGAATTTGTATGGGGTGATGTACAACAAAAGGCTTTTGATGAGATCAAAGAATACATGAAGGCGCCACCTGTGTTGGTACCTCCACAGCTTGACAAGCCTTTTAAGTTGTACGTGGCGGCCGACATCCTGACAATAGGGTCAACCCTCATGCAAGGGTTTGAAGGAAAGGAAAGAGTGATAGCTTACCTTAGCCGAAAGCTGTTAGATCCAGAGACAAGGTATTCGGCTATGGAGAAACTTTGCCTGTGCGTGTATTACTCATGTACCAAACTTCGGCACTACATGTTGAATGCCAAATGCGTGGTAGTTTCTGAATTCGATGTAATAAAACATATGTTATCAATGCCAATTTTAAACGGAAGAATTGGCAAATGGATTTTGTCTTTATCAGAATTTGAGTTAAAATATGAATCGGCAAAAGTAGTAAAGGGTCAAATTATTGCTGATTTTGTTACCCAACACCGTAATCCTTCTGCTAACATGATAGATATTGTACCTTGGACTTTGTTTTTTGATGGTTCATCTTGTAGCAAAGGTGGTGGTGCTGGTATTCTCTTGATTTCTCCACGAGGAGTGATTTTTAAGTATGCTATCCCTATTGAGTTTCGTGTTACTAACAATCAAGCAGAGTATGAAGCACTACTTAGAGGACTTCGGTTTCTTGCTGAAATAAAGGCCGTCACTGTTCAGATCTTTGGGGATTCTGAGTTGGTAATTAACCAACCGATCGGCCAATATGAGTGCAAGAATGATGTATTAAGGGAATATTATGAAGAATGCCAAGAGCTTTTGAAGAATTTTCAGGTGGCAACCTTGCATCATATCCCTTGGGGGCATAATGAAGAAGCAAATAAACTGGCTCAAGCTACCTTGGGATACCGAGAGGATCAATAGATTAGCACTTTGGATGAGGATCGGGTAATTGATGACTGGAGAAACGAAGTTATTGATTACTTAAAGAATCCATCACAGAAGGTTTCCCGAAAGCTCAGATACATAGCCCTCAAGTTTGTGCTCCTTGATGGTCAGTTGCACTATAAGTCTATAGATGGGGTACTCTTCAAGTGTTTGAGTAAAGGAGAGGCCAAAGAGCTAATGTATGAAGTGCATGAAGGGGTGTGTGGTGCACATCAATCGGCTTATCGAATGAAGTGGATAATTAGAAGAACTGGTTATATTTGGCCGACCATGCTTGAAGATTGCTTTGAATATTACAAGGGGTGTCAAGATTGTCAGAGATTTGACAACATTCAAAGAGCTCCAGCATCGACTTTGATCCCAATTATCAAGCCTTGGCCATTTAGAGGATGGGACATGGATTTAATTGGTCAGATTAATCCTCCTTCTAGCAAAGGACATAAGTTTGTGCTGTTAGCTACTGATTATTTTACAAAGTGGGTTGAAGCTATTCCTTTGAAGAAGATTACATCAGAAAACATGATCAATTTTGTTAAGGAGCATATAATTCACAGGTTTGGAATTCCTCAAACTATAACAACAGATCAAGGAACTCAATTTACTTCATCTGAGTTTTGTGATTTTGCTGAAAATATGGGAATTAAATTATACAATTCTTCTCCTTATTATGCACAAGCTAATGGCCAAGCTGAAGCATCAAATAAAATCATGATGAAAATTATTCAGAAGAAGATTGATGAAAAACCGAAGAAGTGGCATTCGGTTCTTAATGAGGCTTTATGGGCTTATCGAATAGCTTGTCATGGGTCTACTCAGGCATCTCCCTATGAGTTGGTTTATGGGCATCATGCTGTGTTACCATGGGAGCTGCAATCGGGTTCAAGGCGAGTTACATTGCAAAATGATTTGAGGAAAGAAGATTATAAGGACCTAATGATGGATGAATTGGAGGATTTACATTTGGTTAATCTCAAAGCATTGGAAAGTATTGAGAAGAACAAATTGCGTGTTGCCCAATATTATAACAAAAAGGTCAGAGAGAAGCAATTGGTAGAAGGAGATTTGGTTTGGAAGAATGTATTGCCGATTGGAGCAAAAGATAATGCCTTCGGCAAGTGGTCTCCAAATTGGGAAGAACCTTTTCGGATAGTAAAGTGTGCACCTGGTAATGCGTATATTTTGAAAACTTGGCTGGGAGAAGAGTTTACTAGAGCTATTAATGGAAGATTTATTAAGAAATTTTGTCCTAGTGTTGAAGTTGGTGCATAAGTAAATTTAAGGAGTTCTGTGCACGAAATAGCCGATGTATGAGCATCGCCTTTAGCCGAAAAAATACTCTAAGAGTTTAGAGAATAGCCGACACGGTATGTGTCGCCTTTCGAGCAAAACATTTAAACACAGTCAAAGCGATGTCATACAGTTTCAGGCAACATTCCTCAGATTTATCAGAAAGATTCATGAAGGAAAAATATGTGGAAATCATAGATAATATTTTATAAGACAAGTGGTTTTTACATGATTCCTAAGTACAAACTACTCATCACATAGTCTGTTGAGGACAGACTGAGCATTGGTGGCTTGGGCGAGGATAGTTGCATGATCCTCATAGCTCTCCAGAAGATCGTCAATGTCTTCAACATCTTCCACAGGCCTGCCACCGCGGAAGCCGACTGGCATGACGGAGAAGTCTTCATTAGTCTGGGTGGACATTGCCGCCAACCCTAGGGCTACACCGTGGTGCACACCTTGGATGACGGCCTAATCTATATGACTGTCCGCATCATCAAGGCGTGCCTCGGCAGTTTCTCCCCGGGCGTTCACCTTGTCAGCGATCTTGTTCGCCGCAATCTTCAGGCGTTCGACCTCTGCAAAAAGCGCTGAAAGGATGGAACACCAATCAGATGAATAGATGAATCAGAAGAAAGGGAAGAAATGAAATGGATTTGTTTACACTGACCGGTGATGGCATCGCAGAACTGCTTCTGCTGGTTCTCCCACTCGAGTTGGTCGATGCCGTATTGCTTGGAAATCTTCTCCAACTCTCCTCGAGCATCATCCCTTTCGCCCCTGAAGGTAACCGCCTCCGCGTGGGTGTAGGGAGCGTCCATGGCACCCGACTCCAAATCCCAAGGGTTGGAGTGGTAGGAGCTTGAATCAGAGGAGCCGGACGATGGAGTCCCCAGCTCGGTTGTTGTCATCGAAGGGAAAGGGATGCTATAGCTGGAAGAGATGACCCTTATCCTGATAAGTAAGAACAAGGATCGGGGCTAGAAGGATGGACAATGAATGGGAATACAAGGGGGCAAGGAGCCGAATCTTACCCGCGCTACCGGTTACGCCATGCTCGGCTTCCTTCGGCTTCCCCTTCAGCAGGGCGCTTGCCACGATTGTCACCTCCTGCCATTGCTACTATGCGGGCTAGGGTTTCCTTCTGGATTGGTTTTGAGCAAGAGAAGAGGAGGAGACAGAGATGAGAATGCTTGACTGGAACCGTTGACAGGGGTAGAAGAAGAAAGGTTTATTTATACGCCGAGTGAGAATACCAAACGACGAGTTAGGGTTTTTCCCTTCTCGAATGGGCCGTTGCTGGACTGGGCTAGGCTCAGATAAATCAAGAGTCAGTCGACTATTTTTTTGAATCGGAAAGGCAAGAATAGTCGGCTATTTCTTTGATTCAGAAAGCTAAATGTGATCGGCTATATTCTAATCGGGAGAATAAAAGAGCTGATTACATTTCCATACAAACAGAAGTGTATAGAGGTAAAGATAGAAATATCCGATTGTCTAAAAAACAGAGTATATCATGGTTAGACTATTACAAACCCATGTTTCTACTAGCTCAGAAGCTGGTTGATGGCATCTAAAGCATCAACTCTGATTCGGCTGACATTATTCAGCACCTTCTAGTCTTCATCCTCATAACTTTGAATGTTAGACAGCCTTGCCTTGAGCTGTTGATCTTCTTGGAGGACAGATGATATTTTTGATGAGGTTGCTTCTATGGAGGTTGGCAAATCTACTATCTTGGCCTTGTGAGACTGAATTCTGACATTCAGCTCGGCTAGTTGGGTCTCCAACTTGATCTTCTCATCCTCCATGACTTTTAGCTCAGGCTCCAAAGTTGTCAATGAATTCTTAGCAGTCTGAATTTGGGAGTGCAACGCTTTAACTTCCTGCTTCTTCAGAGACCTGTTGTTCTGCAAGTCATTCCGGGAGGTTATGTTTTTATTTGCCCTCTTCACAACAGCAAAATAATCATTAAGGTGGGCTGCAGATTCCAGGGAAGCTTTGAGGGCAGGTGGAAGATCTTGGTTGATGAGCTCAAGTAGATCTTTTATCTGATCTGAATCTTGAACCAGAATGTTGATGTCCTTGTTTAACAAACTAGCTATATCCTTCAACCGAGCTTGATTTTCCACTGATAGAGTCTGCTGAGAGGTGGCTTCTTCACCTTTTTCATTGATGTAGTCATCAATAGTGAAAGAATAGCTGGCAATCGGCTTGGTGGTCTTCTTAAGAAAAAAGAAGTGTTAGCCGACCAGATAGATGTACTAAAGGAGTAGCTTGAGGCAAAAATATCACCTGTTGTGTTGGTTGATCATCAGGATGGGTGATGTCTTGCTCTGATTGAAGGCTTGATTGAATTCCCGGGGATGATGAACCTGGAGCTGGACCAGAAGAGTGCTCTTTTGCTAAATTGTCTAGGATTTTATCTATTTCCAATAATGCAAATGATAAGAGTATAAGAACAAGGAAAAGATGCCATATGAAGGGGAAGAAGTGATTAGCCGAATGATACTAATGAGTTGGAAAGTTTCATGAACATCTGTGCTTTCAGCTTCATGAGCTTCTGTATCTTCGGTTTCATGGGTCCCTGCATCCTCAGTAGAAGCTTGGGGAGAGATTTCCACTGTTGTTGAGACATTGCTTGAGCCTGGAATATCAATATGTGGCTGCAGTAGAAATGATTGAGATAAAAGCTAGTCAGAATTGTTGATGAATAAGATTTATTGCTAAATAAGAGGTTTATACCTTGGGAGACCGCTTGACTGTTTTGGATCTCACCCTTCTGAACACATGGACGTTCTCAAGGGTTTTCCTTTTGCCTTCTCCTCCTGAAGGTGCAATGGCCATAGTTGCAGGGATCTTCATGAAGGTTGCCAGAGTTGGGGCATTAAAACCCAATGCAGGATTGGGTCCGGCTGAGTAGTATTGAACTACTTTGTTAGGAGGAGTAGGCTCGAAGTCCTGTGCATAAGCCAGATTTTAAAATGGAAGGAAATGAATTCAAAAACAGGAAGTAGCAAGTATAATGAAATTACCTCACTATCAGAGGCAAATTGGAGCTGTAGATCTTGGCATAAAGGGTGCACTCGTATGTTGATGATGTGATTGTGCCATTCTTGCCACCAGAAAGCAAAGGAGGGTGAGCAGCATCCACTATCCCAAATGGAGAAGGTTCATATGTTGGCAAGTCCCATCCAAGCTCAAAAACTTTCTTAGCTTCTATTTCACTTGTGATCAGCTCCCTGTACTTTATGGTTGTAGAGAAGAAGGGTCTTGGGGGCAACTGCCCACATCCTAGTTGCCTGGATGCCATATTTGGATAGTAGAATTCATAGGAAGATTGTACTAACCTCCCATGATGAAATTCGGTTAGGAAAATGCATGGTTTGATAAAAGAGTTGAAAATCTCTATAGCTACCTTGTCAGAACAGCCAGACTCAAAGCTGAATTTACAAGACAGGGTCAGATTGTCATTTTCTCTATAAGGAAGCCAAAGCACATTGCTAAAACCTTTGAAGAATAGCTTGAAAAGATGACCATTATCCATGTCAATGATGATAGAAGAAGCTGCTTCTCCATAAATCTGGCAGTTCTTGACCTTTGTTGCACTGCCTTCAGCATAGTTAATTGAAGGGAAACTCAAATTTTGGAGGGACACAGGCATTGTCTGGTGCATATAGAGCCGCAACCACATCTAGATGAACCACCAAGGACCACTCACACAAGAAATCTCCTTACCATGGTGCATCTGAGCAGTGATCTGATGCATCATATGATAGAAAGATCCTAGGAGGTATTTGCTCAAAGGAATTAATGTGCCTGCAACTAGATCATCAGCCATCATCATGTGATTTAAGGTTGGTTCATTGGATTTTCTGCAGAAAATGAACATGCATAGCCACATGTTCATGAAGGCCCTGCATTCCTTATCAGAAACGACAACTTCCATATAAGTCTGAATGTATCCAACCCATCCACCTCCAGATTTGACAGCCTTCTGGTTGCTTTTGCTTTTATACCTGTAAGGGTATACTAGTTGTGATACATTCAGGCCAGTCATCATGAAGACATTAGCAAAGGTAGGGGTCATCATACCATGGCCGAAGACAAAGGCGTTGACGGCATCAGACCAGAAATGAGCAGCTGCTATCAGGAGGGGTTCATTTCTAGGCGTCTCTGACAGGGATAATTCCAGGCAATGGTTGATGTCCTGAACATCCCAATGGCTGCTGCTTTTTTCCAGCATCCTTCTGTACCAGTTCCGCCATCCAGCAATTGGGGGAAACAGCCAAGTCTTGAAAGTGTTTGGCCATTGGTTTGGCGGGGCGACTCCAGACTTGAAAGGGATTCTTGAAGTTTCCTTCTCAATGATCTCGGTTGGGTCGGGTTTCACCATTGGACCGAGGAGGTAGGAATCAGGGCATGCAGCATAAGGGATCAGAATATGGTTCTTGTATTCCTTCAAAGAATAACGAAATCGTGAAAAAACGAATGAATCAAGGGAATAGCAAGAGATCAATTGAGAATTGTCGAATGCGTGGAGGCGAATCAAGCTTACCACTGGGATTTCATCATGGGTCGCCATTGGAGAGTTGAAGTAGATCCAATAACCAGTTAGGGCTTGGATTTTCTGGGCGACGGCTGCGATGTTGAACAGTGTTGACCTAGAGGAAAAGGGGGAGCTTGTAGTCAATTTCAGGATAAAATGACTTTTATCCCAAAATTGAGGGGGCATGTGTTAACACTGGATTTTGGTATGCCCAGAAAGATGACAGGTGGGCCAGTGCAGAACTCAGAGCATTCGGCAAGCGTCTGTGCGGTCGGCCAATTTCCAATGAAGTCGGCAAACGTCCGTGCGGTCAGCTATTCGCCAAAGGTTCGGATAAATGATCATGAGGTCGGTTATTCTAAGGAGGAGCGGTTTTCCGTTGAAGAAGCGATAAAAACGGCAAGCAAAAGGCCGATCGGGCAACGAAGACCGCGACAATTAAGGCAATGAAGACTCCGGAGGAAATTAAAGTCAAAGATATCATGTTTTTCCTTCAATATTTTGTAACCGTGTCCTTTTAGGACTCATGTCACGACCAGGGTATAAATATAAACCCTTGGCCATTGTAAAAACTGTTCACAACCAATACAATACAACCGACCCCGTGCCAATTTTGAGTCCTTTGTCGTGTCGTCGAGTTCTTCGAGAGGAACCATCGATCCGTCGACCTCCGTAGGTCCCGCAACCTTGTTATCATGTCTAGTATCATGCGGTCGATTTAGATGTTGATACAAGTAGTCTTGTTTGTTTTTAATGATCGTGCGGCGGATCCTTGCTTGACAATCAAGAAGTCTTCGCTTATGTTTTCATGTATGAGTAGATACCGTGCGGCAGGTGCTTGCTCGATATGCCTAGCAAAAGCAAGATTGTTATCGACTCTATTAGATTTGGCAAGATCTAGTAGATTCATTAAGTTACTACGTGTTGCATGTTTATATATATTTTATATATTTGTAACACTCTTTTGCCCAATCTAAATGATATGGTTCGGCTTCATCTTTTCTCATAGATTTATTTATGCTTTTGTAATTGCTTATACCCATAAATAGATCTTATACTCATAATAGCCGAATTGGTTTCATCTAGATTGTTACGTATTGCGGGTTCATGCTTGTTAACTACGTTTGAGCTTTTATAAAGTTAGGTGTCGTGCGGCAGATACAAGCTTTAGATTGGTTTGATCGTGTTTGCTTACGTGTTCCTTCATCATGGACCCCAATTCGGTTGGATAGCCGAGTGGGTCATGCTTTAATTCATATTTAATGATGATTCGTTCATATGTATTTTCTCATGCATGCATGTTCGGCAACCAACTCTTTACGTGCTCATTGTTTGTTTTAGCCGAATGATCTATAAAACTTGTTGGCAGACAACTTCTATAGCTGTATGTCATTGTAAGTGGCTTCAGGGCCGTATATATAGAACTGTATGGTCTCACCCGGCATGTTCCAGTTTTATATCTAATGGTTTTCATCCTTTGTTAGTTTCAGATCAAACTGACTGGCACGTTTCTAGATTTCGCAACACCCGGGCACCCGATTGAAGCTACGCTTTCCGGCTTGCTGTGTGTTAGGCACAGTGCGTCACATTTCATGTCAACAAATCCTAAACATGCATATGATTCAGATCTAACTATGCCAAGCATATAATCATAATACACTAAGAACAATATAATTGGGAACATAATCAAATAGAGTAAAGTCATAAACAATATAATGAAGTAGAGCAAAGTCATATTCATAATATTGAAGAACAAATGAAGAACAATGAAGAACTAGAGAGAGAATTACCAATAATCCTCTTGACAGATCTGGAAACCAATCGAAGGTTGACTCCTTCTAGTTCTAATCCTATATAGCTATTTTAAACTAGAGATCTAGTTGATGTGGTGGCTCTAGGGCTTGATCAGGGACCTCATCTCTTGAGATGGAATGAAATTAGGTCAGAGGGGCTCTTCTCCTTAGGGTTAGAGGCCTTCCTTATATAGCCTCCTCAAATGAACGTCGACCATCAGATCAAACAGACCTTAATGGAGGGCTTAGATGCAACCTCAAAGGCGGTGGAGAGGTGGTCCCACAAGGCAGACCCTGTTGGGCCTTGCCCTAGGGCGGCCGCCCCAAGGGGTAGGGCAGGCGCCCTACCCCTGTGCCCGCTCGGCCTCTCGCTTCTTCCCGCGCCTTCTTGACCCTTCTAGATTATTATTTTTCATACGAATGATAATTATCTCTATGTAAACATGACATGTGGGCCTTTCCTCCATATTTCCTGATATCCCCCTGCAGAAACAGACATTCACCAAAACTCGTGGAATTCTATTAGTTTAAACCTTATTTCTAGTTATTGGTTTCATATAGATCCTTATCCTTGTTTAGTTGACGGTTGATTTTGGTATTTAAGGACCGTCAACATTCATCAAGAAGTATCACAAGGGCCTAAAGAAGAATGGGTACAAGGTTGTGCAAAGCAGGTTCCCAAACAATAAAAAGAGAACTTGTTACAATTGTGGTAGCACTAGGCATTTCATTGCTAAGTGCCGAAATGAGAAGAGAGATGGTTTCTACAAGAAAGAGAAGCAAGATGTCAAGTTTGAGCAAAAGAGAAGATTCAAGCAAGTGAGTGAGGCACATATTGGGCATGAGTGGGATTCAACACTAGAGAGCACAAGTGATGGGGATAAGAAGATTGCAAGCATTGCTATCCAAGAGTCATCCTCCACACCGAAGCTCTTCTCTAACATAAGTGATGATGATGACCACCACGCCCCTCATATTTGTCTTATGGCAAAGGGTGAGAAGGTAAAATCTAAAGCCAAACCCCTTCCTCCTTCTCATGATGCTTCTAGTAGTGATCTTAGTGATACATCTAGTGATGAAGAAATTGATAACATTACCAAAAACCTATATCCTAAAACCAAAATATTTATCACTAAGCTAATGGAGGATTTAGCTGTATCCAAGTTGAGTAGGACAATAGAGAGGATGATCTAAATGAACTTGAAAAGATGTATATTGCCAACAAGGAAGCTCTTAAGGTAGAGAGAAGTGAGGTGGATTCCTTGCGAAGGGATTTGTCCAAAGAGCAAGAGAACTATGCTCTCACTAAGAAGGCTCATATTTTACTCCATGAAAAGTATTGTGTCTTAGATGAAAAGCACAAAGAAATGAAGCTGCAATATAACCTTTTTTTGGAGAGCAACTCACAACCCACTACCTTAAAAGAGACCTCTACTCCCTCCACTAGTCAAGGTCGTAGAAAATGTTATAATCTTGATTTGAATGACTATTCCACTAACCTTGCCAATATGGAAGCCATGCGAAAGGAGATTGCTAGACTGTTGACGGTCGTTAACGTAAACTTTTAATACAATTATAAACATAATAAATGGATCAATCACATATAAAATCTAGAAATATAGGGCTTTATCTAACAAATTCTATGAGTTTTGGTGTTCCATTATTTTCCAGGGACTATTCCCAAAAAGAGCAATAAAGAGAATCAAATCAGAGAAGATATCGAACAAAGCTCGTAGAGATATAGTTGCAATCTACTCACGGAGGATCCCGCAGACACCTGAGCGAAGCGGGGCCCTAGACCCCACCATGTGGGGCCCGCCGACATGCATGGGGTGGGGCCAGGTGGCACCCCCTGGGCCCACTGGCCGCCGCCTCTGGAAGATTCCTCCACCACCTTTGAGGATTAATCTGAGCCGTACCTTAAGTCGGTTTGATCCAACGGTTGTTGTGCATCCCACGGGGATATAAATAGAGCCCTGTATCCCCCGGGAAGAGAATAATTCATCTAATCCAGGTCAAGTTAGAGCTAGTTCAAGAATAGAATAAATCTAGGGTTTCCAAAGATTAGATTAGAACTCTAGTGCTTCAAGTTATTATCTAGGTAGCTAGCAAGGTTCAAGTGGAGTTGGGAGATACGCTCGGGATTCCTGATTCATCTGTCTGGAGATCGTAATTTATCTTGTATCTCATTATGACTTTATACTTCATTATTATATTGCTACTTATTGAGTGCTTAGTTTATTATATTTGCATATTAGATATAGTTAAGATTGGTGATGATTATCTTTATAAGATCGTAAAGCGCCTAATTCAATTCTCGAGTGGGTTAGGTGGTATGTATTATGTAGGCGTGGTGCCTAGATATTATATGTACATACTGATGTCTCCTGATGTGCCGTGTCATGTGGTAGTTCGCGTAGGTGACTCTTATAGCTGCGTTGATTCCTCTGTAGTCCACCCTTGGCACATAGGCCTGGTAGAGTGCGGTCGCGATGGAGGTGACTGTTCTGTCTTAATAGCCTCCCTAGTTGATGCTCCTTATGATGTTTTCTAAGTCAGTTATTGTCGATGTTTTACCATCGATAGCTTGCCACAGGGTTACCCGAGACAGTTATTCGTGCCTCGGCGAATAGTGAAATTTTGGTGGTTGGACACATAGGAACACATAGTTTTATACTGGTTCGTGCCCTCGACACCATCGAGTAATAACCCTACGTCCAGTTGGGTCGCTTCTTATTGCTCTTGATCTCGTAATACAAGGTGTTGTGTGTCTCTCTATGTATCCGGTGTTATGTAGTATGTTCAGGTGTTTTTTAGGTGGTACCCTCACCAGCCCTGTATAGTCTAGGATCTAGCTGAGGGTTGTTCTAGTCCTACTCGGTTACAAACTCAGAGTCCTAAGCTATGCTTCGGTCTTATTATCGTTACCGAGTAGAATCCGGTTTTGTGTGTTCATCTTCCTCCGTGGGCCGAGTGAAAGAGGCCCAAAGCTCCAGTAAGACAATCTATAGGTACCCTATGGGATATCCCATCGTCAAGCCCCCGAGCATCTCATGATTTTTCTTCAAAGTGTCGGATAGTTTTGAAAGTAAGCCGAGTTCTTTTTGAAGTAAAATCATGGGATGATCTTCTGTGTCTTCATCTTGCCATCTTTCTGCACTTTTGTCTTTTGGAAAAGAAGTGCACTCATTGAGTGTAGCCCCCGAGCCTCTGGTTACTTGACACAAGTATCCGGAGGTTCTGAAAAAAGTTTATCAGGTAGGTATTTCCAGCCCCCGAGCCTTCTCCGAGTTCTTTTGAGCGAAAAGAGCTCGGCAGAAGGGTCTGAAATACTTTGCTTCTATCTACTTTTGTTTACGGGTGGCTCCAGCCTTTATATTTTTTCACTTGTGGTCTTTTGTTGTAGATGAGGCTTATATTGGCCTTGCATTTGTAGCTCCTGGGTTGCTATATCTTTGTAAGATCCTTGGCCGAGTTGTTTTTCGGCATGCTCTTTCTGCTGTAGGGTTGTTTGTTGATTGTTATTGCCTGTATGATTGTCCTTGGAATATTCTTATGAATATTTTGTGCGCTACACCAATGTACTGCCTTTACTGTAGCTGTTTGTATCTCATCAATGTAGTCCTTGTAGAATCTTTTGCCTTTAGTGCCTTCTTTACGTGCTATTGTTGTTGTCCTCCTTTTCTTCCTAGACCTGGTGTATGTGCGCCCATTGTTTCTCAATAAATAGCTATAGTTTTGTTGCCTTGTCACGCATCTTCCTACCTCCTTCTTGTAGAATCCTTCCTTTTCCTTTTCTTGGGTTGTAATCTGGTGAATGGTGTAAGTCTTGTGATAGAAACTAGTAGTAGACTAGTTTCATGGTAGTATCGAGCTGTGGACGGCTTTGAGGCAAATGGTGTAGGTCTTGTGATGAGGCTATCACATGTAGTGTTGCCTCATCTTCCAGCGTCCTACTACCCTGCTTCTGGCTGATCTCGCGGTCTTGGTTGAAGAAGCGTTCCTTGGTCGGTCCTGTGCTGTGTCATTTTGGTGCGTGCTTATGCTGATCCGTCTTCTTTTCTCGAGGACCTGGCGGAACTGTCAATCCTTAATGGCTTTCGGGTTCTGCTTCTACTACCTTTGGAAAGTAGGGTCTGTATTGCTCCGTTGGGTGTCAAGCACATCTAAGTTATTTGGCTCTGTTTGCCAATATTGGATCTTGGTTCTCGCGGTTTTAACCTCGAATTCGACTGGGTTCCTTGTTACTGACTAGTGCTAGTTCCTTTCATTTATTGGTTGATTGTAAATTCATATCTTTGTTGTAATCACACTTTGTATCGAAAAATGGATGATCAATCAACTGTTGTCTCAGTCTCCCGAGTTCTTTGTACTTTTGATTGTGATGTCCGAGTTCTTTATTCCACGAGCTGTCTGTTTACTTTGTGAAAGATGTACTCTGACTGATTGCTTTACTTTGGCGTCTGTTCCGTAATTCTTGGTGGCCTTTTGTAACCGTTGTGTAATCAAAGAAACTTTGCGGTTTTTTACCCCTTTATAAATCTGTCTTTCCCTCTTCCTTTCATTTTTATCTTACGGTAAAAAACTATTTCCTTTGCTTGCAAACCCTAGCCACCGCTGCTGCTTTGTTTGTCTTCGATCCGCCTCGGATGGTGAAGAAGAACAAGAACAAGGTTGAATTCGTTGACGAGGATACTATTTTAGATTCAATTGACAATCCCGAATTCGTTGAGATGTCTCGCCAGATGAAGCGGTCTCCCAAGCCTACGACTCAGGAGGCAGACTTAGATCTGCTAGTTGCCCATGGTCTGCTTCGGATGCGGATTTTTTCTGAATACTCTCTTCCTGGTGAGCATGTAATCCCGAGTCCCTCCCCTGATTAGACTGTGCTCTTTGTTTCTTTCGTTTACGGTGGACTTTGCTTCCCTCCTTTTGATTTCTTGATGGAATTTCTTCGTTTCTATTCAATCCAACTTAATCATCTGTCCCCCAATGGGATTCTTTTTCTTGCTTCATTCGTGCACTTAATCCTCTTCAGAATCCTTGGCTATCAAGCCTTTGTTGACTCGGATAAGTTTTCTAAAACAATCTGGGTTGATCGGTAATGGATTGGTTGCCAGTTTCTATCGTCGCCGGGTTCAACCTCATGCAGAGGGATCATCTTGGCTTCGAATACACTGGTCCTTCTGACCCTTCTCGGATTATTCCTGAGGTGAGTTGTCTGATGATGATATATTTGATCATTTAGGGAGGGTTTTGAGTAGTGTGTCTGCCCTTCCTCCCCAGATTCCAGAATATGACACTGGTCATCCTCCTCCTTAGGTTAGTGATCTTTGGTTTATTCCAATTTCTTTTTACTGGGGTTTTCTTTAGTAATAACTTGCTTCTTGTTTTTTGCTAGGATTATGGTCACTCTTTTAGGCTTGACTTGCCTTTTGGGCCTATTTCTTTTGCTCCTGCTAAGGCTGCTGCTGAAGTTACCGTGGCTTCGAGTTCTTCTTCTAGGTTGATCATATACTCCTGATCCTTGGATTGCTCAGCTTATATTGTTTTCTAGGAAGAGGAAGCTTGAGTCTTCTGCTCAACCTCCTCCGCTTGCTCCTGTTACTCGTCACCGTGCTTCTCGATCGTGCATTCCCACAGGTAACCTATTGTAGATGAGCATTTTTTGTTTTGAGCCGAGTTGTTTTGTTTACTATTCTTCTTTATTCTTGTATTTATTTTTTATCAGGTGGCCAGTCCATCCCTCTTGACGAAGAGTATTTTGACAATGATCCTCCTCTTATTCATCCTTCGTGAGTTCCTTTCTAGATGTCTTTGTAATTTCTTTCTAGATTTTCCCTTATTGTAGAGTTGTCTCAGTCGTAGGTCATCTGTTGGTCAGCCCTCTAGTGAAGCTGCCCCAATTCCTTTGGCTATTCCGATCTCTTCTTCTGCATTGCTTGATGATGACTTTTCTTTTGATATTCCCAAGCTTTCGTTTGCTCAAGTTGCTGCTTCTTTTGGCAAGTCAGTCAAGTAAGTCAGATTTTCTGCATAATGTTTGGATCTTAGTTGTCTTTGCCTAATATCCTTGTTCTCACTTTTCTTAGGCCTTCTTTTGATGCTCCCACTTCATCTCATGGTGGTAGGGTTCTTTTGCCTTGTGGATGATTATTTATTTATTTTTTTCTCTTTTTTCTCTTTTTTGTTTTCTTCTCATTTTTCCCGTCTTGTAGGATTTTCTATGCGAGAGGACGTTGTTGCTACTTCCGAGTTGGTTGGTGCCTCCCCTCCTGCTGGTGCGCACCTTCTTGAGATTTCTGAATTGAATGTCTCAGGTAAAGCTCCGGTCCTTCTCGATAGAACCTTTACTGCTTCGAGGACCAGGTGATGAGGCTCAACTTAGCCGAATTGAGCGGATTCAAAATCTTGTTTCTTCTTGGGAGAAATTGTCCACTTCTTTTGGAGGTGAATTGAAGGTAAAATTCTTTGCTTCTCTTCTTCTTTTCCTTGCTATCCGAGTTCTATTTTTAAATTTTGATCTTTTTGTAGGAGTTTCATCAGAGCTTGGTAGCCGCCTCTTTTTCTTTAGAGGATCAGTCGACTATCTCTCTTCAAGCTAACCTTGATAAGGTTAAGTTCGAGTTATCTCAAACTTGCGCCGCCTTAGAGCAAGAAAAGGGTCTTCGGGAAGCTGTTGAGGCCTCTTCGTCTGCAGCTCTTACTGATTTGAAAGCGAAATTGGCTGGTAGCTGTTTCTGTACTTTTTCTTTTGTTTCTATAGTACTCTTCCTGCCTATTCTTGTTTGATTTTTTATCCAATTTGTAGATGTTGATCGTGCTTCGATGACTTGGAGCGAAGAGAAGAAATACTTGTCTCTTCATCTCTAATCTTCAGAGAAGAAAGCTGAAACTATAAGTTTAGTGACTACTTGTTGTCTTTTGGCTTTCTTGTTGTTTTCATTCTTAGTTTTCTGAGTTCTTTGGTTTTTTTCAGTCATTGAAATCGGAGCAGGCTTTACAAGCTCAGCTTTTGGAAGTTCACGGCCGATATGTCTTTGTATGCTGCTGTGAAGCCTATCATGGCTGTTGTCTGTCATGAAGAGGATGCTAGTGAAGGCCTGAAGAGCTTAGTTCCTACATTGTCTCTTCGATTTCAAGAGTTTGTGGAGAATGGGTTTGAGCGCTGTATAAACAATGTTATTTCTTTTGCACGTGCTCTTGCTCCTGAGGTGCCTTTGGACCGAATTCTTGAAGATCCAATGGATGCCGATCTCTTGGCAAAGTGGGAGCAATCAAAGCCCGAAGTCAAGGAACTTTGTAGCAAGATATTTGGTCAGATGAAAGTGCTACCCTCTTCTCCTTGATGAAAAAACATTTATTTGTCCTTGACTGATGGTCTTGTAATATACTCTGGATGATCCTTTGTTAATATATCATCAGGCTTCGTTCTAATTATACTTTTTTGACTCTAAGATATGCATATCTGTCTTTATAGCAGCCGTGTGGTTGATTTTCTGGTCAGCTGGTTGGTCAATCTAGTGAAGATTCTGTTTTCTTGTAAGCCGATGTCAAGTTCTTCTGACTTATATATGATATTTGTAGTATTGTGCCTCTATATTAGGCGATCTTATGATTCGCCTATACTTCCTGAGTTCTTTTTGAATAGCATTATCAACCTTCGAGAAGTAGATATTCTGGCTCATATAATGCTTTGTATCTTTATGGCTCTGAATTAGGCTTCATCTTTGCGTTTTATTTGTCTCTTGTATAATGACCTCCGAGTTGTTTCGGGGTAGTATTGTTGACTTGTTCTTCGTCGAGTGGTTGCTAATGTCAGGGTAATCAATGTCATTTCATAATGTAGGAGTATTTGGCTTGTAGTCGTTGTTGGACCGAGTGGTTCTACTCTTCAAGCAGTCAACTATATGTGTCATGCCACTTTGTATAGTGGTTGACTTAGATGTCGTCGAGGTAGACTGAGCTTTTTGTTGTACTGGGTAGTCTACTGTTTATCATGCTATCTCATGAAATGGTTGTCTTGAAGATATGAACCAGACTGTGCCGCTCATGGTATGAAGTACTCGGTTGGTTCGTCATGTTGCTTCACGAAGCAATTGACTTAAAATGTCAGGCAGTGCCGCTCATGGTGCAAAGCTATCGGCTTGTCATGCCGTCTCACGAAATGGTTGACTTGTAGATATATGAACCAGACTGTGCCTTTCATGGTGCAAAGCAGTCGGTTAGTTCGTCATGTTGCTTCACGAAGCAATTGACTTGTAGACCGTTTGTTCTTGAAGTCTTGTATCTCTTTTGTGTCTTCTGTTGTAGAATTTCTTGAGTTGGCTGATATGCCAAGTGTTGCTTAATTGAATTCCGTCTTCTATCATTAGCTCATAAGTTCCGAGTTGTATTGCTGTCTTGATGATAAAAGGGCCTTCCCACGGGCTGAGTAGTTTGTGTTGTCCTTCTTTCTTTTGGATTAGTCGTAGTACCAGATCTCCTGGTTTTAATGTTCTTGGATGTGTGTTCCTATCATAGTGTCTTCACAGACCTTGTAGGTATCTTGCATTTTGGATTACCGAGTTGTCTCTTATCTCTTCAATTGTGTCATTCTCTAGTTGTCTTGTTTCTTCGGCTTCTCCTTCATCGTATTGCTCTATCCTTGGTGATTGCCATATTAAGTCAACCGATAATACGACTTTTGATTCGTATACGAGGAAGAAAGGTGAATATCCTGTTGCTCTGCTGATTTTGGTTCTTAAGCCCCATACTACTTTCAGTAACTCTTCTATCCATTTTCCTCCATAGTCTTTTAGGTCTTTGTATAGTCTAGGTTTTAAGCCTTGTAGTAATAGTCTGTTGGCTCTTTTGACTTGTCCATTAGCTTGGGGGTGAGCGACTGATGCATAGTCTATCTCTATTCCACAATCTCTTGTCCAATACTGGAATTCCTTTGCTGTAAACGGAGAACCTAGGCCCATGATTATTCTGTTTGGCATTCCAAATCTGTGCATGATGTCTTGTATGAATTCTGTTGCCTTTTCTACACTGTATTTGACTAATGGTTTGTATTCGATCCATTTGGTGAACTTATCGACTGCCACCAATATATATTCAAATCCTCCTTTTGCCTTTTTGAGAGGTCCGACTTGATCTAGTCCCCAGTATGAGAAAGGCCAGACTGGTGGTATGCAAATTAGATTATGTGTTGGGACGTGTGACTGTCTTGCAAACATCTGGAAATTTTTGCATGTCTTTACTAATTGTTCTACATCTCTGAGTGCTGTTGGCCAGTAAAATCCACTTCTGAATGCTTTCCCAATTAGTGTTCTAGATGCTGCGTGGTTTCCACAGCATCCCGAGTGAATTTCTTCTAATATCTCCTTTCCTTCTTGTGTTGATACGCATTTGAGTAATACTCTCGAGGATGTTGCTCTTTTGTATAATTTGTCTTTTATGAGTATGTAGGCTTTGATTTTTCTTATAATTCTTGTTGCTTCTGCTTTATCTCCGGGTAGCTTGCTCTCACTTTTATAATCGATGTATACTTGTCTCCAATCACTTTCTATGTTGAGGATCTGTCTTGAAGTGTCACGTTCTTCTGTCTTGTTTATGTCCATTGAGTCTTCCTTTTGTTTGCTGATTTCTTGGATTGATGGTTTTGTGAGTTCTTCTACAAATATTCTAGGTGGTACTTTTACTCTGTCTGATCCCAATTTTGATAGGATATGTGCTGCCACATTTGAGGCCCTTAAAATGTGATGGATTTCTAATCCTTCAAAGTTCTTCTCGAGTTTTCTTATTTCTATACAGTATGCGTCCATGTTGTTCTTTGTGCAATCCCATTCTATGTTTACTTGGTTGATTACTACCGCTGAATCTCCGTAGGCGAGTACTCTTTTTATTCCTAGAGTAGTTGCTATTTTCAATCCATGTATGAGTGCTTCGTATTCTACTTCATTATTTGTTGCTTGCCATAATATTTGTAATCCTTCTGGAGAGATTAGTAGCACACCTGCTCCTGCCCCTCCAAGCTTTAGAGAACCATCAAAGTACATTTTCCAATGGTCTCGTATTGGTTCGGGTTCTTTTTGTGTGATTTCTGTCCATTCTGCGATAAAGTCGGGTAGTATCTGTGACTTGATTGCTGTTCTTGGTTTGAAGTCCAGGTTGAGGGCCCCGAGTTCTACTGCCCATTTTGATATTCGACCTGTGGCATCCTTGTTTCTGAGAATGTCTTGTAATGGGAAGTTGGTCACGACTGTTACCTTATGCTCATGGAAATAATGCCTCAACTTTCTTGATGATATTAGTACTGCGTAGCGTAGTTTTTGTACGTGCGGGTATCTAACTTTTGATTCCATGAGTACTTCTCTGATGTAGTATACTGGTCTTTGTACTTTGTAGGTATGCCCAGATTCTTCTCTTTCTACTATGACTGTTGTACTTACCACATTCTTTGTTGCAATGATATATAGCATCATATCTTCCTTGTTTCTTGGTGGGGTCATTACTGGAGATGATGATAAATATTCTTTTAACTTGATGAAAGCTTGGTTGGCCTCCTCTGTTCATTCGAAGTTCTCTTTCTTTTTCAAGAGTTTGAAGAAGGGTAGTCCTTTTTCTCCCAGTTTTGAGATGAATCTGTTAAGAGCTGCCATACATCTTGTTAGTTTTTGTATTTCCTTGATCTTTTTTGGTGGCTTCATATCCATAATTGCTTTGACTTGTTTTGTGCTTGCTTTGATTCCTCTATTGCTGACTAAGAAACCGAGTAGTTGTCCTGATGGTACGCCAAAAACACATTTTGTAGGGTTGAGTTTCCACTTCCATGCTTTTAGATTTTTGAAGGTCTCTTCTAAGTCTTCCAATAATGATTCAGGTTCCTTTGTTTTGATTACTACGTCATCAATGTAGGCTTCAACGTTTCTTTCGATTTGATCTCCAAGGCAGGTTTGTATTGCTCTTTGATACGTTGCTCCTACGTTCTTTAGTCCAAACGACATTGACTTGTAGCAATATTCTCCGAAGGGTGTTATAAAAGATGTTTTGCTTTGATCTTCTTCTCTCAGCGATATTTGATGGTATCCTGAGTAGCAGTCAAGAAAAGATAGTAATGACGATCCAGCTGTTGAGTCTATGACTTGGTCAATCCTTTGTGGCCCATATGGGTCTTTCGAGCAGTGTTTGTTAAGATCCGTGTAGTCCACACACATACGCCATTCTTCTGAGTTCTTTTTCTCCACTAAGACCGGGTTGGCTAACCAGTCCAGGTTGATTATTTCTCTGATGAATCCTGCTGCCAATAGCTTTGTGATTTCCTTTTTGATTGTTTTGCTTTCCTCTTTGGAGTGAATCTATGTAGCTTCTGCTTTACTAGTCTTGATCCTTTGCTTATGTCAATTTTGTGCTCAACCAACTTCTTTGGGACTCCTGGCATGTCTGCGGGTTTCCATGCAAATATGTCTTTGTTGTCCCTTAGAAAGTTGGTGAGCGCAAGTTCCTATTTGGGGTCTAGATTTGCACTAATTATTGCGTCTTTTCTGCATCTCCGGTCAATAAGTCAATTGTCTTTATGGAGGCTTCTTTTGGAGGTGTAAAGTTGTTTGGCTTCTTTGCTGGTATTTGAATTTCATCCAGATTCATTTATTTGACCTTCTTCGCAATGTCTTCTTTTTCTTTGTAGTCTTGTAGCTTTTCTGATATTTGTATGGCTTGTAGATCACAGTCATAAGCCATATATCTTGTGAGTGCTGGTCTTCCAAGGATTGCATGATAACATGATTTGAAATCGGCTACTTCGAATTTAATGAACTCTGTACGATATTTGTCAGGTGTTCCAAAGGTGACTGGTAAGGTTATCTGTCCCAATGGTATAGAAGCTTTTCCGGGTACAATCCATAGAAGGGAATACTTGTTGGTGTGATCATGCCTTCATAGTCTAAATTCATCTTCCTTAAGGTGTCAGCGAAGATTATGTTTAGTCTTGCTCCTCCATCAATGAGCACTTTGGATACTGCCACTCCTGCTATTGTTGATCCCATTACTAGGGGATAGTATCTAGCATTTGCTGCGCTTATCCATTGGTCTTCTGTTGTGAACTGAATTGGGTATTCTGACCAATCTAAATATCTTGGGGTAGCTGGCTCAGCTGCCATGATGGTTCTGTGGGCTAGCTTTTCTTGTCTTTTACTTCTTGTACATGATGCTCTAGAAAAGATTAAGGCTATTTGTCGTTGGGGTTCTTGATAATTTCCTTCTACCTTCTTTGTATCTTTTCCGGGTTCCTCTGTTCTTTGTTCCGAGTTGTTTGTCCGCACCTCTTCCTTCTTTGTGAATCTTCGTTGGAATATGTCGCATTCGACTAGCTTGTGTCCTGCATAAGGGTGTATATGGCAGGGTAGGTTTTCTATCCTCTCTACTGCCTTTCTTGCGTAGTTGTTTCCCTGATAGTTGTTGTTTGAGTATCTATTATTCCGGTTTGCATCGCAGTTCTTGTTGTTGTTGTTGTACCCTCCTTTATCATTGTCATTGTACCCTCTTTTGTTATCTGTTGCTGCTACCATGTTATCGTGTCTTGGTCTTTTGTCTTGTGGTCTAAAATCTAGTCTTCTATTTTCATGAAAATCTCGGGTGAATCTGTGTCGAGTTCTTTCTTCTGACGATATCATTTTCTCGATAGCTCTTTTGAAGTCTTCATTGGATCTTGGATTTTCATTGAAGTAGTCCTTGAATTGCCAATTTGCTAGAATTCCGTCAGCGAATGTCTCTATTACTTCTCTGTCGGTGATGTCGTGTATCTGAGCTCTAAGTTCTCTGAACCTTCGATAATATTCTCTTAAGGTCTCTCCTTTTCTCTGCTTTACGTTTTTCAATTCTACTGCCGTCATGGGATGTGTTATTATCCCTGCAAAGTTGTTGCAGAAAGCTTCTTGCAGATCTTCCCAATATTTGATTGATCGTGGCCTCAGTTTGTCAAACCATTGTAGAGGCATGGCTTCAAGTGCCATCAGAAAATATAGGGCTTTGATGTCGTTGTCTCCTCCCACGAGTTCAATGGATTGGGAATAGACTCTTATCCCTTGTCTAGGTTCCACTTTGCCGTTGTACTTGGAGTGATTTGCTAGTTTGAATTTGTGCGGTAATTTCAACATTTGTAGTCTACCTGCAAAACATGGGAATCTGTTGTATTATTTCGTTCTATTGAAGTCTGGTGACCAATCTCTTCTGTAATAGTCCCTGTTTCCTCTGTATTCAGATTCTCTGTAGTCTTCCGGATAGCGCTGGCCCCAATCTGGGCCGTTTTGTTTTACTAACCCGAGATGTCGTTCATGCTTTTCCGATGGTTGGGGTACCTCCATTTTTCCTAGTATGTGGAATATTGACTTCTTGAGGGGTTGTTCGTCTTGTTGTTCTCCTTGTTGTTCTTGGGGTGTATCATTGTCGAGTTGTTTATTGGGGCCTCCGTCTTCTTTATCTTGCTCATATGTGATTCTTTCTTCTTTAGTGAGGATATTTAGCTCTTTTGTCAGTTCTTCGATTATTTCCCTCTTTGTATTTTTCATTGATTCTCTTTCCGCCTTCTTCCTGTTATATTCTGTTAATTCTGCTTTGTATTTGTTCTAGATTTGCTTTCTTTGAGCGTCTCGATTTCTTCTTCATGCTCTGGCCTTGTTCTTCTTTAGCCTTGCAACTTTGTGGTCATTGGTTTCATTATCGTCGGCCTCTTCATCTTTCGAGATATCTCCTTCTGATTCATCTGATGATTTCAAATTGGGTATCTGCAGTGGTTCTAGGTAGGGTTCTAGCTCCGCCTTGTATATAGTGTGCAATCTCTGAGTTCTTTTTGCTCGCTAGTTTTTCTTTCTTGACTTGTATGATAGTTCTTGACAAGTTCCGAGTTCTTTTCCTTCCTGGAACGGTAGTTCTTCCTCTTGGGTTTGCGTTTTTGGAGAGTGGTTTGGCCAAAGTATTATGCATCCTTCTGGAGTTGTTGACATTATCATCCCTTCTTGAGCACCTTTTAGGGTTACGCTCCTTGTCATCATCTTCCGAAGAAATCTTCCGTGCGTATATGCAGAGTTGTGTAGTCCGTACGGAACCGCGTACTTGAGTGTTTCCGAGTTTGTGGTGGAGTCTCCTTCTCCGAGTCGGTTTCGTATCCATCTTCTTCTGTTGTCCTGGTCAATTTTGAAATTGTGAGATTTTTGGTCTTTCAGTTTAATCCTTGAATATATTGTTTAGTCTTTTCATCGAATCCTTCTTCTTCTTGGAGTCAGCTTCGAAGCTTTCCGTCATCATCAATCTCGCAGATCCATGATCCGAAGAAAAAAGTCGATTTCATCGATTCCATAATCTTAAGGTCGTAGTCCACCAAGCTTTCGAGAAAAAATTCGCCGAAAGCCCCTACCTGGTGCGCCAACTGTCGATGTTTTACCACCGATAGCCTGCCATGGGTTTACCTGAGACAATTGTTTGTGCCTCGGCGAATAGTGAAATCTTGGTGGTTGGACACGTAGGAACACACATTTTTATACTGGTTTGGGCCCTTGACACCGTCGAGTAATAACCCTACGTCTAGTTGGGTCGCTTCTTATTGCTCCTGATCTCAGAATACAAGGTGTTGTGTGTCGCTCTACGTATCGGGTGTTACGTAGTATGTTCAGGTGTTTTTCGGGTGGTACCCTCACCAGCCCTTTATAGTCTAGGATCTGGCTGAGGGTTGCTCTAGTCCTACTCGGTTACAAACTCAGAGTCCTAAGCTACGCTTCGGTCTTGTCATCGTTACCGAGTAGAATCCGGTTTTGTGTGTTCGTCTTCCTCCGTGGGCCGAGTGAAAGAGGCCCAAAGCTCCAGTAAGCCGATCTATAGGTACCCTATGGGATATCCCATCGACAGCTATGCTATAGATGATAGTATGTAGGTAGGGTGTGCTTAGTTCCTTTTTATTTGGTAATTACTTAGGATTCTTTTACTCTAGCCGAATCTCGAGTTGCCTGACTATATTATTAGCGAGTCTCTATTTCTATCTCTAGAATACCATTTATCTTATACCTTTATTATCATATTTATTTATCTTGACATGACTTACCCCTGCTAAAGCATTAGAAAGGTTTGTCTAATCTTAGGTCTGCACATTTATAGTCAAAGTTGTATACATTTAGGTTTCCTTTTCTATCCCTGTTTAATTCCTGCAATTAATTGAAAGTTTTCCTTTTGGCATAAATAAATCAACGATACTCGGAGAATCTCACTAGGTGAAATGCTACAATAGGAGAATTATCTATGTGCTTGCGGATATATTCTATAGAACTATTTTATAAATTGTCAAGTGTAGATTATTTCAACATTTTTTGATATCATGCTAGGGATTACAACTTAGTTTATAGTGATGTTAGGAAGTGTCTCCTGCATTTCTAGCGCCGTTCCTAAGGAGGAGGATTTATCTCTATTTTTAGTATGACGCTAAGAAATGTCAACAAGCATTTCTAGCGGCGTTGCCGGAGAAGCGATGATCAATTTAATTAGCCTGGATATATTTAATAGGGAAGTTTTTCATAAAAGATATTTTAGAAGAAAAGAGAAATATGTCTTTAGACATAAATACCTATAGATAGACCAAAACCTTTTGCTTTAGCAGGCTTACCCTTGTTTCGACTTTGTCTACATTCTATATAGGGTAAGTTTAGTCTTGGTTGTGAAGCATCAATTCATATCAATCAAATACAACCAAGGAAGAAGAAGCTTAATATCAGTTGGAGAAGCCATGGCTGAGAAGACACTACGTGAATTCTCTGCACCAAGCATTGAGAATATTCACGTTGGACCAGAGCTCAACATTCAAGATCATGACTATGAACTCAAGCCAAGCCTCATCAACATGGTGCAAGCTATCACATTTAAAGGAAGGAACGATGAAGATGCAAGTGTTCATCTTCAGAATTTTCTGAAGATTTGCAGCACCATCAACATCAAGAACATATCTCAAGACGTTATGCTACTTCGTTTGTTCCCTTTCTCATTGGAGGGAAGAGCGAAGCAGTGGTTCTATTAGAGTAAAGATCAGATCAAGACATGGGAAGAATGTTTAAAAGCTTTCCTAGAAATTTTTTTCCCCGTTAGTAAGACCAATGCCTTACGAGGAAAGATTTCAGAATTTCGTCAGCAGAAAGGTGAACCTATTCCAAAAGCATGGGACCATTTTCAAGGATACATTTCAGAGTGCCCACATCATGGAATGGAAGAATGGTTGCTCATGCAAACATTCTACCATGGATTAGTTCCAAAATCGTGTGAACAACTAGATGCCTCTGCTAAAGGATCATTTATGTCACTCACTCCTGGAAGAGCTAGAAGTTTATTGGAAAAGGTGGCAGAAAATCAGAATTGGATATGCACCAGTCAAAATTGTCATATGAACGAAGAAGTTCTAGAGGAAGTGTGTGCACTATCAACCAAGATGGATGTATTATTGAATTGGCTAGAGCAAAGAGCCAATTACAAAAGAGATCGTCAAGCCATTCAAGATGCATTCAATGCTCAGAATCAGTGTATAGTTGAATTTGCTAATCCCCCAGAAGATATTAATACCATCATCAAATCAACTCCACAGAAGCAAGGAGGGAGTCAACCTCAGTCTACCAGTCAAGTTAAGTACCAAGGTAATTCGTCTAATCAAAGACTTCCACCCTTGAGAGCATTAATATTAGAACAAACTAAAGTTAATGAAAGTATTAACACTAAGCTTGCTTTTAATGACCAAATCTTAGAAGGAATAAATTCTAAGTTAGATAATTTCTCTTCTGCTATAAAGGAACAAATAATATTTAATAAGAAGATAGAATTGCAAATAGCACATTTGGCTTATACTCTATCTACTATCACTAACCATGGGTAGGTAAAAGGAATAACTACAAGAAAAGATAAGTCTACTCGTGATCCACCTTATCCAAAAGGGGCACGTAGACCACAATAGTTAGTTCAGATAGAAAGAGAAGTAGACAAACCAGAAGAAGTTCTACTACAAGATTTACCTAGATAATTATGCCAAGATTACCATGACACCCCTCTCCTACCATTCCCACACAGAAATAAGAAGGCCAAAGAAGATGAACAATTTGGTAAGTTTGTAGAGGTAATTCATAAATTATATGTCAACATTCCATTGCTAGATGCCATGCAGGTACCTACATATGTGAAGTATATCAGAGACATCCTCAACAACAAAATACCACTACCTTCTATTGAAGTCATCAAGTTAATAGAGGAGTGTAGTACGACAATTCTGAATTCTTCTCCTATTAAAAAGAAAGATCCATGCTGCCCCACCATTGATTGCTCAATCGGAAATCAAAGATTTGAGCATGATTTATGTGATCTTGGAGCAAGCATTAGTGTTATGCCCAAGAAAGTCTTCGACAAGCTAAACTTCTCTACACTCACACCCACATCAATGTGTCTACAACTAGCCGACCAATCGGTTCGCTACCCTGCAGGGATTGCAGAGAATATCCCAGTAAAAATTTGAAACTTTTTCATTCATGTAGATTTTGTAGTACTTGACATGTAGGAAGAAATGAGGACACCACTCATCCTCGGGAGACCATTCCTCAACACTGCAAATGCACACATAAATGTCGGGGCTAGAGAAATCAAATTCATCATCAACGGAGAAGAAGTACGGTTCACATTCAAGCCAAGACCGGAGCATTGTCAGAATTTGGAATGTCATGAGAAGCAAAAATCAAGGTCATCATCTCTAGTCCAGGAGATCAAGCTAGAAGAATAATCTATTTGGAAAAGTCCGGTCAGTGGACTTAAAACCCGTGAACCCTCGTTGGGAGGTAATTCGGTAAGTTATCAGGTAATCTAATTCCGCATTACTTTTGAAGCATTATTTTGAGCATTGCATTAATAAATCAAAATAAAAATATTTATTACATGGTAGAGTAATTAATATTTATAGTAAGTAGTTTTTATTGTAGTATCAAAAAAATTACAAAAAGACCGTCATTAGAATTCTTATTTTTCATAGATTCATAAAAGTAATTTAGTTTTTCATTCTTGCACTTTTATACCGTATAAACACGAGAGACATGTGGGACTCACACATCACCTCACCATCACCCACACATCACCTCACACCTACCACCATGCACTACCATCCATTTTCCACTCACTCATTCACTCAACACCTTCCACCAAAAGATCATCCTAGGGGCATGCCATCTGATCAAGTTCACTAATTAGAGGACACCAGCCAAAGGAGAAGCTAGGATGCCACAAGATGGGGCCGGATGGCCTCACACCATGCCGGACGGCACCCTATAACCACCTCTCCCTCTCTCCCTTCTCTCACTCACTCCACTCTCATTTGCACTCACGAAGAACAAGGCCTCCCTCTGTTTTTTACTCTAGAAAATTCGACACCACAAACTCCTTCATTTAATCAGGATAAATCAAGTGTGAGAGAGATTTGGGTCAAGATCAAGGTTCCCTTGGTGAAAGCAACCTCTAGCCCCCTGTAATCTCTCCACTAGTTTTCTTGTTGTTGATTATTTTTGCAGAAAAGATGAGCAAGAAATTAATGAATGCCGTGAAGAGTGTCGGAAGGGCTCTCTCCTTCCGCACCACTCGGAGCCAAACATCATCCAGAGCACAATCAAGAGCCGGCTCTGAGATGGACGTAGACACTCCATCACCCATGAGAACATCCTCTTCTCACCATGGTGAGCAAGAGAGGTATGTGCTTACTAGAGATACTCATCTCAAGTTGCAGTCAGAAAAGGAAAGGAACATCCGCGACGCCATCAAGGACAAAGAATTCGCACATACCCCAACCTTCGAAGATACACTACTACTCGAGACAGGTATGGATTTTGAACTCTAGCTCGTATTTAGAAATGTTGGTTGGGAAAATGCATGCAACATAACTGAGGAAGGTAGTAAATTACTCACACTAGAATTTTTATGCACCTTAGAGCTCAGTGATCATGAGGTTAGTTTTAGAATGTTTAATAAGTCAATTACTCTCTCATGGAAAAATCTTAGTGTTATGCTAGGCTTTGCTAGTGGTTGCTCATGTGACATAGATGATGTTTCAAATGATTTTGATAGAACATGTGTTTGGAAAAGTATTTCTGGATTAAAAACATGTCACAAACCAACCACCGAGGAAATCCACCATGCAACCCTACGCTTTTTGCATAAATGGATAGTTGTTACTTTGTTTCCTAAAGAAGAAATAGGAACCATAAGAGTTGAAGAAATGAAGTTACTCTATGCCATGATTAAAAAGAGGAAAGTATCCCCTGTAAAATTAATGCTACATTATTGGGTACTTATTCCTTCAATGAAGAAATGTGACGTATCATTTACTTCTTGGATTACACGCTTAGCCACAAATATGAATATTTTAGAAAATGTATCTCTTATTTATATTCCTACTGCTAGAAGAATAATTGGATATGATTTCTTTTTTTGTACTCATTTGATCAAGAGAAAGAATAATAAAATAATCATGATTTATAAGAATTACACAAATAAATATGCACTACCAGACATGACACTTGGTCTCTATGCAGTAGAGGGTTTTGTTTTTGACATGCAGACAGGTGGACCTATAGTTGGAAGAAGTGCGTGAGCGCGCCTCACCAAATCACAGAGAAGAAACTATGAAGGGACAGACGCTACACTAGCCAGACCAGCTTTTACTCACCATATTTATTTTGATCAGGCAGGTCCATCACACCAGTCCACACAACCATGGGGCTATCACTTAGGATGGGAGGAGCAGTCCAATTATCATGGAACATCAGCAGGATGGGATAGCTGGGGTCAAGAAAATTTTACTAATTATTCGCAGGATCCAGTTACCTCAGCAGGATTCCAGAGAGGACGCATGTCTTTCCCTACCTGAACGCATACGGACTTCAGCACTGGAGGACCGTACCCGTACCATCAGCCTCCAACAAATAACTACTACCCTCCATCAGAGCAACACATGGAGCCTCCACAGTCAGGTGATGGTACTCCCAGTATTTTCACTAATAATTTTAGCCATCGTCTTGCAAATAAGGAATACAGACAGGACAGATTCCAGTCCACCTTGGACAAGAGTATGAAGACTCAGCACCAGATGAATGATCGTTTCCAAGAGATACAACAGTAGCAGTATGAGGAGCATCAGGACCTACGGTACCTAATCCACAGTTTGGGTTTCAGCTACCCGCCGCCACCACCAGAGCTGTAGACCACGTCATCAGACTGCTTGGGGGAGAGCCCCCGCAAGGTAAGTATACTATCATAATTTTATTTCCGCATTTAATTCGCTTTTTAGTTAAGTTTGCTATTATTAGCTAGAATAATGAAAATAAGAAATAAAAATATATTAGCTAGAATAATGAATAAATAACTATGTATATATATGTGTGCTTCTCGCATATGTATATATAGTCCGCAATTTAGTATCCCCATAAATTTAAAATTATCATCTCATTGTGAAACCTGAATCTAGTGGGATAAATATTTTGTTCCTGTCTAAGTTACTGTTAAATAAGATAGAGAATAAAAACAATTTGCTATGATCTTATTTTAAGAGAGATTTAATTTTTGGAGAATTTATTATAAGTGCTCAAAATTTCAAAACCTTTGAGAGATTAAAGTTGAGTATTTTGTTATGTGCCTATGATCAGAATTAATCTAAATAATAAAGAAAATATTTTTGCTTCATATGTTCTAATCTTTCTCTTTAGAAGAGTTGTATGAGTTATGAAAAAGTATGAGAAAATAATCCATGCCAAAAGATGCAAGGGAGAAAATAGAGGGAATTAAAAAGGGACAAAAGTCCAACGCACCCTCAAGAGGAATCAAAAAGAGACAAAAGTCCGACATACCTCTGAAAAAAGCTCATGCTTCTCAGAAGGATAGAAAGAGGGACATAGAAAAGCCGGAAAATACAAAACAATGTTTTACAATTTAATCATTCTGATCTAAGGGACATAGTAGAATATTCTCTTTAAATCTTTTTGTAGGACTTTATTTGTCAAAGATATAAAAAACTTCAGAAAGGAAATTGTTCGAGGAATAAGAGAAAAGCAGTTCTAATAAATCCTATCTGTTTTGCAGCTACTCATGACTAGAGTAAAGTAATAAGTTCCATAAGAGACAGTGTTTTTTACTAAGACATTTCTGTTATATGAATAAAAATAAATAATTCCACTTGGGCTTTGCTAAGGGACTAGCAAAGGGTAAGCTTGGGGGATCTTGTTGATGGTAGTTAACGTCAACTTTTAATACAATTATAAACATAGTAAATGGATCAATTACATATAAAATCTAGAAATATAGGGCTTTATCTAACAAATTCCACAAGTTTTGGTGTTCTATTATTTTCCAGGGACTATTACAGGAAAGAGTAATAAAGAGAATCAAATCAGAGAAGATATCGAACAAATCCCATAGAGATATAGTTACCAATCAACTCACGGAGGATCTCGTAGACACCGGAACGAAGCGGGGCCCCATACCCCACCATGTGGGGCTGGCCGGCATGGGGTGGGGCCGGCTGGAACCCCCTTGGGCCCACTTGCCATCGTCTTATGGAAGATTCCTCCACCGCCTTTGAGGATTAATCTAAGCCCTACCTTAAGTCGGTTTGATCCAATGGCTGTCGCGCATCCCACCGGGCTATAAATAGAGCCCTGGACCCCCCGGGAGGAGAATAATTCAATTGATCCAGGTCAAGTCAGAGCTAGTTTAAGAATAGAATAGATGTTGGGTCTCTAGAGATTATATTAGAACTCTAGTGCTTCAAGTTATTAGCTAGGTAGCTAGCAAGGTTCAAGTGGAGTTGGGCGATACACTCAGGATTCCAGATTCATCTGTTTGGAGATCGGTAATTTATCTTGTATCTCATTATGACTTTATACTTCATTATTATATTGCTACTTATTGAGTGCTTAGTTTATTCTATTTGCATATTAGATATAATTAAGATTGGTGATGATTATCTTTATAAGATCATAAAGCGCCTAATTCAATTCTCGAGTGGGTTAGGTGGTATGTATTATGTAGGTGTGGTGCCTAGATATTATATGTACTTATGGATGTCTCCTGATGTGTCGTGTCATGTGGTAGTTCGCATAGGTGACTCTTATAGCTGCGCGTATTCCTCTATAGTCCACCCTTAGCACATAGGCCTAGCGGAGCGCGGCCACGACGGAGGTGACAGTTCTGTCTTAATATCCTCCCTAGTTGATGCTCCTTATGATGTTTTTTGAGTCAGTTATGCTATAGATGATAGTATGTAGGTAGGGTGTGCTTAGTTCCTTTTTATTCGGTAATTACTTAGGATTCTTTTACTCTAGCCGAATCTCGAGTTGCCTGACTATATTATTAGTGAGTCTCTATTTCTATCTCTGGAATACCATTTATCTTATACTTTTATTATCAAATTTATTTATCTTGACATGACTTACCCCTGCTAAAGCATTAGAAAGGTTGTTCTAACCTTAGGACTGCACATTTATAGTCAAAGCTATATGCATTTAGGTTTCCTTTTCTATCCCTGTTTAATTCCTGCAATTAATTGAAAGTTTTCCTTTTGGCATAAGCAAATCAACGATACTTGGAGAATCTCACCGGGTGAAATGCTATAATAGGAGAATTATCTGTGCGCTTGCGGATATATTCTATAGAATTATTTTATAAATTATCAAGTGTAGATTATTTCATCATTTTCTGATATCATGCTAGGGATGACAACTTAGTGTATACTGATGGTAGGAAGTGTCTCCTGCATTTTTGGCGCCATTCTTAAGGATGGGGATTTATCTCTATTTTTAGTATGACGCTAAGAAATGTCAACATAGAGTCAATGCTTTGCTAAGTGGAAATGATAATGGTGAAAAGAAATCAGCAATTGGCCATGATGAACAACCAAAGAAGTCAGAATTCAAGGATGGAAGGCATCCTTTCATCAAGGATGGTCTTGGCCTCACTCAAGAAAGCAAACAAAATGGAAGAAAAGTTGTTAAAGGTGTAGAGTGTGTCCAGTTTGTGAGCAGTGGGAAGATAGGTACAGAGAGGCCTGTATAGATGGTGGCACAAGCCCAACCTCGAGCAGCACAACGAGCTAAGGCCGACAGTGCCACCGTGAAGGGCGGCAGTGCTGCCCCCCACAGAAAAGGGAAGTCCACCTATACTTCTTCTATCCACTGCAAGCACACCAAGGAGGTCTACATGGTGAAGAATGAGGTGCAGAAACCAAAGGGAACTATTTGGGCCACCCCAAATAGATATTCATATCATTCAAAGGACCAAGCACCTCGCCAAAGTTTGAGTTCTTGTTTCATATTGAAGAACAATAGCAAGGGTGAAGTGATTGCCAAATATGTTGACAATGAAAGAAATATTTATCTTAATACTTTCATTTGGGTTCCTAAGACTCTTGTTATAATCATGCAAGGCCCCAAGAACATTTGGGGACCTAATACAAGGAACTAAACTTGTTTTGTAGTCATACTCCTCCAGTGGATCAAGTTGAGTGCTTGATAGTGGATGTACAAATCATATGACAGGATAAAGGAGCATGTTTTCTTCATATTCCCATATGAACAACTCTAGTGAGAACATTGTCATTGGAGACAACTCAAAGGAGGATGTGATCAGTCTTGGTAAAGTTGCTATAACTCTAGAACATTTAATTTCAAATGTTTTACATGTTGATTCGTTGAGTTACAGCTTGCTGGCTATTTCACAATTATGTGAGATTGGCTACAATTGTCTCTTTATGGATAAGAGTGTTGAAGTCTTTAGGAGGGAGGATTCCTCTATTGTCTTTACGGGTCGTTTGAAGGGCAAGCTCTACCTAATTGACTTCAATGAAAGTAAGGCTAAGCTTGAGACTTGTTTAGTGGAAAAATCTAGCATGAGTTAGCTTTGGCACCACTGACTAGCGCATGTTGGGATGAGGAACTTGGCCAAACTCTTAAAGAATAAACACATCCTTGGACTAACGAATGTTCACTTTGAGAAAAATAGGATTTGTGGAGCATGCCAAGCCGGAAAACAAGTAGGTGTACCACACCCACCAAAGAGCATCATGACCACCACTCAACCTTTAGAGTTGATACATATGGATCTCTTTGGACCGGTTGTCTACATAAGTATCAGGGGTAATAAGTATGGATTGGTAATTGTTGATGATTATTCTCATTTCACTTGGGTGTTCTTTGTCTTTGATAAGTCTTAGGTCAAAGAAAAGGTGAAAACATTTGTGAGAAAAGCACAAAAGGAATTTGGTCTTACAATCAATAAAGTGAGAAGTGACAATGGGAACAAGTTCAAGAACACCATGGTGAAAGAATTTCTTGATGAAGAGGGCATCAAACATGAGTTTTCAGCTCCATACACCCCTCAACAAAAAGGTGTAGTAGAGAGAAAGAATAGGACTCTCATTGATATGGCAAGGACAATGCTTGATGAATATAAGACTTCAGATATCTTTTGGTGTGAAGCAATCAACACCGCCTGTCATGCCATCAACTGTCTCTATCTACACAAGAAGCTACAAATGACTTCATATGAGCTTCTAACTGGTAACAAACCCAAGGTCTCTTACTTTAGAGTTTTTGGGTGCAAAGTTTTCATTCTTAACAAAAGACCCAAAACCTCTAAGTTTGCATCAAAATTTGATGAAGGTATATTACTTAGTTATGGATCAAATGATCATGCCTATCCTGTTTTCAACAGAACCGTTGGTAGAGTTGAGATTACGATAGATGTGACATTTGATGAATCTAATGGCTCTCAAGTAGAGAAAGTTGATCCAAGTGTTGTAGGAAAGGAGGATCCAACATGTGAATCAATCAAGGAATTGGCTATTAGAGACATTAGACCATTAGAGGGTCAAGCAGATGATCATGAGGAGCCTCAAGGTGGTGCTGCACAACATTCCGCTGACCTACTCAACAAAGAACAGCAGCACACACCTGTTGTAGTTCAGTAGGGCAGCAGTGCTGCCCTCACTGAACCAGCAGCAAGTAGTCTAGCAACAACTTCATCACCTGTAGGGATAAATCTAGAGCCCATATTTGAATAAGAATAAGATGAAGGTCTAGTAGAAGATCAAGGAGGTGTTGAACACCCAAGACTACGCCAAACTATCCAACGGGATCACCCCATTGACAACATTCTTGGAAGCATCCGCAAGGGGGTAACAACTCATTCTTATATAGCAATTTTTTGTCAATATTACTTGTTCGTTTCCTCCTTGGAACCTTTGAAGTTAGATCAAGCACTTGATGACCTAGATTGGGTGATGACTATGCAAGAAGAGCTAAACAACTTTGAGGGGAATCAAGTGTGGACCTTGGTGGAAAGACCCAAGACCAATGTGATAGGCACCAAGTGGGTTTTCCACAACAAGCAAGATGAGAATGGCATGGTGATAAGGAACAAGGAAAGATTAGTGGCTCAAGGCTTCACTCAAGTAGAGGGCTTGGACTTTGAAGAAACTTATGCACCGGTGACAAGACTTGAAGCAATTCGGATGCTTCTAGCTTTTGCTGCCCATCATGACTTCAACTTGTACAAAATGGATGTCAAGAGTGCATTTCTCAATGGCCCAATAGAAGAGTTAGTATATGTTGAGCAACCACCCAGTTTCGAAGATCCCAAGTTCCCCAACCATGTCTTCCAACTGCAAAAGGCGCTCTATGGGCTTAAGCAAGCACCAAGAGCATGGTATGAATGCCTTAAGGAATTCTTGCTCAAGCAAGGCTTTGACATAGGCAAAGCTGACCCTACTCTCTTTATTCACAAAATCAATAAAGATATCTTTGTGCGCCAAATATATGTCGATGACATAATATTTGGTAGTACTAATGTTTCCTTTTGTGAAGAGTTTAGTAGGTTCATGTCGACGAAATATGTGTCGCAGTGTACCTAGGGGGTACCCTACGGTAGTAGATTGTAGGCGGAGGTGTGGCGACGGCGATCAAGCATAACACAGAGAGCGTAGACACTGTGATTTAGACAGGTTCGGGCTGACAAATCAGCGTAATACCCTACGTCCTATGTTTTGGTGGCTGGATTGATCTGAGTATTAGGTTACAAGATCTGTAGATGATCTAAGAGAGAGAGGTCTTTGGAGGGGGTCCCTGCTCGCCTTATATAGTCGGGGAGCAGAGTTACAATTTCCATATCCTAACAGATTACGATCGGTCCCTTAAGGCAAGGGACCCGAGTCTATCTACTATGATCTTCCTTGGCGAGCAAGACTTCTTCGGAGTCCTTGGCGAGCACAACGGGCTGGTCGCGTGCCGCAAGGCCTCACGGACCTGGCCGTCTTCTGATCGGTAGGCCCATAAGGTCCCTAGGGATATGCCGAGGTAATATCCCCAACAAGTCCCCGAGCACGTTATATTCTTCTGGCGAGCCCGCAGCACCGTCCTTGGAGGTGTTCAGCTGGTCGCCATCATGCGTCGTGGTCATCGTGAAGCCCTGACCAGGCTCCCTGGTTGTGGTGCTGATCGGAGAAGCCTCTCGACTAGGTCGGGCTAGTCGAGAGTATCATAGTGTGATGGACGAGCTGGTCGCCTCATCGGGTGTTGCGGCTTCTTGTTGGGAGGGTGTGACATGCTGAGGAAGACGAAAAACTTTTGAAAAGTCCTTCCCTGGTGAAGTGTACCCACTTAGGCTCTACAAAAAATAACATCAAAAACAGCAGAGCTCCATCGAGAAGAAAATCAGTATATTCACCGCGAGGTGAAGTGTACCCACTTAGTCCCCGAGCCTGGTAGCAGGTGAAGTATGCTTTATAAAAAGATGCATAAGGTATGTAAATTGAAGCATGAGTTTGGTAAAATGACTGCGAATACCCGTAGTGCCCGAACCTGATGTAAGAATCTGGAAGCTTCTTGTATTAGGATCATATATCTCAAAATTGGAATACTGAAATATGAGTTTAATGAGAAACGACTGCGAATACCCGTAGTCCCCGAGCCTGATGTAAGGAGCTTAGGAGGTTCTTGCATCGGGGTCATGTTGCTTGATTCGCAGTCCCCAGGCGTCAGTCCCCGGGCGTTGTCCTTCAGTGCCGTGGCAGCAGTCCCCGAGCCTTGCTTGGTATGACTTTGGACGAAGTCCCCGAGCCTGGTCAGGAATGCAACCAGGCAGCCAAATCATGGTTGCTGTCGATGGAGTCCCCGAGTGTGGTTACATCGCAAGCCCTGGGGATTCTGCCGACCATACTACTGTAGCCATGTTACTGTAGCTGCACGAAATAGATTATAAAAAAGTTGTGCACCCAGTCCCCGGGACTGTAGCGTTGGTGACACTGCAGAAGTTATTAGTCGCAAATTGAAAGATAACTTAGGAGTAGATATGTAGGGGAGAACAGAAAGGGAGTAAATGGGCCAAATTAACCGCGCAGTTGGTGGCCCATATTTGAGGCGTAAGGAGTGGGTGGCGTGGCGCTTCCGTATTCGGTCATTGCGGTTTCACAAAAACCCTGGAAGGCGAAGCGCCGCGCCGCTTGGTATAAAGGAAAACTTCGGTGGTTGGTGGAACAGGAAGGCTTGCCTCTCCTTGTCTTACCAAGTGCGTGGGGGATACGAAGAGCCGACGATTCTGTGCTATATATGCCAGTGATCCGCTAGGGTTTCCGTCCTCATTGTTCAATAATCACCACACTTGCTAGCCACAAAAGGTGATCAGATAGTAGAGGGGATTCAATAGTTCTAGGATTTCACCACACTTGCTCTGTCGGAGGATCTGATATTCTAGATTCTTCTTCGCGTGATCGATGATGGCGACAATGTGCGTGAGTATGTGAAGATTCGCCCGATCTGTCGTCTCTTCTGTGACTTTTGTGATGACGCGTCGACGATTCGGATCTTGTCCCTTTAGCGTGTTCAAGATTATTGCCGACCCTACTACCCTTTTCTGGAGATTGCCTTCGAGCAGCGTGTTCTTGCGGCCGGTCACCCCAAGGCGTTGTTTTTTTGTGGTGCGGAGAGGATTGATGTTGTGGGGGAGAGATCCTAATGGGCAGTTGCTTATCAAGCAAGCAGTGGCTGCTGGAGACGAGGTTGCCATGTACTTCCGGGCCATGATGCTGTATTATGTGAATCTGGCAGATACGGAGGTGGTAGCTATCATCGGTCGACTCAACGGAGGTGCCCTTCCAGATGGTTGGTTTTGTGATCGAGCTTTGCGTCATCTTCGGTAACGCTCTCATGACGATCTTCATGTCATCTAGCGGCGGCGGTGGATTCGTGCTCCGGAGGATGTGCCGGAGTTGGTCGTCGTCGTCGTCGGTCCTCATCAGTGCATCTAGGACGAGTGCCACCGCTTTGGTACCAATATGCCTGGGATCATTATGTATTGTAGCCTGCAATGTCAGCTTCGGCATGAGTTTGATCTCTGGACTAGGAACATTAGTGAAGGAGTCGCTTATCGCATAAGTAGGATGAAATTGTAATCATCGGAGTGACTAATCTTTAGGTGTGATTCCTTCTGTTTGGGAGTCTCGACTTTACTGTTATGCTCTATTTTGCAGCGGGACAACGATGATTTGTATCTTGGATACAAGTGTTCGGACGTGTAAGTGAAAACTACAAAGCTGTAATATATCTGGGGTGGTGAGCTTTTGTTTCACTTGTATGTCCTGTCGTGCCTGCTAAGTCATGAGCCATAGCGATGAATCATTCGGCTTTGGGTCTCAAATGGTCCATATCATAGGGCTAGTGCCACTTCACGCGTAGGATACATAAGGACTCCCAAGGAGGCACGCTGCTGGCAACCCGTAGCACAGAGGGCGAACAACTCATGCACGCTTAGGGAGATGCCAGTGACACAGCCTTTTTCCGAGCGGCTCGATCGTGGCGTGACTAGGGCCTGTGGAGACCGTTCCTGCAGATGCTGGGCGAAAACCATGCTGCTTGTAGAGTCGTTGACCGTAGTGTGGTTATTTATATATTCTGGGCACACAACCTCATGGCTCCCGACCCAAGTGACATCGCCCGACTTCTGGGGAAATGCCACTTGGGAGGCCTATCAATGAATTCATAGCGCTTAGGGTAGCTACTTCTATTCGCTATGGTTCTTTAGCGGGCCAGCTTCGGGTGCTTTCTTGTTATGGCCAGGCTGTTTGGAGAAACGCCTTGTTGCGTTTTGGAGTGGTCGTCGAACATTGTGGGAGTGTTTTGGAGAGGTCGTCGATCATTAAGTAGCTGTATTGTCGTGGTCGCCGTACGCCGCGGTGGTTGTTGAATTGGCCTTTGTGCGCTGTGAGCGTTTTGCAGGGGTCGTCGTGCGCCGTGAACGTTTTGCAGAGGTCGTCGTACGCCGTGAGCGTTTTGAAGGGGTCGTCGTACGCTGTGAGCATTTTGCAGAGGTCGTCGTACGCCGTGAGCGTTTTGCAGGAGTCGTCATACGCCGTGAGCGTTTTGCAGAGGTCGTCGTACGCCATGAGCGTTTTGCAGAGGTCGTGATACGCCGTGAGCGTTTTGCTTGGTCGACAGGTTCTGTTAGAAAAAATATATGCAAAACGAGAATTCTTTATTCATTATTGGAAGAGTATACGGTACAAGCTTTTATTGGACTATGTTTATGCTAGGGCATCGTCTCGCATCACCTGGAAGGGACGGTCTTCTATGGTTGCTCACAGAGGTGGTCGGTGGTGGTCGCTGCTTGTTCTGCTTCCTTCTGCTTCTTTGCGGCGGGGTTGTCGCTGGCTTCCGAATTGTACGTATCCTGGATACGGGGCCTCTCGACGGCGTTTATCATCTACTGCTCGCACTTGTAAGCAATCTTCAGGTTGGTACGAAGGGTGAGGATGCCTTGTTGCGTCGGGATTTTGAGTACCATGTATGTGTAGTGCGGGACTGCAATGAGTTTGGCGAGTGCTGGTCGACCAAGTATCGCGTGGTAGGCTATCTCGAAGTTAGCTACGATGAAATTAATGTACTCCACCCTGAAGTGTTTTTGGTCGCAAAACTACACAGGCAGGGTGATCCGGCCTACCAGTGTTGATGCCTTATTGGGGATGATCCCCCAGAAGGAGAAATTTGCGGGCAGGAGGTCCTTCTTGGAGTAGTCGAGTTGGCGAAATGCATCGGCGAATATGATATTGAGCGCGCTGCCACCATCGACCAGCACCTTCCTGAAGCCGCACGTGACGATGGTGGGGTCGACAATTAGTGGGAAGCGGCCGGGATATCTATAATCCGTCCATTCGTCTTCTGCAGAGAAGCTAATTGGTTGTTCCGACTAGTCATCTCCTGTTGCTGAGACCGAGTAGACATCCTTGTGAACCTGGCGACGTCTCCTCTCTCCTTCCACAACCACGCTGCCCCGAAGATGGAGTACACCATTGAAGCTGGTCGGAACTCCAGGAGTGGCGGTTCTTGGTCCTTGTCCTTGTCGGAGTCGTCTTTCTTTGCTCTCTTGTCACTTCTTGCCTTCACTATGGACTCAAGGAGATCGCAATTGTGCATGGAGTGTTTGGAATTTTTGTGTATGGGGCATGGGCCGTCGAGGATCTTCTCGTAGCTGGCGTCATAGTTCTTCTTTGGTCGGGTGTTCGTGTTGGCGACGTAGCGGTTGTCGCGCCTATAGTCGTACCTCTGCGGGTAGCACTCGGAGTTGCCCGATCGGTAGTCCTGGTGGTCGCCGGCCCTCCCTTCACTGCGGTAGTCTGGTCAGCGATCATTATCCCTTGTACGTTCCGGAGATCGAGAGTAGCGCCGCCTGTTCTCCCTGCTGCGGGTGGCGTCATCTTTATTGGCGTAGGGATTAGCGATCGTCATAAGATCTTCTATGGTTGTTATGCTTTTCCGCATCAGCTTGTTTTGGAGGTCGTCCGCCCGCAGGCTGTTGGAGAAGATGGCGATGGCCTCTGGGTCGGAGACTCAGCGATGTTCATCCGCTTATTGGAGAAACGCCTGATGTACTCCCGGAGGCTCTCGTTCCTCCTCTGGCGGACGCTCTCCAGGTCGTACCTCATCCCAGGATAGACACATGTGGCCTTGTACGTCTTGATGAAGATTTCCTTGAGTTGTTCCCAGGTGTCGATGGTGCCTTCTGGGATCTTTTGAAGCCAACTGTTGGTGGAGGTTGACAACATCACCGGGTGGTAGTTAGCCATTACGTCTTGATTTCCTCCGGCAGCGTAGATAGCTATCTCATAGGTAGACGCCCATTGCTCTGGATTTACCTTGCTGTCATACTTTTCCACCGACGTAACTCTAAAGTTCGGGGGCCACTGGATGGTGCAGAGGCGTGTGGAGAAGGGGCGCAGTCCCCCGATTGCTCTTTGCGCTGGTGGCGGTGTCCGACCACGGCGGAGGTTGTCATCATTGTACCGTGGGGATCTGTGTCGACGTTCCCTCGGGGGGCTTCGGCGTGCCGGAGGTGGTGACCTGTCGCGCGGGGGTCTTTCACGCTCGCCGCCATTATGAGGTGGTGATCCTCGCCTTTGCTCCCTCGGTGGGCTTTGGCGCAGCGGTGTAGGTGCTCGATCGCGCCGGGGCCTGTCGAGTTCTTCGTCGTCGCGGAGTGGGGATCCCTCCTGGGCTCCCTCTGCGGGCTTCGTGGGTGGTTCCTGCTGTGGGACTGGCTGGAGAATTCGGGCGGAGGACCCGCCTTGTTGACCTAGACCACTACCGCCATGATGTGGGCTTCTATCTTTCCGATCTCGGGCGTGGGGGGGGAGCTTGGAGAGCTCGCAGGCGGCCACCTCTAGATTGGCGCTTGGGGTCGGGTACACCGGAACATCACCCACCTTATCGAAATCTTGCTGTAGGTTGCGTCGAGGCGGGCCTTCACAATTCCTCTGAGCCTGCTCATGTTGTTCCCGTGCGAGTCGTTCCTGCTCACGGCGCTCCTCTTCGCGCTTCCACGCGCGCTCAGTATTGTGTTGTTCTCTCACGATCTGGTCGGCGTCTGTCTCGTTGTCGGCGGCGATGCTATCTGCGGAGACTTGAAAAATTAATCCCTCGAAGCCCGGAGGTAAATCCGGCAAACTGCTGGTCGATCCGGAGGAATCGGCGATCTCTGTCCCTGTAGTGGTGGCTAAACCTGACGAGATTGTGCCATCAAGGGACACTGCCTGGTCGGAGTCATCGGGGACCTCGGAGATGACGATGGTATTTACGATGGGGGCTGCTGGGATCTGGTCGGAGACCGATCGGTACATTTGGCGCTGGAAAGCAGCGGCCTGATTACTGAGCCCATAAGAGATTGTTGAAGGGCGGATGGCCCTGGTCGTCGTGGCCATCGTCTTCGGCGGGGACTGGCGGCGGCGTGGTCGGCGGCCGTGGTGGCCGGAGAGTCGGCGTCGTGCCACCTGCACCAGGTCGAGGCAATCCATAATATCGCTGCTGGAGAGATCGATGGCGTCGACCCGGTCGTCGATGTAGATCTTCTTTCGCGGGTGGGATATCGGCGCAGCGGAACGACGCACGGGCGGTGGCGCGTCTGCACCGAGTGGAGTAGATCCGACGGTCCAGGACATAGATCCGATCTGGAGAATGGTGCCGGTCGCCGGGAGGACCATCGAGTCCGGGAAAGTAACCGCTTGACGAGCCATGAAGTCGATGAACACACCCCCTACCTGGCGCGCCAACTGTCGACGAAATATGCATCGCAGTCTACCTTGGGGGTACCCTATGGTAGTAGATTGTAGGCGGAGGTGTGGCGACGGCAATCAAGCGTAACACAGAGAGCGTAGACATGGAGATTTAGACAGGTTCGGGCCGGCAAATCAGCGCAATATCCTATGTCCTGTGTTCTGGTGGCTGGATTGATCTCAGTACTAGGTTACAAGATTTGTAGATGATCTGAGAGAGAGAGAGGTCTTTGGAGGGGGTCCCTGCTCGCCTTATATAGCCAAGGAGCAGGGTTACAATTTCCATATCCTAATAGAGTACAATCGGTCCCTTAAGGCAAGGGATCCGAGTCTATCTACTAGGATCTTCCTTGGCGAGCAAGACTTCTTCGGAGTCCTTGGCGAGCATGACGGGCTGGTCGCGTGCCGCAAGGCCTTGCGGGCCAGGCCGTCTTCTGGTTGGTAGGCCCATACAGTCCCTGGGGATATGCCGAGGTAATATCCCCAATAGTTCATGACAAAGAGGTTTGAGATATCTATGATGGATGAGCTCAAGTTCTTCCTTGGATTTCAAATGAAGCAAGGGACTTTCTTATGCCAAGCCAAGTACACCCAAGATATGCTAAAGAAGTTTGACATGGTGAATGCTAAGCCTATCAAAACTCCCATGCCAACCAATGGACATCTTGATCTCAATGAGGAAGGGAAAGCCATGGACTTAAAGGTATATTGCTCCATGATCGGCTCTCTACTTTATTTATGTGCATCTAGGTCGGACATAATGCTTAGTGTGTGCATGTGTGCTAGATTTTAGTCTAACCCGAAAGAGTGTCACTGAGTGACCGTTAAGAGAATCTTGAGATATTTAGTACACACGCCTAACCTTGGCTTGTGGTATCCTAAGGGCTCTAAGTTCGATCTACTTGGATATTCAGATTCCAATTATGCCGGTTGCAAGGTAGACCGAAAAAAGCACTTCGGGGACATGTCAATTCCTTGGACAATCCCTAGTGTCTTGGAGCTCTAAAAAGCAAAATTGTGTAGCCCTTTCCACCGCCGAGGCTGAGTATGTTGCAGCTGGTGCTTGTTGTGCTCAATGACTTTGGATGAGACAAACCTTAAATGATTTTAGATTTCAATTAACCAAGATACCTTTCTTGTGTGACAATGAGAGTGCCATTAAACTTGCAAACAACTCCATTAGTCAATCTAGAACAAAACACATAGATATCTATCATCAGTTTTTGAGAGACCATGAACTCAAAGGAGATATCAAAATTCGCCATGTGAGCACCAAAAAACATCTAGCCGATATCTTCACTAAGCCATTAGATGAGACAAGGTTTTGTACTTTGCATAGTGAGCTAAATATACTTGATTCTCGCAATGTGGTTTGACTTATAGCACACATCTGATTGTCAACCTAGCGACATAGGAAAAAGTTTGTGAAAATCTTAAATTATGTGTTTCAAAACAATTTTCAAAAGGCCACCTAAGGCTCATGTCCATATCTAATATAGAGAAAAGTACAATTGGATTTAGTTTATTTGCTATTTTTCACCCAGGTCAGCAGTGCCGGCCTTAATGGCCTGCAGTGCCGCCCTCCTTTCCTTTGCGGGATTCGGGTGAATTTTGGTTGAGCCGTGGGCCTCTTTAAAACCTGTTCATTGCTTTAATCCCACGACTCCCCTATCTTTCCTTTGACTAGATTCCCTCTCACCCCTCCTCTCCTCCATAGAGGTGACCTAGGAGCTCCATTGTCGTTCCTTGGCCGGCATTGTCACTCCTTGCCCCTCCACCATCAACTTTCTGCGAGATTGGTGGACGTGCTGCTTGTGGAAGGCAGCCCTCTCCTCTTTCCCCTTCAATCTAACATTTTTGGAAGCAAGGTGAAACCCTAACCCTAACTTTTTGGCTCGATCTATGCAATGTGATGGTTCTAGTTGGGAATTCATGTTTCTAGGAGGTATATGAAGGGATTGGAACAAGGTTTAGGGATTGGATTTTGTCATTTGAAGATCTTAATCTCAGATGAATAGGGCAGGTCAGTAGTGTCGCCCTAGGGTCAGCAGTGCTGCACCTAGCAGATTCAACCTGCTAAGCTTCTGTTTGTTTGGATTAAAAGCTCTAGATGGGCTGAGTTTACACCCTAAGTCATTGTTTTAATCTCTAAATATATCTAATCCTTCATATACTCGGCTAGGGCATCATATTCTGGATTGTAGACTGTGATTCTGAATCTTTGACAAGGTGTAGAAGTAGTTGAAACCAGGATTTAGTCAGCAAAGGAAGTCTGAAAAAAATTCCAGTGAACCAACTGAGGGTGGCAGTGCCGACCTCAGGGGGTGGTAGTGCCGCCTTGCATCTACTGATTCAAACAACATGCTTCCACTTGGTTTTTTCTCTTAATTTCCTCCACTGGTTAACTTTTATTTTTAACATCATGTACACACTATCATGTATACTTTCTTATCTAGTCTTCATATTTGTTGCATAGATGGACCATGGTGGTGAAGGAAGCACAACTGGCGCTAGGAGGAAGAGAGCAAGCAAGCAACCAAGTCGCAAGGCCTGTGGGAATGTTCAGATGCCTCATAACAGGGATGATGCCTTTGACCAAGAAGAGAGAGATCAGATGGAGGGCTACATCATTCCTGAGTGGCCAGAGACACCATTGCATATCACTGAGTTTGACTTCAGCTACATGTAGGACAACAATGGTGAGAATGTGCTTAGTGAACCACATGACACTTTTGGCCATGCTATGACAGATTATGTCAGAAAGTGGAAGGTTACTTCTGAAACTAGGGTAGTCAATCCCTATGCTGCTCTATAGATGAGGGGCATTGACTACAGGTTTTGGAATGTCTTTCATTCCAACTTTTATGCCACCATGTAGGGTCGAGATGGCAGACTAGAGGGGGGGGGGGTGAATAGTCCTTTCTAAAATTATTCATACCGGCTAACCGAATCAAATGCGGAATTAAAACTAACGGTCTAGCTAGGACTACACCCCTCCATCTATAACTCAAGCACCTAGCAAAGTATGTCTATTATGCTAACTAAGGTGCCGAGTGTTGACGGTAAGAATGACCCTTTTTGTTAATATCAAAATACTGTCAACATCCTCATAATCAAAGAAGGACAAGCATAAAATAAGCACATTTTATCCAATAACTAGTTCCACATGCCCCTTGAGTATTTGAGTGCAGGTAATGACAAATGGGGACATTTGGGAGCTAGTGGGCCCACCTAGGGGTTGGCCAACCTCCCTGTGGGGCCACTAGGCCTTCCATGCCCCCATGATCCAAGTAGCACCTTACCAAGTGATCTTGCACCCTTGGATCCACCTTGTGCTACCTCTCAACGGTTCTAGATCAAAGCACGAGAATTCATGGGCCCACATCAAGGAGATTAAACATGACAAACATCCCAGAAGCATCAGATGGAGTCTATCACAAGTTTCATATCGAAGGTTTTGCAAGATTTTATAAAAGAAAACTTAGTGTTCCTCAAATGGTACTCTCGAGTCGCTCATAAAGTGTATGATTCCTCACCAAGGCATATGTCAAAGTTTGCCTTCTTTCTTCCTATCTCTAAAGCTTATGTGGAGCTATAGGTAGGGATCAAAAGATGTAGCAAACTTACCTTGCATATATTGTAAAGTCAAATTCTAGATCCAAGGAGAGAAATGTCATACTCTTAGATCAAGATGTGCAAGTGTGTGGAAACATGGCAAGTGATCAATACTCCTATATTGGGATGATCTCTCTTTCCTAACTTATTATTTTGAGACATATCTATCATAATAATTTTTTTTAGAGAGAGCTTTGGAATGCTCATAAATTTGGGACTTTAAAAATGCCCTTGAATTTTTTTCATAATTTTGCATAGTCTATGTCTCATATACTAGTAACAACTAGAGAGAGTTTTTTCTACTTAGAGCATGGAGTATGAACTATGTGGAAATGTAAGGCATGTTTCTACGTACTTCCAGTGTAGAAGCAACATGTATATGTGGCGTGTATGTGATCTTGATCTTGGGAGCATGATAAATCTTTCAACAAGGGCCACAAAACTTGACCAAACTCAACACAAAGCAAGCAGCTTATGTAGAAAGCTTATATCATGAGAAAGCATGTATGGATTTGGTAGGAATTTTCACCATTGAGGAACAAAAAGTGTTTTGTCATTTTAATAAATAAAACTCCGATAATCATTCTTGCTTAGAACACTATTATAGAAATTCTTATCTTGTCATATCATGTCTCACAACAACTTAGACTTAGTTACAGCATTCGCAACCCACAAAAGTTTCAGGTTCATGATGAATTCTTTTTAAGCCAAGTAATCCATACTTAGAGAAATATCAAGTTGTAAACTAAGTACTAGAGAAACATTTAAGTGAACAACTATTCATCATTTCCATAGGAGATATTAATTTTCATGGAATATGTGAGAGTGGAGTAGAGAAAGTATTTTTATTTTATTTTTGTCATATGCAGATTTTTTTTAAATGCAAAGCAAAGACAAGCAAGGAAATGCATAAATATAAATGCTGAAATTAAAAACTTACCTTAGTGCCTCCCCCAAGCTTGTCTTTTGCTCAATAGTGCGGCGGATGTGGATGTTGTTGCCGCCACAAGTCCCAACGCCGATGTTATTCTTCATGCATTGCTTGAATGTTCTCGGCGGTTTGTTGGATGATGCGTGCTGTCTCATCGTGCTCAACACGCAACTCACCAAAGATGTTGGTGAGATGATCAAATTGCTGCCGCAGTTCACGATGCTCCCTTTCTCGTGTGGATGAGAAGGATGCTCGCGCTCGTTGTGGACGTGATGGTCGAGGAGGCATGCCACTAGAAGTGTGCATGCACTCGAAGATGCATCGTCTTCCTCCTCGCCAATAGCTCCTCGGGAAGGACCACCTTGCTCAAGATGAACAAAGTGTAGCCCCTCCTGAGCTCTCCTGTCTGAGCCTGCAAAACCTCTTTGTCCAATGCCTTGATCTAAATCAAGGGTTAGTTTACGGGTCCTATACAATTGAAGTTTCCTATTTGGAAGAGGCACCTCAATTGTATGGCCGATATAAATCATTTTAAGTTCACCGTTGGTATCTATTTTTACCATTTGAATAAAAGTAAGATATTCTTCTGAGATCACCGCTAAAGGAGCAGAGATGTAAACAAAGGGGTACATGCCATTTAGCAGGTTTATGGACTCGGCAAGATGAGTAATTAAAGATGTGAATTGAATAGGTTCATTACTCTCAATTGAACTTTGCCAAAACTCCACTAAGCATTGCACAGGAGAGATTTGCATTTTGTTTACCATGGCATAAAGCAATTTTAATTCCATGTCACTTATCAAGCTAGCATTACTTCCAGGAAACAAAGTCATTTTCATCCAAAGATGCATGAAACGAAGAGTTGGATTATGAATTTCCTCAGGTTTAGGATTTGAGCAATCTTTTTAGAGCAGAGATAGAGAACCAAAATTTTCTCTTGTTGAACCTATGCATGACAAGGTCTAAATCAATCAAGCATGAATTTTCAAAACCAAGAGCAGCACTTAGATGACTCCAAGTTAGACTATGACTTTGATTAAACATGTGAAAAGAAATTCCAACATTAGAGACTTGGAGAGAGCATAAGCATTATATGGTGAGCAACTCAATTCCAAACTCTTCTATTTGCCAAAAGCCAGACCAACCAATAGAGGTAAAGATAGTTTTGAATTTGGTGGTCAAACCTGCGTTGGAGAGAAGATTCGGATCCAATATCCTTGTGTGCTCGAAAGATCGATCCCGAAGAGAGAGATATCTTTGGTACTCTACTTGGTTGAACCCAAGACCACTTTGTTGGTCATAGGTCCTCATCGGGGGCAACATGAATGCCTCGATATGAGGTACCTCCTCTGGCACTTCTTCTTCCTCCTGAGGGAGTTCTTCGGTTTGGAGGTTCTCCCAAGTGTATCAGGCAGAACCTCCCCTTCGTCTTCCTTGGGAAGTGTCCTCGGATTGGTGGGAGCGTCGGGATGAGCTCCCACTCATAGCTTGTTTCAGTTTCTTGAATGTGGATGTTATCGGGTTCTTCATCTTTAGAGAGGAAGAGGCAAAACTAGGACAAGGTTGTGTGTGGAGAGAGTTTTCCTAGTTTGCCTTGAGGGGAGAAGCTTGAGCTAAGACAAGAGATCTTCTTGTGGACCAGTGAGAGCAACACTACTTTTCTTGAGAGCTAAGAACTTCTCTTGAATGAAGAGAGGAGAGATCAAGGCAAGGAGAGGCTTGAGCTAAAACTGAATTCTAGTTGAGGTGTGAGGGAATGAGCTCTCCTTGCATGGGATTTTATAGGGGAGAGGGATGGCACCAAGGGGGTGCCATGGAGTGGTCGGCCAACCACCCTTGGGCATGCCCCTTGGGTGCCATGATCACTCACTTTGTTTGATGCCTTACACTATGCTTTTTCTAGTGCTTGGTGTCATAAGTTACCTTAGACATGATGTTGACGCCCGATCCGAGATCGCAGAATGCGGTGTGAAATGTCTGTTGTCCAATTGAGCACTTGATCGTCGGGTGGCCTAGATCTTCCTTCTTCATGATGAAAGGAGGATCGAGAAGATAGCCCCAATAGGAGAGAAGTGGAGGCTTACCGAACTTGGTTGTTACCATATTCACATGCTCAATTGAATCCTCTGGTTTCCCAGGAATTTTACCTTGTTCTATGGATGGCATAGCTGCTACTAATTGAGCTAGTTGGGTTTCTAGCATTTTATTAAAACTCAATTAATTTTTCATGGCAGTTGTGAAGCTATCCATTTTCTCACCAAAGCTTTCAAGAACTTTATCAGTGGCAATCATCTTTTTATTTATACCATCATTAATCTTAGATTGCCCAAGAACAAGATCTTTTAATGAAGGTTGGTTACTGTAAGAATTGTAATTATTGTAATTGCTATTACCTCCATTACCTTGGTAGAAGGGACACGAATTCCAGCCTCCTTGTTGTTGGGGTCGATACTCGTTGTTGTTGTTGTTGTTGTTGTTGTTGCTGATGATGAAGTTCACGTCCTCCTTTGATGTCTCGGGGAAATTGTTGCCCGAGTGATCATTTCCTCCGCACACCTCGCACCATGGATCTGCTTCAATAGCTTGTGCAGCGGTGACGGGGTAGATGGTCTCTCGTTCCTTTTTGGAACTCTCTTCTATCGTCTTCATCAGGAGGTCCATCTTGGTAGAGAGCATGTCCACCTCATTGATGGTGTGCATACCTCTTCTCTTTGGCTGAAGTCGTTCTTCACCCCATCTTTGGTTGATCACCATCTTTTCGATGAGGTCCTTGGCATTTCTCACTGTGTGTTGGAGAAATGCCCCTCAAGTGGCAGCATCAAGGTGACTACGGGCCATGCTGGTCAGCCCGTGGTAGAATCCTTGGATCAAGAGCCAGTCGTCTATCCCATGATGAGGACAGATACAAATGTACTCCTGGAGACGCTCCCATGCTTCGAGAATCGTCTCATCAGATTGTTGCTGGAAGCTCGAGATCTTTCCACGAAGAGCATTGGTTTTGCCCGTCGGGAAGAACTTCTTGAGGAATGCATTGGCACACATCTCCCATGTAGTGGCTTCTTCTTTGCGGGCATAGAACCATTGCTTCGCCTTTCCCAATAATGAGAATGGGAAAAGACGAAGGCGAATGGCGTCACACACCACTCCCTTGATAGTGAACGTGCCACATAACTCCATGAAGTGCTGGAGATGAGCATTTGCATCTTCATGGGGCTTCCCACAAAACGGATTGGCCTGCACCAAGTGGATCAAGGCAGGCTTCAGCTCGAAGGTGGCATCCTCGAAGTTGACCTCGGGACCCTTGAAAGGTCCTTGTGTGATTTTGGTAATTGAGTGACAACCTAGGTGAACTAATATGTGTTTAAGTGATATATACACAGGAGATTAGTTCATAGGTGATTGTGTGATTGAAAGAGCTTAATGCACATGAAACATGACATAGAGTCATGTGACCAAGGTGGAGAAGATCAAGATGAGGCTTGGCTTGATAGACCGGTTGCAAGTGTGAAGGGCAAGCAGGTGATGCTTGGCGCCGATGGACCAAGGCAATGGTGAAGAGCAAGTGAGGTCAAGATCGATGAACCAATATGGTCATGTGATGATATGGAGTGGATCATATCATTTGACAAGTGTTTGGTGCATGTGTTGCATCAACATTGGAGATGGAGATGGAATGGAATGCGCAAGGCAAAGGTATAACCTATAGGGCATTTCATTTCACCGGTCATTGGTGTGTAGAGAAGTTTATGACCGGGTTTAGGATAGATAGCCGTACTATCAAGAGGGGCAAACTTGTTTGCATATCGGTTATCTAGTGCCACTTGGAGCGATCTAACTTTGTGATGCATTAGGATCGAGTGGCGCGGTAAGAGCAAGTGAAAATGCTTTGAAAATAGTTGTGAAAATGCTAACACACATGCACAAGGTGGAGAACACATTTGTGTTAGCACATGAGAAGCAAGGAGAAAGAGGCAGCTCGGTTTGGCAAAGAAACGAGCTCCGGACGCTATGTCCGGACGCTGGGGCAGCGCTGGTCCGGACCATCGGTGATGCGTCCAGAAGCCAACCCTAGGCGTGCCTGATCTGGAACAGGAGCACCGGACGATGTTGTTAGTCCGGACAGGGTCTCCGGACACAGCGTCCGGAGGTTGGAGCTCTCTGTTGTTGTTTGGAGGAGTGGACCGGATGCTGTTTGTCATCCGTACGGAGGCTCAGGACTTGCGTTCGGAGGTGCTGCTCGCTCTCGGGCGCTCTCGGGTGTTCTGGAAAATATTTCCGGACGCTCGGTGCAGTGCGTCCGGACCCTATGAACAGTAGCGTCCGGAGACACGTGGATGCGCGAGGCGAGCGCACCAACGGATCTTTCAAACGGGAAGAAGGGTCCGGACGCATGCGGTATGGTCCGGACCCCCCCCCCCCCGTGAGGTTGCGTCCGGAGGTGGCGCAGGAAGCCCAGTGAGTGAGCAAAATGGCTAGTTTCGATGGGGTGGCTATTTATAGCCCTTGGCCGGCCCTTGGGGCTGGTTGAGCACCCTTGGGCCTATGTGGCTTGTGAAGGTGTGCTTGGGAGCCCTATAACTCACTTGTGCAAGCTATAGTGTGATTCTAATTGCGAGTGAGTGATCTCTAGTGCGTTGCTTTGAGAGATAGCTTCGTGTGGCACTAGGTGATCATGTTGCGAGCTCATAGTGCTTGTTACTCTTGGAGGTTTCCACCTCCTAGACGGCTTGGTGGCTTGAGGCTCTGTCGAAGCGCGCAAGAAGATTGTGCGGCGCTCCGGAGAAGGCTTTGTGAGGGGTATTGTGCTCGCCCCGCGGGAGATCGCGAAGAGCAACTCTAGTTGAGCGTGTCATTGAACTACCCTCACTTGTGGGTAGATTCTTGTGGCGCTCGAGTGAGTGGGCTAGGCTAGTGAACGCCTATTAGCCGCCGAATCACCAAGTGAGTGGTCGACACAACGGGGACTAGCTTGGTGGCAACCAAGTGAACCTCGGGAGAAAAATCGCCGTGTCAACCTTGTACATCTTCTTGGTGGTTTTCATTCTCCAAATCACTAGCTTGTATTTACTTTCTTATACTTGTGCTAGTGGTAGTTTGTTGCTCTTGCAACTAGATTTGCTTATCTAGTTATCTTCTAGCTTGTGTAGCATAGAAGTAGCTCTTGAGTGGCTAATTGGCTTGTGTAGCCTTGTTAGTCACATTGCTTAGTTTGTGTAGCTAAGTAAGTTGAGCTCTCTAGTTGACTTGTGTAGTCTTGCTAGAGAGCATTGCTAGTAAGCTTAGGTGCTTTGTGCTTTGCTTACTAGTATGTGTAGGAGCTCCCGGTTTGCTTAGAGTACTAGTTGCTTAGGTTTGTGTGACCTTGCAACCTAGACTTGTTTAGGTGAGCTTCCTAGCTTGGCACCTTAGTGAGCCCAACTAGTATAATTTGCTAGGTGCTAAAGTTATAGATAGAGGGGTGTAGTCTTGTCTAGACCGATAGTTTTAATTCCGCATTTGTTTCGGTTAGCCGTTGCGCTTAAGTTTTAGAAAAGACTATTCACCCCCTCTAGTCCGCCATCTCGACCCTACAACCCTGAGCTACATGGGTAGCTGACGGAGCCGAGAAGTCAGAGATCGCCTTCTGGGACATAGTTTTCTTGAGTGGTGGTGTAGAGCCTCCTTCCTTGAACAGATTCTGGTTCGAGAGGAACCTCTGACGTGGAACTTGACAACGTCTAGTCCTCCTCACCAGCTGCTCGGGATCTTCTAGGTAGTTTCCCGGCAGTTGGATACCGCTCATAAACTGTCTGGCTTCACAAGAAACGAAGACACAGACAGGGGTAAGCCCCTATGACTAATTGATAACTAAGTTAACGAGAATCTCTAGATTCAATCTAATTAAAATTTCTTGGCTAAGCTTTCCCCGGCAACGACGCCATAAATGCTTGTTGGTATTTCTTATGACTATTTGATAAATCCGCAAGCGCACAGATTATACCGTTATAGCACTTCACCTAGGAGTATTCCAAGGTATCGTAATTTATATTTTCCCAAGGGAAAGCTGGGCTAGAAATGATAATCAGATAGAGATCCTAGAGAGCACCTTAACTTGGTACCAACTAGTATAGAGGGGTAAACGATAAATGTGATAGGAAGGGTTTGATGAATGAAGAAGCTACGATAAATGATACTTAGAACAGACTAGATAGATTAGCTAAGTGGGAGGACAACAAGAAGAGTAAAGGGACTCCTAAGCAATTCACTCTACTTCAATATACTTAGCCAATTAACTAGTCTAAACACAATAGTTTGTCTCCTCAATACAAGTATGCTTGGCGAGGGGATAGATCAGTAGGAGGACAAAACTCCTACCAGACCGCTCCCTCTTCTTACGGGGCCTTACCTTTTAAGAACTTGCCTAAAAACACGTGGTGGAATACAAAGACTAGACAAGGCTGTCACCTCTTGCTAGTTACCACAAACAATCCATGCAACAAGGAGTAACCAAGGATAAGATGATGTATAAGCACAATGCTTACACACAACTTACTACTTTGACTATGATCAATAATCAAAGCACCTTATGACAAGTAATGATCGCATACGGGAAAGGCCACAAGGATCACAGACTATGAATGTAAAGGCTATTAAAGAGCAAAAGCATATAGCAAGACTATATCTAGTATAGAAATGCTCAAAGAAAATACTAAGTAAAGTAGAGAGAAAAGATATATATTGATAAAGGTAAAGTCTTACAAAGAAGGGAAGATACAAGAGCTATACCAGACTCTCCAGAAGACAACTCCGAAAATCCCGAGCGTAGCTCGACTCAACTCTAACACCCACTCTAGACTAACTTCTAGAACAATCTAAGGAATAGAGCTTGTAGGCTTCTTCACCATGTGTAGAGAGGGGGGTATGGCCCTCTATTTATAGTAGGGGGTGGAGTAGGGGCTACTCTAGTGCCACGTCAGGGATCCAGGGCCTTCCATCCTCCACCCTTGGATCAAACCGCCTTAGAACCAACCAAGGGGTAGATGGTGTGGATTTCCACCATGTGCCAAGGTGTATGGCTGTTGGAGGGGTCCACCTGACCTAGGGGGGCGGTCGGCCGACCTGCACTATGGCAAGTGGGCCCCCCTTTGGCCTCTGGAGGTGGCCCCACTGGTCAGGGGACCGAGTGGGGGCTAGGTGGGCCCAATGGGTGGTCGGCCGACCCCCCCTGGGGGTCACTGGCTCACCTCTTCCTCCCTGGTGCTGGTCCCACTTGTATTGAGGTTGTTTGTTGGTTCTGAGGTGGTTGTCACGTTTGTCTCCTTGGTGTGGGCCCATGAATCCTTGTGCTTTGCTTGTGAGCCATTGAGAGAAAGCTCAGAGTGATCCAAGGGTTGGAAATCACTCTGGGATGCTTCTCTTGGATCATGGCCGAGAGGGGAGAGCTGGTGGCCCCATAGGGTGGTCGACTGACCCCCTATGTGGGCCCAACTAGCTCTCCTTTTCTCCATTTCTTCATTCCTGCATTCAAACTCTCCTGGACATGTGGAACTAGTTATTTGATAAATTATGCTCATGATGTGTTTGTTTATCCTTGATCCTGAGGTTGGTGGCAACATTTTAGCTATGTAAAAGTTGATCATAATTTGTGCCAACACTTAGTCAGAGCAAAAGTGATTGTTTATACAGATCATGCTGCTTTAAAATACTTGCTCACTAAAAAAGCTGCTAAACCCCGCTTAATAAGATGGATCCTTCTACCAAGAATTTGATCTTGAAATAAAAGATAAAAAGGGAGTAGAAAATTTTGTTGCCGATCATTTGTCTAGAATGCAATTCAATGAAGCACATAATTTGCCCATCAACGATTTCCTCAGAGATGACACCCTCCTCAAGGTAATGAACTCCAACCCCTGGTATGCAAACATAGTCAACTTTATGGTTGCAGGCCATGTCCCACTAGGGGCAGATATGAAGAAACTAGTTCAAGAGAGTCGAGTGCATCTCTGGGATGAGCCATACCTCTATAGAGTATGCAATGATGGATTACTAAGAAGATGCGTACCTATGGAGGAGCCAATCAAGATCATGGAAAGATGCCATGGAGCAGAATAAAGCCTTGCATAATCCTTGAAGTGTCTATGGTTATGTATCTATCTCTCTGTCGGGTAAGCCTAGCTGAGTACAATTGAGTACTCAGGGTTTCTTTACCCTTGTTGCAGATGGTATGGTGTATTCTGGCTATTGTCAGGCATGCCTCTACCCTGCATGTGATGATGAGTGAAGACCATGGGCAATGGTGGATCCTGCTGTCTCTCCTTGTTGCTTTTGATGGGACTGTACTAAGTCTAGCACTATATTTATTCTAAACAGTTTGCAATGGGTTTTGTGAAACCTAAACTTCCGCTACTTTGATTTGAACTCGGTGTTGTAATAACACTTCTCTAAACTCTATTGTAATATTATTTCATTTCAATCTTATCACTGTGGATGTGCGGTTACTGAATCTAGTGTTCGATCTCGGGTTGTTACTCATTGTGGATTGAGATCCTTCGAGATTTCTAGGACTACAGGGCTTATATGGGCTCTAGTGTGACAGAGTCGTCAGAAATGATGACCATTGCACTAGTGCTCTTATATGTTTGGCGGTTCCGTGACATACATAGTTAAGGAGTACATGTTAGTCATCTATCATGTTCCACACACATGCACATCTTGATCTAGGATTATGACATTCTTCTCCTTGGATCGTTGTTTTGACTTTACATTATAAGTGATGCAAGTATGCTATATTGTTTATCCCTACCTAAGCTCCACATAAGACTTTTTAGAAGTAGGAAGATAAAAAGAAGGCAACCTCATGTCATGCCTTGGTAAGGATTTATACACCTTGAGCGATCTAGAGTGCTATATGAGGAGTAAGTTGACTTATGAGCTTTCTTTTGACAAACTTATCAAAAACTCCAAGTACTAAAATATGATTTGGGGAAGATGACTTTGCCATGAGAGCTATTCCATTTCTCAACCTCTCAAGGATATATGTTAGCCAATACCACATATCCCACTTGTATAACAAAATGTTTTGAGTAAATCTTTATGCTTGCTTTATACTTTGAATAGCATAGTTATGTTCACTTGTATCCTTTACTCGAGGATGAGCAAAGAGGTAAGTATGGGGCATCTTGTTGATGGTAAAATGACCCTTTTTGTTACTATCAAAATACCGTCAACATCCTCATAATCAAAGAAGAACAAGCATAACATAAGCACATTTTATCCAATAACTAGTTCCACATGTCCCTTGAGTATTTGAGTGTAGGTAATGACAAATGGGGACATTTGGGAGCTAGTGGGCCCACCTAGGGGGTCAGCCGACCTCCCTGTCGGGCCACTAGGGCTCCTATGCCCCAATGATCCAAGTAGCACCTTACCAAGTGATCTTGCACCCTTGGATCCACCCTGTGCTACCTCTCAACGGTTCTAGATCAAAGCACGAGGATCCATGGGCCCACATGAAGGAGATTAAACGTGACAAACATCCCAGAAGCATCAGATGGAGTCTAGGACAAGTGGGGCCATCCTCTGGAGAGAGGTGTTGGGCCACAGACCCCTATAGGGGGTCGGCCGACCTCCCCAGGGTGGCCACCACCCCCCATTCGGTCCCTGACTTGTGGGGCACCATCTAGAATGAGCAGAGAGGGCCCACAGGCCAGTTGGGGGGTCGGCTGACCTCCCCTAAGGCAGTTCAGCACCCAATAACTGCCATACTCACTCACCACATGCTGGAAATCAACACCATCCATCCTAAGTCGGTTCAAAGGTCGGTTTGATCCTACAGTGGCTGATGAAGGTGACGCGAATCGCTGACGTGGCAACGAAGTAGCCCCTACTCCACCTCTAGCTATAAATAGACCCTTAGAGCTCTCTTATCATTCATGCCTCATTGGAGAAATACTACTCCTTAGGCTCTTAGTGGAGCTCTCTAGTAGTGCTATGCTCGTTGGAGGAGAGTGAGGAAAGTCATCTGGAGAAAGCTCCAGGCCCGTCGGGAATCTTCTCCGGAGTTCTTCCTCAGCGATGCGAGTCTCTTGTTAGTTCATCACTTGTAAGTGACTTCTTCTGAGTTCTTTATAGCATTTAATACTCTAAATCTAGTTTAGCTGGTATACAACTTTTCGCGCTTGTTCATCGCTTTGCTCTGAGTGAAGTGCTTTAATCTTAGGCCAAGGTTAAAGTAGTAAGATTAGTGTAGACGTGGTGTCTAAGCTTAATCTTGCCTTTGTAAACCGCTTATCGCACAGATTGTTTGTGGATGCTAGTAGGAGGTGATAGCCCTATCTAGTCCTCGTATTCCACCACGTGTGTAAGATAAGTTCTTAAAAGGTAGGGCCTCAATACAACATGATGGCACGGTTCGGTCAGAGTTTTGTCCTCTTTCTGATCTATCCCATCGCCTCCTGCAAAAGAATGGCTGATAAAGCCAGTATAACTAGCTTTACCTTGTTAGATATCTTTGCTATATCGAACCTCTCAACCCAGTTATCATATTCTCCCTTGGTTCATCATAGGACATAACAATATTCCTAGTTAATTCACTTCTCGTTCCATGTGTAAAATACAATACTTGGAATACTCCTGGTGAAAGCTACACTTCACAAACCATACGCTTGCGGTCTTTTTTCGTTTGCCACCTTTGGTGTCAACACTGGGCTAGAAAGCTCTCCTAAACAAGTCTAGGTTGTGAGGTCACTCAAACCTAAGCAACTAGTACTCTAAGCAAACTGGGAGCTCCTACACACACTAGTGATGCAAAGCACACGAGGCCTAAGCTCACTAGCAATGTGACTAACAAGGCTACTCAAGCCAATTAGCCACGCAAATGCTACTTCTACGCTACTGTTGGTATTTCTTATGACTATTGGATAAATCCGCAAGTGCACAGATTATACCATTGTAGCACTTCACCTAGGAGTATTCCAAGGTATCGTAATTTATATTTTCCCAAGGGAAAGTGGTAGCTAGAAATTATAATTAGAGAGAGATCCTAGAGAGCACGACAACTTAGTACCAACTAGTATAGAGGGGTAACGTATAATATGATACGAAAGTGATGAATGATCAAGCCAAGGTAAAATATAACTAAGGACAACTAGTAAGTATAGCTAGGTGGGAGGACAACGAGAGAGACAAGGACTCCTATGTTATTCACTCTACTCCAATGTACTTAGCAAATTAATTAGTCTAAACACAATAGATTGCCTCCTCAAAACAAGTATGCTGTCAAGTGGTATCCTCAAAACAGATTGCCTCCTCACAACAAATTAATTAGGTAGGATATATTATGGGGGCCTTAACTTTTAAGAACTTGCCTAAGAACACGTGGTGGGATACAAAGACTAGACAAGGCTGTCACTCTCTTGCTAGCTACCACAAACAATCTGTGTGACAAGAGGTAACCAAGGGTAAGATGATGTATAAGCACCACTCTTACTCAAAACTTACTACTTTAATTGTGATCTACAACCAAAGCACCCTATGACAGGCAATGATCGCATACAAAAATGACCACGAAGTATCACAAACTCTCTATATAAAGGCTAGTAATAAGGAAAAGTACATAACAATACTATAACAAGTATAGTAATGCTCAAAGTAAATACTAAGTAAAGTAGAGGGAAAGTATTATATTGAATAAGATAAGTCTTACAGAAAAGGAAAGGTACAACAACTATATCAGACTCTCTAGGAGACAATTCCAGAAATCCTGAGCACAACTCAACTCTACTCTAACTCCCACACTAGACTAACTACTAAGATAATTCTAAGTAAATGAGCTTGTAGGCTTGTCCACCATGTGTGAAGAGGGGGGGGGCTATAAGCCTCTATTTATAGTGGGAGGTGGAGTAGGGGTTACTCCACCGCCACGACATCGATCCAGGAGACCTCCATCTTGGTCCGTTGGATCCACCGCCTCACAATGGATGGCTTTGATCTCCATCACATGGGAAATGTGACGGGGAGTCACCTGAGCCTTTGGAGGGGACTTAGGGGGGTCGGCTGACCCCCCATGACCTGTGGGCCCTGCCACTACTTCTAGATGGAGTCCCCACAACTCAGGGAGAAGTTGGGAGGCTGTAGCCCTCCTAGGGGGGATCGACCGACACCCCCTAGGAGTCTTGGGCCCACTTCTACCTTATAGAAGGTGGCCCCATCTGTCATGGATCTTGGTTGACTCTTCTGAGGTATTTGTCATGTTGGTTCTCTTGTTGTGGGCCCATGGATCCTTGTGCACTTGATGTGGAGCGTTCAATGAAAGCACGAGTTGCATCCAATGGTTGTAATCATCTTGGGGTTGATCATGGTGACTTGGGAGGCCAGAAGCCTCCAAACCCAGGTCGACTGACCTGTGTTTGGGGTCTTTGGACATGGCTTCTAGTGTGAAAGCTTCTGGGCATGCCAGGAGTCTAATGGTGCAGAGGGACTGGAGTTTGGGCTCATTCATAGGTCGGCCGACCTGCAAAAGGATCCTCCAGCACCCCTGATTCTCTTGAAATATCATCTCCTGCAAGAATAGGCTTTCCAAGTACATGTGGAACTAATTATTGATAAATATGTTTATGAAGTGTTGTTCTTCCCTTGAAACCGAGGTTGTTGACATGTTTTGAGTATGTAAAAGTATGACATTCTTACCGTCAACAAGATCCCCCAAGCTTAACCTTTGCTCGTTCCTAGCTAACTATCAAACTTAGCCGCTGTGGATTAGGAGTTTCTACTATGCTTCATATTTCAAGAGTACTAAATCTACAACAAACACACTTCTGTTTTGAATGGAAAAATTAGCAATGATGAAAACTCACCCATATTAGCTTAGTCCTCTATGGGGCTTATAGCTTTTTCCTTTGTCTTGGGTGTTTAAGAGATAGAACAACTTGACTTGAGCACTATTTTTCTTATTCTTCACAAGTTTCATATCAGAGGTTTTGCAATGTTTTGTAAAATAAAACTTTAGTGTTCCTAAAATGGTACTCTCGAGTCGCTCATATGGTGTATGATTCCTCACCAAGGAACATATTTAGAGTTGCCTTCTTTTCATTGTACCTCTGAAGGCTTATGTGGAGCTATAAGTAAAGATAAATAATGTAGCAAACTTACCTTGCATAAAGTCAAATTCTGGATCTAAGGAGAGAAGTGTTATACTCTTAGATCAAGATGTGAAAGTGTGTGGAACTTGGTAAATAACCAATACTCCTTTATTTGATATGATCTTTCTTTCTAACTTATTATTTTTGAGACATAGCTATCTTTATTTTCTTCTTTTTCTTTCTATGAGCTTTCATATGCTCATCATTTTTCTCTAAAACTTAGGACCTTCATGTGTCCCTTTTTTTCATAAGTTTGCATAGTCTATGTCTCATTTACTAGCAACTTACTAGTGAAAGATAACTCTTTTAGAACATGGAGCATGAATTTTTGTGGAAAATGAAAGGCATGTTTTTGCGTACTTCTAGTGTAGAAGCAGCATATATATGTGGTGTGTAAGTGATCTTGATCTTTGGAGCACGATAATTCTCTCAACAAGGGTCACAAAACTTGACCAAACTCAACACAAAGCAAGCAGCTTATGTAGAAAGCTTAGATCATGAAAGAGTATATATGGCTTTGGTAGGAATTTTCACAATTGAGGAACAAAAATTGTTTTTATATTTTTAAGAAATAAAACTCCGATAGTCATTCTTGTTTAGAACAATATTATAGCAGCCCTTGTCTTGTTATATCATGTCTCACAACAACTTAGACTTAGTTACAACATTTGCAACCCACAAAAGTTTCAGGTTCATGATGGTTTCAATTAAGCCAAGTAATCCATACTTAGAGAAATACCAAGTTGTAAACTAAGCACTAGAGAAAGCAACTATGCATCATTTCCATAAGAGAGATAAGCATTCATGAGTCATATATGAGCAAAGGGAAATATTTTTGGTTCTTTTCTGATATTCAGATTTTTTTAGATGCAAGCAAAAATAAGCAATAAAATGCATCAAAGTAAATGCTGAAAATAAACACTTACCTTAGTGGGGGAGGGAACCTCCCCCAAGCTTATCTTTTGCTCAATAATTGGGTAGCTGATATGGATGTTGTTGCCACCACATTCTCCATCGCTGGTTTTCTTCTTCTTGAAATGCTTGGAGTTGCTCGGTGGTTTGTTGGACTATACCTAATGTCACACCATGCTCCACACGAAGTTCGTCTATGGCATCGATGAGATTTTCCATTTGTTGCCACCAGCCGCGATGCTCCCTGTCTCGTTGTTGACATCTCTTAATGTCGTTACCAAAAGTAGATTAATTTCTATTTCTGATAACGACGCTAAAAATAGTTAACCACCTCTCATGCCACTTAAGCCAACTTATCATCCCCGGCATGGCAAAGAGATGCGGTATTGAAATATGCATTTGCTCTTCTAATAAATATAAATGTGTTTCTACAAGAGCACAGATTATACCGATGTAGCATTTTAACCAGGAGTATTCCAGGTATCGTTATTTATATTTTTACCACTAGGAAGGGATACTAAAGAATAAATGAGTATTGAGTATCACTGCATGTGTAATGGAGAGTTTCCATCTATCTCTCTCAATACAGGATAAATGTCACATAAGATATAGATAATGAATGAATAGTGACAAAAGATAAATATACTGATCAACACATATTAGCCAAATAAGATAATGATAAGAACCTCAACAGATATTCTAGCAAGTCATTAGCACGGAATTAGGACAAACTACAAAGATATTTCCTAAGTCATTCTTAACTATACATTCTAGCATATTATGATTAGTGCAATTATACTTGGCAATCATGGCGAGATAAGATTATAATCATGCATCGTGAGATTACTAAGGAAGATGAGAAACATAGCAATCATTTCCCCGTAATGGTTCCACTCTGCCTGCCCTATAAATGGGAGGAGGACTACAAAGGACTCAACAGGACTGTCACTCCCACGATCTACCTTACGATCCGGAATATAGGGTACAATCGCAGATAAATACGGTCTAGGCACCATGCCTACACAATATCTATCATTTACCCATAGTACTGATGGATAAACGTGTTATACGATCCTAAACATGGATATAGTTCAGATCTAACTACGCCAAGTATATAATTATAATAAACTAATAACAATATAATTGAGAACATAATCGAATAGAGTAAAATAATAATCAATATAATGAAGTAGAGCAAAGTCATATTCATAATACTAAAGAACAAATGATGAATAATGAAGAACTAGAGAGAGAATTACCAAGAATCCTCTTGACAGATCCGAAAACCAATCAAAGATTGACTCCTCCTAGTTCTAATCCTATATAGCTATGCTAAACTAGAGATCTAGTTGATGTGGTGCCTCTAGGGCTTGATCATGGACTTCTCTTGAGATGAATAATGAATAATGAGAATTAGGTCTTTTTCTCAGGGTCAGGGGGCCTTCCTTATATAGCCTCCTCAAATGAACGTCAGTTGTCGGATCAAACCGACCTTAATGGAGGGTTTAGATGCAACCTCAAAGGCGGTGGAGGGGGGGGGGGGTCCCACGAGGCAGCGTGTGATTGGCCACTGGCCTAGGGCAGCCGCCCCAGGTGGTAAGGTAGGCGCCCTGCCCCTGGGCCCGCTGGCCCTCTCATTTCTTCCCGTGCCTTCTTGATTCTTCTAGAATATTCTTTTTTATGCAGATGATAATTATCTCTATGTAATCCTTACATGTGGGCCTTGTTGGGGATATTACCTCGGCATATCCCCAGGGACCTTATGGGCCTACCGACCAGAAAATGGCCCAGCCTACGAGGCCTCGCGCACGCAACCAGCCCGTTGTGCTCGCCAAGGACTTCGAAGAAGCCTTGCTCACCAGGGAAACTGTAACCCTGCTCCCCGGCTATATAAGGCGAGTAGGGACCCCCTCCAAAACTCTCTCTTAGATCTCATCTACACCTCGTGTAACCTAATACTCACATCAATCCAGACACCAGAACATAGGACGTAGGGTATTACGGCGATTTGCCGGCCTGAACCTGTATAAATTGCCGTGTCTACGCTCTCTGTGTTACGCTTGATCACTGTCGCCACACCTCCGCCTACAATCTACTACCATAGGGTACCCCTAGGTAGACTGCGACGCATATTTCATCGACAGTTAGCGTGCCAGGTAGGGGGTGTGTGCATCGACTTCATGGCTCGTCAAGCGGTTACGTTCCCGAATTCGATGGTCCTCCCGACGGCCAGCACCGTGCTCCAGATCGGATCTATGTTCTGGACTGTTGGATCTACTCCACGTGGGGCAGACGCGCCACCGCCCGTACGTCGTCCTACCGCGCCAATGTACCACCCGCGAAAAAAGATCGACATCGACGATCTGGTCGACGCCATCGATCGCTCCAGCGCCGGTATCATGGATTGCCTCGACCTCGTGCAAGCGGCACAACGCCGACTCTCCGGCCACCACGGCTGCCGACCACGCCGTCACCGAGCCCTGACGAAGGCGACAGCTGTGACAACTAGGGACACTCGCCCTCCTCCGATGATGCCTTATGGAATCAGCAATCAGGCGGCAGTCTTCCATCGTAAATGTACCGATCGGTCTCCGACCAAATCCAGGTAGCCCCCATCATAAACACCATCGTCACCTCCATGATCCCCAGTGACTCCGACTAGGCAGTGTCCCTCGATGGCACGATCTCATCGGGTTCAGCCACCGCCGTAGGGACAGAGATCGTCGATTCCTTTGGATCGACCGGCAGTTTGCCGGAATTCCCTCTGGGCTTCGGAGGATTAATTTTTCATGTCTCCGCAGACAGCGTCGCCCCCGACAACGAGACAAATGTTGACCGCATCGCAAGAGAACAACACAATGCCGATCGTGTGTAGAGGCGCGAAGAGGAGAGCCGTGAGTAGGAGCGACTTGCACGGGAACAAGGTGAGCAGGAGCAGAGGAACCGTGACTAGGGCGCGCCAATGTACCACCCGCGAAAAAAGATCGACATCGACGATCTGGTCGACGCCATCGATCGCTCCAGCGCCGGTATCATGGATTGCCTCGACCTCGTGCAAGCGGCACAACGCCGACTCTCCGGCCACCACGGCTGCCGACCACGCCGTCACCGAGCCCTGACGAAGGCAACAGCTGTGACAACTAGGGACACTCGCCCTCCTCCAATGATGCCTTATGGAATCAGCAATCAAGCGGCAGTCTTCCATCGTAAATGTACCGATCGGTCTCCGACCAAATCCAGGTAGCCCCCATCATAAACACCATCGTCACCTCCATGATCCCCAGTGACTCCGACTAGGCAGTGTCCCTCGATGGCACGATCTCATCGGGTTCAGCCACCGCCGTAGGGACAGAGATCGTCGATTCCTTTGGATCGACCGGCAGTTTGCCGGAATTCCCTCCGGGCTTCGGAGGATTAATTTTTCATGTCTCCGCAGACAGCGTCACCCCCGACAACGAGACAGATGTTGACCGCATCGCAAGAGAACAACACAACGCCGATCGTGCGTAGAGGCGCGAAGAGGAGAGCCGTGAGCAGGAGCGACTTGCACGGGAACAAGGTGAGCAGGAGCAGAGGAACCGTGACCGACTGCCTCGCCATGACCTCCAGCAAGATTTTGACAAGGTGGGTAACGTTCCAGTGTACCCGACCCCCAATGCCAATCTAGCGGTATCCATCTGCGAGATTTCCAAGCTCCCTCCACGCCTGAGATCGAGAAGATAGAAGCCCACATAATGGCGGCTTTGATCCAGGTCAACAAAGTGGGTCCTCCGCCCGAATTCTCCGCCCAGTCCCACAGCAGAAACCACCCCCAAAGCCCGCCGAGGGAGCACAGGCGAGGATCCCCACCACACAACGATGAAGAGCTCGACGGCCCCCGGCGCGATCGAGCACCTGCGCCACCACGCCAAAGCCCTCCGAGGGAGCAGAGGCGAGGATCCCCACCTCGCAACGACGGCGAGCATGAAAGACCCCGGCGCGATCCAGCACCTGTACCGGTGCGCCGAAGCCCTCCAAGGGAGCATCGACGCAGATCACCACGGTATGATGATGACAATCCCCGATGTAGCCACACACCGCCACCAGCACCACGAGCTATAGGGGGACTGCGCCCCTTCTCAGCTCGCCTACATACCATCAGGTGGCCCCAGAATTTCAGAGTGACGTCGGTGGAAAAGTATGATGGCAAGGCAAACCCAAAGCAGTTGGCGTCCACGTATGAGATCGCAGTGTATGCCGCCGGAGGAGATCAAGACATGATGGCTAATTACCTACCAGTGATGTTGTCGACCTCTACCAATAGCTGGCTCCAAAAGATCCCAGAAGGCACCATCGACACCTGGGAGTAACTCAAGGAAATATTCATCAAGACGTATAAGGCCACGTGTGTCCAGCCAGGGACGCGTTACAACTTGCAGAACGTACGACAGAGGAGCAACGAGAGCCTTCGCGAGTACATCAGGCGCTTCTCCGACAAGCGGTTGAGCATCACAGAGATCTCCAACCCAGAGGCCATTGCCATCTTCTCCAACAGCCTGCGGACGGATGATTTTCAGAACAAGTTGGCGCGGAAGAGCATAAAACCATAGAAGAGCTCATGACGATCGCGAATCCTTACGCCAACCAAGACGACGCCACCCGTAGTAGGGAGAATAGGCAACACCACTCTCGTTCCCTAGAACGCGCAAGGGATAGGGACCGCTGACCAGATTACCGCAGCGAAGGAAGGGCGAGCGACCACCGGGACTACCTGTCGGGCAACTCCGAGCGCTATCCGCAGAGGTACGATTACAGACGTGACAACCGCTACGTCGCCAACGCGAACGCCCGCCCAAGGAGGAACTATGACGCCGGCTACGAGAAGAACCTTGATGGCCCATGCCCCAGTCACAAAAATTCCAAACATTCCATGTGTGTTTGTGAGCTACTTGAGTCGGCAGTACGGGGAAGAAGCGACAAGAGAGCAAAGAAAGATGACTCCGACAAGGGTAAAGACCAAGAACCACTAGCGCCGGAGTTCCGACCACCTTCAACGATGTACTCCATCTTTGGGGGCACCATGGTCGTTGAAGGAGAGAGGCGACATCGTCAAGTTCGCAAGGATATCTACTCAGTCATAGCAATAGGAGATGATTTAGCCAACACTCGCTACCTCGATTGGTCAGAACAAATCATTAGCTTCTCCGGAGAAGATGAATGGACAGATTATAGATACCCCAGCCACTTCCCACTCATTGTCGATCCAACCATCACCATGTGCCGTTTCTGGAAGGTGCTGGTCGACGGCGGTAGTGCCCTCAATATTATATTCGCCGATGTATTCCGCCAACTCGACTACTCCAAGAAGGACCTCCTGCCCGCGAATTTCTCCTTCTGGGGGATCATCCCAAATAAGGCGTCGACACCGGTAGGCCGGATCACCCTCCCCGTATAGTTTGGCGACCAAGACCACTTCAGGGTGGAGAACATTAACTTCATCGTTGCCGACTTCGAGACAGCCTACCACGCGATACTCTGTCGACCAGCACTCGCCAAGCTCATGGCACTCAACAAGGCATCCTCAGCCTCCGCACCAACCTGAAAATCGCATACGAATGCAAGCAGCAAACAATAAATGCCGTCGAGAAGCCCCGTATCCAGGATACGTACAACTACGAAGCTAGCGACAACCCCACCGCAAAGAAGCAAAAGGATGCAGAACAAGCAGAGACCACTGCCGACCCCTCCTGCGAATAAATGTAAAGACCGCCAGCCTCGAGAGGCGCGAGAAGATGCTCTAATATAAACATAGTCCAATAAAGTCTGTACTATATACTCTTCCAATAATGAATAAAGGTATTTCGTCTCCATTATGTTTCATCTAACCAAGCCTATTAAGCAACCAAATGCTCACGGCGTACGACGACCTCCGCAAAACGCTCACGGCGTACGACGAACTTTACAAAATGCTCACAGCGTACGACGACCTCTACAAAACGCTCACGGCGTACAACGACCATTTCAACGACGCCCACAGTGTATGATGATCACCCTAAAACACCAATAACATATGGCGACCATGGCAACATAGCTACTAACATTCAGCGAACTCTCCAAAACACTCCCATAGTGTTCGACGACCTCTCCACAACGCAAATAAGGCGTTTTCTCCAAACAGCCTGGCCATAACCAGAAAGCACCCAACCAATGAACCATAGAGAATAGAAGTAGCTAAGCACTATGACTTCATTGACAGGCCTCCCAAGTGGCATTTCCCCAGAAGCCGAGCGATGTCACTTGGGTCGGGAGCCATGAGGTTATGTGCCCAGAATCTATATACGACCACGGTACGGTCAACGACTCTACAAGTAGCATGACTTTTCGCCCAGCGTCTGCAGGAACGGTCTCCACAGGCCCTAGTCATGCCACGATCGAGCCTCTCGGAAAAAAGCCCTGTCACTGGCATCTCCCTAAGCGTGCATGAGCTGCTCGCCCTCTGTGTCGCGGGTTGTCAGCAGCGTGCCTCCTTGGGAGTCCTTATGTATCCTACGCATGAAGTGGTGCTAGCCCTACGATATGTACCATTTGAGACCCAAGGCCGAACGATTCATCGCTATGGCTCACGACTTAGCAGGCACGACATGACATACAAGTGAAACAAAAGCTCACCGCTCCGTATATTACAGCTTTGTAGTTTTCACTTACACATCCGACCACTTGTATCCGAGATACAAATTATCGTTGTCTCGCAGAAAAATAGAGTATGATAATAAAGTTGAAACTCCTAAACAGAAGAATCCATACTTCAGATCAGTTATTCCAACGATTACAATTTCATCCTACGAATGCGATAAGCTACAACCTCACTAATGTTCCTAGTACAGAGCTCGAATTCATGTCGAATTCGGCATTCCTGGCTACAGTACATAACGATCCCAGGCATATTGTTACCCGGTGGGCCAAAACAGCGACATTCCCCCCAGACGCACACATGAGGATTGGCGACGACTAACTCAGGCACATCTTCCGGGGTGCGGATCCACCAGCATCGCTAGATAACATGAAGATCATCACGGGATTGAAGGCAAAGACGATTCAAGCTAGGGTTACCCCACCGACCGCTAGGTAGGACACCGCCACCGAGTTGATCAACGATAGCAAGTGCCTCCACATTCGCCGAATCCGAATAATATAGCATCATGGCCCGGAAGTACATGGCGACACTATCTCCAGCAGCCACCGCCCGCTTAACAAGCGACTGCCCATCAGGATCTCTCCCCCACAGCATCAATCTCTCCACACCACAAAAGAACAATGCCTCAGGATGATCAGCCTCAAGGAAGCGACTCTCAAAAGAAGACTCCAGTGATTGGAAATAAGGACGACAGTAGTCTTGAATCCGGCGAAGAGACAAGAGCAGAATCATTGAAGCATCATCACAAACCCTTCGGAAGATGTGGCATACCTGACGAGCCTTCACATACTCGCACACATTATCACCATCATCGATAACACGAAGAAGGATTCAGAAGAGCAAGTCCTCCGGTAGCATCAACAAAGGGGCGAAACCAACCGCAAGGCCCGCACAGTCACCTTCCATCTTCACCGACCAAACCCTAGCGCTGACGAATCCCTCTTACTCTTCGCTTATCCTTTGCGGCCAGCAAGCGTGGAGATTGTTGAACAAGGCGGACGGAAATCCCCTCAGTTCACCAGAATATATAGTATGGAATCGCCGGCTCTTCGTATCCTCGGTGTACTCAGTAAGGAAAGGAGACGCGATCCTTCCCGTTCCGCCAACCATCGGAGTTGTCCTTTATACCGAACGGCACGGCGCTTCGCCTTCCATGGTTTTTGGGAAACCGCAACAATCAAATACGGAACCGCCATGCCGCCCACTTCTTGCGCCCCAAACACGGGCCGATGACTGCGTGGTTAATTCGGCCCATTTATTTCACTTTGTTCTTCTCACTTATTTTCTTCAAGTTAACTTCCTCAATTTATGGCTAATAATTTCTCAAATACAACTAACACCACAGTATCGGGGACTGGGCGTGCAACTTTGTTCTGATTCCTTTTCTGCAGCTATAGTAACATGGCTACAGTAGTCTGGTCGGCAAGCAAGACAAAATTGGCCACCAACAACGATACTCGGGGACTCCGTCGACAATAACCACGATTCGGCTGCCTGGTTGCATCCCCGACCAGGCTCGGGGACTTCATCCAGTTTACACCGAGCGAGGCTCGGGGACTGCGCCCACGGCATAGAAGGGCGCCGCAAAGCAGGACAACACCCGGGGACAGCGAATCAAGCAACATGATCCTGATACAAGAAGCTTCCAGTTTCTTAGATCAGGCTCGGGGACTACGGATATTCGTAGTCGTTTCTTACTAAACTCATATTTAAGTTTTTAAATTTTCTATATATGATCGTGATACAAGAAGTTTCCAGTTTCTTACAACTGGCTCGGGGACTACGGGTATGCATTTTTCAACTGCGCAGATCTTCCAACTGCGCCATCAGCACTAGGGAAATTGAGAGAAAATATGGGTGACATAAAGATGCAGAAAGGACATAGGATAGATGACTAAAGAAAAAGGCATCTTACTTGCCACCGTGTTATCGGCTGCACATAGCTGATCCCTCGCCTCGGCGAGTTCGCCCCTGGTAGCATGTAGGGCTACCTGCTGCGCCTCAACCAGCTCTTCGAGGTGGTTCTCCTCTTTGGTGGCCTCTGAGAGAAGTCCATGAATCAGCCGCATGTGGCAACAGTCCTCCTCCATGGACGAATGGATAGAATCAGAGCTGGACAAGGACGCTGGGGCTTCGGAAGAGCCAACCCCCGAGGACCTAAGGGGAAGAGGGGGTCGCAGGTTGCAAGATCAATACGACGAATGCTGCCATTGATAGTCACGCTGAAAGGAAGGACACTTCAATAAGGTATATCCGAGGAAGAAGAAATCATTGATAAACTCACCGAAGCAGGCGGAGACGTTGGCGCATAGGGATGCCTTTGGGGAGGCCATCTGCTGGGCACTTCCCATGACTATCGCCTCTAGCCATTGGGGTTTGGTGTTCTTGGAGACTCTGGAGAAGACTATAGTGCAGGATGGCTATGAATGAGTATCGAAGCCTGGGGGCACATAGCATTGTATAGATCCGTTGTGGGGAAGCGAAGAGTCGATTCAAAGGCACGTCACAGCGTGGAGTTAGTAGAAGCGAAGGAGTTGGTCATTTCGGTTCCCAACAATGCAGAGATATTTTGGGAAGATGAGCCGATTGATGGTACGACCTTTGGAATTTTTGAAGGATTTTTGGAATAAAGCAAGTTTATCCCAAAATTGGGGGGCATGTGTTGATATCGTATTTTGGCAGGGCCAGATATGTGCTCATGGGCCTCCTAGCAGGCCTTCAGAGAAATACATTCAGATGGATCCGAAAGATCGACTAAGGAAAGATGAGATTGCTAGAAGATTTTTTGGCCGACTGCAACAGAATGTGCGCGGCAATCCTGGCGTAGGAATGGATTGAAGCCCAAGTCATGTTTGTTTCCTTATTTTTAGGACTTGCGTGTTGGGCGGTTAGGGTATGTGCTATAGTCTATAAATAGCACAACTACGTAGTTTTCCGGCCACCGGCCAACCCTAGGAGTAGGAGTACAGTAGATTTTGGTGAACCTTCGACGGACCAGGCTACATCGACCAGATTGACCTCCTATTTGCTTGTAAGTCTAGCCTTGGTTCATGTCTCGTTTGTATGGCTGTATTGTGTAACTTGTGCAAGCTCGGTATGAGCTAGTTATCGGTTTGAATCTATTGTTCATGGGGCTACATTGCTTCAATCTCACATAAATTGTGGCTTCAAGCTAGTTATCGGCTCTATTGGATTGGTGATCTAATAGATTCATTAAGTTATCAATATTGTCTATTATGTATTGTTTAATCTATTGCAACAATATCTTGCCCAATCTCAACTAATTGGTTGGCATGCGCTTTATTTTCCATCTAGATCTATTGTCTCCAATGCTTTTACTCTTATACTTACCGGGACAGTAGATCTAAGATTCTATAGGCTAATCCTTTGGTTGTGGTTGTCACATGTTGCGGGTTCGAGACATACGTTCAGTCATTAGATTGGTTTGAGAGTGGTTGGATCTAGTTCAACATACATGGTACGACTGCATCGACCGGACCCGACTATCGCGTGTGTTGGATTATGTCTGTCCAGTCTTAGATCCGTCCGAGGCTAAGCATATGGATCTTGCTCAAGCCTCATGGATCCCATATCGGCTAGCATAGTCGATCTGGTTGTGCTTCATTCATACGGTGCATGCACTTTGTTGTCCTAATCTGTTAGATCTATTAAATGTACCGGACGTGGCTTGGTTTGTTTATTTTTATGGCTGCATAGAAACACCCCAATGCTAGTAAATAGGTCAGGTTATCGGGTTAATTGTTATCATGGCTGAATGGGAATACACCTCTGTTGATGGTTAATCTTTATCTAATATGCTTAGTAAATATGATGGTTCGGGTCGATAATGTTGCATGTACCGCATCCTTACCTTAGCATTGTGATATGATCGACTAATTACACACTTTGTATTTGATATCTTGTCAAAGCCGTTTATACATTGTTACTATGCTTTGTACCATTTGGAGTTGACTCTTTAGTCAATATCCTTCACTCATTCGGCTATGTGAGAGCCGCACATTCATGGAATCGTCTGGCAACAACCGGCAGGTTCTATAATTTGATATTTCACTTCCTTGTTAATTGCAGGTCAAATTGACTGGCATGCCTGAGATCAATCCCCGAAGTGGCCTAAGCTTCTTAAGAGGTTTAGGAGATCAAGCTCTGCTGCTGCACGGTCTCCGCAGGCCTTCCGTGGTGCTGACGCCAGAAGACCCCATTTTTGGTGTGAACACCACTTCTCAACCAATCATGAACAATATCAGAAAGGGACAAGGAGAGAAAAGCCTCTTTACGGTCCTACCACGACTGGATCAAACAACAACCGTAACTTGGAGTCTCCGATTTATTAGTCAGGCGAAACCAAAAGAAATAACGGAAAAGCAACAAGCAAGGAGGAATCCCTAGAAAAGCCTCACAAAGGTGTGTGAAGCAGGAAAGAAAAAGCACGACATTAGGAACAATATGGTGAAGTTGAATGCCATAAAATTTAAGGAACTGAACTAGAAAATCAGATGGAGGAAAGCGGAGTGTAGATCTGACAAAAGAAACAAAAAAGAACAGATTGATTAGGAGCCGGATTTGGAGGCAATTAATCACCAGGCAGATCATAACCTCAAGAAGTTTGACCCTGAAGCAAGCCTAGTGAAACCAAAACATCAAGATCAGCCTTCTGTGTAGAGGACTTTGGGAACTCTCTATTCCTCATTGCAACTAATAAGGATTTCTTGCAAGAAAAGCGGCAAGGGAAGACTAACCTGAAAGTAAAAGCAAAAATCTATCCTCTGATAAGGGGAAAAACATGGTAACAGGAGGTTAACATTTATAAAGAACACGCCACCTTTGAGCTGAAGCCCGCCTTGATCCACATGGTGCAAGCCAACCCATTTTGTGGAAAGCCCCATGAGGATGCCAATGCTCATTTCCAGCACTTCATGGAGGTGTGTGGCACATTTACCATCAAAGGAGTGACACCTTATGCCATTCGTCTTCGCCTTTTCCCATTCTCATTGCTGGGGAAGGCGAAGCAATGGTTCTACCCCAATAAAAAAGAAGCCACCACCTTGGAGAGGTGTGCCAATGCATTCCTCAAGAAGTTCTTCCCGACGGGAAAAACCACTGCCCTTCGTAGAAAGATTTCGAGCTTCCAACAACAATTTGATGAGACAATTCCCGAGGCATGGAACGTCTCCAGGAGTACATTCGTGCCTGTCCTCATCATGGGATAGAAGATTGGCTCCTGATTCAAGGTTTCTACCATGGACTGTTCAACATGGCCTGTAGTCACCTTGATGCTGCCGTTAGAGGGGCATTCCTCCAACACACAGTGAGGGAAGCCAAGGACCTCATCAAAAATATGGGGATCAACCAAGGATGGGGTGAGTAACGCCTCTAGCCGAAGAAGAGAGGTATGGACACCATCAATGAGATAGACATGCTCTCTGCCAAGATGGACCTCTTAATAAAGAAGATAGAGGAAGGTTCCAAGAAGGAACAAGAGGCCATCTACCCCATTGCCACCGCATGAGCTATCGAAGTCGATCCATGGTGCGAGGTATGCGGGGGAAATGATCACTCGAGCAACAACTGCCCCAAAACGACGAAGGAGGACGTGAACTTCATCATCATCATCAACAACAACAACAACAACAACAACGGGTATCAACCCCAACAACAAGGAAATTGGAATTCACGCCCCTTCTACCAAGGTAATGGAGGTAATAGTTACAATAATTATAATTCTTATAATAACCAGCGTTCATTGAAAGATCTTGTTCTTGGCCAATCTAAAATTAATGATGGCATAAATAAAAAGATGATAGCCAATGATAAAGTTCTTGAAAGCCTTAGTGAGAAAATGGATAGCTCTGCTTCTGCCATGAAGAATCAATTGAGCTTTAATAAAATGTTAGAAACACAATTAGTTCAATTAGCTACAGCTATGCCATCTTTAGAACAAGGTAAGATTCCTGGGAAACCAGAGGATCCAATTGAAAATGTTAATATCGTCACAACGAGGTTTGGTAAGTCTCCACTCCGCTCCAATGGGGGCTATCTCCTCGATCCTCCCTTCATCATGAAAAAGAAAGATCCAGGCCATCCGACCATCAAGTGCTCAATTGGACAACAGACCTTCCACGATGCCTTCTGCGACTTTGGATTGGGTGTCAACATCATGTCCAAGGTAACTTACGATAATATGCTAGGGGGACCCTTGTTCCCTACATGTGTTCATTTGCAGATGGCGGATCAAACCATGCGGTTTCCCGAAGGACTTTCTAGGGACATCTTGGTGAACATCCAAGATGAATACATCCCCACCGACTTCATCATCTTCAACATGGGAGCCAATGTGGATGTTCCCATCATCTTGGGAAGGTTGCTCCTCAACACCACCAACATAGTCATCTATGTGGGATCGGGCCAAATCCACTTCCAATTCCCAACTCACAAGATAAAGTGTGCTTTCAATGGTTATAAAATAAACAAATAGGTTAAAGCACATCAACTAAGAAGAAGAGTTCAAGCTCCACGCTACAAGAAGCAATACCGGGTGGCCAAGATCAATGAACTCAAGAAGGACGAACCCACCAAGCCAAGGCAGGTTTTGAAAGCTAAGGAGGTGCACACCCCTCGGTCTCCATCTCCGGAGCCATCAAGTGCCGCCGAAGGATAAACAAGAAGGAGGAGTCCCATTCCAAGGACCTAAAATCAAGGAGCCCTCACCGAAAGTTAAATCGATAGTTATCTTTTATTTCCTTCATTTATCTTTACATTTATTTTTCATTTCTTTAACTTTCATCATGCTTAAAACTTAGCAAAATAAAGTTTAGATTGAATAAAACCTTGAGAGTAGATTAACACGAAAACTTGACTAGGATTAGGCCCTAGGTGGTGTTGGCCGACACCCGTAGGCACCCTAACCCCGATTCCTTTAATGAGGGACAAGAGGTGACCCTAGTGGACTAAAAGGAAAAGAATAATGGGCCAAGGGCAGGTTGTCCGACCACCATAGGAACCTTTGGTCACATCCTCTTTCACCCCATCTTGTTTTGTCTAAGAATCTCATGACTTGAGTAGTGTGAATTTCAAAATTCATAATTTGCTTTAGGAGACATCACTTTGTCTTTGTCATGCTTTAAATTAGAAACATATCAATCATCTTTTGACTAAAGCATGACACACTTTTATCTCCCACTACTCTTTGTTCAAAGTGGGAAAGCATGAACACCCTAGCTCAGCTTTAATTCACATCAAGTAGCTTGTTTTACCTTTCACCAAGCACTAGGAGAGTTGTGAGTAGAATTTCCACATGGGAGCCACCCTAGGGGGGTCGACCGACAGGGCTAAGTGCCAAGCACCATGCTATTGTCTGCCATTCACCTCTATTTTCTCTCCCACCTTTCAAATTTCAATGGGGGACATGAAGGCTGGTCGGCCGACCACATTTCGTCACCTCCATTCCACCTTTGCTTTGTGTAAGGAATCCCATGGTGTTTTATGTTCATGGCATCCAAGGAGGGGCACATGAGGGGTTGGCCGACATACCCATGGAGCCTCCTGGTTGCCATCTTCTTCCCCTATAAAAGGTCATGCAAGGAGAGCTCAAAACTACACACTCCAACCAGAATTCATTTCGAGCTCAGACCACTCCCTTCTTGCTCTTGCCTTACACTTGCTCCATCTCCCTCAAGAGAAGTTCTTAGCTCTCTAAGAAGTAGTGCTCTCTCTCTGAAGTCCACAAAAACAAAAATCCAACAAATATTTTCATCAAGCTTCTCTCTTAGCTCAAGTCTCGTCCCCCAAAGCAAACTAGGAAACTAATGCTAACGCTAATCTTTGTCCTAGTCTTGTTCTTGTGTCTCTCTTACTTTCTAGAAAATGAAGAACCCCTTGAAATCCACATTCAAGAAGGTGAAGCAAGCTCTAAGTGGGAGTCCATCTCGACGCTCCCACCAATCCATTGACACTTCTCAAGGAAGAAGAAGGGATGGTTCTGCCCGATACACTCGGGAGAACATACCAAGCGAAGAACATCCTCAAGAGGAGCAAGAATCGCCAATGGAGGTGCCTCATCTTGGTGCACTCATAGTGCCCCCAATGAGATAGCACGATCAAGAGAGTGGTATCTAGTTTAACCAACTAGACTACTAGAAATACCTCTCTCTTTGGGAGCGCTCCTTCGAGCATACCAGAATTTTGGATCCGACTCTCCTCTGCAATGTAGGTATGGACATCAAATTTGACACTATCTTCTCTACCATTGGTTGGTCTGGTTTTTGGCAAGTAGATGATGAACTTGGAATTAAATTGCTCACCATAGAGTTCTTATGCTCTCTACAAGTCTCTCATGATGAAATATCCTTCCACATGTTTAACCAAAGCTTTAATCTTACTTGGAGATAATTAAATATTGCTCTTGGTTTTGATGACGCATGCTTGCTAAACATAGACTCTGCCATGAGTAGATTTAACAAGAATGAATTTTGGATGTCTATATCGACTTTGCATGATTGCTCCAACCCCAAACCTAAGGAAATTCATAATCCAACTCTTCGCTTTATTCACCAATGGATGAGCTTGGCTTTGTTTCCTAGAAACGATGTTAATATGTTAAGAGCTATAGAGCTAAAATTGCTATATGCCCTGGTTCATAAAATTCATGTCTCTCCTGTAAAATGCTTAGTAGCTTTTTGGCAAAGATCAGTTGAAAGAAACAGACCCATTCAATTTACATCTTTAATCACTCGACTTGCCAAATCGATGAACTTGCTAGATGGAACCTACCCTTTTGAATATATCAATGCACCTAGAGCAGTAATTTCCGAAGAATATCTTACACTTGTTCAAATGCTAAAAAGAGGTCCTAGAGGTGGGCTCAAAATGATTTATCATGGCCATACAACTGAGGTTCCTCTTCCAAATGAGAAACATCATTTGTATAGGACCCGCAAACTAACCCTTGATTTGGATCAAGGAAGTAGGCAAAGAGGTGTTGCAGGTTCCTGAAGGAGAGCATGTGAGGGGCCACAGTTTGCTCATTTTGAGCAAGGTGGTCCTTCCCGAGGAGTTATTGGTGAGGAGGAAGACGATGCAACTTCTGATGCCATGGACACTTCCAGTGGCATGCATGTCGATGTTTTATCACCTGAGATAGTTATTCGTGCCTCAGCGAATAGTGAAACCTTGGTGGTTGGACACGTAGGGACACAAGGTTTTATACTAGTTCAGGCCCTTGACATAGTTGAGTAAAAGCCCTACGTCCAGCTGGGTCGCTTGTTTATTGCTCTGATCTCTTAATACAAGGTGTTGCATGTTGCTCTACGTATCGGGTGTTACGTAGTATGTTCAGATCCTTTTTGGGTGATACCCTCACCAGCCCTTTATAGTCCAGCGACTGGCCGAGGGCTGTTCTAATCCTACTCGGTTACAGACTTAGAGTCCTAAGCTACGCTTCGGTCTTGCCATCGTATTCGAGTAGAATCCAGGTTTGCTTGTTTGTCTCCCTTCGTGGGCCGAGTGATCGAGGCCCAAAGTTTAGGTAGGCCGGCCAATGGGTACCCTATATGATATCCCATCGACAAGCCCCCGAGCATCTCATGATTTTTCTTCAAAGTGTCAGGTTGTTTTGGAAGTAAGCCGAGTTCTTTTTGAAGTAAAATCGTGGGATGGTCCTCTATGTCTTTGCCTTGTTATCTTTCTGCACTTGGACGAGAAGTGCACTCATTGAGTGTAGCCCCCAAGCCTCTGGTTACTTGGCACAAGTATCCGGAGGATCTGGAAAAAAGTTTTATCGGGTAGGTATTTCCAGACCCCAATCCTTCTCCGAGTTCTTTTTTAATAAAAAAGAGCTTGGCAGAAGGTTTTGAAATACTTTGCTTTTGTCTGCTTTTGTTCACGGGTTGGTACTGTGTTTTCACGGGTGTGTAGAATCTTGCTTTCGCTATTTGCTTTGGTCAATTTTGTCCTTTGCTTGTTTCCCTTTCTCGTGACTTTTGGCTCCTGGTGGTCCTTTCTAGCTATATAATCTGTGGTGTTTGCACTGGTAGTTGAGCTTGGGAATTTTATTCTTCCTTTTCGACGGTCATGCTGCTTAGTGAAACTGAGCAGCCCCCGGGTTTATGTCCGACATCTGGTAGTTGAGTGGGTAGAAGAATTCTTGTGAAAGGAGTTAGACGTAGACTAACTCCTCAGTGAGATTTTCCTGGAAAGTTTGGTATGGCAGGCAGAAGAAGTCTTGTGATGTGGCTTTCATGCCTTCTCTGTTTGTTTACTGAACTCCGGGCTGTCACCGTTGCCGCCCCTGAGTTGGTTGAAGTTGTATGCTCCGTTTGCCTGTCTGTCCATGCTTGCACTAGATTCCTGCTGGAAGGACTAGAGTTGGAGCTGTCCAATCTCATTTGTTGGGAGTGGCTTTCTGCTTGTGAACCCAGACTTTCTTTAGGGTTTGAGGAAGTTCTGAGTTGTTTCATTTTGTAAGGTCTTGACCAAGTTCTAGGTCTTCTTTGGTGGTAGACCTGATGTAACCTTGGCTCCAGCCTTTATATTTTGTCACTTGTGGTCTTTTGTTGTAGATGAGGCTTATATTGGCCTTGCATTTGTAGCTCCTGGGTTGTTATATCTTTGTAAGATCCTTGGCCGAGTTGTTTTTCGGCATGCTCTTTCTGCTGTAGGGTTGTTTGTTGATTGTTACTGGTTGTATGATTGTCCTTGGAATATTCTTTTGAATATTCTATGTGGTACACTAATGTACTGCCTTTACTGTAGCCGTTTGTATCTCATCAATATAGTCCTTGTAGAATCTTTTGCCTTTACTGCCTTCTTTACATGCTATTGTTGTTGTCCTCCTTTTCTTCCTAGACCTGGTGTATGTGCGCCCATTGTTTCTCTATAAATATCTATAGTTTTGTTGCCTTGTCACACATCTTTCTGCCTCCTTTTAGTAGAATCCTTGTTTTTGATCTTGTTGTATCATGGATATTGTAGTTGGCGAGCTTAACGAGCCCCCGGGCTTCTTTCTCCTTTTCTTGGGTTGTAATCTGGTGAATGGTGTAGGCTTGTGGTAGAAACTAGTAGTAGACTAATTTCGAGGTAGTATCGAGCTGTTGACGGCTTTGAGGCAAATGGTGTAGGTCTTGTGATGAGGCTATCGCATGTAGTGCTGCCTCATATTCCAGTGTCCTATTTCCATGCTTCTGGCTGATTTCGCGGTCTTGGTTGAAGAAGTGTTCCTTGGTCAGTCTTGTGCTGTGTCATTTTGGTGCGTGCTAATGCTGATCCGCCTTCTTTTCTCGAGGAGCTGGCAGAACTGTCAATCTTGAATAGCTTCCGGGTTTTGCTTCTACTACCTTTGGCGAGCAGGTTGTGTATTGCTCCGTTGGGCGTCAAGCACATCTGAGTTATTTGGCTCTGTTTGCCAATATTGGATCATGGTTCTCGTGGTTTTAACCTAGAATTCGATTGGGTTCCTTGCTACTGACTAGTGCTAGTTTCCTTTCATGTATTGGTTGATTGTTACTTCATATCTTTGTTGTAATCACACTTTATATCAAAAAAATGGATGATCAATCAACTGTTGTCTCATTCTCCCGAGTTCTTTGTACTTTTGCGGTCTCGATTGTGATGTCCGAGTTCTTTATTCCATGAGCTATCTATGTACTTTGTGAAAGATGTACTCTGACTTATTGCTTTACTTTGGCGTCCGTTCTGTAATTCCTGGTGGCCTTTTGTAACCATTGTGTTTTCTTTTCATTGTGGTCAAAAACCTTGCGGTTTTTACCCCTTAATAAATCTGTCTTTCTCTCTACCTTTCTTGTTTTATCTTACGGTAAAAACTCTTTCCTTTGCATGCAAACCCTAGCCACCACTGCTGTTTTGTTTGTCTTCGATCTGCCTCGGATGGTGAAGAAGAACAAGAACAAGGTTGAATTCGTTGATGAAGACACTATTTTGGATTCAATTGACAAATCCTGAATATGTTGAGATGTCTTGCCAGATGAAGCGGTCTCCCAAGCCTATGACTCAGGAGGCAGACTTAGATCAGCTAGTTGCCCATGGTTTGCTTCGAACGCAGATTTTTTCTGAATACTCGCTCCCTGGTGAGCATGTAATCCCGAGTCCCTCCCCTGATCAGACTGTGCTCTTTGTTTCTTTCGTTCGCGCTGGACTTTGCTTCCCTCCTTCTGATTTCTTGATGGAATTTCTTCGTTTCTATGGTATCCAGCTTCATCATCTATCCCCTAATGGGGTTCTTTTCCTTGCTTTGTTTGCTCATTTGTGTGAGGCATTTATTGGCATCCCGCCTTGCCTTCTCCTTATTTGGCATTTCTTTCGCCTTCGGTTCCACGAAAAAACTCCTAGCCGTTCTTTTGGCTGTTGTGCTCTTCAATTTCGTCAGGGGTGAAGAACAGCTACTTTTCGTTCACTCTTTATGATTCTGTTAAGGATTGGGTAGATAAGTGGTTCTACATCTCGAAGCCTGATACTTATTTTACTTTTGATCTTGCTGCCAAACCAACCCTTCTTCCTTGTTGGAACGATGCTCTATCCTCTTCTTAATCCTTAGCTATCAGGCCTTTGCTAACTCGGATAAGTTTTCTGAAACAATCTGGGTTGACCGACAATGGATTGGTTGCCAGTTTCTATCGTCACCGGGTTCAACCTCTCAAGTAGAGGGATCATCTTGGCTTTGAATACACTGGTTCTTCTAACCCTTCTCGGATTATCCCTGATGCCGAGTTGTCTGATGATGATATATTTGATCGTTTGGGGAGAGTTTTGAGTAGTGTATCTGCCATTCCTCCCCAGATTCCAGAATATGATGTTGATCATCCTCCTCCTCAGGTTAGTGATCTTTAGTTTGTTCTGATTTTTTTTACTGGGGTTTTCTTTACTGATAACTTGCTTTGCGTTTTTTGTTAGGAATATGGTCACTCTTTTAGGCTTGAACTGCCTTTTGGGTCTATTGCCTTTGCTCGTGCTGAGGATGCTGCTGAAGTTACCGTGGCTTTGATTTCTTCTTCCAGGTTGATCCCTGGATTTTGTAATACTGATGGGTATGTACCGTATACTCCTAATCCTCGGATTGCTCAGCTTATATTATTTTCTAGGAAGAGGAAGGTTGAGTCTTTTGCTCAACCTCCTCCGCTTGCTCCTGTTACTCATCGCCGTACTTCTCGGTCGCGCACTCCCATAGGTAACATTATTGTAGTGAGCATTTTTGTTTTCAGCCGAGTTGTTTTGTTTATTGCTCTTCTTTACTCTTGTATTTGTTTTTATCAGGTGGCCAGTCCATCCCACTTGATGAGGAGTATTCTGACGATGATCCTCCTCTTATTCGTCCTCTGTGAGTTTCTTTCTTGCCTATCTTTATAATTTCTTTTTGGAAATTTTCCTTATTATAGAGCTATTTCAGTCACAGGTCATCTGTTGGTCAATCCTCTAGTGATGCTGCCCCTATTCCTTCGGCTACTCCGATTCCTTCTTTGTTTGATGATGATTTTTCGTTTGATATCCCCAAGCTTTCATTTGCTCAAGTTGCTGCTTCTTATAGCAAATCAGTCAAGTGAGTCAGATTTTTGCGTAATGTTTTGGTCCTAGTTGTCCTTGTCTAATATCCTTGTTCTCGTTTTTTCGTAGGCCTTCTTCTGATGCTCCTGCTTCATCCCATGGAGGTAGGGTTCTTTCATCTTGCTGATGGTGATCTCTTGTCTCTTTTATTTTCTTCTAATATTTTTCCTGTTTTGTCTCTTGTAGGACTCTATCCTCCTGAAGTTGCAAATGTTGCTGGTACCTCCGAGTTGGTTGGTGCCTCTCCTCCTGCTAGCGCATGTCTTCTCGAGATTCCTGACTTGAATGTCTAGGGTAAAGCTCCAACTTCTTCTCCGGTGGTTCCTTTGCTTCTTCAAGGGCTAGAAGTTCAGCTTAGTCGAGTTGAATGAGTTCAGAAGCTTGTTTCTTCTTGGGATGATCTATCTGCATCTTTTGGTGCTGAGCTGAAGGTATATTTCTTTGTCTCTCTTCTTTATTTTGTTTTCTATGCCTTATTTAATTTTGATTTTTTGTAGGAGGTCTGTCAGGATTTGGTTGCTTCTTCTTCCACCTCTGAAGGTCAGTCGGTTACTCTTCTTCAAGCTAACCTTGATAGAGTTAAGCTCAAGTTGTCTCAAGCCCGTGCTGCTTTGGAGCATGAAAAAGGTCTCCGTAAGATTGTTGAGGCCTCTTCGTCCGCTTCCCTTGCTGATTTGAAGGCTAGATTGACTGGTAGTTTTTTCTGTACTTTCCCTTGTTTCTATAATACTCCTTGTGCTATTCCTGTTTGATTTTTTATCCAATTTTTGTAGATGCTGATCGTGCTTCAATATCTTGGGGCGAAGAGAAGAAAGATTTGTCTCTTCGTCTTGAATCTTCAAAGAAGAAAGCTGAAACTGTAAGTTTAGTGACTATTGTCGTCCTTTGGCTTCTTTTTAATTCTTAATCATCTAAAGTTTTTTGTCTTTTTCAGTCTTGGAAGTCGGAGCAGGCTTTATAGGCTCAGCTTTTGGAAGTTCATAGTAAATTTAAATCTCTTTTCGGTGTTGTGAAGCCGATTATCGCTACTGTCTGTCGTCAGGGGGATGATAGTGGTGGCCTGTATGGATTAATTTTTGTATTGCCTCTTCGATTTCATGAATTTGTAGAGAGTGGGTTTAAACGTTGTATTAACAATGTTGTTTCCTTTGCCCGTGCCATTGCTCCTGAGGTCTCTCTGGACCGAATTCTTGAAGATCCAATGGATGCCGAGCTTTTGACTAAGTGGGAGCAATCGAAGCTTGAAGTTGAGGGAATTTGTCATGAGATTTTTGGTCAGATGAAGGTGTTGCCCCCTTCTCCTTGAGGGAGAACATTTATTTGTTTTTGAATGATGGTCTTATAATATACTCTGGATGATCCTTTGTTAATATATCATCAAGCTTCGTTCTGATTGTACTTTTTTGACTCTGAGATCTGCATATCTATCTTTATAGCAGCCGTGTGGTTGATTTTCTAGTCGGCTGGTTGGTCAATCTATTGAAGACTTTGTTTTCTTGTAAGCCGATGTCGAGTTCTTCTGACTTTATATGATATCCGTAGTATTGTGCCTCTATATTAGGCTTTGTAGTTATTTTTCTTCGTCTAGCTTTTGTAGGATAATTTCCGAGTTCTTTCTGAATGGTATTGTCGACCTTCGAGTCATGATGGCTATGCTGAAGTAGATCTTCTAGCTTATTTGTAGCTTTATGCCTCTATATTAGGCTTTTGTAGTTCTTCGTCTCTGCACTTTTGCTTGTCTTCTGTATAGTAACCCCCGAGTTATTTCGGGGTAGTATTGCTGACTTGCTATTTGTCGAGTGGTCACTTTATGATGTAGGAGTATTTGGCTTGTAGTCATTGTTGCACCAAGTTGTGCTGCTCTTCCAGCAGTCAACTATATGTGTCATGCCACTTTGTATAGTAGTTGACTTTGATGTCGTCGAGGTAGATTGAGCTCATCATTGTGCCGAGTAGTTTGTTGTTTATCAAGCTGTCTCACGAAATGGTTGTCTTGAAGATATGAACCAGACTGTGCCGCTCATGGTGCAAAGTAGTCGGTTAGTTCGTCATGTTGCTTCACGAAGCAATTGACTTGAAATGTTAGACAGTGCCGCTCATGGTGCAAAGCTGTCGGCTTGTCATGTCGTCTCACGAAACGGTTGACTTGTAGATATGAACCAGACTGTGCCACTCATGGTGCAAAGCAGTTGGCTAGTTCGTCATGTTGCTTCACAAAGCAATTAACTTAGAATGCCAGACAGTGCCGCTCATGGTGCAAAGCTATCGGCTTGTCATGCCGTCCCACAAAACGGCTGACTTGTAGATATGAACTAGACTGTGCCGCTCATGGTGCAGAGCAGTCGGTTAGTTCGTCATATTGCTTCACGAAACAATTGACTTGTAGACCATTTGTTCTTGAAGTCTTGTATCTTCTTTGTGTCTTCAATTGTAGAATTTCTTGAGTTGGCTGATATGTCAAGTGTTGCTTAATTGTATTCCGTCTTCTGTCATTAGCTCGTATGTTCCGGGTTGTGTTGCTGTCTTGATGATAAAGGGGCCCTCCCATGGGCTGAGTAGTTTGTGTCTTCCTTCTTTCTTTTAAATTAGTCATAGTACCAGGTCTCCTGGTTTTAGTGTTCTTGGATGCATACTCCTGCCGTAATGTCTTCGTAGGCCTTGTAGGTATCTTACATTTTGTATTACCGAGTTGTCTCTTATCTCCTCAATTGTGTCAATCACTAGCCACCTTGTTTCTTCGGCTTCTCCCTCGTCGTATTGTTCTATTCTTGGTGATTGCCATATTAAGTCAATTGGTAATATGGCTTCTAATCCATACACTAGGAAGAATGGTGAGTATCCTGTTGCTCTGCTGATTTGGGTTCTTAAGCCCCATACTACCTTTGGTAATTCTTCTATCCATTTTCCTCCATAGTCTTTTAGGTCTTCATATAGTCTTGGTTTTAGGCCTTGTAATAATAACCCATTGGCTCTTTCGATTTGTCAATTTTCTTGGGGGTGAACCACTGATGCATAGTCCATCTCTATTCCTCAATTCTTTGCCCAATATTGGAATTCTTTAGCTGTAAATGGAGAGCCTAAGTCTGTGATTATTCTGTTTGGCATCTCAAACCTATGCATGATGTCTTGTATGAATTTTGTTGCCTTTTCTGCGTTGTATTTGACTAAAGGTTTGTACTCGATCCATTTGGTGAACTTATCCATTGCCACAAATATATATTCAAATACTCCTTTTGCCTTTTTGAGAGGTCCGACTTGATCTAGTCCCCAGCATGAGAAGGGCCAGACTAGTGGTATGCAGATTAGATTATGTGTTGGGAGATGTGACTGTCTTGCAAACATCTGGCAACTTTTGCATGTCTTGACTAATTGTTCTACATCTCTGAGTGTTGTTGGCCAGTAAATTCCGCTTCTGAATGCTTTCCCGATTAGTGTTCTAGATGCTGCATGATTTCCGCAGCATCCCGAGTGGATTTCTTCTAATATCTCCTTTCCTTCTTGTGTTGATACCCATTTGAGTAGTACTCCCGAGGATGCTGCCCTCTTGTATAATTTGTCCTTTATGAGTATGTAAGCTTTGCTTTTTCTTATAACTCTTGTTGCTTCTGCTCTATCTCCGGGTAGTTTGCTTTCGCTTTTATAATCGATGTATACTTGTCTCCAATCACCTTCTATGTTGAAGACTTGCCTTGAAGTGTCGGGTTCTTCTGTCTTGTCTATGTCCATTGAGTCTTCCTTTTGTTTGTTGATTGATGGTTTTGTGAGTTCTACAAATATTCCAAGTGGCACTTTTGCTCTGTCTGATCCCAATTTTGATAGGATATCTCCTGCCACATTTGAGTCTCTTAAAACGTGATGGATTTCTAGTCCTTCAAAGTTCTTCTTGAACTTTCTTATTTATGTACAATATACGTCCATGTTGCTCTTTGTGCAATCCCATTTTTTGTTTACTTGGTTGATTACTACTGTTGAATCTCTGTAGGCGAGTAATCTTTTTATTCCCAGAGTAGTTGCTACTTTTAATCCATGTATGAGTGCTTCGTATTCTGATTCATTGTTCGTTGCTTGCCATAATATTTGTAGTATGTATTTTAATTGTCTTCCTTCTGGAGAGATTAGTAGCACAACTGCTCCTGCCCATCCAAGCTTTAGAGAACCATCAAAGTACATTTTCCAATGGTCTCGTATTGGTTCGGGTTCTTTTTGTGTGATTTCTGTCTATTCTGCGATGAAGTCGGGTAGTATCTACGACTTGATTGCTATTCTTGGTTTAAAGTCTAGGTTAAGGGCCCCGAGTTCTACTTCCCATTTTGATATTCGACCTATGGCATCCTTGTTTCTAAGTATGTCTTGTAACGGGATGTTGGTCACGACTGTTACTTTGTGCTCATGGAAATAATGCCTCAACTTTCTTGATGATATTAGTATTGCGTAGAGTAGTTTTTGAACGTGCGGGTATCTGACTTTTGATTCCGTGAGTACTTCACTAATGTAGTATACTGGTCTTTGTACTTTGTAGGTATGCCCAGATTCTTCTCTTTCTACTATGACTGCTGTACTTACCACATTCTTTGTTGCGGTGATATATAACATCATGTCTTCCTTGTTTCTTGGTGGGGTCATTACTGGAGATGATGATAGATATTCTTTTAACTTGATGAAAGCTTGATTGGCCTTCTCTGTCCATTCGAAATTCTCTTTCTTTTTCAGGAGTTTGAAGAAGGGTAGTCCTTTTTCTCCCATTTTTGAAATGAATCTGTTAAGAGCTTCCATACATCCTGTCAGTTTTTGTATGTCCTTGATCTTTTTTGGTGGCTTCATATCCATAATAGCTTTGATTTTCTTTGTGCTTGCTTCGATCCCTCTGTTGCAGACTAAAAAACCTAGTTGTCTGGATGGTACGCCAAAAATGCATTTTGTAGGGTTGAGTTTCCACTTCCATGCCTTTAGATTTCTAAAGGTCTCTTCTAGGTCTTTCAATAGTGATTTGGGTTCCTTTGTTTTGATTACCACATCATCAATGTAGACTTCAGCGTTTCTTCCGATTTGATCTCCAAGGCAGGTTTGTATTGCTATTTGATATGTTCCTCCTATGTTCTTTAGTCCAAACGGCATTGACTTGTAACAATATGCTCCAAAAGGTGTTATAAAAGATGTTTTGATTTGATCCTATTCTCTCAGTGATATTTGCTGGTATCCTGAGTAGCAGTGTAGGAAAGATAGTAATGATGATCCAGCTGTAGAATCTATGACTTGGTTAATTCTTGGTGGCTCATATGGGTCTTTTGAGCAGTGTTTGTTAAGATCCATGTAGTCAACACACATACACCATTATTTTGATTTCTTTTTCTCCACTAAGACCGGGTTGGCTAACTAGTCTGGGTTAATTATTTCTCTCATGAATCCTGCTGCCAATAGCTTTGTAATTTCCTTTTTGATTGCTGCTTTTCTGTCTAGAGCGAATCTGTGCAACTTCTGCTTTATTGGTCTTGAACCTTTGTTTGTGTCAATTTTATGCTCAGCCAACTCCTTTGGGACTCCTAGCATGTCTGTAGGTTTCCATGCGAATATGTGTTTGTTGTCCCTTAGAAAGTTGGCGAGCGTGAGTTCCTATTTGGGATCTAGATTTGCACTGATTATTGTTGTCTTTTCTGCATCTCCAGTCATTAAGTCAATTGTCTTTGTGGCGGCTTCTTTTGGAGGTGTAAAGTTGTTTGGCTTCTTTGCTGGTATTTGAATTTCATCCGGATTCATTTCCTCGACCTTCTTTGCAATGTCTTCTTTTTCTTTGTAGTCTTGTAACTTTTCTGATATTTGTATGGCTTGCACATCGCAGTCATAAGCCTTTTTTAGATCTCCCTTTAGTGGTAGAACTCCTTTTGTTGTCAGCATTTTGAGCAATAGGTACGGATAGTGGGGTACTACCATGTATCTTGTGAGTACTGGTCTTCCAAGGATTGCATGGTAGCATGATTCGAAGTCGGCTACTTCGAATTTAATGAACTCTGTTCGATATTTGTCAGGTGTTCCAGAGGTGACTGGTAAGGTTATCTGTCCCAATGGTATAGAAGCTCTTCCGGGTATTATCCCACAGAAGGGAATACTTGTTGGTGTGATCATTCCTTCATAGTATAAATTCATTTTCCTCAGGGTGTCTGCGAAGATTATGTTTAGTCCTACTCCTCCATCAATGAGCACTTTGGATACTACCACTCCTGCTATTGTTGGTCGCATTACTAGGGGATAGTATCCAGCATTTGCTGCGCTTATCCATTGGTCTTCTGTTGTGAATTGAATTGGGTATTCTGACCAATCTAAATATCTTGGGGTAGCTGGCTCAGCTGCCATGATGGTTCTGTGGGCTAGCTTTTCTTGTCTATTACTTCTTGTACATGATGCTCCAGAAAAGATTAAGGCTATTTGTCGTTGGGGTTCTTGATAATTTCCTTCTACCTTCTTTGTATCCTTCCCGGGTTCATTTGTTCTTTGTTCCGAGTTGTTTGCTCACATCTCTTCCTTCTTTGTGAATCTTCATTGAAAGATGTCGCATTCAACTAGCTTGTGTCCTACATAAGGATGTATATGACAGGGTAGGTTTTCTATCCTCTCTGCTGGCTTTCTTGCATAGCTGTTTCCCTGATAGTTGTTGTTCGAGTATCTATTATTCCGGTTTGTGTCCTGGTTGTTGTTATAATTGTTGTTGTTACCTCCTTTGTCATTGTCGTTGAATCTTCTTTTGTTGTCTGTTGCTGCTACCATGTTGTCTTGTCTTGGTCTTTTGTCTTGTGGTCTAAAATCTGGTCTTCTATTTTTGTGAAAATCCTGGGTGAATCTGTGCCGACTTCTTTCTTTTGACGATATCATTTTCTCGACAGCTCTTTTGAAATCTTCATTGGATCTTGGATTTTCATTGAAGTAATCCTTGAATTGCCAATTTGCTAGAATTCCGTCAGCGAATGTCTCTATTACTTCTCTGTCGGTGATGTCGTGTATCTGAGCTCTGAGTTCTCTGAACCTTTGATAATATTCTCTTAGGGTATCTCCGTTTCTCTGTTTTACATTTTTCAATTCTACCGCTGTCATGGGATGTGTTATTATCCCTACAAAGTTGTTGTAGAAAGCTTCTTGCAAATCTTCCCAATATTTGATTGATTGTGGCCTCAGTTTGTCAAACCATTGCAGAGGCATGGCTTCAAGTGCCATTGGAAAGTATAGGGCTTTAAAGTCGTTGTCTCCTCCCGCGAGTTCAATGGATTGGGAATAGACTCTTATCCATTGTCTAGGTTCCACTTTGCCGTTATACTTGGAGTGATTTGCTAGTTTGAATTTGTGCGGTAATTTCAGCGTTTGCAGTCTACCTGCAAAACATGGGAATCTGTCGTATTGTTCCGTTCGGTTAAAGTTGGGTGACTAGTCTTTACTGTAATAATCCCTATTCCCTCTATATTCGGATTCTCTGTAGTCTTCCGGGTATTGTTGGCCCAGTCTGGGCCATTTTGCTTTCCTAATCCGAGATGTCGTTCATGCCTTTCTGATAATTGTGGTACCTCTGTTTTTCCCAATCTGTGGAATATTGACTTCTTGAGGGTTTATTCATCTTGTTGTTCCCTTTGTTGTTCTTGGGGTGTATCACTATCGGGCTGTTTATTGGGGTCTCCGTCTTCTTTATTCTGCTCATCTGTGATTCTTTCTTCTTTAGTGAGGGTATTTAGCTCTTTTGTCAGTTCTTCAATTCTTTCTCTTTGTATTTTTCATGGATTCTCTTTCCGCCTTCTTCCTGTTGTATTCTGTCAATTCTGCTTTGTATTTGTTCCAGATTTGCTTTCTCTAGACAGCTCGATTTCTTCTTCCTGCCCTAGCTTTGTTCTTCTTTAGCCTTGCAGCTTTGTGGTCATTTGTTTCATTGTCGTCACCCTCCTCATCGTACAAGATATCTCCTTCTGATTCATCTAAAGATTTCAAGTCGGGTATTTGTGGCGGTTCTAAGTAGGCTTCTAGCTCTGCCATGTATATAGTATGCACTCTCTGAGTTCTTTTTGCTTGATGGTCTTTCTTTCTTGGTTTGCATGATAGTTTTTGATAAATTCCGAGTTCTTTTCCGACTTGGAACGGTAGTTCTTCATCTTGGGTTTGCGTTTTCGGGACATGGTTTGGCCAATGTACGATGCATCCTTTTGGAGTTGTTGACATTATCATCCCTTGTTTAGAGCCTTTCAGAGTTACGCTCCTTGTCATCATCTTCCAAAGTAAACTTCCGTGTGTAGATGCGGAGTTGTGTAGTCCGTACGGAACCGAGTACTTGACTGTTTCTGAGTTGTTTCTGTTTCCGATTGAGGTTCGGTTGCATATTTTGACTCTGGATGTGTTTAGTCTTTCCGTGTTTGATTTGGAGTCAGTATGTGGTGGCGTTTCCTTCTCTAGGTCGGTTTCGTATCCATCTTCTTCTGTTGTCTTGGTCGGTTTCGAAATCGTGAGATTTTTGATCTCTTGGTTCAGCGCTTGAAGATCTTATTCAGTCTTTTTTTGACTCCTTCTTCTCGGAGTCGGCTTCGAAGCTTTCCATCATCACTGATCTCGCAGATCCATGATCCAAAGAAAAACGTCGATTTCATCTTCTTGAGGTCGTGGTCCACCATGCTTTCGAGAAAAAATTCGCCGAAAGCCCCTACCTGGCACGACAGCTGTCGATGTTTTATCACCGATAGCCTGCCACGGGGTTACCCGAGACAGTTGTTCGTGCCTTGGCGAATAGTGAAACCTTGGTGGTTGGACACATAGGGACACATAGTGAAACCTTGGTCGCTTGTTTATTGCTCTGATCTTGTAATACAAGGTGTTGCATGTTGCTCTACGTATCGGGTGTTACGTAGTATGTTCAAATCCTTTTTGGGTGATACCCTCACCAGCCCTTTAAGTCCAGGGACTGGCCGAGGGCTGTTCTAATCCTACTCGGTTACAGACTTAGAGTCCTAAGCTACGCTTCAGTCTTGCCATCGTATTCGAGTAGAATCCTGGTTTGCTTGCTTGCCTCCCTTCGTGGGTTGAGTGATCGAGGCCCAAAGTTTAGGTAGGCCGGCCAATGGGTACCCTATAGGATATCCAATCGACAATGCCTCCTCAACCACCACATCCTCAAATACCACAAGCATCCTTCTCGTCCTCACGAGACAGGGAGCATCATGATCGGTGGCAACAAATGGACAATCTCACCAATGCCATAGGCGAGCTTCGTGTTGAGCATGATGTGACAACAGGTATAGTTCAACAAACCACCGAACAACTCCAAGCATTTGAAGAAGAAGAAACCCAACGATGGAGAATGTGGTGGCAACAATATCCATATCAGCCACCACACTATTGAGCAAAAGATAAGCTTGGGGGAAGTTCCCTCCCCCACTAAGGTAAGTGTTTATTTTCATCATTTACATTGATGCATTTTATTGATTATCTTTGCTTGCATCTAAAAAAATCTGAATATGATAAAAGAACAAAAGATATTTCCCTCTACATGTTCCATGAATGTTTATGTCCCTTATGGAAATGATGAATAGTTGCTCTGCTAAATGTTTCTCTAGTACTTAGTTTACAACTTGGTATTTCTCCAAGTATGGATTACTTGGCTTAATTGAAACCATCATGAACCTAAAATTTTGTCGGTTGTAAATGTTGTAACTACGTCTAAGTTGTTGTGAGATATGATATAACAAGACAAGAGCTGCTATAATATTGTTCCAAACAAGAATGACTATTGGAGTTTTATTTCTTAAAGTAACAAAAACACTTTTTGTTCCTCAATGGTGAAAATTCCTACCAAAGCCATATATGCTCTTTTATGATATAAGCTTTCTACATAAGCTACTTGCTTTGTGTTGAGTTTAGTCAAGTTTTGTGACCCTTATTGAGAGATTTATCATGCACCCAAGATCAAGATCACGTACACACCACATATATGTGATGCTTCTACACTGGAAGTACGCAAAAACATGCCTTTCATTTTCCACAAAGTTCATGCTCCATGTTCTAAAAAGAATAATCTCTCTCTAATATGTTGCTAGTAAATGAGATATAGACTATGCAAAATTATGAAAAAAAATAGGGGCACATGAAGGTCCCAAGTTTTAGAAAAAAATGATGATCACATGAAAGCTAATAGAAAAAGAAAAATAAAGATACCTATGTCTCAAAATAATAATAAGTTAGAAAGAGAGATCATATCAAATAGAGGAGTATTGATCATTTGCCATGTTTCACACACTTGCACATCTTGATCTAAGAGTATGACACTTCTCTTCTTGGATCCGAGATTTGACTTTACAATATATGCAAGGTAAGTTAGCTACATTCTTTATCCTTACCTATAGCTCCACATAAGCCTTTAGAGTAGGTTGAAAAGAAGGCAACCTTAACTTTGTGCCTTGGTAAGGAATCATACACCATCTGAGTGACTCGAGAGTACCATCTGAGGAACACTAAGTTTTCTTTTAAAAAACATTGCAAAACCTCAAATATGAAACTTGTGGAGAATAAGAAAACTAGTGCTCAAGTCAAGTTGTTCTATCTCTCAACCACCCAAGACAAAGGATAAGGCCATAAGCCCCATGGAGGACTAAGGTAATATGGGTGAGTTTTCATTGCTAATATTTCCATTCCAAAGATAAGTATGTTTGTTGTAGATTTAGTACTCTTGAAATATGAAGCATAGTAGCAACTCCTGATGCACCGAGGCTAAGTTTGATTGTTTGCTCGGGACGAGCAAAGGTTAAGCTCGGGGGATCTTGTTGACGCTATGAATGGCATACTTTTACATACTCAAAATATCATCAACAACCTCAGTTTCAAGGGTAGAATAACACTTCATGAGCATGTTTACCACTAATAAGTTCCATATGTACTTGGATAGCCTTTGTTTGCAAGGAATGATATTTCAAGACAATCAGGGGTGCTGGAAGCTCCTTTTGCATGTCGACCGATGTGTGATTGGAGCCAAACTCTAGAACCTCTGTACCATGAGACTCATGGCACGTCCAGGAGCTCCCATAAGGAAGCCTGGCTCCAAAAGAGCCAGACTCCGGTAGACCGACCGGGGTTTGGCGGACCCTTTTGGCCAGCCAAGCTAGCATGATCCATGCCAAAGCCATTCCAACCCTTGGATGCAACTTGTGCTTTCATTCAACGAAGAAGATCAAGAGCACAAGAATCCATGGGCCCACAGCAAAGGAATCAACGTGACAAACACCTATGATAAGTTGGCCAAGCTCCATGACAGGTGGGACCACCTTCTAGAAGGTGTTGGTGGGCCTAAGATCCCTAGGGGGGTTGGCTGACACCCCTATGGGGGCTACCACCTCCCACTAGGTGGATCAGTGGGGACTTCTTCTAGAAGGCCTGGGATGGCCCATAGGTCATAGGAACATCGACCGATGGTCCCAAGGACCCCCCGAAGTGCCTGGTGACTCCCCATCACATTTACCACATGATGGAAATCAGAGCCCTCCATTCTGAGGTGGTTTGGAGGCGATGGATCCAAGGGCTCAAGGTGGAGCTCTCCTGGATCGATGACGTGGCAGTGGAGTAGCCCTACTCCACCTCCCACTATAAATAGAGGCTCACACCCCCCTCTTCACACATGGTGGACAAGCCTACAAGCTCATTTGCTTAGATTATCTTAGTAGTTAGTCTAGTGTGGGAGTTAGAGTAGAGTTGAACTGTGCTCAGGATTTCCGGAATTGTCTCCAGGAGAGTTTGGTATAGCTCTTGTGCCTTTCCTTTTCTGTCAGACTTACTTTATTTAATATATTACTTTTCCTCTACTTTACTTAGTATTTACTTTGAGCATTACTATACTTGTTATAGTATTGTTATGTGCTTTTGTTTATTACTAACCTTTATATCAATAGTCTGTGATCCTTGTGGCCATTCCTGTATGCGATCATTGTCTGTCATAGGGTACTTTGGTTGTAGATCACAATTAAAGTAGTGAGTTGTGTGTAAGCGTGGTACTTATATATCATCTTACCCTTGGTTACCACTTGCTGCACGGATTGTTTGTGGTAGCTAGTAAGAGAGTGACAACCTTGTCTACTCTTTGTATTCCACCATGTGTTCTTAGGCAAGTTCATAAAAGGTAAAGCCCCCATAAAAGGTGAGCGCGGTCCGGTAGGAGTTTTGTCCTCCTACTGATCTATCTTCTCAACTAGCATACTTGTATTGAGGAGGCAAACTGTTGTGTTTAGACTAATTAATTTGCTAAGTACATTGAAGTAGAGTGAATCCAATAGGAGTCCTAATCTGTCTCGTTGTCCTCCCACCTAGCTATACTACTAGTTATCCTTAGTTATCTTTTACCTTGGCTTGTTCATTCATCACCTTCCTATCTAATTATATGTTACTCCTCTATACTATTTGGTATTAAGTTGAGGTGCTCTCTAGGATCTCTCTCTAATTATCATTTCTAGCTACCACTTTACCTTAGGAAAATATAAATTACGATACCTTGCAATACTCCTAGGTGAAGTGCTACAACAGTATAATTTGTGTGCTTGCAGATTTATCCAATATTCATAAGAAATACCAACAGCTGGAACCTTTGTTAGCACATAATAGTCTACTAATTCTTCTTTTTCTTTGCTTGTGGGTTTTGAACTTTGTTGGGTCTTCTTTTGCTTCTTCCCTTTAGACATGGAGGCAGCACAGTCTTCCTCTCGATAGTATTTATTCGTCTTGTATCTACTCGCAAAACAATTTGGACAGTTCTCCAAGTTTTTATAATCATCACCTCGATATAGGATACAATGATTTCTGCACGCGTGGATCTTCTCGACAACCATAGTAATTAAGCGGATTGATTAGCTTCTTTGCATATTATGTGTTAGCAGGCACTTTGTTCTCCTTTGGAAGCATTTCTGCAAGAATACTCAAGAACTCATCGACAACTTTAGCACAGACTGCAAGGTCGTGTACTCTTTGGTACAACCCTTAGACAATAAAGGCTCTTCTGCTTCCTTTATCATGCCCTCCATACCTCTCATTAAGAACAATGATGGATCTGTATGATGACGCAATATTGCCTCTAATAATTCTACATCTTCCTCATCAGTAACAGTTGGTAGAACATAATCAGTTTTGACACCTTCATTTCGTATAAAAAACCATCATCAGTAACATTTGGCACATGTTCATTATGGGTACAAGGTTTTTGTGTTGTCGTGTACAAACTGACATTCATTGGTGTCGATGTTAGCATGGTTTGCAGGTACATAAGGCGCAGACCTTCCCTTTCCATGATTTGTCCAAATCAAGTAATCCTTCATAAATCCTTGACGGATTAGATGAGAAATAATTGCTTATGCAGCATCAAACACAAGAGATTTTCACATGCGACCCAGTACTCACATGTGATAACATTCACATGCGATATCATATGGAGACTTTCAGGTTTGTGAGCAACGTACGTGATGATGTATTCGAAACTTTTTCAAATTTTTACCATGATATACACACATGAAATCATGACACCTGCACAAGTTTCATGATTTTTGGATTTCGTTTGCATTTTATATAATTAAAAAATCACTCGCACCCAAATTGGCAACGTTGCCCCATGAACACGTTGATCGAAATTTCGAGACAGGTCCTGGATTTAGCCATCATTTACAGTAACAAACAAGGATAACACTTTTAGAACGAATGAAATCTATTATTTCAAGAAAACAAAATAAACTAAGAAAATATACCAAAATGCAATAAAAAGGTTCCAAATTTGAACATGTTGTTTGCCATAGTTCACTAAACATTCACAAAAAATTAGGAGTCAAAAAATAAATAAAAAATAGTTTGCCGAGTGCCTAGGGTTGGCACTCGGCAAACGTTATTTCAATTTTTTTTAATCTTTGTCGAGTGCCCGCGTTCTGGCACTCGGCAAAGCCACGACCCAGAAGGAAAAAAGACCGGCCCACAGGCCGGTCTGTCTCTCACTCTCTCGCTCTCACTCTCCCACAGCCGCCGCGCCACCTCTTCGCCGCTGCGCCGCTGCTCCGCGCCCACCCTACACCGCCCCACGTCCGCCCTCACGCCCCGCGCAAGCCGCGTCGACCGCGGCCGTCGCCGCCGCATGCCGCGCCCGCGCCCCCTCCCCACGGCCGGAGCCTGCCTCCCCATGACCCTCTCTCCCCCGCCGGCACCCACTAAAGAGGAGAAGAGAGGAGACCGACACGGGAGAAGGAAGGAGAAGGGGAGAAGAGAGTAGGAGGAAAAGAAGAGGAGAAGAACCCACCGTCGTCCCTCACGCCGATGCAGTCATCCACGCCGCCATCGCCGTTCTCAACGGAAAGGTATATGTTAGTATTATTTAGTAGTTAGTAGATAGTAGTGTTAGTGTTAGTGTTAGTCGTAGTAGTGTTAGTGTTAGTGTTAGTATAATAGTTAATAGTTGTAATAGTTAGTAGACTTAGTATAGTGTTAGTAGTAGTTAGTAGAATTAGTAGTAGTAGTGTTAGTGTTAGTGGTAGTAGTGTTAGTGTTAGTGTTAGTAGTGTTAGTGTTAGTAGTGTTAGTATTTAGTAGAAGTGTTAGTAGTATTTAATATGTAGTAGTTGTTAGTGAGTATGTATATGTGGTTGTTGGACTTCGTGCTTATGTTTGTTGGCGTTTGTGCCTATGTTTTTTGCAGGTTTGGTAACCTCCCCGTGCAGGGGAGGTGCTGTCGAAATTTTCAGTTGACACTGACCAATTGTGTTTCTTGCAGGAGGACCCGTGGGAGGGACTCGGCGACCCTGATCGACTTCGTCGATGTTCCTGGTCTGCCTGCACCGCGTCACCTCGCCACCGCACTGCCTCGTCACCGCCTTGCTAGCCTATCCTCACCGACACCTTAGGTATAGCCCCCTCCTCCTTTGCATGCATGTTTTATATGATCATGTAACCAGGTTAGGTGTCTCCCGTTCAAAAGAGATATGGTCAGAGGTATGCAAATCTTTGCATATCTGTGACCGTATCTCTTTTGGATTGTCCACGTATTTTGGACAACCCGTTGATGCGTAGATGATGTTAGTTTCCATGGTTCGCTCTAGTCTAAGATAGATTTTTGGCATCACCTCCCTATTGTTCTCTGGATACACACTCTGCCTTGCAGGACGTGTATCGGGAGAACAATGGGGAGGTGCTGCCGAAATTCTGTCTCGGATCAGAGTGGTGCATGAAAATTGACATCATCTACGCATCCACGGGTGGGATTATTACTTATCCTCGCCTATTAGACAGTAGGCACACCGAGCAGATGCATTTGCTGGTTATATTGCTCACTTACATATGTATACGCTAGAGGATGGAGAACTGTGATTAGATGTACATGGGCTACGCTGGTATGAACCCAGAGTGGATGAATAAGACTAATGCTTTCTTGGAGCATTCATTTCGCGAGGCTGCTAAAGGGTCCATTTGGATGTCGTGTCCTTGCATCAATTGTGACAACCGTGTAAGAAAGAAAAAGAAGGACGTGGGGCAAGATCTTATCAAGTATGGATTCACACTAGACTATACCTACTAGATCTAGCATGGTGAAGCCAATCGTATTAGAGAGGAGGTGGTAAGACCACGTCTCGAGGCTTTTGATGGAGATGACGGGGTAGTAGACTGGATGGATGACTTTTAGGAGGCCTTGTTTGGTGAAGTATTTGAGGAAGAGTCAGAGGAATCCGCAAAGGCATACTACGATATATCTTAGGGATGAAGAGTAACGACTACCACATATGGATTGAGCGGCTCCTTCCTATGATAACCCGGGGATACGTCCCCGAGCATGTATGGCGGGTGCTAGCAGAGTTGAGCTATTTCTTGCACCAGCTTTGTGCCATGGAGTTGTCTCGGGACGTCATTGATGACATGGAGAAAGTGGCACGTGTGTTACTATGCAAGCTAGTGGCACATGGGGCCCGTGCAGGCCCGTTGGTGCTATATGATCGAAAGATGTCTAAAGATTCTTTGGAAAAAGTGTAGAAATAAAGCCAAAATCGAAGCTTCCATGGCAGAGGCATTCATTCTGGAGGAGGTGTCAAACTTTACAACAACATACTATAAGGATAGCCTTCCCAGTGTGCACAATCCCCCACCTCGTTACAATGCCAACCTTAGCCTTTTCATCGAACCTCAGCCTTTTCAAAGGGCAACTCGAAAAGCCAAGCGCACTGGGCACCAAGACCTGAAGGAATGATGAGTGGCTCATTATCATGCATTATGTGTTGTTGAACCTTGACGAAGTGTAGACTTATGTGCAGTTGTTGACACACCGTTTTTTGGCACGTGTCAAATGAGCTAAGACTTGTGTTAATCGGCAGCCGTTTTCCATCGGCATCGGGAAGACATAGGTCAGTATTGCCGATGGGAATGTACTGTAAGAAGGCCAAGTGTGTTGCCGATGGAAGTTGGAAGTTTCGGATGTTGCCGATGGGAGTTGAATGGCTGTCACCAGAACTGTAGAGGCCGATTGCCGATGTTGCCGATGCTGATTGCCGATGAAGAGATGATGCCGACAGGCATGGAGTGCCGAGGGACACAGGGTGATGTGGCAGTTGACGCCAGCAGAAGATGGCTGGTGGCGAAAGAAGGAAATAGCGGATTGAAGCGGTTTGCCGATGGAAAGTTTTCATCGAAGCAAAGATAAGGAAACTGGAGACTTTATACCAGTATTATTATGGTAGTTTGAGTCCGACTCTTGCACGAGTCGTTTGTTTTCCTTTAAAATAGGCGTGTTTGTTTAGGAAAATAATATTGTTATTTTAGGTCCGACTCCTGCACGAGTCAGTTTCCTTAAAGTTAGGAGTTTGTTTTAGGAAAGGTACCGGTCGTGTCTCTGTGCAACTCTCCATGTGGGAGTATAAATATGTGCCCAAGGGCTGCATGTAAGAATATCAAACATATAAAAACAAATCAATTTACTCTTATTCTACTTTTACTGCAATTTACCCTTTTTGCATTAGTCTTAGTTTACCTACGAGTTCTTCAAGCTTCGACGGGCTGCGTCACCTTGATCTCCGTCAAATCCTTGTAAGTTCCGCGTGGGAGTATCTCTGAGCTTTGACATCCGGGCGCATCGTTGTTGTCTCGTTCCGCTCTGCTCTAGTTATCCTGATCAAGTCCCAATCTTGGCATCCGGGCGTATCGCCGTTGTCTTGATTGAATCTTGTTCTAGTTATCGTCCTTGTCGATTAATTGGTCAAATCGACTGGCACGCCTTGGATATCGAATTTCGGGTATAAGCCCGAGGTGTTCGCAGATCCTAACGCTTTTTGTGTCAATAGTAGTAAGATCTCAATGAGCTTGTTACATACATCGTCACTATCCTCCTTGTATCCAACCTCCTTGTCTCTTGCATTTTTAGGGAATTTCTAAATATATATTGGAGAAGGTGTAGGGCTCCTTTCCCTCAAGAAGAAGAGAGCCTTCTCAAAGATGGTGTGCCCGATTTCATTTCCTAGTTCGATATAAAGGTACCTGGTTGAATCTTTGACATCTCACTTTGCTCCTACGAGAGAGTAATGTAACGATCTATCCGGCCTCACCTTGTAGGCTCACAAACATAGGGAAATGAATGTTGAGTTGAAAGGGATCGCCAAAGGCCTATAAGGTCAAGACATTCAACATTTATGATGTGAATGGCTATCGATTTCACTCAAGAAACTATGAGCAGAGTCGGCCCAATCGGAAAACCACAAATACCGGAGTTTGTACGCCCGACACCGATGAGCGCGACTACTATGACATAGTAGAAGAAATATACTAGCTCAATTTTGAGTGTCGCAAAGGTCCTAATCCAGTCGTATTCAAATTCCATTGGTTCGATCCTAATGTCACGAGAACAACTCCTGAGATTGGACAAGTCAAAATTTTGACAAGATTCTATCTATCAAGGAGAGGATGTCTATATTGTGGCTCAAGAGGCCACGGAAGTCTATTACCTCTCATGGGCGTGCCAAAAAGACCCCAATCTTATAGGTTGGCACCTTGTGCAGTTGGTATCGCTGCACGGTAAATTGCATGTCCCAAACAATGAGGACTACAACTTTCACCCAAACGCACACAGGAGTTCTATCAATCAGAGGGGCTAGAAGGGAGGTTTGACATAAACATGTTTTCGCTGATGGGCATGAAAGTAGACAAAGACATTGATCGGGACGATGGAGATGAGGACGAGGGAGAAGAGGTGCAAGATGTGCACGACTTACAAATGCTTGAGCAATTACCGTTAGGCGGTGGCAATGATGACAACGATGGAGATGAGGAAGAGGGAGAAGAGGTGCAATATGACAATATTGATAGTGATGATGACACCTATGATCCAGCCGCTACCGATCTTGAAGAATATTTCTAATTCATGTAATACTATATTATTATTATTCTTATTATTGCAATTACGTTTGGTTCATTTTGCATCTCTTTATAAGTATTTATAATTAACTATGATAATTGGTTTACTCTTTGAAATTACAGGCACTCGACAAAATGCCTGGCGGATGGCCTACACGTCGTTCAGTCAACTCCCTCTACATGACGCAACCCGAGGAGCCCAAGGAGCCCGTGGAGGTTCCGTAGGAGATGAGACCTCACGGCCGCCCCCACGGCTGGGGCGGCCATGCGAGCCTGATCATGCAGTCGGCTCCCCACACCGGCGGTGGACGAGGACCACCAGGCGATGGACGAGGATGACCAGGCGGCAGGGCTCCACATAGGCGGCAGTGACGCCCCAGAGCAGGAGGTAGGAGGGGGCTCCACACAGGTGTCAGTAGGAGGGGGTTCCACTTGCACTCCTAGCTCTGCCACGTCGGCAGTCTACTTGTGCGGGCCCGCAAAGCTCCCGGCGTGCCTGATCCTACCTCACCACCACCCGTTGATTCGACCCGTGGGCGACGAGTAAGTATTATTTCAGTACTGTTTCATATGAAATATTGAAAATCGAACTAGAGACTAACATTTTTTGTTAATGACTCTTGCAGCAACTGGGAAGTTGTGTCCGGAAAAGGCCGTCACATCAATGGCATTCTTGGCCTTTTGATTCGGCAGCACTACCCTAGCTTGGTCGTCTACAATGGGGTGACGACGTCGCCCTAGACGTGGGCCCACTTCTACACCGCCGAGGACAGGGAGCACGTAACCGTTGCGGCGCGGATCAAGGCCGAGTTCTGGGTGAGTCTTCATCGCACTAATTTTGTCAAAACTATGCATTCATTGGTCATTCTTGATATAATGAAATGATACATGATGTCTGTATGCAGGACTTCTACAGGTGCGAGGCAGGGTTTGAGGACAAGGCATCACAAGTACAAGACAAGGTCTGCAAGGCTCGACTCACGGACCTGTATTACGAGACATGGCTCTAGTGTATCATCAATTACTAATACAACGTCCTTGGCTAGGTCGTGAGGAAGAGCGAGGCCAGGACCATGACGCTCACTAGGGAGCAGTACCAATCGGTAAGTATGAAACATCAATACTACCACCCTACATGAATAGCTAGGCTTTATTTCATCTTCTAACATATCAATAACTTTATGACATGTCGCGATGTCCTGATTGGTGTGCCATACACCGCCTCTGCTGAGATGGTATTGTGGAAAGGTTCCTCTTAGCTGAGTGGATGGAGAAGAGTCAGATCAGTCGGGAATGCCGCCTGTAGATGAGTGGAATCGCACACCACCAGGGCAACCGGAGCCTCCCAGCGTACGCTCAGAGCTAGGTAATCTTCTTTGTGTTTTCATCTTTATTTATTTATTCTAACGTTAATTCTCATTACTTCTAATCAACATTATATTTTCCTCACATTCCTGGTCGCACCAAGGTCAGGAATGCAATGACTTCATGGTGTTTAGCCTGTCACACAAGGGCAAGGCGATGGAATCCAACAACACCTACAACCCAGCGCACAGGCCCGAGCTGTACACCAACCCTAGCGCCCACAGAAAGGTTACCGAGTACATCTCAGCGGCTCGCGAGCGCTATGGGGAGGACTTCAATCCGGCCACCCAGCCCTTGGACCCAGATCTCCTGATGAGGCTAGGAGGAGGGAAGCAGCACGACTGCTACTGGATTGTGAAAAGCGCGGTCAACTCCACCTCTGTTCCCAACTTTACAGAGATTCGAGCAATGAGCGCGAGCTCCTCCCTCCACATATGCCCTCAGCAGCTGAGCTCACAGCAGCAGATCTCAGAACTCATGGTTAGTACTCATTCATTGCTTTTACAAATCTACCTTGCCTTTGCATTGTTTAAATATTGTGGGTGGGCTGTTGCAGACCAACATGCGGAGGTTGGAGGCAACGTAGGAGGCCCATCGGCTGGAGATGGAGGCTCTACAAGCCCAGAGGGCGGCCGAGGAGCAGAGGATGCGGGACATGTTCAACTTCATGTCGAGCCTTTAGGCATTGCCAGGTGTGGTCGTGCCCGAGTCGCTTCTCCGTCCAGTTGTGGCTCCTCCTCCTTTCGGGACTCCAGTCAGTATGTCTGGTTGTTTATTCCTTTAGCTTGTGCGTCCCTCCTATAGATACTCATGAATTGACTTCTTCTTTGTGCAGCCATAGTCTATGAGTTCGAACCCGACAGTTCAAGGTGGTGGTCCTTCTCCACAGCAGGGGGTGGCCAACTGACCCTCCTCCACAGCCTGGGTTGCAAGATGGCTCTTCTTCACAGCCTGGCTGGCCAGGATGGCAGTAGATACCGTTGATTTGTCTATTTTCATATTCCTCGGACATGTATTGGACTTAGACTTGTGTTCGACTTAGATTTGTGGCATATTCATAGCTATGTGATGGATTGTGGACTCTATGTGATGGATTTATGGACGATATATGTGTATGTGATGCATTATGAACGATATATGTGTTTATGATGAATTTATGGATGCTATATGTGTATGATGGATTGTGAATGCTGGATGTGATTATATATATATATACATATATATATATATATGATTTGAATGATGGATGTGATATATATGTGATTTGAATGGTGAATGTGATATATATTTATTTATTATGTCACTGTTTTGTTGGAAAGAAAAAAACAAAAAATAGCATTTTTTAAGCTTTGCCGAGTGTGGCACTCGGCAAAAAGCTCTTTGCCGACTGCAGCTACCATTGCACTCGGCAAATATGATGACCAGAGCACCATTTTTCAGCCTGGTTCCCAGATTTGTCGAGTGCAATGGTAAATGCACTCGGCAAAGAATTATTTATAAAAAATAAAAAAAATTCTTTGCCGAGTGTCAGTCGCCAGACCGTCAGCAAACTTTTTTACAAAAATAAATAAAAATAATAATTTTTTTTGCTGAGTGTCAGCCACGTCAGCACTCGGTAAAGACGCCATCAAGATTGACGTGCAAATTTATTTTGTCGAGTGGCCGAAATCTACACTCAAATTAGAATTGTATGCTGACTTGGTCTTTGCCGAGTACGATTTACCGGGTGCGGCACTCGGTAAACCGTTTGCCTGAGTGCAACAGCAAAATCCTGTAGTGATTCATGAAAGTGGAAAAATATGATCCCAAAAAACTATATTTATATTGGATGCAATCAGGTCGACATCACATGAGCCATTATTATTGGGACAGAGTAATGCAAGTCGTTGCATGCAAGTTGCTCGTGCGGAGGTTTATAATGCTAATAATATATATAATGGTGTCATTTGCATCCTTGCCAGATTATTTTATTATTTCTATCTTTGCGTGAGTTACTTGCAGCTGTTATTTTATTTATTTAGCAAGTCTTTGATTTCATGCTGCTGCTAGTTTATTGTTTCTATCTATCCGACACGTTATGGTGCTTGCGTGCGCCAGCGTTGGTTGAACCAGATGGTCGACTCTCAAGCTCAGTCCCCTTCTTTGCACACACACGTTATGGTGCTTGCGTGTTGGTTGCTAGATTTTGACATAAAAAGATTTCAAGAGTAGATAGCAGCTCTTATTCTGGACGAGATAGTGTATAGGAAAGAATCACTAACCATTGTGAAGAGTAAGACCTTCAAGAAGAACTACGGAAAAGACCGTCTCGAAAGGCTATTGTAATGCGACATTTAATTCAATACTTTAAGTTTTGGTTCGATGCTTTGTAATAATAATTATAAATGTGTGATTGGTTTGTATTGTCGTTGTTCCACAACCACCTTCAATTCACATCGATATCAAATGGTTCGATAGCAAACACCTCTACGACCTCCCACCCCACCACCTCTACCATAAACCCTAAACCCTATACTCCAAATGAAAATAAAACAATTAATAAAATGCAATTTTAAAAAATAATATCATTGTCGGTTCAATTAAAACCGACAGTGATGACTCAAGTATCACTGTCGGTTGGTGAAACAAACCGGCAGTGAAGGCTCAAGCATCACTGCCGGTTGGTAACACGAACCGGCAGTGATGCTTGTACCACCATTGCCGGTTTGGCATAACCGGCAGTGATGTCATGAGTTCATCACTGCCGAAATGGTTGTGCCGGTTCAAAAACCGTTACTAAAGGGGGGTTTTGAATCGGCACTGATTTCTGTTTCTGTAGTAGTGTGTGAGCTATTAGCCCAGGTGAGATATCCCATGTAATAGATTAGATGGGAATTTTCTTGTGGAGTTACACCTTGTGGAGCTACCGCTGGTGAAACCCTACATGAGTTATTGATCTTGAGTTGCTACGGCTCGAGTGCGCCGCATGGAATTCTCAGAGCTCGCCACCTTCTGATCGTGTTCCTCGGAAGCATATGTGGAAGAATTGCTATGCTCAGATTTCATCTACTGTGTAAGCTGACCCGGCCCTTTGTATGACCGCTACTGCTCATATTTGATGATTTATCGGAGAGATTGTTTAATCCCCTCGGATTATCTGCTTTGTTGATACCATTGCCGAGAGATTTATGGACCTTGTCTATTGTTTGTTCCATCTATTGTTGTGCATTGAGATTGAGATTGCTTTGAAACTTGATGATCCCGAGTCATACTGCAATTGCCACTACAACACTATTGGACGATTATATTAAATTCCGAACTTTTGACCAACTGAGACACGTCAGGAGAGGCCAACAGCTATTGGGTTGTTTATTTTGCCATGCACTATTATTACAATTCTATTAATAATCACGGAATATGGAATATTGAATTGCACCTGATATATTTAAATACATAGTTTTCCTACGGTTATTTGATTGAGATCAATTCTGAGATTAATTGTGCTTGCTTTTGCACCATGACGGATTAGACACATTCTTGGACATCATATATAGGTGCGTCCTTATAAAGAACCCAAGGAACGGTAAGCCCCCATCTCAACCTAGCTATAATTCTAACCATGAATGTTGTATGATCAATTAAGCATAAAGTTCTCTATGCTAGGAAATTTGCTCTGATTCATAAACATGATTATATTGATAAATAGAGGACAAGAACATAATGGATACAAATATATTTCTAGTTCCAAAAGTTGCCAAGATATCAAGCCTCTTACAAAGCTTTTCCTTACTCCAACTAACTACTAAAAGGATAAAGTTCAAACGTGGAGAGAGTAGAGCTTGAATGTGTGGTGTGTGTCCTTGCGAGAGCTCTCCCCTCTTAGAGCAAGTACAATAATTGGCTTATAGCCAAGCAGTTAGCATTTTTTATGATGTGAAAGAGAGAAGTAACACTACTCTAGAAAATCATATCAGTGCCGGTTCAAAACCCTCCTTCAGTAGCGGTTTTTGAACCGGCACAACCATTTCGGCAGTGATGAACCCATGACATCACTGCCGGTTATGCCAAACCGGCAGCGATGCTTGATCCATCACTGCCGATTTGTGTGCCCAACCAACAGTGTAGGGTGATATATCACTGTCGGTTTTATTTGAACCGGCAGTAATATTATTTTTATAATTTGCAGTAATAAATGAACCATTTGATATCGATGTGAAAGTGTCAATCTTATTAAAAAAACCATCAACATTTAGATTACAAAAACCATCAACATTTATATTACAGAAATTCATAGAAGTGCCAATCTTATTGTACAATACAATAGTTCAACGATTTAGTACTACCAATTCGGAGAAGTGTAAGTCACCTATCTTGTAACCAAAAACCACATCGATAAACAACAACGTATTAAATAGTGCACTCTCAGTTGCTTCACACTTACGAGCACATGGTGTACTAACAATGGTTAACGGTGGTCGAGTAGCTGGTGGGTCTCTCTTCTTAGTCGCAACCAACTTTGCTTGAAATCCTGCAGTAGTTAGTGTTGCCTCTTCATCAGCATATTGTCAGTTATAACCCAATGCATCCATTACTTCGTTCAGAATGGCTTCAAAACTACACCCTACGTAGGTCATGTCATACTCTTCTACCTATAAGTATAAGGTTAATTATGAGAGCAATATTGACAACATATAACAACAAATCTAGGTATAAGCTATGAGTCTTAAACTTACCATTGGTGAGTTCTGAGCCATTCGTGCACAGAAACCCTGAAGATCATGATATATGTTGTGATTAATAGCTTCAATCTTCATTGATGAAGAGCGTGACAGCATAAGCAAAGACAACATACTTAATAGCAAGACCACGCTGGGGTGTCTGTATTCCCACCTCTGAGATTTCTAACATATTGCGCCCGCCAACACCACTGCAGCCACGACCACTACCACGACCATGACCATGACCCATCCTAACCGCAATTGAAAATAAAATACGACATTGGAGTTGTGGACCATTGTTTATACGATTAATCTGAACATTCACATTGTCAACCCCAAAATAGGCAAGTGTTCCTTTAAGCCAATGTATTGGATTAATCATCTACAGTACATATAAGACATGTTAATTAACTTGGATGATCTAGTCATACATATGAAACATATTTTGATTAACTTACTATGTTTGGAAAATTCCGCAGTACTACCGGCAATACCGGATCGAAACCCATCCAAGTACAATAACCATTCCAACCAATTTCTTCCGGTGGTGGGAGATTACGACATCCAGTCATCTATATATTAAATCACATATACTCAGATTATATTTCATGGAGCATCTATCTCTCTATCTATCTTTGCGTACCTATCTATCTATTATCTATATTAAATTTTATATCACATATCAAATAACATATACTAATATTATCTATCCCTCTCTATCTATCTATCTCTCTATCTATCTTTCTCTACATATCTATCTATTATCTATATTAAATTTCATATCACATATCAAATAACATATACTAATATTATCCATCCCTCTCTATCTATCTCTCTATCTATCTATCTCTCTATCTATCTTTCTCTACATATCTATCTATTATCTATGTTAAATTTTATATCACATATCAAATAACACATACTAAGATTATCTATCTTTCTCTATCTATCACATATCAAATAACATCTCAAATAGGCATTTCGTCGAACACCATGGTACCGTGGAGGGAGGTGGACGGAGGTCCGCGGTGCTTGGCGTCGTGGAGGGAGGTCCGCGGTGCTTGGCGTCGTGGCGAGGACGCTGATGTGGAGTGTCGTCCACCTGCCTGCTGCGTGCTATGGCGGCGGCGGCGTGGGCGGCGGCATCGAGCGGCAGCGGCATGCTGCGGCGGTGGCATGCTGCGGTGACGGCGTCGTGGGCGGCGGTGTGGACGGCGGTGGCGGCGGCTGAGTGGGCACGGGCGCGCGTCTGAATATTTCGTAGCGCGCCAGTGCCTACTTAAATACAAACCCTGTTGTATCACTGCCGGTTCAAGCCACGAAACGGCAGTGAAACAACACATCACTGTCGGTTCGTGGCTTGAATCGGTAGTGATACGGTAGATGAAAGGTCTAGATATGGCTAGAGGGGGTGAATAGCCTATTAAAACTTCTACAACAACACTTAGGCAAACTTGTTAGAATAAAACATGGCGTAAAGCAAGTTTGCACTAGCACTACTGGAGTCGGCAAGCCACCTAATACAATTCAAGTTACTAGCAAGAGATAAACTATATCACACAACAAGGCTAGCTAACTAGAAAGCTCTAACAAGCTACACAAGCCTAGAGAGCTAAGATACTCTACTTTGCGGGAAAGTAAGAATGTAAATACAAAGCTAGAGTTAGAAAGGTTATACCACCGCGAAGATAATGTCAATGAGATAACCAATCAATCACAATATGAATCCTTGGACAAAGACTGTGACACAAGATTTTTTACCGAGGTTCACTTGTTTGCCAACAAGCTAGTCCTCGTTGTAGCGATACACCTACTTGGAGGTTCACTCGCTAATTGGCATCACACGCCAAACCCGTCACCGGGTGCCGCAAAACCAACACAAGATAGGGATCCACAAGCAACAAGCAATCCACTAGAGATACCTTTTGCGAACTCCTGCCGGGAAGGTTCAAGAACCCCTCACAATCCACCGATCGAAGCCGGAGACAATCACCTTCCTCTGCTCAATGATCCTCGTCGCTCCAAGCCGTCTAGGAGGTGGCAACCTCCAAGAATAACAAGAGCTTCTGCGAAGACGACGATCACCAAGTGCCACTAGTATGCAATCAATCAAGCAATGCACTTGGTTCACTCAATCTCTCATGAAATTAGCAAGTGTATCAAAGAGATGAGTGGTGGAGGCTCTCACAAATGAGCACTAGTGTGTGAGTGATGAAAATGTGCAAGAGAGCTGCCCCAAAGGTCAGCCAAGCCACTTATATAGCCCACACTCAAACACTAGCCATTTTTCCCCTCAAACTGAGCCTATGCGCGTCCTCCAGATGCTAGCAACAGTGAGGGTCCAGACCACCAACAGCGTTCGGGCACCCCTCAACCGAGCACTCAACTCCTCTGTTTGATACTCCAGACACGGCCTCCGGATGCGCGCAACACGCCCTCCGGACTAATGGCCACGTGTCTGGTTAACCTGCCGTTTGAACGACACTCTTCTTGCGCGCACCACAGCTCGCCACGTGGCTCCGGACGCGACCAACAGTGGCACTCCGGACCAACACCATTCACCGTCCGGACCCCAGCAGAGAGGGTCCAGAGAGCAACTTTCCTCCGGACGCTTGTCCGGAGTCTCCTATCCGGACATGCGACAGCGTCTAGACCCCTTGTCTAGAGAACAACAGAGAGTGCCAAACCCTGAACCCTGCGTCCGGAGCCTAGCATCCGGACCACTACTCATAGCAAAGACTGCTTAGGGTATGCGTCCGAACGCATACGTGAAAGTCCGGACACATCCCAACCCTAGCGTCTGGACCTCCAAACTTGGTCCAAACTACTTCCAACTTTCTTCCAAGCTTCCATGGGCTGACACTAAGTGGTTCAAGCACTTGTTTATGTGTGTTAGCTTTTAGTTCACAATTTTCTTCGAATTAGTTGGTTGTTTCGCTAGTTCAATTGATTTTATATGCAATGCAATGAACCTAGTGGCACATGATAACCGTAATCAAACACGAGAGCTCCCTCCTTGATAGTACGCCTATCTATCCTAAATGTGATCACACCCTCTATGGTGCCTTGATCACCAAACCAAAAATGGATTCCTATTTCACCTTTGCCTTGAATCCCTTTTCAATTTCCTCCACCATGCTAGAGCTTATGAAATCCACATCTTGATACATCTTGCTCCATCACCTGGCATGTACCAACCTATCTCATGATTCACACTTAGAGATCCAGGGTTAATACTTAGGTAGGTTTCATCAATTACTCAAAACCAAACACATGGGGCTCTCAATCTCCCCCGTTTTGGTAATTGATGACAACCTTTCCATAAAGATATGAAATATAATCAATTTGAGCTTGAGTTGCTTGTCCAAGCATTTTGATCAAAGATTTTAAATTTTGGACAAGTCACACAAATTCGGTTTGGTAGTTATTAGCTCCCCCTACATATGTGCTTCTAGAGTTTGGTTCAAGTTTGGCACATATGCATAGATAGACAATGTAGGAGAGTAAATAGCTACCAAATGATGCTAATGTTTAAGAGTAGACCTTTGAAGCATGATACCATCGGAGTGCAGAATTTGAATCACCCTTAGCACCATGACAAGCTAGATATCAAGTAAACACTAGAAACCCCGTGAGATCAAAATTGAAAGCAAGGTTTCTAGATACAACTTGAAAGGCACACACATCTAGCCTACCATCCTATGCACGCTAGTTGATCAATCATCATTCATTTTGTATCACTAGCAATCACCACACAAGCATAGATATTTGAATTTAAGTACTTGTGCAACAATACATATGACATACGAGGATGCAAGCATTCAAATGCAACAATAGTGTTCATGAGCTTTCTCCCCCTACTTATGTGTTCTTTTTCAAAATTGATTTTTTATTTTCTCCTTTTTATCTTTCAATTTTTCCCCCTTAAGAATTTCTCCCCTTTTGGTCAACTTTTATATCTTTCCATAAATTCTCCCCCTTTGTCATCAATTGACAGAAAAGGTGGGACCAATTATAGATATTCAAGTTTTACTCCCCCTTAGTGTGAGATAGGGTGAAAGATTTTTCAACTTTGGTTTGAACTAAGCTACTTGCCCAAGAGATTTAATTCGGTTTAAAACCATAGGCAAGCTTGTTCACACATGCTAAGATGGTTATCTTGCCTATGTTGAATTAAACACTTGAGTTCATAGACATAGATCAAACACTAGGATTGCAAGCCCATCAATATATCATATGCTACCACTAGATCATATCAAGTCATAGAAGCAATAGTGGCACCATATAAACATCAAAAACGTTTTGATTTTCATGAATGAGCCTAGAAGCATGAGTGATTTTTATATGCTCTACACAAGTCCTAGCAAAGTATGCATGAATGCTCTCAAATCAACTTGTACCTTGCTTTGTTGGAGTAGGGGCATGTCATATAAGTGGGGGTGTATCAACTCATGTTGGAGAAATCAAGTATATTCAACTCATTCCTTATCTTGCAAAACCTCTTTTCATCTAGTGGCTTGGTAAAGATGTCGGCCAATTGATCTTCGGTGCCCACACTTTCTATTGAAATGTCCCCTTTCAATTGATGATCTCTAATGAAATGGTGGCGGACATCAATATGCTTTGTTCTTGCATGTTGGACCGGGTTGTTGGTTAGCTTGATTGCACTTATTGTCACATAGCAATGGCACCTTCTTGAATTTGACTCCAAAGTCATTCAAAGTTGCTTTCATCCAAAGTATTTGTGCACAACAACTCACCGCACTAATATATTCGGCTTCAGCGGCAGAGAGTGCCACACTATTTTGCTTCTTTGATGACCATGAGACAAGAGATCTTCCAAGCAATTGACATGTGCCCGATGTGCTCTTTCTTTCTATCTTGCAACCGCATAATCCGAGTCAAAGTATCCAATTAACTCAAAGTTTGATCCTTTAGGATACCACAACCCAACATTTGGTGTATGCTTCAAATATCTCAATATCCTCTTTATGGCCTTCAAATGAATCTCTCTTGGAGAAGCTTGGAACCTTGCACACATGCATACAATAAACATGACATCCAGTCTTGATGCGGTCACATAGAGTAGGCTACCAATCATTGATCTATATAGCTTTTGATCTACCATGTTGCCACTAGCATCACTATCCAAGTTTTCATTTGTTCCCATTGGTGTGCTAATTAACTTTGCTTCATCTAGATTGAACTTCTTGAGCATGTCCTTGATATACTTGCCTTGACTTACAAATGTGCCATTCTTCATTTGCTTGACTTGAAGACCAAGGAAGTAACTAAGTTCACCAAGCATGGACATCTCAAACTCTTTTGCTATCATGTTGCAAAATTGTTCACAAAAGTCTTGATTGGTTGATCCAAAGATAATGTCATCCACATAGATTTGCAACACAAACAAGTCCTTGCCAATCTTCTTGGTGAAGAGGGTATTATCAACTTTGCCCATAATGAATCCCTTAGAGAGGAGAAAATCTCTCAACCTCTCATACCATGCTCTAGGTGCTTGCTTCAAGCCATATAATGCCTTTCTTAGCTTGTACACATGGTTGGGTTTCTTGTCATCTTCAAAACTGGGTGGTTATTCAAAAAATACCAATTCATTGATGTACCCATTGAGAAATGCACTCTTCACATCCATTTGATAGAGCTTGATGTTGTGAGCACAAGCATAAGCCAATAGAATCCTTATTGCTTCTAGCCTTGCCACCAGTGCATATGTTTCTCCAAAGTCAATACCCTCTACTTGAGTGTACCCTTGTGCAACTAGTCTTGCTTTGTTTCTCACCACTATGCCATCTTGATCTTGTTTGTTATGAAAGACCCATCTTGTGCCAAAAATATTATGGTTCTTTGGTCTCTCAACTAGCTCCCAAACTTGATTTCTAGTGAAGTTGTTGAGCTCTTCATGCATAGCATTCACCCAATCAATATCTTGCAAAGATTCTTCAATCTTGGTAGGCTCAATAGATGATACAAATGAGTAATGTTCACAAAATGAAGCCAATCTTGATCTTGTTTGCACACCTCTTGTGATATCTCCAATAATGTGATCTAATGGACAATCCCTTGCAATAGATGTAGGTTGGAGTGTTGGAAGTTGATTGCTTGTACTTGGTTGGTCATTGGATGGAGATGATGAACTAGCCTCTTGTTGATCTTGAGTTGGAGAGGATGAACTAGCTTGATTGTCATTGGATTGCTCATTGGATGGAGCATGCACTAGATAGTCATTGTCTTGCTCTTCATCCACTTGCCTCGGCCTAATGTCCCCAATGTCCATGTTCTTCATTGCATTAGCCAATGGTTCACCTCTCACATCATCATGATTGTCATTTTCATCTTGAGAGCCATTTGTTTCATCAAACTCCACATCATGCACTTCCTCAACTATTCCATGAGTAAGATTCCATACTCTATATGCTTTGCTTGTAGTTGAGTCACCAAGTAGGAAACCTTCATCACATTTCTTCTCAAATTTGCTCAATCTTGCACCTTTCTTCAAGATATAGCACTTGCAACCAAACACTCTAAAGTATGCAATATTTGGCTTTCTTCCATTCAATAGCTCATAAGGTGTCTTCTCAAGCATCTTGTGGCAATAGAGTCGGTTGCTATAGTAGCAAGCTGTGTTGATAGCTTCGGCCCAAAAAGAGTCACTCACATTATATTCGCTAAGCATAGATCTTGCCATGTCAATGAGTGTCCTATTCTTCCTCTCAACAAGCCCATTTGATTGAGGTGTATACTTGGCCGATAATTGATGTTTGATTCCATATTTATCACATAGCTCATCAACTCTTGTATTCTTGAACTCACTACCATTGTCACTTCTCACTTTCTTGATAGTTATTTCAAATTGATTTTGGCATCTCTTGACAAAGACCGTGAATGTATAAAATGTATCACTCTTGTCACTCAAGAAGAATACCCATGTATATCTAGTGAAGTCATCAACTATCACAAAGCTATATTTATTTCCTCCAATACTTGTGTAGGCGGTTGGTCCAAACAAATCCATATGCAAGAGCTCAAATAGTTTGCATGTACTCATCATGCTCTTGGTAGGGTGAGTGTTTCCAACTTGTTTGCCGGCTTGACAAGAGCTACATAGCTTATCCTTTTCAAATAGCACATCCTTCAAGCCTCTAACTAGATCATGCTTGACAAGTTTGTTCAATTGCCTCATACCAACATGACCAAGCCTTCTATGCCATAACCAACCCATGCTAGATTTGGATAGCAAGCAAGTTGACAATTGAGTTTCACTAGCATTGAAATCAACCAAGTATAGATTCTCATATCTAAAGCCTTTGAATATCAAGTAAGAGCCATCTACACTTATGATCTCTACATCATCAATTCCAAAGATGCACTTGAAACCAAGATCACAAAGTTGAGCTACTAGCAACATATTGGATATGCTCATATCATTGGATATTGCAATCTTACCAAGCCCTTTGACCTTGCCTTTGCCATTTTCACCAAATGTGATAGAATCAATCCCATTGGCACTATTTGACTTGATAGAGTTGAACATTCTTGAATCTTCGGTCATATATTGAGTGCACCCACTATCAAGCACCCAATGCCTCCCTCCGGCTTTATAATTGACCTAGAAAACAATTCAATTCTTCTTAGGTACCCATACTTGCTTGGGTCCTCCAAAATTAGTGATTAAGGACTTAGGTACCCAAATAGCTTTCTTCTTTGAGCTCTCATTGGGAGTACCCATGTACTTAGCAATCACACCTTTCTTGCCCCTTGTAAGCACATAACTAGAATCAAAGCGAATAGATGCACTTGTAAATTTTATTTTGCTTAGATTTAGTTTGCAATATTGCTCATCATGCCCTACTTGCTTGCAACTTGAGCAAAAATGACCATTGCTCTTCACAAAGTGAGGCTTTGGAGTCACAAAGGCCGCCTTGCCTTTCTTGGGGGTATAGCCCAATCCCTCTTTGCAAAGGGAGAACCTTTGACTACCCAAGCACTTAAGCAAGCGAGCGTCTCCACCATAGGCATTGCCTAAGGCTAGAGTGATCTTACCAACCTCCTTCTTAAGGGTCTCATTCTCAACTATTAGTGAAGCATCACAAGTGAAGCCATCACTAGTAGAAAAGGTAGAGTTAGAAGTGCTCCAAGAAGGGTTAGTTGGGGTGATGATCATGGGTTCATAGAAAGATTCATTGATTATGTCACAAGTTATTCCCATGTTTCTTGTTGAAATATGCTCTTTCTCCTTTTGTTCAACAAGAGATGAGTGAGCTTTTTCAAGCTTAGAATGAGCTTTGCCAAGCTTCTCGTGGGCATCCTCTAGCCTCTCATGAGACCGGTTTAGCTCATCAAAGGATTGCTTGAGAGCTTGAAGCTCTTTCCGCAATGCTTTGCACTGCTTTCTCTTGATGTCAAAATGAGACTTAGCATCTTCCAACATGTCAATTAGTTCATTTTTAGTGGGTTCATCATTATCATCATCACTAGAATCACACTCATCATCGGATTATACCTTAGTGGACCGAGCCATGAAGCATGTCGATGGAGTGTCAAAGAGAGAGATCTTGTTCTTCATAGCAATGCTTGCAAGAGCCTTCTTCTTGCTTGATCTCTTCTCATCATCACTTGAGTCATCATCACTTGAGGAATCACTATCTCAAGTGACAACATATGAACCTCCCTTCTTGTTCTTCTTGAGAAACATCTTGTTCTCTTTCTTCTCCTTCTTCTCTTTCTTCTTGCCCTTCTTCTCATCTTCATTGTCACTATGATGAGGGCAATCCGCAATGAGATGGTCCTTGCTATTTCACTTGAAGCATCTTCTATCCTTCTCATTGAACTTGTGTGAGCTCTTCTTCCTTCTTGCTCTATAGCCCTTCTTCTTCATGAACATGCCAAATTTCTTGACAAATAGCGCTATTTCTTCTTCATCATCATCACTATTGCTTGAGCTTTCATCATTGCTAGATTCATCACACTTTGCTTTGCCTCTTGATGATGATGTGGCTTTGAATGCCACACTCTTCTTCTTCTCATCTTTCTTCTCATCCTTCTTCTCTTTGTTCTCTCTTATCTTGTCCTTGTCTTCTCTAAAGGTGGCATCGGTTATCACCTCACCAAGAACTTGGTTTGGTGTCATTGTGTCCAATCCACTTCTCACCAATAGAGTGACTAGCATCTCAAATCTTGAGGGAAGACTCCTCAAAAATTTGAATGAGAAGTCCTTATTCTCCACATTCTCTCCAAGTGACTTGAGGTCATTGACAAGCACCTCAAGCCTATTGAATATCTCCGGCACATTCTCATCTTCCTTCATCTTGAAGCTAGCAAATTTCTCCTTCAAGATGTATGCCTTGGCCCCCTTCATGGATTGAGTCCCTTCATATGACTCTTCTAGTTTCTTCCATGCATCATGAGCTCTCTCAATGTTCTTGATTTGCTCAAACACTTCTCTTGAGATTGCTTCATGGATAGCACTTAAAGCAATGTCATTGTTTTGGAGCTTCTCCTCCTCGGTCGTGGTGCGTGCCTTCTCATTTGCTACCTCAAACTTCTTGTCGACCACCAACAATATCTTCCTGTTGATTGATTTGATATGGGTGGTCATCAATGCCTTCCAATAGCTATAATTGGTGACATCAAACTTGGGTGGCCTCTTGGTGTTGTTGATAAGAGCCATTTTAACACCATGAGATGTTAAGCCTCAAATAGACGGTGCCCAAGCTCCGATACCACTTGAAAGGTCTAGATATGGCCAGAGGGGGGTGAATAGCCTATTAAAACTTCTACAACAACACTTAGGCAAACTTGTTAGAATAAAACACGTCGTAAAGCAAGTTTGCACTAGCACTACTAGAATCGGCAAGCCACCTAATACAATTCTAGTTACTAGCAAGAGATAAACTATATCACACAACAAGGCTAGCTAACTAGAAAGCTCTAACAAGCTACACAAGCCTTGAGAGCTAAGATACTCTACTTTGCGGGAAAGTAAGAATGTAAATACAAAGCTAGAGTTAGAAAGGTTATACCGTCGTAAAGATAATGCCAATGAGATAACCAATCAATCACAATATGAATCCTCGGAGAGAGACAACGTGACACAAGATTTTTTACCGAGGTTCACTTGTTTGCCAACAAGCTAGTCCTCGTTGCAGCGATACACCTACTTGGAGGTTCACGCGCTAATTGGCATCACATGCCAAACCCGTCATCGGGTGCCGCAAAACCAACACAAGATAGGGATCCACAAGCTACGAGCAATCCACTAGAGATACCTTTTGCGAACTCCCACGGGGAACTTTCAAGAACCCCTCACAATCCACCGATCGGAGCCGGAGACAATCACCTTCCTCCGCTCAACGATCCTCGTCGCTCCAAGCCGTCTAGGAGGTGGCAACCTCTAAGAATAACAAGAGCTTCCGCGAAGAAGACGATCACCAAGTGCCACTAGAATTGCAATCAATCAAGCAATGCACTTGGTTCACTCAATCTCTCATGAAATTAACAAGTGTATCAAAGAGATGAGTGGTGGAGGCTCCCACAAATTAGCACTAGTGTGTGAGTGATGAAAATGTGCAAGAGAGCTGCCCCAAAGGTCAGCCAAGCCACTTATATAGACCACACTCAAACACTAGCCGTTTTCCCCCTCAAAATGAGCCTCTGCTTGTTCTCCGGACGCTAGCAACAGTGAGGGTCCGTACCATCAACAGCGTCCGGACACACCTCAACCGAGCACTCAACTCCTCTATTTGATACTCCGGATGCGGCCTCCGGACGCGCGCAACGTGCCGTCCGGACCAATGGCCACGCATCTAGTCAGCCTGCCGTTTGAACGGCTCTCTTCCCGCGCGCACCACAGCTCACCACGTGGCTCTGGACGAGGCTAACAGTGGCACTCCGCACAAACACCACGCACCGTCCGGACCCCAGCAGAGAGGGTCTAGAGAGCAACTTTCCTCAGGACGTTTGTACGGAGTCTCCTATCCGAACACGCGACAGCGTCCAGACCCCTTGTCCAGAGAACAACAGAGAGCGCCAACCCCCGGACCCTGCGTCCGGAGCCTAGCGTTCGGAGAGCAGACAGCGTCCGGACCACTGCTCGCAGCAAAGACTGCTTAGGGTATGCGTCCGGACGCATACGCGAAAGTCCGGACACATCCCAACCCTAGCGTCCGGACCTCCAAACTTGGTCCAAACTACTTACAACTTTCTTCCAAGCTTCCAAGGGTTGACACTAAGTGGTTCATGCACTTGTGCACGTGTGTTAGCTTTTAGTTCACAATTTTCTTGGAATTAGTTGGTTGTTTCACTAGTTCAATTGATTTTATATGCAATCCAATGAACCTAGTGGCACATGATAACCATAATCAAACACGAGAGCTCCCTCCTTGATAGTACGGCAATCTATCCTAAATGTGATCACACTCTCTATGGTGTCTTGATCACCAAACCGAAAATGGATTCCTATTTCACCTTTGCCTTGAATCCCTTTTCAGTTTCCTCCACCATGTTAGAGCTTATGCAATCCACATCTTGATCCATCTTGCTCCATCACATGGCATGTACCAACCTATCTCATGATTCACACTTAGAGATCCAGGGTTAGTACTTAGGTAGGTTTCATCAATTACTCAAAACCAAACACATGTGTCGGTGTTATGACGCGGGGGTCAAGACCACCAACTAGTAAATTTGTATATTGCGTGCTCCCTCTCCCAGATGTGATGCAAGTAGGACACAAGATTTATCCTGGTTCGGGCAAAGAAGGACCTACGTCCAGCGGAGGAGGATGACTTGTATTATCTCACACCGAAGTGCTCGTACAGGGGGGTACAAGCTGGTTTACACGGAGTTGCTCAGAGTGAGCTGAAGCCTAAGGCTAGCAGGGCTACCCTAGGCGGTCGGTTTGTTGCTCGAGGGGTCGATCGAACAATGGGGTGTGTGGAGTGTGGGTTTCAGAGCTGAAGTCTGAGTGCGGAGTCATTTGAAAGTCCAGAGATCCAGAGAGAGATCTCCCGGGCTCCCTTTCTTCTACGTCGGCGTCCCCTTTTATAGACAAGGGAGGCCCGAGGGTACAGGGTCCTAAAATGTTGTAGCATGGGCGTCGCGTCCGCGGGATAGTGCCGGTTAAGGGACATCGAGCACTATGGCGGCGTGGCCTTCCCGTCCTTCCGACGCTCCGGGGCGTGGTGACAGTAGACTAGACATCGTGGCATGTCGCGGCACAGCAGGGTCATCCTTCCATAGACGGGCGCGTGTCCCATAGTTGAAGCGGGACGAGGCGGATGGGACGGGCCCCATACTGGAGTGGTTGGAGGTAGGGGTCGAGCCCCCCGGTCGAGGGATGGGGTCGAGACCGGGGTGGCCTTCTCGTATCCTTGAAGACGTCATCGAGGGCCGTCGAGGGCCGTCCTGTTCACGTCTCGAGGGTGCTGCTGGAGTCCGTACTCGCGACGTGGTTACAGCGGCAGCACAGTTGACGGGAGTCAGGGACATGGCGGTGAGTTGATGGATTTGACTGCGGTCGTGGGCACCCATGGTGTTAGGCGGATTCCCTTTAACCCATACCGGGAGTAGTTGGGCTGATCGAGCTTCCTGTTCGGGGTTCGTTCGTTCGACCTCTTTCCGTCAGTTGGAGTAGAGGTGGAGTCGGAGAGGTCGAGGTAGGGGCCGAGGGGTCGTTCGTTCGACCCCCAGCCCGTCATTAGGCGTCGAGGTAGAGGCGGAGGGGTCGTTCGTTCGACCCCTAGTCCGTCATTTGGCGTCGAGGTGGAGGCGGAGGGGTCGTTCGTTCGACCCCTGGTCCGTCACCCGGTGTCGAGGTAGAGGCAGAGGGGTCGTTCGTTCGACCCCCGGTCCGTCATCCGGTGTCGAGGTAGAGGCGGAGGGGTCGTTCGTTCGACCCCTGGTCCGTCATCTTTCTAGAAGCAGGCCGTCCCATGACTGGTTGCTATCGCCGATGCAGGGGGCCTTTGTGTGATGGGCCCTTGCTTGCCGATTTGAGCGGTTGGTTGATTCCTTCCTTAAAAATGGTTGCTATGTTTAAGCATTAAATTATCGAAGGGTTTAGGGTACCCCTTACCTTTGTACCCGACAGTAGCCCCCGAGCCTCTGTGCGGATGAGGAGAATCCGCATAGAGGTTTTTGGCATTGACCTGCAGAGTTAGTAGGAGATTCGATTCTCCGTGGGGTGCGCGCGAGCGCACCCCGCGGGGGTAGCCCCCGAGGCCCCAGAGGAGTGATTAAGAACTCCTCTGGGGGCTATGATATGTTTTATCGAGGGGTTTTACGGTTACCTGGAGACGTGGCGCCCTACCGAGGGGTTGATTTCGTTCGCTAGGCTATGAACATTCCTTTCCCTGAAAAGAGAGGTGCTCGACGGCGGCTGTCGAACCCTACCGAGGGCCAGCCTTTGCTCCCTCGAGCGTTACTGGAGTCACAGCGCCCCCACCGAGAGGACAACTCTGTCTGCCAGGTCATGAGTGTTTTCGACCCTCTTTCGTCGAGGGGTGTCGTGCGTAGTCGGGCCCTCGAGCCCTTGCGTGGCTAGGCCTTCACTACCTCATAGCGTCCTTCCCACGGATCCTTGCGTTCGGATTGTGGGGTGAAGAGCATCGTGCTATCCCCCGTTAGGACGAGCCTCGAAGTCCTCTGTGAGCTGGTGTCGGGCATGTGTCCATTAGAAATGGTTCCCAGTACGGGTAAAAATCCAAGTGAGAACTCGTGCCCCATTCGATAGGGGTCGATTAGCAGCCCGGAGGCGTTCTCATTAAGTAAGACCGTATGGCTTACTAAGCAAGACCGTATGGCTTACCAAGGTGCTAACTCCGTTCGATGGGAGTTGGTGGCTCGATGCCTCCCAGCGTAGGAATCCTTAGGTATTCCTTGGTTATGCCTCGGATATGTCCCAGGGGACCTCGAGAGTTCATTCTCGAGCTAGGGGCACACGCCTGGCCCCCCCGGGTCATCCCTGACTCGCATACTCGAGGGCGGCTATCGAACCCCGTTCGTGGGGCCAGCCTCCGCTCCCTCAAGATTTTAGGGGTGGACCGGAGTCCGTAACCATGGGTCCTTCCTGACCTCAGGTACTCGAGGGCGGCTGTCGAACCCTATGTAAGGGCCAGCCTTCGCTCCCTCAAGATTTGATGGATGGTTCGTCATCCGACGCTAGCCTCCGAAGGTGGAATCCTTCCCTGTGGAATGCGGAGGGGGAAAAGTGGGTAATTGTATTGAACTTGGGGACATACCTGTGCCTTTGTCAGATCTGCCCATTGGGCTCTAGTCCTCGAGGGAGGCTGTCGAACCCTGCGTAAGGGCCAGCCTTTGCCCCCTCGAGACTTGGGAGTGGACTGGAGTCGACAACCCGAGGTCCCCTCAGACCTCGGGCACTCGAGGGGGGCTATCGAGCCCGTTCGTGGGTCGGCCTTTGTCCCCTCGAGATTTTGGGGGTGGACCGTAGTCCATAACCCGAGGTCATTTCTGTCCTCGGGTACTCGAGGGTGGCTGTCGAACCCCCTTTCGAGGGCCAGCCTTCGCTGCCTCGACATTCCTTACCTCCGAAGATAACGCTTCCCGCCGCGCGCCTTTTTAGGAGATATCCGATCGGCTGCAACAATGGCAGACGCAGGGCGGAGTGCGGTGCGGGGCCCGATGATGGCACTGGACGCCTTACCCTGGAGGAATACGAGGAGGTGGTATATAGGCACATTAAATGCGGAGATTCACTTGCCTATTTGTCGGATCTGCCCGTTGGCCTCCCGGTTATAAATACCAGAGGTGAGGAGTCTGCCGCTCCTTTCTCGCATTCGCCTTCCCTGCCTCCTTCCCGCCGTTGCCTTAGACGCCCTTTGAGCCGGACTTCTGCGCATGCGAGAGAAAAGAGAGGAGAGATTGGGAACGTACCTTCCGCCCCTACACCCCATGGCCAAGTACAGCCTGCTCGGACCCGATGACTGGCTCCCATCTTCAGTGACCGCCGCGTGCCTGGGCGACCTGGTGGAGAGCGGTCTCCTCCGGCCCGTCACCTCCGTCGACCGGCCGGAGTGGCTGGTACCGCAGCCAGAGCACGCCGAGCCCAATCCGCCGGAAGGCTACGTGGTGAGCTTCGAGGTCTTCCATCGGGCGGGGCTAGGCGCCCCTCCCAGTCGTCTTCTGTGCGGGATCCTCCACCACTACGGCGTGGAGCTTCAGCACCTCGCCCCCAACGGCATCTGTCACGCGGCGGTCTTCGCCGCCGTGTGCGAAGGGTACCTCGGGATCGAGCCCCACTGGGAGTTGTGGCTACATCTGTTTGAGGCGAGCATATTCCACGCATCGGTCGGCCACGGAACCCGCAAGACGGTCAGGGCCGGGTGCTGCAGCATCGCCCTCAAGCGGGTAGACAGCTGGATCCCGGCGAAGCTTTCGTCGAGCCACTCTGGATTCCGGGGGGTTCTACATGAGGAACAACGACGACCTGCTCCCCGCCTACACTGGGAGGACGATCGACTCGAAGCCCGACCACTGGAGGTACGACGTCGAGAAGAGGAAGCAGACGTGCCTCACCCACCTGTTGGACACGATCGAGTGTCTGAAGAAGGCGGGGCTCACGACGGCGATCGTCGTGTCGTCCTTCCATCTGCGGCGGGTCGTGCCGCTGATGGCTCGACCCCTACGCCTCGACGAGATGTGCCCGGGGGTCGATCTCTCGGGGTGCCGCCTCATGGGGGACGAGCTATCCCCCGAGAGGGTGGCCCGCCACGTACGTGCCTCCTTCGCGGGCGGATTCGAGGTCACGAGCGTCGCCAGCATCCCCATGAGGCCGGACCAGGGATACGTCCAGCTGGTAAGGCTCTCTTTCTCTGTTAGTGTTCTCGTTTTTGCCTTGTTCACCTTTTTTTGCTTGCGTCCTAACTTCCTTGTGTTCCTCAGGCAAACGTTACCTTCCGAAAGTCGCTACCGCCGGTGAAGGAGGAGCAGGGCGACTCCCAGGTGAGGCGCCTTCAAGCCAAGAAGGACAAGAAGGCCAAGGATCAGGCCAAGAAGGACAAGGGCAAGAGGGCCCGAGAGAAGTAGGAGCGGGAGCAACGCCGGGCCCGGCAGAGGCGGGCCGGCCTTTCTAAGGAGGAGTCGCCCTCGGAGGAGGACGAGGAAGAGGAGGAGAGTAGTGACAGCGAGGTCGAGGAGGAGTGGAGCGAGGGGGAGGTCGAGCCGCAAGGAGCACTAGAGAAGGAACGAACGGCGCCCGAACAGCAGAGGGCGGCCGTTGGAACCGAAGGAGGAGAGGGGTCGACATCGAGGTCGGCCCCTACTGGCGAGGTCGGGCCACGGGGGGAGCGCCCCGTGGCCCCTCAAGGCGAAGTACCGCGGCATACGCGCGGGCGATCGTCGCGATCCCCGTCGGGGGTTCGATTGAGCACGCCCCCAGCGCCTGCCCGGTCGAGCGCACGGGCGCCGGGCCCGTCGGCGTAGGAGGAAACCAGCAGCGGGGCGACAGGAACGTCGTCGGCCCCTACCCCGGAGACAGCGCCGAGGGCGGCCTCGACCCCCACCGCGGACTGCGGGAGGAGTGGCTCCCGGCGCGTTCCATTCAAGCCCCCGAGCGTTTCAATGTCCGTTGGCCGGAACCCCGTCGCCCCGAAGGGGTAAGTTGCTTTTTTGCCGATCGAGGGTATTTAATATATTATTATTTTTTTGTTGCTCACGACTCGTGCTTACCATCGTGGAGCATGGGTCTCTTTTTTAGGTCGAAGCGCTCGGCGGAGGACGCGTCCCTTGCCCCGACCAAGAGGCTGAGGACGGAGGCTGCAGTCGAGGTGGCCGTCGAGGCCAGTCCCGCTGCTCCGTCCCCTTCGGCACTCACCCCCGAGGCGGCGTGGGCGGCCAGGGCCTGGGAGGCGATGGAGCGAGGGGCAGCACGGGTTGCCTCGGCACTGGCCCAAGCGGGAGAGGAGACGGGTCTGCCCGCCGGGTCATCGAGGTCCGCCGAAGTGGCGGGCGAAGCCGCGCCCGCCCACCTGTCGGAGGGAGGCGCACCCAGCGCCTCGGAAGGCGCGGGGCCCACGTCTACCGCGGTTGTGACCGAACAGGTTGAGCCTCAAGCCGCCGTAGAGGTGGAGGTGGTGGACGTGGCCTTCGCGGACATGGAGGAGACCTCAGCTCGCCCGACGCCGGGGTGGTGGCCCGAGAGCCTCGCTTCGTTTGAGGCGCGCCAGCAACGCGAGCGCGGGGGTGCCGCCGCTGCCGCACTGGAGGTGACGCCGCCGGTGGAGGAGCCCACCGCGGAGGAGGTGGCCGAGATGGTGGCCGAGCTGGTGGGCCCAGGGGAGATGGGCGCTGTGGAGGCCCCTTCATCGGAACCGGAGTCGGCTCGGCCTCGCCTCGAGGTCGGGGGGTCGTCGTCTCGAGGTAATTCGTGCTCCGACTTGATCGACCCATAGCGGATCTGCGGTGCTAGGTACTAATTGCTTTGTGTCTTTCACCGTGCAGGGTTGTTCTCCGGCCGGGACTTCCCCTGCCCGGGGGTGATGGCTTGGCGGGACCGTCAACGTCCTCGTATGGTGGCCCCGAGGCCGGGGGAGCCCAGCTCGAGGGGGCTTCCCCCTTCTTTGCTTGGGTGGAGAAGGTGGAACGCCACGGGGGTAGTGCATTCTGGGACAGGAGACCCTCGAGCTAGCCGATCCTCGAGACCCCAAGCGGATCTTCCTCACGCTCGACGACCAGGCCGAGCTCAGGACGTGGGAGCACCTGGAGGAGTTCCGGGCATGGTTCGAGCACTCGGTGCGCCTTGTTGCGGAGGTTGCTACCGTGGACATGTGTCGGGGGATGGAGGTGGGTTTCGTTCTCCCTTCGATTTTGCTTGGATTGCCTGACTGTTCTTTTCTGATGATCTTCCTTTTCATCACTGTCAGACGCTAAGGGAGAGGTCCTACGACAAGTCCCAGTTCATCCTCCGGGCGCAGGAGCAGCTCCCCGCCCCCCGTACTTCGCTGGAGAAGGCGGAGGCCGAGGCCGCCCAGGCGGCAACCGCGCGGGAGGAGGCCGAGTCCAAGGTCGCCCACGCGAGGGCCGGGGTGATGGCCGTACCAGAGGCTGCCCGGGCCGCCCAGGAGACGGCGCAGTCGAAGATCGACGACGCCCTCCAGGCGGTCATCAAGGTCGGGCAGCAGCGGGATGTTGCCCTGGAGGCCCAGTGTCAGGCGGAGCAGGAGGAGCTGGCCCGGGCAGCGGAGAGCATCCGGGGGCTCCGGAAGGACGTCGACGCCGTCTCCCGCGAACGCGACACGCTTGTCGCTGCGGAGGAGAGGGCTCTGACCCGGGTGGCCTCTCTGGGGGTGGTGGCGGCCAACCAGAAGAGAGCCCTCTATGACGCTAGCAAGGTCGTCGAGGGCCTCTAGGCTAAAGTCGGCGACCAGGCCGCCGAGCTTGTCGACGTCCGCCGCCAACTCGAGAGGACTAAGCAGGGCTACGTCACCCTAGAGGCACATGCCCAAGGTAAGTTTTTTGGAAGTGTTGGTGAATCTGCCCGGCCTCGACCCTTTTCCTGCTCTTTTGGTTTTGACCGGGTTTTGTTCTTGTTTCGGCAGAGCTCGCAGCAGACAAGGCCGGAGCCCACGAGGACCTGACCAGTCTTCAGGGCCTCCTCGGGGCAGAGGCGGGCCTTAATGAGAGGCTCGAGGGTGCCATCTCCTCCTTCTGCGACGACCTCATGGTCGAGCCGGAGACGACGGTCGAGGGCGACGCTCGAGGAGACTCCCTGCTGCGCCGCTTCTACTCCATGACGCAGGAGGTGACGGAGCACGTCCGTGCTGCGCTGCATGTGGGCGTGAAGCGGGCGCTCACGGTCGTTCGCTCGGGCTACAATTACGACCTCAGCGTTGTCGCCAGCGGGTTCGTCACCGACCTGAGGCTGACTGACGAAGAGAACGACACGAGGTGCCACGAGCTGATCGAGCTGGCCGAGGTGCCTGGAGGCGAGCTGGCGATGCTCTTCGAGCCTAAAGTGCTTCCTTCGGTGGACGGAGATGGCGCCGAGTAGCCCTAGGTCTGCGAGCCAAATCTTCCGATGTGGCCAACGCGTGATGCCCAGCTTCCCGCATTGCTTCTTGAGGACGGTGACCCCCACATTGAGCTCCCGCGCCGCCTGCTTGACCAGCACGGAGAAGAGCCAAGAGACCTGCTCGAAAGTGAGTTGATCGAGCTTGCGGAGGTGCCCGGAGGCTAGCTGGCGAAGCTCTTTGAGCCTGAAGTGCTCCCCTCGGCGGACGGAGATGGCGCCGAGTAGCCCTAGGCCTGCGAGCCAAATCTGGATAGGAAGGTCCATGTAACAGTTAGGCTTTTGTAATGATACAATGTCGAGCCCCCGAGGGCTTCTTATATCTAATGCATTTTGTTCGAGATGCGTCTTGTTATTTTTATTTCTCGAGCTCTCTCTGCTTTTCTTTGCCTGAGTCGTCGCTTGTGGACTAAGTGTTCGACACACGCTCGTATCCCTGGAAGGGGGGGAGCGAGCGGGGATACCGTAGCCCTGGGGCGTAGGAGAGTTCTTGACTCAACGACCCTTAGGGAGTTCGAGGCATCTTTACTTAGTCATGAAGCGTACTCGGGGCAAAGACCGAGAGGGAAAGCTAAGTTTCAAAAAAACGTTCGGGTTTTTAGGGGACTTAGGAGGGGGGTCCCCCCTATTAGCCCCCGAGGGAGGCTTGACTTTGCCGGAGCAGAGTCGAGGCTACCTTAGAGTTGTGAATGAATGTAGAATGTATTTCAAGAACATTTTATTCATTCATGATATGATAAGTGTACATAATGCGGGAAATGTACAAGGCGTCGAGGCCTTAGGGATAAAAACGACGTAGCTGTTCGATGTTCCACGCGTTGGTGAGGATCTCGCCCTTTTCGTTCTTCAGCTTGTAAGTGTCGGGCTTCAGCACCTCTGCCACGATGAAGGGTCCCTCCCAAGGTGGCGTCATCTTGTGACGCCCCTTGTTGCTTTGTCGGCGGCGCAGAACGAGGTCGCCGACGTCGAGGTCCATTTTGCATACGTTTTTGTTGTGGTAGCGCCGCAGCGTCTGTGGGTACTTTGCCGACTTGAAGAGGGCCACGTCTCGGGCTTCCTCGAGCTGGTCGAGGGAGTCCTCTCGGGCTGTTGTGTTGGCTTGCTCGCTGTAGGCTTTTAGTCGAGGGGACCCGTATTCGAGGTCGGTGGGGAGGACGACCTTGGACCCATAGACCAAGAAGAACGGAGAGAACCCCGTGGCTCGACTTGGTGTCGTTCGGAGACTCCATAGAACAGCGGGCAGCTCATCGACCCATCTCTTGCCGTGTCTGTTCAGCTGGTCGAAGATCCTTGGCTTGAGGCCCTGCAAAACCATACCGTTGGCGCGCTCGACCTGGCCGTTAGTTCGAGGGTGGGCGACTGCAGACCAATTCACCCTGATGTGGTGGTGGTCACAGAAGTCCAGGAACTTTTGGCCGGTGAACTGCGTGTCGTTGTCGGTGATGATGACGTTGGGGACCCCAAAGCGGTGGATGATGTCGGTGAAGGATAGCACGGCTTGTCGAGACTGGATGTTGGCGATGGGTCGAGCCTCGATCCACTTCGAGAACTTGTCTACAACCACGAGGAGGTGGGTGTGGCCGCCCTTGGTTCTTTTCAGGGGGCTGACCATGTCGAGCCCCCATACTGCGAACGGCCAGGTTATGGGTATCATCTGAAGAGCTTGGGCGGGTAGGTGGGTCTGCCTGACGTAGAATTGACATCCCTTGCAAGATCGGACGAGTCTGGTGGCGTCGGTGACGGTTGTCGGCCAGTAGAAGCCCTGTCGAAAGGCGCTTCCTCCTAGCGTTCTTGACGCCGCGTGGTGGCTGTAAGCCCCCGAGTGTAGATCCTTTAGCAATGCCCTCTCCTCCTCGAGGGTGAGGCAGCGTTGAAGGATCCGGGAAGGGCTACGTCGATATAGCTCGCGGCCATCCCCATACAAGACGTAGGTTTTGGCGTGTCGGGCTATATGGCGGGCCTCCATGCGGTCCTCTGGGAGTTCGCCCCATGTCAGATACTCGAGGTAGGGTGCGCGCCAATCCATCGGGGGGGCTGGCACTGTGGCAGCCTCGTCGATCTCCATGACTTCTTCCCTGTTCGAGGGGGGATCAGTCGAGGGGGGTGGATCGACCCCTTGCTCGAGGGTGGGAGCCCCCGAGTCTAGGTCGACGGATGGCTTGTGAAGGTCCCTCGAGAAGACGTCGGGAGGAACCGTACCTCGAGTAGACGTGATTTTGGCCAGCTCGTCGGCAGCTTCGTTGTACCGGCGGGCGGTGTGGTTGAGCTCGAGACCGTAGAATTTGTCTTCGAGCTTTTGGACCTCCTTGCAGTAGGCTTCCATCTTAGGATCGTGGCAGCTCGAATCTTTCATCACTCGATCGATCACCAACTGCGAGTCCCCCCGCGCGTTGAGGCGTCGAACCCCGAGCTCGATGGGGATGCGTAGGCCGTTGACGAGGGCCTCGTACTCAGCTACGTTGTTGGAGGCGGGGAAGTGGAGACGGATGACGTAGCGCATGTGGACACCTGAGGGTGATATGAATAGCAATCCGGTGCCTGCCCCCGTCTTCATCAATGATCCGTCGAAGTGCATGGTCCAGAGCCCGGTCTGAACTTGCGCCGGGGGTAGTTGGGTGTCGGTCCATTCTACAACGAAATCTGCCAATACCTGAGATTTGATGGCCTTCCGAGGGGCGTAGGAGAGGGTTTCCCCCATGAGCTCGACCGACCACTTGGCGATTCTTCCAGATGCCTCCCGGTTCTGGATTATCTCTCCGAGGGGAAAGATGAGACCACAGTAACTGGGTGGCCCAGGAAATAGTGCTGGAGCTTGCGCCGAGTGAGGACGATCGCGTCCAACAACTTCTGGATGTGGGGGTATCTCGTCTTGGTCTCGGAAAGCACCTCACTCACGGAGTAGACAGGCCTCTGAACCGGCAGAGCGTGTCCTTCTTCCGCCCTCTCGACCACTACGGCAGCGCTGACTACCTGGGTAGTTGCTGCGACATAGAGCAAGAGGGGCTCGGCCGGACTCAGGGGTACCAAGACAGGCAACGAGGTGAGCAAGGCTTTGAGCTTCGAGAGTGATTCCTCGGCCTCGGCGGTCCATGTGAAGTGTTCCGTTTTCTTCAGGAGGCGGTAAAGGGGTAGTGCCTTCTCTCCGAGCCTCGAGATGAACCGGCTGAGGGCAGCGAGGCACCCCGTGACCCTTTGTACAGTCTTGAGGTCGTTGATCGGGCCCATCCTTGTGATTGCGGTTACCTTCTCGGGATTGGCCTCGATCCCGCGTTGGGAAACTATGTACCCTAGGAGCATGCCTCGGGGAACTCCGAAGACACACTTCTCAGGGTTTAGTTTTATGCGGTTTACCCGGAGGCACCCGAACGCGATCTCGAGATCTCCGACCAGGTTTCCGACTGTTTTGGACTTGACCACGATGTCATCGACGTAGGCTTCGACGGTTGGCCCTATGTGTTTCCCAAAGACGTGGAGCATGCATCGCTGATACGTGGCCCCAGTGTTCCACAGGCCGAAGGGCATGGTGAGGTAGCAAAACATGCCAAAGGGGGTGATGAAGGAAGTCGCGAGCTGATCGGACTCCTTCATCTTTATTTGGTGGTAGCCAGAATACGCGTCAAGGAAGCAGAGAGTTTCACATCCCGCAGTGGAATCTACTATTTGATCGATACGTGGTAGTGGGAAGGGAACCTTGGGTCATGCTTTATTTAAACTAGTGTAGTCTACACACATCCTATCCTTCCCATTCTTTTTCTTAACAAGTACGGGATTTGCTAACCACTCGGGATGATGTACCTCCTTGATGAATCCGGCCTTCAAAAGCTTATCGACCTCCTCCCCGATGATCCTGCGCTTCTCCTCGTCGAAACGGCGCAGCCGTTGCTTCACGGGTTTGGACCCGGCTCGGATGTCCAAGGAGTGCTCGGCGACCTCCCTCGGAATGCCCGGCATATCCGAGGGACTCCATGCAAACACGTCGGTGTTCGCACAGAGAAAGTCGACGAGCACGGCTTCCTATTTGGGCTCGAGGGTGGCGCTGATCGTCAGCACCTTCCCATCCGCGTGGCTGGGGTCGAGAGGGGCGGTCTTGGTGTCTTCCGCCGGCTTGAAGTTGCCGGCGTGTCGCTTGGGGTCGGGGATCTCCCTGGACAAGTCGTCGAGGGCCATGAGGACGACCAACTCTTCGACAGCTTTGGCGCTTTCCACGCACTCGACGTCGCAGTCGTATGCATGCTCGTAGGAGGTGCCGACGGTGATGACCCCCGTGGGCCCTGGCATTTTGAGCTTGAGGTAGGCGTAGTTTGGGATTGCCATGAACATGGCGTACCCCGGTCGACCGATGATGGCATGGTAGATGCCACAAAACGAGACCACCTCGAAGGTGAGCTCTTCCTTTTGGAAGTTCGAGGGGACACCGAAACAAACGGGTAGCTTGACGCGGCCGATCGGGAGTGCCTTCTTCCCTGGAACGATCCTGTGGAATCCCCCCACGCTGGGCAGGAGCATGGTCCTCGGGATCCCCAGGAGGTCGAGGGTCTCGGCGTAGATGATGTTGAGGCTGCTTCCCCCATCCATAAGTACCTTTGTGAGGCGGGTGTTGAGTATGATTGGGTCGACGACGAGCGGGTAGACCCCTGCGTTGGGGACGTGCTCGGGGTGGTCGTCCTGGTCTAAGGTGATCGGTGTGTGTGACCAGTCGAGATATCGAGGAGCCTGGGCTCGAATGGAGAAGACCTCTCGACGCTCTCTTTTGCGCTGGCGCGAGTTGAGTCGAGTCGAGGGTCCCCCATAGATCATGTAGCAGTCGTGAATTTCGGGGAAGCCCCCTTTCATGGCATCGCCCTTGACGTGGAGGTCGTAGGGTGGGTCTTCCTTGTCGTCGTCTTTCTTGAAACCAGGAGGGATGAAGTGCTTTCTGAGCATGCGACAGTCCTCGAGACGGTGGTTGGCCGGTCCCATCTGATAAAGGCAGGGCTCCTTCAGCATCTTGTCGAAGACGCCCCCGTCAGGAGGGGGCCCTCGAGGCTTCTTTTTGTCTACTGCAGCGACAAGGTCGTCGGGCTCGGCGTTGTGTCGACCCGGCTGGTTTTTCTTTTTCTTCCTCTTGCCGCCGTTGCCGTTGTTGTTCCTTTTGGGCTCATTGTTCTTCTTGGGCCCGTTGTCCGAGCCCCCGGGCTCATCCGCCTTGCCCTTCCCCTGGTCTGGAGGTATCTGGAAGAACGCGCCAACGGCTTCCTCGCTGGCTGCGTAGTTGGCGATGATGTCCACGAGCTCGTTGGCGGTCTTGGGGGTGTTCCGTCCTAGCTCCCGCACTAACTCCTTGCAGGTCGTTCCGGCGATGAACGTCGTGATGACCTCGTGGTCGGAGATGTGGGTTAGCGCGGTACGCTGCCTCGAGAACCGACGGGTGAAGGCGCAGAGGGTCTCTCCTGGCTTCTGCTTGCAGCTGCGGAGATCCCAGGGGTTGCCTGGCCGCTCGTAGGTGCCTTTGAAGTTTCCCTCGAAGATCCTGACCAGGTCAGGCCAGTCTTGGATCAAGTCCGGGGGTAGCTCCTCGAGCCATCTACGGGCGGTGTCGAAGAGGAAGAGTGGGAGTTGCCGGATGATGACGTGGTCATTGTCGGCTCCTCCTAGCTGACATGCCAACCTGAAATCGGCAAGCCAGAGCTCTGGCTTGGTTTCGCCGTTGTACTTGACCAGGCTGGTGGGTGGACGGAAACGGACAGGCAAGGCCGTTCGCCGGATGGTTCTGCCAAAGACTCAGGGCCCTGGCGGCTCCGGAGACCGACATCGATCTTCGTCGCTGCTGTAGCGCCCACCTCGGTGAGCGCGGTAACCTCGAGCCTCGACGTCACCATACCGGCATCGATTGTTCACCCGTGGTGGTCGATCGTCAACGATACGTTCTCGAACTGGTCGTCGCTCGACTTGTCCTTGGGGTGCTTGGTCCTGGTGGACGGATACCTCTCGATTTTGCCGAGGGGGTACTTCCTGACGCTCGGAGGCGGCCCCTCGAGGCCGAGCTCTCCGCCTGCTGTACGGCCGCAGTTCGGAGAAGCCCCTGGATTTCGTTCCTGATGTGTCGTGCTTGGGGTGTCGATGGCGCCAGCATGTCGTGGAGCAGCATTGCCGCCGCAACGACATTTTGGCTGGCGCGGTTGTAGACGCGGGGTTCGTTTGCCCCCTCCTCGATGATTTGCCGATGGACTTCCCGGGCCCGCTCGCGAGCTATTCCACCCTGTGGGCACCCGCGATCTCGCTCAAGGGCGTGCTCGAGCTGCTGAAGTCGTAGACGTTCCTCCTCGAACTTGCCGAGCAGCTCTCGGACTTGCGTGATCTGGACGTCCGGAGGTGGACCGGCTTTGTCAGGACTCGGGGGGTCGGCGTCCCGTACTGGTGTGGCGTTGCCCCCTCCTCCTTCATCTGTGGCTGCGGTGTCGTCGATGTCGTCCTGGGGGTCAACCTGACCGTCGAGGTGGAAGCATTCCCGGGTGGGATTGTAATCCTCGTCGGGCGAGCTCGAGTCGAGGTCTCCGTGGTAGAAGTGGGGGAAAGATCCCCTGCGCTCCTCCGCCAAGCGTCGCCGCAACATGCCCCAGGTCGGGGCTCGTCTTGGCTCCGGTTGCTCGTCCGATGGAGGAGTAGTGACGGGGTTGACCGTCGCACGCGGCGGGATCCCTGGAGACCCGCAACGTGTCTACATCTGCAAACCTACGAGGGCGGAACAGAGTCTTGCGCCGTTGTGGAGCCCGTATGGAAACGGGTTATGCGGTGGTGGCGGGGTCGAGTGTGTCAGAGAGGCCACGGGGACCCTCTGGGACGACGATATGGCAGAGCAAAAGCCATGCTCAGAGAGGTGCCCGCCCCCGACCCGCAAGCATGGGTCAAACAGGCTCCCGAGGGGAGGGACTGTGTCGCCAGCTGGGGCCGAGGAAACGACATCCGGTGTCTCGGAATCCGCACGGTGACGAGTGTGTCGGAGTCGCTCGCGCCTCCTCCTGATCGCAGGCCAAAGGCGCAAGTGGAGGGACCGTCGCCTGATCCTGCTTGGCCTTGACGTATCGGAGCTGCTGTTGTCCATGCCACGAGCCGAAGGAAAGACTATGTAGTGGCCCTGGCCCGTGAATATGAACCCTAGACTACCGAACCAGACGATGGTGGTGAATGGAGGTGATAGGACCATGGAATCCATCTAAGAGATTAGTTTGGAGTTGATCGACACGCAAAACCCCCCTACCTGGCGCCCCAACTGTCGGTGTTATGACCCGGGGGTCAAGACCACCAACTAGTAAATTTGTATATTGTGTGCTCCCTCTCCCAGATGTGATGCAAGAAGGACACAAGATTTATCCTGGTTCGGGCAAAGAAAGCCCTACGTCCAGCGGGGGAGGATGACTTGTATTATCTCGCACCGAAGTGCTCATACAGGGGGGTACAAGCTAGTTTACACGGAGCTGCTCAGAGTGAGCTGAAGCCTAAGGCTAGCAGGGCTACCCTAGGCGGTCGGTTTGTTGCTCGAGGGGTCGATCGAACAACGGGGTGTGTGGAGTGTGGGTTTCAGAGCTGAAGTCTGAGTGCAGAGTCGTCTGAAAGTCCAGAGATCCAGAGAGAGATCTCCCGGGCTCCCTTTCTTCTACCTCGGCGTCCACTTTTATAGACAAGGGGAGGCCCGAGGGTACAGGGTCCTAAACTGTTGTAGCATGGGCGTCGCGTCCGCGGGATAGTGCCGGTGAAGGGACATCGAGCACTGTGGCGGCGTGGCCTTCCCGTCCTTCCGGCGCTCCGGGGCGTGGTGACAGTAGACTAGACGTCGTGGCATGTCGCGGCAGAGTAGGTTCGTCCTTCCGTAGATGGGCGCGTGTCCCATAGTTGAAGCGGGACGGGGCGGATGGGATGGGCCCCATACTGGAGTGGTTGGAGGTAGGGGTCGAGCCCCCCGGTCGAGGGATGGGGTCGAGACTGGGGTGGCCTTGTCGTATCCTTGAAGACGTCGTCGAGGGCCGTCGAGGGTCGTCGAGGGCCGTCCTGTTCACGTCTCGAGGGGTGCTGCTGGAGTGCGTACTCGCGACGTGGTTACAGCGGCAGCACAGTTGACGGGAGTCAGGGACATGGCGGTGAGTTGATGGATTTGACTGCGGTCGTGGGCGCCCATGATGTTAGGCGGATTCCCTTTAACCCATACCGGGAGCAGTTGGGCTGATCGAGCTTCTTGTCCGGGGGTCGTTCGTTCGACCTCTTTCCGTCAGTTGGAGTAGAGGCGGAGTCGGAGAGGTCGAGGTAGGGGCCGAGGGGTCGTTTGTTCGACCCCGGCCCATCATTCGGCGTCGAGGTAGAGGCGGAGGGGTCGTTCGTTCGACCCCTGGTCCGTCATTCGGCGTTGAGGTGGAGGCGGAGGGGTCGTTCGTTTGACCCCTGGTCCGTCACCCGGTGTCGAGGTAGAGGCGGAGGGGTCGTTCGTTCGACCCCCAGTCCGTCATCCGGTGTCGAGGTAGAGGCGGAGGGGTCGTTCGTTCGACCCCCGGTCCGTCATCTTTCCAGAAGCAGGCCGACCCACGACTGGTTGCTATTGCCGATGCAGGGGGCCTTTGTGTGATGGGCCCTTGCTTGCCGATTTGAGCAGTTGGTTGATTCCTGCCTTAAAAATGGTTGCTATGTTTAAGCGTTAAATTATCGAAGGGTTTAGGGTACCCCTTACCTTTGTACCCGACAACATGGGGCTCTCAGCAGAGAGGCATCACTGCCGGTTCAAGCCACGAACCGGCAGTGATGTGTTGTTTCACTGCCGGTTTTGCCCCTGCCCCCAATAATTGGGGGCCTATCAGAGCCTGAACCGACAGTGATGAGGCATCACTGCCGGCCCAAACAAAACCTGCAGTGATGGACCGGCAGTGATTGCCGATTCTGTAGTAGTGATTTTACCTTTTGTCTGCCTTATATATTATTATTATAGAGCATATTGTTCCTTATCTTATGTGTCATGATTGAATATCATTGTAACTTAAAACTGTGTCATTAGCTCATCTCTCTTTTTTTAATTTGTTTTCACCTTGATTTTTTTGTCTAAAAAACACACTTAAGATGAAATATGTTCACACATCAAATTTATGATCAGTCCTGGTAACTTAATATTGTGTCATTAGCTCACCTTTATTAAATTTGATGAGAGCAAGTCAATTTATTATTTGTTTTGATTGTTTCTGTAATGTCAATAGTGCATGCAGCATGCAACCTCTAATGCACTAACATAACATTCTTGGATGACTTCAGTTCTACTTGCTCATGTAGTCATGTGTTTCTAGCAGAAGTACATTTCTCTTATCCACTGAGATCTGATGTGGAGATTTTAAGTGGCCTTGACCTAAAAATTTGAGTGTGGAAAAGTCACAGCATGTCACACTCCAAAATTTCCAATTTCGGATTGTGCTTAGAAACACTAAATAAAATAAATAATTTCAATGTTAATATAAAATTTTCCAAGATTAGTTTGAGGTTGCACAAATTTAGTATAGGAAAAGTGAACTTATAAACTTTTCTAAATCAATTTGACAGTTGATGTTGTGGTGGTTGTTCGTTGCTTGTCTTGATACATGTGAGTGTTTAACGTTTTTAAAATGCGATTAGTAAGTCGTTTATCGGTCTCTGGCTCGTCTTTGTCTTTTTCTATAATCAAATTCTCGTTGTCTCGATCCTAATCTTTCTTTTGGACATTCCCAAGATCCTTTGTCTCTTGATCCAAATCGTTCCCTTGAGTTATATCATTCATCAACAATTCTCAAAATATTTTCCGGGAATTTTTCTGGCCTTTTCCGAATCTTTTTCCTATTTATCAGTGAGCATATTCTAATTTTAAGATGCTCCAAAATACTTTTTCATGAGCTCCAAATACTTTATTTGGGTTCATCATGTTCCAAAGTGTATCCGAGAATTTTCCCCGAATTTTTGGAATATTTTTCGTGGCTTAAATATTAATTTGGACTTCTCTGGAATTATTTTATTCACGAAAATAATCTATTTCGAAAATAAATAATAAATATCTCAATTTCCCAACTGCCCCCAAAGCTCATGTGCAATAATCCTAATAAATCCTAAAAGTCCATGCGTTTATTTACTAATGGATTTTAATAATTAATTAATAATTAATTTTGACTCATTAGTAAATGTGAAGGTTCATCATCAATTAGTACCATATTGCTAGTTGATGTTGAGGTATGGAGGCTTCCTCCCTATATATATATATATATATGACGGTGAAGGTCTCGACGTGCCGGTTCCAAAATTACGGCTCGTTTCTATCCGCCGCTTCGAGCTTCGTAGATCTAAAACCGAAGTTTCGCATTTACTAAATTTTGACGAGCTTTTCCGGCCAACTTCGACATCCCCATCGATTCCGAGACATCATAAGGTTTGTATCGTCGTTCTCTTCACCTGTGATGTATCTCTTTAATCCAATTCATCACCGTTTGACCGTTTCTTTGTTTTCCTGTCGCTTTCCGGCGAATAGCTCCATGGATGGCTTCGTTTCCGGCCGACCTCTGCTGCCTCCGGCCACCCCGGTTCCTGCGCCATCACCGACAGGTCCCAGCTCGCGCACTATGCCTGGCTCCTCCGTCCACCAGGTGTCGTGGCCCCGCTCAGCTCCTCCGCGTGCATGGCCGGCGGTGGCCACCGCCACTGCTCGTGCGGACAGGACTGCTGCTCTGAGCAGCCCTATCCCAGCTAGCGTCACCGTGGCTAGCATGGGCCCCGCCGCCCGACTGTGCCACCAGAGGGCCGATGCCCTGCTCCTCCCTTCCTCCCCTGCCACGGAACAGCAGCAGCACCATGGCGCTGACCCTTCTCTGTACGTGACGATCCAGAGAAAAAAGAAAAGGCAAGGTACAAGATGAGATTAATTGCAAGTTTGCCCTACATCTTTTAATCTCTGTTGTTTAATCATCGTAACTCCGTTTCGCTCCGTTCAAGTTACGTTAGATTCATAGCGACATGTTCTACGCAGTGGTGATAATGCTTTTCATGTTGTTTAATTATAATAATGTTTGGTTAATTTAAATATTAGCTTAATTAATGTTTATTTAATAGCTTTTAATCAATTAGAAGTAACTTAAATTTAATTCCTCTTTGCATCGTTTAAGTTGTGTTTAATTTATGTTTCCATAATCTATATGTTAGAGGTAATATTTATCATGACACATAATTTTATATACTTAGTTAAATATTAAATTGATTAAATATATTTGCAACTGGTTCAACAATTAAATCTAAATAGGTGTTTATACTCCGGTCTTTTGCATAGAAATCTTAACATGAGTAATTGCTAATATTAATATGCTTCCAAAATATAATTTGATTAGTTTAAACATATCATCTATATTTTGATTAGATGCTCTCACATATTTATTCTCTTTTGCAAAGATAAAGTTTAACTTGTTTAATAATAAAGTATGTGATAATGTTTACAAGGTTAAATGTGATTAATGGTGAACTTAATATACTTTTAATTATATAATCTTAGTTTGAACACACTGCATATAAATATGATAAACTTGTTTAGAATGCTCTCATATAGACTTTTCTTTTGTAAATATAAAGTTTAACTTGATTAAAGTTATGTGACATTGTTATAAATGAAATATGAGTTGTTTCAATTGAGTTTTTAAGTTAATTTATGTGATAACTAATCTGATATTAATTACTTCCACATACTTTTAATAATTATTAAGAATAAATCCAACATGCATGTTCTTCTGTTATAATATAGTTAACTTTCGATAGTTGTTTCTTTTCAACGGTAGCATCATTATCGGTGTTTCTTGCGTTCTCTTGACCGTAGTACCGATCTCTCTTTTGTATGTTGTTTTATCTTTTGCCTGGTGTATTGTTCTTAGTTGTCTCTTTTGTTTGTCTATGTGTGGTGCTTGCTACGAGTAGAATCAGAACCACTCTTTAGAGATGAAGATCGAAGATGTCTACTAGAAGTAAAGTATATGAGAGTTGCGCAAGTGAAAGGCAAGTATAGCATGGGATCTTCCTTGTTGTCCTATTCACCTTAAATACTTAATTCATATGCATGTGTCTACCTTGTTACCCGTAAGGATTTCCTAGATATTTGTTATCTTGTGCCTTGTCACCGTGGGAAGTTTGCATATGGGTAGCTTATGCTAGTGCTCATAAAGAATAACCATGATCTGGTAACTTGACTAATGATATATGCAATATCAATAAAAGAAGACTTTTTAGCAACGTGGACTATAGGTGGAACATCAGGAACTCACACATGTGTTCTTACTCATAGGGATATCTTCTGTAATTGGACTACCCCGAGAAAACAGTACTACCATAAGCTAATGGGCTCTAGCTTGACTCAGTATTATACTTCTACTAGTTTGTAGCAGCATAGCCGAAAGGGCGCAAGAGGGGCTCTGAGATAGTGAGGCTTAGTCTGTCGTGGAGGTGCCCTACGTTATTGGGATGTGACCTCTGGGAGGGGAGTTCTTGCATCTCATTGAGGAAACTTGTAGCGGGTTGCTACCTATTAGTGGGATCTGTGAACGGTCTCATAGTGAACCCTGCCGACCTTCCTTGGTAGTGGGTTAAGAGGCTGATCACCTCGGGCGAAAGGGCAATTACGACTTGTGGGTAAAGATGTACACCTCTGCAGAGTTAAAAACTATTATAATAGCCGTGCTCACGGTCACGAATGGCTTGGGCTCCTTACTGTGTGATGTCCTTATGTCATAGCTCATCAGTTGTTATCTGTTGTTGATTATTGTGACTTGTTCATATAAGCATTATATCTTGTTCACTTGATCATGTGGTTATTTGGGTTTATGTTGAACTTGATGCTACTCAACTACTAAAATTATGACTTACTTAAAAGCTGATGCAGTTTAACCCGTGTCTATCCTTTTTGAGCCTCATGAACCCCATGTTATCTTGTTGAGTACGACATGTACTTACGCTTGCTTTACTTTTCAATACTTTAGATAAAAATCCTAGATGGGTAACAGAAGATGGATCTAGTGAATTTCTACGAAGTGCTAGGCATATGCAACCCCCAGTCAACCGTCCCTGTGAAGTTGGAGCTTGAAGAGAAGTTTAGTAACCGTTCCAGTATACTCTGATGTAAGTGTTAATTAAAGTATGTTTCCGCTATATAACATTGTTTCTGATATTTTTCCTTTCTGTTGTTGTATGTGTGGACTTCCTGGGCACACATATGGAGATCCTGGTTTTTTTCTTAAAACCGGGTGTGACAGATTGGTATTAGAGCAATGTTGACTGTAGGACTTATACCTAGTTAGCAATGGTCGCTTCCTAAAGCTTATTTTGCTACAAAACTATTTTTCTACAACCTTTTCTATTTCCCAATCCTTGTCCAATTGTCTCCTCCTTGTTAAGCTTCTTTTGAGCAATTCCTTCTTATCACCTTGAATATTTGGTTTCCTTTTGTTTTACTAAAGTTTTCTAGTCTCACCTTGCTCAAAATCTCGATGACCTTTCATCATCTATCACCCATTTTTTTAGGATGACCACCAGTTGAGCAGAAGTGCGATTAGTGCCGATGTGGTGTTGTGTGCTTATATTGCTTGTTTGGTGTATTGCTTGTGTGTCGTCTCAATCCTTGCTATCCAAAAAGGCCCTGAAGATGATGTTTCGAAGATGAGCAAAACTCTTGTTAAGTGGGGTAGCATCCGCTACAATCCTCGACAATTCCATGTATCTAAGTTACAAGACATGAAGAATGAAGACTCAACCTTTATCTTTCTTCTACTCATTTGCTATTCTCGATCCTTATTCTTCGGTCTCAAGAAGCGCCAACCAAGAAAACATGAAGACCTAAATATCAATCGTTATCTTCTTTGTCTCTTGATCCTAATATTTCTTTTGGACATTCCCAAGATCCTTTGTCTCTTGATCCAAATCATTCCCTTGAGTTATATCATTCATCAACAAGTCCCTAAATATTTTCCGGGAATTTTGCTGGCCTTTTTCGGATCTTTTTCCTATTTATCTGTGAGCATATTCTAATTTTAAGATGCTCCAAAATACTTTTTCATGAGCTCCAAATACTTTATTTGGGTTCATCATGTTCCAAAGTGTATCCAAGAATTTTCCCCGAATTTTTGGAATATTTTTTGTAGCTTAAATATTAATTCTAGACTTCTCTGAAATTATTTTATTTGCGAAAATAATCTATTCCGAAAATAAATAATAAATATCTCAATTTCCCACCGGCCTGCAAAGTCCATGTGCAATAATCCTAATAAATCTCAAAAGTCCATACATTTATTTACTAATAGGTTTTAATAATTAATTAATAATTAATTTTGGCCCGTTAGTAAATGTGAAGTTGGGTCATCAATTAGTACCATATCGCTAGTTGATGTTGAGGTGTGCAGGCTTCCTCCCATATATATATGACGATGAAGGTCTCGACGCGCCGGTTTGTAACACCCAAAAATTTGATTGCATTTAAATTAGTTGAAAATGATTAATTAATGAATTGTGTGAGCATATCATTTAGGTAAAAATAATAAAATTTACTTTTAAAAGTAATTCTTAGTTTAGTAACATGTTAATGCATACATGCTGCTGCATAATTTTTATTGTGATGATTGAGTTTATAAAGCAAAGTGTATTTGAATTCAAATTGCTTTTGGAAAAGGGTTATGGAAAAGAAAAGAAAAGGATTTAATCTCTCTCTCACCCTCCTTTTCGGTTTTCGGCCAAAGGCCCAGCCCAGCCCTGCACTCCCTCTCTCTCTCTTTTCTTTCTGCTCGGCCCGCTCCCTCCTTTCCCCTCTGCGTGGCCCAGCCAGCCAGCCCGCTCGTTTCCTTTCACCCGCAAGGCCCAGCAGGCCTCCCAACCGTTCCCCTCTCTCCCTCTCACTGCCGACCGGGCCCCATCTGTCGGCGCCGTCTCCTTCCTCCCGCGCCGTTCGGACGCTCAGTGCTGCGAGCCGCAACCGCCGCGCGACGCCCCGCTCCCACTCCCCCACGTCTCGGCCTCGTCTCGGCAATGGCCCCGCACGTCCCGCACTTCCCTCTTCCGTTCCTTAAAGAGGAGCGCAGCCCCCTGTTCACCCTTTTGCCGTCTCTGTTCCACCATACTGCCGAACGCCGCCGCCGTCACCGAGAAGGCCCCCCAGAGCTCGACCACCTCGGTAAGCTTCGCGCCGAACACCGCGCTGTCCTCCGCGTGGCCCTCGGGTTAACTGGGCCGTTCTCTCTCCCTTGTGGTAGGCCGCAGAAGTCCATCGGCGGAAGCTCTGCCCTTGTCGACTGCCATCGGCGCGACATCGCGAACCCTGACCCCTCTCCGTCCCCGGAAATCCTTTGGTGAGTAACGTCCCGCATCCGTTTCCTTTCGACAAATGTCCTCGGCCTAATCCCTCCCTCTATTCCTCTTCGGTGGCCACAGAACGCACGCCGACGCAAGCGAGCAGTTCGCCGTCCGCAGAAGCACGTCAACCACCCTCTCTGTGACATCTCTGCCCTCTTCGTCGTCTCGGTAAGCCTTTCCAGGACTCCCTCTTCCTCCCTGACCCCTCAATTCGGCAAATCGTAACCCCTTTGGCCCTGCCAGCGTGCACCGTACGCCGCAGGAAATGGCGTACGCGGCGCCTGCTTTTCTCCCCCGCTCCGCGTTCATTTAGTGCCACTGTTGTGATCGCGTTGGTCTCCTCTAACTCCCTCTGCCCTCGCCTAGTCGATTCATAGCCTCTAGAGCGTGATCCGTGCATGCAGCGCCCCGTCGGCCATGGCGCGTCGCCGCGCTCGCCTCTGCTCTCCTCCCTATGTTCGTCCGAGCACACCTTCGCGTTCGCCTCGCCTTCCTCTTTCTCCCCTTGTTTTCCGATTTCAAAACCGTGGCCGGGAACTCGGTTTCCGAGCGCTCCGGCGATCTCCACGCCGCCAGGCATGGCAACTCCACCATGTCGGCCACCTGCTGTGGCCGGCTGATCCCCTCTCTCCTCCTCTTCGATTCACAGTCGTCCGACCAAAGATCAACGGCTCTGATTAGAAGATACCCCTTCGCCAGTCGTTTTGTTAAAGAGACCCCGATCTTTCCTAAAACAAACCCGCGGTCCTCAGCTGATTTCGAATTTCAGAAAAACAAATGAAAATTTGATTTAATTCAAATCCTTTTCAAATTAATTACAGATTTGCCACTCATTTTGTATTGCTTATAAAATTTGCATTTTAAATCCGATTCGAGCAATTCGAGTTGCGTTAGATTCGTAATGAAATTCTATACATGTTAAACCCTCTGTCAATTCTGTTTGGAACATTTAAATTTCGAGGTTAAGTTTAAATTATAAAAATGCTCTTAGAGAACTAGTTTAATTCATATCTTTTGCGTTTTAAATCCGTTTTTCGTGAAATTCGCGTTGACATGTTCGTAGTAGTGCGTAGTACCTTTTTATAAACCTTTTATATCTGTTTACTGTTGCTGGTGTATTGTTCTAATAGTAGCCTTGTTTGCTTTGTATGTATGCAATGGGATTGTGTGTTGTTGCAATGCCGTGATCGAGTTCAGACGGTGAGGAGTTTGGTTGTGACCAGGAGTTCTTGGATCAGGAGTGCTTTGACCAACAGGAGTTTGAGAACCAAGGAAAGTATAGCATGGGACCTACCTTGTTATCCTATTCACCATAATCATGATTTCATATGCATGTGTTTAATTTTGATACCCGTAGTATATTTCCATAGTATTGAAATCCTTTACCTTGACTCCTATGGGTTATGCATATGGGTAGATGGCTAGTGCTTTATGAAATGATACATGATCCCTTCCATTTGACATAATGCTTTGAATGAATTGGTGAACCTGTTTATGGCAGTTGGAACATAACCTTTTATAACAACTCACTGTTGGCAAAAGCTGGGACTAACAGTGCAACCGTGAGAAGTACATGGCTCTGGCTTTAACTCAGTAATAGGCTCTTTTCTAGGTCGTTAGCGATTACCCGAAAGGACGCATTAGGCTCTTGCTGAGCTGGTTATAGTGCGGCCTTTGTCCGGGTTTGAGTGTAGGCTACGGTCTTTATGCTACTCGGAAGGGGGGCTCTATCGCCCCTTGCCAATCCTAGGGGCCCTAATCTTGTTAGACAAGATACTATGAAAGGTTTCATAGTGAACCCTGCCCACTCACCTTGGCAGTGTTTATGGGAGTAATTAACCCGGGCATTAGGGGCATCACGACACATGGGTAAAGATGCACAACCTCTGCAGAGTGTTAAAAACTGATATATCAGCCGTGCTCACTGTTACGAGCGGCCCAGAAAACTGACGGTTTAATTATAATTAACTTAATCAATCTTTATGTTCCTGTTGCCACTAAAATGATGATGTTTATGTTTCTCTTAACTTTGGCAATGATATAAGTGGGATCATTTGGGGCTTAAGCATAACTTGATGTTACTTAATAATAAAACCTTGACAAACTAAAAATGCTAAACACAGTAAGCCAGTGTCAACCTTTTTGAGCTTCATAACCCCATGTTAGCTTGCTAAGTACGAAGAGTACTTACACTTGTTTTACTTTTCAATCAATTGGATAAAAATCTCGGATGGGTAACAGAAGCAGGAGGCTATGAGGATTATCCTGAAGATTTCTAGGCTTGGTCAACCAGTTGACCTTCCCTGTGAGATGGAGTTTCCTTGAGAGTTAGATGTATCTTCCGTTGTTTTATTTATTTATGTAATGGATCTATGTACGATATCTATTAAACTCTGTGATAGTACTATGTAATTTGTGGACTTATGTGTGGATTGCTTCGTGGGCACACATAATGTTATGCTTCCTATTTCGTCCTTGAAATTGGGTGTGACAAATTGGTATCAAAGCGAGGTTGACTGTAGGACGCAAGCCTAGGTAGAAATGGTCATTTTAGGTTCCTTTGCTTCCCATATATTGCTTTCTATCTTGCTCTTGTTATTTATAAAAATTTATATGCTTCTATGTATTTATTCTATTGCTAAAAATGTTGTTCTAATTAAGTTTTAAACAAAATTTTGTAGATGCCGCCTGTCACGAGGTCTCGCCGCTTGAGTACCAGGAGCTACCTGTCCCAGTTCACGCCTCAGACGTCCCAGCCAGTGGTGGACATCTCAGATGATGAGATGATGTCCGAGTCTGAGGAGGACCCTGAGGAGGAGCACGTGTTGGTGGAGGATGTCAACACAGAAGATGAACACGAGTGGATGGACGTGAATCTTGTACCACCAGTTCCTGCACTAGCCCCTACAACAGTTGCTTCTCCAGTTCCCGCACCAGCTCCTGCACTGACCCCTGTACCAGTTCACTCACCAGCACATGTTTCAGCCTCGCCACCAGCTCCCACTACCTCCTTGGGTGGACCAGAGGAGGAATAGCCTAGGTGGACAGAGGAGCAATTCTACAAGTACCCTCCTCCTATGGCGTACTACCACAATCTGTTGTTGAAAGTGTTGGAGGATTACTATCCTGATATGGATACTACAGTGAGGTATTTGGTTTCTGAGTTTTCTCACCCTCATGAAGCCAGTTACTGGAAGGCACAGGTGATTGTCTCAGTGTGGAATGCAGCCCATGACAGTCAGAAGGTGGAGATTGTCCATAACCACATAGCCAGGAGGGCTTATGACAGGGACATCATGGAGAATGCAGCTGAGAACGCCTACATCTACTATCATGGACGTCGCTACACAGCTATGCAGGGCGATGCCTACAGGTTCCTGCCTCGCTATGACACTAGGTTTGGAACTTCGTCTATCCAGAACCCACATGATCCTAGCTCTACCTTGGACATCACTGTCAGACATCTCAATGAGCTCCAAGGGACGAATGAGAGCTTGCAGGAGGAGTTGCGTGATGAGCAGCAGTCGGTAGCTCGTTTCCAGAAGATGGTGGATGGGTTGAGGGCCCAGCTGAACATGACCCCGATGTTTGAGAAGAATCCACCTAACCACATCATGACCGATGAAGCTCCATAGAAGATGAAACTTTTCCCTCCTAGTTATTAGCGTAGTAGTGCGAGTCTGTTCTAGCTTTTGTGATTGATGAACATGATGTCTTAATGTTTGTGTTTATGAACTTAGTTGTTTTGGATCTTTGCTTGTTTGTTAGTGTGGGAAATTGTGGGCCTGTCCACAAGTTGTTGACACAAAAAGCGTCAGATCTGTGAACACCTCGGGCTATTACCCAAAGCTCGATGTCGAGGGCGTGCCAGTCGATTTGACCAATCAATCGACAAGGATGATAACTAGAACAAACTGAACGAGACGACAGCGATGCGCCCGGACGTCAAGGCTCAGATTGATCAGGGGTAACTAGAGCAGAGCTAGACGAGGCAAACAGCGATGCGCCCGGATTGCCAAAGCCTAGAGGTACTCCCACGCGGAACTAGCAAGGATTTGACGGAGATCAAGGTGATGCAGCCCGTCGAAAGCTTGAAGAACTCGTTGAAAGCTATAACTAATACATAAAAAGGGTAAATTGTGATAAAAGTAAGATAAAAGTAGAATTGGTTTGTTTTGAATTGGATTTATTATTTATTCCATAGCCCTCGGGCACATATTTATACTCTCGCATGGAGAGTTATACAAAGACACGATACATATCCTTCCTAAAACAAACTCCTACTTTAAAGGAAACTGACTCGCGCAGGAGCCGGATAACAATATTTATTTCCTAAACAAACACGCCTATCTTAAGGGAAAATAAGCGACCCATGCAAGAGTCGGACTCAAACTACTATAAAAATACTGACACAAAACACCAGTTTCCTTATACTTCTTCTCGATGAAAACTCTCCATCGGCAGATCCCTTTAATCCGCGCCTTCCTTCTTTTGACCATCGGTAACCTTCGGCTGCCACCAAGCACTAAGTTATGCCCATCGGCATCGGCAACACTTTCCTGATCGGCAATCGGCGACATTTCTGATTAGCAACCTTGTGCTGGTAACTCACCAATCATCCCCAATCGGCAATCGGCAATAACTCCTCATCGGCAATCGGTAATGACCCTTCATCGGCAGTTGGCAATGACCCTTCATCGGCAATCGGCAAGGACTCTTCATCGGCAGTTGGCAATGACCCTTCATCGGCAATCGGCAAGGACTCTTCATCGGCAATCAGTTTTAGCAAGACTTCACCGACCTTGTTGGCAAAGCTCATCGGCTTCCATCGGCAAAACACTTAGTCTTCCCGCAGCACCCTTCCATCGGCACTATCGACTCCTGATACCGATGGAGAACGGCCGCTGACCAGTCAAGCCTCAGCCCATTTGACACGTGTCGAAAAACGGTGTCAACACATGCCCCCCAGTTTCGGAGCGTATAACTTACGTGCCGAAATTCTCTCCACTGTAGCCGTTGCTGTAGCCGTTACCCCCGAGATAGGCGTACGGTTTCCTCGATCCCCGCGTGTGGAACTGCAATTTAATAATAAAATCTCTCGATTGTAGCACAAATAGTTACAGACCACCTCGATCACCGCGCGTATCTACCGCGGGCCTCTCCACATTCCTGCACAGTGTGAAACGGAACCCCAAAATACCCCTGAATAGGCTTATAAAAGTTACTGGGATCCACACCATCCTTTTTACCCGAGCCCATCTTACTTTCACCTTCCTGCCTTCGTCTTCAACCTCCGGCTGCTCTGAAGAACACAGGCTCGAGCAACAGTACTCCTTCGCAATCCAAGGACGAACCAAGCATCTCTCCGACTCCAAATGGCGATCCAAGTCGACATCTCGAAGGTAAGACTCATTCTCGATCCAATCCAACCTCTCTGCACAGTTCTTTTCTCCGCAAAAACCTGGTTTTATCCCCATTCTTCTTTCTGATTCGTCCCTTCTTCGAACCCTAGGAGCTGTACAACAAAGTAATTATCCCCCTCGCTGGTTCCAACCTGAGCTGCTTAGGCCCCATGGGCAGTCCAGATTCCACATTCATTATCAATGCAGAAACCAACCGGATTCCGTTCAGATCTGAACTTTTTGACCTGGGACTGTGGAAGGACACATTCCGTTCATGGCCCAAGCACACTAAAGGATGGAAAAACTGGTACTTGAGAGTGGTTAGATCATAGCAAGTGTACTGGCAGGAGCGTAACTTGGATCAGTGTATTAGACTGTCAATTGCCGATGCAGAGAAGAATGAAAACCTAATGATGGAAGCCTCATACTTCTGGTCCGATAGCATGAACGCCTTCCTCTTTAGGCATGGACCAGCTTCTCCAACCCTTGCCAACGTCTACATGCTGACCGGCTTAGACATTACCTCTGCCGATACGTTCACCCTTTTCAACAGAAAACCCGAATACAAGGTGAACACCCGGAATATCGGCGGTTGGACAGGCTACATTAAAGAGAACCAAAAGACCGGGTCGGTAACTCAACGGGAGCACGCCATCTTCTTAAACATGTGGTTGGAAAAATTCATTTTCTGTGGCAAAACCATCGGTCCAACCACCATGCATCTCCCAGCGGCTGAAATGCTTGCCGATGGAACAAGGCTCCCTTTAGGCAGGTCTCTCCTTGGATCAGTTTACCGATTGCTGCATCAAGTATCCAATAAGCTACTGCTGGGAGAACCCATCGGCAATCTCGGAGGTCCCTGGTGGTTTGTTAACCTCTGGCTGAACGCGCACATGCACAAGGCCCTCCAGTTTGATTTATTTGGCCAACGATTCCCGAGGGAAATATCAGAAGATTACCGATACGGGGATGATGAATCGGCAACTCGCTCTCCGCTTAACTTCGGAGAAGCCATCATAGTACTGCTAGGTACCAATGCCGATGTAGAGCACTTCGGCTATTACTTCCAGAAGTTCTACAACGGACTTCCCTCTTTAGAACGGACCTGGTGGCCATATCTCGATGAAAATAATCAATTCCCGCTGTTGTTCAACTTAACCGATGTGAGCCTGCCTGAGAACCAAGCAATCATGAAAGCCAGCATAACTCCCCGGGCTATTCTAGTAAATATCTTTGGATCTGGGAAGAATGCTCCACCATCCTATGAGTTCTACTATCCATCGGCGGCAGCAAGACAACTGGGATTTGGCCAACTGCCGATCAAGCTCTGCTACTCTAAGGTAGTAAGACCCAGGCAGGCAATCTCCAGTAATCTAGACTGGAATAAAGTCATCAGCCTTCCTGCCGATGCCGATCTGTCAGACCTTGACTTGTCCTCTTGGTCGCCAACCTCTTTCATCACCAACGAATTCAAGTCTTGGTGGCAAGAATGGAAGTGCCAGCTACTCGCCAAGTCCTCGCACTATTATCGGCACTTAATCGACGCCGATTACACCATCCCCGATGATGCAGTAAGTTTGCTATCCGATGTACTTTTATTACTTTATTTTTGTCATCGGTACTTAACTCGCACTCGACAGGCCGATGATCCGATCCCCACAACGAGCAACAGTGGGAGGCCTTTCAATCTACGGATAATGGGCCCCATATCCATCATCGGCACCAAAGCTCCGACGTTGGCTGCTTTCACGCCTCAACAGGTACCTACGCCGACACCCACCAAAGCCCAGGCTACATCGGCTGCTACTGTTGCCTTGACACGAGTTTATGCAGTAAACTTATCTTTACTTGTACCGATTACATATTGTTTCATCGGCAACATTCCATCTTGCATAACTTGTTCTATATTTTCCAGGCACTATGGTCATCGGCATCTGCTTTCAGCAAACAAACGACTTCTAGCCCGGTTGCCGATGCCCCCCGGTCTTCATCCAAGCGGATCGGCTCCCCTGCTGCTGCGCCGACGAAGAAGAGGCGGTTGAGGCTGGCTTCTCCTCCACCATCGGCTCCAACTACACCATCAGCTGCCGATGCATTGCCAGCAAGACTGCTTCTGGCCCCAGTCGCACCACCTGCCGGCGGGTCATCGATAGAACCTCCATCGGCTTCTGTGCCTAATCAACCGATAGATGACGCCCCTGCGACGACTGAAGCAGCATCGGCATTGGTACCAGCCACACTGAATGAAGAAACAACTCCCGCCGTAGTAGCGGAGGTAGCATCAGCATCGGCATCGTCAGCCAAACTACCCGGCGAAGGAACAACTCAACCTTCCGCAGTAGCAGCGACGTCGACATCAGCACCGTCGACTCACGTTCCCGATGACAGAGTGCCACCACAAGAAACTGCCACCACATCGGAGGCGATACCAGCAACAACTACACCAGCACCAGCGGCGTCGGCTGCCTCCCCAATACGGGCCCAGTCATCGGCATCTGCTGCCGATGTTCAGGATGAAGCTGGACCATCCAGTATGCCAAGCCCTAGGCAGGAGATCCGCTTCAAGACTGTAAGTCGATTACCTTAAAGCTCATGGTATAGTTTTACAATCGGCATATTTTAACTTTTCTGTTTTCAGGCTCAAGACTCTCCAGACAGTCTCTTCTCCTACAGCTTAAACCTTCAGAATGAAGATGAACGCCAAGGCCGTCTTCAAGCGGACAGCTTATTTTCCTTTGTCGTCAACGTCCCCGATGACGATGAAGAGGAAAGCTCCATCCCGGCTCTATCGGCAGAAGTCAAGTCCAGACTTGAAGAATTGCTTTCCTTGATGCTGCAAGACACCTCTCAACTTGTCCAGGACTCATCGGCAGCAAGGATTATATCCAAAGATATCCAAAGCCATCTTTCCGCCGATGCAGCAGAAACCCTCCTCCAGGCAGCTTCTATTGACATCAAACAGATCCAGTACCAAAGGCTTATTCGTCGCATTGCCGATAGAGCGGCCCAAGCCAAGAGCGAGGAAGAGAAGCTCAAATTCAAACACCTTGCCGATGAGAAGCACAGAAGCATTGGTCAAGCCAAAGTTTCCATCGGCAACCTTGACCAGGAAGTCTCTCGACTGTCGGCAAGGAAGAAGGAGCTACTGGCGGAGCTGCAAAAGGTTGAAGGGGATCTGACGGCTGCCAACCAACAAAAGACCCAACTGTCCGACTCCATTGGGGCTTTGCGGCAAGAAAGAATCATAATGCCCGTCAAGCCATCCTATGGAAGAAGAAAATCAAGCCGGTTGAGGGTTCTGCCGATGCCGACGCCAAGGAGATGGATGAAATAGATCAAATTCGCCTGTGTGCGATAACAGTTATCCACTCCTTATTGTAATGTCTGTTGTATCGGCAAGGATGTAACCTGATACTTGATCTTGTCTTGTAATATAATGCTAGTTTGTTTTTACCGATGTTTTTTATAATTTTTCTTTTCATCGGCATTCGACTGAGCACTATGCATCTACCCATATGCTAGGGTAATATCTCTTTAAGTATTTGCCGTTGATCGCCCTAGAAAATGCCACTCCTTCGAGAGTTTCCAAAATGTACGCATTACCAGGAGCAGACTGTTTTATCCGATAAGGACCTTCCCAATTAGGGGACCACTTCCCAAATTTAGAGCTCTTAGTCCCAATCGGTAAAATCATCTTCCAAACCAAATCGCCATCGGCAAATTCCTTTACCTTTACTTTCTTGTCATACCATCGGGCAACCCTCTTTTTGTTCTCTTCAATACTAATTAATGCTCTCAACCGATGACCTGCCAAATCTTCTAACTCATCTTTCATCAGAGTAATATAATCATCGGTCATCAATTGATCCTGAAAAGACAATCGCCTAGAACCAGTTTTAATTTCCCAAGGTAGGACAGCATCGTGTCCATAAACCAACTGATACGGCGAGACCTTGGTTGCACCATGACAAGCCATCCGATACGACCACAAAGCTTCGTTTAAGACCACATGCCACCTTCTAGGGTTCTCTTCAATCTTACGTTTTATAAGCTTAACGACCCCCTTATTAGTTGCTTCAGCTTGACCATTAGCTTGAGCATAATAAGGAGAAGAATTTAACACCTTGAAACCCATGCTAGCAGCAAAGTCATCAAACTCTCCCGATGTAAACATTGTCCTTTGATCGGTAGTGATAGTCTGAGGAATACCGAATCGGTAAATAATGTGCTCCTTAACGAAATCCACCATATTTGCCGATGTCACCTTCCTCAAGGGGATTGCTTCGACCCACTTGGTAAAGTAATCGGTAGCAACAAGTATGAATTTGTGCCCCTTGCTCGATGGTGGATAAATCTGGCCGATGAGGTCAATAGCCCATCCTCTGAACGGCCAAGGCTTAATTATAGGATTCATTGCCGATGCAGGTGCCCTCTGCACATTACCAAACTTCTGACAATCCTGGCACCCTTTGAAATAATGGAAGCAATCTTCAAGGATTGTTGGCCAATAATATCCATTCCGCCTAATCATCCACTTCATTTTGAATGCCGATTGATGCGCTCCACATACACCTTCATGGATCTCACCCATCAATTCTTTTGATTCCTCTTTGCCAAGACATCTAAGTAAAACCCCATCAATTGTCCGATAATACAACTCATTATCAAGGAGCACATACTTAGTAGCTTGGAACCTTAGACGCCTTTCAACTTTCCTGGATGGATCCCTCAAGTAATCGGCAATCTCCTTTTTCTAGTCATCGGCAACCATTACCGATGTCGTGATTTCTTGAATCGGCTGATACCCTGAAGCATTCTGTGCCAACCGATTGGCCTCTTCATTATGCAGCCTTGGAATGTGCTCAAGGTGGTATTCTTTGAACTCCCTTAACAACTGCAAACACCGCTCATGAACAGCAATCAAAACTTCACTTCGGCACTCGTACGTCCCGATCAATTGGTTAATCACCAACATAGAATCACCGAAGATTTCAACAGCATCGGCATGCACTTCCCTGAGAAACTCCAACCCCTTAAGTAAAGCCTGGTATTCAGCCTGATTGTTCGTTGAAGTAGCAACAATCGGCAATGAAATTCCGTACCTCCGTCCTCGGGGTGAAATCAATAGAATACCGATACCTCCAACATCCTTGCATGTAGACCCATTGAAGAATAGAGCCCAAGGAGCAATCTCAACAAAGCTCACCATATTGCAATGCTGAGTGACAAAATCGGCCATCACCTGACCTTTAACAGCCTTTGCCGATTCATACCTTAGGTCAAACTCTGATAGTGCCAGAATCCACTTACCGATTCGTCCACTCAAAATCGGCATTGACAGCATGTACTTGACCACATCATCTTTGCAGACAACAGTGCATTCGGCCGACAGTAAATAGTGTCTTAATTTAATGCAAGAGAAGTATAAACATAAGCACAATCTTTCTATGGAAGAATACCTGGTTTCAGCATCCACCAACCTTCAAACTCTTGAATTAAGGCTGATCCGATAACACCGTCATCGGCAGACAAATATAACCTGAAAGGCTTCCCGTGTTGAGGTGGAACTAAGACTGGAGGATTTACCAAGTATCTTTTAATCTCTTCTAAGGCTGACTGCTGCTCTTCTCTCCATATAAACTCTTGATCGGCTTTCAACTTTAACAGAGGACTAAAAGATTTAATCTTACCAGACAGATTGGATATAAATCTTCTGATGAAATTAATCTTGCCGATCAGAGACTGCAACTCAGTCTTGTTTGTGGAGCAACTACCTTGTTAATTGCATCAATAGATTTTCTGCTGATTTCAATGCCTCTCTGATGCACCATGAAGCCCAGAAACTGCCCTGCCAATACGCCAAGCGCACACTTGTTAGGATTCATCTTCAACCCATGCTCCCTCGTGCACTCCAATATTTTCCGCAAATCGGCAAGATGTTTTTTGAAGTCTCCAGACTTAACCACCATGTCATCGATGTAGATTTCAACTATTGTGCCGATATACTTATGAAAGATAAAATTCATTGCCCTCTGATAAGTAGCACCGGCATTCTTCAAGCCAAAAGTCATGACTACCCACTCAAATAAGTCAACGTGACCTGGACATCGGAAAGCAGTCTTGGATATGTCTTCTTCAGCCATGAATATCTGATTATACCCAACATTACCATCCATAAAGCTAATAATTTGGTGCCCAGCAGCAGCATCGATCAGCAGATCAGCAACGGCCATCGGGTAGCCATCCATCAGCGTAGCCTTGTTCAGATTCCTGAAATCAATGCAAACACAAAGTTTTCCATTCTTTTTATACACAGGAACCACATTAGAAATCCAATCGGCATATCGGCATTGCCGAATAAATCCAGCCTCGATCAACTTGGTAATCTCAGCCTTAATATCGGGTAAGATAGTAGGATTGCATCGGCGTGCCGGCTGCCGATGTGGCTGAAAACCAGACTTGATGGGTAACCGATGTTCAACTATCGATCGGTCTAAACCAGACATCTCTGTATAATCCCAAGCGAAAAAATCTTTATTCTCTTTTAATAAATCAATTAACTGCTGCTTACATTGGGAATCTAACTTAGCACTAATAAAAGTAGGCCTAGGTTTACTACCATCGCCGATGTCGATTTCGAGCAAGTCATCGGCAAACGTAAAGCCCTGCCCCAATTTTCCGTCATCGGCGAACTGATCCATTAAGACTCCTCCTCAGGACCGACTGCTTGGATCGGCTTGATGCGGTAATCGGCAACTTTGAGGAATTCTTTATCCCAGGCTTCGCCAGATATACACCTGGTCTGCTCATAAGTGTCCAACTCTGCCGATGCAACAGTAGATGGGGCTTCGCCGCGGACGACTTCAATTCTGTCCCCGATCCATTGCACTAGGCTCTGATGTATAGTAGAAGGGATACAGCAATTAGCATGGATCCAGTCCCTTCCGAGGAGCAAGTTGTAGGTGCCTTTGCCGCTGATTACAAAGAACGTTGTCGGCAAAGTCTTACTGCCGATGGTTAAGTCAACACATACGGCTCCCATGGCGGTTGACACATTGCCTTCGAAATCCTTGAGCTTCATGTCGGTCTCGACCAAATCCTGATCACCTTTGCCAAGCTTCCTGAACACGACATAGGGCATTATGTTGATCGATGTGCCACCATCCACTAGCATCATGGTCATCGGCTGACCGTCCACTTTGCCTTTGACAAACAGAGCCCTTAAGTGCTGCCTCTCATCTTCAGCAGGCTTTTCAAAGATAGCCGTCATCGGATCCAGCATCAATTGTGCCATATCGGCAGCCTCTTCATCATCACTGACGGGTGCCATGAACTCCATCGGCAACATGACAACCATGTTTATATCTGCCGATGGGCCCCTGTCCTTACGCTTCGGCCTCCATTGCTTCTCTTCTGAGGGTTCTGCACTGTCATACAGGTCGTCGCGGCGCTGGCGCTGAATACTCCTCTTCTGGGTCTTAGTGCCCTTAGGGCACCATGGAGGAAGTTTGGTCTTCCAGACGGGTTGGTGCTGCTTCTCACCGCTTACATCGGCACTTCTTCCAATGTTGGGATCTCTGGAGAATCTCTCTTCGTCGGGCACTCTGGCATTGGCCATCTCCTCTAGCTCCCCCTGATCAACATGCCTGCCAAGCCGATCATGGACACTGAGCTTGCCCCCCAGTCGGTCATATGCCGATCTATCCTCTCTGAGCGGCCTGGCGTACCTGGGTGCCTGATCATCAAAACAAGGTCGCTTACCTGACCGATCGGCTGTGTAGTACCCATTGCATTCTGGATAGTTATCGGCAGTGGGTAGCTTCATGCCTTCTTCCCAACAATGAACAAAGAAGGGACACCTCCAGTGGTCCTTATGTCGAAGCCATTCCCGATGCTCCTCTTCTTCTTGCCGATACTGTTCTTCACGTGATTGCCGATGATATCGCCTCGGCTGTTTGTGAGTAATAACCACTCCAGGAGCCCTGTTGGCACTGCTACCCTCATCGGCAACCTTCTTACCCTTTCTGTCATCGGCAAACCTTCTTGCATCGTGCTCAGGCACTTGGTAATTAGGGTCTACCGATGAGATCCTTCTGGCAGCTTCCGATGTCAGCACTTTGGTTTTTTCACTGATCTCCACCATATTATTTAGGAAGGGGTGCTGATCAATCTTCATCGGTTTCTGGACTTTGGAATTTTCAAACTTGATATGCCCAGACTCGATCTTCGACTACAACTGCTGCCTGAATACTTTGCAGTCATTGGTACTGTGTGAGGTTGCATTATGCCACTTGCAGTACCTAATCTTCTTGAGCTCTTCGGCCGATGGAATCACTTGGTTGGGCGCCAACTTGATTCGCCCTTCTTGCAGCAACAAGTCAAACATCCTATCGGCCTTGGTGATGTCGAAGGTGAACCTCTTAGTCTCCTTTTGACCGAACGGACAAGACACAGACTTCTTATCCTTCACCCATCCGGCCGCATCGACATTCATCTCTTCATCCGATCCAGAGTCTTCTTCTTTCCCGATGAAGGTCACCTTCTTGTTCCAAGTCTTCCTGGGCTCAAAGGCTTTGATATCTTGATCGGCAATCCTCTGCACCAGGTGACTTAGGCTCTCAAACTCCTGGGACGCGTACTTGTCCTTGATGTGCGGCAGTAACCCTTGGAAGGCCAAATCTGCTAGTTGCCGATCATCAAGCACAAGACTGTAGCACTTGTTCTTCACGTCCCGCCGCCTTTGCACGAAGCTCTCTACCGATTTGTCGTTGCGTTGCCTCATTTTGACCAAATCGGTAAGCTTCTTTTCATGTATGCCAGCAAAGAAGTACTTGTGAAACTGCCTCTCCAGATCGGCCCATGTAATTATAGAATTTAGAGGCAACGATATGAACCACGTGAATTCCGATCCGGACAATGATGAAGAGAACAATCTCACCCTTAATTCCTCCCTGCTGGCAGCTTCCCCGCACTGGATAATGAAGCAGTTGATGTGCTCCATTGTTGACGTGTCGTCTTGGCCGGAGAACTTGGTAAAATCGGGCACCTTGTACAGATTTGGAAGAGGAATCAAGTCATATGCAGGCGGGTAGGGGGTCCGATAAGAGTATGTGTTGACCTTGGGTTTGATACCGAATTGCTCTTTCATGACTTCGGCAATCTTACCGACCCAGTACGCGTCCTGCTCTTGCCGACTCATTGGCTGATTGTCGACTGGTGGAGTCGGCTGACGCGCCTCTTGAAGATGTGCAGTAGTCGCGGGCGCAGCACCGGTCATCTGGACGCTATGCATCGGCTGACTTACCGATGGATAGTTTGGCATACTTGGCGGAATTGGCTGAACCGTCACATTCATCGGTTGCTGTACCGATGGTCCGCTCTGAGTGTAAGTTGGGCCTCCATAATAATACATCGGCGCGCCAGGCTGCTGAGCTGGTGGCTGGTTGACCCATCCAGGATTATAAAGCATCGGCATATGACTTGCCGATGGCTGATAGCTGACCGGAGCATGCGGCTCTTGAATCCTAGAGCAATTGATCACCAGATTACCTTGGGGAATCGGTACTCCAGCTTGAGAGCTTGCCGCCAGAGATTGACTGCCGGTGGTTATAATATGTTGCATCGGCACAGAGCTTGCCGATGGTGGCATTGGAGGTATCTTGGGGATTACTTGGAGATCATCTGATGGTACTTGTATGGTCGGAGCAGGTGCAGAGTTGTGCGTCATATGAGCCATCGGCTATGACTGTGTTGCCGATGTTGTAGAGATCCTCCCAGCCGAACTATCTCCCTGCGCCAGATTAGAACCAGCATACAGATTCGGAGGCATACCGTATCCCCACCAGTTAGCAGGGGCTGGTCCTGAAGTTACCGACGCGGTCGGATCTGCGTTGAACTTGGTGAAGTCGCCAGCGTTCGGTCTTGGTGATGTAGCCACACGGCGGACGGTTCCACGGGGGTGGAGGACGCCATTTGGGCCGCCGATGGGCTTGCAGATGCCAATCCAGGTTGATGGTACGCTGGACCAACATATCGCAGTGCATGCCCTTCTTTGAATGTTTGCGCGAAGGCATTGTAGACAGTATTGGACAGCACGCTGGAATGGTTAATCAACGCCTGATTTACAGCAGTATTAACCATCTCTTGTAGTTTACCAGGGTTGGCGTCGAACGTGACCTGCCATGGCAACGGCGGATCCTGCTTCTGAATTGCTTCGCCGCTCCTACTGAGGCTAAAGGACTTGAGATACAGCTGCTTGTATTCCTCCATAGCCCGTTCCATGGCCTGCTTCTGATCATCTTTCAGATCGGCCTCAGACACTTCAATGACATTCCTCTGGTTGACATCGGCATGATCAGCCATGCCGAATGTGTAGATCTGTATAATCTTGTCCCACTGGGCGTGCCAAAAGAGGTGTTGACACAAAAAGCGTCAGATCTATGAACACCTCGGGCTATTACCCAAAGCTCGATGTCGAGGGCGTGCTAGTCGATTTGACCAATCAATCGACAAGGATGATAACTAGAACAAACTGAACGAGACGACAGCGATGCGCCCAGACGTCAAGGCTCAGATTGATCAGGGGTAACTAGAGCAGAGCTAGACGAGGCAAACAGCGATGCGCCCGGATTGCCAAAGCCTAGAGGTACTCCCACGCGGAACTAGCAAGGATTTGACGGAGATCAAGGTGATGCAGCCCGTCGAAAGCTTGAAGAACTCGTTGAAAGCTATAACTAATACATAAAAAGGGTAAATTGTGATAAAAGTAAGATAAAAGTAGAATTGGTTTGTTTTGAATTGGATTTATTATTTATTCCATAGCCCTCGGGCACATATTTATACTCTCGCATGGAGAGTTATACAAAGACACGATACATATCCTTCCTAAAACAAACTCCTACTTTAAAGGAAACTGACTCGCGCAGGAGCCGGATAACAATATTTATTTCCTAAACAAACACGCCTATCTTAAGGGAAAATAAGCGACCCATGCAAGAGTCGGACTCAAACTACTATAAAAATACTGACACAAAACACCAGTTTCCTTATACTTCTTCTCGATGAAAACTCTCCATCGGCAGATCCCTTTAATCCGCGCCTTCCTTCTTTTGACCATCGGTAACCTTCGGCTGCCACCAAGCACTAAGTTATGCCCATCGGCATCGGCAACACTTTCCTGATCGGCAATCGGCGACATTTTTGATTAGCGACCTTGTGCTGATAACTCACCAATCATCCCCAATCGGCAATAACTCCTCATCGGCAATCGGTAATGACCCTTCATCGGCAGTTGGCAATGACCCTTCATCGGCAATCGGCAAGGACTCTTCATCGGCAGTTGGCAATGACCCTTCATCGGCAATCGGCAAGGACTCTTCATCGGCAATCAGTTTTAGCAAGACTTCACCGACCTTGTTGGCAAAGCTCATCGGCTTCCATCGGCAAAACACTTAGTCTTCCCGCAGCACCCTTCCATCGGCACTATCGACTCCTGATACCGATGGAGAACGGCCGCTGACCAGTCAAGCCTCAGCCCATTTGACACGTGTCGAAAAACGGTGTCAATACAAGTCTCACAAGTTGGATCATTAGGTTTAATGTTTGATAATATCAGGGGGTTGGTCTTGTCATATATCTGCTGTGCTGATTTTTTGGAGCAGTATCTGCTCTTTGCTATATATCTCCAGATCCTTAAATGCAATGTTGATGAAACTTTCACACCAGAAACTAGACTTCTGTACCTTTCCAACGCCACATCAACCAACCCCATATCTGTTCTGAGCTAAGAGTTATTGCTGTTGCAAGTTGGTCTTACTGTGCAGACGGTGAACCTGAACAGATCTGTTGGTTTTGAGTTTTTGACTAATTTAGCTACAGAATCTGAAAATCAAATGAACATGAAAGTTGAAGAGAACCTTCTGATATTTTCAGCTATATAAGCTATATCTTTGTTCGAGTTCCAGAACTCAAGATATGAGCTTTTTACTGCACTGCTGCTATAGCAACATGTCCAGCAAAGTTCAGTTTTGTTCTATATATGACACGAACATGTTATAAGTAATACAATCTTTCCTAAACCTTGCATCTTTGCTGAAAAATAGATGGACGGCAGAGGTGCTAGAGTTCGTGGTCGTGGGCATGGCCATGGACGTGGAGCTCCTGTCAACCCGCCACCACCACCGCCTGCTGTGTCAGTAGAACAACTGATGGGCATGCAGGCACAACTGATGCAGGCTATGATGCAGCGCTTGGACAACGAGCCTGTAGGAGTATCACCTCCAGTCCAAGTTAGGGACAAAAGAGGAGAGTTCATGAAGGGACGACCTCCCGTCTTCACCCACGCATCCGACCCTTTGGATGTAGATGATTGGCTACATGCCGTAGAGAAGCAGCTAAACATAGCACAATGCAATGACACGGAAAAGGTGTTGTATGCCTCAGGTCAGCTACAAGGGGCAGCCCAAGATTGGTGGGAGTCTTTCCAATATGGACGCCCTCATGATGCTCCTGATGTCAGTTGGCAGGAGTTTAGAGAGAACTTCAGATCATACCACATCCCTGAAGGTATGATTGAGTTGAAGCAAGAAGAGTTCAGATCTCTCAAGCAAGGCTCGATGACAGTGGCTGAGTACCATGACAAGTTTGCTCAGTTGTCACGCTATGCTCCACATGAAGTGGCTAGGGATAGTGAAAAGCAACGTCGATTCCTGAAAGGACTCTATGATGGTCTTCATCTCCAACTTATGTCAAATGAGTACCCCAACTATCAGGCGCTTGTGAACCACGCTATTGTGATCGATAACAAGCGTCGGGAAATGGAAGCCAAGAAGAGGAAGCTACAGGGACAGGCTTCGGGCAGCAACACTCGCCCTCGGCCCTATCCGCAGCAGAGTTTCTAGCAGAGAAACGAAGGACAGTCTAACCAGTGGAACAGAGGTCAGTTCCCTCAGCGCAACCAATTCCAATAGCGCCCTCAAGGTTAGCAACAGTATGGAGGCCAGCGCCCCCCACAGCAGGCCTCTAACCAAACTCAGCGCCAAGTGAACCCAAATACTATGGCAGTGAAGAACAACAATCCCAACAACAGTAACAACAAGTGTTTCCAATGCGGGAAAGAAGGGCATATGTCTTACAATTGCCCTGAGAAGCAGAACCAGCAGGCACCCCAGAATCAGAACAACCAACAGAAAGGAAGGTACCAGCACCCCCAACACCGGAAGAGTGAACCATGTGTCCGCTGAAACCACTCAGGAGGCACCTGAGGTCATGATGGGTACATTTAATGTCAACTCATTCCCCGCTACCGTACTCTTTGATTCTGGTGCTTCGCATTCTTTCATATCTGAAGCTTTTGTTAGACTGCATAGTATATCTTTACGTGCCATGAAAAACCGTATGCAAGTAAATTCACTGGGGGGTAGCATACCAGCTTCTGTTTGGAGTCCTTCCACTAGACTTACCCTAAGGGGGTAGACTTTGAAGTGAGTCCAGTTGTGATACCCACAGCTAGAATAGATCTTATTGTGGGAATGGATTGGATGAAACAACACCGTGCAGTGATTCAGTGTCAAGAGAGATGTGTTGTTGTGACATCACCTAATGGGGATAGGATGTGTGTTGAGGTAGAAATGCAAGTACCACCAAAAGCCACTCTGAACTAGTTATCTGAAGATACCTTTGATGAGGAACAAGTGGTAGAGGAATTTCCGGATGTGTTCCCGAAGAGTTGCCAGGTATGCCACCTGATCGTGATGTTGAGTTTCTTATTGAACTTCTACCTGGTACTGCACCCATAGCTAAAAGACCATATAGAATGGGAGTAAAAGAATTAGAAGAACTTAAGAAACAAATTAGTGAATTGCAAGAAAAGGGTTTTATCCGCCCTAGTTCTTCACCTTGGGGAGCACCAGTTATATTTGTGGATAAGAAAGATTTTACTAGGAGAATGTGTGTGGATTACCGGTCTCTTAATGAAGTTACCATCAAGAATAAGTATCCCTTGCCCAGAATAGATGACTTGTTTGACCAGTTGAAAGGTGCTTGTGTGTTCTCTAAAGTTGATCTCCGCTCTGGATACCACCAATTAAAAATCCGAGCGGCAGACATACCTAAGACAACCTTTACCACAAGATATGGGCTATATGAGTATACATTTATGTCTTTCGGGTTGACTAATGCACCTGCGTACTTTATGTACATGATGAACAAGGTGTTCATGGAGTTTTTGGATAAGTTTGTGGTAGTGTTCATAGATGACATTCTAGTCTTTTCTAAAACTAAAGAGGAGCATGCTGAACATCTGAGGATGGTTTTACAAAAGCTTAGAGAAAATCAGTTGTATGCAAAGAGAAGTAAATGTGAGTTTCGGTTGAGAGAAGTGTCTTTCTTGCGTCACGTGGTCTCTAATGGAGGTATAGCAGTAGACCCAAGTAAGGTACGTGATGTTCTAAACTGGAACCCTCCAACCAATGTGACTGAAATCCGTAGTTTCCTAGGTTTAGCAGGATACTATAGGAGGTTCATTGAAGGGTTTTCAAAACTAGCTAAACCAATGACAGCCCTACTAGAGAAAAGTGTCAAGTTTGTGTGGTCTGACAAATGTCAAACGAACTTTGAAGAGTTGAAGAAAAGGTTGACCACAGCCCCAGTACTGACACTACCAGATCTGAACAAGAGTTTCTCAATCTACTATGATGCCTCTCATCTAGGCCTTGGATGCGTGCTTATGCAAGAAGGGAAAGTTGTGGCATATGCATCCAGGCAGTTGAGGAAGCATGAGCTGAATTATCCTACTCATGACTTAGAATTGGCAGTAGTAGTACATGCTCTAAAGATATGGAGATATTATCTAATAGGGCATAAGTGTGATGTCTATATAGATCATAAAAGTTTGAAATATATCTTCACACAGTCAGATCTGAATCTGAGACAGTGCCGTTGGCTTGAGCTGATCAAAGATTATGAGTTGGAAGTGCATTACCATCCAGGTAAGGCTAATGTAGTGGCCGATGCACTAAGCAGGAAGAGTTATGCTAATGCATTAAGAATGAAGCTTATGCCTGCTGAATTGCGTGCTGATGTGGAATATCTCAACCTGGGATTTACCATTAATACCATAGAGATGACCATAGAACCCACTCTAGAACAAGAGATACGTAAGGGTCAGTTGGAAGATCAGAGATTGAAAGATATTGCGGAGAATATAGTGCTAGGGAAAGCACCAAGTTTCAGGATGGATGATGATGGTACATTGTGGTTTGGAAAGAGAATATGTGTTCCCGAAGTAAAGTCTATTCGTGATGCCATACTTCGAGAAGCGCATGATTCTGCTTACTCTATACATCCTGGAAGTACCAAGATGTACCTAGATCTAAAAGAAGTATTGGTGGTATGGATTAAAAAGGGATGTAGCAGAATATGTAGCCGTATGTGACATGTGTCAAAGAGTGAAGGCAGAACACCAAAGACCTGCCGGTTTACTTCAGCCAATGAAAATACCTGAGTGGAAATGGGAAGAAGTAGGAATGGACTTTATTGTCGGTTTGCCACGTACACAGAGAGAATATGACTCGATCTGGGTAATCGTGGACCGCTTGACTAAAGTTGCTCACTTCCTACCAGTGAAGACTAATTACTCAGGCGCAAGGCTAGCAGAGCTCACTTCCTACCAAGTTTTGGAAGATATATTTAGAGCATGTGCATTACAACATGGTGTCAGTTGGGACAAGAGTTTGCCCTATGCTGAATTTTCTTACAACAACAGTTATCAAAATAGTCTAAAAATGGCACCAAATGAGGCTCTGTATGGGCGCAAGTGCAGAACTCCTTTATTCTGGAACCAAACCGGAGAGACTCAGGTGTTTGGACCGGATGTTCTTCGAGATGCAGAAGAGCAAGTAAGAGAAATAAGAGATAACTTAAGAGTTGCACAATCCCGCCAAAAGAGCTACGCAGACACCCGCAGAAGGGGTCTGTCATTTGAGATTGGAGATTATGTGTATTTGAATGTGTCTCCAATGAGAAGTGTAAAGAGGTTCAATATTTAAGGAAAGCTAGCTCCAAGATATGTTGGACCTTTCAAAATTCTCGAGAGACGTGGAGAGGTAGCTTATCAGTTAGAGTTAACTGAGAATTTGTCAGGAGTACATGATGTTTTTCATGTGTCTCAGTTGAAGAAATGTTTAAGAGTACCTAAGGAGCAGATACCTCCAGAAGAGCTTTCTATAAAGGAAGATCTCACATATGAAGAGTACCCGATAAGGATCATAGAAACAGCAAAAAGATTTACCAGGAGCCATGTTATAAAGATGTGCAAGGTTCAGTGGAACCAATACACGGAAGACGAGGCTACATGGGAAAGAGAAGAAGACCTGAGAAAGTCTTATCCACAGCTGTTCGAGTAAGTTTGTCTAAATCTCGAGGACGAGATTCCTTTTAAGGGGGGTAGAATTATAACACCGAAAAATTTGATTGCAATTAAATTAGTTGAAAATGATTAATTAATGAATTGTGTGAGCATATCATTTAGGTAAAGATAATAAAATTTACTTTTAAAAGTAATTCTTAGTTTAGTAACATGTTAATGCATACATGCTGCTACATAAATTTTATTGTGATGATTGAGTTTGCAAAGCAAAGTGTATTTGAATTCAAATTGCTTTTGGAAAAGGGTTTTGGAAAAGAAAAGAAAAGGATTTAATCTCTCTCTCACCCTCCTTTTCGGTTTTCGGCCAAAGGCCCAGCTCAGCCCTGCACTCCCTCTCTCTCTTTTCTTTCTGCTCGGCCCGCTCCCTCCTTTCCCCTCTGCGCGGCCCAGCCAGCCAGCCCGCTCGTTTCCTTTCACCCACAAGGCCTAGCAGGCCTCCCAACCGTTCCCCTCTCTCCCTCTCACTGCCGACCGGGCCCCATCTGTCGGCGCCGTCTCCTTCCTCCCGCGTCGTTCGGACGCTCAGTGCCGCGAGCCGCAACCGCCGCGCGACGCCCCGCTCCCACTCCCCCACGTCTCGGCCTCGTCTCGGCAACGGCCCCGCACGTCCCGCACTTCCCTCTTCCGTTCCTTAAAGAGGAGCGCAGCCCCGTCTTCACCCTTTTGCCGTCTTTGTTCCACCGTACTGCCGAACGTCGCCGCCGTCACCGAGAAGGCCCCCCAGAGCTCGACCACCTCGGTAAGCTTCGCCCCGAACACCGTGCTGTCGTCCGCGTGCCCCTCGGGTTAACTGGACCTTTCTCTGTCCCTTGTGGTAGGCCGCAGAAGTCCATCGGCGGAAGCTCTGCCCTTGCCGACTGCCATCGGCGCGACATCGCGGACCCCGACCCCTCTCCATCCCCGGAAATCCTTTGGTGAGTAACGTCCCACATCTGTTTCCTTTCGACAAACGTCCTCGGCCTAATCCCTCTATTCCTCGTCGGTGGCCACAGAAAGCACGCCGACGCAAGCGAGCAGTTCGCCGTCCGCAGAAGCACGTCGACCACCCTCTCTGTGACATCTCCGCCCTCTTCGTCGTCTCGGTAAGCCTCACCAGGACTCCCTCTTCCTCCCTGACCCCTCAATTCGGCGAATCATAACCCCTTTGGCCCTGCCCGCGTGCACCGTACGCCGCCGGCAATGGTGTACGCCGCGCCCGCTTTTCTCCCCCGCTCTGCGTTCATTTAGTGCCACTGTTGTGATCACGTTGATCTCCTCTAACTCCCTCTGCCCTCGCCTAGTCGATTCATAGCCTCTAGGGCGTGATCCGTGCAAGCAGCGCGCCGCCGGCCATGGCGCGTCGCCGCGCTCGCCTCTGCTCTCCTCCCTATGTTTGTCCGAGCACACCTTCGCGTTCGCTTCGCCTTCCTCTTTCTCCCCTTGTTTTCGGATTTCAAAACCGTGGCCGGGAACTCGGTTTCCGAGCGCTCCGGCGATCTCCAAGCCGCCGGGCATGGCGACTCCACCGTGTCGGCCGCCTGTTGTGGATGGCTGATCCCCTCTCTTCCTCCCTCTTCGATTCACAGCCGTCCGACCGGAGATCAACGGCTCTGATTAGAAGATACCCCTTCGCCGGTCGTTTTGTTAAAGAGACCCCGATCTTTCCTGAAACAAACCCGCGGTCCTCGGCTGATTTCGAATTTCAGAAAAACAAATGAAAATTCGATTTAATTCAAATCCTTTTCAAAATAATTACAGATTTGCCACTCATTTTGTATTGCTTATAAAATTTGCATTTTAAATCCGATTCGAGCGATTCGAGTTGCGTTAGATTCGTAATGAAATTCTATACATGTTAAACCCTCTGCCAATTCTGTTTGGAACATTTAAATTTCGAGGTTAAGTTTAAATAATATAAACCTTTTATCTCTGTTTACTATTGCTGGTGTACTGTTCTAATAGTAGCCTTGTTTGCTTTGTATTTATGCAATGGGATTGTGTGTTGTTGCAATGCCATGATCGAGTTCAGACGGTGAGGAGTTTGGTTGTGACCAGGAGTTCTTTGATCAGGAGTGCTTTGACCAACAGGAGTTTGAGAACCAAGGCAAATATAGCATGAGACCTACCTTGTTATCCTATTCACCATAATCATGATTTCATATGCATGTGTTTAATTTGATACCCGTAATATATTTCCATAGTATTGAAATCCTTTACCTTGACTCCTATGGGTTATGCATATGGGTAGATGGCTAGTGCTTTATGAAATGATACATGATCCCTTCCATTTGACATAATGCTTTGAATGAAATGATGAACCTGTTTATGGCAATTGGAACATAACCTTTTATAACAACTCACTGTTGACAAAAGTTGGGACTGACAGTGCAACCGTGAGAGCTACATGGCTCTGGCTTTAACTCAGTAATAGGCTCTTTTCTAGCTCGTTAGCGGTTACCCGAAAGGGCGCATTAGGCTCTTGCCGAGCTGGTTATAGTGCGGCCTCTGTCCGGGTTTGAGCGTAGGTTGCGGTCTTTATGCTACTCGGAAGGGGGGCTCTATGCCCCTTGCCAATCCTAGCGGCCCTAATCTTGTTAGACGAGATACTATAAAAGGTTTCATAGTGAACCCCGCCCACTCACCTTGGCAGTGTTTATGGGAGTAATTAACCCGGGCATTAGGGGCATCACGACTCACGGGTAAAGATGCACAACCTCTGCAAGTGTTTAAAAACTGATATATCAGCCGTGCTCACGGTTACGAGCGGCCCGGAAAACTGACGGTTTAATTATAATTAACTTGATCAATCTTTATGTTCCTATTGCCACTAAAATGATGATGTTTATGTTTCTCTTAACTTTGGCAATGATATAAGTGGGATCATTTGGGGCTTAAGCATAACTTGATGTTACTTAATAATAAAACCTTGAAAAACTAAAAATGCTAAACGCAGTAAGCTAGTGTCAACCTTTTTGAGCTTCATAACCCCATGTTAGCTTGCTAAGTACGAAGAGTACTTACACTTGTTTTACTTTTCAATCAATTGGATAAAAATCCCGGATGGGTAACAGAAGCAGGAGGCTATGAGGACTATCCTGAAGATTTCTAGGCTTGGTCAACCAGTTGACCTTCCCTGTGAGATGGAGTTTCCTTAAGAGTTAGATGTATCTTCCGTTGTTTTATTTATTTATGTAATGGATCTATGTACGCTATGTATTAAACTCTATGATTGTACTATGTAATTTGTTGTGGATTGCTTCCTAGGCACACATAATGTTATGTATCCTATTTCGTCTTTGAAATTGGGTGTGACACGATTCCAAAATTACGCCTCGTTTCTATCCGCCGCTCTGAGCTTCGGGATCTAAAACCGAAGTTTCGCATCTATTAAATTCTGACGAGCTTTTTCGGCCAACTCCGACATCCCATCTATTCCAAGACCATCATAAGGTTTGTCTTGTCTTAGGGTACCGTGATGTATATCTTTAATCCAATCCATCACGGTTTGACCGTTTCTTTGTTTTCGTGTCGCTTTCCGGCAAAGAGCTCCAAGGATGGCTTCGTTTCCGGCCGACCTCTGCTGCCTCCGGCCACCCCGGTTCCTGCGCCATCACCGACAGGACCCAGTTCGCGCCCTATGCCTGGCTCCTCCGTCCCGCGGCCGCCACCTTGCGCCCAGGTGTCGTGGCCCCGCTCAGCTCCTCCGCGTGCATGGCCGGCGGTGGCCACCGCCACTACTCGTGCGGACAGGACTGCTGCTCTGCGCAGCCCTATCCCAGCTAGCGCCACCGTGGCTAGCATGGGCCCCGCCGCCCGACTGTGCCACCAGAGGGCCGATGCCCTGCTCCTCCCTTCCTCCCCTGCCACGGAACAGCAGCAGCACCATGGCGCTGACCCTTCTCTGTACGTGACGATCCAGAGAAAAAAGAAAAGGCAAGGTACAAGATGAGATTAATTGCAAGTTTGCCTCTACATCTTTTAATCTCCGTTGTTTAATCACCGTAACTCAGTTTCGCTCCGTTCAAGTCGCGTTAGATTCATAGCGACATGTTCTATGCAGTGGTGATAATGCTTTTCGTTAATTTAAATATTAACTTAATTAATGTTTATTTAATAGCTTTTAATCAATTAGAAGTAACTTAAATTTAATTCCTCTTTGCATCGTTTAAGTTGTGTTTAATTCATGTTTCCATAATCTATATGTTAGAGGTAATATTTATCATGACACATAATTTTATATACTTCGTTAAATATTAAATTGATTAAATATATTTGCATCTGGTTCAACAATTAAATCTAAATAGGTGTTTATACTCCGGTCTTTTGCGTAGAAATCTTAACATGAGTAATTGATAATATTAATATACTTCCAAAATATAATTTGATTAGTTTAAACATATCATCTATATTTTGATTAGATGCTCTCACATATTTATTCTCTTTTGCAAAGATAAAGTTTAACTTGTTTAATAATAAAGTATGTGATAATGTTTACAAGGTTAAATGTGATTAATGGTAAACTCAATATACTTTTAATTATATATTCTTAGTTTGAACACAGTGCATATAAATATGATAAACTTGTTTAGAATGCTCTCATATAGACTTTTCTTTTGTAAATATAAAGTTTACCTTGATTAAAGTTATGTGACATTGTTATAAATGAAATATGAGTTGTTCCAATTGAGTTTTTAAGTTAATTTATGTGATAACTAATCTGATATTAATTACTTCCACATACTTTTAATAATTATTAAGAATAAATCCAACATGCATATTCTTCTGTTATAATATAGTTAACTTTCGATAGTTGTTGAAAAATAATATAGTTAACTTTCGATAGTTGTTTCTTTTCAACGGTAGCTTCGTTATCGGTGTTTCTTGCGTTCTCTTGACCGTTGTACCGATCTCTCTTTTGTATGTTGTTTTATTTTTTGCCTGGTGTATTGTTCTTAGTTGTTTCTTTTGTTTTTCTATGTGTGGTGCTTGCTACGAGTAGAATAAGAACCACTCTTCAGAGATGAAGATCAGAAGATGTCTACTAGAAGTCAAGTATGTGAGAGTTGCGCAAGTGAAAGGCATGTATAGCATGGGATCTTTCTTGTTGTCCTATTCACCTAAAATACTTAATTCATATGCATGTGTCTACCTTGTTACCCGTAAGGATTTCCTAGATATTTGTTATCTTGTGCATTGTCACCGTGGGAAGTTTGCATATGGGTAGCTTATGCTAGTGCTCATAAAGAATAACCATGATCTGGTAACTTGACTAATGATATATGCAATAACAATAAAAGAAGACTTTTTAGCAACGTGGACTATAGGTGGAACATCAGGAACTCACATGTGTTCTTACTCATAGGGATATCTTCTGTAATTGGACTACCCCGAGAAAACAGTACTACCATAGGCTAATGGGCTCTGGCTTGACTCAGTATTAGACTTCTACTAGCTTGTAGCAGCATACCCGAAAGGGCGCAAGAGGGGCTCTGAGATAGTGAGGCTTAGTCTGTCGTGGAGGTGCCCTACGTTATTGGGATGTGACCTCTGGGAGGGGAGTTCTTGCATCTCGTTGAGGAAACTTGTAGCGGGTTGCTACCTATTAGTGGGATCTGTGAACGGTCTCATAGTAAACCCTGCCGACCTTCCTTGGTAGTGGGTTAAGAGGCTGATCACCTCGGGTGAAAGGGAAATTCACGACTTGTGGGTAAAGATATACACCTCTGCAGAGTTAAAAACTATTATAATAGCCGTGCTCACGGTCACGAACGGCTTGGAACCCTTACTGTGTGATGTCCTTATGTCATAGCTCATCAGTTCTTATCTGTTGTTGATTATTGTGACTTCTTCATATAAGCATTATATCTTGTTCACTTGATCATGTGGTTATTTGGGCTTATGTTGAACTTGATGCTACTCAACTACTAAAATTATGACTTACTTAAAAGCTGATGCAGTTTAACCCGTGTCTATCCTTTTTGAGCCTCATGAACCCCATGTTATCTTGTTGAGTACGACATGTACTTACGCTTGCTTTACTTTTCAATACTTTAGATAAAAATCCTAGATGGGTAACAGAAGATGGATCTAGTGAGATTCTATGAAGTGCTAGGCATATGCAACCCCCAGTCAACCGTCCCTGTGAAGTTGGAGCTTGAAGAGAAGTTTGGTAACCGTTCCGCTATACTCTGATGTAAGTGTTAATATAAGTATGTTTCCTCTATATAACATTGTTTCTGATATTTGTCCTTTCTGTTGTTGTATGTGTGGACTTCCTGGGCACACATATGGAGATCCTGGTTTTTTTTCTTAAAACCGGGTGTGACAGATTGGTATCAAAGCAATGTTGACTGTAGGACTTATGCCTAGTTAGCAATGGTCGCTTCCTAAAGCTTATTTTGCTACAAAATTATTTTTCTACAACCTTGCCCTCTGCATTGTCTATTTCCCAATACTTGTCCAATTGTCTCCTCCTTGTTAAGCTTCCTTTGAGCAATTCCTTCTTATCACCTTGAATATTTGGTTTCCTTTTGTTTTACTAAAGTTTTCTAGTCTCACCTTGCTCAAAATCTCGATGACCTTTCATCATCTATCACCCATTTTTTTAGGATGACCACCAGTTGAGCAGAAGTGCGAGTAGTGCGGATGTGGTGTTGTGTGCTTATATTGCTTGTTTGGTGTATTGCTTGTGTGTCGTCTCAATCCTTGCTATCCAAAAAGGCCCTGAAGATGATGTTTCGAAGATGAGCAAAACTCTTGTTAAGTGGGGTAGCATCCGCTACAATCCTCGACAAATTCCATGTATCTAAGTTACAAGACATGAAGAATGAAGACTCAACCTTTATCTTTCTTCTGCTCATTTGCTATTCTCGATCCTTATTCTTCGGTCTCAAGAAGTACCAACGAAGAAAACATGAAGACCTAAATATCAATCGTTATCTTCTTTGTCATCTCTTTCTAATCTTTGCTCCTTGACCCTACACCTTACAATATGAAGATATGAAGATTAACCTATATCATTCTTTTGAACCTATGCCAATCTTCAATCCTTTCGACCTTAAAGATCACCTTTCTCCTTCTTATCATCATTTATCAATCTTTAATCCTTGTTCCTACATTGCATCAATCTCAAAGCAACCTTGAAGATGGGATTTATCTTTCTCCCTAGTCTCTCTGAATCTCGGGACGAGATTCCTATTAAGTGGGACAGTTGGATTGTGCTTAGAAACACTAAATAAAATAAATGATTTCAATGTTAATATAAAATTTTCCAAGATTAGTTTGAGGTTGCACAAATTTAGTATAGGGAAAGTGAACTTATAAACTTTTCTAAATCAATTTGACAGTTGATGTTGTGGTGGTTGTTCGTTGCTCGTCTTGATGCATGTGAGTGTTTAAAGTTTTTAAAATGCGATTAGTAAGTCGTTTATCGGTCTCTGGCTCGTCTTTGTCTTTTTCTATAATCAAATTCTCGTTGTCTCGATCCTAATATTTCTTTTGGACATTCCCAAGATCCTTTGTCTCTTGATCCAAATCATTCCCTTGAGTTATATCATTCATCAACAAGTCCCTAAATATTTTCCGGGAATTTTTCTGGCCTTTTTCGGATCTTTTTCCTATTTATCTGTGAGCATATTCTATTTTTAAGATGCTCCAAAAATACTTTTTCATGAGCTCCAAATACTTTATTTGGGTTCATCATGTTCCAAAGTGTATCCAAGAATTTTCCCCGAATTTTTGGAATATTTTTCGTAGCTTAAATATTAATTCTGGACTTCTCTAAAATTATTTTATTCGCAAAAATAATCTATTCCAAAAATAAATAATAAATATCTCAATTTCCCACCGGCCCCCAAAGCCCATGTGCAATAATCCTAATAAATCTCAAAAGTCCATACATTTATTTACTAATGGGTTTTAAAAATTAATTAATAATTAATTTTGGCCCGTTAGTAAATGTGAAGCTGCGTCATCAATTAGTATCATATCGCTAGTTGATGTTGAGGTGTGCAGGCTTCCTCCCTGTATATATATGACGGTGAAGGTCTCGACGCGCCGGTTCCAAAATTACGGCTCGTTTCTATCCGCCACTCCGAGCTTCGTGGATCTAAAGCCGAGTGTTAATATAAGTATGTTTCCGCTATATAACATTGTTTCTGGTATTTGTCCTTTCTGTTGTTGTATGTCTGGACTTCCTGGACACACATACGGCGATCCTGATTTTGTTCTTAAAACCGGGTGTGACACAACACTTGTGAGGCCTAGTGGTGCTGGCAAAAGCACAGTGGTTCAACTTTTAGCACGGTATTATGAGGTACTGTATCCTATATATAGTGATACTAATATTTTTTTTCATTGTAGCAGCATTTTGAGTGTTCTCCATTTTTTGCAGCCAACTCAAGGTTCCCTCACTGTCGCAGGAGAAGACATCCGTGTATTTGACAAAAGAGAATGGTCTCGAGTAGTATCTCTAGTGAATCAGGTATACCATTGCAATTTCCACACCATGTATTTTGCTGCTATAACTATACATATTTTGAGGATATAAACTTCTTTTTTCGCTTTCTGTTATGAGATTAACATATGGTTGAACATGTTAGTCCTTATTTGTATGTAAAAGAATCTGATGAAATAAAGCAATCAGACATTCAGCAGATTGACATAGGGCCTTTGAAGGTAGTTGCCACTCAAACTGCGTTAGTTATGGCCTGATGGGCCCTTTTTTAGCTGACCTGATTGCCGCATGTATATATAAGGGATTACGCCCCCTCCCCCCGGGTCCTAGAGCCCCTAAGTTATTGCATTTTCTGTACACCTTGCCACTGGCTTTTAGGTGTTTCTGTCATGTGGGCAGTCAGCCAGGGCCCACGCGGTAGTGTACGTGTGAACAGTACCGTGTGAACAGTACCAGATTAGATTAGATTGGTTTGGGTTGTTAGGAAAGAGATAAGTTAGATTGATTCGGTTAGAATATTACTTAAGGGTCAAGTAAGTTGTCTCTATAAAAGAGACCATCATGTATCAGTTCGAATCAAGCAAAGTATTATCAATCTAATCCCTCTCTATATCTTCTAAACAACTAAGCCTGTGGTGGAGGGGAAAACCTCGCTGGAGAAGACACGGATCGCGGCCATGAAAAGCATAGCCTAGGTCTAGTTATCACATGGATCCAATGTCCATGACAACTTGGTATCATGAGTCCGGCGATCCTTGCCTACTCGCTCCTGCTCGCCATCATCACAGGCCGCCACCACTGACCACCCCTTCCATCGCGTTGACCACTCCAGCTGCCACCACGCCAACCACCCTTTCTACCGCCGCCTTACATGCCCTTCTTGAGGGGAATCGCCAAATGTCTGAGCAGCTACGCCATGTGTCTACAGTGTTGGATCGCCTCAGGGCGCTTCTCCGGGCGAAGGAGAAGCAGGACCGTGAATGTCTGGCGGTAGTACACCTACAAGCAGCAGCCCGGGGATTCCTGTCACGCCGGCGGATGCAATCTCTCCGTGGAGAGATGGGTCTAGCTGTTATCTCCACATCCATCATGAGACCATCACCGGAGGAGCAGGCAGCGGTGCGCCAGCAAGCCGCAGGGCGAGGTTTCCTTGCCCGCCGGATGGTGCAAAAGATCCGCATGCTGCTCAGCTCATCGTTGCACCAAATCGCAGCTTGCGCGTTCAACCACCTGGTCTCTTCTGTACTTTTTGCGCCTTCTGCAGCAGTAGAGATCTGGGTATGCAGCCCCCCTACATGGCCAAGGATGGTCATTCTGGCACCTGCCTTGGTGCTGGATAGATTCAGCATAAAAGTCAGCCAGTACATTCTCCACCTTTCATCCGACATGAAGCCAGTGGTTAAGCTCTTTCCATGGGATCCAGGAGGAAACAATTGTAGTCCAAATTTCTTTCATATTTTAGTTCTAAATTTAATTCATATTTTAGTCTTAAATAACAAAGGTAAGCCAAGATGTAAAAGGCTTAACCTTAGGTCACGTCATGTAGGTCTATGGTAGCACGTTGTCGAGCTGCTCCGAAAGGGGGGGGAGAGATGTCATGTGGGCAACCAGCCAGGGCCCACGCGGTACTGTTCGCGTGAATAGTACCAGATTAGATTAGATTGGTTTGGTTTATTAGGAAAGAGATAAGTTAGATTGATTCGGTTAGGATATTACTTAAGGGTCAAATGAGGTGACAGAACTCAAGTTCTTTATGATGCAGATTGATTATACGCATACAAAACGAGGGTTGTGTTGACTGTTTGTATATACCTTAGATGGTGTTTGGATCCAAATGCTAAAATTTAGTCAATGTCATATTGGATGTTCGTATACTAAATAGGAGGACTAAATATGAGTTAATTTAAAACTAATTGTACACAAGTAGAGTAATTAGGGAGACAAATCTATAAAAGACTAATTATTATATATGATTAGCACATGTTTACTCTAACACAACATTGTGAAATTATGGACTAATTAGACTTAATAGATTCGTCTCACAAATTAGTCTCAATCTATGTAATGGATTTTATAAATAATCTATGTTTAGTACACCAAATTAGTATCAAACATTCAATATGACATGCTAAACTTTAGCTGATGGAAAACAAACACCCCCTTAAAGATCATGGATAAGAGGACTGCATATTCTGCCAGAAAATTTTATAGGAGTGCTTGAATTCCTTAGCTAGCCTATTTCTTTTTTTTTAGACCATCCTTGTCCAAAAGGGTAGCGTGCATATTCTTGTTAAGAGAGTTGTGCATGAGCAGTTTATTTATTCTCTTATGAGATTTTTTATTCTCTATTTAGTTTCTTTAGTGTTAGTCAAATAAATAGGAAGGTCAGGAAGTAGATGTAGGTATATGATTGGAGCCCTTGACACACACATATAGAAAGATGTTTCATTATCTGTACAGAGATCTTGTGCTCATACATTACTTGAGACATTCGCTATTTCTGTCTCGATGTCAAGAAATCCTTGTTTTAATTTGAACTCAGCTAAAAGTCACTGTAGCATCAACGAAGGTTACATATGGTTTGTGACAAAACTGAATTCGGGTCAGCTGCCGAATGGCTCCATTAATGTACTGTTTTTTCGATTGTTGCCCTCTCTCTTCAGTTGTATTAGTGATGATTTAGAAAAAAAGTTAAAAACCAACAATCAGCCTGTTCGCTTGACTTTTCAGACGGCTTAAATCTAGCCAGAACAGTGTTTTTCTCTCACAAGAAATCGGTCAGCAGTGCATAATCCTGCCAGAACAGTGTATAATCCTGCCAAATGAACAGGCCTATTCGGTAATTAGTCAACAACAAAAAATGTAGCAGGGAATTACCTATTTGTTAACTATCTGAGTCAACAAAAAAATAGGTAAAGGTCTATATCACTAGTACAAAAACAGACTACATAGTCGGTTCACAACCTATTTCTACATGCGTTTTTCAGCGCCGACTGCGCTGGGGCCACTAGAAATGGGACATTTCTACAGACGGTTGCTTGAGAACCGCCAGTAGAAATACATTTCCACAGATGGTGCTCTTAGTGAACCGCCTGTGTAAATGGCTCATTTACAGAGGCGGTTCACTAAGAGAACCGCCTATGGAAATGATTTTCCAGTTTTAAATTTTTGGTATTTATATATTATTGTATTATTTAATATATACATATATATTGTTATTGAAACTACTAAACCCCATTGGATGGTGTTCAAATATATAGCAACATGTAAATTAAATATCTCATACATACATACATTTCTTTTTCAAAGTACCATGCTCGCAATAAAGTTACAAGTGTATGCCACATTATATACATTAGTCTCACGCTCACACACATAAAATTACAGGTCTATATACATCAAGAGTTTGGACTTGTCCTCTAAAAACTGGACCGAGTAAGATTGAGGCTATAAACCTTTGTTAGCGCTTCGTACTCGGGCTTGGCTAATTCACTTTCATAATCATGATATTTCCCTACACTTGAGATGACTTGTTTGATGAGGAAAAGGCACACGTCCTCAACTATGGCGTACAATGTCTTTTCGTTGATGGTCGTCGCCTTGACTTTTTTCTTGGAAGGTTTCTTCTTAGTTGCTGTGTCTCCTCCTCTCATGTGCTCGCACACATAGTATCCACAGAGGACAGATCCTGCTGGTTGCTTGTGGTACTATAAAATAGAAAATTAAAGTGGTTATTTATAGATGCTCGCACATATAGTATATTCACATAGTACATGTATGATGTGTATTCATAAGAGTAAGTTTTCATACTTACCGGCCAGTCATATATAACTTCCAATGACTCCTTTTCTTTTTTCTTCGATTCAACCTTTCCACCGTGCATTATATAAAACCGTCATGTCCTACGAACTCGAATACAGTCACCATGTTAATTATTGTTAAAATCTCATAATGCAAAAGTATACATGCATATCTCAACTTACATCTCTAGCATCTCAATGAAATGTGCATAGCTTGATGGTGCGTAATTTGCAGAGTCTAATACCACCACCCTTCCTTTTCTAGGATATATGACGACGCAAATCTAGTGGTCCCTGTATGAATCAAATTCATGATACATTTGTGCATTAAAATATTATGTATTTGATCACCCAAAGTTATACGGTGCCACTACCCAAACTCATATACTTACCCAAAGTTGTACGGTGCCACTATCGATTTCCTGTCTTGATACTTTTTCATACACTTTGAAATGTAGAAGGAGTACTTGGCTTCAAATTTAAACTTTAATTATTTCTTTTTTGTGGCCCGTGCTTCACCTTCTAAGCCCAATAAATCGTCGTTCTTTTCCCTGATTCTGAATGTGTGCCTTTCTTCGCATATATCAATTGGGTTTAGATAGACAATCCTTTCCTTGGCACAATAATCAAGGTACGGACCATAAGCCTGCTCCTGCTCATCAAATAGCATTGTACAAGGCACATGAATATGTGAGATATTAAACATTTGCAACTACAATGCAGGTCAGTTATTGAACATTGATGCAACTCCAATGCATGTGTAACTATGTAACACTTACAATGCAAACGTCATTATTATCTGTACGTCTAGTCTCTCGAGGTTCATCATCAACCAAATGTCTTCAAAGCTAATCACACATAGATTATGATCACTTTGAAATGCCTTATGTGGTATAGACACGTTGATGTGTGAATGCCAGCAGAAGAGGCTCTCATGTACTAGTCATGCATCCTTTTTATATTGCTTGGGACCTTTTGGAGTTTCTTCCAGCTTAGTAGAGGCTTTCCCACCACATAGTTTTTAGGCACAGACTTGTAGTCTTCCCAAGTTGGCACCTTGAATTTGCAGGGAATTACCTTAGGCATCGGCTGCACTGACTTCTTGAGCTCAGACAACTCAAGGATTTCACTAGTGCGTTTTTGCCCAATTCCTTCCAAAATCTGGCCGTGCCAGCTATTTTTTTCTTTGGCTCGAAGGGGGAAATCAACTAGGGGATAGAAAACTTCTTCTTTGGCGGCGTTGGTGGCTCCGATGTTTGTTTAGGATCTTTGGGTTGTGGAGAAGGTGTGGATTTTCTTGGTGGAGGTGGCAAAGGTGATGTTTGTGGAGGTGAAGAGTGTGGCGGAGGTGATGACTGTGGCGGAGATGACGGAGGTGGCAGAAGTGATGGAGGTGGCGGAGGTGACGGAGGTGGCGGCTCCCTCAGTTGGACGTCTCCACTGCTATCTCTTGCAAAGACGATGGCGGTGGTGGGCTCGCAAGAGAATGGATTGGTGATGGTGGTGGGTTTGGAAGAGGATCAGTAGGTCCTGATGACTCCTCCACTGCTATCTCTTGCGAGGACGGTGGCGGCTCTCTCAGCTGGACGTCTCACTGAGGCCAAAGAATGAAATTGTTTATAGCCTGTCCAAGTTTCTCAATGTCCTCGGGACCGGGGATGTCTAACATCTCGTCCTCATATCCTTGGACCACGGTCGATACTTCTACTCTGCAGTAGTCTTCAGGAATGTCAACACAGTGGTACTTGCGTCCTGGGATCGCTTTGCCCATGGCTACTTCCCTTGTACGATGATTGTTAATGCCATATCTTATGACTAGGGAGCAAGCCACGGGAGTAACAATGTTGTCAACCGGATATTGAACCTTATTCCCTGTAGACGCGACACTGCTTGGTACCTTGACAACGGTCTGCTGGGACACCACTGGGACTAGCTGCATCTGGGGTGCCTGAGTGCTTATTTGTTGATTTGACACCGCACTCGCCAGTTTCTGCATCAACTCAGGAGGAGGATCATCTAGCAATTTCTGCATAAACTCTGTGAACTCTTTCTTAGCCTCCTCCTTTAAATAGCTAGACATTTCTTCCTTATATCGATCATGTTTCCTGTACTCACCTTCCCACTGAGGGCCGAATCCATCCTTCCATCCTTCTTTGGATGAGACGCCTCGAACACGGCCAGGATGCTCTGGGTTACCCAAGCCCTCACTAAGGATGTCCCTCTCTCTTCGTGGCTTGAATGTACCTTCCTGTTGCTTGGCTGCCACCGCAAATATGTTCTTTACTACTTGTTCAACCTCAGGGTCATCAAAGGACAAATCGTTGCCAGTTTCCTTTGGTTTTCTAGCCCGAATCCAATTTGCGGACCTTTCACCAACTTGTTCGGACATCGTCGGTAACCCTTTCGCCTTCTTAGCAGCATCTTCTTGTTGCCATTTGGGAACCTGACGCTGATAACCACCTGAGCCTAGATGGTGGTGGTACTTATTCTTCTTTGCGAGAGCGGAGTTGGCTTCGCTCAGAGATACGAATTCTGGCTCTTTCCTCTGCTCTAGAAAGACCGCCCACTGACCTTTAGTAATCTGGTACGTTGTTGCAGGGTCCAACCCTTTCTTGGCAAACTTGGTATTCAACTCAGACCTCCAGTTTTGGAAACTGACTGCACACTGCTTCAATGTATGGTCCTTTATTAGTGCCTCTGGTATGGATCGAGGAAACTGGACCAGTTCTTGTTAGTGACGTCAAGAAAGTCCCTAACACAGAAGCCAATTGCGTTTTGATACTTGGATAGGGCCTCCAAAGGAGCTGTGGGCTGTCCGGTTGGGCTGACTTCTAAGATGGCATATACGTCGTCTAGAAACTTGTTCAATCCTCTCTCGCCTCGTTTGCCACCGCTCCGCTTCCTTTTCCTTGATGGCTCATTGCTCGTCATCGCGGTCGGTTCGGGTGCGTCTTTGGCACGTTGTGAGATCAACTCTTCCATCTGAGCCAATGCCCTCTAAATATAAACATTGTGAGTTTAATGGTGATGGTTTTAATAGACATGTAATTAAATAAAAACATGAAATCATATAATTACCTCATCGGCTTCTGGATCATAATCAGGGTCATGGCGTAATTCACGTTCAAATTGTTCTCGAGCCTTCCTCACGTCGGGACGCTCGAAATCGTCGCTAGGGCTCCAAATGTTCTCCAGAGTTGATTGGTTCCCTTCTTCTTCCTCGATGGGGTCGGACGACCCCAAGCCTTGTCCCATTTGGTGGGTACCTTGTACCTGTTCCATGGGGTCGGACGACCCCAGGTCTTGCCCCGTTTGGTGGGTGTCTTGTACTTGCTCCGTGGGGTTAGACCCTGGGGCTTGTTCCGTGTGAACGGACCCTTGTGCTTGGTCCTTGCTTGGAGATGTCATCGTGGAAATCTAATAAAGGATAAGCATTTATAGATTATTATATATAACTTATATGTATTGGAGGCATATATAATTAAGTTATTATAATCGCATACACAAACTTGAATATATACATACATATACTAAGAAATGAATATATGTACAAGAATTTGGGTAGCTAGAATATATGTCCGCTCTCGGTTTTATAACAAACTTGAATGGAGACATACATACTATATATATATATACATACACATATACAAGAATTTCAAGTGTATATTAGAGGCAACTTTGCATATATTAGAGACATTTATAATAAGTATTCTTATTATTTTGTATGAAATAAAATAATATATACAATATGAAATTTCATTTACATATATATTTACAATATGAAATGTACAAGCATTTAAATGTATATATAAGCATTTAATAATTACAAGCACTTACTATAAATCAAAAAAGAAGAAATTTCTAAACCTAGCCTAACCCTCTCTCTCGGCCCAGTGGGCCACCCCTCTCTCTCCCTGCACCTGGGCCCGCCCTGTCAGTTTCTTCTTCCTCCTCCCACCTCCTCTCTCCCACCCTCGCAGCAAGCGCCGCCACTAGCCCCCAGCGCTGCCTCCCCCGCTCGCCCCCAGCACCGCTGCTCTGTGCGCGCGGGAGCGCCACCACCACGCGCGCGGGAGGGCCACCGCACGCGCCGCCGCAACCGCCATCTGCTCCCTCCGACGACCCCCGCAGCAACCGCCATCTCTCCCACCCCCGCCGCAACCACCGTCTCTCCCACCTCCCCTGCTCGTCCCTAGCATCACCGCTACACGCGCGCGGGAGCGCCGCACCACCACCACGTGCGCCGCCACCATGCGCCACCGTGCGCGCGGAAGGGCCACAGCACCGCCGCTCTGTGCGTGCGGAAGCGTCGCCACCACCACGCGCTACCGCAACCACCGCCACCACCCGCGCAGGCAACCGCCAGTGAGGGAGAGGACTTACCGGTGCGCAAACGCCCGTGAGGATCCATGGAAATTTTGAGCAGCCTGACGGCGTGTTTTCGAAACGACTGGCGTCTTGTGACTTAGAAATTTTCGGGAGAGTTCGTGCAGGGTATATAGGAAGTCGATTTCTACAGGCGGTTGACATTGACCACCGCGTATAGAAATGTATCTCTACAGGCGGTTGGCATGGACCACCGCTTGTAGAAATGGATCTCTACAGGCGGTTGGCATTGACCACCGCCTGTAGAAATCATTTTGCATAAATAATTCAAAAAAAATCATATCTTGAGAAACAATGTTCCAAAAATTGTGAATAAAATTTTGTAGTTTTTGTCTTGACAAGATATACATGTTAAAAATATGAAATGACATGTTTGAGATACTTTTATATATAGCTATATTTATATGTCGAATATCTCGATAATTACGTAAGCTTCAAAAAATCATATCTTGAGAAATAATGTTCCAAAATTTGTTGAATTAAATTTGTAGTGTTTTTCTTGACAAAATATATATGTTAAAAATATGAAATGACATGTTTGAGATACTTTTATATATATCTATATTTTATGTCTAATATCTCGATAATTATGTAAGCTTCAAAAAATGATATCTTGAGAAATAATGTTTCAAAAATTGTGAATTAAATTTTGTAGTGTTTGTAGTTTAGGGTTTAGGGTTTAGGGTTAAGTGTTTAGGGTTTAGGGTTAAGAGTTTAGGGTTTAGGGTTAAGGTTTAAGGGTTAAGGTTTAAGGGTTAAGGTTTAAGAGTTTAGGGTTTAGGGTTTAGGGTATACATGTTTTAAATATGGAATGACATGTTTGAGATACTTTTACATGTATCTATATTTATAATGACCCTAATTTAATCTATTTCTAATATCTCGATTCATACATAGGGTTCATCATCTCGGGATTATAGAAATAGATTGCAATTATGTAAAATAAGCATAGGGTCTCACACGTAGAAACAAAAATAGGGTCTTCACATGTACAAACATAAATGGATTACATGACAAATAACAAAAATAATCTAGGCAGCTATACTATTCTTCCTTGTCCATCGTGGCGCACCCAAGGTAGCGATTTCTGTGGGATGCTTCGCTCAACACTCCTTATTTTTACTGGATGGTCATCTACAAAGAGACACATGTTGCTGAACTCATTAAATTCATCTGGGTCAGATACACCATCAACCCCTATAGCTTGTTGCTTTCCAGGAATAACTACATGCTTTGGCTTGTCGGTACTTTTCTTCTCATTAGGACAAAGGATCTGTTCAGCATAGAAGACCTGTGCAACATGGTTAGCCATTATCCATGGATCATCTTTGTAGCCTACCTTACTTAGATCAAGAACTCTGACCCCATAGTTGTCCACTGTGACATGTTTGTCTTCAACCCATTGGCATCGAAACATAGGGACCTAAAATGTACCATAGTCTAGCTCCCATATGGCATCAACGAAGCCAAAGTATATAATTTCATCCCCAGTTTCAGAGTTTAAGGCATCACATCGAACTCCACTGTTTTGTGCAATGCTCTTTTGGTCCTTAGACTTGGCATAGAATGTGAAGCCACTAATGTCATAGGTTTGCCATGTTGTGACATGGCGTGATGGTCCAGAAGCCAACACCTTGATGGTGCGTTCCTCAATTGTTTCCCCCTCTAGAATGTCAAGCTCCCTTAGCCATGAGGTGAACTTATTCTGGCAAAATTGGCTGTTGGACACTCCCAAAGTCCTAAATTGGCTATTGGACACTAGTGCCTGTTTTTTGCTGTTGGACACTCATGCCCTTGCTACCCCAGTGTCCCCTAGCAAAAAAAGAGGGTACAATGTCCCCCAGCAAATGTGCACCACTTTGGGTGTCCAATAGCAAATTGTCCCACTTATTCTTGTGTTCCTTCATTAACCACTCATCTGTGTGCCCATGATTATGTTTGTGAAGCTCATCAATATGTTGCTCGATGAAAGGCTCCATTATCGAGAGTTGATGTAGGATGTTGTGATGTGCCTCGAGGACTGAATTGTAATCTTGCGGGACTAATGATTTCTTTCCCATCCTCCCTCTTCCATTCAGCCTACCGTCATGTCTTGACGGAGGCAAACCTATTGCATCCTGGTCTTTTAGGATGCTGTTGCAGAATGGACCACCAGACTCAATTGCCTCTTCGGTTAAGTACCCCTCTACCATGGACGCCTCAGGACGAGCATGAGTTGATACGTAGCCATTAAGTGTTGATATGAAACGCTCATACGTCCACATCTCATGCAAATACATGGGACCCAATGCCTCTATCTGTGGAACCAAGTGCACCACAAGGTGAACAATAATATCGAAGAATGCTGGAGGAAAACACATCTCGAACGGTGACACTGTCTCCGCAGCAAATTCCTTAAGAGATGTCAACTCATCACAGTCGATCACCTTCTGTGAGATCCTATTGAAGAAGTAGCACAACCGTGTGACTGCAACCTTTATCCACACTGGATTTATAGCCCTGATGGCAATAGGGAGGAAAGTAGTCAGCATGGTATGAAAATCATGTGAGTTGTAGTTGGTGAGTGTAAGGTCTTTCATTGACACAATACTTCATATGTTAGAGTAGAATCCAGATGGGACCTTCAGATTCTTCAACCACACACACATCGAATGTTTCTCATCATTAGTGAGGTTGTAGCTTGCTACTGGGAGATGGTACTTCCCATTTTCTTGAAGAACAGGGTGGAGTTCTTTTTTTATGTCTAACTGTACCATGTCCAGGCGTGACTTTAGTTGTTCCTTTGTCTTGCTCTTTATGTCTAGCAAGGTTCCAATTAGGCTTTCAAACACGTTCTTCTAAACATGCATACCATCGATCGCATGGCATACGTCTAACTCAGGCCAGTATGACAAAATAGATTTCTTCTTGAACATAGCACCTGGAGTTGGTTTGACATTCTTTCTTGGTTTTCCGTCTATTATCTTCTTCCCAAAAACAAATTTGAGGTTCCTGACTAGGTTGAAAATTCTTTTGCCTTTACTGTTACCTAGTGGGGCAGTAGACTGGAGTTCAACGTTATTGTCAAAGTACTTATCCATCTTCTTCTGGTGGTACCTGTGTCCTTTCGATAAGAAGCGTCTGTGCCTCATGTACACTATCTCCTTAGATGCAGTAAAGGACACGTGAGCAGTTTCATCTATACATACCACACAACCAACCTTTCCCTTGAACTGCCCTAATAATGTGAAGAGAGTAGGGTAATCGTTGATGGTAACAAAGATAATTGCTCTCAACGTGAATGATTCTTTGCGGTACTCGTCCCACATTTTAACACCTGTTTCCCACAATATCTTCATGTCTTCCATTAAGGGCTCCAAGAAAACATCCATCTCAACTCCAGGCTGTGTAGGTCCAGAGATAAGGATGGTTAGCATGAGGTACTTTCGCTTCTGCATCAACCATGGAGGAAGGATGTAGATGGTGAGGATCACCGGCCATGTGCTGTGCGTGCTGCTCCTCTCAGCAAATGGATTCATTCCATCAGTATTTAGTGTAAACCTAACATTTCTTGGTTCCTTTGCAAAGTCTTCGTGGTTGTTATTGAAATCTATCCACTGCTTGCCATTGGCTCGGTGCCGAAGCTTCCCATCATCTTTGATGTGCTCATCAGAAGCATGCTAGCTCATAAGTTTGGAATCCTCTGGGTTAGCAAACAAACACCTCAGTCGATCGACCACAGGCAGGTACCATATCACCAAAGTAGGAATCTTTTTCTGCGCATAATAGTCTACTTCTTCTTTTTCTTTCCTCGTGGGTTTTGAACTCTGTTGGGTCTTCTTTCGCTTCTTTTCTTTACACATCGAGGCAGCACAGTGTTCCTCTTTGTGGTCTTTATTCGTTTTGTACCTACTTGCATTACACTTTGGACAACTCTCCATGTCCTTATAATCGTCATCTCGATATAGGATACAGTGATTTCTACAAGCATGGATCTTCTCAACACCCATCGTAAGTGGACTAATTAGCTTCTTTGCATAGTACGTGTTAGCAGGCACATTGTTTTTCCTTTGGAAGCATGTCTGTGATAATACTCAAGAATGCATCAAAGTCAGCATCAGAAATACCAAACCTAGCTTTGCATACCAACAACTTTAGCACCGAACGCAAGGTCGTGAAATCTTTGGTGCAACTCTTAGACTCATCGTACAAAGGCTCTTTTGCTGCTTTCATCAGGGCCTCCATACCTTTCTTGAAGAACATTGATGGATCTTCTGCATGACGATGCAACATTGCCTCTAGGAATTCTGCATCTTCTGCAGTCATATTATTTGCATCACATCAGTTGTTGATACGTCTTCAATTTCTCCAGTGAAACCATGATTAGGAGCATCGGTGATAGGTTGTTGTCTATCATGTACGAACTGATACCCACAGTCAACAAGCATATCTAGACCATCGGCGTCAATAGTTGCACGACTAACTGTTGTATAAGGCACAAAGCTACCCTCTCCATGCTTTCTCCAAATCAAGTAATCCTTCATAAATCCTCGGTGGACAAGATGAGAAAGGATTTGTTGATGGTCATCAAATACAACAACATTTCTGCAGTCCATGCATGGACAATGTATGTGCGTCTTCTTTGTTCTCCAAGCATGGCTCTTAGCGACATCAATAAACTTATGAACCTCGGGTATGTATGATGCATCTAGCCTTGATAACTCATACATCCAGAATGACCTCTCCATCAATACCTAACATTGAAAAGGGAGAGAGGACAAATATTATGTAACCATCTTAATCAACCTAACTTGCAGAAAATAAATGTGGTGAAAATAACCTAGGTATTCTTCTCTCTCACTCATGGTGAAACCCTAGATCCAAAATGTGGCTCAAATTGAGCAAAAATGAGGCAATAGGGACATAAACTAACCTTTTTTAACAACCTCCTTCCAAGATATGAAGATCAAAACCTCTCCCCTTGTATTTTGATAAATGTCCCCTTGTCTCTATAAATGAAGATCAAAACCTCCCCCTTAGAGTTTATTAATTAACTAGGGTATACGTCCAGCCACTAAGTATCACAATTAAATTAATGAAACATAAGTGCATAAAGTGGATGAAATAAATTGAGAAATAAAAAGCATAATAAAAAACCTAAGTAGAATAATAAAAAAACTAACAAAAAAACTACACTTCCCTCTATATATAAATTCTATTTAACACAACATTGATTCATGAAAACAAGTAAATATATCTAGCATAAACTAAATTAAAAAGCAAGCATGAAAATGGAGAGAGGAGAGATGTTATATAATCAATTTAATCAACCTCACTTGAAGAAACAAAGAAAATAACCTAGGTATTCTTCTCTCTCACTCATGGTGAAACCCTAGATCCAAAATGTGACTCCAATTGAGCAAAAATGAGCTAAATGAGGCAAAAGATACGTAAACTAACCTATCTAACCAATCTGGTTCTAAGAAATGAAGATCAAAACCTCCCCCCTTGTATTTTGAAAAATCTGGACCTCCAAAATCGCCTCCAATGGAAAGTGGCGGCGAGAACAGTAACTGATCGGGGGTCGGAAGGGTGGCATATATTGGTAGAATATACCACAGGCGGTTGGCATAAGAAAAACCGTCAGTGTAAATTATCCATTTACACTAGCGGTTTGGTTATGCCAACCGCTAGTGGAGACTGATTACCACTGGCGGTTGGCATAACCCAACCGCCAGTGTAAATGGATGATTTACACTAGCTGTTTTGTTACGCCAACCGCCAGTGGTAATCAGTCTCCACTGGCGGTTGGCAATGCTGCCCGAGCCAAAACACACCATAGGCGCGTGGTAACCAAAACGTCTGTGGTGTGTTTCAGGGGGCGCCAACAAAAACCATTTTTCTACCAGTGTATAGTAGAGTTGATGAGCCTGTAATGTCGTGCTCTTCGTGACCATGTTAATTAATTTCATAAACTTTGTCTTTTAGATTAATATGTTTATAATATGGGTATTTAATTTCATAGTATCATTATCTTATCATGCCATGCGTATGTTATTACAAAATGTTAGCTATCCCGTAGCAACGCATGGGCACGAATCTAGTAAACAAATACTTACAACTAAATTTTTTAGTTTTGAGTAGGAGTAATTACTACTAGAATTCGATTCAGTTGAGCATCTTATATTCAATCTAATCAAAATAAACATCTTATATATGAGTGCATTCTTGGTCAATAGCTGCATCTTGAAATGAAGAGATCTCCATATACAACCGTCAACAAACCAATAATTGTTGATACAATGACAACTAACTCATTGTTGACTTTAATCAAGTATTACAATTACAACTTTTATGGATCCTTATTAAAAGAAGTTACCGAACTTGATTCTAACTCTACCAACACATGGACAATATAAAAGTTAAAGTTATGATGATATCATTAGGACTAAGGCCCTATTTGAATACCTGTGCTAAATTTTAGTCCTACATCTTTAGCCTTTTTTGCCAAATGAATCTAAACAGGTGTGCTAGAATTAGCCAAAAGCTAAAATTTGTACTAAAAGTTTAGAATCTATGAGACACTAAACTATGCTAAAGTTTCTTGGGGGTGCGCACAAGACACCCCTACCCTCTCCATGCCGCGCCTGCTTGCGAGCGCCGCCCTTGCTCGCCATCGCCACATCTGCCCACGCCGCCCCGCGCTAGCACTCCCTGCCCATGCTTCCCTGCTTCGGAAGAGGAGCAGGAGACGACTAAGATCTCGCCGGGAGGGTGAGCTCGGCCGCCGTGGGGCGCGAGCACGGCCCTCGCTTGGGCGACAAGGCGTGGCCGTCGGAGCACTGACGCTGGGGCCGCGATCGCTAGGACCACGGGCCGCCCTTGCCTACGCGTGCCGCCCTTGCACGTGAGCACCACCCCATGCTCACGTGCCCCGCCCATGCTGCCCTGCTCCGGAGGAGGAAGAGCGGATGTGTGCGTTTTTTTCTAAACTGGGAAACGGGCACATCAATCATTGTAGGGTAAAGGACTAAAGTTTAGCCCATGGATAGAAACACCTAAGTGCTAAACTTTATGAGCTAAACTTTAGATACTAAAAATTAGGAGCTAAAGTTTAATGGATTCAAACACCCTCTAAATTTTTATGTGCCATATGACTAAAGAAAAAATATATAATCAAGATGGTATTTATATGTACAAGGTAGAGTAAATTATATTTATAGAGTACGTCTGCATTTTATGTTTATAATGTTAGCTGTACTGAACCATCGTGATGAGGATACATAACCAATATCATTGCTGCAAATTGTTCATGTATAGCTTATCCAACAGGCAACAGTGATCTGCGGTCCAGATTCTTCTCACTCAAATTGCTTGAATAGTGATTACATATAAAAGCATGAATACACCCAGCGTGGCTAGATAGTTCAGAATTGATGACGACTGATATCCGTAGGCCTAAAAACGGAACGAGAGGGTGATTAAAAGAGCTCACAACACCTCTAGATCTCAAGGGTCTGTTGAGAACTGCTTCAGTAACTTTCCTCGACCAACTCCATTGTACAACACCTCTACTTAAAAACTAGGTTTTAGAGCTATCAAGCGGTTGTTTAAGATTGCTTCGCTCCTGTTTTTCCAGCTCCGCTCAAATTTCAAATTGCCAAACACGCTTAGCTGCACGACTCCACTCCGTTAAAAAGGTAGAACTGGAGGCCACATCTATATTTTTTGTGGAGCATCTCAAGGAGTACTTTAGTTTTTAAAGTTGTGTACACCCCCATAGAGTGGAGAGACAATTAACCATATTGCCCCACATTAAGCACTTGTCCATTTTCTATTTGTTCCACTCATTAATCTCCGACGGTCTTGGTCTTCTATCTGCGGTCCTTCCATGTCAATATCCTCCCCCTGCCCATCGGACGTCATGGTTCTTACCTGACCGTTTGGCCCTCGCCGAACCTAGCTACCTAGTTAGTTCACGTAATCTCGCTAGCATTTGTTTTCTATTTTTTTACATTTGATTTCTATTTTTCTCAAAAAAAATATCAAATGCAATTTCAATTAAGGACATAATACACCATTTGCATAAAAACAACTCATTCTTAGAGCTGGAGAAGAGTTGTGTGTCAAATTGTGGTAACCTGCTTCACAAACTTTATGGTAGAGCTGCTCCATATGATGGAGTTCGTAGAGCAAAGCTCAAAAATGGGAGCGGAGCGGTCCCAAACACCCTCTAGGGGTTTATTTGGGAGTGCTCCACTCCATGTTTGTTGGCCCTACTCTACGTTTTTTAGTGTAGCTCCACAAACTCTGCTAAAAAAGATGGAGTCAGTCAAACTCATGGAGTCGTTGCACAACGAAGTTTGTGGAACAAATTTTATAGAGCAATCCTAAATAAGCCTTAAGAGCCTGTTTAGGACTGCTCCGCTCCATGTGATTTAGCTCTGCTCTATGTGTTTTAGCCAAACTGTTTCAGCTCTACGCACACAGCTTCAGAAAAAAAAGGTGAAGTTGTGAGAGCACCTAAAGTGGTACTTCATAAACTTCAGCTTTTTGTGGAGCTGCTCCACCGTGAAGTTTACAGAGCAGAGTTTGTGAAACAGTTCCAAACAGACCAAGTGCTTTACAAACTACAGAATTTTTTAAAGCATAGATGACGGACCTGTCCCTGTTTGGCTAACGATGTTGGGCAGGAAGAGGAAAGAGGTGGAGTGGAGCAGCTGAAGGACCGAGCAGGCGAACAGGGGAGGTGAATGGGATCAAATTCAAATCTCAATCAAGAACTTGGCAACATCCCAAAAAAACTAACGGCGCACTCAAAGACTCAAAATCTTCGAATTAAAGCCATACAAGCAAATCAATGGCCGGATGACTTCCTAGAAACTAAGAGAAAATAGCAGAACACAGCGGAAGCATAAACAATAGGAAACACATCAAAAGAGAAGATAACGCGGCAAAGCAATGAACACTCCAAGCAAAATAGCCAGGCAAGTTTGGGAAACCTGCCTGGCTATGTGCTGAGGAGAGGAAGTCAGACTTGGCTACTTTGTAGGGCTAGCCTAGGTCCTACAGACTCTGCACCCCAAGCCAATCTCAAAAAACCGTAATCTTGCTCAATCTAAATAGGATCAACATTGAATTTTCCACAAATGTTTCTGAGGATGTTGTGAAAGTATCTTCAAAATCCCAACTCTAAAAACTTCAGTAATCAACGCAGATCTAAGAGACCATCTCCATGAAGAGGGTTTTCTACAATTTCCTATAAAACTTAGATTTTTATGTTCACTAGGATTCTACCAAACCAATGGTTGGATCCGTTCCTCAAGGGCCATAGTAGGTTTAGATGAATCCTAAGCAAGCACAAGAAACCACAAGAGTCCATAAAAATCACCAAAACATAGGCAAGAGACAAGGGGGCGATTGAATTCCACAAGACTAGAAGTCAACTTTGTTGAATTGCAGAAAAATATTTTCCAAAGATGTGATCTAGCATCTACCCTTTATCTTCCCTCTTATAGATTGGAACAATGAAGCAAAAGACAGCTACACCTCTCTACAACTTATCTCCTTAGCAGTTGAATCTTTAGCTAGACTACGCTAATGACTTAGCTGGGAGAGATAGCTTCCTTGGGCATTCTTTATACTTATTTATAGGACTATAACACATTCCAAGAACTCTCCCTTCTCCTTCCTTGAGTCCGAGCCGGACACGCCGTGCGCCGCCGAGTCCGCAACCGCCACGCGACGTCCGCGCACGCGTCGTAGCCGCGTGGGACTCTGTCCCCGGCCGCCATAAATAGCAACCGCCCCGCGCCGTTTTTCTCCCACCGCATCGCCTCGCAATCGCAGCAGCGTCGCCGAGCAGAGCTCCGCCGCCGCGCAGAGCTCCCCCACCGCCGTTCCGCGCAACTCCGGCCGCGATAAACCTCTCCGACCCTCGCATCGTCTTCGCGAAGTCGCGGAACACCTTCCCTCTCTCTTTTCTCTCTCTTTTGTGCTCTGGTTGACCGCGCCGCCGTGCACAGGGGCTCCGCCGCCGCTGTTCGTCGCCGCCGGCTATCTCTGTCCACCATCGAGCTCTGCCAGTGCCCTAGGTAAGTTCGCTTCGAGTTCCTCTTTCTCCCGGTGCTTCTGGATTTGGAAACCGAGCACTGGAGCTCCCTATCGGGTTCCGTCGGCGAGCTTCGCCACCGGCCGCCCATGGCGCCGCCGTCTCGGCCTCTGGCTCCGGCAGAGCGCCGCCCGCTCCCTCCTCCTTCTAATCTGGTCCGTCCAGATTGGATCGGATGGATTAGAATCCATCATACCCCTTTGCGGGTCTATTTGCTAAAGTGCCCCCCGGCTTTTGGCAAACCAACCCGTCGTCCTTTCTCCCTCCTAATCTGAGCCGATCAGATCAAATCCGACGGCCATAGATCAAAGATACCCCTTCGTCTGGTGTTTTTGCTAAAGAGACCCTCGGGTTCTCTGACTCTCAACCCGCCGTCCAAAGTGGTTTCCAGCTTTATGTTTTCCCCTCTGGAAAGCATATTCTCTTTTTAGATCTGTTTTAATTCGATTTTAAATAAAAACCCCTATTTACAGATTTGCCACTGATCTTTAAATGCTTATAATTTGCTCGTTTTAAATCCAAATCGATCCGTTCAAGTTGCGTTAGATTCGTAGTTTTATGCTCTATCCAGTAGTATAGTTTTCATCTATGTTAATTACTTTTCAAAATAAAAGTAAAGTAATTCTTTTAATGCTTTAATCTTGCCCTTTTCAAAATCTTGTTTAATCTATAGTTTATTCGTTTTATATCCGTTTTGTCCCGTTCGAGTTGCGTTGGTTTCGTAACGATAAGATCTACCTGTTAGTAACAATATTAAATATGTTTTATTCTCTAAAATAAAATGATAATTGATTCATCTATATAATCAATGGTTTTCCGATTAAAATCAATTAGGGTTTTCCACCTCGGCTTTTCATAAAACAAAACATACTTAGTTTAATCTTGTTTTTACAAAGCAAAGTAATGTGACTTAATTTAATTTGGGTATTTCTCTGAAGTATCCAATATATGCTTTTTAAATAAAATAAATGAAGTTTAATTATCTTATAAAAGCTAATCTTCGGTAGTCGTTTCTTTTCGTTATAGATCCGATTAGCGTGATTCTCGCGTCTACGTGATCGTAGTAATACATAGATTTCTTTTAAATCTTTTTCATTGATTGGTGTATTGTTCTAAAGTAGATATATTGTATGCTTTGTATGATTGTTTAGATGCTTGTGTGGTGTTTATGATCTTGTCCAATCGGTGAGAATTTACGTGGAGATCAAGAAGAAGTCATCGGAAGATCGAGAATCAAGTGAAGAAAGGATCTAAGAGTTTAAGGCAAGTTTAACATGGGATCATCCTTGTTACCTATTCACCCTAATTCATCTAGTCATATTGCATGTGTCTAATTTGATTCCTATTAGATCTATACCATAGCTTGTTATCCTTGTACCTTGTCACCATGGGTTTTATGCATATGGGTAGCTCTGCTATGCTTTACAATTATGGATCTAAGATGAATCTTGATTAATGATATATGCAACGATGAGTTAACACTGGCTTTTATAGCAACATGGATTAGGACCCACTGTAGGGCAAAAGCTGGGACTTAAATACAACCACGAGTGCTATATGGCTCTGGCTTTAGTCAAGTATGGAGATTCGTACCGGTATATTGACAGTTCGTGAAAGGCACCATTGCCGAGCTGGTTGTAGGGCATGTCCTAGGGTGGTTACCACTTCGAAAGGTACCATCGAGTAGGGGCTTTACATACCCCTTGCCCTTGGGTCCGTAGGGTCTGTCGACATGTTGGGAAGACTTTTGAAAGACTTCATAGTGTACCCTGCCCGCTCACCTTGGCAGTGTTATGGGACTAGCTATCCCGGGCATATGGGCAACACGGCTTGTGGGTAAAGTGCGTAACCTCTGCAGAGTGTAAATCTATCATGATAGCCGTGCTCACGGTCATGAGCGGCCTGGAAAACTCACAGTGTTAGATACTCATGTTGTTGAACAACTTATGATGGTAAGTTTGGAGATGTGATATATGAGATTGTTTCATTAATGATCATGTGGTTACCAACTGGTTTAAGCATAACTAAAGCTAATTACGGTTAAAACTTGACCAAGTTAAAAGCAACCGCAGTAAGCCAGTGTCAGCCTTTTGAGCTTCATAACCCTGTGTTATTCTTGCTGAGTACTTTAAGTGCTCACCCTTGCCTTATCAACCATACCAGATTGCAAAGAGCAACAGTTAAAGGAGTTAGGCTTGTGATCAACCAGTCAGTTGTCCCTGTGAAGTCGGAGCCTTCGCCTGAAGTTCGGAGTCATCTTTCCGCTGTTTACTGTGTTGAGGTTATCCTTTGACCTTATATGTTATGTATTTAACTATTGTCTTTTGATATCACCTCAATTTGTGGCTATATGTGATATTTGACTTCCTGGGCTCACATATGGTGTAAATCTGGTTTTGTTCTTAAAACCGGGTGTGACAAATTGGTATCAGAGCAATGCTGACTGTAGGACGCAAGCCTAGATAGAACTGGTCGTTGTAGTAAGGTCTTAACCTTGTCTAGTTCTTGCTTCCCCTTTTCCCTTGATATTTTCTTAAAAATTATGCTCCCTCCTTCTCTATTCTTTTATAAGAGCTTTGTCTTGATTCATCTTTTTCCCTTCGATCCAAATAGATGGTTCGTCATGAGAAAGATGCTCGCAACAACTTTGGAAGACCATGTCTCAGTGAAGGAAGTCAAGCTTTCATAGAAGCTCAGATTCAACACACTTGTTGGCACAAGGAGTACATTACTACGTTCTATAGCAGTGAAGCTTTCTTCCACCTTCGACTCCTGCAAGTGTTGCAAGACCACTACCCTAATCGACAAGCCATGGTGGAGTATAAATGCACTGTTTGGACTCATCCTAAGTATGAGAGCCATTGGAGCATAGAGGCACACGTCACAATGCGTAGTCTGACTACTGGTTCAAGGATGGTGGAATCCATTCACACATCTCTCGCAGATCGTTTTAGTATGCAAGCTGGTATATTGGATGCTGCTCATCAAGCTCTTTTGGTATACCTTGGAAAACACTATGAAGACCTGAAAGATGTCAAGCAGAAATACTTTCCTCGACGTCCACCAGGAAGTTTTCAGTGTGTAATGGATGACCCTCAGTCAGAGCAGAATGAACAAGTAAAGGAGATGGCCTTGGCCATCCAAGTCTTCCACCAAAAGTTGGAAGATAGTCAACTAGAGTTGTCAGAATTGAGGCAACACTATGAAGAAGCTCTTGAGGAGATTGATGACTGGAGAAGTTGTGCTGGATTACCCAAGATCAACATAGTATAAGATGTGTCCCGCTCTACCCCACGCAAGAGATGCTACCCTGGATGTCGCTACAGTCGCACCGTGTTTAAGAGATAGGAGTTTATGCCCTTGTATAATAAAACGTTAGTAGAAAAGTAGAGTCAAGTTTGTGTGTCTTGTGAACTTTTAGTGTTTGAATGATTGTCTTTATGTTAATGCACGATTTGAGTTTTTGTAATGAGTGCAATGACCGTGTGGGATTTTCTCCACAATTTCATTTAGTCTATAGGCCTAAGGCTGTAAATAGTTGGGTTCTCTCGTCTCCTGTTTTCCGATCCTATCACAATCTATCACTATCATCTCATCTCCTGTTGTCTCTATCATAACTTCTTTGGAGCCATTTTGTCCTTATCACCTTATATCCCTGTTTGGGGGAAGTAAAAAAAAATCATGGAAAAATTCCGGACAAAAGTAGACTTTTGCACCTTTCTCTAACCTCAAGAATCACCTTCAAATCTGTTATGGTTTGGGAGATACAAAATTTACAAGGAGACACAGTTGTGCTGCTTGAAACCTGGAACAGTTTCGGTTGGTTGCTGTTTTCGACTACCTTGACAACAGAATCTAGAGAAGTGTGTTATAAGGAAGTTGTAGATAATTTTATAACCGTTCCAACGGTCTAAACTACAACTTCATTGGATTAACGGAACAAGTATGACCGTTTTACTCTGTTGTTGTTTTCCTGTCCGCTCGGAAAACCGAGTTGTGGATTCATACCCTCCCACATGAACTTCTTTGGGATGTCGGAACCTCTGGATGACCATCAACTTAACTCAAAAGAAGATGCAAACTACCCTTTGGAGTCCCTTAGTTGTCTTTTCCTAAGGGGGGTAGCCAAGTTGAAGAAGTTACAAAGCCAAAGGTTTCAACTCTCTATCATCTTGCTTGGAAGAATCGGTTATCCCTATGATGAAAAAGTCACTACCAAGGATGACTTACCCTTGTTCAGGATTAGTGTTGATGCAACCTCCACCGACAGTCGTCGTCAACTAGCTTGAGGAGAATGACAACCCCACAGAGAGGGTTGTGGATGAATTTCCAGATGTATTCCCGGAAGATTTGCCAGGATGGGAGTAAAAGAATTAGAAGAACTTAAAAAACAAATTAAAGAGTTGTCGGATAAAGGTTTTATTCGTCCTAGTTCTTCACCTTGGGGTGCACCAGTTATTTTGTTGATAAGAAAGATGGCAGTCAGAGGATGTGTGTTGACTATTGGTCACTAAATGAGGTAACTATCAAGAACAGGTATCCTTTACCCAGAATTGATGACTTGTTTGATCAGTTGAAGGGTACTTGTGTGTTCTCCAAGATTGATCTTCGGTCTGGTTATCATCAGTTGAAGATCCATGCTTCAGATGTTCCCAAGACAACATTCACTACAAGGTATGGGTTGTATGAATATACGGTGATGTCATTCGGTCTTACCAATGCACCTGCATACTTCATGTATTTGATGAACAAGGTCTTTATGGAATATCTTGATAAGTTTGTGGTGGTATTCATTGATGATATTCTAATCTACTCCAAGAACGATGATGAACATGCTGAACACTTGAGATTAGTATTACAGAAGCTTAGAGAGCACCAGTTGTACGCTAAAAGAAGTAAGTGTGAATTTTGGTTGAAAGAAGTTTCCTTTCTTGGCCATGTGGTGCCTAACGGAGGTATATCAGTTGATCCTAGTAAGATGGAAGATGCACTGAATTGGAAACCCCCAACTAATGTAAGTGAGATTCGCAGTTTCCTTGGTTTAGCTAGATACTATGGAAGATTCATTGAAGGATTCTCTAAGCTAGCTAAAACTATGACCGCGTTGCTTGAGAAGGATGACAAGTTTGTTTGGTCAGAGAAGTGTCAGACTAACTTTGAAGAATTGAAGAAGAGATTGACTACAGCTCCTGCGTTGACCTTGCCAGACTTGAGTCAGAAGTTCTCTATCTATTGTGATGCCTCTCGTCTTGGTTTGGGTTGTGTGCTTATGCAAAAAGGAAGAGTTGTTGCGTATGCTTTGCGGCAACTGAGGAAGCATGAGTGGAATTATCCGACTCATGGTTTGGAGTTAGCAGCTGTGGTTCATGCATTGAAGATATGGAGACATTATCTTATTGGTCATAGGTGTGACATCCACACCGACCATAAGAGCTTGAAGTATATCTTTACTCAATCAGATCTGAATTTGAGGCAACGCCGTTGGTTGGAGCTGATCAAGGATTACGACTTAGATGTTCACTATCACCCTGGTAAAGCCAATGTTGTGGCCGATGCTCTTAGCAGGAAAAGTTATGCTAATGAGATTCGGACAATAACTATGCCTGAAGAGTTGTGTGCTGAACTTGAGCATCTCAACTTGAGCATTGTTGCTAATGCTATGGAGATTGTAGTGGAGCCTACGCTAGAAAAGGAGATTCGTGAAGGACAGTTACAGGATAAGAATCTGCAGTTAATAGTTGAGAACATGAAGGAAGGAAGATCACCAGGCTTCCGGTTAGACGATAATGGTACATTATGGTATGGAAGGAGGATCTGTGTCCCCGACATCAAGTCTATGCGAGGGACAATTCTGTGAGAAGCTCATGAGTCAACCTACTCAATACACCCTGGAAGCACTAAGGTGTACCTAGATCTTAAGGAGAAATATTGGTGGGTTGGATTGAAACGTGACGTGGCAGAGTATGTAGCAATATGTGATACATGTCAGAGGGTTAAAGCAGAACATCAGAGACCTGTTGGACTGTTGCAACCGATGAAGATACCTGAATGGAAGTGGGATGAAGTTGGTATGGATTTCATAGTTGGGTTACCGCTTACTCGGAAAGGTTATGACTCAATTTGGGTCATAGTTGATCGCTTGACTAAGGTAGCTCACTTCTTGCCAGTTCGATCCACTTATACGGGAGCACAGTTAGCTGAGTTATATATGGAAGGGATAGTATGCCAGCATGGAGTTCCAAAGAAGATCGTGTCAGATAGAGGAACCCAGTTCACTTCACATTTTTTGAGGAAAATGCATGAGTCCCCTGGGGATAGTGTTGAATTTCAGCTCCACCTATCACCCTCAGACAGATGGACAGACAGAGAGAACTAATCAAGTGTTAGAAGATATGTTGAGAGCTTGTGCTTTGCAGTATGGAACGAGTTGGGAAAAGAGTTTGCCCTAAGCTGAGTCTTCATATAACAACAGTTATCAGGAAAGTCTTAAGATGGCACCGTTTGAAGCTTTGTATGGACGGAAGTGTAGAACTCCGTTGTTCTGGAATCAAATGGGAGAAACTCAAGTGTTTGGACCAAATGTTTTGAGAGATGCAGAAGAACAAGTCCGAGTAATGAGAGACAATCTGAAGATAGCACAGTCTCGACAGAAGAGTTACGCTGATAACCGAAGAAGAGTTTTGTCTTTTGAAGTAGGTGATCATGTTTACCTGGAAGTGTCACCTATGAGAAGTGTGAAACAGTTCAATATGAAAGGAAAAGTTAGCACCCAGATATATTGGTCCGTTCAAGGTTCTTGAGAGACGTGGAGAAGTTGCTTATCGGTTAGAGTTACCGGAAAGTTTATCAGGAATTCACGACGTGTTTCACGTATCTCAGCTCAAGAAGTTTTTATGAATACCCGAAGGGCAGTTACCGTTGGAGGAACTTAGAGTTGAGGAAGATTTGACCTATGAGGAATACCTAGTTAAGATTCTGGAAACAGCTAAAAGAATTACAAGGAGTAAGGTCATTAAGATGTGCTCTCTTACCACAGTCTCATATCCAAGCAGATATAATCTTTGAAGATAACCTTATCGTTCTCTCTAATCTCTTCGAATCTCGAGGACGAGATTCTTTTAAGGGGGGTAGATTTGTAACACCCTAAAATTTGAAAATAGAAATTAGATTTGAATTTGCTTAAATTTGATTTATTTCAAATAATTTTGTGAGCATAGAATTAAAAAAAATAAAACTAAAACTAATATCACATGTTAGGGTCAACATGTTTGTGCATTTCATGCCTCTGCATATTTTTCTTGTGTTGGTTGATTTTGCAAAACTCCAAAAAAGGAATTTCAAAATTAGTTTAGAAATGAATTTGAAAAGCAAAAAGAAAAGAAATTGGAAAATCCTTTTTCCTTCTCTCTCTCTATTTTCGGCCCAGAAGGCCTGCCTCCTCTCTCCCCCTCATCTATCCCGCATGGGCCGGCCTCCTCACCGCGGCCCAGCTCCTCTCGGCCGGGCAGCCGCGCAGCGCCCCCTCTTCTTCCACTGACATCGCGGCCCCGCATGTCAGCCACTTTTTCTTCCTCCCCGAGTCCGCCCCGGACTCTGCCTCCCGTCGCGCCGCGCCTCTGCAACCACCGCGTCCGCACCGCGCTGGAGCCCGCGCCCTCTCCCTTCTCTTTCCTTGAGTCCGAGTCGGACACGCCACGCGCCGCCGAGTCCGCAACCGCCACGCGACGTCCGCACACGCGTCATAGCCGCGTGGGAGTAGCCGCGTGGGACTCTGTCCCCGGCCGCCATAAATAGCAACCGCCCCGCGCCGTTTTTCTCCCACCGCATCGCCTCGCAATCGTAGCAGCGTCGCCGAGCAGAGCTCCGCCGCCGCGCAGAGCTCCCCCACCGCCGTTCCGCACAACTCTGGTCGCGGTAAACCTCTCCGACCTCGCATCGTCTTCGCGGAGTCGCGGAACACCTTCCCTCTCTCTTTTCTCTCTCTTTTGTGCTCTGTTTGACCGCGCCGCCATGCACAGGGGCTCCGCTGCCGCTGTTCGTCGCCACTGGCTATCTCCGTCCACCATCGAGCCCTGCCAGTGCCCTAGGTAAGTTCGCTTCGAGTTCCTCTTTCTCCCGGTGCTTCTGGATTTGGAAACCGAGCACTGGAGCTCCCTATCGGGTTCCGTCGGCGAGCTTCGCCGCCGGCCACCCATGGCGCCGCCGTCTCGGCCTCTGGCTCAGGCAGAGCGCCGCCCGCTCCCTCCTCCTTCTAATCTGGTCCATCCAGACTGGATCGGATGGATTAGAATCCATCACACCCCTTCGCGGGTCTATTTGCTAAAGAGCCCCCCGGCTTTTGGCAAACCAACCCGCCGTCCTTTCTCCCTCCTAATCTTAGCCGATCAGATCAAATCCGACGACCATAGATCAAAGATACCCCTTCGTCTGGTGTTTTTGCTAAAGAGACCCTCGGGTTCTCTGACTCTCAACCCGCCGTCCAAAGCGGTTTCTAGCTTTATGTTTTCCCCTCTGGAAAGCGTATTCTCTTTTTAGATCTGTTTTAATTCGATTTTAAATAAAAACCCCTATTTACAGATTTGCCACTGATCTTTAAATGCTTATAATTTGCTCGTTTTAAATCCAAATCGATCCGTTCAAGTTGCGTTAGATTCATAGTTTTATGCTCTATCTAGTAGTATAGTTTTCATCTATGTTAATTACTTTTCAAAATAAAAGTAAAGTAATTCTTTTAATGCTTTAATCTTGCCCTTTTCAAGATCTTGTTTAATCTATAGTTTATTCGTTTTAGATCCGTTTTGTCCTGTTCTAGTTGCGTTGGTTTTGTAATGATAAGATCTACCTGTTAGTAACAATATTAAATATGTTTTATTCTCTGAAATAAAATGATAATTGATTAATCTATATAATCAATGGTTTTCCAATTAAAATCAATTAGGGTTTTCCACCTCGGCTTTTCATAAAACAAAACATACTTAGTTTATTCTTGTTTTTACAAAGCAAAGTAATGTGACTTAATTTAATTTGGGTATTTCTCTGAAGTATCCAATATATGATTTTTAAATAAAATAAATGAAGTTTAATTATCTTATAAAAGCTAATCTTCGGTAGTCATATTGCATGTGTCTAATTTGATTCCTATTAGATCTATACCATAGCTTGTTATCCTTGTACCTTGTCACCATGGGTTTTATGCATATGGGTAGCTCTGCTATGCTTTACAATTATGGATCTGAGATGAATCTTGATTAATGATATATGCAACGATGAGTTAAAACTGGCTTTTATAGCAACATGTTTTAGGACCCCACTGTAGGGTAAAAGCTGGGACTTAAATGCAACCACGAGTGCTATATGGCTCTGGCTTTAGTCAAGTATGGAGATTCGTACCGGCATGTTGACAGTTCGTGAAAGGCACCATTGCCGATCTGGTTGTAGGGCATGTCCTAGGGTGGTTACCGCTTCGAAAGGTACCATCGAGTAGGGGCTTTACATTCCCCTTGCCCTTGGGTCCGTAGGGTCTGTCGACATGCTATGGGACTAGCTATCCCGGGCATATGGGCAACACGGCTTGTGGGTAAAGTGCGTAACCTCTGCAGAGTGTAAATCTATCATGATAGCCGTGCTCACGGTCATGAGCGGCCTGGAAAACTCACAGTGTTAGATACTCATGTTGTTGAACAACTTATGATGGTAAGTTTGGAGATGTGATATATGAGATTGTTTCATTAATGATCATGTGGTTACCAACTGGTTTAAGCATAACTAAAGCTAATTACGGTTAAAACTTGACCAAGTTAAAAGCAACCGCAGTAAGCCAGTGTCAGCCTTTTGAGCTTCATAACCCTGTGTTATTCTTGCTGAGTACTTTAAGTGCTCACCCTTGCCTTATCAACCATACCAGATTGCAAAGAGCAACAGTTAAAGGAGTTAGGCTTGTGATCAACCAGTCAGTTGTCCCTGTGAAGTCGGAGCCTTCGCCTGAAGTTCGGAGTCGTCTTTCCGCTGTTTATTGTGTTGAGGTTATCCTTTGACCTTATATGTTATGTATTTAAGTATTATCTTTTGATATCACCTCAATTTGTGGCTATATGTGAGATTTGACTTCCTGGGCTCACATATGGTGTAAATCTGGTTTTGTTCTTAAAACCGGGTGTGACAGGGACGTGATTCTACTTGGGCCAGGGTCCCAATGTTGCATGACAAGCCCAAGATGATGTCATAGCATCCCCCTGAAATAGTAGCTAAGTATTGTGATGATTTGAAGACCTTACCGACGTGATATTGATGTGGGACCATATTTATTTGAAAGCTTATCAAATAAGCTCTCCATCTTGTCCTCATTGTCCTCAATTGCACTATGGATGAATGAGTTATGGCCTTCCCAATGAAACGTTGTTGGGCTGCCAACGAACCAAATGTTGGACTTTGAAGATCTTGCACATTGAGACATGTTTGTATCTACAAGCAAATATTGACATATACATGTGGAACCAAGTGAGTTGTACCAAAAACCATTGTGTAAATGTAGGAATGAGCTCATCTTGTAATCTATAGTTCTATCCGAAGGTGTCATGTCCTCATCATACCCTAGATATTTTCTCTAAACCACTTAACTCGAGAAGTGACATGATCCAAGTGAGTTCTACACTGGATGATGAAAGCCATTGTTTGATTTTGGTTAATTGTTGAAACATATTGGACTAATCTTATGTCAAAAGTGTCTTTGATTAAGATAGGATTGATCCAACCCAAATGATGGAGCTAGATGATGGACATGGTGAAAGTGAAGGAAAAAAGAGTGATCAAGTGCTCCACACTCAAAAAAGAAGAGAAAAACAAAAATGGGCTTAAGACAAATGTACATTGAAAGGAGCCATTTTTGTTTTGTAGTTAGACAACATAGAGGGTGTGAGTGATTTAGGATCAATAGCCATACTATTAAGAGGGGGAATTCTTCGGAAACTACGGTTATCAAATGCCATTAGGACAATTCATATATGCATATGCATTAGGATCTAGTGTGCTATCCTAACACCCTTGAAAAAGCTAGGAAAATATGCTAGCACATATGCACAAAGGTAGTACTGCAAACACATGGTTGATATGTGCCCATGGTGTTCAGTTTTATGATGAGTACATTGCAAACATGGCCATTTCAGTTTGACTAGTTTCATCTAACTATACTGCAAAAGCAGAAGTGTGCTTTTCTCTTGGCTTGTGTTGTGCAGGTGTCGAGTCCGAAGGCTGTAGTCAATGGCGAGGTGAAGGTCAAGTAGTGACAGTGTCGTGCCGATGGACTGAGAGCGGTGAAGGGTGGACGTGAGACATGGACCGACGGATCTTGGAATGGCACAACCAGTTTTATTTTTTCAAAATAACTCCACATATCCCATAGGTAAGAGACATGTTTTGGAGTAATCTTTATGCTAGTTTCATATCTTGAGAAGTTATGTTCATGCTTACTTTAAGTGTGGGGGAGCTTGTTGATGGATCTTAACACCCTCTTGCACCATCAACTTAAGTCCTATAACACATAAAATGGATCAAAAAGTAACAAATTCTATTTGGATTTCACTTGGTTCCACTTGTAATTGGAGAATTGTGCTTGCAAGGGCAAAATAGTAAAAATCAAGCAAGAAGAAGCCTTCTAGAAGCATCCCAAGAGGCAAGGAGGGATAGTTCCCACCAAGTGAGGTTGATTGACCCCACATAGCATCGCTTGATGCCCCACCTGGCCCTACCACATCACTGATCCATGGGAAGGCCAGGAAGCACACCCGTAGTGCCTCTCCACCCTTTATTTGAGTCAGTTTGATCCAACGGTCGAGGTGGAGCTCCCTTGGAACCATGGACCCACTACCATCTAGTTGGAGGCTTCCATTGACTTAATGACTAACTTACAGACCAAGTCACCAACTTACCTGCCATGCAACCGCCATACAGGAGCCATCTAAGGTTGTAGAATGGTGAGATGGTGGATCCAAGAGATGGAAATGCCTAGGGACATCGCTCGATGCCCAAGTTTCCTCCACCAACCTCCTTGCTTGACTACATGTACCCCTTCCACTCCTAGGCACTATAATAGGGGTGCTCAACTCATTTCATCAATCACAAGGTAGAATACACAAGAAAAGCTCAAGTCAAACCCCTACATGTGTAGTAGTGTAGAAAATAGGCACAAAGTGAGGGAAAGAGTTTGGAGGAGTGTTAGGCTTGTTGGCACCATCTCCGGCTTGTACCTCGGTCAATGTGGGGGCTCCTTATGGTGAGCTACATTTGGGTTTCTTCTTGGTGTAAGGTACTTGTCTAAGTAAGTGTTTACTTTATTGTTCATGGGTACATTGTTCTTTACTTGAATGCTCTATTCTAGCTTCGATATACCTAGATTAGAGTAGTAATCAATAGTGTAAGCGTGGTGCTTAGACTATTGTTTACTGGTGTGTGAAAGGTCCTAAGATGGCTAGAGGGGGGTGAATAGCCTAAATAAAAATCTACAACACAAATCTAGAACCACAAGTTAGATAAACACAAAGCAAAGCGAATTTAGCGCTAGCCTACAAGGGTTGCGAAGCCACCTATCCAAACAAAGCTACCCTACTATGATTCTAAGTCACACAAGTCTATCTCAAGCTACACAAGAGAGTAAGCACAAAAGAAACTATAACAACTACTATCAAGAAAGAAAGAATGAAATGCTAGAATGAGGAGATAGTTATACCGCTATGAAGAGAAGTAGGCCAATGGAGATATCCAATGAATGTCAATGCCAGTATCAATCACAATAGACTTGGTAGAGAGATTAACACAAGATTTTTTACTGAGGTTTACTAGTTTGCCAACTAGCTAGTCCTCGTTGTGGCCAATCACTCACTTGGAGGTTCACGCGCTAATAGGCATCACACGCCTAACCCGTCTTCGGGTGCCGCACAACCAACACAAGATGAGGTTCACACAAGCCACGCACAATCCACTAGAGTTGCCTTTGCAATATCCCATGGGGAAGGCACAAGAACCCCATACACTTCACTTGTGGTGACGAAGAACAATCACCAATTCTTCCTGAACCACCTCCGCTACTCCAAACCATCTAGGTGATGGCAATCACTAAGAGTAACTAGAAAACCGCAGCGAAAACAACTCCCAAGTGCCACCAGATGCAATCACTCATGCAAATGCACTTGTTTCACTCAAATCTCACTTTGGATGATCAATAAAGCAATGAGATGAGTGGGAGAGGTTTGCAATAGCTCACTAGGTGTATGCAATGTCAATGTGTGCAAGAGAGTGACCTAGAGCCGGCAAAACACTATATATAGCCCCCAAGGAGCAACTAGTCATTAGCCTCTATCAGCATGCTCCGACCGGACCTCCAGACCAGAATTGAGGGCTCCGGACCAAACCTCAGGGTCCAGAGCTCCTCCCCGAAGCACCACAGCGAGCCACGTGTCCTTAGATTTTGAATCTAGCCATTGGTGCGCTCGACTTAGAACCTCCAGACCAGGCACATTGGTTTGGAGCTCTAGTCCGAAGAATTAAAAAAGACTGGTCTAACGAAGTCCAAAGAACTCCCAGGGACGGCAAAACCGTCAGAAGTGTGTTAGCATGTTTTACAAAGATTTTCAAGGGTTTCTCATTAGGTTATATGCACATGCATGAATGACCTCACCTAATGGCACTTGACACTTGCAATCACATACGCTTTTCCCCCCTTAATAGTACAGTTGCATATCCTAAATGTGATCACACTCACTAAGTGTCCTAATCACAAAAATGGAAAGCCTTATCAAGTATAACTTTGCCTTGATCACTAGGGTTCCATCTTTGTCCAAGTGTGAGCTTCATGTTGATCACTTTTGATCTTGTGGCTTGTCACCTCCTAGCCACCTTTCTTGCTCCACCACTTGTCATACTATGTGTACTAATCCTACTCAAACACTTAGAGTAAGGATAGTAGCTAGGTTTCATCTATTACCAAAAGACTAGAGATATCGCAATCACCCCCTTTTTGGTAATTGATGAACCCATATAAATGATATGAAATATGATTTTGAGTCAACATGAAATGCTTCTCCAAGCAATATATCATGAAAGGAAGTGGACAATCATTTCAATGTTGGTTTGGTAGTGTTTACTCTCCCTACATATGTGCTCTCTTTAAATTTGATTTAAGTTTTGCACATATGCCTAGATTAAAGTTTTGGAGGGGTGAACAACTAACAAACTATGACATGATGCTAAGGTTTAAGAAATGGACCTTTGAAGCGTGATACCAATCGGAGTGCGCCCTTCATACTTCCCTTATCAACATGGTTAGCTTGATACCACTTGATATTAATCGAAAGAACACATAATCTCAAAAGAAGGTTATCTAGCTAACACCTATGCATGCTAGTGATCAAGTAATCATTCAATGTTACTACTTAGCATACACCACACAATCATGTTGTAACATCCCTAAAATTTGACACACAGAAAAACCCAACTACAAAAAGTTTTCTTAAAACTATACAAGTGTTTGATGATTGTCTTACTTGAATAGCATCTAACTCTAGACTTCTTAACTGACTGCACTAATTACATTACCATGTCATTATATCATTGCCTAATTTGGTTCTTAATCCTATTACTATGTTTCGTTAATCACAAACATGCAAATATAAATACAAAAGCATACTTACATGTATATAATGGCTAAACAAATGCAAAAGGAAAAGAGAAATAGAAAAGGAATAGACAACTCAACCTAGAGACCAACTTGGCCGAGCTCAGCCCCCCTCAGCCCTGCAAACCACAACCGATCACCTCACCACTCGGGCCGACCCATTACCGCGCGAAAGGCACTCACGCGCGCGTAGCGGCGCTGGCAGAGTCGAGCTGGCACAGATAGCTCTCAACCGCCTTGTTAGGGGCACGCCAAGCGCATGACCATGTCCCCTCGCTGTTCCCCATCTCGACTTGGCATCCAAGAAGCACCGCAGAGCTACAAGATTGGCCGCCAAGATGCTACCGCCCTCGGATCGCGAGCTCGGCTGCCCTGGGCGCCGATGCCTATAAGAAGCCCCCACCCCGAGTCCCGAGGTTTTCCTCACCCTCCGCCACCGCTCGTGGCACAACAAGCAAGCCCACCTAGCCACTACTGAGGAAGCAGAGGAGGAGCAGCGGAAGGCAACCGTGTTGGAGATCGTCGGGATCCGATGTACTTCGTCGACGACGGTTGGGTGGAGCTACACGGCACTGACACCGGAGCTACATTGTGACGCCTTGACACTGCACCGCCATCCTGACGCCAACAGCTGCACGGTACACACCTCCGATCACCATGATGAGCTCTCGGTCATGGAGACCTTGCCGGAGCTGACTTCGCGTCCCCAACCTGGGGTAGCGACACAGTCTCTTCGGTCTAGCCCAATGGACACATGCACGCCTACACACATACAAACACACTGGACTGACCCAATGGACGAGCCCCTTTAGCCCTAGAACGCAGAGCCACCATCCCTGCTCACCATGGCCGAGCACGGTCATGTCGTAGCGGTGAGGTGTGTTCCCCTCAAGACTAGCCCACTCAAGCCAAAATGGTTGGACTCTTAGCACCGTCATGGCATACTCAAGCCCTTGGACGGATCGTTTAAGCCATCACAGACCTGTACCACCCTGACCACGAGAGTCGGCGGCTAGCTCATGCCTAACAGAGCTCGGCGCCGTGGACGGGAGACCCTGAAGACCCTATGGAATGTTGGGGCGACTTGTGTCATTCGTCCGAACCGCTGCTACTTAGACCCAAATGAGTCTGGAGCCTATACTGCAGCCGTTGGACCAGTGGCGCCGGCGAACCGCTGCCAAATCCCGTTCGTCATCGCCAAGCGTCGTGGATGCCTATCAAGGCCTCTCCAATGGCCTTACCTTGACCCCGTGACCACCATGAACCGAACCAAAGGACCCTTTGGCAGTTAGAACAGCACCGACCCTCGAATCGTCGAAGTCCGATGAACTCGAGCCACCCTGCGCCGCACTAGTAGCTACTAAGACCAAATCATGGCGATCCAAGCCTACCATTGAGACCACCATGGTCGTGCGAGTGCAACTGACTACTCGATTTGACCCCCCAAGCCCTGGTGGTACTTCGGGATCCCTCGTCAGTGATGCGCCATTGTCCGCTGTGAGCCGAGCAGAATAGAGGAGGTTTGGGGAAGAGAAGGTGCTGGGGCACTGATTGGTGGGCCCTGCTGGCGTCAGCCGTGCACCAGCTAAACCAAACTGTGTGGACCCTTTCTTGTATCGCGTAGACTTGGTGTTTGTGGATCAAGAGCAGAAGCCGATTACGCGCACTCGGTGCACCGTGAACCCGGCCATCGGTCCAGTGGACTAGTGCCCGTGGTGCACCATGGACCACACCGCGTGAACCAAAGCCCGTTAGAGGCCCAAAGTGGCCACGTGGCTCAACCTGAGCACGACACATGGTGGGCCGAGCCTGGCCCTGACTTGGCCCATATCCGGCCCTACTTGACCCAGTGAACCCACTGCAGTTGACCGTGGTCAACCTAACGTCATGCTGACGTCATGCTGACGTCAGCTGACCAACCGCACACTGACACGTGTCCCTACTGGATTCAAAACCCTATTTATCCAATTTCAAAATTGATTCAAACTTGGAATATTCATAGTAAATTCATACAGAGTCCAAAAATTGCAAACGACCTATCAAAATTCTTAGAAAAATGAAATCTATACAATGGAACCATGTTTGTGTGCATTTGGGTCTTCTCATTTTTCTTAATTCTTTATGTGATCTATATGCGTCGCTAACGTTACTATCTAGCGTATCTGTTTCAGAGAGCAAGGAGGGTCTGACTGAGGAGGGAGATTACAACTACGAGGAAGAACTCGGCAATGACAACGAAGGTATCACACCCCACCCCCTCGTAGAACCTATTCCGCATGCTCACATGTTACATTTCTGATAGTAAATGATTAAGCAATGCATATGATTGCATGGTAGTTTACTTGTTCAAGCCATTGCATTGACGGAACCTTTACCCTGCTACCTCACAATAGGTTATTCGCACAATTGCTTGCTCTCTATGTTACTACTACTACTACTCTCACATATTGATGAGATGATGATGATGACGAGGCATGTGGTGCTAGAAAGAGGGGAGAGTGCTGTGTGTGTCTTGGGTGTGTGTGGTGAGGGTTGTGTTGGCCAAGTGAGAATGACGACAAGCCTTGGGCAAGTCTTGCCGGGAGAGCTACCTGAGCAATCCTAGTTGTGTACGTGTGGCGGGTAATGGACCAGAAAGGAGGTTCCGAGGGTGAACCTCGGAATAGTGGAATGCTATGATGGCATGGGGAATTGATGAAGATGTCTTGCTTGGCCAATTAGGAACTTCCTAGCTTCTCGAATAATGGAAACCTTACATACCACTTGCTTTTTGTGGGGGGGAGACGGCTAGACTAATTGGTAGGGCGTTGCCACTACTACTTGGAAGTAGGCGGATTAGTGTAGAGAGGTACGGGAGTGCATCCCACACTCTCTCGAGATAGCATGGTGACCCCCGGGGGCCCGGTACCATGTCTCACAGTCTTAGCACCCCCGTGCGGTACGTGGAGTTGGCTCAGGGCTAAGTGGTAGGGTGGCATCGACCTAGGCTAGCAAGCAACCGGAGTCTGGCCTAGATAACGATGGTTATCGATGATGGTAGAACCCGTGGTTATGTAAAACCTCTGAAGAGCACGGTTGATCGATCGATACATATGCCAATTCATAGGCTATGGACCAGTTTCTGTGACCTATTTCGCCCGCTAGTGAGAGTTGTCTTCTCTTCTCCCTCTGGGTATGATATGATTCCGACAGTGTGCTTTGGTGGAGCAGTGTGCCGCTGAGACAAGCTCGAGAGGGAGTTGGACCCATCGGATGAGTGTGAGGTGTGGTGAGATGTGTGTGACGTGATGGAATGGATGGATGGAATATGCATTTGGACAACTAAATAATGAATTATACTACTTAAGTAATTAATGAATCTTGCATAGGATGCCTACAGCCAGAGATAGGTCTTTTGATACCCTGTTGCATCCAATTCCACAAATATGACATTGGTGGGAATGTGGCACTAGTAAAGTCCGTACTGATAGACATTAAACAGGTGTTGAACAGGACTTTGACTACAATGAAGATCAGGATTAGGAGTCTCGTTGCTAGCCTCAGGCTTGGAGAGGATTCTGGCGCTTCGTTCGCGTTGCTACTTTGATTTCTGTTTCACAGTGTGATTCGGCCAGTGTGGCGTTGTAATAAATTTATGTAAACCCATCTATTGCACTCTTGTACTCGAAGTACGGTAATGTTATCGACTGAAATTTGGGTAATATTGCAGATTGTTCACTCAATCTATTTTATTACACTGCGAATCTGTGGATTTCCCTTTGTGGAAATCGAGGTCGTTTCAGTTGGTATCAAAGCCATGCTTGACCCTAGGACGAGACCATAGAACATGGACCCACAACCACGATCCCGATAAGCAAAATTTTTGAAAACTTTGAAAAACAGACTCTCTTCGGTTATAGTACCGACCTTGCATTCCTTTTTATGCAACGACTTATCTTCCTTTGGACTTGCTGACCCATTTTTGTTTTCAAAAATTTGCAGATGGAAAACCTTGACTTGCAGCGCCTTGGCCCCGTGCACACAGACACGACTGTGGTACCAGTGGATGGACAGAGCTTCGCAGGTTTTCCACGGGTCTATTACCAGGTGCTCGAGCTGCTCGGCATCCCCGCCAATCAGGTCCGATACTACTACAATGGCAAGCTCCCACCAGAGGGGAGCTTCGAGGGCTACTTTGGCACTCATGTTGACACCCCTGCCAGTCCGACCCTGCCAGACGTGTCAGCTTACTCCCACGCAGTGTTCGAGAGGTCGCTCGATGATGGAGTCCAGTCAGTTGCACGCAAGGCACTACGCACGCTGATGTGTGATGCCTACGACCACCTCAGGGAGACTCCCTTTCGGCTGCTACCCTAGGCTCTTGCGCTACACGCTGACCCCTACAACCAGCAGAGACACATCGCAGAGGTTATGTTCGCTGAGAGAGACCCCTGCCTCCGTACCTCCGCTTGGCACATATGGAGCAGGATAGGTTCATCACCAACTTGGAGGCCAAGAGAAACCACGACCGCAGTCTGCTACGATGCCGGAGAGCGCCAAAAGAGTGAGGCTTAGGTATAGGCTACACAGCAATAGGCGCTCGCTGACACGCAGTTGGAGATGAAGCTTCGGGAGGAGAGCTACAAGCGGATAGTCGCTGACCTACGCGACAAGGTTGCAGACCTCGGAGTTCGCAACCACAAGCTTGACTGCAGAGTGCTTGAGCTAGAGAGGGTCTTGGATGACCGCAACCCGGCATTGTCTCATGCTCGACAGAGAGAGCGTAGCACCAAAGTCCGTATGGTTGAGCTCTGTATCAAGAACCAGAAGCTAGGTTAGGACCTAGAGGAGTCAGAGAAGCGCTCAGCGCGCAACCTGGGTCACATGATCGACAGACTGAAGCTGAACGAGTATCTTAGAGAGAAGGGCGAGAGGACCTTGAAGGCATGGAGGAAGTCCGACAAGCAGAGGATCAGAGAGTACGAGGAGCTACAGGACCACGTTCCAGCTTCTCTACGCAAGTGGCCCAGGAAGGAGACGTTCGACATAGGAACGTGTGCTCTCAACCTTGAGGCGTGCCCGTCATGAGGTCTGATCATGACTGGGATCACCCCCAAGCTCTCAGAGGCGTTGTCTCACGTGTCCAGAGTGTACATGGTCAACGATGAGTTGGTAGTGACCGACTCACATATCACCTTAGTCGTTCTTGACACCCTGTAGAGCCACTTCTGAGTAGTTGATAGCACCTACATGAGATGTACCACTCCATGCGATGTACCACCTTCATGAGTCATGCTACCTGCGTATAGTACGTATCTCCGCACGTCATCTGAGCGTAGCTGCTAGAGTCATGCTATGTAATAAAACCCATGTAATGAGTGATTGGATCTTAATGCATCTTATGGGTATTTATGCTTCTTTGTTTGGGTGTTGGATAGCTTAAAAATGTTTTAAATAATTAAACTGATTAATATGACTTAAGTGGATTAAATAAGTTAATCACGATAACTAAAAAAATCATCGGCGCTATCTTACGTGTATATGTGACTCACAAGCCTTTATTGGTTACATAGATGTCGACTCGCCGATCTGCACGCTTGAACCGCTCCCCATCACCCGCGCCCGCCGCCGGGTGGGGCCGTGCGCAAGTTCGTGGGCATGGAAGACGCAACCCACCCCGTGGGAACCTGGAGGACGATCTGCGCCATGCTCGCACGCCTCCCGCTCAGGAGAATGCACCCAACCCTCCACCTGCTAGAGCACAGCTGAACCCTCCACCTGCTGGAGCATAGCTGAACCCTCCGCCCGCGGGTAACGAAGCACCACCCCCTCCGCCAAGCTTGGCTGAGGTGATGGCTCAACATACTCAGCTGCTCACTGCTCTGGCTGAAGAGATGAATCGCTGCCATGAGTCCCGCCCTGACGACTTCCAGAGAAAGCTCGAGGGTTTCTTGAAGCTGAGGACGCCTACCTTCAATGGCACGAATAGTGATCCGATTGCCACTGATGATTGGCTTTGTGAGATCAAAAATTAGCTCGACCTAACCACCTGCACTGATGAGGAGTGTGTGGGTGTTGCCGCTCATCAGCTCACTGGTGTAGCGCGCGCTTGGTGGGACAGCTACAGTGTAGCCCACGACCACCCCGCAGACATCTCGTGGGATGAGTTCACTGAGGCCTTCCATGAATACCACGTCCCAGAGGATGTTATGGAGGCCAAGGAGAACGAATTCCGCAACATCACTAAGGGTGCAGATGTAATCCACGAGTATACCACTCACTTCACTCGTCTGATGCGCTATGCTCCCCCCGCATGCATCGCTTCTGAGAAGGAGAAGATGTATTACTATCGTAACGGTCTGAATACCAGGATCAAGCTATCCTTTTCCGGCAACAAGAGCTACACTCTGCGGGATCTGATTGACAGATGCATTAAGATTGAAAAGGATCGCGCTGAAGCTCGTCTGGAGGCTGATACTATGAATAGGGGCAAGAAGCGTTGCTTCGAGGGTACCTCACATGGGTCTGTTCCCTCAAGGCCACATGCTGATGCACCTTCGCAGGGTCTCCACGCTACAACACTGGAGCCGCTAGAGCTACGCGGTGGGAGCAATGCTATCAACAACAACAACCACTCAGCACCAAGCCACTTCAACAATAGTCATCCCCAGCAGAATTGCGCCACACCGGCCCCTGCCACCCCGAACTCCAACTAGAGGGCTCCTGCGTCAACCCTTACCAGCGGTGTGCCTTTTGCTTGTTTTGGGTGTGGACAGCCAGGTCACAAGGTCGCAGAGTGCCATTCAGGGGATCCGCAACTTGCGGGCGTCTCAACCACCTAACTGCTGAAGATGCTGCAACCGCTCCTGATGTGGTGTACGGTATGTTTTTAGTACATGGAGTAGCAGCATTAGTACTTTTTGATTCTAGAGCTACTTGTTCATATATATAGCATCTAAGTTTGCACATAAGCACCACCTACCCACAACCCTTAGAAAGGATCAAATCCTCACTAGCTCGCCCTTAGGAGACATCACATACACCCACAAATGCAAGGGAGTGATTATCACCATCGAGGGTTTGAACTTTCTAGCCAACTTAACTCTCCTACCCTCCAAGAGCCTAGATGTTATCCTAGGAATGGATTGGCTAACCCTACACAGTGGAGTCATATCTTGCTAGCCTAGATACATCCAAGTAATGCACCCAGTGGACAAATGGTTCGTTGCACACCCCGCTCCGACAAACTCCTCACCATGATCTGTGCCTTAGAAGCCAAGACTATAGCTGATGTGCCAGTCGTGTGTGAGTATGAAGATGTGTTCCCAGAGGACTTACCGAGTATGCCCCCTGACCGAGATGTGGAGTTTGTCATTGATTTGTTACCGAGAATAGTATCGATTGCTAAGCGGCCCTACTGCATGTCAGTGGATGAGCTGAAAGAGTTGAAGAAGTAGCATGAAGAGCTAATGGCAAAGGGGTTTATCAGGCCCAGTGCTTCACCCTGGGGTTCCCTGTGCTGTTTGTGCAGAAGAAATATGGCTCAATGAGGATGTGCATTGATTATACAAATCTGACTGCAGTGACCATCAAGAATAAGTACCCACTCCCTAGAATTGATGATCTATTGGATTAGTTGGGAGGTGCCAAGTACTTCTACAAGATTGATCTTTGATCGGGTTATCACCAGATGAAGATCCGCAAAGAAGATATTCCCAAGACAACTTTTGTCACAATATATGGGCAGTATGAGTGCACAGTTGTATCCTTCGGACTCACCAATGCCCAAGCGTACTTCATGAACATGATGAACAAAGTCTTTATGGAAGAGCTTGACAAGTTTGTGGTGGTATTCATTGATGACAATCTCATATACTCAGCCACAGTTGAAGAGCACGAGAAGCACTTGAGAACCATGCTAGAAAGACTAGCTCAGCACCAGCTATATGCTAAGTTTAGCAAGTGCGAGTTCTAGCTCGAAGAAGTTGCTTTTTTGGGACACGTGCTTTCTATGAAAGGTGTTGCCTTGGACCCGGAAAAGATCAAGGTGGTTGAAGACTGGGAAGCTGTTGGGGATATTACCTCGGCATATCCCCAGGGACCTTATGGGCCTACTGACCAGAAGACGGCCCAGCCCGCGAGGCCTTGCGGCACGCGACCAGCCCGTCGTGCTCGCCAAGGACTCTGAAGAAGCCTTGCTCGCCAAGTAAGATCCTAGTAGATAGACTCGGATCTCTTGCCTTTAGGGACCGATCGTAATCTATTAGGATATAGAAATTGTAACCCTGCTCCCCGGCTATATAAGGCGAGCAGGGACCCCCTCCAAAACCTCTCTCTCAGATGATCTACGGATCTTGTAACCTAATACTTAGATCAATCTAGCCACCAAAACACAGGACGTAGGGTATTAAGGTGATTTGCCGGCCCGAACCTGTCTAAATCGCCGTGTCTACACTCTCTGTGTTACGCTTGATCGCCGTCGCCACACCTCCTCCTACAATCTACTACCGTAGGGTACCCCCTAGGTAGACTGCGATGCGTATTTTGTCGACAGTTGGCGCGCCAGGTAGGGGGTGTGTGCATCGACTCCATGGCTCATCAAGCGGTTACCTTTCCCGGATCCATGGTCATCCCCGCAGGTGGCACCACCCTCCAGATCGGATCTATGGTCTGGACTATCCATGGCACCGTCTCTGTCTCCGAAACCACGGAACCTGCATGACTGCTCACGCCGAACTCTCGTTTGATCGAGGATCCGACCACCAAGACGGCTTAGGGCGCTCCAGGTCGCGTCGTTCCTCACGATCTTAAGAGTGTTGTCGACCAGGTTGAGGAAGACCTCGTTGAATGCCTCAGCCTCATCAACGCTACTCGCCACCGACTCCGTCCGCACGCGTCGACCGCACGAAAGAAGATCACCTCGGAAGCACCACGACGCCGTTCAACACCTGATCCCGCAAACCATGGTACCGGGCGGAAGCGTCGACGCAACAACAACCATAAGGAGGTCCTCGATGCCAGCTCTCTTAACATTATTTTCCCGAGCACGGTCCAATGTCTTGAGTTCCGGGAAAGCAGCATTTGCTCGGTGAACTTCTCCTTCCATGGTATAATCCCGGTGAAAGCTCGAACCCGTCCAGACAGATCACCCTCCCAGTACGATTTGAATCCGGCCGTCGGGTACATGAAGAACCTGTCGATTTCGTGAATGCCAACCTCGATACTCCATACAACGCTATCCTCGGGCGACTTGCATTGTCAAGACTCATGGCGATACCGCACTATACCTACTTAGTGCTCAAGATACCAACACCACAAGGGGTCATTAGCCTCCACTCCGATCACTAGGTCGCCTACGAGTGCGAGCAAGAGACAATCAGTGACGCGACCAGGCGGGAGCAACAGTGCGGCATCCAAGTCTGCCTATTCGATGCGGCCAAGCCACAAGCAGTGGACTTCGACATCCCAGAGCCCCGACCACACGCGCCTCGAAGAAATCCAGGGAAACAAAGACGGTGGCCCTGGACGATGAGGACCCTGAGAAGACCGCCGTGATCGGGGTTGACGGTCCTTAAGTATCAATTTTAACCGTCAACTAAACATGAAAAAAGATCCATATGCAATTCACATATAGATATAGGGGGGTTTACTAATGAAATTCCACGAGTTTTGGTGAATGTATGTTTCTACAGGGGGTTACCAGGAAATATGGAGGAAAGGCCCACATGTCATGTTTACATAGAGATAATTATCAACCGTAGGATTTTCTATATTCTAGAGGGTTCCAGAAGGCGCGGGAAGAAACGAGAAGGTGAACGGGCCCATAGGCAGGGCGCCCGCCCTACCCTTTAGGTCGCCGGCCCTGGCCATGCAACCAATCAGCACGAGTCTCGCGGATCATGCTCCACCGCCTTCGAGGATCAATCTAAACCATACAATTAAGGTCGGTTTGATCCGACGGTCGACGTTCATTTGAGGGGGCTATATAAGGAGGACCCCTGCCCCTGGCTAAAGGAAATCCATTATTCATTTACATATTTTCCAGAGAGGATTCGCCAGAGATGATCCCTTATGGATCTATTCTCTAGGGCTTAACATTCAAGATGTGAGATTAGAGTTTACTCTTCTAGATTGAGAGAGTTAGAGTGGAGGTATGGATTGGAGGAAGCCCGGCCTGTCGGTGTCTCCTCTCCAGTTTGTATCGACGGGATCAAGACTCCTAATCCGAGGCTTGCTCCTAAGATTTCTTCGGTAATTCGACTTCTAATTCTAGTAAGTTCCCTGTTTATTATTCTTTGGTCTGTGAGTTTACTTTATTCTCTTTGCATTGAGAGTAGGGTAATCGTATTTAGCGTAAACGTGGTGTTGACACAAAAAGCGTCAGGATCTGCGAACACCTCGGGCTATTACCCGAATTCGATATCCAAAGGTGTGCCAGTCGATTTGACCAGTTAATCGACAAGGACGATAACTAGAACAAGATCCAAACAAGACAACGGCGATACACTCGGATGTCAAGACTTAGACTTGATCAGGATAACTAGAGCAGAGCTGAACGGGACAACAACAATGCGCCCGGATGTCAAGGCTCAGATTACTCCCACACATAACTTGCAAGAGTTTGACGGAGATCAAGGTGATGCAGCCCGTTGAAGCTTGAAGAACTCGTAGATAAACTAAGACTAATGCAATAAAGGGTAAATTGCAGTAAAGGTAAATAAGAGTAATTGATTTGTTTGATAGATGATTATATTTTTTCTCACGGCCCCTAGGTACATATTTATACTCCAGCAATAGGAGTTGTAAACAGACACGACTCATACCTTTCCAAAACAAACTCCTACTTTAAAGGAAATAACTGACTCGCGCAGGAGTCGGACCCAAATAACAATATTATTTTCCTAAACAGACACCTCTATTTTTAAGGAAACAAAATGACTCATGCAAGAGTCAGACTTAGACTTCTATAATGATACTGGCCTAAGATCACCAGACTCATATCTTTTCTTCAATGATACTTTCCATCGACAGACTCTTCAATCCGCAACTTCCTTTTATTGCTATCAGCAATCCCTTGCTGACGTCAACCGTCACGTTACCCTGTGCCCATCGGCACTCCATGCCCATCGGCAATACTTCCCAATCGGCAACCTTGTACTTCTGATAACATGTCTTCACCAATTAATTCTTATCGGCAAGAGTCGTCCAACTCCCATCGGCAATAAACTTATCTTTCTTGCAACATTCATTCTCATCGGTAAACTTAACCGATGACTTTCCGATGCCGATAGAAAACAGCTACCGATCAATGCAAGTCTTAGCTCATTTGACACGTGCCAAAAAATAGTGTCAACACATGCCCCCAATTTCGGATTGTAGAATATTTTACGCGGCGAAATTTTCTCTACTGTAACTGCTCTCTCCAAGATAACTGCACAACTTCCTCGATTACCGCACACAAAACCACAATTTATTAATAAAATCCCACGGCCATAGCGCGAATAGTTGCAAACCTAATCATATCTCCTCGATTGCTGTGCATACCTATTGCATACCTCTCTACATTCCTGCTCAGTGCGAAGAAAATTCCAAAATACCCCTGACCAGGCTTATAAAAGTTACCACCATCCAATCTGTTTTTACCCTGAGCCCACTTTTACTTTCATCTGCCCTCGTCTTCAACCTCGGCGGCGACACCAAAGAACAGTCCTGCGAACTCAAACGGCGGCGTCTTCTTCCAGCAAAGCACGAACAGCACCAATGGCGATCAACTTCGAAGTTCCCAAAGTAAACCTGCTCCCTTCTCGCTTTATTTCTTGCAAATTTCTCTTCCACATCAATTCCGTAATTTTTCCCCTTTCTCCTTTTTTTTGTTTTTCTGAAACTTAGGAAATGTACAACAAGGTCGTAATCCCCATTGAACCGTCCAACTTCAACTGTTTAGGCCCAATGGGACACCCTGATCCTACCAATCTGATCAACACAGAGACCAACCGTATCCCCTTCAGATCTAAATGCTTTAGCCTAGGGTTATGGAAGGATGCTTTCCGTTCATGGCCCAAATACACCAAGGGATGGAAGACTAGTACCTTAGAGTAATTAGAACACAGGAGGTTTACTGGTCAGAGTGTAACCTAAACCAGTGCATCAGGCTCTCCATTGCCGATATGGAGAAGAATGAGAACATGATGATGGCGGCCTCCTATTTCTTGTCCGATACAATGAATGCCTTTTTATTCAGACATGGACCAGCCACTCCCACTCTTGCCGATGTGCATATGCTTACCGGCCTCGATGTTTCCTCTGCCAATACCCCTGCCCTGTTCAATAGGAAGGGTGAATATAAGGTGAACACGCGCAATATCGGCGGCTGGACTGGTTACATCCGGGAATATCAAAAGACTGGATCGGTAGGTCAGAGGGAACACGCCATCTTTTTGAACATGTGGCTAGAAAAGTTTATTTTCTGTGGCAAAACCGTCGGACCTACCACAATGTACCTCCCTGCAGCAGAACTCCTGGCCGATGGAATAAGACTCCCTCTCGGCCGATACCTCCTTGGATCGGTGTACCGTCTCCTACACCAAGTGTCCAAGAAGCTATTGTTGGGTGAGTCCATCAACAATCTTGGGGGTCCTTGGTGGTTCATAAACATGTGGTTAAATGCACACATATACAAAGTTCTCCAATTTGACTTGTTCAATCAGCAATTCCCAAGGGACATATCAGAAGATTATGTATTTGATGAAGATGAATCGGCAACTCGTCCCCCACTCAATTTCGGGGAGGCTATCATAGTGCTGCCAGGAACCGAAGCCAATGCAAACCAGTTCGGCAAATTCTTTCAAAAGCTTTATAACGGAATCCTTGCTGCAGAACGGCTTTGGTGGCCTTACATCGATGAAGACAACCGATTCCCCTTGCTGTTCAACCTTACCGATGGGAATGTACCTCAAAACGAAATAATTATGAAAGCCAGTATTGTTCCCCGAGCTATTCCAGTCAACATTTTTGGAACTGGGAAGAATGCTCCTCCATCCTTTGAATTCTATTACCCATCGACAGCAGCAAGACAACTGGCATTCCGCCAATTACCGATCAAGCTCTGCTACGCCAAGGTGATAAAACCAAGACAAATCATCTCCAGCGCCATGGACTGGAACAAGGTAGTCAATCTCCCTCCCGATGCCGATACATTAGACATCGACCTATCCTCCTTGGCACCAACATCTTTCATTACGGAGGAATACAAATTTTGGTGGCAAGAATGGAGAAATCAACTGTTTGCCAAGTCATCGCACTACTATCGGCATTTGATTGGTGCCGATTATGTCATTCCCGATGATGCAGTAAGTTTTTTGTTCCAATGCATTTCTTATTATTTACCTCTATCATTGGTATCTGACCTTCTTTTGCCTAACAGGTTGACGATCTAATCCCCCAAATGAGCAAGAGTGGAAAGCCCTTCCACCTTCGAGTGATGAGCCCTGTGTCGATTATCGGTAACAAAGCTCCTACACTAGCCGCCTTCACTCCTCAGAGGGTACCCAAAGTCATCCTCAAGCCCAAACCAACGCCTGCAACAACCATTGCTACTCCATCGGCTACTGCTGCCATCTTGGTGCGGGCCTTTGCAGTAAGTTTTATTTTTACTTATACCGATCACATACTACTCATCAACAACATTTACTTTATGTGACTTGCACCAAACATTTTTCAGGCAGCGAGGTTATCGGCAGCTGCTCCAGACGTACAAGCTTCTCCAACTCCTGCTGCTGATGCCCCCCCAGGCTTCACAACCAAAACGGGCTGGTTCTCCTACCGCCGCACCAAAGAAGAAACGCCTGAGGCGAGCCACCCTAGCTGCATCACCAACTTCTGCCGATGCACCAATGGCAGAACCACCATCGGTATCCGTCCCTGAGCAATCAGTGAACGAAATCCCCGATCAGGAGACGATACCACCGCCACAAGAACCAGCTGCAACAACATCGGCACCGGTACCAGCACCCACACTGGATGAAAATCCTGACCAGAGGACGGCATCACCGCCACAGGAGCCAACCATTGCAGCAGAAACAACGCCAGCAACAGCACCAATAGCACCAACCGCTCCCCCCACGGAAGCGTGTTCATCGGCAACTATTGCCGATCTCTAGGATGAGGCCATACCAGCCAACTTCCTAAGTCCCAGACAAGAGATCCGCTTCAAGATGGTAAGCCGACTATCTAAAAACTTGCAGTATATACTTATGATCGGCAAATTTTAACTTTCTCCTTTGCAGGCCCAAGACTCTCCCGATAGCTTGTTCTCCTTCAGTGTCAACCTTCCTGACGAAGATGAAGACCAAGAAGGCTCTGCTCCAGCAAATAGCTTGTTCTCCTTCGCCGTCAACCTTCCCGATGAAGACGAAGATGAAGAAAGCTCCGCTCCAGCTTTATCGGCAGATGTCAAACTCAAGCTTGAAACATTGCTATCATTACTGCAACAAGACACCTCCTATCTTGTCCAAGACTCCACTGTAGTAAAGATAGCCTTCAAAGACATCCAAGGCCACCTATCCGCCGACACAGAAGAAATTCTCTTCCAAGCAGCATTCCTCGAGAGCCGACAACTCCAATACCAACGGGCCTCTCGCCGCATTACCGATGTCTTATAAGTTTCTCTTTTATCGGCATTAAAACGGATACCTTATGCATCTACCCAAATACTAGGGTAATATTTCTTCAAGTATTTACCGTTGATTGCTCTAGAGAATGCAACTCCTTCGAGAGTTTCTAAAATATAGGCATTGCCAGGAACAGATTGATTTATCCGAAACGGACCCTCCCAATTAGGAGACCATTTTCCAAACTTAGAACTCTTAGTCCCAATCGGTAAAATCAACTTCCATACCAGATCGCCATCGACAAATTGCTTCACTTTCACCTTCTTATCATACCATCTGGCAACTCTTTTCTTATTTTCTTCAATGCTGATCAAAGCCCTCAACCGATGACCTCCTAAGTCTTCTAATTCATCCTTCATAAGAGTATCATACTCATCGGCTGTCAATTGATCCTGAGAAAACAATCGCCTAGAACCAGTTTTAATTTCCCAAGGCAGGACAGCATCATGCCCATAGACCAACTGATACGGCGAAACTTTGGTTGCACCATGACACGCCATCCGATACGACCATAGGGCTTCACTCAACACTATATGCCACCTTCTAGGGTTTTCCTCAATTTTGCGTTTGATAAGCTTAATGACTCCTTTATTACTCACCTCAGCCTGACCGTTAGCTTGGGCATAATAAGGAGAAGAATTCAATACTTTGAACCCCATACCAGCAGCAAACGCATCAAACTCTCCCGATGTGAACATGGTTCCTTGATCGGTGGTAATAGTTTGAGGAATACCAAATCGGTAAACAATATGTTCCTTCACAAAATCTATCATGTTTGTCGATGTTACCTTCTTCAAAGGAATTGCTTCAACCCATTTTGTAAAGTAATCGGTAGCAACAAGTATAAACTTATGCCCCTTGCTCGACGGCGGATAAATTTGACCGATGAGATCAATAGCCCAGCCCCTAAACGGCCAAGGCTTGATTATGGGATTCATTGCCGATGCAGGTGCTCTCTGGACATTATAGAACTTCTGACAATCCCGACACCCTTTAAAATAGTTGAAGAAATCTTCAAGAATTGTTGGCCAATAATATCCATTCCGCCTAATCATCCACTTCATTTTAAATGCCGATTGATGTGCTCCACACACGCCCTCATGGATCTCGCCCATCAGTTCTTTTGACTCTTCTCCACTAAGGCATCTGAGCAAAACTCCATCAATTGTCCGATAATACAACTCTTTGTCAAGGAGCACATACTTGGTAGCTTGGAACCTTAGACGTCTTTCAACTTTCTTAGACGGATCTCTTAAATAATCGACAATTTCTTTTCTCCAGTCATCGGCAACCATCACCGATGTCATGACTTCTTGAATCGGTTGATATCCTGAAGCATTCTGTGCTAACTGATTGGCCTCTTCGTTATGCAACCTAGGAATATGCTCAGAGCGGTACTCTTTGAATTCTTTTAATAACTGCAAACACCTTTCAAGGGTTGCAATTAAAGCTTCACTTCGGCATTGATATGTCCCAATCAATTGGTTAATTACCAACATAGAATCACCAAAGATCTCAACAGCATCGGCACACACCTCCCTGAGTAATTCCAAGCCCCTTAGTAGAGCCTGGTACTCAGCTTGATTGTTTGTTGAAGTAGCAACAATCGGCAGTGAAATTTCGTATTTCCGTCCACGGGGTGAGATTAAAACAATGCCGACACCTGCTCCTTCCTTGCATGTAGACCCATCAAAGAACAAAGTCCAAGGAGCAATCTCTACAGAGCTTACCACATTGCAATGCTGAGTAACAAAATCGGCCATTACTTGACCTTTAACTGCCTTAGCCGATTCATACCTTAAATCAAATTCTGAGAGTGCCAGAATCCATTTGCCGATTCTCCCACTTAATATCGGCATCGACAACATATATTTAACCACATCATCTTTGCAGATAACAGTGCATTCAGCCGACAATAAATAATGCCTCAATTTTATGCAAGAGAAATATAAACATAAGCACAATCTCTCTATAGCCGAATACCTGGTTTCAGCATCCACTAACCTTCTGCTCAAATAATAAATCACACGCTCTTTCCCTTCAAATTCTTGAATTAAGGCTGATCCGATAACACCGTCATCGGCAGACAAATACAACCTGAAAGACTTCCCGTGTTGAGGTGGAACCAAGACTGGAGGGTTTACCAAATATTTCTTGATCTCCTCCAAGGCTAACTGTTGTTCCTCTTTCCATGTAAACTCTTGATCGGCTTTCAGCTTTAACAATGGACTAAAAGATTTAATCTTACTAGATAAGTTAGATATAAACCTTCTAATGAAATTAATTTTGCCGATCAAGGATTAAAGCTCAGTCTTGTTTGTAGGAGCAACCACCTTATTAATTGCATCAATAGATTTTCTGCCAATCTCGATGCCTCTCTGATGTACCATAAAACCCAGAAACTGACCTGCCGATACACCAAATGCACACTTGTTAGGATTCATCTTCAACCCATGCTCCCTTGTGCACTCCAGGATTTTTCGCAAATCGGCAAGATGCTTCTCAAAATTTCCGGATTTAACCACCACATCATCAATATAGATTTCGATTATCGTGCCGATGTACTTATGAAAGATAAAATTCATTGCTCTTTGATAAGTAGCACCGGCGTTCTTCAAGCCAAAAGTCATGACAACTCACTCAAATAAACCAACATGACCTGGACATCTAAAAGCAGTCTTGGATATGTCTTCTTCAACCATGAATATCTGATTATATCTAGCATTACCATCCATGAAGCTAATGATTTGATGTCTAGCAGCAACATCAATCAGCAGATCGGCAACGGGCATCGGATAACCATCCATTGGTGTAGCCTTGTTGAGATTCCTGAAATCAATACAAACACGAAGTTTTCCATTTTTCTTATACACAGGAACCACGTTGGAAATCCACTCGGCATATCGGCATTGCCAAATAAATCCAGCTTCAATTAACTTTGTAATTTCAACTTTAATATCGGGTAGAATAGTAGGATTGCATCGGCGCGCAGGTTGCTTATGTGTGATTACAACATCAGGAGCCCTGTTAGCATTGCTACCTTCATCGGCAACTTTCTTGCCCTTTCTGCCATCGGCAAACCTCCTCTCATCGCGTTCAGCTACTTGATGGTTAGGATCTACCGATGCATTCTTCCTGGCAGCTTCCGATGTCAGCACTTTAGTTTTTCCACTAGTTTCCACCATATTATTTGGAAACGGGTGTTGATCAATCTTCATCGGTTTCTAGACTTTAGAATTTTCAAATTTGATTCGTCCAGACTGTGTTGCATTGGTACTGTGCGAAGTTGCATTGTGCCACTTGCAATACCTGATTTTTCTGAGCTCTTCGGCTGATGGAATTACTTGGTTAGGTGCTAACTTGATTCGCCCTTCTTGAAGTAATAAGTCAAACATCCTATCGCCCTTGGTGATATCAAAGGTGAATATTTCAACTTCTTTCTGGCCAAACGGACAAGACACAGATTTCTTATCCTTCACCCATTCGGCCGCATCGATGCTTAGCTCTTCATCTGACCCGGAATCTTCCTCTTGCCCAATAAAGGTCACCTTATTCCAAGTCTTCCGGATTCAAAGGTTTTGATATCTTGATCGGCAATCCTTTGCACCAGATGACTTAGGCTTTCAAACTCTTGAGACGCATACTTATCTTTGATATGCGGTAGTAGTCCTTGGAAAGCCAAATCTGCTAGTTGCCGATCATCAAGTACCAGACTGTAGCACTTGTTCTTTACGTCTCGCAGCCTCTGAACAAAGTTTTCCACCAATTCGTCGTTACGTTGCCTCAGCTTAACCAAATCGGTAATCTTCTTCTCATGTATGCCAGCGACGAAGTATTTATGAAACTACCTCTCTAGATCGGCCCATGTGATTACAGAGTTCGGAGGCAATGAAATAAACCATGTGAATGTCGATCCAGACAATGACGATGAGAACAATCTCACTCTTAGCTCTTCTCTGCTGGCAGCTTCTCCACACTGGATAATGAAGCAGTTAATGTGCTCCATTGTTGATGTGTCATCTTGGCCAGAGAACTTGGTAAAATCAGGTACCTTGTACCGATTTGGGAGGGGAATCAAATCATACGACGGAGGATATGGCGTCTGATAAGAGTATGTGTTAACCTTGGGTTTAATGCCGAATTGTTCTTTCATCATTTCGGCAATCTTATCGGTCCAATATGCATCCTTATCTTGCCGACTCATTGGCTGGTTGTTGACTGGTGGAGCCGGCTGATGTGCCCCTCTAGGTCTTGGTAGGAGATGATGCGGAGTAGTTTTCACGGGCGCAGCACCAGTCATCTGGACGTTATGCATCGGCTGACTTACCGATGGATAAGTTTGCACACTCACTGGATTATGTTGAGTCATCATATTCATCGGTTGCTGTACCGATGGTCCACTCTGAGTGTTTGCTGGACTTCCATACTGATACATTAGTACGCCAAGCTGTTGAACCGGCGGCTGACTAGTCCATCCAGGATTATAAATCATCGGCATGTGACTTACCGATGGCTGATAGCTGACTGGCACCTGCTGCTCCTGCACCTTAGAGTAATCAACAAATTGGTTAACTTGATGTGCTAGTACTCCGGCTTGAGGATTTACAACCACAGGTTGACTTCTAGTTGCTATACTGTGTTGCATCGGCACAGAATTTGCCGATGGTGGCATCAGAGGTACTTTAGGAATCACCACCTGGAAATCCTCTAATGGCACTTGTACGGTTGGAGAAGACGTAGAGTAATGCACCATAGGGATCGTCGGCTGTGATTGCATTGCCGATGCCATGGAGCCCTTCCAAGCTGAACTATCTCCCTGCACCAGATTGGAACCAGCGGATAGATTTGAAGGCATACCGTAACCCCACCAGTTGGCAGGAGCTAGATGATCCTGGATAATAGGTCCCGACATTGCCGATGCCACGGGATCTGCACTAAGCTTGGTGACGCCTCCAGGACTTGGCCTTGGTGGTGTAGCCACATCGGCAAACGGATCCACAGGAGTGGAAGACGCCACTGGGGTTGCCGATGGGTTTATAGATGCCGATCCAGGCTAATGATACGCTGGACCAATATACTGAGGTGCATGTCCTTCTTTGAATGATTGCATAACAGCATTGTACACGGTATTGGACAACACATTGGAGTGGCTAATTAATGCTTGATTTAAGGCAGAATTAACCATCTCTTGTAACTTACCAGGATTGACATCATACGTGACCTGTCGCGGCAACGACGGATCTTGCTTCTGGATGGCTTCGCCGCTCCTGCTTAGGCTAAAGGACTTCAGATACAATTGCTTGTACTCCTCCATAGCCCGCTCCATAGCCAGCCTTTGATCATCTTTTAGATCGGCCTCGGAGACTTCAATGACATTCCTCTGGTTAACGTCGGAGTTATCACTCATGATAGATGTGTAATTGGTCCCACCGGGTGTGCCAAAAGAGGTGTTGACACAAAAAGCGTCAGGATCTGCGAACACCTCGGGCTATTACCTGAATTCGATATCCAAAGGTGTGCCAGTCGATTTGACCAGTTAATCAACAAGAACGATAACTAGAACAAGATACAAACAAGACAACGGCGATACGCTCGGATGTCAAGACTCAGACTTGATCAGGATAACTAGAGCAGAGCTGAACGAGACAATAGCGATGCGCCCGGATGTCAAGGCTCAAATTACTCCCACGCGGAACTTGCAAGAGTTTGACGGAGATCAAGGTGATGCAGCCCGTCGAAGCTTGAAGAACTCGTAGATAAACTAAGACTAATGCAATAAAGGGTAAATTGCAGTAAAGGTAAATAAGAGTAATTGATTTGTTTGATAGATGATTATATTTTTTCTCACGACCCCTAGGTACATATTTATACTCCAGCAATAGGAGTTGTAAACAGACATGACTCATACCTTTCCAAAACAAACTCCTACTTTAAAGGAAATAACTGACTCGCGCAGGAGTCGGACCCAAATAACAATATTATTTTCCTAAACAGACACCTCTATTTTTAAGGAAACAAAATGACTCATGCAAGAGTCAGACTCAGACTTCTATAATGATACTGGCCTAAGATCACCAATCTCGTATCTTTTCTTCGATTATACTTTCCATCGGCAGACTCTTCAATCCGCAACTTCCTTTTATTGCTATCGGCAATCCCTTGCTGACGTCAACCGCCACGTTACCCTGTGCCCATCGGCACTCCATGCCCATCGGCATCGGCAATACTTCCCAATCAGCAACCTTGTACTTCTGGTAACTTGTCTTCACCAATTAATTCTTATCGGCAAGAGTCGTCCAACTCCCATCGACAATAAACTTATCTTTCTTGCAACATTCATTCTCATCGGTAAACTTAACCAATGACTTTCCGATGCCGATAGAAAATAGCTACCGATCAATGCAAGTCTTAGCTCATTTGACACGTGCCGAAAAATGGTGTCAACACGTGGTGTTTGGGCTGGGATCCTCATAGATACCCCCTATCTAGCTGGATTTGTGGTAGTAGCTCGGAAAGTGACAATTCCGTAGATACCTTTGGAACCCACAATCCCGTTAGAAGGGCTCGTAGGGTTTATAGGTCGTGTGTTAAGCATCCTCTGAGGTGTCTCTTTTCATGACGGTTCTCCCCAATATAATAATAGATCATATCTTATATAGACTAGAACGAGACTACAGTCGCGGTCTTCTCTAATCGCTCATATCAAAATTACCTTGTTTGTAGCCTAAGGGTTAATAGCGTAGATTTGGTTAGTCAGATGCACCCTTTCTCCTATGGATAAAAAAATACGATACTCTGGATAATCTGCCGGGTGAAGTTCTCACCGGTATCCATGCACTTGCGGATTACTTCCTAGTGATTTCTCTGTTTGCGTTAACAAATATCAACAAGCATTTCTGGCGCCGTTGCTGGGGAGAAAGACGGGTTTCTAGAGATAACCTCAAATCTTGCTATTATCCTGTACTATACTTTTATCTTTTCTTATCTTTTTCAAATTTCTTTATTTCTTACCATTTTCTTCTTACCACATACTCTACTTCAAAGGGCGACTTGTTGGAGACTCCACCGTCTTCACAACTTATTCTTACGAATGGCTATGAGCTTCGCCCTGCTTGTATAGCCATGGTTTGGGAGAAATCTTTCTCTAGTCTTGGTTTAGTTTTAACTCCATTGGAAAATATTATTTATCCAAGTACAGAGGAGGCCCCAAAGAAGACCAATTTGAGAGTTACCAATCCAAGTGGAATTTTGAACTTACATGAAGAATCAACCTTAGAGATTGGAGAGGAAGATGATATCAATGAGCATGGAATCCATTCCATAACTATCTCTTTAAATCCATGCTCATATGAGACATCTCCCATACCCATTGGTCTCTTTATCATTACCATTTATGACATCTTCAACACCCCCACTCTTTATTTTTACAAATACTTTAAAAGGGAAACCATGTTTATCATAAATGTTGTAGATCTCGTTGTCTAAATCTTGAGATAGGTAATAGTAGGGAAACCATGTCACTAAAAACACATCTTAAAAAGGTTTCCCAAGGACAAGCTTAGTGTCCTAAAACTAACACCTCTGAAATCCTAACATAAGTGTTAACCTTTTTGTTGCCTACCTTTGTGAAGCAAGCATAGAAATATATGATTATATTCCTTCGGGTATTTTTGTCACTAACCTTTCTAGGTATAGAGAAGAAAAAATGAAGGAATGACAAGCATAAGGTATGTCCATCCAATTATTATGCAACATTGAATTTCATTCATCCAATCTTGATTTTTGCAAAATTCAAGCTTGGGGGATAACCCATCATACAAACATCTTTTGCCATGTTGCTACATCATCTTAATTGTACCTACCTTTAAGGCATGCTCAACTACTAAAAACAAATCATCATACTCTTTCATCTTCATGTGAATAAATCTCCATAATACTTTCATGCTACCTTTGTTTGCTATAGTATATGTTTAGGTTTTGAAGAATTTTCATATACCTTTTAAATTATGCATGGTGCTTAATCAAAGGTAATTGGATATTACTTCAAAAGGCTTTTAAGGTTAAGCGTGGTTCTTAGGTTAAAATGTCTTCCTAAGTCAAATTAGACATGGTGTCTAGGTTGATTTTTGAACTGATAGTATACTAGAGTAGATATTGGATATTTTGTTGGACTAACCCTACAGGAAAACTTTCAATATCAAATTGGTAAGTCCCGAGATGAACTCACATTGGAGATTAAGAGAGACACATGAATTTCAACAACCTTCACAAGAGAGAGGTGAACAAACTTCAAGACAAGATGATAAAAAGACCAACAAGATCAGAGGAACAAGGATGAGGAGTGGAACAAATGAGACAAGCTATTAATGCTCAACCAGCCGATTAAAGGAAGCTTCCATGAGGTGTTACACGGCCATCATTCTTCAAAATTAAAGGTAAGTAAGCATCACTCTAAAAACTTTTCTTTGATTCTGGTATTCACATAAATAAAGATCTAAACATGTTTGAGCTGCAACTTTACTTGATCCAACCTGATTATCTCAACATATTAGTTCTTTAAAGTTTGTTCCTAGTACCACATTCTTGTTCTCACAAATTTAACCATATGGGCTGAAATGTTGCACATCCAACTTTGGAAGATAATAATCTCAATCATATAAAATTTACATTAAACAAATCCTTCCATGTGCTTAAGCGATTTAATTTGCTAAGTGTTGTTGAAGTGCTACATTCAAACTTATCTTTTGATCTTATCACCCATGTTATGGTTAAAACAAAATACTCAATTTTTCTTGATGTGTTTAGGCTAGAGAAGAATGAATAAAACTTTGGTTTTGTTGGTGTTTTCCCACCAACAGAGCCCACGCACTTGATCTCTGCCTTGTTTATTTGAGCAGGACACTTCTTCACCATGACATCAAGAGCAAGGGTGGATGACACCCCACCAATGGAGATAGGAGATGCAAGACCTATCATCCCAATCTCCATTAGAGCTTACACCCCTGAAGAAGCTGTCTGTGACCTTAGAGCAAGTGTCAACATCATGCCAAGTTAGCAGATCAGACACTATGTTACCCCAAGGCAATTCCTTAATATATAGCATACGAGTTGGGCACTCATTCGTGCCAGTAAACCTTGTGATTGGAGAAACAGACAGAGATGAGAAATCCCTCATTATCTTGGGCACCCATTCTTAAGAACAACTAATACCATCATCTACACGGATAGCGCCAAGATCTGTTTCCCAATCAAGGATTAGAAGGATAGGTTCACTTCCAAGAAACATACACTCAAGGCCCCTACTCATCCTTTGAGGCCTACATCTACGAGGACACAAATGTTGCTACAAAGAAGTAGAACATTACAATATAGGAGGAAGAGTAAAGCTCAACAACCAAGAGAAGACCCAGATGATCAACACTATTTGATTTAGGGTATGGCCAACTCCATCTATCAAATACCTCGCTAAGCTAGATGATCCAGGAGTACCTACCATTGATTGCAAGATCAAGGAAAGTAGATCCCACAAGGCATTCTGCAACATTGGATCAAGTGGCAACACATTGTCTGTGGTAGCCTATCAACATTTATATGACATTAGACCACTATACCAGACATATGTACAGCTTTAGCTAGCAGACCAATCATTCTGATTTTCAGAAGGAATAGCAAAACACATCATAATCAAAGATCACTATGTTCCCTCCGACTTCATGGTTTCATGGGATATAAATATGGAGTCCACCTCAACACCACCAGCACAATCATCTTCACATCTAAAGAGGACTACTTCCAATTTCCTGAAGAGATGACATATTGCTACTTCAATAGCCACACCACTTATGAGGAGACAAGGAAGCATCGCTCTCAATGCCAAATGAAACAAGCCACCAAGGATGGATGGACAAATTATCCAAGAGAAAGTCAAGATATGAAGACCAATCCAATAATAAAGATCTCCTGAGTAAGAAAGTTGTACCACCAATGGAGGATGTATCACAAGCTACAGAGAGCAAAAAAGAGATAGAACCTCAAAACAGTGAATCACAGGAAGTGAAACCTCAGAATAAGAAAGGGTGGAAGAAGAGACTTCATCAAAACATTAACACAAGGTGAAAAAATATCCAAGTCCTCATCAGGATTGGATAACACTCCTGAAGATATTTTAACCAGAAGAGATTTCCGAATCGACGAACCTAAATCTTCGAACCTCGGCCGAAAGGTAAACTCGGTAAGTTATTTGCATATTTAATTTTCACACTGCATTAGTTTAGCTTACACACTCGAAATTTCTAGTGTTGTTTTGCTCTACTATCATCCATTACATAATCACCTTCATAAACTTAAACAAATCCTTAGTGTCAATCTATTAAGATACTTAATTGCATTAATTAGCATATCACTTATAGATATTCCTAGCATTATTCTTATTCTCATACCCTCCATTACATAATTATCTTTACCATGACATATCTACATTTCTGCATTGCAAAAAGAAAATCTTTAAGCCCCATGTGAGAGAACTTATGGTATTACCATAAGGGAATTTACTATGGTGGCACAAAAATAATTTTTATTTTTCGCTTGCATCATAAAATAGAAAATTCTAAAAAAGAGATGACATATTCAATTCTTGCTAGAACATATTAAAGTTTAAATTTGCTCATAAGAATATTCAATTACTCTTTTGGCTGACCACTAACCCATTGTCATAATGGAGCCTCGAGTTTTGTTTGTTCTTGTCGGAGTATAATCATGCAGGATTAAAAGCACCAAAGAGTGAGCCCAACCAGGAGGCTACTTCTAAAGATCATTTAAAGCAACTATAGCAAACATCCAGCTTGGGGGACGGCATCCCCCAATTATCAGGTAAGTATATCTATGCGATTATCGAGTCTATCTTATAGTCATAAAAATATCAAAAATATGTGAACACATGAAGGTTCACCATAGTATCATAAGAAAATCTAAAATTGCTAAAAACATATGGGCACATGAAGGTCCATGTCTGTCAAGTCTTAAGAGTCCTAAATAAAGATAGATATATATATATAGCCATGAACAATAATTTTGTCTTGGAAATGATGAATAGTTGCTTTGCCGTAATTCCTTTCGAGTACCTAGTTTTCAGCCTTGAATTCTCTCGAGTTTTAGATATAATTGTTTTGACATAAGATTTACTCTGAACCTGAGATTTGTGGGTTGCGAATGCTTGAGCGAAGTCTAGATAGTTGATAGGTATGATATGATAAACTTGAGTTGCTATTTATCTTGTTCCTAGGAATACTAGAGTTCTGGAGAATTTATCTTTTGAAAATTGAAAATATTACATGATAAGTTTCTGTATGACAAGAGCTTGAATTCCTACCACAGCCTATACATGCCTAGTAGATTAGGAAAATAGTCACTATCATATTTACTGCTTGTATTTGCATTGAGTTTTGTCAAGCTTTGTTGACCCTTAGAGACTTGTCATGCTTTTAAAATCAAGATCACGTACACTCCACACATATATGCTACTTCTATCCTAGAAGTATGCATCCACATATATGCCATCCAGATCCACCAGAAAAATGCTCTATTCCTACCTTGGGAGTAAGCAACACAAAAAATCCCAGTTCTCCACCTATCCATATATTCCATTACCATATATGTAACTGCTCCAAAGATTTCCTTGTTATCATCTCTCACAAGTGAAAGAGACTTGGGGTTGTGAAAAAAAAATATATAAAAAAATATATAAAGAGAGTAAAATATGGACAAGTGTCCTATCAAAACAATGGGTACTTAGATGTCCACCTCTCTAAAAAAAACAAGCAAGCCCAAGTTCTCTCAAAAGTTCCAAGTTCCAAAAGAGAGAAGTATGTATATTTGTATTCAAGGAGCAGAGTAGAATTAGGTTTCCATCATACACCCTCATATATCTACCATACACCATTATATCCACCACATATCCACCCTCATACATCCACCATATATCCCATACACATGCACATCTTGATTTGATTGTATGACCTGTTTCTCTGGATCCATTGTTTGACTTTACAATATATGCTTTACAAGTATGTATGCGTTGTTCCTCCCCACCTCTGAACTCCATATATTTCCTATTAGTTATAGGGTAAGAGAGAGAAGGCACATTGTCACTTTGCCTGTTCCAAATAATATTCTGAGAGAAGGCATAACACCATTGTTGCCTTGGTGAGGATCCAAAAATACCACATATTCAGAGAATTGAGAGGGTCATGCAAAAGAAACTTTGAGTTTTATTTTGAAAACTTTGCAAAACTCCAAGATAAAGGTAAAGTGAAGAGCTTGAGACATAGTGTTTGGATTAATCATTCTACTTTTCAATTGCTCAAGACCCAAGTGATGGTTATAAGCCCCATGGTTAAAGGTAATATGGGTAAGTTTGAAAGTCAGAATGGTTTACTCTAATCCAGAGGAGAATTCTTAGTTGAACGCATGTGTACCTTTAAGGCGTGAAAGCATTGCAGCAACTCCTGATCCATCTTTGAGTTCATCTTTGCTCGGTGACGAGCAAAAGGTAAGCTTGGGGGAGTTGTTGACGGTCCTTAAGTATCAATTTTAACCGTCAACTAAACATGAAAAAAGATCCATATGCAATTCACATCTAGATATAGGGGGTTTACTAATGAAATTCCAAGTGTTTTGGTGAATGTATGTTTTTGCAAGGGGTTACCAAGAAATATGGAGGAAAGACCCACATGTCATGTTTACATAGAGATAATTATCAACCGTAGGATTTTCTATACTCTAGAGGGTTCCAGAAGACGCAGGAAGAAACGAGAAGGTGAACGGGCCCACAGGCAGGGCGCCCGCCCTGGCCATGCAACCAATCAGCACGAGTCTCGCGGATCATGCTCCACCGCCTTTGAGGATCAATCTAAACCATACAATTAAGGTCGGTTTGATCTGACGGTCGACGTTCATTTGAGGGGGCTATATAAGAAGGACCCCTACCCCCTGGCTAAAGGCAATCCATTATTCATTTACATATTTTCCATAGAGGATTCGCCAGAGAGGATTCCTTATGGATCTATTCTCTAGGGCTTAGCATTCAAGATGTGAGATTAGAGTCTACTCTTCTAGATTGAGAGAGTTAGAGTGGAGGTAGGGATTGGAGGAAGCCCGGCCTGTCGCTGTCTCTTCTCCAGTTTGTATCGACGGGATCAAGACTCCTAACCCGAGGCTAGCTCCTAGGATTTCTTCGGTAATTCAACTTCTAATTCTAGTAAGTTCCCTGTTTATTATTCTTTGGTCTGTGAGTTTACTTTATTCTCTTTGCATTGAGAGTAGGGTAATCGTCTTTAGCGTAAACGTGGTGTTTCGGCTGGGATCCTCATAGATACCCCCTATCTAGCCCGATTTGTGGTAGTAGCTCAGAAAGTGACAATTTCGTAGATACCTTTGGAACCCACAATCCCGTTAGAAGGGCTCGTAGGGTTTATAGGCCGCGTGTTAAGCATCCTCTGAGGTGTCTCTTTTCATGACGGTTCTCCCCAATATAATAATAGATCATATCTTATATAGACTAGAACGAGACTACAGTCGCGGTCTTCTCTAATTGCTCATATCAAAATTACCTTGTTTGTAGCCTAAGGGTTAATAGCGTAGATTTGGTTAGTCAGATGCACCCTTTCTCCCTGTGGATAAATAAATACGATACTCTGGATAATATCCTGGGTGAAGTGCTCACCGGTATCCGTGCGCTTGCAGATTACTTCCTAGTGATTTCTCTGTTTGTGTTAACAAATATCAACAATCGGTGCCGACCTCGACCCAGAACAAGAAAGTGCGCTTGTCAGCTTCCTGCGGCGCAACATCAATATCTTCTCCTGGAAACCGGCGGACATGCCAGGAGTCCCCCACGACCGCGCCGAGCGCTCCCTGAACGTGGTACACGGGGCCAAGCCGACCCGCCAGAAGCTTAGAAGGTTCGCACCAGACCGCAAAGAGGCTATTAAAGCTAAAATAACTCGGCTGCTAGCTCCATGGTTCATAAAAGAAGTAAATCATCCTGATTGGCTTGCCAATCCGATGCTTGTAAGAAAGAAGAATAACAAATGGAGAATGTGTGTCGACTATACGAGTCTCAACAAGCACTACCAGATGCGAGCTCTTCTCCTTCCTCGACTGTTACTCCAGCTACCACCAAATAGAGTTGAAGGTGGAAGATCAGATCAAAACATCATTCATAACTCCTTTCGGCGCCTACTGTTACACAACAATGTCCTTCGGACTAAAAAACGCCGGCGCCATGTACCAGCGCGCCATACAAGAATGCTTGAAAGAACTCATTCCAGGGAAGGTCGAGGCCTACGTCAATGATGTAGTCATAAAAATACACTCCGCAGAGATGCTGATCGCCGACATAGAGGCAACTTTCGAGGCCCTCAACAAGTTCAGGTGGAAGTTAAACCCAAAGAAATGCATCTTCGGGGCATCATCAGGAAACCTGCTCGGCAACATCGTCAGTCGGTCCGGCATTTGGGCCAATCCGGAAAAAACCGTTGTAGTTCTTCAAATGAAGCATCCATCTAACGCCAATGATGTGCAGAAACACGTTGGGTGCATGGCTGCCCTAAACCGCTTCATCTCCTGCCTCGGTGAAAAAGGCCTTCCGTTCTTCGGACTCTTGAAGGGCGGGCAGAAGTTCGAATGGAATGACGAGGCCAATCGCGCTTTCGCTGACCTTAAGTGATACCTCACCAAACCACCTGTCCTGGTCGCACCGAAAGAAGGCGAACCAATGTTGCTTTACATTGCCGCCACCAATCGAGTTGTCAGCACCATCATGCTGGTCGAACGTGAAGAGAGCGGGCGTGTATACCCGGTCCAACGACAATGCTATTTTGCAAGCGAGGTACTGAACAAGTCAAAAACAAGATATCCTCAGGGGCAGAAGCTGTTATACGCGGTCCTCATCACCGCACGCAAGCTCTAGCACTACTTTCAAAGATCGGCTAAGGTGACAGTCGTCGCCGAATTCCCGTTGGGTGACATTCTGCGCAACAAGGACGCTACAGGCCGAATAATCAAATGGGTAGTAGAACTGGGAACGTTCAACATAGCCTTCCAAGGGAGACATACAATCAAGTCACAAGCACTCGCCGACTTCATCACCGAATGGACCGACATCCAGGTCCCAGTAAACACTGAAGCACCCGAGCACTGGACTTTGTTCTTCGATGGCTCACTATCCATTTACAGAGCAGGCGCCGACTTCTATTCATATCACCATCCGGAGATAAGCTTCGCTACGTTCTATGACTACTATTCCCGACATCCAACAACACCGCCAAATACGAGGCGACAGTACATGGGCTCCACATTGCGAGTGACCTCGGCATAAAGCGCATCATCGTCAACGGCGACTCAGCCCTGGTGATCAACCAGCTTAACAAAGAATGGAGGTGCTCCAACGAAAAGATGGATGCATATTGTGCTGCCATCAAAAAATTAGAAGGCAAGTTCTTCGGGATCGAATATCACTACGTTCTGCGCGATCGAAACCAGGCAGCAGATGAAATGTCCAAACTGGGATCATCGCGATCTCCCATCTTGGCGCGAATTTTCGTCCAAGACCTACGCGAGCCATCAATCATCGATCAACACGAAGCTCGACCTGATGACATACCACCACCACAAGCTAACGTGTTGATCGTCGCAAGCACCAGCCGATCACTCGACTGGCGAGACGATTTTATCCAGTATTTCTCCAACAATGTGGTGCCATCAGATGAGGCAGAAGCAGAGCGACTAACCCGCCGAGCTCACAACTACGTCCTCGTTGACGGTATGTTTATGAGGAAGAACTCCAAGTTTGAAGCATTACAAAAATGTGTCTCCAAGGAAGATGGCGTGGCGATCCTACAAGACATTCATGTCGGCATGTCTGGGAATCATGCTGCTGTGAAAATGCTGGTACGAAAAGCTTTACGAGTAGGGTTCTATTGGCCCACAGCCGTCGTCGACGCAGAACAAATGGTGCGAACCTGCAAAGGGTGTCAATTCTTTGCCAAGCAAACTCACCTCCCCGCCCAGTAACTCCAGATAATACCAGCTTCCTGGCCCTTTGCTTGTTGGGGTCTTGATATGCTTGGCCCCTTCCGACCCGCACCGACAAACTTCAAATGGATCTACGTGGCCATCGACAAATTCTCCAAGTGGATCAAAGTTAAAACCGATCACCAAAGCCTCGGCCGCGAGCGTGGTCGCCTTCATTGATGAAATCATACACCAATTTGGTGTGCCAAATTCAATCATCACCGACCTGGGAGCAAATTTCACCGAAAACCTTTTTCGGGGATTTCTACGATGATTACGGAATACTAGTCAAATATGTCTCCGTCACCCACCCCAGAGCAAACGGCCAGGCCGAACGCGCGAACGGAATGATACTAGATGCACTCAAGAAAAGGTTATATCAGGAGGAAGAAAAGAACGCAGGTCCCTGGCTGCACGAGCTGCCCGCGGTGCTTTGGGGACTGCATACCCAGCCCAGTCGTAACACCGGCGTCTCCCCGTACTTCATGGTGTTCGGCGCCGAAGCTGTAATGCCAGCCGACGTCGCCTTCGGTTCCCCGCGGGTAGAGCACTACGACGAAGAAACATCTGACCAGGCCCGAATCGACGACATCGATCGCCTCGAAGAACAGAGACTAACCTTTTGTGTACGTACGGCCAAATACCTAGAAGGCGTTCATCGATATTACAATCGCAATGTCAATCACAGATCATTCACCGTAGGAGAACTCGTCCTCAAAAGGAAGCTCAAGACCGAAGGCATGCACAAACTTTCTTCACATTGGGAAGGCCCCTACTTCGTCAAAGAAGTAACCCGACCAGGGTCCTATCGGCTCGCAGACCAGGAAGGCGTCGACGTACCTAACTCATGGAGTGTAGAACACCTTAGGCGCTTCTACGCCTAAAATACTTGTATCATTTCTCCCACCCATATCAATAAAGTTCGACATGCTGCCCATATACTTTCTTCTTTTCGATGTTATCTACAAAACGCCTACGGCGTCCGACGACTTCTACAAAACGCATACGGCGTTCGACGACCTCTCCAAAACACTCCCACAGTGTTCGATGACCTCTCCAAAATGCAATAGGGCGTTTCTCCAAACAGCCTGGCCTTAACCAGAAAGCACCAGAAGCTGGCCTGCCAATGAATCATAGCGAATAGAAGTAGCTACCCTAAGCGCTATGACTACATTGATAGGCCTCCCAAATGATATTTCCCCAGAAGCCGGGCGATATCATTTGGGTCGGGAGCCATGAGGTTATGTGCCCAGAATCTATATAAGACCACGGTACGGTCGACGACTCTACAAGCAGCATGGCTTTTCGCCGAGCATCTGTAGGAACGGTCTCCACAGGCCCTGGTCACGCCACAATTGAGCCTCTTAGAAAAAGGCCCTCTCCCTGGCATCTCCCTAAGTGTGCATGAGCTGTTCGCCCTCTGCGCCGCGGGTTGCCAACAGCGTGCTTCCTTGGGAGTCCTTATGTATCCTACGCATGCGGTGGCGCTAGCCCTATGATCTGGACCATTTGAGACCCAAGGCCGAACGATTCATTGCTACGACTCACGACTCAGCTGGTATGAGAGGACATACAAATGAAATAAAAGCTCACCACCTGGATAAACAAACCTTTTATACATTTCACTTACAAGTCCACACCAACCTTGTATTATATACAAACGACGGCTACCTCGTAGCAAAAAACTCCATGTCAGCAAGCAGATCCCCAGCAACCGTGTCTGCTTTCGCCTCCAAGCGACCAACATCCAACTCCGAAGTACCTGCTGCGTAACCACTCCGCACCCTCTGAAGATCAACTCGCGGTTAGTGCGACCGCAACATCGCAAGCCCTTGGGAGAGCATCTCCTGAGCTGCCAATGTCGCAAATGACTTGAAGCGCCCATAAAATCCTCGTGCCCTCGACAAAACATCAGCAATAGCCTCGTCCGATGGAGGAGTGGAGACGAAGGTAACGTTGTCCACGCAGACCATAACTAGCCCGACCTCTTCAATCAGGTTCCAAAACCGATTGCGCCCAGCAACAACTTCGCCATCTAGTTCTACAAACGTCCAAGAACGTAAACACAAGAACAAGGCAATAACTTTGGGAACCAAACACGACATCAGAGCTAACCTTTCTTCGCCTTTGATAGCTAGTCGTGCAGACTCAAGTTGTCACGTTCCTTATCCAAAAGGGCCCTCTCCAGTTCATGCGTCTGCGAATGGGATTCCTCCAAAGATTCCTCCAAAGACATGATTCGGAGCTTACGTTCCCGACTTGTCCTTAGCAATGCCTGCGAAATTGTGGTTAAGCCTGCGATTAATCAAAGGAAAAGGAAACCAATGACTCACCTTAACAGTATCTAGGATGCCCTGATCGCAGTCAGAACCCCCACCATCAACGAAGCCCTCCCGTGAGTGGGGTAGCTCCACGAAGTCATCTTCAATGACAACAGAAGCTCGCCTCCGCCTCTTCCTTGAATGAGAGCCAAACGTCAGTGGCACACCATGATCTTCCGAAGGAATCCCTGGGTCTCCTGAAGAACCCAAGTCACCGCCAAGTACCAGGTGATCCGTAGTCCAGGGCTCCGACCTCAGCGGCTTCGGATCGGCAATAACCGTCTCTGCCTGGGGCAGCCCCTCGCCTGCTGAACCCTTGTCAAAAGCCTCTGACGTGACGCTGTGCAACGACCCAACTCCATTAGGCGGTACCATATCATAAACCATGAGTCATCCAAAATCAACACGTCAAGAAAGATAAGCACCAAACAGGCACCCCCCGAGAAGAGAGTCCGGCCACCATAGGCGACTTCGAAGAACCGACCATCCCTGAGGTCCTCATTTCGGAGTACACGCCAAGCGGGACATCTTCATACCCAAACAAAGCATCACACCCCCGGGTTGGCAGAGGTGGAAATTCGTCAGAATAACCGGAACCACTCGGCTCCGCAGTATCATCACTCGTCGGAGGCATACAAAACTCTGGAAATACACCGGGGGCTGGCGATAGGGCGAAATAAGAGGTGCGGTCTTCACCATGAATCTACACAACCAACAAAGGTTTGTAAAACGCGACGAGCACCAAGACAATACAAATCATGACAAAGTTGTAGACAGCAAAGCCTGAGAAGGAGGACGACGACTAGAAAAGGCCTCCCTCGGATGGCGCGGCAAAGAACGCTTTGAAAGATCAAAGATATAGTTCAAATGCTTGTCAACAACAGTTGAGTAAATACTTTTAGGCGCCTCCCGAGTACTGTCACTTTTACGAGTATATTCAAAAGTTGGATGCTCCCTATCTTTGCAAGGCTAACATCGCCTGGCGATGAAACTACACGCAACCCACACGCTGTCAAGGGTGCGGCGATCGAGCAACTTTAACAGTAACTTCACCTTATCCAAACAACCTCGGACGGCGGCTCCGACCAGGTTTCCAGTACTGTGGGCACCAGCGCGGGGTCACATGGTGCGAAGGGTTCTTCCTAATGAACATAAAACCACCTCGATTTGTGCCCAGCAAATTTGGAATGCAACGGCATCGAAGTATACTTACTAGACATGCCATCCCTGAGTTGAAGATACACTAAACTGATAACATCAGATCACCCAGTCCCATTTGTCTTCAAGTGGAAGAAGTATTGGAACAAATCTAAATGGGGATAGATCCCAATAAATGCCTCACACATGTGGATAAACGTCGCAATGTGCACAATCAAGCTCGGATTCAGGTTGCAGAGTGAGATATCATAATACTGTAAAAGACCTCAAAGGAAAGGATGGACCGGAACTCCGAAACCACACTAGAAGAAAGGCTCGAACACCACAAGCTCACCCATATTTGGCGTCGGAAACAACTCGCCAAACGCCGACCGCCATCCGCCGGTCTCCTTATCCGGGAGTAGACCACCAAAAAGCAGAGCATTAATATCATCTTCCTTCAGGGGGCTCGGAGTCCAATGCTCCACCCAAGGTGGCACCACCAGCTCCTCAACCCTAACATTCGGGGACGACGATGCAGAAGCTTTCCTAGCCACCGCCAACGACCTCGTGCCCGCACTCGCTGCCACGGATAGCTTCGAAACACTACCCTTCTTTGGCGCCATCACTAGCAAAAAGAGTAATCAAGCACCGAGACAGAGAACGAATCAAAGAAAATGACGGGATAAGTGCTGGGAAAGTTATGGTGAAAGACGAAAAGTTTTCGCCGCAATAGAAGAATCGAAACCGCCGCCGCTAGACCTGCCCTTTATACCAAGCGGCGCGCCGCTTCGCCTTCCAGGGTTTTTGGGAAACCCCAATGATCAAATGAGGAACCGCCACGCCCACCTTTTGCGCCACGGCTTGGGCCGCTAACTGCGCGGTTAATTCGGCCCATTTACTTCCTTTTTCGTTCTCCCTATATATTTACCGAGGTGGTTTTTAGTTGTCCTTTATACCGAGCGGCGCGGCGCTTTGCCTTCCAGGGTTTTTGGGAAACCGCAACGACCGAATACGGAACCGCCACGCCGCCCACTCCTTGCGCCTCAAACGCGGGCCGGTAACTGCGTGATTAATTCAGCCCATTTACTTCCTTTTTCTGTTCTCCGTTACATATTTACTTCTAGATAATTCCCTCAATTTATGGTTAATGATTTATGAAACATCAACGCTACAGTCTCGGGGACTAGACTCGCAATTCTGTTATAATTTATTTTTTGCAGCTACAGTAACATGGATACAGTAGCCTGGTCGGCAAGATTTACAGAGCTTGCAATACAACCACGCTCGGGGACTTCGTTCAATGTCATACCGAGCAAGGATTGGGGACTACGGCCACAACACTGAAGGGCAGCGCAAAGAAGGACAACACCCGGGGACTGACGCCCGGGGACTGCGAATCAAGCAACATGATCCTGATACAAGAAGCTTTCGGCTCCTTACATCAGGCTCGGGGACTACTGGTATTCGCAGTCGTTTCCTATTAAACTCATATTTTAGTCTTTCAATTTCCAAATGCATGATCCTGATACAAGAAGCCTCCAATTTCTTACATCAGGCTCGGGGACTACAGGTATTCGCAGTCGTTTTTACCAAACTCATGCTTCAATTTACATACCTTATGCATCTTTTTATAAAGCATGGTACCACGTGCATACTTCACCTGCTACCATGCTCGGGGACTAAGTGGGTACACTTCACCTCGCGGTGAAGGTACTGATTATCTTCTCAACAAAGCTTTGTTGTTTTTTGTGTTGTCTTTGCAGAGCCTAAGTGGGTACACTTCACCAGGGAAGAACTTTTCAAAAGTTTTTCTTCTTCAGCACGTCACATCCTCCCAACATGCAGCCGCAGCACTCGACGAGGCGACCAGCTCGCACATCACGCTACGATGCTCTCGACTAGCCCGACCTAGTCAGGAGGCTTCTCCGATCAGCACCTCGACCAGGCAGCCTGGTCGGGGCTTCACGACGACCACGACACATGATGGCGACCAACTGAACAACTCCAAGGACAATGCTGTGGGCTCGCTAGAAGAATATAACGTGCTCGGGGAGTTGTTGGGGATATTACCTCGGCATATCCCCAGGAACCTTATGGACCTACCGACCAGAAGACGGCCCAGCCTACGAGGCCTTGCGGCACGCGACCAGCCCATCGTGCTCGCCAAGGACTCCGAAGAAGTCTTGCTTGCCAAGGAAGATCCTAGTAGATAGACTCGGATCCCTTGCCTTAAGGGACCAATCGTAATCTGTTAGGATATAGAAATTTAACCCTGCTCCCCAGCTATATAAGGCGAGCAGGGACCCCCTCCAAAACCTCTCTCTCAGATGATATACGGATCTTGTAACCTAATACTCTGATCAATCCAGCCACCAAAACACAGGACTGTAAGGATCTGATCATCGCTGCTTGAGGTTTCATGCAAATCCACCTTCTTGGGATCAACCATCACAACATTTCCCTCTTCGGCCATTACCTCGCACGGGGAAATGTTTACTGAGGTAACCTTGCTCCGATACCACTTGTAAGGATCTGATTAGCCTAGAGGGGGGGTGAATAGGCCTGTTTAAAATCAACTTAGCAACTTGCTGTCAGTTGAGGCCGGCACTGCCGGGCTCGAGGCCGGCACTGCCGGGGTGGCCAGCACTGTTGGGCTAAGGGCAGCAGTGCTGGTCACCAGAACAGAGATCAACACAATTCAAAAAGTAAGGACTGAATGTAAATTGTGCTTGAATGAAAACCTTCCTAGAGGTGTAGGGAACCTCTAGCACCACCTGAAAGTGGTAGCAACACACCCACCAAGTAGATCGGGTCCAAACCCTAGAAATCACCTTACAAACAATATATATCACAATAGAGAGACAATCACAAGGGGACACAAGATTTGACCCGTGGTTCAGCTCGCCACCAAGGCTTGCCTACGTCCACATTGTTGAGGTGCGCCACACAAGGCTCAAGCTCACCACAAAGGCTAGCTCTTTCCTCGGTCTCAAGTCAAGAGAATGAACTCTTGAGATGAGGGGAAATGTATTAGCAAATTGGTGGTGTTACAAAACTCTGTACGCTGTCACACAAGTTGGTAAGCTCAAGGGCGACACCTAGCCGGCTAGGAGAAAAGCTCCAAGAGTAACAAACTTAGACCGCTGGCCACCACGCGAACCAAATTCTTGTAGGAGTTGAAGATCCGAGGGAGAAGCTTCTTCTCAAGCTTGGAGACTCAATCTCTCAAAGGTTGATTGCAAATCAATGGGGAAGAGTGGTTGAGCACCAAGGGAGAAGAGAGAGCAAGAAGAGAGCTTCTCTTTCTGTTTTCTGCGAAGTGTGAGAGTGAGAATAGCAGAACTAGCCGTTGGGGAGAAGTGAGGAGGTGTTAAATACCCCATCACTGCCAGCAGGCAGTTCAAGTCGCGGCAGTGCCGGCCGGCCTGGCAGAACCAACAAAGGATGGATCTTTGGATAGATGGCTAATTTGCCATCTAAGTATGTGGAGGTGTAATGTATTTGGATAGATATTGCATTTGGTGCACTTGTTGGCATGCGTGTTGAATCCCTTTTAATAGTACGACATACCTAACTCAATTTCAAAATATAAAAGAATTTAAACTCCTTTGAGCTTGTTGCCATGCACTTTTGTAATTGGAGGGGTCCGCCAACCTGTTCATCAACCTCCTTAAGTGCAATCTGCTTGTCATACTTGTAAAGTCTCATTAGTTCTCTAATTGCGTTGTCATGTCACCAAAACCCACTTAAGGCTTGATTACACTTTCAAGGACGCAGGGTATTACGGTGATTTGCCGGCCCGAACCTGTCTAAATCGCCGTGTCTATGCTCTCTGTGTTACGCTTGATTGCGGTCGCCACACCTCCGCCTACAATCTACTACCGTAGAGTACCCCCTAGGTAGACTGCGACGCATATTTCGTCGATAGAAGCACCCCGCAACGTGTCTGGAATCAGGAGTTTCTTGGGATTGGCTGTATATTATCGCCGATTCATCAAGAACTTTTCCAAAGTGGCACGTCCCATGACCAACCTGCTGAAGAAGACACAAGAGTTTGAATGGTCACACGATTGTGAGAAAAGCTTTCAGACTCTGAAGCAGAAGCTTACTACCACCCTAGTTCTAGACTTGCCAGATATTCACAAGGACTTTGTCGTGTATTGTGACGCTTCATGCCATGGACTAGGCGGTGTTCCGATGCAAGAGGGTAAAGTGATAGCTTATACTTCTCGTCAGCTAAAAGATCACAAGCAGTGATCCCGAACTCATGATCTAGAACTCGCAGCTGTCATGCACACGTTGAAAGTGTGGAGACACTATCTGATTGGTAACAAATGTGATATCTACACCGATCACAAGAGCCTGAAGTATTTCTTCACTCAGGAAGATCTGAATATGAAGCAACGCAGATGGTTAGAGCTAATTAAGGACTACGACCTGGACATACACTATCACCCAGGAAGAGCAAACGTAGTCGCGGATACCCACAGCCGAAAAAGCTACTGTCATCCTTTGATCACCCAATCAGTTCTGGCAGAGTTATAGGCAGAAATTGAAGGGTATGAATTAGAGATAATACCACATGGTATGCTAAACGCACTCCAAGTCAAGTATGACCTCACCTCAAGAATTCGGGAGGCTCAAAAGGATTGTGAAGAAATGAAGGATATCCGTGGTCTGATGCAAGCGGACATAGGTCCAGAATACCGAGAAGATGAGCAAGGTACCATCTGGTACAAGGACCGAATCTGTGTGCCCTCAAATAAGGTAATCCGTGAAGAAATCTTATCTGAAGGACATGATTCTAAGTATTGCATACACCCTGGTTGTACCAAGATGTACAGGGATTTGAAGCAGCATTTCTAGTGGAGAAACATGAAAGTTGAAATTGCAGAGCATGTTGCTCGATGTGACATTTGCAACAGAGTTAAAGCGGAGCATCAAATACCCGCTGGGTTGCTCAAGCCCTTGGACATACTAGTGTGGAAATGGGAAAGCATATCCATGGACTTCATAGTTGGATTACCCAGATCTATGAGCGGAAACGATTCTATATGGGTAATAGTGGATCGTTTGACCAAAGTCGCACACTTCGTGTCGGTCAAGACTAGATATTCGATAGAAAGACTAGCTGATCTATATGTGCAGAATATTCTTAGATTGCATGGAGCACCTAGCAACATCATATTCGATCGGGGACCACAGTTTATGTCACGATTTTGGGAGTCCCTACACCAAGCTAGATCATAGCACAACTTACCACCCACAGACAGATGGGCAGACGAAAAGGGTAAATCAGATCCTGGAAGACATGCTCTGGTATTGTGTGCTCCAATATGGGACAGATTGGGAGAAATGCATACCCCACGCTGAGTTTTCATACGACAATAGCTATCAGTCCAGCATCAAGATGTCCCCGTTTGAAGCCCTGTATGGCAGACCCTGCAGAACACCCTTGATGTGGTCAGAGCTTTTTTGGTCCAGCAAAGATAAAAGATGCAGAAGAAGGATTTGCTGAAGTCAGAGAGAACCTCAAGATAGCACAGAGCAGACAAAAAAGCTATGCCGACAAGAGACAGAGAGAACTCGAGTTTGAGGTGGGTGATTACGTATACATCAAGGTATCACCACTTCGAGGGACCGTCAGATTCCACGTAAAAGGAAAGCTTGCCCCTAGATTTGTAGGACCCTACAAGATCTCCAAGAGAATTGGGCCACTTGCTTATGAGATTGAGCTACCGAATGAACTAGCAGGAGTACACCCCGTATTCCATGTTTTGCAACTCCGAAAATGTTTGAGAGTGCCAGAGACACAAGTTCCGGCAGATGTGCTTGATATCCAGGACACCCTGGAGTATCGAGAGTACCCGATCAAGATCCTAGCTTAAGACACTAAGGTGACATGGAGCAAGGTTATCCCTATGTGCAAGGTGCAATGGAGCAATCATACTGAACGTGAAGCCACTTGGGAAAAAGAAGAGGACATATAGAAGCTCTACATGTTCCTTTTCGAAGAGTAAGTTACATCTTAATCTCAGGGTTGAGATTCTGGTAAGGGGGAAATACTGTAACATCCCTAAAATTTGACACACAAAAAACCCAACTACAAATTTTTTTCTTAAAAACTATACAAGTGTTTGATGATTGTCTTACTTGAATAGCATCTAACTCTAGACTTCTTAACCGACTGCACTAATTACATTACCATGTCACTATATCATTGCCTGATTTGGTTCTTAATCCTCTTACTAGGTTTCGTTAATCACAAACATGCAAATATAAATACAAAAGCATACTTACATGTATATAATGGCTAAACAAATGCAAAAGGAAAAGAGAAATAGAAAAGGAATAGGCCAACTTGGCCTGGAGGCCAACTTGGCCCAGCTCAGCCTCCCATTAGCCCTGCAAACCGCAATCGATCACCTCATCACTCGGGCCGGCCCATTACCACGCGAAAGGCCCACATGCACGCGCGCTCATGCCGGCCGGCTTCACGTGCGTAGCTGCTCGCGCACCGCGCCCTTGCTTTCGCTGACGAGTGGCCCCAACACTAGTCTTCTTCCCCATTGCTTTTCTCCCATGCAGAGATGCACTCACGCGCGCGCCGCGGCGCTCGCAGAGCTGAGCTGGCGCCGACAGCTCTCAACCGCCTTGTCTGGTGCACGCCAAGCGCATGACCATGTCCCCTCGCTATTCCCCATCTCGACTTGGTGTCCAAGAAGCACCGCGGAGCCACATGATTGACCATCAAGCTACGACCGCCCTTGGATCGCGAGCTCGACTGCCCTGGGCACCAACGCCTACAAGAAGCCCCCACCCTGAGGACCTAGGGTTTCCTAACCCTCCGCCACCGCTCACGGCACAACAAGCAAGCCTACCTAGCCACTACTGAGGAAGAAGAGAGGGAGAAGCAGAGGAGGACCGGTGAAAGGAAACCACGTCGGAGATCGCTGAGATCCGGTGTACTTCGTCGACGACGGTCAGGCGGAGCTGCACGGCATGGCCACCGGAGCTACGTTATGACGCCTCAACATTGCACTGCCATCCTGACGCCAACAGCCGCACGGTACACACCTCCGATCACCATGATGAGCTCTCGGTCATGGAGACCTCGCCGGAGCTGACTTCGCGTTCCCAACCTGGGAAAGCGACTCAGTCTCTTTGGTCTAGCCAAACGGACACACGCACGCCTACACACATGCAAACACACTGGACTGACCCCATGGACGAGTCCCTTTAGCCCCAGAACGCAGAGCCACCCTCCCTGCTCGCCATGGCCGAGCACGGTCATGTCGTAGCGGTGAGGTGTGTTCCCCTCGAGACTAGCCCACTCAAGCCAAAATGGTTGGACTCTTAGCACCACCATGGCGTACTCAAGCCCTTTAACGGATCGGTTAAGCCCCCAGAGACCTGTACCACCATGACCACGAGAGCCGACAGCTAGCTCATGCCCGGAAGAGCTCATCGTTGTGGACGGGAGACCCTGGAGACCCTGTGGAACATTGGGGCGACTTTGTCGTTCATCCGAACCGGTGCTACTTAGACCCAAACGGGTCTGGAGCCTATAACGCAACCATTGGACCCGTGGCGCTGGCGAACCGCCACCAAATCCCGTTCATCGTCGCCAAGGGTCATGGACGCCTATCAAGGCCTCTCCAATGGCCTTACCTTGACCCCATGACCACCATGAACCAAACTAGAGGACCCTTTGGCAGTTAGAACCGCACCGGCCCTCGAATCGTCGTAGTCCGACGAACTCGAGCAAACCTGTGCCGCACTGGTAGCTACTGAGGCCAAATCATGGCGATCCGAGCCCTCCATCGAGACCACCATGGTCGTGCAAGTGCAACTAACTACTCGATTTGACCCCCCGAGCCCTGGTGGTACTTCGATATCCCTCACCAGCGATGCGCCATTGTCCGCTGTGAGCCGAGCAGAATAGAAGAGGTTTGGGGAAGAGAAGGTGTTGGGGCGCTAACTGGTGGGCCATGCTGGCGTCAGCCGTGCGCCAGCCAAGCCAAACTACGTGGACCCTTTCCTGTATCGCGTAGACTTGGTGTTTGTGAATCAAGAGCAGAAGCCGATTACGTGCACTCGATGCACCGTGACCACGGCCATCGGTCCAGTGGACTGGTGCCCGTGGTGCACCATGGACCACACCGCATGAACCGAAGCCCGTTAGAAACCCAAACTGGCCGCATGGCTCAACCTGAGCATGACACGTGGCGGGCCGAGCCCAGCCCTAACTCGGCCCATATCCGAACCTACTTGACCCAATGAGCCCACTGAAGTTGACCGTGGTCAACCTGACATCATGCTGACATCATGCCGATGTCAGCTACCCAGCCGCACATTGACACGTGTCCTTACTGGATTCAAAACCCTATTTATCCGATTTCAGAATTGATTTAAACTTTGGAAATTCATAGTAAATTCATACATAGTCCAAAAATTGCAAACGACCAATCAAAATTCTCAAAAAATGAGATATATACAATGGAACCATGTTTGTGTGCATTTGGGTCTTCTCATTTTTCTGATAATTCTTTATGTGATCTATATGCGTTGCTAACGTGACTATCTAGCGTATCTGTTTCAGAGAGCAAGGAGGGTTTGACTGAGGAGGGAGATTACAACTACGAGGAAGAACTCGGCGATGACAACGAAGGTATCACACCCCAGCCCCTCGTAGAACCTATTCCGCATGCTCACATGTTACATTTCTGATAATAAATGATTAAGCAATGCATTGGATTGCATGGTAGTTTACTTGTTCAAGCCATTGCGTTGACGGAACCTTTACCCTGCTACCACACAATAGGTTATTCGCACAATTGCTTGCTCTCTATGTTACTACTACTACTACTCTCACATATTGATGAGATGATGATGATGATGAGACACGTGGTGCCAGAAAGAGGGGAGAGTGTTGTATGTGTCTTGGGTGTGTGTGGTGAGGGTTGTGTCGGCCAAGTGAGAATGACGACGAGCCTTGGGCAAGTCTTTCCAGGAGAGCTACCTGAGCAATCCTAGTTGTGTACCTGTGGCGGGTAATGGACCGGAAAGGAGGTTTCGAGGGTGAACCTCAGAATAGTGGAATGTTGTGATGGCATGGGGAATTGATGAAGATGTCTTGCTTGGCCAATTAGGAACTTCCTGGCTTCTCGAATCATGGAAACCTTACATACCACTTGCTTTCTGTTGGGGGGGGGGGGTGAGACGGCTAGACTAATTCGTAGGGCGGTGCCACTACTACTTGGAAGTAAGCGGATTAGTGTAGAGAGGTATGGGAGTGCGTCCCCAACACTCTCAAGACACCATGGTGACCCTCGGGGCCCGGTACCATGTCTCACAGTCTTAGCGCCCCCGTGCGGTACGTGGAGTCTGCTCAGGGTTGAGTGGTAGGGTGGCATCGACCTAGGCTAGCGAGCAACCAGAGTCTGGCCTAGATAATGATGGTTATCGATGATGGTAGAACCCGTGGTTATGTAAAACCTCTGCAAAGTGTTATGGTTGATCGATCGATACATATGCCGATTCATCGGCTATGGACTAGTTTTTGTGACCTGTTTTGCCCGCTAGTGAGAGTTGTCTTTTCTTCTCCCTCTGGGTATGATATTATTCTGGCAGTGTGCTCCGGTGGAGCAGTGTGCCGCTGAGACGGGCTCGAGAGGGAGTTGGGCCCGTCGGATGAGTGTGAGGTGTGGTGAGATGTGTGTGACGGGATGGAATGGATGGATGGAATATGCATTTGGACAACTAAACAATGACTTATACTACTTAAGTAATTAATGAATCTTGCATAGGAAGCCTACAGCCAGAGATAGGTCTTTTGATATACCCTGTTGCATCCAATTCCATAAATATGACATTGGTGGGAATGTGGCACTAGTACAATCCATACTGATAGACATTAAACAAGTGTTGAACAGGACTTTGACTATGATGAAGATGAGGATTAGGAGTCTCATTGCTAGCCTCAGGCTTGGAGAGGATTCTGGCACTTCATCCGCGTTGCTACATTGATTTCTGTTTTGCAGTGTGATTCCGCTAATGTGGCATTGTAATAAATTTATGTAAACCTCTCTCTTGCACTCTTGTACTCGAAGTACAGTAATGTTATCGACTAAAATTTGGGTAATATTGAGGATTGTTCACTCAATCTATTTTATTAAACTACGAATCTGTGGATTTCCCTTCGTGGAAATCGAGGTCGTTTCACATGTCATTTGGAATAAATAAAATAATTCAAGCAAGCATATGAATGCACATTCAAATGCAACAACTTGTTCATAGGTTTGCTCCCCCTACTTGTGTGCTCACATTTTAATTTTTCATTTTTCAAAAACCATATATTTCTCTCTCCCCCCGTATTTATATGCTCTCCCCACGGTTCATAGTTCATATTTATATCTAGACTTTCTCCCCCTATTTCTAGCTAAACCTCCCCCTTTGGCATCAAATACCACAAAGGGAAAACAATGATGTTAATATTAATATAAGTTCAATCTAGATCACTTGTCCTAAATAATTGACATGGTTTAAACCAAGGACAAGCTTCTTCACACGTCTTGCAACAGTTATCTTGCACACTTTGGTTAAGTATTTAGAACAAGCTTTCTAGGCTAAACATGTGAGGTTACAAGCTTATCAACATGTAATATGTTACCACTAGATCAACCAAAGCATAGAAACAATAGTGCTACCATATATACATACAAAACATGAATGAGCCTAATAAGAATGAGTGATGTCTATATGCTCTACACAAGTCTTAGCAAAGTATGAATGCATATGTCAACCAAATGTCTCTTGCTGTCTTGGAATAGAGGCATGTCATAAGTGGGGTGCATCAACTCATGTTTGAGAAATCTAGGATGTTCAACTCATTCCTCAACTTGCAAAACCTCTTCTCAAGTGGTTTGGTGAAAATATCGGCTAATTGATCATCGGTGCCCACATTTTCAATGAAAATGTCACCTTTTGTTGATGGCCTCTTATGAAATGGTGTCTCACATCTATGTGCTTTGTCCTTGAGTGTTGGATGGCTTTTTTTTGTAAGCTTCACTGCACTTTCATTGTCACATAGCAAGGGAACTTTATTGAAGTTGATTCCATAATCATTCAACATGGCCTTCATCCATAGTAGTTGTGCACAACAACTCCCCGCACTAATGTATTCGGCTTTGGCTGTAGACAGTGCCGCACTATTTTGCTTCTTGGATAACCATGGTACTAGTTATCTTCCCAACATTTGACATGTTCAACTAGTGCTCTTTCTATCAACCTTGCATCCCGCATAGTCAGAGTCCGAATATCCAATCAACTCAAATCTTGACCCCATGGGATACCACAATCTAACATCTCGTGTATGCTTAAAATATCTCAATATCCTCTTTGTGGCTTTCAAATGATCCTCCCTAGGAGATGCTTGAAACCTTGCACACATGCATACACTAAACATTACATCTGGTCTTGATGTGGTCACATAGAGTAGACTTCCAATCATAGACCGATAGAGTGTTTGATCAACCATCATGCCACTTGTATCACTATCTAATGTCCATTGGTACCCATAGGAGTACTATTGCCCTTTGCATCTTCCAAGACAAATTTCTTGATCATATCCTTGATGTGCTTGCCCTGACTCACAAATGTACCATTCTTCATTTTCTTGATTTGAAGTCCAAGGAAGTAGCTTAACTCTTCAATCATCGACATTTCAAATTCATTTGCCATCATCTCCCCAAACTCTGCACAAAAGTTTTGATTTGTAGATCCAAAGATAATGTCATCCACATAGATTTGCAAGATAAACAAGTCACTTCCAATCTTCTTGGTGAATAGTGTGGTGTCAACCAAACCCATCTTGAATCCTTCAGAGAATAGAAATTTTCTCAATCTCTCATACCATGCTCTAGGTGCTTGTTTCAATCCATATAGAGCCTTCTTGAGCTTGAACACAAGGTTGGACTTCTTTGCATCTTCAAAACCGGGTGGTTGTTCAACATATACCTCCTCATTGATGTACCCATTCAAGAATGCACTCCTGACATCCTTTTGGTACAACTTGAAGTTATTTGCACAAGCATAAGCTCATAGTATCCCTATTGCCTCTTATCTTGCCACTGGGGCATATGTTTCACCAAAGTCAAGACCTTCAACTTGAGAGTAGCCTTGTGCAACAAGTCTTGTTTTGTTCCTCACAATTGTTCCATCTTGATATTGCTTGTTTCTAAATACCCCTTGGTTCCAATGACATTTTGTTTCCTTGGTCTATCCACTAGTTCCCAAACTTGATTTATTGTGAAGTTATTTAGCTCTTCATGCATAACATTTATCCAATCCACATCTTGTAATGCTTCATCTATCTTGGTTGGCTCAAATGATGAGACAAAAGATTAATGCTCACAAAATGAAACCAATCTTGATCTAGTTTGCACACCACTTTGAATGCCACCAATGATTTGATCTACGGGATGATCTCTTGCAAGAATTATAGGTTGAAGCACTTGCATATGATTTTTTTAACCATTCGATTGAGATGATGGACTATCTTCATTTTGATCTTGCACTTGATCTTCACTAGTATTTGATTGATCTTGAGAGCCGCTAGATTGTTCATTTGGAATGATCACTTGGTCTTCATCTTCATCTTGCACTTGTCTTGGTCTAATGTCACCAACATCCATATCTTTCATGGCATTGACCAACTTGTCACCTCTCACATCATCTAAGTTTTCTTCTTCATCTTGAGAGCCTTGAGTTTCATCAAATTCAACATCATGAACTTCCTCAAGAATGCCACTAGCCAAGTTCCATACTCTATAAACTTTTCTTGTAGTTGAATAGCCAAGTAGAAATGCCTCATCACATTTATTCTCAAACTTGCTTAGCCTTGCACCTTTCTTCGAGATATAGCTTTGCATCCAGATACTCAAAAGTAAGCAATGTTTGGCTTTCTTCCATTCAATAGCTCATAGGGAGTCTTCCCAAGCATGCCATGACAATAGAGATGGTTGCTAGAGTAGCAAGACATGTTGATAGCTTCGGCCCAAAAGGAATGACTAACATTGTATTCACTCAACATTGATCTTGCCATGTCAATCAAGGTTCTATTTTTCCTTTCTACTATCCCATTAGATTGAGGAGTGTACTTTGGAGAGAATTTCATGATTTATTCAAAAGTCATCACAAAGTTCATCCTCTCTTGTGTTCTTGAACTCACTCCCATTGTCACTTCTAACTCTCTTGATAGTAGTTTCAAACTCATTTTGGCATCTGTTGACAAATGACTTGAAGATATCAAATGTGTAACTCTTGTCACTCAAGAAGAATACCCATGTATATCTTGTGAAGTCATCCACTATCAGAAATCCATGCTTGTTTCCTCCAATTCTTGTATAAGTTGTTGGTCTAAATAGATCCATGCGCAACAACTCAAAAGCTTTGCTTGTACTCATAATGCTCTTTCTTGGATGAGTGTTTCCATCTTGCTTTCCGGCTTGACATGAGTTACATTGCTTATCCTTCTCAAAGACCACATCCTTGAAGCCTCTAACAAGATCATGTTTGACCAACATGTTCAATTGCTTCATCCCAACATGACTAAGTCTTCTATGCCACAACCAACCCATGCTAGATTTGATGATGAGACAAGTTGAGAGTTGGGTTTCACTAGCATTGAAATCCACTAGATAGAGGCTCTCATATCTAAATCCTTTGAATATCATGTTTAAACCATCCACACTAATGATTTCCACATCCTCCACACCAAAGATGCACTTGAAACCAAGATCACACAATTGGGCAACCGATAATAGATTGAACTCAAGCCTTTCAATTAGAAGGACATTGCTAATGCTTAGATCATTGGAGATAGCAATCTTTCTAAGCCGTTTCACCTTGCATTTGCCATTGTCACTGAAAGTGATACTCTCATAGCCTTGATTGTTTTCTTGGTTGATTGAGTTGAACATTTTTCCATCACCGGTCATGTGTTGAGTGCACCCACTATCAAGGACCCAATGTCTCCCTCTAGGTCTGTAATTGACCTACAAGAGAGATCAATTATTTTTAGGTACCCAAACTTGCTTGGGTCCTCCAAGGTTAGTAACCAAGGACTTTGGTACCCATATAGCCTTCTTGGAAGACATCCATGGTGCACCAATGAACTTAGCATGAACACATTAGTACCCTTCGTAAGGACATATAATGAATCAAGGTTAATTGAGGATACATTTGTTTTAGGCTTCTTGTTCATGCATCGTTGCTCATTCTGACCCACTTGCTTGCAACTTTTGCAAAACCTACTAGTGTTCTTCACAAAACTAGTCTTGTGAGGAGCAAAAGTGGCCTTGCCATTCCTAGGGGTATAGCCCAATCCCTCTTTGTCGAGAGATGCTCTTTGGCTACCCAAGCACATAAGCAAGCAGTCCTCATCACCATAAGCCTTAGATAAGGAGTGATTGAGCTTTGTAACCTCCTTCTTGAGGGTTTCATTTTCAACCATTAGTGAGGCATCACAATTGAAACCATCACTAGAAGATTAAGTAGAAGTGAAAATCTACAAGAGGGGTTAGTGGGAGCAACAATGATAGGAGCATAAAATGATTCATCAAGAGTATCACAAGTAATGTCCATGTCACATGTTGGAACAATCTCCTTCTTGTTTTGGTCAAGGAAAAGGGAGTGAGCTCTTTCAAGCTTAGTGTGAGTCCTCTCCAACTTCTCATGGGCTTCCATTAGCCTCTCATGACAAGCTATGGCCTCATCAAGGTTTTGTTCAAGAGTTTCATTGCTCTTTGGCAATTCCTTGTACTCCTTCCTCTTCTTCCCAATGTAATCTCTAGCTTGTTCCAACATGTCCATGAGTTCCTCCTTGGAGGGCTCCTCCTCATCATCTGAAATAGTTGTCATCATGATGTCTCACGTGTATGCTTCTTGTCCAAACGTAGGCACATGTTTCTTCTCGCTTTTTTTATTTTTCACGACTGTGTAGATTGGGTCATGGCCTTGCTTACATGTCTCTTGCTGATGTCGTCCCCGCTGAGTAGGTCATCTTGAGGTTGTGGTCCACCGAGCTTTCGAGATTTTTTTACTAGCTTGTCGCGCGATCTTGAGTGATGAGTTGTTGACGAGGCTGATGATGGTCGAGGCGTGTTGACGACAAGGACGACTGCGGGGCGAACCATGGTGATGAGGGATGACGAGGTCATCCTTGAGGTGAGTCATTGCGACGAGGCCGGTATGAGCTGTGACGAGGAGTGACGAAGTTGGCATAAGCCGTGATGAGTCGACGACAAGGGCAGTCCCCGAGACTGTGGTTGACGATGAGGAGCGACGAGGGCTACCGACAGGATCAACGGCGAAGAGCGACGACGGCCGCCGATGGGAATGATGCCAGCCGCTGACGGGATCGACGCTGAGGAGCGACGAACAGAACGATATCATCCAATCCAGCTTCCGAGCGTCAATAATAGGCTTGACGACGATCGAGTACCTGCAACACAAACATGTACAACGGGTAGTACATGGTGTACATATGAATTTAAGAAAATTCAATAATAAAGATCGGAGAGAGCCATGATGAATCATAGACAGCGGGCGTGACGAAGGACGAGGCATGTTGTCGACGAGAGACAATGAGAGGATCGGTGACGATGGTGGCTGATGAGGGTTGGCGGCGGAGCGCGATCGGCACTAAATAAATCTGATTTGATCTTGTTTGATGTTGTGTTATTGTCGTGGTCGAGCAGACGATGTGGCTCGGGCGACTTGCTAACATGGTTCACGTGATAGCTCTTGTACGTCCCGATATGGTCGGACGGTGGTTGATCTCGTCGTGAAGACGTGGAGAAGCAGCAACGGATGGATGCTTGATGGCAAGATGCGGACCACCAATGATGTAGAACGATGAAAAGTACAGTGGGACTCCTGGGCAAAATAATTACGTGCGTATGTAGATACCCAGTTACATGGTATATATCATATAATATCAGAGTAGAAAATAAATATGGCGTGTTGACTTAGCTTTCCAGGCAAGATGTTTCTCTAATCAGCTCTTGTTGGAAAGTGCTCCGTATGCACACAAGCATGCATACTTCCGCACGTTTGCTTGCTCGATGGTAGGCGCCGTGTTGATCCTGCGTGTCGTCAGATCGCCACACAACAAGAGCATGGGCTATGTGACACCTTGACAATGATGCCTCGCAATGAAGATGCTAGACGGAGGTGGTCGCGATCCGCGTTCAGATTTGGATCTGAGCAACCCGAGTGATCGGTACCACTTGTACGTGTCGATGGTGATGAAGGTGGTGAAGCTGTCTTCGACAGGTCGATCTTGGACTGACTCCACTAAGGACGCTAAGTTGTAGACGACCCTGAGAGATTCCGAGATCAAATTTGTCGGTGGAGTGGTTGATGGCGTTGGTGACGAGGCTGACGGTGAGGGATAACGAAGGTCATCGGGGGTCGGCGGCGAGGGACGACGAGGATCGTCGATGGGATCGGTGGCGAAGAGGGACGAGGGGCCGCCGATGTGGTCGACGGTGAGGAGTGACGAGGGCCGCCGACGTGGTCAACAGCGAAGAACGACGATGGCCGCCGACAGGATCAGCGGCGAAGGACGACGAGGACCGCCGACGGGGTCGACGACGAGTAGCGACGAGGGCCGCCGACGGGATCGACGGCGAGGGACGACGATGACCGCCGACAGGGTCGACGGCAAAGAGCGATGAGGGCCACCGACGGGATCGACAACGAGGAGCGACGAGGGCCGCCGACGGGATCAACAGCGAGGAGCGACGAGGTCCACCGACATGGTCGATGGCGAAGAACGACGAGGGCCGCCAACGTGGTCGACAGCGAAGAGCGATGAGGGCCGCCAACGTGGTCGACGGCGAAGAATGACGATGGCCACCGACGGGAGCGGCGGCGAAGGACGATGAGGGCCACCTATGTGGTCGACAGTGAGGCTAGCGACGAGGCGAGCCATGGTGAGATGATGACGATCTCTAAGGCAAGGACGGTATCGTCACCGGTCCAGATCATAGATCCGATTTGGTCATGACGGGGGACGTCGAGGGCGGCGGCAGATCATTGACGAGGGTGATGGTGAGGGGCCGTCGGTGAGATCGACGACGAGAAGCGACGGGGGCCGTCAATGAGATCCGTCGACGAGGGCCGTTGACAAGATGATCGCTTGATGAGCCATGATGTCATTGCACACACCCCCTACCTAGCGCGCCAACTGTCGATGAAATATATGTCGTAATCTACCTAGGGGGTACCCTACGGTAGTAGACTGTAGGCTGAGGTGTGGTGACGGCAATCAAGCGTAACACAGAGAGTGTAGACACGACGATTTAGACAGGTTCGGGCCGGCAAATCGCCGTAATACCCTACGTCCTGTGTTTTGGTGGCTGGATTGATATGAGTATTAGGTTACACGAGGTGTAGATGATCTAAGAGAGATCTAAGAATTGTTTTTTGGGGGTCCCCTATCCCTCCTTATATATGCCGAAGGGACAAGGTTACAAGTAAAGTAGCCAATATGGTACTATTCGTGCGGTGCACGTCGTGTGCTGCACATCTATGTCTTGTGGGCTGGACCATCTTCTGGTCGGTAGGCCCATAAGATCTCTGGGGATATGCCGAGGTAATATCCCCAACACATGATAACCACAATCATTCACAAGAGCTCCCTACTTGAGAGTACGGCTTTCTGTCCTAAATGTGATCACACCCTTCTATGGTGTCTTGATCATTAAACCGAAAATGGTTCCTATATCACCTTTGCCTTGACAACATTTTCCTTTGCACCACCATGCTAGAGCCTTTGCAATCACCACCTTTATCCATTTGCTCCACATGGCATGCACCAACCTATCTCATGATTCACACTTAGAGATCAAGGTTAGTACATTGGGTAGGTTTCATCAATTACTCAAAACCAAACACATGGGGACTCTCAATCTCCCCCTTTTTGGTAATTGTTGAAAACCTTTCCATAAAGATATTAAATATAATCATTTTGAACTTGAGTTGCTTGTCCAAGCATTTTAATCAATGATTTTAAATTTGGACAAGTCACACATATTCGGTTTGGTAGTTATTAGCTCCCCCTACATATGTGCTTCTATAGTTTGGTTCAAGTTTTGCACAGATGCATGGATAGACAATGTGGGAGAGTAAATAGCTACCAAATGATGCTAAAGTTTAAAAGTAGACCTTTGAAGCGTGATACCATCATAGTGCGGAATTTGAATCACCCTAAGCACCATGATAAGCTAGATATCAAGTAAACACTAGAAACCCCGTGAGATCAACAATAAAGGCACGGTTTCTAGATACCACTTGAGAAAACACGAGTCTAGCTTACCAACCTATGCATGCTAATTGATCAATCATCATTCAATTTTTATCACTAGCAATCACCACACAAGCATGAATTATTTGAAATAGAAGTACTTGTGCAACGATACATATGAGGATGCAAGCATTCAAATGCAACAAAGTGTTCATGAGCTTGCTCCCCTTATTTGTGTGTTCTTTCAAAATTGATTTTTCATTTTCTCCCTTTGTCTTTCAATTTCTCCCCTTTGAACATCATATCTTTACAAATTTCTCCCCCTTTGTCATCCAATTGACACAAAAAGGTGGGACCAATTATAGATATTCAAGTTTTACTCCCCCTTAGTGTGAGATAGGGTGAAAGATTGTTTTCAACTTTGGTTTGGTCTAGACTACTTGTCCAAAACATTTAACTCGATTTAAACCATGGACAAGCTTCTTCACACATGCTAAGATGGTTATCTTGACCATGTTGAGTAAAACATTTGAAGTTCATAGTCATAGATCAAACACTAGGATTGCAAGCACATCAACATGTCATATGCTACCACTAGATCATACCAAGATATAGAAGCTATATTGGCACCATATAAGCATCAAATTCATTTTGATATGTATGAATGAGCCTAGAAGAATGAGTGATGACTATATGCTCTACACAAGTCCTAGCAAAGTATGCATGAATGCTTTTCAATCAACTTGTACCTTGGAGTAGAGGCATGTTATATAAGTGGGGGTGCATCAACTCATGTTGGAGAAATCAAGTATGTTCAACTCATTCCTTAGCTTGCAAAACCTTTTCTCTTCTAGTGGCTTGGTGAAGATATCGGCCAATTGATCATCAGTTCCCACACTCTCTATTGAAATTGTCACGGAACCGCCCAACCTATAAGAGCACTAGTGTAATGATCCCATTCCTGGAAACGTTGTCACACTAGAGTCCATATAAGCCCTATAGTTCTTGAAATCTCGAAGGATTCCAAACCACAATAAGTAACAACCCAAGATCATACTCGATTCAGGAGCCACACATCCACAGTGATAAGTTCGAAAGGAAATAATATTACAACAGAGTTTTAACCAAGTGTTATTACAACACCAAGTCCAAATAAAATAGCGGAAGTCTTTGTTCAGAACACCTCATTACAAACTGTTTTAAAACAAATATAGTGCCACACTTAGTACAGTCCCATCAAAAGCAACAAGAAGAGACATAAGTATCCACCATTGCCCATGGCCTTCACACATCATCACATGCAGGATAGAGGCATGCCTGACAATAGCCAAAATAGACCATGCCATCTGCAACAAGGGTAAAGAAACCCTGAGTACTCAATTGTACTCAGCTAGACTTGCCCAACAGTGGGATAGATGTATAACCATAGACACTTCAAGGATTATGCAAGGCTTTATCAAGTGGATCTCATGAGGTAGTATACTTTTGCATCAAAGAGCATTTCTAAATTACTCATGTATTCTCCTGATTATAAAACATCATTTGGCATTCGGATTAAGCAGTATTAATCAATCCATATTAGCACCTGTACTAAAGCAATCACTGAATTATCAATACAATAATAACCTTATTGTGCTTGGCATGTAAACCATATAACCATCTTTTGGTTACTTATTAGAGTTTATGTTTCTACAGTCGGAGGAAGATCTTTCAAGTTTCTCATGATGGGGAGAGACCATGATTCGAATCAAATTCCTATCCAACTGGAGGTTTATTCCTAAATCACACCCAAGTCTACTTGCCGGCAGACTTATTTGGGTCACCTTCAATATAGCTCGGGTAGCCGCGGGCCTCCATGTATAGGCATGAATAGCGATTCAGGTAGCCAAGTCGTTCAAGCAGTGCCTGCCCTTGGTGCTAGGCCAGGACGCTCAGGATACTTGCCCATGGTCTAGTATTCCACTCGCGGTCCTTCATGAACCAAGTAGGGGGAGATTCCGGCCCGAACATACAGAGTTAGGCTTCGCAGTCGAAACGAGTTATTCGGCCAGCTATGAAGAAGGCATGCGTTCAATCTTGGCAGATGTCCAACCACGATCCAGTGCCTAACGACACGGCGGAGAGAACCTGCTCACAAGACCTCCAAGTCAAGTGGCTCACACACACCTTGTCCGCCCAGTCTCGATTTATTACTTACACATGGTTAAATCCACGATAGCAAATATAGCCAACCGTGACCAGCATCACTTATCTTTGTGGGTGATATCAGACCACCCACGCTACTGGTCTAAGCAGGGCTAAGCATAGGTTTCGATCCTAGGCCGACAAGGTTCTTTTGTTGGACAAGGAAGATGTTAACACTGGATTTTGGTGCGCTTAGGGAGATGACAGGTGGGCCAGTCGGAGGCAGGTATTCGGGGTATTCAACAAGTGTTCGTGCAGTCGGCTAGTTTCCTGAGGTTTGGCTAGTAATAGTGCTGTGGGGTATTCTAGGAGTAGCGGTTTTCCGTTGAGGAAAGTGACAAAAGCGGCAAGTAAGAGCCGAATCGGGTAATGGAGATTGCGACAATTAAGGAAATAAGAAGGGAATTGAAGACAAAGATATCATGTTTTTCCTTTAATATTTTGTAGTCGTGTCCTTTTAGGACTCATGTCATGACCAGGGTATAAATATAAACCCTTGGCCATTGTAAAAAACTGTTCACAACCAATACAATACAACCGGCCTCGTGCCAACTTCGAGTCCTTTGTCGTGTCGTCGAGTTCTTCGAGAGGAATCATAAATCCGTCGACCTCCGTAAGTCCTGGCAACCTTGTGATCATGTCTAGTATCATGCGGTGGATTTGGATGTTGATGCAAGTAGTCTTGTTTGTTTTCAATGATCGTGCGATGGATCTTTGCTTGACAATCAAGAAGTCTTCGCTTATGTTTCGCTTATCAGTACACACCGTGCGGCAGGTGCTTGCTCGATATGCTTAGCAAAACAAGATAGTTATCGGCTCTATTAGATTTGGCAAGATCTAGTAGATTCATCAAGTTACTATGTGTTGCATGTTTTATATTTGTTATATATTTGTAACACTCTTTTGCCCAATCTAGATTGATACGGTTCGGCTTTATCTTTTCTTATAGATCTATTCTTGTTTTAATAGTTAATCATATTGTTAATACGAATAGATCTCACGGTCATAGTAGCCGAATTAGTTTAGATCTAGATTGTTACGTGTTGCGGGTTCATACATGTTAACCACGTTTAAGCTTTTATAATGTTGGGTGTCATGCGGCAGACGCAGGCTTTAGATTAGTTTAATCGTGTTTACTTATATGTTCCTTCATCATGGACCCCAACTCGGTTGGATTGCCGAGATTGGTTATGCTTTAACTTGGTTGGATTGCCGAGATTTTGGTGAGGAGTCATCCCAACTCGGTTTCATGCATGCACGTTCGGCTATCAATTTTTTCACATGCTTTGTGTTTGCTTTAGCCAAATGATCTATAAGACCTGTTGACAGATAGCTTCTATAGCTATATGTCGTTGTAAGTGGCTTCAGGGCCGTATATATGGAACTGCCTTGTCTCACCCGACATGTTCCAGTTTTATATCTAATAATTTTCATCCCTTGTTAGTTTCAGGTCAAACTAACTGGCATGTTTCCGGACTCCGAAACACCCGGGCACCCGATTGAAGCTACGCTTTCCGGCTTGCTGTGTGTTAGGCACAGTGCATCACATTTTGTGTCAACACACTTTTTGGCACGCTCGGTGGGACTACACACTTTTTCAAGATGGTTGAATTCGATAACAGCCAGGTTCTGGACGTGACTATGGATGAGTTGCCAGAAGACCTGAGATATACAGTCCAGCAAGCATGTGATGAGTTTCAGCATAAGTGCTTGCTGTCCTTTTCAAAGAATAAAAGCAACAAGGTTTTTCAGAAGCAGCAACTTCTGAGAACTCTCCTTCCACATCAAACTGATTACACCGAAGAAGAAGATGCTTAGAAGATGTCTGAGATGGTTTATAAAGCTATGAGTGAAACTCTGAGGAATCATCATACAACTTTCCTGAACACCTTTCGCTCAATCATGGTCAGTACTTTCGGTCCATCCACCGATAAATGCTTTGAGGGAACCATTGGTACAATGCAAGGGCCGACATTGTTCAATATGCTGAAACGCTAGGAAAAAATTGCTGAAGATGGCGAGACGTCTGGCATGAACCAAGATGGGATGACTCCTCACCAAAAACAACACCCCATGACTTATGGCCAACTCACGTTCGGTGCAATGAGGAACGTCCCACAATCGGCTTTCAAGGTGTCTCTAGCTGCGAACAGGTTGCAGAAAAATATGTATGGAGACGGATATCAGGAATTTGCCGATTACAATGCTATTGACTCTTTCTCGAATCCAGGATATAAGAACTCTACAGGTTTGGCTTTTGAAGGGCAGACACATGGAGCTCCAAACTTGAATATTGACCTTATCATGAACAGGATGGCGGATATGATGCAAAATCAGTTTGGCCTAAAGCCAAAGAGCCAGTTCTATGCGTACAAGTCCCCTTATCTAGAGTGGTATAACCGAGTTGCACTCCCTCCGAGAGTAAAACCTCCCACAGACCTAACCAAGTTTTCTGGTCAGGATGATACTAGCACCATAGAACACATTAGTCGATACTTAATGCAGCTTGGAGAGGCATCCGCTGATGAAGCTTAGAGGATTCGGTATTTCCCGTTGTCTCTGACAGGGCCGGCTTTCACGTGGTTCACGTCTCTGCCGGCTAATTCCATTAGTACCTGGGCAGAATTGGAGCAGAAGTTTCATTCATATTTCTTTACAGACACTAATGAGAAGAAACTAGTTGACCTTATGAGCTTGAAGCAGAGAGCCAATGAAACACCCTAGGAGTATCTCCGCAAGTTCAGGGAGACTAAAAACCTCTGCTATTCCTTAAACCTGCCAGATGACCAGTTACCAGGGATGGCAATAGCGGGCATGCAACCGAATGTCAGGGAGAAGCTGTTCGGCATGGACTTTAATGACCTTGGTCAGCTGTCACAGCGATTAGCCATGATGAGCAATCAGGCTCAAGGGTTCAGAAGAGACAACCGTTTCCAGAAGGGTGATGTGGCTAATGAGATGTATCAAAGCTTCCTGGAGGAAGCAGCAAAGTACGATGACGAAGATGAAATAGCCGCAGCCGAATTAGTCTGGGGGAAAGAACCAACTCAGGTCAGTCAACGTTGGTTGAGGCAGCAAAAGGGTACGTACGACTTTGATGTCTCCAAGTCAGACAAGTTGTTTGAGATGTTGCTCAAAGAAGGGCGTATCAAGTTGCTGGAAGGGCACCCCATGCTGCGCCCTGAAGGGGTGAGAGATAAAAAGTTTTGTGGTTACCACAATACCAATTCTCATTCCATCAATGATTGTCGAGTATTCAGAATACAGATTCAGAAAGCTATTCAAGAAGGGCATTTGAAATTTGATGGTAAGATGAAAATTGATGCTAATCCTTTTGCATAGAACACAATGTCCTTCTCAGTGAACATGGTCGCTATAGAAAGCTCCAAAGACAAGGGCAAGGTGAAAGTGTTAACCTCAGACAGAGCTAAGAAAACTGGTGCTCTTGACCCTGATCGGCAAATTACAAATGAAGAATTTCGGCAACAGGCTCGGTTCCAGAACGGCTGAACCAAGAGAGGGGAACCTTCTAAGCCTAGAGTCACGGCACGGATTCTTTTGAACAAATGGCGATGGGAGCAAGAACGGTATCGGAAGCGAAGGTATTACGAGGAACAAGAGTTCATGGAGGAACATCAGAGGTATGAGGAAGAGATGTACCAGAGAGAGCAAAAGTACATGAGAGAGCAGGAACATTCTCATTGGGGATGCTCATTCTTTAAACATTGTTGGAATGAAGGCTTGAAGCTGCCTACTAAATATAATTGTCCTGAATGCAGTGACCAATATTTAGAGTACAGGCAGTCTCGGGCCAACCGCCGTCCAGTCCATGAAAGGCTTAGAAATTGGCGTGTAAAAATGGATAGCTCTGGAAATCGGCGAAACAAAAGATTTGTCGACCAAGGGTGGATCCATTATGAAGAAGCCGCTGAGGAAGAAGAGCTCTGTGAGTACGTGTGGCAGGAAGGACAATGGTGTCCACCAGGGCTGAGAAAGAGCCAGAAAATAAGGGTACAATGCTTGAGGAACAAAGAGTTGGCACAGGTAGTTGCCGAAAAGAAACGAGTGTGGCGTCCTAAGGGTAAGCTTGACAAGCAAGACCAGTCGGCTGATGCGTATATGGCTTTCTTTATTCCATCAGAGTTCTTAGCTCTAGAAAACCAAGATATCCAAGAAGAAGTGTACTCAAATTTCAATGAGAGTGAGTATCATGATCTGATGGCCCAACTTGTCCTAACCGAACGGGCAGTTTTCGATAAGCCGGCCAAACATCGACATTTGAAGCCACTTTATGTGAAGGGGTACGTCAATGGCAAACCTCTGACCAAGATGTTTGTTGATGGAGGAGCTGCCATCAATATTATGCCTTATACCACCTTTAGGAAGCTCGGGATGACCAATGAGGAACTGCTAAAAACTAACATGGTACTCAGAGAGTTTGCTGGCAATCCTTCCGACACCCGAGGAGTTATGCACGTTGAGTTGATGATTGGATCAAAAACCTTGATTACTACTTTCTTTGTCATCGATGGCAAGGGGGCATACAGTCTTCTTTTAGCGAGAGATTGGATCCATGCTAACTGCTGCATACCTTCAACCATTCATCAGGTTCTCATTCAGTGGATTGGAGATGATGTTGAGGTGGTTCATGTTGATGATTTGGTAAGTGTTGTTGCTATAGAGCCTACTTACTGGGAATATGATGGCGTTGATTGTTTCTCTGGGAGAGTATGGGAAGGAGGTCATGTGGACGTTTTCAATAAGGATCAACAGCCGATCCAAGCAGTCGGCTCTCAAAGCAATTTTTAATGGAGAACCCGGTCGATGGCAACAAAGGAAAGTTGGGACGTGGCTTTATGTCGGCCGATAAGCTAGAGGAAATAAATGTTGGTGATGATATCAAATCAAGGCCGATGTATATCAGTGCAAATTTAGACCTAGAGTATAGATTGAAATTGATAAACCTTCTGAAAGAGTTAAAGGATTGTTTTGCTTGGGATTACACAGAAATGCCCGGACTAGATCGTTCTATTCTTGAGCATCGATTGCCGATCAAGCCTGGGTATCTTCCTTATAAACATCCTCCTCAGAAAATTTTCAAAGAGGAGGTATTGGTCGATGTGAAAAAAGAAGTTGAAAGATTATTATAAGCAAATTTCATTCGGCCATGCAGGTATGCGGAGTGGATTTCTAGTATAGTACCAATATATAAAAAGAATGGAAAGATGAGAGTCTACATTGACTTTAGAGATCTCAATAAAGCCACTCCAATGGATGGTTACCCGATGCCGGTTGCCGATTTGCTTCTCGATGCATTGGCTGGTTATGAAGTCATCAGCTTTATGGATGGTAATGCTGGCTATAACCAGATCTTTATGGCAATAGAGGATATTTCAAAGACAGCTTTCAGATGTCATGGTCATATTGGGTTATTTGAGTGGGTTGTCATGACTTTTGGTTTAAAGAATGCCGGTGCAACTTATCAGAGAGCCATGAACTTTATTTTCCACGAGTTGATCGGCAAAATTGTGGAGATCTATATTGATGATGTGGTGGTCAAATCTAGAAATCATGAAGGACATTTAGCTGATCTAAGGAGGACTTTGGAGTGCACTAGGAAGCATGGTTTAAAGATGAACCCGAACAAGTGTGCCTTTGGAGTCTCAGCTGGTGAGTTTCTAGGAGTTTTGTCCATAAAGGAGGGATCGAAGTCGGTAAGAAAAGCATGGAAGCAATAGACAAGGTTATCCCTCCAACCAATCTCACAGAATTGCAATCACTGCTCGGCAAGATTAATTTTGTAAGAAGATTCATATCTAACTTGTCTGAAAGAGTTTTGCCTTTCTCTCCACCGTTGAAGCTTAAAAAGGATCAAGAATTTGTATGGGGTGACGTACACCAAAAGACTTTTGATGAAATCAAAGAATATATGAAGGCACCACCTGTATTGGTACCTCCAGAGCTTGACAAGCCTTTTAAGTTGATGGCGGCCGACAGCCTAACGATAGGGTCGGCCCTCATGCAAGAGTTTGAGGGAAAAGAAAGAGTAATAGCTTACCTTAGCCGAAAACTACTAGATCCCGAAACAAAGTATTCGGCTATGGAGAAACTTTGCTTGTGTGTATATTATTCATGTACCAAGTTTCGGCACTACTTGTTGAATGCTTAATATGTGGTAGTTTCTGAATTTGATGTAATAAAATATATGTTATCAATGCCAATTTTAAATGGTAGGATTGGAAAGTGGATTTTGGCTTTATCAGAATTTGAATTGAAGTACGAATCGGCAAAGGCAGTGAAGGGTCAAATTATTGCCGATTTTGTTACCCATCATCGTGATCCTTCTGCTAACATGATAAGTATTGCACCTTGGACTTTGTTTTTTGATGGTTCATCTTGTAGCAGAGGTGGTGGTGCTGGTATTTTCTTGGTTTCTCCATAATGGGTAATTTTTAAATATGCCATCCCTATTAAATTCCATGTTACTAACAATCAAGCCGAGTATGAAGCGCTACTTAGAGGGCTTTGGCTTCTTGTTGAAATAAAGGCTGTTGCTGTTGAGATCTTTGGAGATTCTGAGTTGGTAATTAACCAATTGCTCGCACAATATGAATGCAAGAATGATATATTAAGAGAATATTATGAAGAGTGTCGAGAGCTTTTGAAGAAATTCCATGTAGCAACCTTGCATCATATCCCTAGGGGGCATAATGAAGAAGCAAATAAACTGGCTCAAACTGCTTCAGGATACCGAGAGGATCAAGAGATTAGCGCTTTGGATGAGAATCGGGTAATTGATGACTGGAGAAACAAAGTTACCGATTACTTAAAGAATCCATTGCAGAAAGTTTCCCGAAAGCTCAAATACAAAGCCCTCAAGTTTGTGCTCCTTGATGATTAGTTGTACTATAAATCTATAGATGGGGTACTCCTCAGGTGTTTGAGTAAAGGAGAAGCCAGAGAGCTGATGTATGAACTACATGAGGGTGTGTGTGGTGCACATCAATTGGCTTACCAAATGAAGTGGATAATTAGAAGGACTGGTTACTTTTAGCTGACCATGCTTGAAGATTGCTTTGAATATTACAAGGGGTGTCAAGATTGTCAGAGATTTGGCAACATTCAGAGAGCTCCAGCATCGGCTTTGAACCCAATTATTAAGCCTTGGCCATTTAGAGGATGGGGCATGGATTTAATTAGTCAGATTAATCCTCCTTCTAGCAAAGGACATAAGTTTGTGTTGTTAGCTACTGATTATTTTACAAAGTGGGTTGAAGCTATTCCTTTGAAGAAGGTTACATCAGAAAACATGATCAATTTTGTTAAGGATCATATAATTCACAGGTTTGGAATTCCTCAGACTATAACGACAGATCAGGGAACTCAATTCACTTCATCTGAGTTTTTGTGATTTTGTCGAAGACATGGGAATCAAATTATATAATTCTTCTCCTTATTATACACAAGCTAATGGCCAAGCTGAGGCATCAAATAAAATCATGATTAAAATTATTCAGAAGAACATTGATGAAAAACCAAAGAAGTGGCATTCGGTTCTTAATGAGGCTTTATGGGCTTATCGAATGGCTTGTCATGGGTCTACTAGAGCGTCTCCCTACGAGTTGGTTTATGGGCATCATGTTGTGTTACCATGGGAGCTGCAATCGGGTTCCAGGCGAGTTACATTGCAAAATGATTTGAAGAAAGAAGATTATAAAGATCTGATGATGGATGAATTGGAGGATTTACATTTGGTTCGTCTTAAAGTGTTGGAGAATATTGAGAAAAACAAATTACGTATTGCCAAGTATTACAACAAAAAGGTCAAAGAGAAGCAATTTGCAGAGGGAGATTTAGTTTGGAAAACTATACTGCCGATTGGGACAAAGGATAAAACGTTCGACAAATGGTCTCCGAACTGGGAAGGACCTTTTCGGATAGTGAGGTGTGCACCTGGTAATGTGTATATCTTGAAGACTCTACTGGGAGAAAAATTTACTAGAGCTATTAATGGGAGATTTCTTAAGAAATTTCGTCCCACTGTTGAGGTTGGTGCATGAACAGACTTAAGGAATTCTATGTGCAAAATAGCCGATGTTGAAAAATTGACTTTAGCCGAAAAAATACTCTAAGGACTTAGAGAATAGCCGACGCGATATGTGTCGCCTTTAGAGAAAAAAAAATTTAAACACAATCAAGGCGGTATCATATAGATTCAAGCAACAGTCGTCAGATTCATCATTCTCAGAAAGATCCATGACAGAAGAAACGAATAGAAACCACAGATTGCATTTCACATGACAGGTAGTTCTTTACAGGAAATCCCTAATTACAAACTACTCATCAAACAGCCTGTTGAGAACAGACTAGGCATCTGTGGCGTCGGCGATGGCGGTAGCGTGGTCCTCGTAACTGTCCAAGAGATCATCGATGTCCTCGATCTCTTCTGGGGGCACGCCACCACGAAAGCCGGCTAGCATGAAGGAGAGGTCTTCGTTGGTCTAGGTGGACATCGCCGTAAGCCCCAGAGTTGCGTCATGACGCACGCCTTGGATGACGGCCTGATCTATATGGACGTCCGTCTCATCAAGACGGGCCTCGGCAGTTTCTCCTTGGGTGTTCACCTTGTCGGCAATCTTGTTCACTGCGATCTTCAGGCGTTCGACCTCTACAGAGAGTGCTGAATAGAAGGACACCTATCGGGTGAATAGATGAATCAGAGAAAGGGAAAGAAAGAAGAGTTATTTGCACTAAACGGAGATGGTCAATGTCGTATTGCTTGGAGATCTTCTCCAGCACTCCTCTGGCCTCATCCCTTTCGCCCCTGAAGGTAACCGCCTCCGCGTGGGTATAAGGGACGTCCATGGCACCTAAGTCCAAATCCCAAGGTTGGGAATGGTAGGAGCCTGAAGACCCAAAGGAACCGGAGGAGCCGGATGATGGAGTCCCTAGCTCGGCTGCTGTCGCTGAAGGGAAGGGGATGCTATAACTGGAGGAGATCGACCTGATCCTGATAAGAAAGAACAGAGCCAGGGTTAGAGAAATGAACAGAAAACAAAACTGCAAGGGGGCAAGGAACCGACTCTCACCCTCTCACCCGCGTTGCCGATTGCGCCATGCTCGGCTCCCTTCAGCTTCCCCTTCGGCAGGGTGCTTGCCACGGTTGTCGCCGCCCGCCATTGCTACTGTGCAGACTAGGGTTTCCTTCTGGATTGGTTTTGAGCAGAAGAAGAGGAGGAAACGAAGGCGAAAAAATATTTGACTGGAACTGTTGATAGGGGTAGACGAAGGAAGGTTTATTTATAAGCCGAATGGGATACCAAGCGACGGGTTAGGGTTTTCCCACTTGGATGGGCCGTTATTAGACTGGGCCAGACTCGGGTAAGTCAAGATATCGGTCGGCTATTTCCTTAAGTCAAGAAGGCAGAGAACGATCGGTTAGTTCTTTGGCTCAGAAGGCTAAATGTAATCGGCTATATTTTGATCAGGAGAATATAAAACTGATTACATTATCATACAATCAGAAGTGTATAGGGGTAAAGACAGTAATATCCGATTGTTTGAAGACAGAATATATCATGATTAAACTATTACAAATCCATGTTTTACTAACTCAGAAGCTGGTTCATGGCATCTAAAGCATCAGATCTGATTTGGTTAACAGTACTCAACACCTTCTGATCTTCATCCTTAGAACTTTGAATGTCAGACAACTTAGCCTTGAGTAGCTGGTCTTCTTTGAGGACAGATGATTTTTTTATGAAGTTGCCTCTATGGATTTCGGCAAATCTGTCATCTTGGCTTCATAAGACTGAATTTTGGCATTTAGTTCAGTCAGTTGTGCTTCTAGTTTGATTTTCTCATCCTTCATTGCTTTCGGCTCAGGCTCCAAGGTTGCAAGTGAATTCTTGGCAGTTTGGAGTTGAGAATGCAAGGCTTTGGCTTCTTGCTTCTTCAGAGACCTACTGTTCTGCAAAACAGTTCTAGAGGCTATGTTTTTATTTGCCCTCTTCACCACAGCAAAGTAGTCATCAAGTTTAGCTGCAGACTCTAGAGAAGCCTTGAGTATAGGTGGAAGATCTTGATTGATGAGTTCAAGAAGATCTTTTATTTGATTTGAATCCTGAACCAAGATGTTGATGTCCTTGTTCAGCAGACTAGCTATATCCTCCAGCCGGGCTTGGTTTTCCACTAACAAGGTCTACTGAGAGGTGGCTTCTTCACCTTTTTCACTGATGAAGTCTTCAACAGTGAAGGAATAGCTAGTAGTCGGCTTAGCAGTGTTCTAAAAGTAAAAAGTTAGCCGGCTGGGTGAGTTTGCTAAAAATGGCTTAAGATAAGATGTTACCTGTTGTCTTGATTGATTCTCAGAATGGGTGGTGTCCTGCTCTGTTTGAGGGTTTGACTGAATGTTCAGAGGAGGTGAATCTGGAACTGGACCAGAGGAAGGTTCTCCTGCCAAATCTTCTAGAATTCTATCTGTTTCTGATAGTACAGATGATAAAGTATAAGGAACAGGAGATAGATATCATGTAAGAAGAGGGAGAGGTGATTAGACGGATGATATTACCAATGTGCTCGGTAGTTTCCTGAGCATCAGTGCCTTCGGCTTCATCGGCTTCAGTGTCTTTAGTTTCATGAGCTTCTGCCGATGGTTGAGCTTCTGCATCGTCAGTAGAAGATTGAAGGAGGATGTCCACCACTGGTGAGGTATTTCTTGATCCTGGGATTTCACATGTGGCTGCAGTAAAGATGATTGATATAAGAATGGTCAGAGTTGGTATTAAGTAAGATTTATAGCTGAATAAAAGGGTCATACCTTAGTAGATCGTTTGGCTGTCTTGGACCTAACCTTTCTAGTCACATGAATATCCTCAAGCATCTTTCTTTTACCTTTTCCTCCTAAGGATACAGTGGTTGAGATTGCAGGAGTCTTCATGAAAACTGCCAGAGTAGGAGCATTGAAGCCCAATGCAGGTTTAGGCCTAGCTTTGTAGTAATCCATTGCTTTGATAGGGGGAGTGGGCTTGAAATTCTATGCATGGCTGAATTTTAGAATGGATGATAAATTCGGAAACGAGGAATGGCAAGTGCAATGAAGTTACCTCACTGTCAGGAGCAAATTGGGGATACAAATCTTGGCATAAAGGATGCACTGGTATATTGAAGATATGATTATGCCACTCTTGCCACCAAGAAGAAAAGAGGGGATGAGCAGCATCCACTAGTCCAAATGGAGAAGGTTCATATATTGGTAAATCTTGCCCAAGCTCAAAGACCTTTCTGGCTTCTGTTTCATTAGTGATCGGCTCCCTGTACCTTATGATTGTTGAGAAGAAAGGTTTTGGGGGCAGCTGTCCACATCCTAATTGCCTGGATGCCATGTTGGGATTGTAGAATTCATAAGTGGGATTTACCATTCTCCCATGGTGGAATTCGGCTGGCAAGATGCAAGGCCTGATAAAGGAATTGAAAATTTCTATGGACACCTTGTCAGAACAGCTAGATTCATAGCTGAATTTGCAGGGGAAGATCAAATTGTCATTCTCTCTGTAAGGGAGTCAGTGCACATTGTTAAAACCCTTGAAGAATAGCTCGAAGACATGGCCAATATCCATGTGAATGATGATGGAAGAAGATGCTTCTCCATAGGTCTGGCAGCTCTTGACTATTGTTGTGCTACCTTCAGCATAATTAACTAAGGGGAAGCTCAAGTCATGAAGAGGTAAAAATACTATTTGGTGCATATAAAGTTGCAACCACATCTGGATGAACCACCAGGGACCACTCACACAAGAAATATCGTTGCCATGGAACATCTAAACACTGATCTGATGCATCATATGATAAACAAATCCCAAAAGGTATTTGCCTAGAGGGATTAGTATGCCTGCAGCTAAATCCTCAACCATTATCATGTGATTTAGGGTCGGCTCATTGGATTTTCCACAGAAGATGAACCTGCACAACCACATGTTCATGAAAGCCCTACTTTCCTTATTAGAAATAGCACTAGATGCTTCCATGTAGGTTTGAATGTATCCAACCCATCCACCTCCGGATTTGATAGCTTTCTGTTTTCTTTTACCCTTATACTGGCAGGGGTGTACTGGTTTGGATACATTTAGGCCAGTCATCATAAATACATCGGCCAAAGTGGGGGTCATCATGCCATGGCCGAAGACAAAAGTATTTATAGCATTAGACCAGAAGTGGGAGGCTGCTATCAACAAGGGTTCGTTTCTGGGCATCTCTGATAAGGACAATTCCAGGCAGTGGGTGATATCTTGGCTGTCCCAATTCTCGCTGCTCTTTTTCAGCATCCTCCGGTACCAATTTCGCCATCCGGCAATTGGGGGAAAAGCCAAGTCTTGAAAGTGTTTTGCCATCGGTTGGGCGGATGAACTCTAGATTTGAAAGGAATTCTTAAAGTCTCTTTCTCAATAATTTCAGTTGGGTCGGGATTCCCCATCGGACCAAGGAGGTAGGAATCAGAATTTGCAGCATAGAGAATTAAAATCTCGTTCTTGTATTCCTTCGAAGAAATCAGAAAAAATGTATGAATTGGGAAAGAAATGGGGAAATCAGTTAAGAATTGCCGAATGCGTAGAGGTGAATGGGACTTACCTCTGGAATTTCATCCTGGGTCGCCATTGGAGATTCAAGATGAGCTCGAAAGTGTACTGGTGTTTGGATTTCTCTGAGGGGCGGCTGTGGTGTTGAACAATGTTGACCTAGAAGAAAAGGGGAAGCTTGTGGTCAATTTTAGGATAAAATGACTTTTATCCCGAAATTGAGGGGGCATGTGTTAACACTGGATTTTGGTGTGCTTAGGGAGATGACAGGTGGGCCAGTGCGCGGTAAATATTCAGAGGCAGGTATTCGGGGTATTCGGCAAGGTTCGTGTAGTCGGCTAGTTTCCTGAGGTTCGGCTAGTAATAGTGTGGTCGGCTATTCTGGGAGTAGCGGTTTTCCGTTGAGGAAAGCGACAAAAGCGACAAGTAAGAGCCGAATCGGGTAACGAAGATTGCGACAATTAAGGAAATAAGAAGGGAATTGAAGACAAAGATATCATGTTTTTCCTTTAATATTTTGTAGTCGTGTCCTTTTAGGACTCATGTCATGACCAGGGTATAAATATAAACCCTTGGCCATTGTAAAAAAACTGTTCACAACCAATACAATACAACCGGCCCTGTGGCAACTTCGAGTCCTTTGTCGTGTCGTCGAGTTCTTCAAGAGGAATCGTCGATCCATCGACCTCCATAAGTCCCGACAACCTTGTTATCATGTCTAGTATCATGCAGTGGATTTAGATGTTGATGCAAGTAGTCTTGTTTGTTTTCAATGATCGTGCGGCGGATCTTTGCTTGACAATCAAGAAGTCTTCGCTTATTGTTTCGTTTATGAGTACACACCGTGCGGCAGGTGCTTGCTCGATATGCTTAGCAAGAGCAAGATAGTTATCGGCTCTATTAGATTTGGTAAGATCTAGTAGATTCATCAAGTTACTACGTGTTGCATGTTTTATATTTGTTATATATTTGTAACACTCTTTTGCCCAATCTAGATTGATACGGTTCGGCTTTATCTTTTCTTATAGATCTATTCTTATTTTAATAGTTAATCATATTGTTCATACGAATAGATCTCATGGTCATAGTAGCCGAATTAGTTTAGATCTAGATTGTTACGTGTTGCGGGTTCATACATGTTAACCACGTTTAAGCTTTGATAATGTTGGGTGTCGTGCGGTAGACGCAGGCTTTAGATTAGTTTAATCGTGTTTACTTATATGTCCCTTCATCTTGGACCCCAACTCGGTTGGATTGTCGAGCTTGGTTATGCTTTAACTCATAGTTAATTATGATTCGTCCATATGTACTTTTTCATGCATGCACGTTCGGGTATCAACTTTTTCACATGCTTTGCGTTTGCTTTAGCCGGATGATCTATAAGACCTGTTGGCAGATAGCTTATATAGCTATATGTCATTGTAAGTGGCTTCAGGGCCGTATATATGGAACTGTCTGGTCTCACCCGACATGTTCCAGTTTTATATCTAATAATTTTCATCCCTTGTTAGTTTCAGGTCAAACTGACTGGCAGATTTCCGGACTCCGAAACACCCGGGCACCCAATTGAAGCTACGCTTTCCGTCTTGCTGTGTGTTAGGCACAGTGCGTCACATTTTGTGTCAACAGAAGATATAATGCAGCAAGGGTTTCATTCAACTGCTACTAACTTAATGCACAAACAATTGGTGGTATTGTAAGTAAAATACTTGAAAATAGAGTAAGGGAGGTTTATAATGCTCTAGGGCTTGCCTTTCACAAAGGTGGAGGGAAGGTGGTTCGGGCACAGCTCAGGGCCCTTTTCTCCTTCTTCTGGAACTCCGGGAACTTGAATCTCCGGTGGGACTTCTCCTTCCAGCCCCCCGAACTCTAGCAGTGTCACTCCCTTCGGCGATCCTGAATGTGTGCATACATGTATGATGATCCAACATATATATATTACAAGTCATATACTAGGAAATGAAACATGTCTAATGCATATGGATGAATGCTTATGATGAATGTGTTATGCAACATATTACACTCGTTGACTGAGTATGTGCATATCTCTTTCCAATTAGGGAAGTTAACACTTACCCTTCTTTAACAACCTTAAGTAGAGCTCTTCATCAGGGTGAGCTCTCTAACACCTGCAACTAACATATTTATACTTTAAGTCAATTGCTTAATTAAACACAAGTCATATATTACTTTATAAACATTCACAACATGGTATATAAACACTCAAAACAGCAGTTGAAAGAAAACAGTGTAGCAGAGGCTACACACAACCAAAAATTACAATCTTGGATATTTTGGAAAGCTTAAGAAATTTGCTACAAAACATTCCATACACTCCCCAGCTAGATCCAATTTTAAATTGGCCTAACAGTCACACCAAGTAAAGTTGTTTGGATGATAACAGGAAAACACAGATTCATCAGCTAACTTGTAAAATACACCTAGGTTAAACTAAATAGTTTATCGCTGTGAAATTTTAACACTAGATAGATTAACATGTTGTCTACAACAAAGTCAACTGGAGCTACTATTTAAACCATCTCAATGTAGCCCAAACAATTCTAGCAAGAAGACAGGTTTTAGCTATCTAACAAATTTTAGTCATCACTTAGAACAATTGCATAGCCTCAACCATCATTCCAAAAACTATGATAAAATTTGACAAGTAAGTTTACATAATTAGCTACCACTTTGGTATTCACATTATCAATAGCAAACATGTTTAAAAAGTGGTTAAGGCCACTTCTTTACTGGTGATGAGAAAACAAGCATGTTTTATACATTAATTACTTAAACAATTTGAAAATGTGAAACAACAGGTTTCATATTTTTTTTAGTTAAAAATAAGCATGTAACACATGTACAAAAATTATCAATCACATAAAGCACATATGACTTAGTGAATAAATAAAACAATGTTGCATTCAATTAATTGAACATTTAACCAAAAGAGCTACAACATGCAATTGAAAAAGGGGTTACTGGCACTTTAACATTTTTCATGGTAAGTGCATGCTGAGGTAAGCTCAACACAACAAGAACCATGATTTTATCACATACCAAACTCCAGTTATGAATTAAACAAGCTAAACTAAGCATATAAAAGCTTGTTGTCCAATTTTAATTAAACAACATATAAGAACAGTAACAACAGGTCATTTTATATTTTTCATGAGAGAACAACATAACAATGTTAACAAAATTTATTTCATAATATTTGCATTTTTATAGAATTAGTTATGCATTTTCAAAGTTAGCAAAGAGAACTAGAAAAATAAAACAGAAACAACACATAGAGTCTATGACACGTGGGACCCACGAGTCAGCTTCTTCCCCACAAAGCCGAGGGCACGAGAGGTGCTCGACCGAAGGTTCTTAACCGACGGTGAGGTCTCCGGAAAAACTAACTCTACGGACATGCTCTCCTTCGCAACCCGCATCCATCCATGTAACTGGTTGTACCCCAAACTCACCGGAGCGTGCTCCACGGCGGTCATGGCGGCACGGCGGCGCGGTGCGACTGATGCTGGCCGGCGCAAGCTTTCTCTAGCCAAGCTGGTGATTGCTACTCCTTCCTTGAACCCTAGCGGTTCGACCTAGACCGGATTGGAGCCATGAGAACCCTCCATTGAGCTCGGCCACATGAGCAGCGGCACGGTGGCGAGTTCACGGTGGCGCGACTTCACTGTTCCGGCGGTGGCGATGCGCAATCGCTTCAACCGACTCCGGCAACTTAACTAGGAGCTAACAAGATAACCCTAACATGACACCGACGGACTTGAGAGGCGCCGAATTACCCAGCATGAACCTTGCCGGCGTTGCGGGTGCCGAGCGCTCGCGCACGGCGGAGATCCTGTTCCGGCGAACCCTAACCCTAATAGCTTCAACGAACTCCACGGTGAGCTTCTACGTGACCTAAGCGACGGTGCACAAGTGCTAGAAGAGAGGGAGAGGCGCTAGATTGGGTTGGCCATGGCGGCACAAAGCTCGGCGGAGCTTCGGCGGCAATGGCGCTCGCTGTGCTGCGTGGTCTGGCTCACCTGTGCGGTTTGCGCTTCTACCAAACAGTGCGAAAGGTGGAGCGGAGCAACACAAAGCTGTGGCTGTGTTTTGGTGGCCAATTCTATGTTGTGCAGCGCAGGCGAGCTCGGCGACGGTGCTAGAGCTCGGAAATGGCGCTGCTATGTTCTTGCATGAAGCAGAGAGGACAGGGAGAGAGTGAGCGCACTGGCGTGAGTGCGGTCGTGAGCTGGAGTGTGTGGGCATCCAAGGTGCGGCCGGTGCGGGCCTCTCGCCGGTGTACGGCTACCACGCGGTGGCAACAGACTGCCTCGGTCGGCCACGACCGAGCGGCGCTCTGCCTCCCGCGTTCAAAAACCCGATCAGGGTGACTGACAGCCAGTTTTGGAGAGTGATTAGTTTCTTAATCACTGCAAACTAGTTTCAACCAATTACACCATTAGATAGAGCTATATATCAACTCTAATTATGATGTAACTTGTTTGAGCTGAAACGGTTTGGATTCAAACTACAAGCATTCAAACAGGCCAAGTTTCAAACTGCACGTCAGTTTGGACTTAGGCAAATTTGGAATCCAAAAACAGCCCCTAATCCTGCCTTAAATGGCTAATTAGAGTATGTTAGGGTCCAAATCACCTCAAGGTGGTTAAACAAAGTTTGTTCAGCATGAAATTATCTACAACTTTGCTTGAGCTCACTTTGTCATGTAAGGTCAATAACAAGGTTGATTAGTTAAGTCAAGAAAAAGGTTCCTAGGGTCAACATAGAAGCTTAAACCCTAGCAATCTTAATTTGACTTGATCATGAATATAAACATGGTTCCATTTACATCCTTATATATGCCTAGGTGATTTTCAGTGATCAAAACATCAAGCACTTGGTTTAACAAGCATAACTCACTCAAAGCTAGTTGTAGGTTAACACACATATACATGAAAAACAAGGTGATTAATAGGGTTATCATTTCATGTGATCTTATGAATGCATAGATGCAATTATGCTTGTGCTCATGCTCATGAAATGATATGCAAATGAAAGCTTAACACCTAGGGTGTTACAGCCCTTCCCCCCTTACAAAAATCTCGTCCCGAGATTTGCAAGGCTTTCCATTTTTCATAGAAAGCAGGGTAGACTTCCTTAAGGTAGTCTTCCCATTCCCATGTAGCATCTCGTTCACTTTGATTGTTCCACATTACTTTGTAAAATTTGATAACTTTGTTTTGAGCTACTCTTTCTTTAGTGTCCATGAGTTGGACAGGTTTTTCTTCAAAAGACAAGTCTAACTGCAACTTTAGACCTGCGGGTTCGATACGTTCCTCTGGAACTCTCAAACACTTCTTGAGCTGGGATACATGAAAGACATTGAAGATAGCTCTCATTTCTGGTGGTAACAACAACTTATTGGCTACTCTTCCACTTCTTTCAATGACCCTGTATGGTCCCACATATCTGGGAGCAATCTTTCTTTTAACTCCAAACCTTTGTACCCCCTTCATAGGTGATACTTTCAAGTACACATAGTCACCAATCTCAAACTCAAGCGGTCTTCTTCTTTTGTCTGCATAACTTTTCTGCCTCGACTGAGCCGCTCGCATATGCTCTTGTATTATTCTAACCTTATCTTCAACTTCTTGTACAAAGTCAATACCATAGTACCTTCTTTCACCTGGTTCAACCCAATTAAGAGGTGCCCGACACCTTCTGCCATACAATGCTTCAAACAGAGCCATTTTGATGCTTTCTTGATAGCTGTTATTGTACGAGAATTCTTCCATAGGTAACCAACTTCCCCAAGATCGCTTAGAAGATATCACACATGCACTAAGGAGATCTTTGAGAATCTAGTTAACCCTTTCTGTTTGTCCTGACGTTTGGGGATGATATGCAGAACTGCAAACTAGATTAGTTCCAAGCTACTTATGTAGATGTTCCCAAAAATGGCCGATGAATTGTGGTCCTCTATCTGACACAATTGTTCTTGGAACACCATGCCAATGAACTATGTGAGTAATATACATCTCTGGATACTCATATGGTCGGTTCATGGTGCGGACTGGTATGAAGTGCGCTGACTTTGTTAACCGATCCACAATCACCCATATTGAGTCATGACCTCTCTGAGTAGGTGGAAGACCTATTATGAAATCCATACTAATTTCTTCCCACTTCCATCCTAGAACTGAAAAAGGTTGTAAGAGTCCAGCGGGTTTCATATGTACCACTTTCACCCTACAACACACATCACATCTTGCCACGTAAGCGGCAATTTCTTTCTTCATCTTCGTCCACCAAAATTGTTGTTTTAGATCATGATACATCTTTCTACTGCCTGGAAGTATTGATAGCCTAGAGGACTGAGCTTCCTCCAAGATCTAGTTTCTCAATTCTTTATCTTTAGGCACGACCAGACGATCCTTGAACCAAAGGATTCCTTTTTCATTAATCCTAAAACTGTGAGCCTTCTTCTTTCATATTTCTTTTGATATGGAACACACCTACATCAGTTTTCTAACCTTCTATGATTTGACTTTTGAGAGAATAACTGACGGTGAGATTGTACAACACTGACGGGTGTAGCAAGTTAAACCCATCCTCAAGCAAGGGTTGCACAAGGTGATAGTGCGACTTCCTACTCAAAGCATGAACTACTACATTAGCTTTTCCTGGGTGGTAATGAACTTCAAGATTGTAATCCTTGATTAGTACTAACCATCTTCTTTGCCTCATATTCAGCTCTGGTTGAGTGAAGATATACTTGAGACTCTTGTGATCTGTGTATATATGACATACGTTACCAAGAAGGTAATGTCTCGATATCTTTAAAGCATGTACGACTGCTGCTAACTCTAGATCATGTGTTGGGTAGTTAGCTTCATGTTTTCTGAGCTGTCGAGAAGCATATGCTATAACTTTTCCTTATTGCATAAGAACACATCCTAATCTAGTCTCGGAGGCATCACAATACACATCAAATGGTTTTGTTATGTCTGGTTGCGCCAAAACAGGTGCTGAAGTAAGTAGAGTTCTTAGTGTAAGAAAAGCTGCTTCACATTCTGGAGTCCATTCAAACTTCTTGTCCTTTTGTAGCAGGCTAGTCATAGGTTTAGCTATCTTGGAAAAGTTTGGAATAAACCGACGGTAATATCCCGCTAGACCAAGAAAACTACGAACCTCGGTGACAAAAGTTGGAGCCTTCCAATCCATAACCTCTTGTACTTTACTTGGATCAACAGAGATCCCATCAGCAGAAAGGATATGTCCAAGAAAAGGCACCTTAGTAAGCCAAAACTCGCAATTACTAAACTTGGCATACAACTTATGCTCTCTTAGCCATGTAAGAACTACACGTAGATGTTCTACATGATCGGCTTCATTTTCCGAGTAGATCAAAATGTCGTTGATGAACACAACCACAAATTTATCTAGCTCAGGCATGAACACGGAGTTCATAAGATACATGAAGTAGGCAGGAGAGTTAATTAGTCCAAATGACAACCAAATACTCGTAAAGCCCATACCTCGTTGAGAAAGTTGTTTTTGGTATATCACTACGCCACAAAGCTTTTTCCTGGCGATCAAAAAAGGTTTATCGTAGCGAGCAATGGCGTCCGCTGCGATGACAAGGCAACGGTAAATGTGGCATTTACCATGGCGGTCGCTGGCGCCCGCTGCGATAAACCTATTAACCGCAGCAAGCACCCTAAGACACCAGTTGCGGTTAATGCTATTTACCGCAGCGGTCGGCTTAAGTGACCGCTGCGGTTAATAGCGTTAACCGCAGCGGGCAGTTTATAAAGCGCGCCACTATTAATTTTTTTATTAAAAAAATAAAAATGCAGTTTCAGAATCTAAATTCAATATATGCACATTGCATACAATAACCATAATACACAAATTTTATAGCAGAGATAAACATCATATATATACATAGAACATCCATACACACAAATTCAAATTCACATACCCAAACATCCATACACAAGCACATATAAGTTGTTGTCATCTACCATATACACAAAAGAAACTAAGTATTACATATCAAATTCAAAATTTCACTTGGTGTTTGTAATCCGTGGGACGGAGAATGGTGTCCCACTTCCTGAACTTCTCGAACTCAGGTAGAACCGCAAGGTCACCCTCATCATTTAAGAATTCTTGTCCTTCGAGCACACAGTTCTCTAGTAGGAACTTACAGATGTCCACTGTCACACCCGGTTTTCCAAAGAATACCGAATGCTAACTATATGTGTGCCCAGGATGTCCACGCGCCACATATAGCAACAAAATGGAGATTATCAAATACAATGCTTTATTATATATCGAAACATAGTTACAAAAAGACTTACATCTATATCAAAGCATCGCAGAAACTATTCTTAGACTTCTGTCTTTGGGCCTCCATACTCCACAGGGACGGTTGACTGGGGGAGCACTCGCCTAGTACTCTTGGTACTCCACAAGAAACTCTTCACTTGAAGCACCATCTAGTACCCATCCGGGATTTTTATACAAAGGTGGTGACAACAAGCGTTAGCTCACCATGCTCAGCAAGTATATCTATGGGGATGAAAGCTCAAAAAGGCTGACTCAGGTTTAAGCGATAAGAAATTTTAGTTGGTCAAGTTTTATTAATAAATAACAATAGAAATATAGGTTTAAACCCATTCCCATGATTAAGAATGTAGCCTCAAAGTTCCAAGTTAACATCATCTCTTTTTTATTGTAAAAATAGGTAATATATTTGGAAAGATCCAGAACGCTCGTATCCGTGAGCACGGCTATCATGATACATTTTAGAACTTTGCAGAGTTTATACAACTTTACCCTTGAGTCATGTTACCCCTTTGCCCGAGATTGCAAGCCTCTTAGCTCACTACCAAGGTAAGCCGGCAGGGTTCACTACGAAGTCTTACACTAGCCACTCTAACAAGTTAGTAGCCGCGAGGTTTCCGCTTAGGCAAATGGGGTCCCCCTTCGAGATGGCACTCTCAAAAGACCGCAGCCCTAGGGCTCATCCAGACAGGCAGAACCATTCTTAAACTGAAATGCCCCTCTTGCGCTACGAGTTGGTAACCACTAACAAGCTAGAGCAAACTAGTTTTACGACTAAGATCAGAGCCATGTGATCCTCAAGGTTTACGGACTTCCTGGGTTGTCTGTCCAAATACAAACCTTATAGAGAGGTACTGGAGCATATGGAAATAAAATGCATCTCTAGCCCCCTCCTTGTCAATTTTAATAAAAACATTATCATTTTGATCATGAGTCCATCCTTCCTTTATCAAAGTTCATATAGTGAAGTTGAGCGTAGCATAGCTATAGAATAATTTATTATGCATAAAACCCCCATAGGTAACAAGGATGTGTGGTACAAGTATTTCTAGGTATATCACTAGGGTTTGAGTAAAATAGACACATGCATATATAAGTGAATTGAGTTGCTAGGTAACAAGGAAACCATAGGCTATGCCTCCAAAAGCTTTCCAAACTCTTGAACTTTTCCTTCTGCTGGATCATCCTTGCATAGCTCCACTTCTAACGACGGAAAATAACTTGAATACACATCACATTTGAACCTAAGAACAATACACCAAGCATTAAAACAAGACATAAAGGTTTTGAAAAGGTAGGGCTTGTACTACTAACGTATGAGTGCAAAAACACTAACCAAAACGGGAGCCACGATCAAAAGATATGAGAATTGGAAGGTACACATGGAAATGATTGGATTGAAAAGAGCAAGGTGGAGTTTGGACTAGCATAATCATATCCATCAGAACAAAAAAGATTGGATATATGAATAGGTACTTGGGAATATATCATGATCAATCAATGCACTAAGGCGGATGATAGATCAAAGGGAAACACGATTGTAGTGATTTGTGAATCGGTTGAGCATAACCGATGGCGGATAGCGGTGGTATGATGATCAATTGCAAGGTTATAAAAGAGACAAAAGGTGATACATTATGTGTGGTTTCTAGGTACTGTATGAATCATGTGGTGACAAAAGGATGTGATGTTGCAACCATCGGATAGTTAGGGAACAAGATTACAAGATTACATTGTTCGATTGTTGGCATGACAAGAGCAATGGCATGGTGATGCTATAACTCCAATGTTGTAGTTCATATGACAAAGGAAACTTGCAGAGATGTGTACAAGTATCTCATATATATTGTGGTTGAATGGCTTGACCACCGTAGTGGTGAATCAACGGGAACGCTCATGCCAACCGGCATCAGCACGGCTGCAGGACAGCAGGAACAGTAAGCACAAGATAGAAACATAACTCTTTCATATATAATCCTATGACCGTAAAACTTTGCAGAGACATGTGCAAGTATATATAAGATATTGTAGCCAAAGGGTGCATCCATGGGGTCAATGGATCAATGGGAACGCCATTGCCAAAAACAGGGTGGGCTGCTGTTGGACAGCAGAGGTAGCAGAGACATCAAACACTATATCTCAGCCATATGGGATTGCATAAACAAACAAATTGGTTGGATCATGTGCAGGGATGTTATGAACATGTACAAAAAAGGGCATGGTGATTTGGACAGTGGATTTGCGGGGAATGCCAAAAACACAGAGAGCTGTAATCTACTGAATCAGCAGGAACAGCGACACGGGAATGATCATATCTCGAATTTCACAAGTCCTATGACCAAACCAATTTACAGAAGAGTGTTAAAGGATGTAAACAACAACTCCACCAAAGGGTTTTTTCACTGGAGTCACAGAACAGTGGGAACGCCGAATCCCTCAACAACAGCGAATCAGCCCACCTTGACAGCAACACCTACAACGGGTAAACGTCGCGGGGGATCAATCAAATGTCATCCAAGGTGCATGAATTTCGTAGGGGAACATGAAAACAGTATGGGGGAGATGATGGAGTGTTCTCACCATGGGGAAGTGAGAGGAGGACCAAGGGGATGCGCTGCCACGGCCGGGGACAACGATTCGGTGCGGTGCAGCGCCGTTCTTGTGTTCCGGTTGATTGGGGACGCCATGGGGGAGAAGGAGGAGGTGCTGGGGTGTCTCCCTTCTGTTCTTAGCGTGTGAGAGGAAGGTGGAGGCGTGAGTGGGTTGGGATATAAAGGGGTAAGGTTGGGAGGTGAAGGGGTGGGAGGCAAAGGGTCATGAGTTGATATTATCCTTGCCTTTTGATTATTTTTGTGCCAAAAGGAGAGGGGCCAGGGGCTTGACGTGGGAGAGGGGAGAGGAAGAGTTAGAGGGCTGGTTGGGCTTGGTCTTGGTCCACAAGGAAGAGGAGGACGGTTGGGCTTTGACCGAAGGCGAGAACAAATACAAAATTTGGACCGGGTTCGGCCCAAAGCGACGTCGGAGATGGAAAGAGTTGGACTTGACCAATTAGCATAAGAGAGAGATATGAGAGATGGTTCACTAATGGACTAAGCATATAAAGTTGTACCAAGACAAGATAAGATGGAAGGCAAGTGGTTGGGCTCGGCCCGATAAATTCTCAGAAAGACAAGATTAGGGTTTTGCGGAAAACTTAGATCGTAAGGTGGGATCAAGGTCGTATAGTTTTCAAAGATTGTTCAAAAACATGTTGACTTTGATTAAGAGGATAAAAGGGTGTAGGGTAAAGATCATCTTATGTGAATGTTTCCCAAGGTGAGGAAAGAATAAAAAGTGAGAACTGAGATTAACATTGATAAAAGACATGTGATTGATTTGACTTGTACAAAGTGATGGTAGCATTGTGAGAGATAGAAGAGATATAATGATTGGTCATCTAGCATATAATTTGATAGTTAGAGAAGACTCAACCAAAAAGAATTAGGAGATCAAATATAAGGAGGATAAAGAAAAGAAAAAAAGAGAGCAAAACAAGATATGACTAGAGAGGGTTTTGAGAACATGAAAGATAGAAGATCCATCAAGGTTTTTAGAAGAAGGATCAAGGTTTATGGTTTCCAAGGAATTCTCAAAGGATTTGGAGGTTATGAAAACTTGATCAAAGATTGAGAGGTTTTGTTTTGGTTCAAGCCCTAGGCGCATTTGTAAACTTTAAATTCATTTTTCATACATAAACACTATGTAAAGGCATGAAATGCATAAAACCATTGAATTAGATTCTTAAAACATTTTGGAAACTCACATTTTTCCACTATATAAATTGTCAACAACTAAATAAATGTTGGAAAATTTTAGTAAATATTAAAATCATTGATTATCTTTTATGTTTTCTAATCCACATCCCAAAATTGAAATTTTGGGGTGTGACATCCGCCTTGAGTTGCTTGAAAGCAAGACGGTCTTTCATAATGCATTCCCACTCCTTGACTCCCGCCTTGAGCTTCTTCCAGCTACTGATGTACTCCTTGCACTGCCTTAGGTGTGCGCAAGTGTACAAGCCACATGCCTTTGATCCATAAGGTTGTTTAGCGCACTGCACGATCGAAACAGAAACCTTAGAACAATACATCTATAGGAAAACATGACTGAATCTTTGGAATACTTACGGGGAATTCACGTCGGATCTTTAAGTGGTATGAATGTTTCTTCTTGAACGTATCACTTCTTCGATCCCAGCATTGGGGTTCCTTTAGGTATGCCCTGTAAGCACTATACGAAATGCATTAGTGTTAGCTAGCAACAATTTGAATACGTACGATATAATCGTAAATGATCAATAAGCTTGGTGACTTACGTTTTCAAGCAATCTTCGAAGGCCTTGTACCCTGGTCTGTTTGGTACCCTCAACGAGTCAAATATGCATGCCCTACCATCTTGAGGATAGATGATAAATGCAACCCAGTGTCCATCGACTTGGCCCTTACTACACCATTCAAACAAAATACAGGTTACGACGATGATGTAAGTTTATGATCCTAGCCACTGAGCTCTATGTACAATTTTGACTTACCCAAAGTGGTAAGCCGCCTTGATACAGTGCGGCCCATTCGGGTGAATCTTCTTCATCACTCCGTTTATGTACCTTGACAATATCTTCTTCTCCTCTTTCATATTGTCATTGTATTTCTGTTGCCTCTGCCGCACGGTCAACTTTGGATCCGTTATCTCATACCCTTTGATGACTCTCTCAGCAATATGCATTGGAGAGAGGTAGAGAACAGGATGTCTCTTTTTGTTGCTTACTATCACCGACGTCCTGCACGGAGAAGTCATCGTGTCATAATAAGTATATAGTTGACCATTAGTATTGCTGAAATCTGTGAAACTGACAAAGAGACTTACAAATTGAATAGGGTGACTTGGACAATATCTAGGTCTTCTTCCCGGAATAGATGCCACATGTTACGGAAGTCTACGGGAAGAGTAATAGTTTCGGGCAAGTGAAAGTAATTCGAGGGAATCTTAATTGTAAAACCTGACATCCCAACTTTTGCCGCTTCCATATACCACCTATGAAATCTCCTTGTTTCCCATAGTTCCTCATCTATGAGTTGTGCCTTAGGAATCAAGAACTTCCCACACTCATAGATGTCAGGACAGTCTTCGTCCTCCCGAAATAGCTGTCGGCTAGTATTTGGAGGCCTAGAGAATGGTTAAGAGAGTTTAGTAAAGGTTACTACCATTTTATAGGATAGAAAGTTGAACATGATATTATGCATCGCTGACGAGGGCCGTTGATGGGGAAGATGATCGCTTGACGAGCCATGACATCGTTGCACACACCCCCTACCTGGCGCGCCAATTGTCAACGAAATATATGTCATAGTCTACCTAGGGGGTACCCTACAGTAGTAGATTGTAGGTGGAGGTATGGCGACGGCGGTCAAGCGTAACATAGAGAGCATAGACACGACGATTTAGACAGGTTCAGGCCGGCAAATCGCCGTAATACCCTACGTCCTGTGTTCTAGTGGCTGTATTGATCTGAGAGATAGATTACAAGATGTGATGAGATTGTATTTTTTTTGGGGGGTCCCCTATCCCTTCTTATATATGACGAAGGAACAGGGTTACAAGTAAAGTAGCCAATATGATACTATTCGTGCGGTGCACGTCTTGTGCTGCACGTCTACGTCTTGTGGGCCGGCCCACCTCCTGGTCGGGAGGCCCATATAGGTCCCTGGGGATATGCCGAGGTAATATTCCCAACAAGTCCCCGAGCACGTTATATTCTTCTGGCGAGCTATCCTGAAGCCTTCGAGGAGATGCGGCTTGGTCGACTTTCTTTATCAGCATTGTCGAAGATCTCCGACCAGGTGGCCTAGTCAGGATGTAGTCCGGAGAAGCCTTCTAACTAGGTTGAACTGGTAGGAACCATCAGAGCTTCGTTAGCAAGCAGGTTGCTTCGTCGTAGGTCTGCAGCTGCTTGTCGGGAGGATGTGACATGCTAGAGAAAAAATTTGAAAGAACTTCTTCTTGGTGAAGTGTATCCACTTGGAGCTTGCAAGACTATAAGGAACAGTAAGGTCCTAGTAGAAGTTTGTACAAGTCCATCTTGGCGCTTTGTCGAAGAATAAAGAAAATACATTCACCGCGAGGTGAAGTGTATCCACTTAGTCCCCAAGCTTGGTAGTAGGTGTTGTAGACATGTGGTGCCAAGCTATAGAGTATACTGTAACTTGCGTAGTACCCAAGACTGCAGGCATAGCATGTCCATCAAGCTTGATGGCACACCAGCTCAACCAGTAGGTTCTGGTTGACGACGAAGGTGAGTCATAGACAAGGTTGACGAGAGCCGTGATGAGTTTGCGACGAGGCCAGTCCCCGAGACTGTAGTCGGCGACGAGACTAGTCCCCGAGACTATAGTCGGTGATGAGGAGCGATGAGGTCAGCATGAGCCATGGCGAGGAGAGACGAAGTCAGCGTGAACCGTGACGAGGAGCGACGAAGTCGGCGGGAATCGTGACGAGTTGGCGACAAGGAGCGATGAGGTCGGCATGAGCCGTGGCGAGGAGTGACGAAGTCGGCGTGAGACGTGACGAGGAGCAATGAAGTTGGCAGGAATCGTGACGAGTCGGCGACAAGGAGCGACGAGGTCGGCATGAAGAGCGACGAAGTCAGCGTGAACCGTGACGAGGAGCGACGAAGTCAGCGGGAACCGTGACGAGTCGGCGACGAGGGTAGTCCCCGAGACTGTAGTTGATGACGAGGAGCGATGAGGTTGGCATGAGCCATGGCGAGGAGCGACGAAGTCGGCGTGAACCGTGATGAGTCGGCGATGAAGCCAGTCCTCGAGACTATAGTTGACAATGAGGAGCGATGAGGTTGGCATGAGCCATGGCGAGGAGCGACGAAGTCGGTGGGAACCGTGATGAGTTGGTGATAAGGGGCGACGAGGTCGGCATGAGCCATGACAAGGAGCAACGAAGTCGGTGTGAACCATGACGAGGAGCGACGAAGTCGGTAGGAACCGTGATGAGTCGACGATGTAGCCAGTCCCCAAGACTGTAGTTGATGACGAGGACATGAGTCATTTGGAGGCGGAGGCAGGCGTGGCTGCTGAAGACCTTCTTTCAGACATGGAGTTTTTTGCTGCGGGGTATCTGTTGTGGGATACAAGGTGTTCATGGACTTGTAAGTGAAATATGTCAAAGCTGTATTTATCGAGGCGGTGATCTTTTATTTCACTTATATGTCTTCTCGTGCCTGCTGAATCGTGAGCCGTAGCGATGAAACATTCGGCCTTGGGTCTCAAATGGTCCAGATTGTAGGACTAGCGCCACTGCATGCGTAGGATACATAAGGACTCCCAAGGAGGCACGCTGCTGGCAACTCGTGGCATAGAAGGCGAACAACTCATGCACGCTTAGGGAGATGCCAGTGGACAGAGCCTTTTTCTGAGAGGCTCGATCGTGGCGTGACCAGGGCCTGTGAAGACCGTTCCTGCAGACGCTGGGCGAAAAGCCATGCTGCTTGTAGAGTCGTCGACCGTACCATGGTCGTATACAGATTCTGGGCACATAACCTCATGGCTCCCGACCCAAATGATATCACCCAACTTCTGGGGAAATACCATTTGGGAGGTCTGTCAATGTAGTCGTAGCGTTTAGGGTAGCTACTTCTATTCACTATGATTCATTGGCAGACCAGCTTCGGGTGCTTTCTGGTTATGGCCAGGCTATTTGGAGAAACGCCCTATGCGTTTTGGAGAGGTCGTCGAACACTATGGGGTTGTTTTGGAGAGGTCCTCGAACGTCATAGGCATTTTGTAGATGTCGCCGAATGTCGTAAGCGTTTTGTAGATGTCGCCGAACGCCGTGGTCATTTTGAAGAGGTCGTCGAACGTCGTGAGCGTTTGGTAGAGGTTGTCGAATATCATGACGAGTTGGCGACGAGGGCTGTCGATGATGTTGGCGACGAGGGTCGCGGTGTCTTGTTGATGAGCGATGACGAGGGACGAGGCATGTTGTCGACGAGGCCGGCTACGGGGTGAACCATGGCGATGAGGTCGGCGGCGAAGAACAACCAAGGTCGTTGATAGGATGGCGGTGAGGAGCGATGAAGGCCATCGATGGGATCGACGGCGAGGAGCGACGACGACCATCGACGAAATCGGCGACGAAGAACGACGAGAGCCACCAACGTGATCGACGGAGAAGAACGATGAGGGCCGCCAACGTGGTCGGCGGCGAAGAACGACGAGGGCCGCCGATGGCGTCGGCGGTAAAGAACGACGAGGACCGCCAACGTGGTCAGCAGCGAAGAACGACGAGGGCCGCCAATGGCATCGGCGGTGGAGGACGACGAGGGCCGTCAACGACGTCGGCGGCGAAGAACGACAAGGGCCGCCAACGGCGTCAGCGGCGAAGAACGACGACGGCCGCCAATGGCGTCGGCGGCGAAGAACGACGAGGGCCGCCAACATGGTCGGCGACGAAGAACGACGAGGGCCGTCAACGGCATCGGCGGTGGAGGACGACGAGGGCCGTCAACGGCGTCGGCGGTGAAGAACGACGAGGGCCGCCGACGTGGTCGGCGGCGAAGAACGACGAGGGCCGCCAACGACATTGGCGGTGGAGGACGACGAGGGCCGCCAACGGCGTTGGCGGTGGAGGACGACAAGGGCTGTCAACAGCGTCGACAGTGGAGGACGACGAGGGCCGTCGACGAGGTCCCCGGCGAAGAACGACGTGGGGAGCCATGGCGAGTTGATGACGATCTCCGAGGCAAGGACGGTGCCACCGCTGGTCCAGATCATAGATCCGATATGGTCATGACGAGGGACACCAATGTGGTCGGCGGCGGCGGACCGTTGACAACGGTGACGATGAGGGGACGTTGGCAAGATTCGTCAACGAGGGCCATCGGCGGGGAAGATGATCGCTTGACGAGCCATAACATCGTTGCACACACCCCCTACCTAGCACGCCAACTGTTGATGAAATATGTGGCGCAGTCTACCTAGGGCGTACCCTACGGTAGGAGATTCTAGGCGGAGGTATGGCGACGCCGGTCAAGCGTAACACAGAGAGCATAGACACGATGATTTAGACAGGTTCAGGCCAGCAAATCACTGTAATACCCTACGTCCTGTGTTCTGGTGGCTGTATTGATCTGAGAGATAGATTACAAGATGTGATGAGATTGTGTTTTTTTGGGGGGGTCCCTGTCTCCCGAAAGAACAGGGTTACAAGTAAAGTAGCCAATATGGTACTATTCATGCGGTGCACGTCGTGTGCTGCACATCTACGTCTTGTGGGCCAGCCTACCTCCTGGTCGGGAGGCCCATATAGGTCCCTGGGGATATGCCGAGGTAATATCCCCAACAGAAGTCACTTACAAGTGCTAACTTACAAGAGACTCACATCCGCTGAGGAAGAACTCCGGAGAAGATTCCTGACAGAGCCGAGGCTTTCTCCAAAAGAAGTTCCTCACTCTCCTCCAACTAGCATAACACTACTGAAGAGCTCTACTAAGAGGCTAAGGAGTAGTGTTTCTCCAATGAGGCACACTTGAGAAGGGAGCTCTAGGGGTCTATTTATAGCTAAAGGTGGAGTAGGGGCTACTCCAGTGCCACGTCAGCGATCCGCATCACCTTCATCAACCACCGTTGGATCCTACTGACTTCAGAACTGCCTTAGGATGAAGGGTGATGATTTCAACCATGTGGGGAGTGAGTGAGGCAGTTGCGGGGGTTGAAACTACCATAGGGGTGGTCGGCCGACCCCCCTACTGGCCTGTGGGTCCCCTCTTCTCCTTCTAGATGGTGGCCCACTGGTTAGGGACCAAGGGGGGCTTGTAGGGCCCACCTAGTGGTCGACCGACCACTTATAGTGGTCTGTGGCCCACCTCTGCCTTCTGGCTACTAGTCCCACCTATCATATGCATTGGGTGTTGGTTCTGAGTTGATTGTCATGCTTATCTCCTTGATGTGGGCCCATGGATCCTCGTGATGTAAATCTGAACCGTTTTGAGAAGACATACATGGATCCAAGGGGTAGATAGTGTTCTATAGGGTGGTTCTTAGATCATAGGGGCTTGGGAGGTCTAGTGGCCCCACATGGTGGTCGGCCGACATCCTATGTGCGCCCACTAGCTCCCAAAATTGCTCATTTGTCATTACCTGCATCAAATAGTCAAGGGACATGTGGAACTAGTTATTTGGCACAATATGTTCAGGTTATGCTTGTTTTCCTTCGAATATGAGGATGTTGACGGTGTTTTGATGGTGACAAAATAGCTCATAATTACCGTCAACAAGATCCCCCATACTTACCTCTTTGCTCATCCTCGAGTAAAGGTTAAAATATAACAAGACTATGATATTCAAAGTATAAAGCAAGCATAAAGATTCATTCAAGACATTTTGTCATACCAATGGGATATGTGGTACTAGCTAACATATATCCTTGAGAAGTTGAGAAATGGAACAGTTCTTCAAGGCAAAGTCATCTTCCCATTTCATATTTTAGTACTTGGAGTTTTTGATAATTTTTTCAAAAGAAAGCTCATAAGTCAACTTACTCCTCTTATAGCACTCTAAGTCACTCAAAGTGTATGATTCCTTACCAAGGCATAAAGAGGTTGCCTTCTTTGTATCTCCCTATTTCTAAATGGCTTATGTGGAGCTCAGGTAGGGATAAAACAATGTAGCAAACTTGCATCACTTATATTGTAAAGTCAAAACAAGGATCCAAGGATAAGAATGTCATAATCCTAGATCAAGATGTGCATGTGTGTGGACAAGGGTATATGACTAACATGTACTCATTAACTATGTATATGATCTCTCTAACTTTAGAATTGCTTGAGACATGGCTATCATAATAATAATAATTTTTTTGTGAGCTTTGCTCATCATCATTTTTTTCATTTATGATAGCCATATCTCTCTTTGAAGGACTTAGAGAGAGATCATAACATTCATTTCAAGAGTATTTATTCGATGACCATGGATCATGAAAATGAAAGGCATGTTTTTACGTACTTCCAGCGTAGAAGCAGCAAAAATATGTGGTGTGTACGTGATCTTGATCTTTGAACTATGACATAATTCTCAACAAGGGTCACATGGTTTGACAAAACTCAAAGTAATTACAAGAAGCATATGACGAAGGTTTTGAACATGCATAAGCATTTATGGCTTTGGTAGGAATTTTCTTACTATAGAGGAGTAGTGACATTATGGTTTTATGACATTTTCAAAAATTAATCTCCAAGAACTTCTAATAGAAAGGGTACGAATCATGAGCCGAGACTATATCACATTAATCAACAACTTAGTCCATATGATCTTCCTATCAAAGTATTTTCCCACTAGCATAAGCATAAAGCAAGAGATCATCTTTATGACGCTTTTGCCCTTTAAATGTCATAGATTATGTCACTTTTCAAAATTTTAATTTTGGATGCGATCTTCTTGTTTTATTCAACATTGAAAGGAAATTAAACTAAGTGATAGATTTCATGAAGAATTTAGATCCCTTACCTCTGAATATTGATGTACTCTACACATTTTGAATTTTGACCTCCAAAGTGCATCGGCCGATGCACAAAAGTGGCTGTTTCAGTCCAATTTTTTTTGTAGAAAGTGTCATAAGTGTGTACAACATGTTGGGGTTCTGCTGGGCCAAATACCAGCAGAACCAAAACTCTTTATTCAATTCAAATTTTCTTAGGCACATGTTACATTGATGAAAACAAAATGATTGGAAAAATAAATATAAGTGCCTAGTTTATTAGTGGACTAGTGATCTATGGAGATGGAGGGGCAAAGAGATCCTCTCTCTTGATTGCCTGGGCCAAGCACTTGATCTTCGCATTGGTGCTAATGCGAAGATCATTGAAGCTATCTTCTAAATCCAAATGGGCCATTCTTTCCTCTGCTGCCCGCTCTGCTAGCTTGGTATTGCTTTCCCTAAGCCTAGCGACTATGCGCAGAAACTTCTCCATGTCACTTTCTTCATCTTGCTCCTCGTACTGGCCTGGAGGGCCGGAGATGGATGGCGGGTTGCTGGTCCGTCGGACAGACTTGCGAGACTCCTCTTTCTCAAGGGAGTCGCGTGCCTGCCTTCGTTCCTCGGAGGTGAGAGGAGGGATAAGCACCTTTCCTATCCCTGGTCCACCATGAGCCCTCTGATGGCGCATCCATGGCGGTGTTGATGGAGAGTATGAGTGGGTGTAGCCCGTGCTCGAGTCACCGTCGGTGGTGGAGACGATGGCCTTCTTCGCCCCCAATTGGTCGGTAGTCGGCCTTTTGGGAGTTACTGGTCACGCCGCCGGCTTGTTCAGGTTGCGGCGAGGGGACATCGATCAGGCGATGCCCCACATCCTCTCGAAACTCCAAGCCCCGGTCGGCTGACCCCCCTAGGGGTGCTCGGCTAGGCAGGCAGTGGCGCCATGGCTAGCGGAGCGACGTCGAGGACCTCGACGACCATGGCGTCAGTGTTGATGATGTCTTGGACCTTGGAGGGGCTTCCATCAATGGGAACGAGTGGCATCTTGCCATTGTTTCTTGGTGGAGCCATGGTGGTGATCAAGGTGAGTGTGCAAGAGTGCAAGGAGTGGTGCTGGTGCTGCTGGTTGTGAAGGAAAGCAAGGTGGAAGGAGGAAGAAGAAGGAGAGGGGGTTAAGAAGGAGAAACCCAATGTGCAGGGCCTTCGTTCTCGCTTGGATTGCGATAAAATCGAAGGTGAACGTTGGCCCAACGTTCCTGTGCAATGGGAGCTTTGAACAAATTCGAACCATGGTCGGTCGATCGCTTTTTGAAAGCTTTGGTCCGACTGAGCCAGGTTCTGATCTTGTTCAGGTCAGGTAAGTCAGGTCGTGAAGTTTCGGGCTGATTGGCCCAAAACAACGGTCGGCCGACCGCCTTTAGAGGCCAAATGGGCCAACCTTTTTCGAGGGTGGAGTCAAGGCTAAGTCTAGGCTATTTCTAAGGTCATTCTTAGAATTTGAACAAAAAAGGTTAAAACATGTAGATTCTAGTTCTAATTGGGATTAAGAACAAAATCTATCATATCAATTTCTTGTTCAGGAATTTCATGCTCATGGAAAATTTTAAGACATTGGCCATTTACCTTAATGATTTTGCCGTCGGCGTCCTGGAGGGTGATTGCTCCATGAGGTGCGGCGTTGACGACGAGGTATGGCCCTTCCCATTTGCTTTTCAGTTTCCCGTGACCAAAGACCTTGAACCTTGAGTTGAATAATAGGACCTTGTCTCCTGGGTTGAATTCCTTGACCTTGATTCTTTTGTCATGCCATTTATTGGTTCTTTCCTTGAATATCCTGGCATTGTGGTATGCTTTCTCTCTCCACTCTTCTAGCTCAGAGATTTGCATTTTCCTAAATTTTCCAGCAGTTGGCAGATCCATGTTCCATTTCTTGATTGCCCAATGTGCCTTGAATTCTAATTCCACAGGCAAATGGCATGTCTGCCCGTATACAAGCTGGTATGGTGTCATACCAATTGGGGTCTTGTATGCGGTCTGATATGCCCCAAGTGCCTCTGGTAGCTTGTGATTCCAAGCCGTACCCATCTCATCTACAGTCTTCTGTAGAATGTTCTTGATTTGTTTGTTGGATGCCGATCCAGGTTGATGATACGCTGGACCAACATATTGCGGTGTATGTCCTTCTTTGAATGATTGCATAACAACATTGTAGACAGTATTGGACAACACGCTGGAGTGGCTAATTAATGCTTGACTCAGAGCAGAATTAACCATCTCTTGTAACTTACCAGGATTGGCGTCATACGTGACCTACCGTGGCAACGGTGGATCTTGCTTCTGGATTGCTTCACCGCTCCTGCTTAGGCTGAAGGATTTCAGATACAATTGCTTGTACTCCTCCATAGCCCGCTCCATGGCCAGCTTCTGATCATCCTTTAGATCGGCCTCGGAGACTTCAATGACGTTCCTCTGGTTAACGTCGGCGTTATCACCCATGATAGATGTATAATTTATATAATCAAGTCCCACTGGGCGTGCCAAAAGAGGTGTTGACACAAAAAGCATCAGGATCTGCGAACACCTCGGGCTTATACCCGAAATTCGATATCCGAAGGCGTGCCAGTCGATTTGACCAGTTAATTGACAAGGACGATAACTAGAACAAGAATCAATCAAGACAACGGCGATGCACCCGGATGCCAAGATTGGGACTTGATCAGGATAACTAGATCAGAGCTGAACGAGACAACGGCGATGCGCCCGGATGTCAAAGCTCAGAGGTACTCCCAAGCGGAACTTGCAAGGGTTTGACGGAGATCAAGGTGATTCAGCCCGTCGAAGAATTGAAGAACTCGTTGATAATCTAAGACTAATGCAATAAAGGGTAAATTGCGATAAAGAGTAAAATTGATTTGATTTGATTGGATTGATATCTTCTACACGCAACCCTTGGGCCCATATTTATACTCCCGCATGGAGAGTTGTACAAAGACACGACTCGTATCTTTCCTAAAACAAGCTCCTAACTTTAAGGAAACTTGACCCGCGCAGGAGTTGGATCTAAAATAACAATATTATTTTCGTAAACAAACACGCCTATTTTAAAGGAAAACAAATGACTCATGCAAGAGTCAGACTCAAACTACTATAATAATACTGGTATGAAATCACCAGTTTCCTTATGTCTTTGCTTCGATGAAAACTTTCCATTGGCAGACTCCTTCAATCCACAACTTCCTTCTTTCACCACCGGCAATCCTTCACTGACGTCAACCGCTAAGTCATCTTGTACCCATCGGCATTCCATGCCTCATCGGCAATCGGTATCGGCAACATCCCCTCATCGGCAATCGGCAACTTTGCAACCCTGGTGACCTGACTTCACCAATCAACCTCTATCGGCAAGAACCATCCAGCTTTCATCGGTAACAAACTTACCCTTCTTACAACGCACTCCCATCGGTAAACTTTTACCGATGACTTCTTGATGCCGATAGAAAATGACCACCGATTCACTCAAGTCTTAGCTCATTTGACACGTGCCGAAAAACAGTGTCAACATCAGCTTTGCGGCAGGGTAATGTTTCTACCCATTTGGACACATAGTCCACCGCTACTAAGATATATTCGTACCCTTTCGATGGAGGAAAGTGCCCCATATAGTCGATGCCCCATACATCAAAGAGCTCAACTTGTAGGTTGTTGGTGAGTGGCATGGCATCTCGGGCATTGATGTTCCTGTGCTTCTGGCACCTTGCACATCTTCTGACATAGTCATGGGTATCCTTGTACATGGTTAACTAGAAGAACCCACTCTGCCAAATCTTAGCATGAGTTCTGAATGCTCCATAGTGACCTCCGTATTCTGCTCCATGGCATCTTTCCATAATCTTGATTGCCTCCTCCATAGGTACGCATCTTATTAGCAATCCATCATTGCATACTCTATAGAGGTATGGCTCATCCCAGAGATGCACTCGACTCTCCTGAACTAGTTTCTTTACATCTGCCCCTGGTGGGATGTGGCCTGCGACCATAAAGTTGACTATGTTTGCATACCAGGGGTTGGAGTCTGTTACCTTGAGGAGTGTGTCATCTCTGAGGAAATCATCGATGGGCAAATTATGTGCTTCTTTGAATTGCATTCTAGACAAATGATCGGCAACAAAATTTTCTACTCCCTTTTTATCTTTTAATTCAAGATCAAACTCTTGGAGTAGCAAGATCCATCTTATTAAGCGTGGTATTGCATCTTTCTTAGTGAGCAAGTACTTAAGAGCAGCATGATCTGTGTAGACAATAACTTTTTCTCCTACTAAGTAAGATCTAAACTTGTCTATAGCAAACACCATGGCCAACAGTTCTTTTTCAGTTGTTGCATAGTTTAGCTGTGGCCCTGTCAAGGTTTTGATAGCATGTGAAATAGCATGATGCTTCTTATCTTTGGTTTGGCCTAACACCGCACCGATAGCATAATCATTAGCATCACACATTATTTCAAAGGGGAGCTTCCAATCAGGGGGTTGAATGATTGGAGCTGAGATGAGTGCTTTCTTGAGAATGTATAAAGCATCTAAGCACTCATCATTGAAGTCAAAGGGTGCATCTTTGGCTAGCAGGTTTGTCAAAGGACGGGCAATTTGAGAGAAATCTTTGATAAACCGCCTATAGAAACCTGCGTGCCCAAGGAAGCTACGAATTCCCTTGACATTCGTGGGAGGTGGAAGTTGTTCTATTACTTCTATCTTAGCTCTGTCCACTTCTATCCCACGTTCAGACACTCTATGTACTAGCACTATGCCTTCGTGAACCATGAAGTGGCATTTCTCCCGGTTCAGGACTAAGTGCTTTTCTTCACATCTCTGTAAGACTCTATCCAGATTCTCAAGGCAATCATCGAAAGTCTTTCCATAGACAGAGAAGTCGTCCATGAAAACTTCCATGATTTCTTCGATCATATCGGAGAAAATGGACATCATGCACCTTTGGAAAGAGGGAGGAGCATTGCATAGGCCGAAAGACATTCGCTTGTATGCATATTGTCGGTGTTATGACCCAGGGGTCAAGACCACCAACTAGTAAATTTGTATATCGCGTGCTCCCTCTCTCAGATGTGATGCAAGATGGACACAAGGTTTATCCTGGTTCGGGCAAAGAAGGCCATACATCCAGCGGGGGAGGATGGCTTGTATTATCTCGCACCCAATGTGCTCGTACAGGGGGGTACAAGCTGTGTTACACGGGATTGCTCAGAGGAGCTGCGGCCTAAGGCTAACAAGGCTACCCTGGGCGGTGGGTCGGCTGCTCGAGGGGTTGATCAAGCAGCGGTGTGTGTGTGTGGTATGAGTATGGAGTCGTCCGAAGAGTGGAGCCTGAAAAAAGTCTCTCCAGAGTCCCCCGATCCCCCTCCTTCTACCTCGGCGTCCCCTTTTATAGACCAAGGGGAGGTCCAAGGGTACAGGATCCTAACTGTCGTAGTATGGGCGGCGTGTCCATGGCATAATGCCGGCAAAGGGACGTCGAGCACTGTGCCGGCATGGCCTTCCCGTCCTTTTAGTGCTCCAGGTCATGGTGGCAGTGGAGGTCGCCGCGGCACAGCTTCCGCAGATGGGCGCGAATCCCACAGCTAAAGCGAGACGGGGCAGATGGGATGGGCCCCATACTGGAGTTGTTGGAGGGAGGGGTCAAGCCCCTCGGTCGAGGGGGGGTCGCGCCATGCGTGGCTCTGCCGTATCCCCGAAGTCTTCGTCGAGGGCCGTACTGTTCACGTTCCGAGGGGTGCCGCTGGAGTCCGTACTTGCGTCGTGGCGACAGTGGCAGCACAGTTGACGGGAGTCCAGGTCATGGCGTTAAGCTGATGGATTTGACTGTGGTCATGGGTGCCCACGACGTTAGGAGGATTTACTTTAACCCATGCCTGGAGCAGTTGGGCTGATCGAGCCTCCCGTCCGGGGGTCGTTCGTTCGACCCCTAGTCCGTCGCTCGTCGTCAAGGTAGGGTCGGAGCAGAGGCGGAGTCGGAGGGATAGAAGTAGAGGCCGAGGGGTCGTTTGTTCGACCCCTCGTCCGTCACCTGCTGTCGAGGTAGGAGCCGGGGGGTCGCTCGTTCGACCCTCGGTCCATCATTTGATGTCGAGGTGGAGGCCGAGGGGTCATTCGTTCGGCCCCTCGTCCGTCATTCGGGGTCGAGGTGGAGGCCGAGGGGTCGTTCGTTCGGCCCCTCGTTCGTCATTCGACGTCGAGGTGGAGACGGAGGGGTCGTTCGTTCAGCCCTTCGTCCGTCTCTTTCCGTCGAGGTGGGCCGGCCCGCGACTTGTTGCCATAGCCGGTGCAGGGGGCCTTCGCGTGATGGGCCTTTCGTTACTGACTTGAGCAGTAGGTTGGTTCCTGTCTTAAAAATGATGGCTATGTTTTAGCGTTAATTTATCGAAGGGTTTAGGGTACCCCTTACCTTCGTACCCGACAGTAGCCCCCGAGGCCCTAGAGGAGTGATTGAGAACTCCTCTGGGGGCTATGATAAATGTTTTCTCAGAGGGAGTAAGGATTACCCGGACGTTTTGTCTTTGACCTGCAGGGTTAGTGAGAGGTTCAATTCTCCATGGGGTGCGTGCGAGCGCACCCCGCGGGGGTAGCCCCTGAGGCCCCAGAGGAGTTATTAAGAAGTCCTCTGGGGGCTATGATGTGTTGTATCGAGGGGATTTAAGGTTACCTGGAGATGTGGCGCCCTATCGAGGGTCGACCTCGTCCGCTAGGTTGTGGGCGTTCTTTTTCCTGAAAAGAGGAGTGTTCGAGGGCGGCTGTGGAACCCTACCGAGGGCCAGCCTTCGCTCCCTCGAGCATAACTGGAGTCAGAGCGCCGCACCCGAGAGGTCGACTCTATCTGCCAGGTCACGAGTGTTTTCGACCCTCTTTCGTCGAGGGGTGTCGTGCGTAGTCGGGCCCTCGAGCCCTCGAATGGCTAGGCCTTCACTACCTCGTAGCGTCCTTCCCACGGATCCTTGCGTTCGGATTGTGGGGTGAAGAGCATCGTGCTATCCTCGTTGGGACGAGCCCGAAGTCCTCGGTGAGCTGTTGTCGGGCATGGTTCCATTAAAAATGGTGCCCACTACGGGTAAAAATCCGAGTGAGAACTCGTGCCCCATTCGATAGGGGTCGACTAGTGGCCCAGAGGCGTTCTCATTTAAGTAAGACCGTAAGGCTTACTAAGCAAGACCATATGGCTTACCAAGGTGCTAACCCCGTTCGATAGGAGTTGGTGGCTTGATGCCTCCCAGCGCAGGGATCCTTAGGTATTCCGTGGTTGTGCCTCAGATATGTCCCAGGGGACCTCGAGAGTTCGTTCTCGAGCTAGGGGCACGCGCCTGGCCCCCCCCAGGACATCCCTGACTCGCATACTCGAGGGCGGCTGTCGAACCTCGTTTGTGGAGCTAGCCTTCGCTCCCTCAAGATTTAGGGGTGGACCTGAGTCCATTAACCATGGGTCCTTCCTGACCTCAGGTACTCGAGGGCGGCTGTCGAACCCTATGTAAGGGCCAACCTTCACTCCCTCGAGATTTGACGGATGATTCGTCATTCGACGCTATCCTCAGGAGGAGTCCTGCCTTGTGGAACACTGAGGGGGAAGAATAGGTAATTGTATTGAACTTGGGGACATACCTGTGCCTTTGCCCATTGGGCTGGAGCTCTCAAGGGAGGCTATCGAACCCCACAAAAGGGCCAGCCTTTATCCCTTCGAGGCCGGGGAGTGGGCTGGAGTTGACGACCCGAGGTCTCCTCAGACCTTGGGTACTCGAGGGGGGCTATCGAGCCCGTTCGTAGGCCGGCCTTTGTCCCCTCGAGATTTTGGGGGTGGACCGAAGTCCTAACCCGAGGTCATTTCTGCCCTCGGGTACTCGAGGGTAGCTGTCGAACCCTCTTTCGAGGGCCAGCTCTCGCTGCCTCAAGATTCCTTACCTCCGAAGACAATGCTTCCGGCCATGCGCCTTTTTAGGCGATATCCGTTCTGCGCAACAGTGGCAGTTGCAGGGCGGAGTGCGGTGCGGAGCCCGACGATGGGACAGAATGCCTTATCCTGGAGGAATACGAGGAAGGGGAGTACAGGCGTATTAAATGCAGAGATTCTCTTGCCTGTTCTGCCGGATCCGTCCGTTGGCCTCCCGCTTATAAATAGCGAAGGCGAGGAGTCGGGTGCTTTTTCCACGCACTTGCCTTCCCTGCCTCCTTGCCATTGCCTTCCCTGCCTCCTTCTCCCCGCCATTGCCTTAGACGCCCTACGAGCCGGACCTCTGCGCAGGCGAGAGAGAAAGAGAGGAGAGATTGGGAACGTACCTTCCGCCCCCAAGCCCGAGCGCACCAACCTTCTTGTTCCCATGGCCAAGTACAACCTTGGCGGTCCCGATGACTGGCTCGCATCTTCGATAACCGACTCACGCCTGGGGGATCTGGTGGAGAGCGGCTTCCTCCGACCTGTCACCTCGATCGACCGACCGGAGTGGATGGTGCCGCCGCCGGAGCATGTCGAGCCCAACCCGCCGGAGGGGTATGTGGTGAGCTTTGAGGTCTTCCACCAAGCGGGACTAGGCGCCCCACCCAGCCGTCTTCTGCGCGCGATCCTCTACCACTATGGCGTGGAGCTTCAACACCTCACCCCCAACGGCGTCTGCCATGCGGCGGTCTTTGCCGCCGTGTGCGAAGGCTACCTCGGGATCGAGCCTCACTGGGAGTTATGGCTCCATCTCTTCGAGGCAAACATCTTCCACGCGTCGGCTATCAATTGTACCCGCAAGATGGTCAGGGCCGGGTGTTGCTGCATCGCCCTCAAGCGGTCGGACTTCTGGATCCCGGCGAAGCTTTCGTCGAGCCACTCCGGATGACACTCTAGGTGGTTTTATTTGAGGAACGACGACAACCTGCTCCCCGCCTACACCGGGAGGACGATCGACGCGCAGCCCGACTGCTGGAGGTACGGCGTCGTGCAGAGTAAGCAGCGCCGCCTCGACAACCTGCTGGACGCGATCGGGCGTCTGAGGAAGGAGGGACTCACGGCGGCGATCGTCGCGTCGGCATTCCATCTGCGGCGGGTCGTGCCGCTGATGGCTCGACCCCTCCGCCTCAACGAGATGCGTCCGGGGGTCGACCTCTCGGGGTGTCGCCTCTTGGGAGACGAGCTACCCCCCGAGAGGGTGGCCCGCCGCGTTCGCCTCTTCTTCGCGGGCGGCTTTGATGTCAAGAATGTCGCCAGGATCCCCATGAAGCCGAACGAGGGGTACATCGAGCTGGTAAGGTCCTCTTCCTCTGTTACAGTTCTTGTGTTTGCCTTGTCCGCCTTTTTTGCTTGCGTTCTGACTGCCTTGCGTTCCCCAGGGGAACGTTCCCTTCCGGAAATCGCTCCCGCCGGTGAAGGAAGACCGGGCTGATTCCCAGGCGAGGCGCCTCCAGGCTGAGGGACAAGGAGGCCAAGGACAAGGCCAAGAAGGCCAAGGCTAAGAGGGCCTGGGGGAAAGAGGCGAGGGATCAGCGCCGGGCCCGACAGAGGCGGGAGGGCCTTCCCGAGGAGGAATCGCCCTCGGAAGAGGAGGACGACGAGGAGGAGGAGGATAGCGACAGCGATGTCAAGGTGGACTAGAGCGAGGAGGAAGAACAGACGACGCCTGAACAGAGGGTGGCCGTCGGAACCGGAGGGGGAGAGGGGTCGACGTCGAGGTCGGCCCCTACTGTCGAAGCCGAGCCACAGGGGGAGCGCCCCGTGGCCTCTCAAGATGAAGTGTCGCGGCAGACGCGCGGGGCGGTCGTCGCGATCCCCGTCGGGGGGTCGATCGAGCGAGCCCTCGGCGCCTGCCGCGTCGAGTGCACGGGCGTCGGGCCCGTCGGTGCAGGAGCAAGTCAACAGGGGGACGATGGGGGCGTCGTCGGCCCCTGCCCAGGAGACGGTGCCGAGGGCGGCCTCGACACCTGCCCCTCGGCTGGTTTTGTTCAGGCCCTCGATCGGCCCGAAGGCCGTTGGCCAAAAACGCCTGGCCCCGAAGGGGTAAGTTGCCCTCGAGGGTGTTGCTTGTATTTTTCTTTTGATTGCTAACGACCGGTGCTTATCGTTGCGCACAGGTTTCTTTCTTAGGTCGAAGCGCCCACAGGAGGATGTGTCCCTTGCCCCTGTCAAGAAGCTGAGGGTGGGGGCTGTAGTCGAGGTGGCCGTCGAGGCCGGCCACACTGCCCCGCCCCCTTCGACGCTTACCCCCAAGGCGGCGAGGGAAGCCAGGGCCCGAGAGGCAATGGAGCGAGGGACAGTGCAGGGCGCCTCGGCACCTGCTCAGGCGGCAGAGGAGACAGGCCTGCCCGCCCCGCTGGCGAGGGCCTCCGAAGCGGCGGGCGTCACCGCGCCCGCGCTGCTGTCGGAGGGAGTCGCACCCGACACGTCGGGAGGCGCGGGACCTGCGTCGACGGCGGTTGCGGTCGAGGGGGGCGAGCCCCAAGCCGCCGCTGAGATGGAGGTGGTCGGGCCCCAAGTTGCTGTGAACGAGGGGGAGGCCCCGACTCACCCAATGCCAGGGCGGTGGCCCGAGGGCCTCGCTTCGTTAGAGGCGCGACTGCGGCTCGAGCGTGGGGGCATGGCCGCTGCCGCGTCTGAGGGCCCTTCGCCGACGCCGGAGGTCGAGGAGGGGGGTCGGGTCGAGCGGCCCGAGGCGACACCCGCGCCGGAGAAGGGCGGGATGCTGATGGAGTCCACCGCCGAAGAAGTGGCCGAGATGGTGGCCGAGCTGGTGGGCTCGGCGGTGACGACCACCGTCGCAGCCCCTCGTGCGGGACCGGAGGTGGCTCGGCCTCGCCTCGAGGCTGGGGGGTCGTTGTCTCGAGGTAAGTTGTGCTCCGACTTATTCGAGCCGTAGTGGGTCTGTGGTGCCAGGTACTGATCTCTTCGTGCCTTTCCCCATGCATGGCCGTTCTGCTAGCCGGGGCTTCCTATGCCCGGTGGTGAAGGCTCGGCGGGACCGTCGACGTCTTCGAGGGGTGGCCCCAAGGCCGAGAGAGGCCAAGCGGAGGGGTTTTCCCCCTTCTTCGCTTGGCAAGAGGAGGTGGAGCACCGTGGGGGTGCCGCCGCAGTGCGCCAGGGCGTCATGCGGGAGGTCCAAGAGAGGATCGCCACCTGCAGCGCGTACTGGGGACACGAGGTCCTTGAGCTGGTGGATCCTCAAGACCCTGAGCAGCTCTTTCTTACGCTCGACGACCAGGCCGAGCTTCGGTAGTGGGAGCACCTCGAGGAGTACCGGACCTGGTTCGAGCACTCGGTGCGCCTCGCCGCGAATGTCGCCGCCGTGGACATATGCCGGGGGATGGAGGTGGGTTTCGCTCTCCCTTAGATTTTGCTTGGATTGCCTGATTGTTGTTCGCTAATGATCTTCCTTTTCATCCTTGTCAGATGCTACGGGCAAGGTCCTACGAGAAGTCCCAGTTCATCCTCCGAGCGCAGGAGCAACTCCCAGCCCTCCGTGCTTCGTTGGAGAAGGCGGAGGTCGAGGCTGCCCAAGCGAGGGCCGAGGCGGCAGCTACTCGGGAGGATGCCGAGTCGAAGGTCGCTCATGCGAGAGCTGGCTTTACAGCCGTGCAGGAGGCAGCCCGGATCCCCCAGGAGACGGCGCAGTCGAAGCTCGATGACGCCCTTCAGTCGACCATCAAGGTCGGGCATGAGCGAGGACGCTGCCCTCGAGGCCAAGCGCAAGGCCGAGGAAGAGGCCGCCCAGCTGAAGGAGAAGGCTCGGACCCGCGCGATTTCCTTGGGCGTGGTGGCGATGAACCAGAAGAGAGCCCTCGATGACGCAGGCAAGACCATCGAGGGCCTCGAGGCTAAGGTCAGTGGTCAGGCCACCGAGCTTATCGACTTTCGCCGCCAACTCAAGGAGGCCGCGCGAGGCTACGCCACCCTGGAGGCGCATGCCCAAGGTAAGTTTCTTGAGAGTGTTGCTGAATCTGCCCGGCCTTGACCCTTTTTTGGTTTTGACCGGGTTGTGTGTTTGTTTTGGCAGAGCTCGCAGCAGACAAGGCCCGAGCCCATGAGGACCTGAATAGTCTTCAGGTCCTCCTCGGGACTGAGGCGAACCTTAACGCGAGGCTCGCGGGTGTCATCAACACCTTCTGTGATGACCTCTTGGTCGAGCCGGAGCCGGAGGTCGAGGGCGACGCTCGAGAGGACTCCCTGCTGCGCCGCTTCTACTCCATGACGCAGGAGGTGACGGAGCACGTCCGTGCTGCCCTGCATGTGGGTGTGAAGCGGGCCCTCGCGGTCGTCAACTCGGCCTACAATTATGACCTCAACGTTGTCGCCAACGGGTTTGCCACCGACCCGAGGATGACCGACGAAGAGAACGACGCGAGGTGCCAGAAGTTGATGGATCTTGTGGAGGTGCCCGGAGGTGAGCTGGCGAAGCTCTTCGAGCCCGAGGTGATCCCCTCGGCGGACAGAGGTGGCACCGAGTAGCCCTCGGATGTTGTCGATGAGCTTCTGTAGACTCTTCACCTTCTGATGTGGCCAACGCGTGATGCCCAACTTCCTGCATTGCTTCTTGAGGACGGTGACCCCCTCGCTGAGTAGTCCCAGGCCTGCGAGCCATATCTGGATAGGAAGGTCCGTGTAACAGTTAGGCTTTTGTAATGATACAATGCCGAGCCCCCGAGGGATTCTTATATCTAATGCCTTTTGATCGAGATGCACATTGTTATTTTCGTTTCTTGAGCTCTCCCTGCTTTTCTTTGCCTGAGTCGACACTTGTGGACTTAAGTGTTCGACGCACGCTCGTATCCCTGGAAGGGGGGGAGTGAGCGGGGATACCGTAGCCCTGGGGCGTAGGAGAGTCCCTGGCTCGGCGACACCCACGCCCCTTAGGGAGTTCGAGGCGCCTTTACTTAGTTACGAAGCGTACACAAGGGAAAGATCGAGAGGGAAAGCCGAGTTTCGAAAAAACGTTCGAGTTTTTCGGGGACTTGGGAGGGGGGTGCCCCCCTGTTAGCCCCCGAGGGAGGCTCGACTTTACCGGTGCAGAGTCGAGGCTACCTTTGAGTTACGAACGAATGTGAAATGTGTTTCGAGAACATTTAATTCGTTCTCAACGCGATAAGTGTTCATAATGCGGAAATGTATGAGGCGTCGAGGCCTCAGGGATAGAAACGACGTAGTTGTTCGATGTTCCACGCGTTGGTGAAGATCTCACCCTTTTCGTTCTTCAGCTTGTAAGTGCTGGGCTTCAGCACCTCTGCCACGATGAAGGGTCCCTCCCAAGGTGGCGTCAACTTGTGACGACCCTTGTTGCCTTGTCAACGGCGCAGAACGAGGTCGCCGACGTCGAGGTCCCTTTTGCGCACGTTTTTGTCGTGGTAGCGCCGTAGCGTCTGCTGGTACTTTGCCGACTTGAAGAGGGCCATGTCTCGGGCTTCCTCGAGCTGGTAGAGGGAGTCCTCTCGGGCTACTGTGTTGGCTTGCTCGCTGTAGGCTTTCAGTCCAGGGGACCCGTACTCAAGGTCAGTGGGGAGGACGGCCTCGGACCCATAGACGAAGAAGAACGGAGAGAACCCTGTGGCTCGACATGGTGTCGTTCGGAGACTCCATAGCACAGCGGGCAGCTCATCGACCCATCTCCTGCCATGTCTGTTCAGCCGATCGAAGATCCTCGGCTTGAGGCCCTGCAAAACCATACCATTGGCACGCTCGACTTGACCGTTAGTTCGAGGGTGGGAGACTGCGGACCAATTCACCCTGATGTGGTGATGGTCACAGAAGTCCAGGAACTTTTGGTCGGTGAATTGCATGCCGTTGTCGGTGATGATGATGTTGGGGACCCCAAAGCGGTGGATGATGTCGGTGAAGAATAGCGCAGCCTGTCGAGACTGGATGTTGGCGATGGGTCAAGCCTCGATCCACTTCGAGAACTTGTCTATGGCCACGAGGGGGTGGGTGTGGCCACCCTTGGTTCTTTTCAGGGGGCTGACCATGTCGAGCCCCATACTGCGAACGGACAGGTTATAGGTATCATCTGAAGAGCCTGGGCGGGTAGGTGGGTCTGCCTGGCGTAGAATTGGCATCCCTTGCAAGATCGGACGAGTTTAGTGGCATCGGTGACGGCCGTCGGCCAGTAAAAGCCTTGTCGGAAGGCACTTCCTACCAGCGTTCTCGGCGCCGCGTGGTGGCCACAAGCCCCCGAGTGTAGATCCTTCAGCAATGCCCTCCCCTCCTCGAGGGTGAGGCAGCATTGAAGTACACCGGACGGGCTACGTCGATATAGCTCGCGGCCATCCCCATACAAGACATAGGTTTTGGCACGTCGGGCTACGCGACGGGCCTCCGTGCGGTCCTCTGGGAGTTCGCCCCGTGTCAGGTACTCGAGGTAGGGTGCGCGCCAATCCGTCGTAGGGGTTGGCGCTGCGGCAGCCCCGTCGATCTCCATGACCTCTTCCCCGCTCGAGGGGGGATCAGTCGAGGGAGGTGGATCGATCCCTTGCTCGAGGGCGGGAGCCCCCGAGTCTAGATCGAAAGACGGCTTGTGAAGGTCCCTCGAGAGGACATCGGGAGGGACCGTACCTCGAGTAGACGCGATTTTGGCCAGCTCGTCGGCAGCTTCGTTGTACCGACGGGCTACGTGGGTGAGCTCGAGACCGTAAAATAGTCCTCGAGTTTTCGGACCTCCTTGTAGTATGCTTCCATCTTGGGGTCGTGGCAGCTCGAATCTTTCATCACTTGGTCGATCACCAAATGAAAGTCCCCTCGCACGTCGAGGCGTCGAACCCCGAGCTCGATGGCGATGCGCAGGCCGCTGACGAGGGCCTCGTACTTTATGACGTTGTTGGAGGCGGGGAAGTGGAGCCGGATGACGTAGCGCATGTGAACCCCTTAGGGTGATATGAACAGCAATCCGGCGCCTGCCCCCATCTTCATCAACGATCTGTCGAAGTACATGGTCCAGAGCTCGTTCTCAACCTACGCTGGGGGTAGTTGGGTGTCAGTCCATTCTGCAACGAAATCTTCTAGTACCTGAGACTTGATGGCCTTCCGAGGGGCGTAGGAGAGAGTCTCCCCCATGAGCTCGGCCTACCACTTGGCGATCCTTCTAGACGCCTCCCGATTCTGGATTATCTCTCCGAGGGGGAAAGATGAGACCACAGTTACCGGGTGGCTCAGGAAATAGTGCTGGAGCTTACGCCGAGTGAGGACGATCGCGTACAACAACTTCTAGATGCGGGGGTACCTCGTCTTGGTCTCGGAAAGCACCTCGCTCACGAAGTAGACAGGCCTCTGAACCGGCAGGGCGTGTCCTTCCTCCTCCCTCTCGACTACTATGACCGCGCTGACTGCCTGGGTAGTTGCTGCGACATAGAGCAAGAGGGGCTCGGCCGGACTCAGGGGTACCAAGACCAGGGGCGAGGTGAGCATGGCCTTGAGCTTCGAGAGTGATTCCTCAGCTTCGGCGATCCACGCGAAGTGTTCCGTCTTCTTCAGGAGGCGATAAAGGGGTAGGGCCTTCTCTCCGAGCCTCGAGATGAACCGGCTGAGGGCGGCGAGGCACCCCGTGACCCTTTGCACGCTCTTGAGGTCGTTGATCGGGCCCATCCTCGTGATTGCGGTTACCATCTCGGGATTGGCCTCGATCCCGCGCTGGGAAACTATGTACCCCAAGAGCATGCCTCGAGGGACCCCGAAGACACACTTCTCAGGGTTTAGTTTTATGCGATTCGCCTGGAGGCACCCAAACGCGATCTCGAGGTCTCCGACCAGGTTTCCGACTGTCTTGGACTTGACCACGATGTCGTCGACGTAGGCCTCGATGGTCGGCCCTATGTGTTTCCCGAAGACGTGGAGCATGCATCGCTGGTAGGTGGCCCTGGCGTTTCGCAAACCGAAGGGCATGGTGATGTAGCAAAACATGCCAAAGGGAGTGATGAAGGAAGTCGCGAGCTGATCGGACTCCTTCATCTTTATTTGGTGGTAGCTGGAGTATGCATCAAGGAAGAAGAGGGTTTCGCATCCCGCAGTGGAATCCACTATTTGGTCGATACGTGGTAGTGGGAAGGGAACCTTGGGGCAGGCTTTATTTAAACTGGTGTAATTTACGCACATCCTATCCTTCCCATTCTTTTTCTTAACAAGTACGGGGTTGGCTAACCACTCGGGATGATGTACCTCCTTGATGAATCCGGCCTTCAAAAGCTTATCGACCTCCTCCCCGATGATCCTGCGCTTCTCCTCGTCGAAGCGGCGCAGGCGTTGCTTCACCGGTTTGGACCCAGCTCGGATGTCCAAGGAGTGCTCGGCGACCTCCCTCGGAATGCCCGGCATATCCGAGGGACTCCATGCAAACATGTCGGCATTCGCACGGAGAAAGTCGACGAGCATTGCTTCCTATTTGGGCTCGAGGGTGGCGCTGATCGTCAGCACCTTCCCATCCGCGAGGCCGGGGTCGAGCGGGACGGTCTTGGTGTCTTCCGCCGGCTTGAAGTTGCCGGCATGTCGCTTGGGGTCGGGGATCTCGCCAGACAAATTGTCGAGGGCCGCGAGGATGGCCGAATCCTCGATAGCTTCAGCTTTTTCCACGCACTCGACGTCGCAGTCGTATGCGTGCTCGTAGGAGGTGTCGACGGTGATGACCCCCGAGGGCCCTGGCATCTTGAGCTTGAGGTAGGTGTAGTTCGGGACTGCCATGAACTTGGCGTACCCCGGTCTACCGATGATGGCGTGGAAGGTGCCTCGGAATGCAACCACCTCGAAGGTCAACTCTTCCTTTCAGAAGTTCGAGGGGACACCGAAGCAAACGGGTAACTTGATGCGGCCGATTGGGAGTGCCTTCTTCCCTGGGACGATCCCGTGGAACCCCCCCTAGGAGGTCGAGGGTCTCGGCGTAGATGATGTTGAGGCTGCTCCCCCCATCCATGAGTACCTTTGTGAGGCGGGTGTTGAGGATGATCGGATCGACGACGAGCGGGTAGACCCCAGCGTTGGGGATGTGCTCGGGCTGGTCGTCCTGGTCGAAGGTGATCGGCGTGTGTGACCAGTCGAGGTACCGAGGAGCCTGGGCTCGAACGGAGAAAACCTCCCGACACTCCCTCTTGTGCTGGCACGTGGTGAGTCGAGTCGAGGGTCCCGCGTAGATCATGTAGAAGTCGTGGATTTCGGGGAAGCTTCCTTTTTTGGCGTCGCCCTTGACGTGGACGTCACAGGGCGGGTCTTCCTTGCCATCATCTCTCCTAAAGCCGGGAGGGATGAAGTGCTTTCGAAGCATGCGACAGTCCTCGAGGCGGTGGTTGGCCGGTCCCATTAGATAGGGACAAGGCTCCTTCAGTATCTTATCGAAGACGCCCCCGTCGGGAGGGGGCCCTCGAGGCCTCTTCTTGTCTGCCGCAGCGACAAGGTCGTCGGGCTCGTCGTCGGGCTCGACATTGCGTCGGCCCGGTTGGTTCTTGTTCTTCTTCCTGCCGCCGTTGCCGTTGTTGTTCCTTCTGGGCCCATTGTTCTTCTTGGGCTCGTTGTCCGAGCCCCCAGGCTCATCCGCCTTGCCCTTCCCCTTCTCTGGAGGTATCTGGAAGAACGTGCCGACGGCCTCTTCGCCAGCTGCATAGTTGGCGATGATGTCCATTAGCTCGTTGGCGGTCTTGGGGGTGTTTCGCCCCAGCTCCCGCACCAACTCCTTGCAGGTTGTTCCGGCGATGAACGCCGTAATGACCTCGTGGTCGGAGATGTGGGTTAGTGCGGTACGCTGCCTCGAGAATCGGCGGGTGAAGGCGTGGAGGGTCTCCCCTGGCTTCTGCTTGCAGCTGCGGAGGTCCCAGGGGTTGCCTAGTCGCTCATAGGTGCCTTTGAAGTTTCCCTCCAAGATCCTGACCAGTCTTGGATCAAGTCCGGGGGCAGCTCCTCGAGCCATCTACGAGTGGTGTTGGAGAGGAACAGTGGGAGTTGTCGAATGATGACGTGATCATTGTCGGCTCCTCCTAGCTGACACGCCAGCCTGAAGTCGGCAAGCCAGACCTCTGGCTTGGTTTCGCCGTTGTACTTGACCAGGCTGGTGGGTGGACAGAAACGGACGGGCAGGGGGGTCCGCCGGATGGTTCTGCCGAAGACTCGGGGCCCCGGTGGCTCCGGAGACCGACATCGGTCTTCGTCACTGTCGTAGCGCCCACCTCGATGAGCGCTGTAGCCTCGAGCCTCGGCGTCACCGTACCGGCGTCGATTGTTCACCCGAGGGGGTCGATCATCGACGAGGCGTTCCCGAACCTGTCGTCACTCTACATGGCCCTGGGGCGCTTTGTCCTAGTGGACGGGTACCTCTTGATTTTGTCGGGGGGGGGGGGGGGTACTTCCTGTCGCTCGGAGGCAGCCCCTCGACGCCTGGAGGCCGAGCTCTCCGCCTGCTGCACGGCCGCAGTTTGGAGAAGCCCCTGGATTTCGTCCCTGATACGCCGTGCTTGGAGGGTCGATGGCGCCGGCATGTCACGGAGGAGCATTGCGGCCGCTACGACATTCTGGCTGGCGCAGTTGAAGACTCGGGGTTCGTTTGGCCCCTCCTCGACGATTTTCCGGTGGACTTCCCGGGCCTGCTCGCGCGCTCCCCCGCCCTGTGGGCGCCCTCGATCCCGCTCGAGGGCGTGCTCAAGTTGCTGAAGTCGCAGGCGCTCCTCCTCGAGCTTTCCGAGAAGCTCTCGGACTTGCGTGATCTGGACGTCTGGGGGTGGATCAGCTCTGTCGGGACTCAGGGGGGTGGCATCTCGTGCTGGTGTAGCATTGCCCCCTCCTCCTTCTGTGGCCGCGGTGTCGTCGACGTCATCCTGGGGGTCGACTTGCTCGTCGAGGTGGAAGCATTCCCGGGTGGAGTCGTAACCCTCATCGGGAGAGTCTGAGTTGGGGTCGGCGTGGTAGAAGTGGGGGAAGGATCCCCTGCGCTCCTCCACCAGGCGTCGCCGCAATGTGCCCCATGTCCGGGCCAGTCTCGGCTCCGGGTGCTCGCCCGGTGAAGAGGTGGTGACGGGGTTGACCATCGCACGCGGCGGAGTCTCTGGAGACCCGCTACGTGTCTGTATCTGTGAACCTGCGAGGGCAGAGCAGAGTCTTGCGCTGTTGTGGAGCCCGTACGGGAACGGGTTACATGGTGGTGGCGGGGTCGAGTGCGTCGGAGAGGCCACGGGGACTCCCGGGGACAACGATATGGCGGAGCCAAAGTCCCGCTCAGAGGGGCGCCCGCCCTCGGCCCACAAGCGTGGGTCAAATAGGCCCCTGCGGGGAGGGGCTATGTCGCCAGCCGGGGCCGAGGAAACGGCATCCGGCGTCTCGGAATCGGCACGGCGACGAGCGTGTCAGAGTCGCTCGCGCCTCCTCCTGATCGCATGCCAGAGGCGCAAGCGGAGGGATCGTCGCTAGATCCTTGCTGGCCCCGGCGTACCGGTGCTGCTGCTATCCAGGCCACGAGCGAAGGGGAAGACTATGAAGTGGCCCTGGCCCGTGCATACGAACCCTAGAATGCCGAACCAGACGACAGTGGTGAATGGAAATGGTGGGATCATGGAATCCATCTGAGGGAGTAGTTCGGAGTTGATCGACACGCAATTCTCCCTATCTGGCGCGCCAACTGTCGGTGTTATGACCCAGGGGTCAAGACCACCAACTAGTAAATTTGTATATCGCGTGCTCCCTCTCTAGATGTGATGCAAGATGGACACAAGGTTTATCCTGGTTCGGGCAAAGAAGGCCCTACGTCCAGTGGGGAGGATGGCTTGTATTATCTCGCACCCAATGTGCTCGTACAGGGGGGGTACAAGCTGTGTTACATGGGATTGCTCAGAGGAGCTGCGGCCTAAGGCTAACAAGGCTACCCTAGGCTGTGGGTCAGCTGCTCGAGGGGTTGATCAAGCAGCGGTGTGTGTGTGGTATGAGTATGGAGTCGTCCGAAGAGTGGAGTCTGAAAAAAGTCTCTCCAGAGTCCCCCGATCCCCCTCCTTCTACCTCGGCGTCCCCTTTTATAGACCAAGGGGAGGTCCGAGGGTACATGATCCTAACTGTCGTAGTATGGGTGGCGTGTCCATGGCATAATGCCGGCGAAGGGACGTCGAGCACTGTGCCGGCATGGCCTTCCCATCCTTTTAGCGCTCCGGGTCGTGGTGGCAGTGGAAGTCGCCGCGGCACGTCGCGGCACAGCTTCCGCAGACGGGCGCGAATCCCACAGCTGAAGCGAGACGGGGCGGATGGGTTGGGCCCCATACTGGAGTTGTTGGAGGGAGGGTTCGAGCCCCTCGGTCAAGGGGGTTCGCGCCCTGCGTGGCTCTGCCGTATCCCCGAAGTCGTCGTCGAGGGCCGTACTGTTCACATTCCGAGGGGTGCCGCTGGAGTCCGTACTCGCGTCGTGGCGACAGTGGCAGCACAGTTGACGGGAGTCCGGGTCATGGCGTTGAGCTGATGGATTTGACTGTGGTCATGGGTGCCCACGGCGTTAGGCGGATTTACTTTAACCCATGCCGGGAGCAGTTGGGCTCCGGGGGTCATTCGTTCGACCCCTGGTCCGTCGCTCATCGTCGAGGTAGGGTTGGAGCAGAGGCGGAGTCGGAGGGATCGAAGTAGAGGCCGAGGGGTCGTTCGTTTGACCCCTCGTCCGTCACCCGGTGTCGAGGTAGGAGCCGGGGGGTCGCTCGTTCAACCCTCGGTCCGTCATTTGATGTCGAGGTGGAGGCCGAGGGGTCGTTTGTTCGGCCCCTCGTCCATCATTCGGCGTCGAGGTGGAGGCCGAGGGGTCGTTTGTTTGGCCCCTCATCCGTCATTCGGCGTCGAGGTGGAGACGGAGGGGTCGTTCGTTCGACCCTTCGTCTGTCTCTTTCCGTCGAGGTGGGCCGGCCCGCGACTTGTTGCCATAGCCGGTGCAGGGGGCCTTCGCGTGATGGGCCTTTCCTTATTGACTTGAGCAGTAGGCTGGTTCCTGTCTTAAAAATGGTTGCTATGTTTTAGCGTTAATTTATCGAAGGGTTTAGGGTACCCCTTACCTTCGTACCCGAAACATATGTTCCATAGGGGCATGTGAACGTAGTCTTACTTTGATCATCGGGGCGGATTGGTATTTGATGATATCCCGAATAACCATCAAGGAAACAAAAGAAAGAATGTTTTGCAAGATGCCCCAACATCACATCGATGAAGGGTAACGGGAAGTGATCTTTCTTTGTGGCCTTATTAAGTTTTCGGTAATCTATACACATTCTCCAACTTGTGATGGTTCATTGAGGAATCAACTCGTTCTTGTCATTTGGAACGACCGTCATACCTCCCTTCTTAGGCACAACTTGCACAAGCCTAACCCATTCACTGTGAGGAACGGGGTAGATGATCCCCGCGTGCAAGAGTTTCAAGACCTCCTTCTTTACTACTTCCCTCATCGCATTATTCAATCTACATTGAGGTTCTCTAGAAGGAAGAGCCTTAGGTTTGATAGGAATGCGATGTGTGCAAAGAGCGAGACTAATGCCCTTAAGATCTTGAAGAGAATAGCCTAAGATTGACCGATGCTTTTCTAAGATGGTGATGAGTTTGAAGGACTCTTCAGGAGAGAGTTTATCATTGATGATCACAAGGGCCTCACGATCGTAATTTAGAAAGGCATACTTTAAACCAGCTGGAAGGGGTTTAAGTTCTATACAGGGCTTAGATGGGGGCTCAGATTTCTCCAGTTCTATGGGTTCTTCTAGATCGTCTTCTTCCTGGATGAAATCTTCAGCTTCTTCTTCTAGATCAGGGTGAGATGATTCTAGAAGAGATGCAACCATCACTTCCTCTATGGGGTCAGATTCTGGGAGCGATTCCGTCATGGTGTTTATGGAATTGGTGAGTGGAATCGAGAGTTTGATGTTACTCCCCAGATAACCCTTAAGACTTCCATCAATAGATCCATCAAGGAATCTCATGAGTGGATGTCCAATTAACAAGTCGCTTTCCTCTATATCAAATATGAAGAAATTTAAGAGGATATTGACTTTGTTAATTAGCGTAGGAATGGTCTGTGCAATACCACAACTCTCAATCAATTGTCCTGAAGGGAGCTTCAAGAGCTTATTGGTTGGAGTTAGATCTACATTGCCTAGGGTAGCATTAGCTAATGTCTTAGACATAATACTAACTCCTACGGCAGGATCGTAAAGAGAGTCTAACTTTGCTCTATTGATTTGACAAGGAATGGTTGTAGAGGAAGAAAGAATTCGATTTGGCTCGAATGAGGATTCGACCTCTTCTAACCACTCATTGCTCATGATAGAAGCTAGCTCTTGAACCGGCTCCTAGAGGTAGGCGTCCTCTATGCGACTAGGAATGTGAAGGTTCGGAGCTTTTCGAGCAGAAGACTTCTTTTGCACAGATTCATTCAAGGCATTTCCAAAATCAGAAATCAAATCAGCCTCGATATCAGTTTTGATAACAGGATCTTGAGATGTAGAGGGAAGAGTTTCGGCTATCGATGTTGCTTCTATTCTGGGGGCTGGTTTTTGTTCTTCCGCGGGTTCTTCATAATATACGTTAGTATAGGGGTGTTATCAAGAATCTTTATGAGAAGACTCTTCCCTGCACTAACGGGTAAACACAGGAAGGCTCCCCCGGAAGATATGTCAAGGAGTTGTGTAGACTCTCTGCTAAGACCGCCATAAAAATGTTGTAACATTGTAGGCTCGGATATAGCGAGATCAGGGCCTAAAGATACTAGATCTACAAGACGGGCCCATGCTTCACCTAGAGGTTCGTTCTCCTTTTGTGAGAAGTTGATGACCTCTTTTCGAAGACGAATGACACAGGGGATAGGGAAGAATGCTAAACAGAATTTAGGCATCAATTTTTCCCAGTCTCCTTTTGCGTCATCTACGTGGCGAGTCTACCATCGTTTGGCTATTCCCGTTAAAGAGAACGGAAATAGCTTCCACTTAAGAGTACCTGGCCTCATCCCTTGAATATGGACACATCAACAAAGTTGTTCAAAGTCACATATATGAGTATAGGGATTCTCGTCTTCGTCCCCAGAAAATGGTTTTTCTTGAACCATCGCTATGAGACTCGGGCGAAGCTCATAACGAACGGCCAAAATGGCCTGAGATGATTTAGGTGGCTCCAAGCTAGCGCCCGTTGGAGCACCATAATTGAAAAGTGGGGTTTGATCCATATGTGTATGTGGAATGAAAGGATGAAGTCAAACAAAGATAAAATAGGACCAAAGGATACTAGTTAAAACAGCTACCGTTCCCCGGCAACGGCACCAGAAAACTTGTTGACACCAAAGGTGGCAAATGGAAAAAGACCGCAAGCGTACGGTTGTCAAGTGTAGCTTTCACCGGGAGGATTCCAGGTATCGTATTTTCCACAGGGAACGAGAAGTGAGTTAACTAGGAATATGGATATGTCCTATGATGGATCAAGGGAGTTTATGATAGCCGGGTTGAGAGGTTCGATATAGCCAAGATATCTAACAAGGTATAGCTGGTTATACTGGCTTTATCAGCCCTTCTCTTGCAGGGGGCAACGGGATAGATCAGAAAGAGGGCAAAACTCTAACCGGAGCGCGCCGTCAAGTTGTATTGAGGCCCTACCTTTTAAGAACTTATCTGACACGCGTGGTGGAATACAAAGAATAGATAGAGCTGTCACCTTCTACTAGCATCCACAAACAATCCACACGATAAGCGGTTTACAAAGGTAAGATCTAGCCTAGGCACCACGTCTACACTATCTTACTACTTTAACCTTGGCCTAAGATTAAAGCACTTCACTCAGAGCAAAGCGATGAACAAGCGTGAAAAGTTGTATAACAGCTAATCCAGATTTAGAATATTGAATGCTATAAAGAACTCAGAAGAAGTCACTTACAAGTGCTAACTTACAAGAGACTCGCATCCGCTGAGGAAGAACTCCGGAGAAGATTCCCGACATACCCGGGGCTTTCTTCAGAAGAAGTTCCTCAGTCTCCTCTAACCAGCATAACACTACTGAAGAGCTCCGCTAAGAGACTAAGGAGTAGTGTTTCTCCAATGAGGCACACTTGAGAAGGGAGCTCTAGGGGTCTATTTATAGCTAGAGGTGGAGTAGAGGCTACTCCAGTGCCACGTCAGCGATCCACGTCACCTTCATCGACCACCGTTGGATCCAACCGACTTTAGAACCGCCTTAGGATAAAGGGTGATGATTTCAACCATGTGGGGAGTGAGTGAGGCGGTTGAGGGGGTTGAAACCACCATAGGGGTGGTCGGCCAACCCCCCTACGAGCCTGTGGGTCCCCCTTTCTCCTTTTAGATGGTGGCTCATTGGTCAGGGACCAAGTGGGGGCTTGTAGGGCCCACCTAGTGGTCGGCCGACCACTTATAGTGGTCTGTGACCCACCTTTGCCTTCTGGCTACTGGTCCCACCTGACATATGCGTTGGATTTTGGTTCTGAGTTAATTGTCATGCTTATCTCCTTGATGTGAGCCCATGGATCCTCGTGATGTAAATCTGAACCGTTGGGAGAAGACATACTTGGATCCAAGGGGTAAAGAGTGTTCTAGAGGGTGGTTCTTGGATCATAGGGGCTTGGGAGGTCTAGTGGCCCCACAGGGTGGTCGGCCGACCCCCTATGTGGGCCCACTAGCTCCCAAAAGTTCCCATTTATCATTACCTGCATCAAATAGTCAAGGGACATGTGGAACTAGTTATTTTGCACAATATGTTCAGGTTATGCTTGTTTTCCTTCGAATATGAGGATGTTAACGGTGTTTTGATGGTGACAAAATAGCTGATAATTACCGTCAACAGTCTCCCATAGGTGCCTCTGTATTTCCCGGTGGGTCTAGAGGTGGGCCCGTAAGTGGGTCTGCAGCTAGACTTCTCGATGGATCTGCATGTGGACTATTTGGAGGAGGGGTTGAGCTTGGGCCCATGTCCATGCCCTTGTCCTTCTCCCCTCCATCTCCTTCTCCCTTCTTCTCCCCAACTTCACCATCACCATCTGGTTTTTTCCTGCCCTTGCCCTTGCCCTTGTCCCCGCCATCGTCCTTGTCACCATCTCCGCTGTCATTCGGATCTTCCGGTTTAGGGGGACAAGATCCGGCAACTGATGGCTGTGATCCGCCGGTGGTCAGCGTTTGAGTTGGTGTCTCTGGGATGATCTCAACGTCTTCTTGATTCCACAAGATTTGGCTTCCAATTGTTGTTCCTAGAATTAGGTGTTGCTGCAAGTTAGGATGATCCAATTCATAATCATCCTGATTTGGCGCAATCCAGACGGTGGTCACAATGACATAATTCTCAGGGATGTCATCTATGTTGATTTCCACAATTTTGTGGACTGGATGTACAATTCCCTCTACGATAATCATCTTCTTGCCTGACCGCCCGAACCGGACCTGTAGCTGGACATGTAGGATTTCCTTGATGTCTTGTTGCCTCTGCACCAATCGTCTTTCTGGAACTTGAGTCGGAGGCGCGGAAAGACCAGCCTGACGAAACATCTGTGACCACATTGCCACCATCTCGTGGTCGTTGCTGGTGAAGGCCTTCTTTATTCCTTGGCTAATCATTTTGGACATGCCTTCCTCGTATCCTTTCTGAAATATTTCTTTCTTGTACCTTTCCCTTGACCAGTACTTGGTAGAGTCAGTTTGCCAGGTCTCAACGGACAACCAGCTCATCTTGGGCTGCATTCCACGAACGCGACCACGGTGCTCAGGGGTTGCAAGGACCTCGGTCAGCATGTTGTGTCCTCTACGGACCACGATGGTGTCCTTGGATTTGGTGGCCTCGATGACAGCCTGCTCCACCGCCTCGAAGTGAGGCTTGTTGAACCTGGTCGCGCCTGACTTGAGCCTCTTCGGAATACGGGCAAAAATGAAGTCCTTTACCCTAGGATCAACACCTTCGTAGGGATCCGGAATTCCTGCCTCCTGTCTAGCTTGTTCTTGTGCCCGCCACCGGGGCCTATGACAAGCAAAGCCAATCATGCCCAAGTGGTGGGAATGCTTGTTCTTCTTCACCAGCGCGCTAAACTTGGCGCTCTTTTCCTCTTCTTTAGGTGTACTCCTCATCCTGATGAATTCGTCCCATACGTGTGCCTTCACCATGGTGTATTTGTGTATGGGTGACTTCTCCTTCTTCAGGAAATCCCTAGCACGCATGGACTTGAAGTTGCGCCACGAATAGGACACCACGTGCAATGCCCACTCCTTGCATTTGGCCATATTGGCGCCTTCTGGATAAGAGAATTTCCTAGTCACCTCGACCCAGACATTTTCCTTGATATCGTTTGGGACAGCGTGCCATGTCGGCCAAGTGATGAGCACCTTCTTCCTGACTATGCAACCCACCTGGTTGCTGTATTGGCCGATGACCTCAAGTGGCATCAACGGGTTTCCCTCTGGCCCCACCTCAAGGATCATGTGGACATCGTCAGTCAACTCCCTCTGGTGCCTCCCATGTTCCCCCCTCCTCCATTTCACCCCCTTAGATTTCGCTGAGGATGATGTCATCGAGGGAGTAGGAGCGGGAGCGGGGCCTTCTTCATCCCTGACCCCTTCTTCCTAATTGAACTCCAATTGACGAGGCGTAATTGGGATCTGTTCAGGGGCACTAGCATTAATTACTTCACATACTGAATTTAACATGCCAAAAAACCACCTAGACAATGCTTCTAGCTCACACCTGGCGCCGGCGGTTGGTCCTTCAATCTGTGGAGCTCTTCTTTTATACCCATACTTAGTTGCTTTCTGTGAATCAGAGTCAGCATCACCCTCAGCCTCAGCCTCATAGACAGGATCATCGTCCTCCTCTGTACGGATCTTCTTTGGCCATGGTGGTGTAATGGACACCTAGCTCTTGTATTCAGTTGAAGTAGGTGGAGTAGGGGTAGGGTCCCTCCATTCGTTGAACGGGTCCTCTGCCGCCATTTGAATTCAAACTAGAGGTAACCTATACACATTAGACGTTTCAGTATAGTAGTATAGTACAAATGCAAAGAGTATAGTACAAGTATCTAGAGTAGAATTAGTACAAGTAGTAGAAGTAGTAGATTACAAGTAGCTAGAGTAGTAGAGTACAAGTAGTACTAGTTGAGTAGTAGAGTACAAGTAGTGAAGTAGGGAAGTAGAAGTATAGTAGAGTAGTATAAGCACCAAGGGAAGTACAAGTATCTAGAGTGAAGTAGGGAAGTAGAAGTATCGAGGGAAGTACAAGTAGAAGAGAGTAGTAGATAATACAAGTATTAGAGAAGTAGAAGTAGTAGAGAGTAGTAGAAGTCAAGTACCATACAAGTAGTAGAAGTCAAGTGTGATAGAAGTAGTAGAAGTCAAGTACCATAGAAGTAGTAGAAGTCAAGTACCATAGAATTAGTAGAAGTAAAAGTAGTACGAGCGCTTTTATTAGTAGTACAAGTACAAGTAGTACAAGTAAAAGTAGTAGAGTTACCAGTAGCTGGAGTACAAGTAGCTAGAGTACAAGTAGTAGAGTACAAGTAGCTAGAGTACAAGTAGTAGAGTACAAATAGTAGAATTACAAGTAGTAGAGTTACAAGTAGGAGTAGAGTACAAGTAGTAGAGTACAAGTAATAGTAGTTTTAGAAGTAGTAAAGTACAAGTAGAAGTAGTACAAGTAAAAGTAGAAAAAGTTTAGAAAATATGAGTGGTAGAAAAAGTAGAAGTAGTTGTAGAAAAAGTTGGCTCAGATTGAACCCATGGCCTAGCAAGTATATGATTGGGGGTATTCGATCATCATAGTTGCTGCCTTAGCATATTTAGGGTTTTTTCACATCATTGCATATGCCACTACCTCAGAACAAGTATAACAGTAAAATTTCACATCATTGCATATGCCACTGCCTTAGTAGAAGTAGAAAAGTAAAATTTCACATCCTTGTATATGCCACTGCCTCAGTAGAAGTAGTAAGTAGGTAGAGTAGTAGTAGAAGTAGTAGAGTACAAGTAGTAAGTAGCTAGAGTACAATTAGTACTAGTGCTCACAAGAATAGCATCACAGTAGTAATACTAGATTAGTCAAGTAGTAGAAGGAGACCACAGTAACAACATCATTCCCAATGGCATATAAGCATCACAGGCATGAATTCAAAAGAGACCACAGTACTAGCATCACAGGCAGTGGCATATATATGCTCAGTGTACATGAAAAGAGATCATATAGCATCACAGGCATGAATTAAAAAGAAACCACAGTACTAGCATCACAGGCGGTGGCATATATATGCTTAGTGTACATGAAAAGAGATCATATAGCATCACAAGCATGAATTAAAAAGAAACCACAATACTAGCATCACTAGCAGTGTCATATATATGCTCAGTGTACATGAAAAGAGATTAAATAGCATCACAGGCATGAATTCAAAAGAGACCACAGTACTAGCATCACAGGCAGTGGCATATATATGCTCAGTGTACATGAAAAGAGATTATATAGCATCACAGGCATGAATTCAAAAGATACCACAGTACTAGCATCACCGGTAGCACAAGAACAAGAACAACATGCAACAATATGACATCAGAGAGCACAAGAACAACATCACAGGAACAAGAACAACACATGAACCGAGGGGGGGAGCACCAAGGTCAAGGAGATAGTTAAGAGCACCGATCGAGGTCGAGGAGAAGAGCACGATAGAGAGGAGCACCGAGCACCGGGGGTGATGCTAGGGCACCGAGCACGGTGGAGATCGGAGCACGGCGGAGAGGAGAGGAGCACCGGGGGCGGCGCTAGGGCACCGAGCACGGCAGAGAGGAGCATGGCGGCGGCGCTAGGCCACCGAGCACGGCAGAGAGGAGCACCGGAGGCGCTAGGGCACTGGAGGGGCATCGAGGCGGCGGCGCTAGGGCACCGTGGCGGTGCTAGGAAACCGAGGTGGCGCTAGGGCACTGAGGCAGCGGCGCTAGGGAATGAGGGGACCGATGGCGGGGTGGCGAGGACGGAGGCGAGGTGGCTCATCGGCGGCGGCGGATTTAGGCAGCCCTTCGGGGAGAGAAGAGAAAGTGCTGCGATGAAGAAGAACCCGCGGTTCAAACTTTCTCTTATATAGCAATCATTTACCGCAGCGGGCATTATAAGGCACCCGCTGCAATAAACATTAACCACAGCGGGCATCTTATAATGCCCGCTGTGGTAAATGATTAACCGCAGCGGGCAACTTACAACGCCCGCTGCGGTAAACCAATTCTCAATATCCTCTAGTTTTCAATTTTAAGTTTTTATAAATTGCAATAAAATTGCTAAATTGAAATATATTCATACAAGCTTTTATAACTCATAAATTCATCTCATCTTGGTACAAGCGCTTTGATAAATAACCATAAATTCATTTTGCCCATAACCATTTTGATAAATATAAATACAAGCTTTTATAACTCATAAATTCATACAAGCTTTCATTGCATAAGTTCTCTACTACTTTATTACATCTCATTTTGGTATTGGCGCTTTCACGGATCGCACCTCACCATCGGGGCGGGCCTAGGGCTTTAGACCGCTCTTGTGGCAACGATCCTTGACGTCCTTGACCTTCTTTGGTAGATCGGTGAAAAGTTGGAGCTCCTCGTAGTTGTTGTATTGTTTTGGACTCTGGACACCATCAGCTCCCAAGATCCTCTGCTTTCCAGACACGACCAAGTGTTTCTTTGTGTCCTCTGGATAGATATAGTAAGCCACTTGCGCAATGTTTGTAGCAAGTACCCACTGATCTTCTTTATATCCAGTACTTTTGAGGTACACTGTGGTTAACCCTAATCTATCCACAACAACTATTTTCGAGTTAACCCAGTTGCATTGAAAGACAGCTAGGCGAAGGTCTTTTCCATAATCAAGCTCTCATATTTCGCCAACCTGTCCATAGCATTGTGTCCTCGTGTTTGTGGCCCCGTCGACTCCTTCGTATCGAACACCGCTATTCTATGACGCACTCTTCTTGTCCTTGTCTTTCGTGTGGAACCTATACCCCTTCACGTCATACCCTTCCCAAGTTGTAACTTGAGTGGATGGCCCTTGTATCAACTTCTTAACGGTATCCGTATCTTCATCAGCGCATCCTTCCAAGGGGATGCATTGCTCTTTAAGTCACTCTATGAAACTGCTCTTGTGATGTTTTTGGACCCATTCCTCCGTGCGTTGTCCGTCATGTGTGGTGCGAATCTCATCTAGGTGCTTTTCAACATATTTGTCCATGCTCACCAACTGATGAAGGAAGCCTCGTTCCATCGGCAAGTAGTTCAGCCGCTGGGAGGTGCATGGTGGTCAGACCGATGGTTTTGCCGCAGAAGATGAATTTTTCCAACCACATGTTTAAGAAGATGGCGTGCTCCCGTTGAGTTACCGATCCAGTTTTCTGATTCTCTTTGATATAGCCCGTCCAACCGCCGATATTCCGAGTGTTCACCTTGTACTCGGATTTTCTGTTGAAAAGGCTAAGCGTATCGGCAGAGGTGATGTCCAAGCCGGTCACCATATAGACATCGGCAAGGGTTGGGGTAGCTGGTCCATGCCTAAAGAGGAAAGCGTTCATGCTGTCGGACCAGAAGTATGAGGCTGCCATCATCAAGTTTTCGTTCTTCTCCATTTCGGCAATTGAGAGCCTAACACACTGATCCAAGTTACGCTCCTGCCAGTACACTTGCTATGATCTGACTACTCTCAAGTACCAGTTCTTCCATCCCTTAGTAGGCTTGGGCCATGAGCGGAATGTGTCCTTCCACAGTCCTAGATCAAAACGCTCAGATCTGAACGGTACCCGGTTGGTTTCTGCATTGATGATGAAGGTGGGGTCAAGGTGGGGTCTGGATTGCCCATTGGGCCTAGGCAGCTGAGGTTGGAACCGGCGAGTGGAATCACTACCTTATTGTACAGTTCCTAGGGTTCGAAGAAGGAGGGATGAATCAGAAAAAGAATGGGGATAAATCCAGATTTATGCGAGAAAAGGAACCAGCAGAAGGGTGGATTAGGCGGAGGATGAATCTTACCTTTGGGATGTCGACTTGGATCGCCATTGGAAATGAGGGGTGCTTGCAATTCATCCTTGGATTGTGAAGGAGTACTGTTGCTCGAGCTTGTGTTCTTCAGAGCGGCTGGAGGTTGAAGACGAAGGCAGGAAGGTGAAAGTGAAAATGGGCTCGGGTAAAAAGGCGGTGTGGATCCCAGTAAATTTTTATAATCCTATTCAGGGGCATTTTGGGGTTCCGTTTCACACTGTGCAGGAATGTGGAGAGGCTCGCGGTAGATACGCGCGGTGATCGAGGTGGACTGCAACTGTTTGTGCTACAATCGAGGAATTTTATTATTAAATTGCAGTTCCACACGCGGGGATCGAGGAAACCGTACATCTATCTCGGAGGTAACGGCTACAGCAACGGCTCCAGCAATGGCTACAGTGGAGAGAATTTCGCCACGTAAAGTATTATACGCTCCGAAACTGGGGGGCATGTGTTGACACTGTTTTTTAACACGTGTCAAATGGACCGAGGCTTGACTGGTCAGTGGCCGTTCTCCATCGGCATCGGGAAAGTTTTGAGTCGATATTGCCGATGGGAGAGTGCTGCGGGAAGACCAAGTGCGTTGCCGATGGAGGCTGGATGATCTTTGCCGACAAAGGTTAATTGGTGAAGTCTTGCTGAAGTTGATTGCCAATGAAGAGTCATTGCCGATGGCCGATGAAGAGTCATTGTCGATTGCCGATGAGGGGTCATTGCCGATTGCCGATGAAGAGTCATTGCTGATTGCCGATGAGGGGTCATTGCCGATGGGGGATGATTGGTGGAGTTACCAGGACAAGGTCGCTAATCGGAAATGTTGCCGATTGCCGATCAGGAAAATGTTGCCGATGTCGATGGGCGTAACTTAGCACTTGGTGGCAGCAGAAGGTTACCGGTGGTCAAAAGAAGGAAGGCGCGGATTAAAGGGATCTGCCGATGGAAAGTTTTCATCGAGGAGGAGAATAAGGAAATAGGTGTTTTGTACCAGTATTATTATAGTAGTTTGAGTCCGATTCTTGCATGAGTCGTTTATTTTCCTTTAAAATAGGTGTGTTTGTTTAGGAAATAAATATTGTTATTCGGCTCCTGCGCAAGTCAGTTTCCTTTAAAGTAGGAGTTTGTTTTAGGAAGGATATGTGTCATGTCTTTGTACAACTCTCCATGCGGGAGTATAAATATGTGCCCGAGGGCTATGGAATAAAAAAACAATCCAATTCAAAACAAACCAATTTTATCTTATTCTAATTTTTATCGCAATTTACCCTTTTACTGCATTAGCTGTAGTTTTCAACGAGTTCTTCAAGCTTTCGATGGGCTGCATCATCCTGATCTCCGTCAAATCCTTGCTAGTTCCGCGTGGGAGTACCTCTGAGCTTTGGCAATCCGAGCGCATCGCTGTTTGCCTCGTTCAGCTCTGCTCTAGTTATCCTTGATCAATCTGAGCCTTGACGTCCGGGCGCATCGCTGTCGTCTCGTTCAGTTTGTTCTAGTTATCATCCTTATCGATTGATTGGTCAAATCGACTGGCACGCCTCCAGAATACCGAGCTTTGGGTAATAGCCCGAGGTGTTCACAGATTTGACGCTTTTTGTGTCAACAGTAAGGATAGCCTTCAAAGACATTCAAGGTCATTTATCTACCGATATAGAAGAAACACTCTTCCAGGCGGCGTTTCTTGAAAGCAGGCAACTCCAATATCAAAGGCTCTCTCGTCGTATAGCTGATAGGACTGCTCAATCAGAGCTTGAAGAGAGAATGCTTCAATTCAAGCGATCTGCCGATGAAAAACACAAGGACATAGGTCGCGTAGAAGCTTCTGGCATGGAGCTTGATCAAGACATCGCCCATCTATCGGCAAAGAAGGAACAACTATTAGCAGAGCTGAAACAGGTCGAGGAAGCCTTGGTCGCAGCCAATCGGCAGAACTTTGAACTTCTAGGCGTCATCCAAGCCTTACGACAAGAAAGACGCCGACGCACGTCAAGCCCTCCGGATGAAGAAAAAGATCAAGCCGATAGAAGGATCTGCCGATGACGATACCAAGGAGATGGAAGAAATAGAGCAAATTCGTCTGCGTGCGATATCAGCTATTCAGTCCTTGTTGTAATTTGTTACAATCTATTGCATCGGCAAGTGTGATGCTGATACTTGATTCTTGCTTGTAACATAATGCCAGTATGCTTTCTACCGATGTCTTATAATTTTCTCTTTCATCGGCATTCCAACGGGTATTCTATGCATCCACCCAAATACTAGGGTAATATTTCTTCAAGTATTTACCATTGATTGCTCTGGGAAATGAAACTCCTTCGAGAGTTTCCAAAACATAAGCATTGCCAGGAGCAGACTGTTTTATCCGATAAGAACCTTCCCAATTAGGAGACCATTTTCCAAACTTAGAATTCTTAGTCCCAATTGGTAAAATCAATTTCCATACCAGATCACCATCGGCAAATTCCTTCAACTTTACTTTCTTGTCATACCATCTGGCAACCCTTCTCTTGTTCTCCTCAATGCTAATCAAAGCCCTCAACCGATGACTTGCTAAGTCTTCTAACTCATCCTTCATAAGAGTATCATATTCATCAGCTGTTAATTGATCTTGAGAAGACAATCGCCTAGAACCAGTTTTAACTTCCCAAGGCAGGACAACATCGTGTCCATAGACTAACTGATATGGAGAAACCTTGGTTGCACCATGACACGCCATCCGATATGACCATAGAGCTTCATTTAACACTATATGTCACCTTCTAGGGTTCTCTTCAATCTTGCGTTTGATAAGCTTAATGACTCCTTTATTAGTCGCTTCAGCCTGCCCGTTAGCTTGGGCATAATAAGGAGAAGAATTCAATACCTTGAACCCCATACCAACAACAAACTCATCAAACTCTCCCGATGTGAACATGATCCCTTGATCGGTGGTAATAGTTTGAGGAATACCGAATCGGTAAACAATGTATTTTTTTACAAAATCTACCATGTTTGCCGATGTCACCTTCTTCAAAGGAATCGCCTCAACCCATTTCGTGAAGTAATCGGTAGCAACAAGTATAAACTTATGCCCCTTGCTTGACGGTGGATAAATTTGGCCGATGAGATCAATAGCCCATCCTCTAAACGGCCAAGGCTTGATTATGGGATTCATTGCCGATGCAGGCACCCTCTGGACATTACCAAACTTCTAACAATCTTGGCACCCCTTAAAATAGTTGAAGCAATCTTCAAGAATTGTCGGCCAATAATATCCATTCCGCCTAATCATCCACTTCATCTTGAATGCCGATTGATGTGCTCCACACACGCCCTCATGGATCTCGCCCATTAACTCTTTTGACTCTTCTCTACTAAGGCATCTGAGCAAAACTCCATCAATTGTCCAATAATACAATTCATTGTCAAGGAGCACATACTTGGTAGCTTGGAACCTTAGACGCCTTTCAACCTTCTTAGATGGATCTCTTAAGTAATTGGAAATTTCTTTTCTCCAGTCATCGGCAACCATTACCAATGTCATGACCTCTTGAATCGACTGATATCCTGAAGCGTTCTGTGCTAACTGGTTAGCCTCCTCATTGTACAACCTGGGAACATGCTCAAGGCGGTACTCATTGAATTCTTTTAATAACTGCAAACACTTTTCATGGGTTGCAATTAAAGCTTTACTTCAGCATTCATATGTTCCAATCAATTGGTTAATTACTAACATGGAATCACCGAAGATCTCAACAACATCGGCACGTACCTCCCTGAGTAATTCCAACCCCTTTAGCAGAGCCTAATTGTTTGTTGAGGTAGCAACAATCAGCAACGAAATTTCATATTTCCATCCGCGGGGTGAAATTAAGAGAACACCGATGCCTACTCCTTCTTTGCACATAGATCCATCAAAGAACAAAGTCCAAGGAGCAATTTCTACAGAGCTTACCATATTGCAATGCTGAGTAACAAAATCGGCCATCACCTGACCCTTAACTGCCTTAGCCGATTCATACTTCAAATCAAACTCCGAAAGTGCTAGAATCCATTTGCCAATTCTCCCACTTAATATCGGCATCGATAGCATATACTTAACCACATCATCTTTGCAGATAACATTGCATTTAGCCGACAATAAATAATGCCTCAATTTTATGCAAGAGAAATATAAACATAAACATAATCTCTCTATGGCCGAATACCTGGTTTCAGCATCCACTAACCTTCTGCTCAAATAATAAATCACACGTTCTTTCCCTTCAAATTGTTGAATTAAGGCCGACCCGATAACAGTGTCATCGGCAAACAAATACAACCTGAAAGGTTTCCCGTGCTGAGGTGGAACCAAGACTGGAGGGTTCACCAAATACCTCTTGATCTCCTCCAAAGCTAACTGATGTTCCTCTTTCCATATAAACTCCTGATTGGCCTTCAGCTTTAATAATGGACTAAAAGAGTTAATCTTACCAGAAAAGTTGGATATAAATCTTCTAATGAAGTTAATCTTGCCGATCAAAGATTGCAACTCAGTCTTGTTTGTAGGAGCAACTACTTTGTTAATTGCATCAATAGATTTTCTACCGATCTCGATGCCTCTCTGATGCACCATAAAACCCAGAAACTGACCTGCTGATACACCAAATGCACACTTATTAGGATTCATCTTCAACCCATGCTCCCTTGTGCATTCCAGGATTTTTCGCAAATCGGCAAGGTGCTTTTCAAAATTTCTGGACTTAACCACCACATCATCAATATAGATTTCGACTATCGTGCCGATGTACTTATGAAAGATAAAATTCATTGCTCTCTGATAAGTAGCACCAGCATTCTTCAAGCCGAAAGTCATCACAAACCATTCAAATAAACAGACGTGACCTGGACATTTGAAAGCAGTTTTGGATATGACTCCTTCAGCCATGAATATTTGATTATATCCAGCATTACCATCCATGAAGCTAATGATTTGATGTCCAGCAGCAGCATCGATCAGCAGATCGGCAACGGGCATCGGATAACCATCCATGGCGTAGCTTTATTGAGATTCCTGAAATCAATGCAAACACATAATTTTCCATTTTTCTTATACACGGGAACCACATTAGAAATCAATTCGGCATATCGGCATTGCCGAATAAATCCAGCTTCAATTAACTTTGTAATTTCAGTTTTAATATCGGGTAGAACAGTAGGATTGCATCGGCGTGCAGGTTGCCGATGTGGTTGGAAACCAGACTTGATAGGTAACCGATGTTCAACAATTGATCGGTCTAAACCAGGCATTTCCTTTAACAAATCAGTCAACTATTGTTTACATTGGGAATCTAACTTAACACTAATGAAGGTTGGCCTAGGTTTACTGCCATCGCCGATATCTATTTTTATTAAATCATCGGCGGATGTGAACCCCTGTCCTAGTTTTCCATCATCAGCGAACCGATCCATTAAAACTCTTCTTCAGGACCGACTGCTTGGATCAGTGTAATGCAGTAATCGGCAACTTTGAGGAATTCTGTATCCCAAGCTTCACCTGATATGCATCTGGTTTGCTCATAAGTTTCTGATTCTGCCAATGCAATAATCGATGGGGTCTCACTCCGGACGACTTCAATTTTGTCTCTGACCCACTGCACAAGGCTTTGGTGCATTGTAGAAGGAATGCAGCAATTAGCGTGGATCCAATCCCTGCCTAGGAGCAAGTTGTGGGTACCTTTGCCACTGATTACAAAAAATGTCGTCGGCAAAGTTTTGCTGCCAATGGTTAATTCAACACATAAGGCTCCCATAGCTGGCGACACATTGCCTTCAAAATCTTTAAGCTTCACGTCCGTCTTTACTAATTCTTGGTCGTATTTCCCAAGCTTCCTGAACATGACGTATGGCATTATGTTGATCCACGCTCCACCATCCACCAGCATCTTTGTTACGGGCTGCCCATCTACCTTGCCTTTAACGAACAAAGCCCTTAGGTGCTGCCTTTCAGCATCGGTAGGCTTCTCAAAGACAGCTGCCATTGGATCCAACACCAATTATGCCATTTCAGCAGCCTCTTCTTCGTTGCTGACAGGTGCCATGAACTCCATCGGCAACACGACAACCATATTGATTTCTGCCGATGGATCCCTATCCTTGCGCTTTGGTCTCCATTCCCTAACAGGGAAGTTCTCTCGTGCAGAATTTTCACTGTGACATAAATCGTTCTGGCATTCGCGTTGCATCCTTCTTTTCTGACTCTTGGTCAGACCCTTGGGGCACCATTGAGGGAGTCTAGTTTTCCGAATAGGTTGGTGTCGTCTTTCACTGCTTGTATCAGCATCAGCCCTTATGTTCGGATCTCTAGAGAATATTTCTTCATCGGGCACTCTTGCATTGGCCATCTCCTCAAGCTCCCTTTGATCAACACGCCTGCCAAGCCTGTTATGTATGCCGAGCCTGCCCCCCAGTCGGTCATGTGCCGATTTCTTTTCCCTGAGCAGTCTAGCATACCTGGGTGTCTGATCGTCAAAGCGAGGCTTCATTTTCGACTGATCGGCAGGATAATACCCATTGCATTTAGGACAATTATCGGCAGTAGGTAGCTTGATGCCTTCTTCCCAACAATGAACGAAGAAGGGACATTTCCAGTGGTCCTTATGTCGAAGCCATTCTAGGTGTTTTTCTTCTTCCTGTCGATATCACTCCTCTCGCGATTGCCGATGATCAGGATCTACCGATGCGTTCTTCCTGGCAGCTTCCGATGTCAGCACTTTAGTTTTTCCACTGGTTTCCACCATATTATTTGGAAATGGGTGCTGATCAATGTTCATCGGTTTCTGGGCTTTAGAATTTTCAAATTTAATTCGCCCAGATCCAATTTCTGACTGCAACTGCTGCCTAAATACTTTGCAGTCATTGGTACTGTGTGAAGTTGCATTATGCCACTTACAATACCTGATCCTTTTGAGTTCTTCGGCCGATGGAATTACTTGGTTAGGCGCCAAATTTATCCGTCCCTCTTGAAGTAACAAGTCAAACATCCTATCAACCTTGGTGATATCAAAGGTGAACCTTTCAGCTTCTTTCTGGCTAAACGGACAAGACACATATTTCTTATCCTTCACCCATTCGGCAGCGCTGATGTTTAGCTCCTCATCGGAATCCTCTTCTTGCTCGATGAAGGTCACCTTCTTATTCCAAGTCTTTCTAGGCTCAAAAGTCTTGACGTCTTGATCGTCAATTCTCTGCACAAGGTGGCTTAGACTTTCAAACTCCTGAGACGCATACTTATCTTTGATGTGCGGCAGCAATCCTTGGAAGGCCAAATCTGCCAATTGCCGATCATCAAGCACCAAGCTGTAGCACTTGTTCTTCATGTCTCACAGCCTCTGGACAAAGCTCTCCACCAATTCTTCATTACGCTGCTTCAACTTGACCAAATCGGTAAGCTTCTTTTCATGTACGCCCGCGAAGAAATACTTGTGAAATTGCTTTTCTAGATCGGCCCAAGTAATCACAGAGTTCAGAGGTAATGAAATAAACCATGTGAATGTCGATCCAGACAATGATGATGAGAACAGTCTTACCCTCAGTTCTTCTCTGCTGGCAGCTTCTCCACACTGGATAATGAAGCGGTTAACGTGCTCCATTGTTGATGTGTCATCTTGGCCAGAGAACTTGGTAAAATCAGGTACCTTGTACCGATTTGGGAGGGGAATCAAATCATACGACGGAGGATATGGCGTCTGATAAGAGTATGTGTTAACCTTGGGTTTAATGCCGAATTGTTCTTTCATCACTTCGGCAATCTTATCGGTCCAATATGCATCCTTATCTTGCCGACTCATTGGCTGATCGCTGACTGGTGGAGCCAGCTGATGCGCCCCTTCAGGTCTTGGTAGAAGATGATGCAGAGTAATTGTCACGGGCACAGCACCAGTCATCTGGACATTATGCATCGGCTAACTTACCGATGGATAAGTTTGCACACTCACTGGATTATGTTGAGTCATCATATTCATCGGTTGTTGTACCGATGGTCCACTCTGAGTGTTTGTTGGACTTCCATACTGATACATTAGTATGCTAGGTTGTTGAACCGGCGGCTGACTACTCCATCCAGGATTATAAATCATCGGCATGTGACTTACCGATGGCTGATGGCTGACTGGTACCTGCTGCTCCTACACCTTGGAGTAATCAACAAATTGGTTACCTTGATACGTTAATACTCCAACTTGAGGATTTACCAGCATGGGCTGACTCCCAGTTGTTATGCTTTGCTGCATCGGCACAGCATTTGCCGATGGTGGCATCGAAGGTGCTTTAGGAATCACTACCTGGAGATCTTTTGATGGCGTTTGCACAGTTGGAGAAGACGTAGAGTAATGCATCATAGGAACCATCGGCTGTGATTGCATTGTCGATGCCATGGAGCCCTTCCAAGCTGAATTGTCTCCCTGCACCAGATTGGAACTAGCAGATGGATTTGAAGGCATACCGTATCCCCACCAGTTGACGGGAGCTGGATGATTCAGGACAGCAGGTCCCGACATTGCCGATGCCACTAGATCTGCACTAAGCTTGGTGACGCCTTCAGGACTTGGCCTTGGCGGTGTAGCCGCATCGGCAGACGGATCCACAGGAGTAGAAGACATCAATGGAGCTGCCAATGGGTTTATAGATGCCGATCCAGGCTGATGATACGCTGGACCAACATATTGAGGTGCTTGTCCATCTTTGAAATATTGCATAACAGCATTGTACACAGTATTGGACAACATATTGGAGTGACTAGTTAATGCTTGATTTAACGTAGAATTAACCATCTCTTGCAACTTACAAGGATTGACATCAAACGTGACCTACCGCGATAACGGCTGATCTAGCTTCTGGATGGCTTCGCCCGCTCCTGCTTAGGCTGAAGGACTTCAGATACAACTGTTTGTACTCCTCCATAGCTCGCTCCATAGCCAGCTTTTGATCATCTTTCAGATTGGCCTCCGAGACTTCGATGATGTTCCTCTGGTTAACGTCAGAGTTATCACCCATGATAGATGTATAATTGGTCCCACTGGGCGTGCCAAAAGAGGTGTTGACACAAAACGCGTCAGGATCTGCGAACACCTTGGGCTATTACCCGAATTCGATATCCAAAGGTGTGCCAGTCGATTTGACCAGTTAATCGACAAGGACGATAACTAGAACAAAATCCAAACAAGACAACGGCGATAAGCCCAAATGTCAAGATTCAAACTTGATCAGGATAACTAGAGCAGAGCTGAACGAGACAACATCGATGCGCCCGGATGTCAAGGCTCAGATTACTCCCACGCGGAACTTGCAAGGGTTTGACGGAGATCAAGGAGATGCAGCCCGTCGAAGCTTGAAGAACTCGTAGATAAACTAAGACTAATGCAATAAAAGGGTAAATTGCAGTAAAAGTAAATAAGAGTAATTGATTTGTTTGATAGATGATTGATTTTTACAACACCCCTGGGTACCTATTTATACTCCAGCAGAGGGAGTTGTAGATAGATACAACTCATACCTTTCCTAAACAAAAAAAACTCCTATTTTAAAGGAAATAATTGACTCGCGCAGGAGTCGGACTCGAACAATAATATTTTCCTAAACAAAATCTTCTATTTTAATGGAAATAAACGACTCGTACAAGAGTTGGACTCAAACTAATATAATAATACTGGTATAAAATCACCAGTTTCCTTATCAAGCCCTTCTACGATGATCCTTTTCATCGGCAAACTTTCAATCTGCAACCTTCTTCCATCGGCATCGGCAATCCCTTCTGATGTCAACCGCCACGTCATCCTGTGCTCATCGGCATCATCTCTTTATCGGTAATATCCCCAATCGGCCATTCTTCACTCCCATCGGCAACATCCTTATCGGCAGCTTCCATCGGCAACAAACTTCATTTGCAGAACTCATTCTCATCGGTAATGTTAACCGATAAACTGCCGATGCCGATAGAAAATAGCTACCGATCAATGCAAGTCTTATCTCATTTGACACATGCCAATGTTAACCGATAAACTGCCGATGCCGATAGAAAATAGCTACCGATCAATGCAAGTCTTATCTCATTTGACACATGCCGAAAAATGGTGTCAACAACTATAGCTCTACAGATATGTGCATTTGGTTGAAGCTAAGATGCAAGGATTAGGGAGTTAATCGCGTGGCAAGATTGACCGTCAGTCGGTCTCATCGCGCGTTTGAACGGGAGAGGCAGCGTGTCGTCCGGTCGTAGCCGACCACCTCAGGCATCGCGTGCCGCGTGGCAGCCGTACACCGGCATTTGGCCCACATCGGCCGCGTCCTTAGAGAGCCGAACACTCCACCTCGCGACAGCACTCACGCCCGCGCCCTCACTCTCTCCCTCTCCTCTCTGCTTCGAGCGGGAGCATAGCCGCGCCATTGCTGCAGCAGCGCCGTCGCCGAGCTCGCCTATGTAGCACACTGCCGCATTGGCCGCCAAAACGCAGCCACAGCTTTGCCTTGCTCCACTCCATCTTTTGCACCGCTCAGTTGCCGCGATAACCACACAGGTGAGCCAGACCGAGCACACCGCGGGCGCCATTGACGACCTAAGCTCCGCCGAGCTTTGCGCCGCCGTGGCCAGCCCAATCCAGCGCCTCTCCCTTCCTTCAAGCTTTCGTACGTGGTAGCCTAGAGGATGTAGATGCTCGCTGAGGAGTCGGTTGAAGCGATTAGGGTTAGGGTTTGCCGGAACGGGAACTCTGCCAAGTGCATGTGCACGGCACCCGCAATGTCGGCGAGGTTTACGCTGGGCTTCTAAGTGTTGCTTGAGTTCGTCTGAGTCATGTTAGGGTTAGCTGTTTAGATCGTGGTTAGATAGCCGGAGTTGGTTGAAGCAACCGTGCCTCGCCATCGCCGGAACAACAGTGTCGCGCCGCCGTGAACTCGCCATTGTGCCACTGTGCATGTGGTCGAGCTCACCGGAAGGTTTGTCTGGCCCCAATCCAGGCTAGATCGGACCGCTAGGGTTCCGTGTAGGTGTAGCCACCGCCAGTTTGGTCAGTAGAGCCTTGCACCGGCCAGCGCAAGAACCGCAGCACCGCCATGAACGCCGTCGAGCATACTCCGGTACGAATGGGGTACAACCAGCTACATGGTTCGATGCGGGTTGCGAAGGAGAGCACGACCGTGGGGTTGGTTTGGCCGGAGACCTCACCGCCGGTGAAGGGCCGATGGTCGAGCAACTTTGGTGCATCAGCTCTGTGAGTGAAGGAGCTGACCAGTGGGTCCTGCATGTCATAGGCTCTAAAGTGTTTCTCTGTTTTGTCTTTTTCAGTTCTGTTTGCTAACGTTGGAAATTCATAACTAATTCCAAAAAAATGCTAAAAATGTGAAACTAGTTCTGTTAGCTTTGTTATATTTTTCTTTATGCACAAAAAATGTTAAGTATCCTGTTGTTACTGTTCTTATGTGTTGTTTTAATAAAAATGTATCGCATGCTTTATATACTTAGTTTACCTTGTTTAATTCATAACTGGAGTTTGGTAGGTGCTAAAATCATGGTTATTGTTGTGTTGAGCTTGTCTCAGCATGCACTAACCATGAAAAATGTTAAAGTACCAGTAACCTGTAATTTATTTGCATGTTATAGTCCTTTTGATTAAATGCTTGTTTAATTGAATGCAACCTTGTTTAAACTGCTAAACTAAGTTAAATGTGTTTACTATGCTTGTTAATTTTTGTACATGTGTTACTTGCTTAGTATAAGCTAAGAAAAATATGAAATCTGTTGTTTCACACTTTTCAAATTGTTTAAGTATTTAATGCTTAAAGTATGTTTGTTTTCTTATCACCAGCAAAGAAGTAATTTTAACCCTGTTTTATATGTGTTTTCTGTTGTTGGTATGAATATCAAAGTGGTAGCTAATTATGTAGCCTAGCTTGTCTAATTTCATAACAATTTTTGCAATGCTGGTTAAAAGCTTATTATCGGTTCTAATTGCTTTCTGGAATCTGTTAAAACAGCTTAAACATGTTTTCTTGCTAGATTTGTTTGAGCTACTTATGTGTAGTTTCAGTAGTAGCTATAATAGACTTTGTTGTAGATAACTTGTTAACCTATCTGGTGTTAAATTTCATAGCCATAACCTATTTAGTTTAACCTGGTCCTATTTTACAAGTTTAACTTCAAATCTGTGTTTTCCTGTTTCCTTTTAAATAGCTTTGCTTAATGTATCTGTTAGACCTTTTTAATGATGGATTTAGCTAGGGAGTTTATGGAATGTTTTGTAGATAATTTCATGAGCTTTCCAGAATGTCTTAGTTTGTAATTTTTAGTTGTGTGTAGCTCTAGCTACACAGTTTTCTTTCAGCTGTTGTTTTAAGTGTTGAATGCTATGTTGTGAGAGTTATAAGTAATGTATGCTTTGAGTGTTGTTTAACCCTATAGCTTAAGGTTAAAACTTGTTTAGTTGCAGGTGTTAGAGAGCTGACCGAGGAGGAAAAGCTCTACTACAGGTTCTTAGCTAAGGGTAAGTGTTAGTCTCTCTACAACCAAAGAGATTTGCACCTACTCGGTGAACGAAATAAATGATGCACAATAACATTCATCATGAGCATCCATTCATGTGCATTAGGCATGTCTCATTTCTAATATTATGATTTGTCATATATATTGGATCATCATACAAGTATACATGCATCCAGGATCACCGGAGGGAGTGACTTTGCTGGAATTTGGGGAGATAGAAGGTGGAGTTCCACTGGAGATACAAGCTCCAGAAGCTCAAGAAGAAGGAGAGCAGGGCTCTGACCTTCCTGAGTGCCCAAACCACCTTCCCTCTACCTTCGTGAAAGGTAAGCCCCGGAGCATTATTCACCTCCCTGATTCTATTTAAAGTATTTTACTTACAATACAACCACTTGTTTGTGCATTAAGTTAATAGGAGTCGAGATCGGGCGAACAAGGTGTTGTGAGCCACTTGACTTGGAGGTCTTGTGAGCGGGTTCTCTCCGCCTGTGTCGCTAGGCACTGGATCGTGGTTAGACATCTACCGAGATTGAACGCATGCCTCCCTCATAGCTATCCGAATAACTCGTTTCAACCGCGAAGCCTAACTCTGTATGTCCGGGCCGGAACCTCCCCCTACTTGGGTCATGAAGACCGCGAGCGGCATACTAGACCGTGGGCAAGTACCCTGATCGTCCTGGCCCGGCACCATGGGCAGGCAATGCTTGATCGACCTGGCTATCCGTGAGTCACTACTCATGCATGTACATGGAGAATCGTGGCTACCCGAACTATAATGACGGTGACCCGTATAAGTGTGTCGGCCGACATACTTGGGTGTGATTGAGGAATAAACCTCCAGCTGGATTGGAATTCGATTCAAATCATGGTCTCTCCCCGTCAGTGAGAAACTGGAAAGATCTTCCTCCCACTGTAGAAACCTGAACTCTAATAAGTAACCAAATGATGGTTATGTGGTTTTGATGCCAAGCACAATATGGTTATTATTGTTTGATAACTCAGTGATTGCTCTAGTACAGGTGTTAATGAGATCTATTAATCTTACTCAGTGACTGCCAAATGCTATTTTCTAATGATGAGAATACATGAGTAATTAGGATGCTCTTTTATGCAAAACTATGCTATCTCATGAGATCCACCTGATAAAGCCTTGCATAATCCTTGAAGTGTCTATGGTTATATATCTATCTCTCTGTCGGGTAAGTCTAGCTGAGTACAATTGAGTACTCAGGGTTTCTTTACCCTTGTTGCAGATGCTATGGTCTATTCTGGCTATTGTCAGACATGCCTCTATCCTGCTTGTGATGATGACTGAAGACCATGGGCAATGGTTGATTCTGATGTCTCTCCTTGTTGCTTTTGATGGGACTGTACTAAGCTTGGCACTGTATTTACTCTAAACAATTTGCAATGGGTGTTTGTGAAAACAAGATTTCTACTACTTTGATTTGAACTTGGTGTTGTAATAACACTTCTTTAAACTCTATTGTAATATTATTTCATTTCGAACTTATCACTGTGAATGTGCGGTTACTGAATCTAGTGTTCGATCTCGGGGTGTTACTCATTGTGGTTTGAGATCCTTCGAGATTTCAAGGACTACCGGGATTATATGGGCTCTAGTGTCATCAGAAATGATGATCATTACACTAATGCTCTTATATGTTGGTCAGTTCCGTGACAACAACTATCCTCTAGTTGTGCATTATCGACTTGTCTTCTTTTTCCACTTTCCTCTCATCCTTTTTCTTCTGATCTTGAAATTTTTGTTGATCTTGTCTTGAAGTTTTGTTCACCCTCTTTCATGGATTGAGTGGCTTGATTGTAGATGTCTTCTTCTTGCTCCATGGAATTCATCATGATGAATTAGCTGCATCTCCCTTGTGAAAATTGTTGAAGTTCATGTATCTCTCTTCATCTATGGTATGAGTTTATCTCAGGACTTCCCAATTTGATATTGAAAGTTTTCTTGTAGGGGTTAGTCCAACAAAATATCCAATATCTACTCTAGTATACTATCGGTTCAAAAATCAACCTAGACAGGTCTAGATTAATTTAGGAAGACATTTTAACCTAAGCACCACGCTTAATTTAAAATCCTTTAGAAGTAATATCAAAATACCTTTATTTTAAACTAAGCACCATGCATAGTTTAAAAGATATATGGAAATTCTTCAAAACCTAAACATATAGAAGGTGGTCCCACTCGTCATGTGACTTGGTTGATTCTTCTGAGATGTTTGTCATGTTGGTTTTCTTGATGTGGGCCCATGGATCTATGTGAAGTGAATATGAGCCATTGGGAGAAAGCACAAGTTGATCCAAGTGTGGAGGATCACTTGGGAGTGCTTCTCCTGGATCATGGCCAGAGTCGGAGGCTGGTGGGCCCATGGTGGTGTTGGCAAACCCACTATGTGGGTCCCACTAGCCCATCTTGCTCCATTTCTTCTAATTCTGCATCAAATACTTCATGGACATGTGGAACTTGTTATTTTATATAATATGCTTATGATATGTTATTCTATCCTTGACCCTGAGGCTATTGATGGTATTTTGATGGTGACAAAATGAGTCATTCTTACCGTCAACAAGATCCCCCAAGGTTAACCTTTGCTCGTCCCAAGCAAACAATCAAACTTAGCCTCGGTGGATCAGGAGTTTCTGCTATGCTTCATATTTCAAGAGTACTAAATCTACAACAATCATACTTCTCTTTTGAATGGAAAAACTAGAAATAAAAACTCACCCATATTACCTTAGTCCTCCATGGGTCTTATGGCTTTATCCTTTGTCTTGGGTGGTTGAGAGATGGAACAACTTGACTTGGGCACTAGTTTTCTTATTCTTCACAAGTTTCATATCGGAGGTTTTGCAATGTTTTGTAAAAGAAAACTTAATGTTCCTCAAACGGTACTCTCGAGTCGCTCATATGGTGTATGATTCCTCACCAAGGCACATATTAAAGTTTGCCTTCTTTTCATCCTACTCTAAAGGCTTATGAGGAGCTATAGGTAAGGATGAAGAATGTAGCAAACTTACCTTGCATATGTTGTAAAGTCAAATTTCGGATCTAAGGAGAGAAGTGTCATACTCTTAGATCAAGATGTGCAAGTGTGTGAAAACATGGCAATTGATCAATACTCCTCTATTTGATATGATCTCTCTTTCTAACTTATTATTTTGGAGACATAGCTATCTGTTGGTATTTCTTATGACTATTGGATAAATCCGCAAACGCACAGATTATACCGTTGTAGCACGTCACCTAGGAGTATTCCAAGGTATCGTAATTTATATTTTCCCAAGGGAAAGCTAGGATATAAATGATAATTAGAGAGAGATCCTAGAGAGCACCTCAACTTAGTATCAACTAGTATAGGGGGGTAAATGATATATGTGATAGGAAGGGTTGATGAATGAGTAAGCCAAGGTAAATGATACTTAGAATGGACTAGATAGTATAGCTAGGTGGGAGGACAACGAGAGAGTAAAAGGGACTCCTGTATAATTCACTCTACTTCAATATACTTAGCCAATTAACTAGTCTAAACACTATAGTTTGTCTCCTCAATACAAGTATGCTAGGCGAGGGGATAGATCAGTAGGAGGACAAAACTCCTACCGGACCGTGCCCTCTTCTTATGGGGGCCTTACATTTTAAGAACTTGCCTAAAAACACGTGGTGGAATACAAAGACTAGACAAGGCTGTCACTCTCTTGCTAGCTACCACAACTATCCGTGCAACAGGCGGTAACCGAGGATAAGGTGATGTATAAGCACCACGCTTACACACAACTTATTACTTTGACTACGATCTATAATCAAAGCACCCTATGACAGGCAATGGTCGCATACGGGAAAGGCCCAAGGATCACAGACTATTGATGTAAAGGCTATTAAAGAGCAAAAGCATATAACAAGACTATATCTAGTATAGAAATGCTTAAAGTAAATACTAAGTAAAGTAGATGAAAAGTAATATATTGAATAAGATAAGTCTTACAAAGAAGGAAAGATACAAGAGCTATACCAAACTTTTCTAGAAGGCGACTCCGGAAACCCCGAGTGTAGCTCGACTCAACTCTAACTCCCACTCTAGACTAACTACTAGAACAATCTAAGGAATAGAGCTTGTAGGATTCTTCACCATGTGTAGAGAGGGGGGGGGTATGAGCCTCTATTTATAGTGGGAGGTGGAGTAGGGGCTACTCCATCGCCACGTCAGCGATCCAGGGGGCTTCAATCCTCCACCCTTGGATCCAACCGACCTTGAACCACCTTTGGATGGATGGTGTTAATTTCCAACATGTGTGAGTGGGTATGGCGATTGGCAGGAGGTGAACCGGCCTAGGGGGTGGTCGGCCGACCCCCCCCCCCTATGGCCTATGGGCCACCCTCTAGTCTTCTAGATGCAGCCCCACTAGTCAGGGACCAAGTGGGGGGTCTGGTGGGCCCAGGTGAAGGTCGGCCGACCCCCCTTGGGGGCTCTGGCCCACCTTAGCCTTCCAGGTGGTGGTCCCACTTGTCATTGGTGTTGGATGTTGGTCCTAAGGTAGTTGTCACGTTTATCTCCTTGGTGTGAGCCCATGGATCCATGTGCTTCGCAAGTGAGTTGTTGAGAGAAAGCACAGAGTGATCCAATGGTTGGAATTCACTCTAAGGTGCTTCTCCTGGATCATGGCCAAGAGGGGAGAGCTGGTGGGCCCATAGGGTGGTCAGCCGACCCCCTTTGTGGGTCCCACTAGCTCTCCTTTGCTCCATTTCTTCATTCCTGCATCACATACTTCATGGACATGTGGAACTAATTATTTGATAAAGTATGCTCATGATGTGATTGTTTTATCCTTGATCCCGAGGTTGTTGGCAGCATTTTAGTTATGTAAAAATGCATCATTGTTGGTGCCAACACTATCTTTCTTTTTTTTTCTATGAGCTTTGATATGCTCATTATTTTTCTCTAACACTTGGGACCTTCATGTGCCCCTATATTTTTTTTCTTTTTCATAATTTTGCATAGTCTATGTCTCATTTACTAGCAACATACTAGAGAGAGATTATTTTAGAGCATGGAGCATGAACTTTGTGGAAAATGAAAGGCATGTTTTTGCATACTTCCAATATAGAAGCAACATGTATATGTGGTGTGTACGTGATCTTGATCTTGGGAGCATGATAAATCTCTCAACAAGGGTCACAAAACTTGACCAAACTCAACACAAAGCAAGCAACTTATGTAGAAAGCTTATATCATGAAAGAGCATGTATGGCTTTGGTAAGAATTTTCACCATTGAGGAACAAGAAGTGTTTTTATCATTTTAAGAAATAAAACTCCGATAGTCACTCTTGTTTAGAACAATATTATAGCAACTCTTGTCTTGTTATATCATGTCTCACAACAACTTAGACTTAGTTACAACATTTTCAACCCACACAAGTTTCAGGTTCATGATGGTTTCTTTTAAGCCAAGTAGTCCATACTTAGCGAAATACCAAGTTGTAAACTGAGTACTAGAGAAACATTTAGCAGAGCAACTATTCATCATTTCCATAAGGGAGATAAACATCCATGAATCATATGAGAGTAGAGAGAAGTCTTTTTTTGTCACGGAACCGCCCAACCTATAAGAGCACTAGTGTAATGGTCACCGTTTCCGACTACACTATCACACTAGAGCCCATATAAGCCCGGTATTCCTTGAAATCTTGAAGGATTTCAAACCACAAATAAGTAACAACCCGAGATCATACTCAATTCAGTAACCACACATCCACAGAGATAAGTTCGAAACGAAATAATTTACAATAGAGTTTAAAGAAGTGTCATTACAACACTAAGTTCAAATCAAAGTAGCGGAAGTTCTTGTTTCACAAACACCCATGGCAAACTATTTAAAACAAATATAGTGCCACGCTTAGTATAGTCCCATCAAAAGCAACAAGGAGAGACATAAGGATCCACCATTGCCCATGGTCTTCACTCATCATCACATGCAGGATAGAGGCACGCCTGACAATAGCCAGAATATACCATACCATCTGCAACAAGGGTAAAAAAACCCTGAGTACTCAATTGTACTCAGCTAGACTTACCTGACAGAGAGATAGATATATAACCATAGACACTTCAAGGGTTATGCAAGGCTTTATAAAGTGGAACTCATGAGGTAGCATACTTTTGCATAAAAGAGCATCCTAAATTACTCATGTATTCTCATGATTATAAAACATTATTTGGCAGTGTATTAAGTAATATTAACAGATCTCATTTGCACCTATACTAGAGCAATCACTGAGTTATCAAACAATAATAACCATATTGTGCTTGGCATAAAACCATATAACCATCTTTTGGTTACTTATTAGAGTTCAGGTTTCTACAATGGGAGGAAGATCTTTCAAGTTTCTCACTGACAGGGAGAGACCGTGATTCGAATCGAATTCCTATCCAGCTGGAGGTTTATTCCTCAATCACACCCAAGTATGCCTGCCAGCACACTTATTCGGGTCACCTTCACTATCATTCGGGTAGCCTGCGGATCCCCCGGTACTGGCATGAGTAGCGACTCACGGTAGCCAAGTAGCTCAAGAATTGCCTGCCCTTGGTACATAGTCAGGACGTTCAGGGTACATGCCCACGGTCTAGTATTCCGCTCGCGGTCTTCATGACCCAACTAGGAGGGGATTCCGGCCCGAACCCACAGAGTTAGGTTTTGCGATCGAAACGAGTTATTCGGCCAGCTATGAAGGAGGCATTCATTCAATCTCGGCAGATGTCCAACCATGATCCAGTGCCTAATGACACAGGCGAAGAGAACCCGCTCACAAGACCTCCAAGTCAAGTGGCTCACAACACGTTGTCCGCCCAGTCTGGATTTATTACTTCCACATGGTTATTTTCCACGATAGCAAATATAGCCAACCGTGACTAGTACCACCTATCATTGTGGGGGATGGTAGACCACCCATGCTACCGGTCTAAGCAGGGCTAAGCATATGTTTCGATCTTGGGCCTACAAGGTTCTTTATGTTGGACACAGAAGATATAATGCAGCAAGGGTTTCATTCAACTCCTATTACTTAATGCACAAACAAGTGGTGGTATTGTAAGTAAAATACTTTTAAATAGAGTATGGGGGTGTATAATGCTCTGGGGATTGCCTTTCACAAAGGTGGAGGGAAGGTGGTTTGGGCAATCTGGAAGCTCAGGACCCTGTTCTCCTTCTTCTGGAACTCCAGAAGCTTGAATATCCAGAGGGGCTCCTCCTTCCAGCTCCCCAAACTCCAACAATGTCACTCCTTCCGGCGATCCTGGATGCATGTATACATGTATGATGATCCAACATAGATATATAACAAGCCATATACTAGAAATGATACATGTCTAATGCATATGGATGAGTGCTCATGATGAATGTATGATGCAACATATTACACTCGTTGACCGAGTGGGTGCAAATCTCTTCTCCTGAAGAGAAGTTAACACTTACCCTTCTTTTTCAACCTTAGGTAGAGCTCTTCATCTGAGGTGAGCTCTCTAACACCTGCAACTAGTCACATTTATAGTTTAGGTTGCTTGCTTAACCAAACACAAGACCCAAATTACTTAGAACATACACCACATAGCATATAAACACTTAAAACAACAGCTGAAAGAAAATTGTGTAGCTAAGGCTACACACAACAAAAAATTACAAACTTGGATATTCTGGAAAGCTTATGAAATTTTCTACAAAATATTCCACACACTCTCCAGCTAGATCCAAATTTAAATTAGCCTAACAATTACTTCAAGCAAAGTTGTTTGGAAGATAACAGGAAAACACAGATTTAAAGCTGAACTTGAAAAATGTACCCAGGTTAAACTAAACAGGTTATGGCTGTGAAAATTTAACACCAGGTAGATGCACAAGTTATCTACAACAAAGTCAATTATAGATACTACTGAAACCAAATTAATGTCGCTCAAACAATTCTAGCAAGAAAACATGTTACAGCTGTTTAACGGATTTCAGCTATAATTTAAAAATGTTTTAAAGCTCTTATCAATCATTCTAAAAATCATGATAAAATTAGACAAGAAAGTATACATAATTTTATACCACTTTGGTATTCACACCAACAACATCAAACAAAATTAAAAAGTACTTAAAATTATTACTTTGCTGGTGATGAGAGAACAAACACATTTTAAACATTAATTACTTAAACAATTTGAAAGGTGTGAAACAATAGGTTTCACATTTTTCTTAGTTCATACTAAGCAAAAAAACTCGTATAAAATTTACCAAGCACAGCAAACACATATAACTTAGCTAGCAAATTAAACAAAGTTGCATTTAAATATATAAGCATTTAACCAAAAGAACTACAACATGCAATTAAAGTAAAGGTTACTGGCACTTTAACATTTTTTGTGGAAAGTGCATGCTTAGACAAGCTCAACACAACATGAACTATGATTTTAGCACACATCAAACTTTAGTTATGAAATAAACAAATTAAACTAAGCATATAAAGCTTACTGTCCATTTTTATTAAAACAGCACACAAGAACAGTAGCAACAGGTCATATCATATTTTTCATGCATAGATAATTTCATAACAAATCTAACAAAATTTATTTCACATTATTTGCATTTTTCTGGAATTAGTTATGCATTTCCAAAGTTAGCAAACAAAACTGAAAAAGAACAAAACAGAAATGCACCTAGAGTCTATGACATGCGGGACCCATGGGTCAGCTTCTTCCCCACAGAGCCGATGGCACGGGAGGTGCTCGACCGACGGCCTTTCATCGGCGGTGAGGTCTCCGGCCAAACCAACCCTACGGTTGTGTTCTCCTTCGCAACCCGCATCTAACCGTGTAACCAGTTGTACCCCATTTGCACTGGAGCATGCTCGACGGCGACCAAGGTGGCACGGCGGCGCTGCTGTTCTTATGCTGGCCGGCGCAAGCCTCTATTGGCCAAGCTAGCAGCGGCTACACCTACACAAAACCATAGAGGTTCAATCTAGCCCGGATTGGGGCCATGCGAGCCCTCTGATGAGCTCGGCCACATGCACAGGGGCACGGTGGCGAGTTCATGGCGCGCGACGCTTCTGTTCCGGCGGCGGCGATGCGTTGATGCATCAACCGACTCCGGCTATCTAACTACAAGCTAACCAGCTAACCCTAACGTGACTTAGACGGACACGAGCGGCGCTGAGCAGCCCCGCGTAAACCTCGCCGGTGTTGTGGGTGTCGTGCGCTCGCACGCGGCGGAGTTCCCGTTCCGGCGAACCCTAACCCTAATCGCTTCAACTGACTCCTCGGTGAGCATCTACAACCTCTAGGATACCGCGTACGAGAGCTAGAAGAGAGGGAGAGGGGCTGGATCGAGCTGGCCACGGCGGCGCAAAGCTCTGCAGAGCTTTGGTCGACAATGGCGCCGCTGCGCGGTCCGGCTTACCTACACGGTTAGCGTTGCAGCTGGTCGGTGCAAACTGTGGAGCGGAGCAAGGCGAAGTGATGGCTGCATTTTGGCGGCCAATGTGGCGGTGTGCAGCGCGGTGGAGCTCGGCGACGGAGCGGAGCTCGGCAATGGCGCGGCTCTACGCTATTGCGCGAGGCAGAGAGGAGAGGAAAAGAGCGAGGCGAGAGTGCGGCGCGGTCGCGAGGTGGAGTGTGCGAGCGTCCAAGGCGCGGTCGGCGCGGGGCCAACGCCAACGTACGGCTGCCACGCGCCGCGCGATGCCTGGCATGGTCGGCCACGACCGGCGCACGACGCTGCTCTGCTCATTTGAAACTCCATCAGGCCGATTGACAGAGCATTTTGCAACATGATTATCTCACTAATCCTTGCGTCTTAGCTTCAACCAATTGCGTACTGTTGTAGAGCTATAGTTGAACTCCAACTTTGGTGTAATTTCTTTGGATTGAAACGGTTTGGATTTCAAACTACAAGCTCCCAAACTGAGCAACTTTCAAACTGAAAGTCAGTTAGGACTTAGGCAATTTCAGAGAACCAAAACAGCCCCCTAATCTACCTTAAAAGGCTAATTAGAGTATGTTATGGTCCAAATCACCTCAAGGTGGTTAAACAAAGTTTGTTTAGTATGAAAAACTCTACAACTTTGCTTAAACCCACTTTGTCATACAAGGTCATTAACAAGATTGATTAGTTAAGTCAAAGAAAGAGGTTCCTAGGGTCAACATAGAAGCTTAAACCCTAGCAAGCTCAAATGACTTGATCATGAACATAAACATGGTTCCATTTTCATCCCTAAGTATTTCTAGGCGGTCATTAGTGATCAAAACATCAAGCACTTGGTTATACAAGTATAACTCACTCAAAGCTAGGTGTAGGTTAACACATACTTACATAAAAAACAAGGTGATCACTAGGGTTCATCATTTCATGTGATCATGTAAATGCATGAATGCAATGATGCTTGTGATCATGCTCATGAAATGATATGCAATGCAAGCTTAACACCTAGGGTGTTACATTTTTATTCTTTTTATCATATTTAGATTTTTTTTAATTGCAAGCAAAGATAAGCAAGAAAATGCCTGAATGTAAATGTTGAAATTAAACACTTACCTTAGTGGGGGAGGGAACCTCCCCCAAGCTTATCCTTTGCTCAATAGTGTGGTGGCTGATATGGATGTTGTTGCCACCACATTGTCCATCGCTGGTTTTGTTCTTCTTGATAGGTTTGAAGTTGTTCGGTAGTTTACTGGACTATGCCTGCTGTCACACCATGCTCAATGCGAAGTTCATCTATAGCATTGGTGAGGTGGTCCATTTGTTGCCGCCGGTCACGATGCTCCCTATCTCATGAGGACGAGAAGGATGCTGGTGGTCTTTGCGGACGTGGTGGCTGAGGAGGCATGCCGCTGGAAGTGTCCATGGCATCGGAGGTTGCATCATCTTCCTCCTCTCCAACAACTCCTCAGGAAGGACCACCTTGCTCAAATTGAACAAAGTATAGTCCCTCATGTGCTCTCTTGTTTGAACCTGCAACACGTCTTTGTCTATTTTCTTGATCCAAATCAAGGGTTAGTTTACGGGTCCTATACAACTGACGTTGCCTATTTGGAAGAGGAACCTTAGTTGTATGGCCGCTATAAATCATTTTGAGTCCACCCTTGGGACCTCTTTTTAGCATTTGAGCAAGTGTAAGATATTCTTTTGAAAATACTACTGTAGGTGAAGAGATGTATTCAAAAGGATGGGTTCCATCTAGCAAGTTCATAGATTCGGCAAGATGAGTGATTAAGGATGTGAATTGTATGGGTCAACATGAACATGAATCACCTGAGCATAAAATTGACATGATAGATTTTGCTCTTTACCCAACTTCGAACTAAAATCTACATGTTTTAAATTTTCTGTTCATTTTTCATGTTTGACCTTAGAATCAGCTTAGACTTAGCCTTAGCTCCTCCCACACAAAATTTGGGCTCATTTGGCCCCCAAAATGGCGTCGGCCGATCGTCTTAGGAAGCTTCAGGGCCCGAAACTACGCAGGCCAAAGAACCTGACCTGTGGGACCTTGAATCCTGGCTTGGTCAAGCTAAAACTCTCTAAAGGGGGTCGGCCGACCGGGGTTTTGACCCTTTAGCCATGCTTGTTGCTCCCAAACATTGGACCAACGTTCCTCTCTTGTTTCCATCACGATCCAAGTGAAAACAGAGGCAAAGGACGTTGGACTCTCTCTTCTTCACCTCTCCCTCTCCTTAGTCATCCTCTAGAGCCATAACACAACCTACATTAGGGCTTTGATAGAAGAGAGCATGACAAGATGCTTGTCATCCCTTATGCTAAGGCCATGTCAAAAATAGGACCTTCTCTCTCCATCTTCTCCCTTGACACACCTTAGCCCTTCATAGCAACAAGACACTTAGGCTTGTTAGTCTATCACCCATGAATCAATGAACATATGCCTAAGCTATCAATGACAAATGAAACTCTTGCTTCTGCTGGTATGTTACCCAGCAGAACCCCTGCATTTGATCTTTCTGCTCTATGCTCCGGTATGCAGTGAAACAAGTATGGGGGATGTCGGTCGACATCCCAATAGGCCATTTGACAAGAATGACCACTGCATCATGATGTACATGACCATGGCACATTCCACGAAAAATTTGGGCATCAACGACCACTTTTTAGTATTGGCCGATACTCATTAGGAGCTTCCAGATAGAACTGACAATGCAGAGAACTATTCATAGGTAAGACATCTAATTTCAGGAACCGACGTGGCTAAAGGCTCCTAAGTGGGGTCGGCCGACACCACCAAGGATCTCCAAGCCCACCAGCCAGCATCTACTCAACATCAACATCGTTTCTGTCTGGTTTGCCACGTCTCTTCCCTTTTTCTTTTATGCTTTCATTTTCTTAACTCATTTCCCTTCTAAAAAATATTTTAAAAATAATAAAAAAATTAATAATAATAAAATATTATTTTCTTCATGAAATTAATTTCTTAGTTTATTTCCCTTTTAATATTGAATAAAAACAAGAAGATTGCATCTAAACTTAAAATTTGAAAAGTGACATGATCTATGACGTTCGAAGGGTAAAAGCATCATAAAGATGAATTCTTGCTTTTGCTTATGCTAGTGGGAAAATATCTTGATAGGGAATCATATTGACTAAGTTGTTGATCAATGAGACATAAGTTCTCGGCTCATGATTCATACCCTGTCTATTTAAAGTACTTGGAGATTAATTTTTGAAAATGTCATTAAACCATAATGTCACTACTCCTCTATAGTGAGAAATTCCTACCAAGGCCATATATGTTTATACATGATCAAAAACCTTACTCATATGCTTCTTGTTTTTGCTTTGAGTTTGGTCAAACCTTGTTGACCCTTGTTGAGAATTTTGTCATAGTTCAAAGATCAAGATCACGTACACACCACAAATATATGTTGCTTCTACACTGGAAGTACGCAAAACATGCCTTTCATTTACATGTTCCATTTTCATCCAATAAATACTCTAGAATATGTTATGATCTCTCTCAAAATTTTGCAAAAGAGATATGGCTATCATAAAAAAAGAGCAATCAAAAAGATCATGAAAAAATGAGCAAGAGAAGCTCAGAAAAAAAGATAGCCATGTCTCAAATAATCATATAGTTAGAGAGATCATACATGGTTAATGAGTACAATAAAGTCCACTATCATATTCCATACACATGCACATCTTGATCTAGGATTATGACATTTTTCTCCTTGGATCCTTGTTTTGACTTTACAATATAAGTAATGCAAGTAAGCTACATTGTTTATCCCTACCTAAGCTTCAGATAAGCCATTTAGAAGTAGGAAGATACAAAAGAAGGCAATCTCATGTTATGCCTTAGTAAGGAATCATATACATTGTGAGTGATCTAGAGTGCTATGTGAGGAGTAAGTTGACTTATGTGCTTTCTTTTGAAAAACTTTTCAAAAACTCCAAGTACTAAAATATGATTTGGGGAGATGACTTTGCCTTGAGAACTATTCCATTTATCAACCTCTCAAGGATATATGTTAGACAATATTACATATCCCACTTGTATGACAAAGTGTCTTGAGTAAGTCTTTATGCTTGCTTTATACTTTGAGAATATCATAGTTATGTTTACTTTTATCCTTTACTTAAGGATGAGCAAAGAGGTAAGTATGGGGGATCTTGTTGATGGTAAGAATGGCATACTTTTACATACTCAAAATATCGTCAACAGTCTCGATTTCAAGGGTAGAATAACACTACATGAACATATTTATCACTAATAAGTTCCACATGTACTTCGATAGCCTTTGTTTGCAGGGAATGACATTTCAGGACAATTAGGGATGCTAGAAGCTACTTTTGCACATCTCCTGATGTGTGATTTGAGACAAACTCCAGAACCTCTATACCATGAGACTCCTGACAAGTCCAAGAGCTCCCACAACAAATCCTGGCTCCAAAGGAGCCAAATCATGATCGGCTGATCATGGTTTGGACCCTTCTAGCTAGCCAAGCCAGCATGATCAATGACAAAGCTATTCCAACCCTTGGATGCAACTTGTTCTTTAATTCAACGCTCCAGATCAAGTGCACAAGGATTCATGGGCCCACATCAAGAGAACCAGCGTGACAAACACCCCAAAGGAGCCAACCAAGCTCCATGACAGGTGGGACCACCTTCTAGAAGGAGTGGTAGGTCCCACGGGTCATAGGGGGGTCTACCGATACACCTATGGACCCCCAAAGCTATTGGTGACTCCCCATCACATTTCCCGCATGTTGGAGATCAGAGCTCTCCATTCTGAGATGGTTCTAAGGCGGTTTGATCCAAAGGCCAAGGATGGAGCTCTCCTGGTTCGCTGACGTGGCACTAGAGTAGCCCCTACTCCATCTTGGGCTATAAATACCCCCTTAGGCCTTCACTCTCATTCATGACACATTGGAGGAAACCACTCTCTAGTAGCTTTAGCGAAGCTCTACTGTAGTGTTATGCTAGTTGGAAGAGAGTGAGGAGAGTTTGGAGGAGAGCCGGGCCTGTCTGATGTCTTCTCCGAGCTATACCTCAGCGGATGCGATCCTCTTGTAAGTTATACACTTGTAAGTGATATATCTGAGTTCTTTATAGTATTTGATCTTCTAATTCTGGCATAGCTTTATACAACTTTTTGCACTTGTTCATCGCTTTACTTTAAGTACAGTGCTTTAGCCTTAATGTAGGGTTAAAGTAGTAAGAATAGTGTAGACGTAGTGTCTAGACTAGATCTTGCCTTTGTAAACCGCTTATGGCACAGATTGTTTGTGGTAGCTAGCAGGTGGTGATAGCCCTATCTAGTCTTTGTATTCCACCACATGTGTAACATAAGTTCTTAAAAGGTAGGGCCTTAATACAACATGATGGCGCGGTCCGGTAGGAGTTTTATCTCCTACTGATCTATCCCATCACCTCCTATAAGAGAAGGGCTGATAAAGCCAGTATAACTAGCTTTGCCTAGTTAGATATCTTTGCTATAACGAACCTCTCAACCCAATTATTAGAGTCTCCCTTGTCTCATCATAGGACATAACCTTAATCACTAGTTAATTCACTTCTCGTTCCCTAAGGAAAATACAATACCTGGAATACTCTCTGTGAAAGCTACACTTGACAGTCGTACGCTTGCGGTCGTTTCCCATTTGCCACTTCTGGTGTCAACACAGCGTCAGCAAACTCAGATTCTCGAGAGACTTTTGGGATCAAGTTCCACTCTTTCACTGTCTCCATAGCTTGGGTTGACTGGCACTTCACAGCTACACTCTACTAAGGTAGGCCCATCTCACCCAGTGGCATCGACTCCAGCTATACAGACTAGCGGTCTTCAGAGTCAGTTGCTAGCTTCTCTAGTCTTTCAGACTTCTACCTCATAGGTCTCTCAGTGGCTAGTGTCTCTGGGTTAGACTCCACTCTAGATAGGCTTTACCCCAACTCGGGTCGCTTCCATTGGTGAGACTACACGTGATCTATTAGCTACATATAGTGAGTTGACTAGTGAGCCTACCCCTACCAGAGCTGTGCTTGAGAAAGAGACTACAGAGGTGCTTCCATTTATGACGGACACTCACCCATCTTTAGTTGCGTCGTTGGAGGTTGCTCCGGACAGCTCAGCTCCTATCATGACTACACCTCCGCTAGCTATTGTCACAGAGGCTACGACCATTTCAGTTGAGGCAGCTTCAGAGCCTCAGGGTCAGTTGGTAGAGTCAGCGATTGAGCTTCCACCTCTAGAGTCAGTTCTAGCTTTTGAGCTTCCTTTAGAGTCCGTAGCTCCTACCACTGAGTCCATTTCCATCGAGCCAACCTAGACTACTTCTCTAGCACGTGCAGCTACACAGGGTCAGAACAACAATGACTCCAGCCCTGACTATGACCAGTTTGTGCTTTAGGACCGCGACTCGACTGCTCCAGCCCCAAACTCTTAGGTTTTGGTGCTTGGCGCCAAAGGGGGAGAGGGTCGAGTATTAGTGTCATGGGGAGTAGTGAGGGGGTTGGATCTTATGCTTGTTACTTTCTCATACTCATACATCCTATTTACCTCTTTCATGCATTGTCTATATGTGTGATACTTTGTCATATGCTATGCTTGTGTGACATACTCTATGCTTTTCACTCCTATATGATGATGAGTTATCACTTATGTTTCATGATAGGCTTATGCTCTAATGATTGTGCTTCCGTGTCATACCCTGATGTATCCTTTTGAGCATATCATGTGGTACTCTATTTCATTCTTATTCTTATGAGTACTTGTTGTGGCTTGGTTAGGATAAGTATGTCTTATTCACTCTATTTCACTAAGCCATGCTTATTCCTACAAAGTCATTGAAATCCTCACCGAACCATTCCTTCTTTGTATCTTATACTCGAGGCATATTGTCATCAATCACAAAAAAGGGGGAGATTGAAAGCATCTAGGCCCTGGTTTTGGTGATTAACGACAATACAAAGTTATTATGGCTAACGTGTGCTTTGCAGAGGCAATTAGAGTGTTAGGCCATGATGACAATTGTGAATGGGCAACCATTGGTTATCTAATGCCCCCAAGATGGATATTGTTTTGGATTTCAAAGGATGAAGATGAAGACCGTAGATTGACTAGGTCTAAGTGCCATAAGGAGATGAAGGGCACTTAGTATAGACTAGGTCTTTGTTTTACCTTAGCATGGTATAGGTGTGGTGCACACTTGACATACATATCCCTAAGTGATCCTAGGTTGACCCTAGGATAGCCTAGAACAACTTCCATATTCATCGCTAAGGGTTTGGGAGTTGAGAGAGGTGCTTAAGTGGCATCGGATGCTGGTGCAACTAGCATCGGACGCGTCCAGTGCAGTGCTGGTGACTAGGGTTAGGCATCGGACTCACCTCAGAGCAGGCATCGACGTGTCTGATGCACTCTGCTAAGAAGAAGAGTAATCGGACGCTGGCATCGGACTCTGAGGCCAAAAGTAAGGTGAGTCCAGTCGGTGCATCCGATGGGTGTCCAGAGAGGTTCCATAGAGGGTCTGTAGCCAATGGACGCATCTGGTGGCAAGGCGTCGGACTCTGGGTGAGTCTGATGATTTTCTAGAGAGGAACCCAAGAGGACAGAGCTATGTCGAACGCATCCGATGCATTACGAATTTGAACAATAACTAGCCGTTGGGCTTGGCGTCGGTGCGTCCGATGCCTAGCATCGGAGCATCCGATGCTACATTAATCTATGAAATTTTCTTGGCCGCGGGCTGATTTGTGAGAGGGGGTATAAGTACCCCAGGCTTGCTCTCATCTCTTGCCTTTGCTCATTCCATCTCCTAAGAGACACCTTGTGAGTGTGACAGAGAGCAATAACCCTAGTAAGGAGAGTGATTTGAGAATCCATAGCTTTGATCCCTCATTAGTAAGTTACAAGAGTTCAAGTGTCCATCCATCCATCTCATGAGGCTTGAGTGAGTCAAGTGAGAGTTCTAGCTTATTACTCTTGGTGATCAACATCACCTAGATGGTTTGGTGGCGATCGAAGGCGAGGTGATCACTCGGAGATTGTCGGTGGCCCTCCTCCACAAGTTGTGATCGGTTGTGGGCGATTCACCAAGCCAGAGTGGTGAAGAATCATCCCATAGTGAGCAATCGGTCCTTGCGCGGATAAAGGGGAGCGATACCCTTACGCGGGTGCTCCAATGAGGACTAGGGGTGTCGACTCCTTGATACCTCAGCAAAATGTCATTGTGTCAACATCCTTCTTCTCCCTACCTCTTTACTTACCGCAATTTACATTCAAGCATTTCATACTCATTCTTGTTATACTTCTGATCATGCTTGACTAGAATTGCTTAGGGTGTTCTTCCATTCCATTGAATTGCTACCTCTTTCTAGCCTAGGACACACATTTGTAGGCATGCGGGGGAATTAGCACTTCCTTAGGTTTTAAATTCCGCTTTAGAAATTTAAATAAGCCCAATTCACCCCCGCCCCTCTTGGGCATCTTGATCCTTTCAAGACTCAAAGAGGGATATCTTATCCTTCATAGCAATGCTTGTAAGAGTCTTCTTCTTGTTTGATGTCTTCTTGTCATGATCACTATCATCACTTGAAGAAGCATCACTATCCCATGTCACAATGTGAAATTAGCCCTTCTTCTTCTTGTCAAAGGTAGGCTTCATCTCCTTCTTACCTCTCTTCTTGTGAACATCATCATCTTTGTAACCATTGTAGGGACATTCAGTAATGAGATGATCAAAGCTTCCATACTTGAAGCACTTTCTTGGTTCATCAAAGCTCTTGGAGGAAGTCTGTAGCCCTTCTTCTTCATGAACTTGCCAAAGCACTTCACAAAGAGAGTCATTTCCTCATCATCATCACTAGCATTTGAGTCTTCACTACTTGATTCTTCAATATTTGCTTTGCTCTTGTGTGATCAAGTGGCTTTGAATGCCACACTCTTCTTCTTCTCATTTTTCTTCTCTTCCTTCTTTACTTCTTCCTCTTTGTTGTCCTGATATGTGTCATCGATCATCACATCTCTCAATACTTTATTAGGTATCATGGTGCTCAATCCACCTCTGACAAGAAAAGTGACTAGCATGTCAAACTGGGGAGGAAGACACCACAAGAACTTGTGAGAGAAGTCCTTGTCCTCCACCTTCTCACCAAGAGCTGTGAGATCATTGCCTAGCACTTGGAGGCGATGGAACATCTCTGGCACATTCTCATCATCCTTCATCTTGAAGCCAGCAAACTTCTCCTTGAGAATATAAGTCTTAGCCCCCTTGACGGCTTGTGTGCCCTCAAGTGATTCCTCAAACTTCTTCCAAGCCTAATGTGCACTCTCCAAGTTCTTGATTTGCTCAAATACTCTCTCATCAAGAGCCTCATGTAGAGCACTAAGAGCAATATCATTGTGTTGCAACTTCTCTTCTTCGGCATTTGTGGGATTCTCCACATCCACAACCTCAAATTTCTTGTCCACCACAAGCCACACTTTTTGTCTAATTGACTTGATGTGTGTGGTCATCTTGACCTTCCAATAGCCATAGTTAGTGCCATCAAATTGGGGTGGTTTCTTTGTGTTGTTGATATGAGTAATCTTCACACCGTAGGTTGTTAAGCCTCAAATAAATGGTGTACTAGCTCTGATACCACTTGAAAGGTCCTAAGGATGGCTAGAGGGGGTGAATAGACTAAATAAAAATCTACAACACAAATCTAGAACCACAAGTTAGATAAACACAAAGAGAAGAGAATTTAGCGCTAGCCTACAAGGGTTGCAAAGCCACCTATCCAAACAAAGCTACCCTAATATGATTCTAAGTCACACAAGTCTAGCTCAAGCTACACAAGTGAGTAAGCACAAAAGAAACTATAACAACTACTAGCAAGAAAGAAAGAATGGAATGCTAGAGTGAGGAGATAGTTATAGCACCGTGAAGAGAAGTAGGCTAATGGAGATATCCAATGAATATCAATGCCAATATCAATCACAATAGACTCGGTAGAGAGATTGACACAAGATTTTTTTACTGAGGTTCACAAGTTTTCCAACTAGCTAGTCCTTGTTGTGGCGAATCACTCACTTGGAGGTTCATGCGCTAATAGGAATCACACGTCTAACCTGTCTCCATGTGCCGCACAACCAACACAATATGAGGTTCACACAAGCCACGCGCAATCCACTAGAGTTGCCTTACAGTTCACTTGTGGCGGCGAAGAATAGTCACCAACTCTTCCTAAACCACCTCCGCTACTCCAAACCATATAGGCGATTGCAATCACCAAGAGTAACAATAAAACCATAGCAAAAATAACTCCCAAGTGCCACTAGATGCAATCACTCATGCAAATGCACTTGTTTCATTCAAATCTCACTTTGGATGATCAATAAATCAATGAGATGAGTAGGAGAGTTTTGTAATAGCTCGCTATGTGTATGCAATGTCAATGTGTGAAAGAGAGTGAGCTAGAGCCGACCAAACACTATATATAGCCCCCAAGGAGCAACTAACCATTAGCCTCTGTCAGCACGCTCCAGGCCGGACCTCTGGACCAGAGTCAAGGCTCTAGAGGTCCGGTCTGGAGCGTGCTGACAGAGGTCCAGAGCTCCTCCTCTCAAGCACCACAACGAGCCATGTGTCCTCAGATTTTGAATCTAGCTGTTGGCACACTTGACTGAGAACCTCTGGACCAGACACATTGGTCCAGAGCTCTAGTCTGAAGAAATTCAAACGATTGTTTCGACGAAGCTCCCAGGGACGGCAAAGCCATCAGACTTTGGTCTAGAGCTTGCCTCCGGACCAAAACCTCAAGGTTCGGAGCCCTTCTCCCAGGGTTTTGACTTCCAGTCAGCACAACCAGACCGATCAACATTAGTCTAGAGCCTGTGCATCAGCCATGTCTGGAGCTTCTAGTGAAGCGCCCCAGGCTAGGATAAGCCTCCGGATCATTACCATTGGTTCAGACCTCCCCCAACACCTGGTCCTAAGCCTCTTTCTCAGTGAGATCCTTCTCCTTTCTTCTCCCCTTGTTCACATGTACTAACACCAAAGTGTTCCACTACTTGTGCAAGTGTATTAGCATGTTTTACAAAGATTTTCAAGGGTTTCTCATTAGGTTATATGCCCATGCATGAATGACCTCACCTAATGGCACTTGACACTTGCAATCACATATACTTTTCCCCCTTAATAGTATAGTACCATATCCTAAATGTTATCACACTCACTAAGTGTCTTCATCACAAAAGTGGAAAGCCCTATCAAGTATACCTTTTCCTTGATCACTTAGGGTTCCATCTTTTCCATCTTTGTCCAAGTGTGAGCTTCATGGTGATCACTTTTGATTTTGTGGCTTGTCACATCCTAGCCACCTCGCTTGCTCCACCACTTGTCATACTATGTGTACTAATCCTACTCAAACACTTAGAGTAAGGTTAGTAGCTAGGTTTCATCTATTACCAAAACACTAGAGATATCTCAATCTCCTCCTTTTTGGTAATTGATGACAAACCATATAAACGATATGAAATATGATTTTGAGTTAACTTGAAATGCCTGTCTAAGCAATATATCATGAAAGGAAGTGGACAATCATTTCAATGTTGGTTTGGTAGTATTTACTCTCCCTACATATGTGCTCTCTTTTAAATTTGATTTAAGTTTTGCACATATGCTTATATTGAAGTTTTGGAGGGGTGACAACTAACAAACTATGACATGATGCTAAGGTTTAAGAAATGGACCTTTGAAGCGTGATACCAATCGGAGTGCGCCCTTCATACTTCCCTTATCAACATGGTTAGCTTGATACCACTTGATATTAATTGAAAGAACACATAATCTCAAAAGAAGGTTATCTAGCTAACACCTATGCATGCTAGTGATCACGTAATCATTCAATGTTACTATTTAGCATACACCACACAAGCATGTCATTTTGAATAAATAAAATAATTCAAGCAAGCATATGAGTGAATGCATATTCAAATGCAACAACTTGTTCATGAGCTTGCTCCCCTACTTGTGTGCTCACATTTTAATTTTTCATTTTTCAAAAACCATATGTTTCTCTTTCTCTCCCCCATATTTATATGCTCTCCCCACGGTTCATAATTCATATTTATATCTAGACTTTCTCCCCCTATTTCTAGCTAAACTCTCCCACTTTGGCATCAAATACCACATAAAGGGAACCACTTAGAGCTATTTTACCACTTGAAGATTACTTGTGAAAGTATTATCAAGTCAATTTGGAAAACAATGAAGTTAAGATCAATTTAAGTTCAATTTGGATCACTTGTCCTAAATAATTAACACGGTTTGAACCGAGGACAAGCTTCTTCACACGTCTTACAATGGTTATCTTTCCCACATTGGTTAAGTATTTAGAACAAGCTTTCTAGGCTAAACATGTGAGGTTCCAAGCTTACAAAACATTTGGATTTTATGAATGAGCCTAATAAGCATGACTGATGTCTATATGCTCTACACAAGTCTTAGCACACTACTACAGAATTCTTAACCGTGGCAGGCGTTTTTGCTTTACCGCGGCGGGCAAACAGGGCCGCTTCGGTGGTGTGGTCATGGTTAATGGAGCATTAACCGCAGCGGGCAACCCGCTGCGGGTAATCGATTAAGTGAAGCGGCCACTGTAACGTGCCTGCCGCGGTTAATGGATTTACTGCAGCGGGCGTTGTAACCTGCCCGCTGCGGTTAATGAATTAACCGTGGCAGGCCTGATACTATGCCCGCCTCGGTAATTTTAAAAAATAAAATAAATAAAAAACAGGATACAGCAGTTTCAGGATTCAAATTCAATCAACATTTCACAGATATATACACAAGACATCCATAGATATATACACAAGACATACACATATATATAGACAAGACATCCATATGCATTCACTTAATTGTATATACACATGAAACTGGCAAAATTCTCACAAGACATACTTAGTATTTGTTCATTCTCACTTCTCTCTCACAAACACACTTACATATATACAAAAGTTCTCACAAACATCATCACTATCTAGATCATTGTAAAATCCATGTCGAAATTGTAATCCTTTAGATTTAGCATGGTAGGCTAGTTCCTAAGCTTTTCGTACTTTGGCTCCTGGCCTAACGGACTATCGGTGTTGAAGAACACTTCCCCTTCGTATACGCATTTGTCTAAGGCAAACTTACATAAGTCCGCCCTTGTTTGCTTGAAGTAGTGTTGTTTGCTTTGCACATTCATCCACCAGTCCTTTCTTTTCTTGAGTTGCCGCCAGCTGTTGTTGTAGGCCTTGCACATCCTTAGGTGCTCGCAAGCGTAGAAGTCAAAAAGCACTGTATTCTCCGGTTGTTTGGTGCACTACACAAGAACACAACCGTTAGAACACATGTATATATATATGCAGAGATATAGAATGTGCTCATTTGATGAAAACGACAATTGAAGCTTTGAAGTACGTACCGGGAAGTCACGCCTAATTTTGATTTTATCAATCCCATGCTTTTTCTTAAACTTATCTGATCTTCTATCATAGAATCCGAGTGTCTTGACATAGTCCTTATAAGCTCTATATGAAATACACTAGTGTTAGTAATAATTTGAATATGTACTACAATACTACACAAATATATATATATACATATAGTAAGTTTGGGCGCTTACACTTTAATGCAATCTTCAAAGTGCTTGTATGCTTTCTTATTCGTATTCCGCAACGAATCAAAGATGACTGCCCTACCGTCCTGAGGATAGATAAGAAATGTAACCCAGTGGCATGTGAGGCCCGCGCTGCACCATTCAAATAGAATACATATTACGATGAGGATGGATGATCGTACACACTAATCGTCTTTACATGCAAATTTTGGACTTACCCAAAGTGGTAGTTTGCGAGGATACACCTGTTTCCATCCTCTTTGATCTTACTCATTGCTCCTAGTATGTACTCGGACACGGCCAACTTTTGTTCGTCGATCTTTTTCTTCCGTTTTTGCTCTCTCTGTCGAACGGTCAAGTCAATCATCTCTGGATAGACATAGTATGCCACTTGCGCGACATCAGTTGCTACTACCCATTGATGGTTGTCCGGTAGCGGGTAACCAACGATCACTCACTCAGTGATATGCATCGGAGAGATAGATGATCTTTAGCACAAGTTCCCTGCTTACATAGGCCATCATCCTGCGAGGACAAGTTAGGATGGCATAAGTAGGCATTCCTTGCTTACGACCATATAGGAACTCTGCGGAAGTCCAAAAGTACTTACAGAGAAAACAAGGTGACTTGCGCCACGTCCAGGTCATCTCCCCGCAATAGTCTATACATGTCATGGAATTCCACGATGAGAGTGGCATCTGTTGGCAACTGGAAGTACTTTGCCGGAATCTTTGACCGTAAAAGCTGACATGCCAAGTTTCGCCACTTCCATATACCATAGATGGAATCTACACACCTCCCACTTCTCCTCGTGGACGAGTTGGGCTCTAGTCAGCATGAACTTGCCATTCTCAAAGTGGCCAAGGCATTCATCCGAAGGGGGTTTGAAATTGATCGGTGTTTTCTGCCTGGATCAATGTGATAGAAATGTTAGTGATTGTAAAGGAGTACCGGATATATGAACGAAAACAAGTACCATGCATGTATACCTGTCAAACGCAGTCGAGTACGAGAGCTCTGGTACGGCATCTGCCTCATTGTCAGCCTTTTTTGGCACGTTAGGGCACGTGCCTGGGCTCGTTTGCCTTGTAGCAGACGGTGTCTTTACACCTGCTGCTTCATCTGTACCTCCCACTACTTCGGTTGTCCCAGTTGGAGGAGTGCTTGGGTTTGGAGGAGAGCTTGTCCTCAGTTGGCCTGCAGAAGGTGCCTTGTCTCCTAGTGCTTCCTTTGAACCTCTTGGTCCTTCGATTGGGCTCGTAGGTTGGTTGCTTGGGTGTGGAGGACAGCTCATCACAGGTTCGCATCTGTCGGTTCCGGAGACTGGCCTTTTCAAGGAGGAGGCGGGCTCGTGCCTCGGGGTGAGTTGTTGTCCTTATCGTCGTCTTCGTCATCATCATCCCCGCCATCGTCCGGGTCAAGGGGAGAAGATCCAACACAAGAGGGTTGTGATGCCGGAGTCATCGTCGTTGTTGGTGGAACAATCTCAATGTTGCTCCTATTCCACAGGATTTCTTCACCGGTCGTGGCTCCAAGAAACTTGATTCCATTAGCAGTTGGATAATCCAACTCATATTCTTCATGATCAATATGATTCCACGTAGGAACCACGACAACGTAGTTAGGAGGTATCTGCTCTTTGGTGTAACCTTGGATTTCGTTTCTTGGAAACACACAAGCCTCGGCCACGGTTAGTTTCTTAACCCTGCCGAACGGCACCAAGAGCTGGACTTGCACGACCTCCTTGATGTCGTCTTCCCAATGGCTTGGGTTGTCCTCGATCATCGGTATGCCAGGAAGGGGCACGCCAGCCTATCGAAACATCTAGTTCCTTAATGCTACCATGTGCTGGTCAGGACTCGTGAAGGCCTCCTTTATCCCCTGCCTGATCATCTGAGATAGCCCTTCTTGGATGCCTTTGTGAAAGATGTCATCCTTATACCTCTGCCTCAACCTGTACTTAGCACTGTTGGCTTTCCATGACTCCACTCCGTTCCAGCTCATTTTTTATCACATGCCATGGACGCGACCTCGATGCTCGGGGTTTCCCAGCACCTCGGTCAGCAAGTCGTGGCCCCTGATGACCTCAGAGCTCCCGCTATCCTTCTTGGACGCAGCTGTGGCAATGAGAGCCTTCTCCACCTCCTCGAAGCGCGGCTCCTTATACTTGGTTCTGCCCTCCTTCAGCTTTTTTGGCTTGCGGGCATATATGTAGTCCCGTCCCCTTTCCGGGAGCGCGGCTAACGGGTTGGGCGTACTAGCCGCAGCTAAGGCCGCTTCTTCCGCCCGCCACTTGGGCTTATGCCCGGCAAACCCAATCATGCCCAGGTGGTGGGGGTGCTCGTTCCTCTTTGTGAGCGCATTGTACTTCTCGCTCTTTGCCTTTGCTTCATCGGTCGTTTTCTGTCTAACGAAAGTTTCCCAGTGATGCGGCTTCACATTAGTGTATTTATCACATGGTGACTTCCCTTTCTTCAGGTAATCCCTGGACAGAAAGCTCTTGAAGTTTCGCAGTGCTCTTCCCACCACATGCATGACCCACCCCCTACACTTAGCCAGATTTGCATCTTCAGGATAAGTGAACCGCCGAAGGATCTCTCTCCATACATGTTCCTTATAGTCTTCTAGTACAGAGTGCTAGTCCTCCCAAGTGATCTCCACCTTCTCCTTGACCCGACATGCGCACTGGTTGCTGAACTTGGCGAGGACCCATTGTGGGCTCAACGGTTGTCCATCTGGCCCCACCATCAGAATCACATGGATTTTGTTTACTTTATGCACCTAGTGCCTCCCATGTTCCCTCGCTTCCGCTTTGAGGTTCTAGATTTGTTCGACGAGGTCGCCGTCGAGGGAGGCGGGTGGTGGTTCTACGTCCCTTTCTGGTTGTTCCTCCTTGAACTCCAACTGCTGAGGAACCAGTGGTAACTCGCTACCCTGTTGCGGAGACCCCGATTCAGCTTCTTGTTCTGGGTGGTAGGTCAAGTCATTGTCCTCCTCTGTACGTTGTTTCTTTGGCCTCTCGGGGCTCACGAACATGCTAGAGCATAAGCTAGTTGAAGACGAACTGGGCGTAGGGTCACACCATTGGCTGGCTGGATTTTCTTCAGCCATTGGAAAGCTACAAAGAATAGACCTTTCAGTAGGGTACAATAGTAAGGTAGTAGTAGTAGTAAAGCAGTAGGGTACAATAGTAAGGTAGCCTCAAGGAAGACAAGTAACAAGGTAAGTAAGAATAAGAAGATATAGTTGGCTCAGATTTTGTCCTTTGTCATCACATCACCTCTAAACTGGTTACTTGACAAGCCATCCTAGTTTAGCAGGTTGCTTGACAAGCCATCCTAGTTTAGCAGGTTACAATTATTTGGACATGTTTATCATCATTGCCACTGCCTCAGCTTAAAGTTTCACATCATTGCATAAGCCACTGCCATTGCATCAGTAGAATAGGTATATAGGATAACAGAGTTGTTTTCAAGTAGTAAGGTAGTAGTAGTAAGGTAGTAGAGTAGTATAGCAATAGATCAGTAGCAGTGGCATTTGCTATGTTCAAATATCCTTTTTCATGGTCACAGTTGCATCATAGGAAGTTTAAAAAAACTGAAACCACAAACTGGCAAGGCAAGGTAGTATAGCATCAGTAGAAGTAGTAAGCACAAACAGCACAAGTAGTAAGCACAGCTAGGTAGTAAAGCAGTAGGTAGTAGTAAACAAGTCTAGTACTACTAGTAGTAAACAAGTCACAAGGTAAGTAAGAATAACAAGGTATAGTTGGCTCAGATTTTGTCCTTTGTCATCACATCACCTCTAAACTGGTTACTTGACAAGCCATCCTAGTTTAGCAGGTTGCTTGACAAGCCATCCAAGTTTAGTAGGTTACATTTGTGGGGATATGTTTATCATCATCGCCGCTGCCTCAGCTTAAAGTCTCACATCATTGCAAATGCCAAAAAATAAATGATAAGTACATTCAGTGGCATATGCTAACTCCAAATCTCCAATATCATGGTCATGGTTGCATCACAGGTAGTTTTTTAAAAAAACAGAAACTTCAAATGCCAAAAAGCAGTAGTAGTAGTAGTAGTAGTAAAGCACAAGTAGTAAGCACACATCTAGGTATTAAAGCACAAGTAGTAAGCACACAGCTAGGTAGTAAGTAGTAGTAAGCATAGCTAGGTAAAGCAGTAGTAGTAGTAGAAAAGCACAAGTAGTAAGCACACAGCTAGGTAGTAAAGCACAAGTAGTAAGCACACAGCAAGGTAGGTAAAGTAGTAGTAAAGCACAACAGGTAGTAAAAGCAGTAGCAGCAGTAGTTGTAAGCACAGCTAAGTAGTAAAGCACAGCTAGGTAGGTAAAGCATAGCTAGGTTAAGCACCAGAAGAGCTATGCGCCGGCGAGGGTGGGGCGACGACGCGGCACCAGAGGAGCACTGCGCCAGCGAGGGGGGGGAGGGGGGCGGGGCGACGACACGGCACCGGAGCAGCACCGCCCGGCGAGGGCAGGGCGAGGGCGGGGCACCGACAGAGAACGAGGGTGCGGGTAGGGCGAGGGCGAGGGAACACCAGAGGATGACGAGGGCGAAGGAGCACCGCCGGTCTAGGGCGAGGTCGACGGAGCACCGCCGGATGAGTGTGAGGAAGCACCGGAGAGGAAGAGGAAGAGACGGCATTGAGGAGGCGAGAGGAACAGCGGCGACGATGGCGGCGGTGGCACTGGGTTTTGACAGCCCTTCGGGGTCGAAAATGAAACCGCGAAGGACTTGGTGGTGTCGGCTTTCGAGGCCACATATATAGGTCTCCATTTACCGCGGCGGGCAACCTAACATGCCCGCTTCGGTAAATGATTTACCACGGCGGGCCCTTAAGAGGACCGCTTCGGTAAATCATTTACCGAAGCAGGCATGTTAGGTCGCCCGCCACGGTAAATGAGTTCCCGAACTAAATACAGTTCAGAACAGAATCTAGTTCAGTTCAGAACTGAATCTAGTAAAGTAGTAAAGCAGTAAAGTAGTAGTAAGGTACTTGTAGTAAAGGTAGTTGTAGTAGAGCAGTAGTAAGGTAGTTGTAGTAAAGCAGTAGTAAGGTAGTAGTAGTAAATTATAGTAAGGTAGTAATATTAAAGTAGTAGTAAAGTAGTAGTAGTAGTAGTAAAGTACTAAGGTAGTAGCAGTAGTAGTAAAGTAGTAATGTAGTAATGTAGTAAAGTAGTAGTAAGGTAGCATCTAGGTACTGTAGATAGGTAGAGTAGTAAAGATTGCATAATATCATTGAATATTTGGAGTAGTAAGGTATTTGAATATTCAACATGAATCCCTTAAAGTTTACAAAACGTACATGTCTTGCATATGGAGTTCATTACAATTACATAATTGTTTGCGAACACAATCATTTTGGTGCAGGGGCTTTCACGGTACGCTTCTCACCATCAGGGCGGGCCGAGGGCATCATCTTCGTCTTGTTGAATTTGTCCTCGAGGACCTTGATCTTCTTTGGGTGATCGGTAAAAAGTTGGAGCTCTGTGTAGTTGTTATATTGTTCGGGACTCTAAACCCCATCAGCTCCCACGATCTGTTGCTTGCCTGAAACAACTGCGTGCCTTTTAGTGTCCTCTGGATAGACATAGTATGCCACTTGCGCGACATCAGTTGCTACTACCCATTGATCATCTTTATAACCAATAATTTTGAGGTCCACGGTGGTTAGCCCAATATTGTCAACTGCGACCGCTTTAGGCTTGACCCACTCGATCTTAAAGACGGTTATGCTCAGGTCTCCACTATAATCAAGTTCCCAGATTTCTTCAATTAGTCCATAGAATTGCCTCCTCTGGCCTGTGGACTCGTCTATGCCCTCGTATCATACACCATTGTTCTGAGCCGCGCTTTTCTTGTCCTTCTCTTTTGTGTGGAACCTGTACCCGTTGATGTCGTACCCCTGCCACGTGGTGACCTGGCTGGACGGACGTTACACAAGCCTCTTCACAATCTCTGTATCTTCATTAGGGCATCCATCAATTGGTACGTGTTGCTCTTTGAGCCAATCTACGAAACTTCTTTTGTGATGGTTCTTAACCCATTCCGCTGTTTGTTGCCAGTCATGAGCAGCGCGGATCTCTTCCAGGTGCTTTTCGACGTATTTCTCCATGCTCACTAGCTGATGGAGGATGTTAAATAAGCTTCATCCACCATTTTGTATGGTACATCAGTTCGTAATTTCCGGCCCATGCACCCCATACCCGAGGTTCTGCCTTCGTGTTGATGGACTGGTAGCCCAATTGCCCTTGCATCTCTTATGTATCTTATACAGCAGTTCACGGCCTCCTCGGTCGTGTACGCCTCAATCAAAGAGCCCTCCGGACGAGCACGATTATGGTCATATCTGTTGAGGGTGGACATGAACCGCTCATATGTCCACATCTGGTGCAGATACACGAGGCCTAGTTGTTCGATCTGATTGACCATATGCATCATCAGGTGTAGCATAACATCAAAGAAAGACAGAGGTAAGCACATCTCTAGCTAGCAGAGGGTCTCTGCGATGAACACCTTCAGGCCAGGCAGTTCAGCCGCATTGATGACCTTCTGGGTGATGCGATTGAAGAAGTATGACATTCGTGTGATCACCATCTTCACATACTCTGGATGGATAGCTCTGATCACAATAGGAAGGAACACCGTTAGCATAACGTGGTAGTCGTGTGAGTTGTAGCCGGTCATTGTGAGGTCTTTCATGGATACCAGGCTCTTGATGTTGGAAGAGAAACCAGTCGGCACCTTGATGCCCCTAATTAACTTCCAAATATTCGTCTTCTCCTCTTTTGTTAGGTTGTAGGACGCACCCGGAATGTTAATTTTACCGTTTTGAGGCGGTTCTGGGTGAAGATCAGGCCGGATGCCTTGGTTGATAAGATCTGTCCGTGACTTGAGACCATCTTTCGTCTTGCCCGGGATGTCTAGCAGGACACCGATCACACTTTCAAAGACATTCTTCTCGAGGTGCATGCAGTCGATGGCATGGGGTGTATTTAGTGTTTTCCAGTACGATAAGTACTCGAAGAAAATTGACTTCTTTTTTAAAGGAACAAGGGGGACATCAGGCGTTGCTTCACCATCCGCGCGCTTTCGCTTCCTTGTTGTTTTCTTCTGTTTTCCATCTTTATCTAACTTCTTCTTTCCAAACTCGATCTGATCGATGTTCTTGACCATTTCATACACCTTTGGCCCCCATGCATGCCGCGTCGATTCTTCAAGTTGCGGTTCGTGCTCATTGTCAAAGTACTTATTCATGACACTTTTCTGGTACCTGTGATTTCGGGCGAGGAACCATCTATGTCTCGTGTACACAATCTTGTTGGATCCCTTGAGGTAGGTGTAGCATGTGCCATCGATGCAAACCACACACCCGGTCTTGCCTTTGATCTGCCCTGATAGTAAGAAAAGCCCGGGGTAATCGGTGATGGTGATAAAAATAATGGCTCTTAGGGTGAACTTCTCCTTACGGGACGCATCCACCATAGTAACCCCAACATCAAATAGTATCTTCATCTCCTCCATCAATGGCGCTAGAAACACGTCTATATCGTTGTCTGGTTGTGTCAGTCCAGATATGAGCATAGTCAGCATAAGGTACTAGCGCTTCTGACATAGATGTGGAGGTAGGTTGTATATGGTGAGGACGACTGGCCAAGTGCTGTGGGAGCTGCTAAGCTCACCAAATGGATTCATCCCGTTAGTACTCAGTGTGAACCTAATGTTCCTAGACTCCTTACCAAACTCTGGGTGTTTGTTATCGAAATCCTTCCACTACTTCCCATCAGAGGGGTGTCGTAGCTTGTCATCATCCTTCACACATTCAGCCGATGCATGCCACGACATGAGCTTGGCATCCTCTGGGTTCCCAAATAGCGCACGCAAGCGATCGATCACTGGTAGGTACCACACCGATAGCGCAGGACTTTTCCTCATCGTGTAGCCCTCTTCTTCCTCATCCTGTAGAGCCGAGATCCTCTTCTCAGCCGTAGTGCTCTTCTTAGCCCCCTTCTTCTTCTTTGGCCCACCTCGTGATGCTACCTCGTCGTCCGCATCCACACAACAACCAGCATTCCTTTTGTATCGATTCGCGCCACAGTTCGGACAACTGGTCGAATTCTCGTGCTTGCCCCGATATAGGATGCAGTGATTAGGGCATGCATCGAACTTTACAAGTTTCATCGCCAATGGACGGATCATCTTCTTCGCCCGATATGTATTGGCAGCCACGTTGTTAGCTGTTGGGTACGTGGTACCAAGGAGACTTAACAACTCGTTGAAGCCAGTGTCAGACCAACCATGCTGAGCCTTCAACAATAATAGCTGGAGGTTAAAATGGAGGGTTGTCCACTCCTTCGGACAATTTCCACCGTCTTTATAGAGAGGATCAACTGCCTCCTGCTTCATCTCCTTGAAATTGTCCAACCACTTGCTGAACATAAGGTCATCTTCGTCGATCTGGTGGAGCAAGCCCTCAAACAAATTTACATCCTTAGGAGAATTCAAAAGAGTCTCATCGTGACCATCCCCACCATTCTTGTCGTCATCGTCAATGTTCTGAATTATATTCTCCACTGTTATGTTGTCGGCTGGTGCTGAAGATGAGACAGGTGCTCCGAAATGTCCAGATCCACCGTTATCCTCCACCACTGACAACGAGCTCAGTCCTGATGCACCGCCACTTGCATCAACTCTTTCATTGTGAAATGTCCAGACGGTGTAATCCTTGACAAAACCATACATAATCAAATGAGTGTGCACCGTGCTATCTACGTAGCCTTTCAGATTCCGACAGTGCGAACATGGACATATGGTTGTCGTCCGCTTCAACCTCTCAAAGTGAGCTTTCGCCATGGCAATAAATTTATTCAATCCATCCAAGTATCGTGGATCACTAACTCTGTTCACCCAGTACATCCATTCGGACCTATCCATTGATTTGAATGCCTGCAAATCTCCATTGAGTTAACGACAACACAAGAAAGAAATAGGATACGAAAGTAAAAACACAAGTTTTTTTTCTATATAATCTTCATTAATTGAAATGGAAAGCTAGATCTAGAACTAGCTAGGTAGAGGCACAAAGATGAATAAAAGAGGGATGCGAGATCCTCCATGTACCTTTTGTTTGGGTCCTCTCCTCCAAATCCAAGATCTAAACCTCTCAATTCAAGATTTGGTTCAAATTTATGGCAAAACCTCCACCTCCACACAATTTGGAAGAGAAACACTTGTGGGAAAGAAGAGGGGCGGCTGCAAAAAGAAACAAGAGTATTACAAAAGCAAAAAAACAAGATTTCTCTTCCATGCATGGCTTCTAGATCTAGATCTAGATCCTAGAAGTAGCAAGAGGCACAAAGATGAATAAAAGAGGGTTGAGAGCGCCTCCATGTACCTCTTGTTGGGTCCTCTTCTTCCAAATCCAAGATCTATACCTCAATTCAAAGGTTTGGTTAAAATTTAGGGCAAAACCTCCCCCTCCACGATTTAGAAGAGGAAGACCCATGGGGAAGAAGAGGGGGCGGCGGCTATATTTATTTCCAACAATTAACCGTGGCGGGCAACATAATATGGCCGCCACGGAAAATTACTATTAACCGCGGCGGGTGGCATAACGTGCCCACCACGGTTAATCGATTTACCGAAGCGGGCGGTTTAGGGCGCCCGCCGCGGTTAATAGTCGTTTACCGTGGCGGGCGCGTTATGCCGCCCGCCGTGGTTAATCGTTTACCGCAGCGGGCGCTGGGGCAGCCGGCCCTGGGAGGCCGGCCACCCAATTACCATGGCGGGCCAATTGTGTGCCCGCCACAGACCCCAAAAATGGGGAGCTACGCAAAATCATTTTTGTAGTAGTGGCATAGTATGAATTCATATGTCAACCAATTGTATATTGCTATCTTGGAGTAGAGGCATGTCATAAGTGGGGTGCATCAACTCATGTTTGAGAAATCTAGGATGTTCAACTCATTCCTCAACTTGCAAAACCTCTTCTCATCAAGTCATTTAGTGAAAATATCGACTAATTGATCATCGGTACCCACATTTTCAATGAAAAAGTCACCCTTTCTTATGAGGACATCACCACGCTGGACACGTCTACATCATTGTCTTTCCCAAGTTGTAGGCCCAAACCAAGTCTACTTCGAGTATGTTTCGGAGTCCAAGACCAGTAAGGAGTAAAATGGACGCCCAGGAAGCATCCGGACTCCGTTTTCGATGATTCACCCATGGTTGGAAAGATAATTTCATAAGGAAACCAATGGCATTTGCGGTCCAAATTCTTTACGAGTCATCGGGAAACGTCGAAACAAGTCAGCGTCCAGAATCTGCCCCGGTGTTGTGTCACTGTTTTTGGTCCGTTGGGCCGTGTATCGGCGTTGAGCCCAGTAGAGGAGCACGTCCAGGGGTGGCGACGACCCTTAGACCTATATAACCATCCACCACCGCTCTTGTTAGGTTTTGGGTTTTGTTTTAGCGTTTAGTTTTTCATCGAGAAACTGAATCGTTCATTGTAATTGTGTCGATTAGTCCTTTTATAGTGATCCAGGGCCCCCATTCTTGATCTCCTCCACTGTGTCGATTAGTCCTTTGGAACCGAGTTCTTGAACCCTCTATTGATATTCGCATCAATCATATTTGCAATTTTAGATTGCGTGTTTATACCTTCATACTTGTGTTCTTTGATCCGCTTGCAGTAAAAGCCTTCTTGGTGAGGACAATCAAGTTGTGCTCGGTTGATAGCCAACGTCGAGATCTCCACAAGTTGAATTTATCGGTTACCTCAGGGAAGATCGGGCCAGTCCTCATCAATTGGTATCAATTGCTGCAGATTCCACCGAGGGCGATCAAGACGAGGAGACCATTGATTCTGTGGCTACCGCCGCAGGCCACCCTAGCCTTCTTGTGCAGCATGTGTTGAGTTCACGTGTGGGACATGAAGAAGAGATGCAGATCCAGCTCCACAATTTATTCCACATGTATCTCATTGTGCAGGGTTGTCGGGTTCGCACAATCATTGATAGCGGGCGTTGCAACAACTTGGTGAGTTCAGATTTGGTTGAGAAGCCTGGCTTGACCACACGACAACATCCGCATCCATATAAACTCCAATGGTTCAATAATAGTGGTAAGACTAAGGTAACTAAATCAGCCAGCATTAGCTTTTTCACAGGCTTTTATCATGATACTGCTGATTTTGATGTTGTACCTATGCAAGCTTGTTCAATTTTGTTAGGACATCCATGGGAATTTGATAATGATGCTTTACACCATGGTAGAACTAATACATACACTTTCATGCATAAGGACAAGAAAATTACTTTGCTTCCTTTGTCCCCTATGGATATTGTTAAACATGCTCAAGAGATTAAAAATAAACCTCCGCTAAACATTGATAACGATAATGGGATTAAGTTAATAGGAGGTGCTTTTCTTGCTACAACTTCTCCTACTGCTGAGTTATGTGATAATCCTGATGCACCATGTTATACTATGTTTTGTCAACCTATTATGTCTTGTGCATTGCCTGCTGTCACTAACCTTTTGAAGGAGTTCGTTGATGGGATGGAGTCGAGGACGACTCCAATTCTACAAGGCGGGGATGATGAGTACATAGCCAAGATGGAGTCGAGGACGACTCCAATTTAAGAAGGGGAGGATGATGAGGACATCACCACACTGGACACGTCTACGCCATCGTCTTTCCCAAGTTGGAGGCCCAAACCAAGTCAACTTCTGTTGACACCAGAAGTGGCAAACAGGAAAAGACCGTAAGTGTACGGCTATCAGGTGTAGCTTTCACCGGAAGTATTCCAGGTATCGTATTTTCCACAGGGAACAAGAAGTGAGTTAACTAGAATTATGGATATGCCATATGATGAATCAAGGGAGACTATGATAGCTGGGTTGAGAGGTTCGATATAGCAAAGATATCTAACAAGGTAAAGCTAGTTATACAGGCTTTATCAGCCCTTCTCTTGCAGGAGGTGATGAGATAGATCAGAAAGAGGACAAAACTCTAACCGGATCGCGCCATCATGTTGTATTGAGGTCCTACCTTTTAAGAACTTATCTTACACACGTGGTGGAATATGAAGACTAGATAGGGTTGTCACTACCTACTAGCTACCACAAATAATCCGTGTGATAAGCGCTTTACAAAGGCAAGATCTAGTCTAGACACCACGTCTACACTATTCTTACTACTTTAACCCTTGCATAAGATTAAAGCACTCTACTTAAAGTAAAGCGATGATCAAGCGCGAAAAGATGTATAACAGTTATGCCAGAAGTAGAGTCTCAAATGCTATGAAGAACTCAGATGTACCACTTACAAGTGTTGAACTTACAAGAGAATCGCATCCGCTGAGGCGCAGCTCGGAGAAGACGCCAGATAGGCCCGGCTCTCCTCCAGACTCTCCTCACTCTCCTCCAACTAGCATAGCACTACTGCCAAGCTACGCTAAGCTAAGTAGTTTCTCCAATGAGGCATGAGTAAGAGTGAAGTCCTAGGGGGGTATTTATAGCTAGAGGTGGAGTAGGAGCTACTCCGGTGCCACGTCAGTGATCCGCGCCACCACCACAAGCCACCGTAGGATCAAACCGTCATTGTAACCATCTTAAACCAATGGTGGAGATCGAGTTGATGCATGGCGGCATGAAGGAAGGCGGTGCAGAGCTCGGGGAAGAATTTGGGCACATGGAGGAGGTCCGCCGACCTGCCTATGGCAGGTAGGGCCTACCCCTTTCTTCTAGAAGCTAACCCGACTGGTCAGGGGACATGTGGGTGGTCTCTGGGCCCACCTAGGAGGTCAGCCGACCTCCTTTAGAGAGCTCTGGGCCTCCCCTTCGGCGTGGGACCTCTTTGATAGGTGTGGATTCTACTGTCCAAAATTGGGCCCAAAGTGAGGTCGGACGATCGTCTTTTGTGGCCAAATAAGCTCATCTTTTGCAGGTAGCTTTTAGAGGTAATGTCCATCATGATGGTGTATTGGATTTACACATTTTCCATACTTGGAAATATGTCATGTTGGGCCCCAAATCATGACGTTTTGTGCCTATATTCAAATAGCGGACATATACATGTGGAACCAAGTTATTTGAACCAAATCATTTCTTCTTTGCTTATTCAATTCCTGAAATGGTCCTTTGTTGATGGTTTTGAGTATGTAAAAGTACGTCATTCTTACCGTCAACAACTTCAAGTCTGTTTCGGAGTCCAGGACCAGCAAGGAGTAAAACGGACTCCCAGGACGCATCCGGACTCCGTTTTCAATAATTCACCCATGGTTGGAAAGATAATTTCATAAGGAAACCAATGGAGTTCGTTTCAGGTCCAAAATCCTTATAAGTCATCGGAAAACGTTGAAAAAAGTCAACGTCCAGAATCTGTCTCGGTGTTGTGTCACTATTTTTGGTCCGTTGGGCCATGTATCGGTGTTGAGCCCAGTAGAGGGGCGCGTCCAAGGGTGGCGATGACCCTTAGACCTATATAACCAGCAGCCGCCACTCTCGTTAGATTTCGGGTTTGTTTTAGAGTTTAGTTTTCCATCGAGAAACTGAATCGTTCATTGTAAATGTGTCAATTAGTCCTTTTACAGTGATCCAGGGCCCCCGTTCTTGATCTCCTCCACTGTATCGATTAGTCCTTTGGAACCGAGTTCTTGAACCCTCTATTGATATTCGCATCAATCATATTTGCAATTTTAGATTGTGTGTTTATACCTTCTTGCTTGTGTTCTTCGATTCGCTTGCAGTAAAAGCCTTCTTGGCGCAGACAATCAAGTTGTGCTTGGTTGATAACCAACAGAGCAGTGGTGTAATGATTGCAGGGTTCGAATTGTGTCTAATTTGAAGCCGGATCACCAACGTCGAGATCTCCACAAGTTGAATTTATCGGTTACCTCACGGAAGATCGGGCCAGTCCTCATCAATTGGTATCATTTCTTGCAGATTCCACCGAGGGCGATCAAGACGAGGAGAGCATTGATTCCGTGGCTGCCGCCATAGGCTACCCTAGCCTTCTTGTGCAGCGTGTGTTGAGTTCACGTGTGGGACATGAAGAAGAGATGCAGATCAAGCGCCACAATTTGTTCCACATGTATATCATTTTGCAGGGTTGTCGTGTTCTCACCATCATTGATAGCGGGAGTTGCAACAACTTGGGCCCAAAGCGAATGGTGAGAAGCTTGGCTTGACGAGATGATAACATTCGCATCCATATAAACTCCAATGGTTCAATAATAGTGGTAAGACTAAGGTAACTAAATCAGCCCGCATTAGCTTTTTCACAAGCTTTTATCATGATACTGCTGATTTTGATGTTGTACCTATGCAAGCTTGTTCAATTTTGTTAGGACATCCATGGGAATTTGATAATTATGCTTTACACCATGGTAGAACTAATACATACACTTTCATCCATAAGGACAAGAAAATTACTTTGCTTCCTTTGTCTCCTATGGATACTGTTAAACACGCTCAAGAGATTAAAAATAAACCTCCGCTAAACATTGATAACGATAATGGGATTAAGTTACCAGGAGGTGCTTTTCTTCCTACAACTTCTGCTACTGCTGAGTTATGTGATAATCCTTATGCACCATGTTATACTATGTTTTGTCAACCTATTATGTCTTGTGCATTGCCTGCTGTCACTAACCTTTTGAAGGAGTTCGTTGATGGGATGGAGTCGAGGATGACTCCAATTCTACAAGGTGGGGATGATGAGTACATTGCCAAGATGGAGTCGAGGACGACTCCAATTCAAGAAGGGGAGGATGATGAGGACATCACTGCGCTAGACACGTCTACGTCATCGTCTTTCCCAAGTTGGAGGCCCAAACCAAGTCGACTTTTAGTCTGTTTTGGAGTCCAGGACCAGCAAGGAGTAAAACAGACTCCCAGGACGCATCCGGACTCCGTTTTCGATGATTCACCCATGGTTGAAAAGATAATTTCAGAAGGAAACCAATGGCATTGGTTTGAGGTCCAAATTTCTTCTGAGTCATCGGAATACTTCGAAACAATTCAGCATCCAGAATCTGTCTCAGTGGTGTGTCACTGTTTTTGGTCCGTTAGGCCATGTATCGGCGTTGAGCCCAGTAGAGGGGTGCGTCCAGGGGTGGCGACGACCCTTAGACCTATATAACCAGCCGCTCTCGTTAAGTTTTGGGTTTTGCTTTAAAGTTTAGTTTTCCATCGAGAAACTGAATCGTTCATTCCAACTGTGTCGATTAGTCCTTTTACAGTGATCCAGGGCCCCGTTCTTGATCTCCTCCACTGTGTCAATTAGTCATTTGGAACCGAGTTCTTGAAACCTCTATTGATATTCGCATCAATCATATTTGCAATTTCAGATTGCGTGTTTATACCTTCTTGCTTGTGTTCTTCGATTCGCTTGTAGGAAAAGCCTTCTTGGCGAGGTCAATCAAGTTGTGCTTGGTTGATAACCAATGGAGCAGTGGTGTAACGGTTGCAGGGTTCGAATCGTGTCTGATTGGAAGCCGGATCGCCAATGTCGAGATCTCCACAAGTTGAATTTATTGGTTACCTCACGGAAGATCAGGCCAGTCCTCATCACTTTTGTCGATGGTCTCTTATGAAATGGTGTCTCACATCTATGTGCTTTGTCCTTGAGTGTTGGATGGATTTGTTTGTAAGCTTCACCGCACTTTGATTGTCACATAGCAAGGGAACTTTATTGAAGTTGATTCCATAATCATTCAACATGGCCTTCATCCATAGTAGTTGTGCACAACAACTCCCCGCACTAATGTATTCGGCTTTGGCTGTAGACAGTGCCACACTATTTTGCTTCTTGGATAACCATGATACTAGTTATCTTCCCAACATTTGACATGTTCAACTAGTGCTCTTTCTATCAACCTTGCATCCCGCATAGTCAGAGTCCGAATATCCAATCAACTCAAATCTTGACCCCATGGGATACCACAATCTAACATCTCGTGTATGCTTAAAATATCTCAATATCCTCTTTGTGGCTTTCAAATGATCCTCCCTAGGAGATGCTTGAAACCTTGCACACATGCATACACTAAACATGACATCTGGTCTTGATGTGGTCACATAGAGTAGACTTCCAATCATAGACCGATAGAGTGTTTGATCAACCATCATGCCACTTGTATCACTATCCTAATGTCCACTGGTCCGACGAAGCTCCTAGGGATGGCAAAACCATCAGACTTTGGTCCAGAGCTTACCTCAAGGTCCGGAGCCCTTCTCCCAGGGTTTTGACTACAAGTCAGTGCAACCAGACCGATCAACATTAGTCCAGAGCCTGTGCACCAGCCATGTCCGGAGCTTCCAGTGAAGCGCCCCAGGATAGGGTAAGCCTCCAAACCATTACCATTGTTTCGGAGCTCCCCAACACCTGGTCTGAATCCTCTTTCTCAGTGAGATCCTTCTCCTTTCTTCTTCTCTTGTTCACATGTACTAACACCAAAGTGTTTCACTACTTGTGCAAGTGTATTAGCATGTTTTACAATGATTTTCAAGGGTTGCTCATTAGGTTATATGCCCATGCATGAATGACCTCACCTAATGGCACTTGACACTTGCAATCACATACGTTTTTCCCCCTTAATAGTACGGTTGCGTATCCTAAATTTTATCACAGTCACTAAGTGTCTTGATCACAAAAATGGAAATCCCTATCAAGTATTGCCTTGATCACTTAGGGTTCCATCTTTTCCATCTTTGTCCAAGTGTGAGCTTCATGTTGATCACTTTTGATCTTGTGGCTTGTCACATCCTATCCACCTTGCTTTCTCCACCACTTGTCATACTATGTGTACTAATCCTACTCAAACACTTAGAGTAAGGTTAGTAGCTAGGTTTCATCTATTACCAAAACACTAGAGATCTCTCAGTGTGTGCGGCGTACTCCTCAGATGTGTGGTAGGTAGTGGGTAGTGGCAGCCCCATCTAGTCTCTGTTGTCCACCACGAGTTTGGGCAAGTTCTTAAAGTGTTGGGCCCAAAGCTGTAACGGCACAAGTTATCTTTTGCGGTGCTTGATTGAAATAGAGCTTTGAGGTAAAAAAATCTTAGTAGACCCTTCCTTGATCTAGTACCCTTACCGTTAAGTTCCTCTTGAACTGATCTATCGTAAACACCTTGTTGCCTTAGAACGAACTTGATTCTTAGTAGAATACTCACGTTCTAATTGGAAATCGATACCTTAAAATACTCCTAGGTGAAAGCTACTTTGACAACCATGTGCTTGCAATTGTACCTATTTGCCACATTTGGTGTCAACACATGTACACCACTCATATTATGTACTAAATCCGGCCCACAAAGAAGGAAAGGAAATATCACAACACATAGGTAGATTACATTACATCACAAAGAGTACATTAAGTTTTCCATACCATTGTTATCAAACTTAGTCATGACACATACAATACAGTCATCCAACCAATAATAATAGAGTATGAGAAGTCTTAAACAACATAGTTTTTTAAGATAGCATGTGTGGATTGTGCCATTCTCCACACACACTTATGCACAATGGTCTTTCTACCACTATTGGTCCTAGACGGGCTTGGATGCATGGAAGAACCCGTAGGCTAGAAAAACTTTACCTGTAAATCTTAAATATTCACAAGATGAGTACTCAACTTGCAGTTATTATACTCTCCATTCACAAATGGTAATCGTATTTGAGCACCGAAAAAAGACCTTACATCAATGAGTCAAATTTTGTGAAAGTTTAGAGCATAAAACTTACATCAAGATTCATGTTAAAACTGCCTATAAAATGGTATTGGTTTTTAACCATGAATTTTATATTGTAATAAAAATTAATGGTCAAAATTTATTTCTTATCATTTTTTTTAACGGAGGAGGTACCACGTCTAAAAATGCCAAGCAGTGAGACTGAGATGATAGCTTTTGCCTGATATCGATTGGGGCCAGCTGCCTGCGGCCCCGCCCCCGCGAGTGCCGCCGCTAGCCTGTTTTGTTTTATACTCTAACCATTAATCAGATATTTATGAGGATTACGAAAGAATAAGTCATTGTTAGTCCGTTGGAAGTTAGCAGCAGCTTTTATACGAATCGGGCCGAGGCCGACAAGAAAAATGGTAGAGGACTATGACCACATTTATTACTCACGCGCGACGACCAACTACCAGCAGATTTAATTTTTTGCCAGATCGATCGATCGATCGATCATATCATTCTCTTCCATATATGATTGTAGGAGTATACTCCCTCCATATTCTAATTAGATAATGTTTTGGACAGTGATGTGGTCTCCCAAACACAACTTTAACCTCTTGTTTTTATAAAAATATTTATGGAATAATGATATATGTATATTTTTATGAAAGTATTTTTTAAGACAAATCTATTCATATAATTTTCACATTAAGAAATCTCAACAACTTAAAAGTTATTGATCATTTATATTCCCAATGTTTGACTCAAAACTTGTCCAAAATATCATCTAATTATGATACGGAGGGAGTATATCTATGCGCAACTGTGTGTCGCGGTGTATGAACGTGGCAACCTCTTGCCCTTGCATACAAAACTAAAGCTGTACTATATATATAAGTGCAGTACGTAGCTCTGTAGTAGTATCATATATATTTCTAGACTAGACTATAGATAGATTGTGCCTGCTACATACATGCTGCCGTGCGCTGTGTGACTAATAACCATGGCAAGCAGCCACCAAAACGAGGCGCCCCCGCTAACCCAACGGGAGAACGAAGAGTTCCTGCGAATGATACGTGATGCAAGGCAACGGTACGTACGTTCATCAATTAATTTAAGAATAATGTGTGCAAATGCAAATCGTATATATACTCCATCCACGTTCCTAAAGAAGTCGTTTTGACGTGGTCTTAATTAAGTCAAGTATTACAAACTTTAACTACAAATAAATTATTATAGGTTGAGTTTGAAAATATGAAAGTGGTGTAAGTGGATTTATCTCCGAATGTAATTTTATTCGACTGTATAAACTATTTTCTTTGTGAACATGGAGGGTAATCTAATATAATCCCGTATGCTCTTTTATTAGGCTTCGATGTCTCTAGGCCGGAACCCATGTAGCTTGTTATTATAATCTTTTTTACATTAGGTGTTACTCTCTCTGTTATTATTTATAAGACGTACACACATATCAAAGAGTTAAACTTTCAAATCTTTGACTCGCTGATAATTTTTAATTATTACGGTATAAATTTGATATGGTTAGATTTATAATTAAATATACCATCCAATTATTATAAATTTATAAGTATAAACAATATATTTTAGAAGATCATGTCATATGCAGACGTGCCTTACAAAAGATAGCGGAGAGAGTAATCTAGAGAGCTATCATCCTCTCTCTGCATCTTTGACTAGCATGAATCCGGCATAGATAATGACTATATTTAGATATCTAATTAAAGAGATTATTGGAGAATATTTTTTTCTCCAAATTTATATTTTTATAAATTAGTAATAATATAACGAGTCTCTTAGAGTTTCTATCTCATTCAATAACTAAGTAGCAGATACATTGTTTATTGAATATTGTAATGAAAATTTGAGATCATAAATGAATTCAAATGAAACAAGTTTCAATGAAAAAGTTTTAGATTTCGTCGAGATATAAAACAAATTTTCTTTTGGTTATTTTTCCATCCAAGGTGGTTTTAGAAATTCAAAAAATATGAATTTTAAAATATTTAATCTTAAAAAAAATTCTTGTCTTAAATGATTAAAAAAAACATAGACGACAATAACTACTATTTATAGTACATTTTTTCAAGTACTATAACTATCGATCAAATCATTTTTTTCGAGGTCACTTGAATGATTCAAAAAAATCATTTCAAATTATTTATAGTAGTACTAGGTTAAGAAAACTATCAGCGTAAATTTATCTTTAGTGATGGTTTCCTATAAGCTGTCACTAGTAAAAATCATGAATTTGCAGTCGGGGTCCTCTTGAGGATGTCGTCACTACAAATTAGATTTATACTAGCGGTAGGTTAAGAGAACTGTCAGTATGAATACATGATTTTACTAGCAGTGGCATTAAGAAAACCGTTACTTAAAATAAATTTAAACTAACCGTTCATAGTTATGGGCCTACAGTTTCATTTTTACCAGCGCCAATGCGTTGGCACCAGTGAAAAACTCACAAATATCAGTTTTACTAGTGTTGTACATCTCAGTTATGTGTTAAAAAATCTGTTACTAACTTTTTTTTCCTGAAAGTGTCCGCTCATACCGTATTTCATTAAGAGGGTATCTTATCTACCAACAAATTTATATAGTATATAGTAAGCATTAAAGAACACCTGAAAAGTAAGTCACCTTTCAGAGTTATATTATAATATTGATTCATGGCGGAAAGAGAGCATTTTTTCTCAGGGGTTATTAGATGGATTTGACTCGCTCTTTAGTGCTTGGGATGCAGTCATGCAGACAAATTAAAGAAGAGATAGAGGGGTTTGACTAGTACTAACTTGGTTACAAATTATAGTTTTTTTTTACTTTTTTAACATCAAATTTGACCATTCATCTTATTAAAAAATTTGTGCAAAATAACAATTCTTTTGTTATGGCTTGTCTTAAAAATAACTTAAATTTGACTATATTTACACAAATTTTTAAATAATACTAATAATCAAATTTGTGGTAAAAAAATTCAAACAAACTATAATTTAAAATGGAGTGAATATTTCTATTGTGTTGGAAGAAGATAATTACTATTTTTTGTTATGCAATCACCGACTCTATGGCCTTATCGTTGAAACCGTGGGCTCGACAACATCACTAGTCACGAAACTTTTTACAACTCTGAAGGGTCTGAACTCAACCCAAGGCTGGCAAGACAGTGCGCAGCCGAATTACAAGCTCTAGGAACCAGAAGAATATCGCTACAACCACAGGCAGCTAAGTCCATTCCATGAAAAACGAAATAAGCGTTTTGCTGTAACACAGATGGTCGAATCAACTTCTACCTGAATCCTCGATATCCCAAAGTCAGTCGCGGATTCTATGGCTTTTGGCACATGCTGTTGTTTCGGCTGTGATCTTTAACATCGGAGTTAATTTTCAACTCTCACAGTGGTGGGGGTTGCCATTTCTGTATCACTTTGGTTTTCTGTCCTTGCACGTTCTTGTTTCCCCTCTGAAGATCACTGATCAAGTGGAGCACATCTCCAGCAACTTTTGATTAACTTTGTTACCGACGTTCCACCATTAATTTTCCAGAGAATCACAAGCGCTTCGATTCCTGGACAACATCCCATGCATGCCGTCCGTTTGACTAGTAGTTTCTGACATACTGATTCAAGATTGAGATTGAACAAGTATCGTTTCACAAATTTTCACTTGAGGAAACAATGCCCTTCGTCCTTGTCTAAACGATGACAGGTCGGGCACCTTGTGTCCAGCTTCATCTCCTTCTGATGTTCATCTTCAAGAAGTGCTTGATCTAGGGTGGGCACGACAATTCATAACTTGCACCAAGATGTATCTGTTTGCAAAGAAGATAGTTACTAGCAGCAGAAGCAGCAACATTATTCAGCTAAGTAATTGAGTAACCTCTACTTGTTACTGCTGGTTCATCCAAATAGGGTGGAAGTGGATAGTGGTCTCTATTTCTTCCAATGGCTGTCAAGAAAACTTCAGCTTTCAATTGGAATGGTGTGTAAGAGAGAAATCGATGGTGAAGAGGCGTGTCACTGGGACCACAACGAGTGCTATTTATTATTAATACTAATAATAGCTGGATCATGCATGCAGGGCATCACACCCCACCAGCTATGTAAGCCCCGTATGGGGGAGCTGGATACGAGCTAGCTCGGCTCGGCTCGTTATCCTAACAAGCCAGAAAGTCAGCTCGGCTCGGCTCGGCTCGGTAAAAGCTCGCGAGCCAGGTATAAAAAAAATCACAAAATGTAATATTTACATTTATCTAAAACTTAATAATAGTAATAATACAAAAATAAAATATCTAACCGTCTTAAATTGAATAAAAAATAATATATATTAACATATATGTTGTAGTATATTAATATACAAAAATTAATATAAGTTATGCTACTTTTTTCCTTAAAATTGTGGCTCGTTTGGCTCGCGAGCTGGCTCGAGTTGGCTCGTTATAGCTAATGAGCTAAAATCTTGGTTCGGCTCGGCTCGTTATCTTAACGAGCCGAGCCAAGCCAACCACGAGTCGAACGAGCTAACGAGCTTCGAGTTTTTCGTCCAGCCGTATATGGGGCAATGTTAAAAATGGTTTTTTGTACTTCTCCCTCCGTACCTAAATAAATTAATTTCTAGAGTTGTCTTAACTCAAACATTTTAGGTTTGACTAGGTTTACAGAAAAACACCATAATTTATGACACCAAATTAGTATCATTAAATATACTTTCAAATATATGCTCACTTGATGTCGTCATAACCTATAAAGTTTGATTTACTCAGAAAAGAGAGTGCATATTACTACTGGTTATAGAAAAAAAAGCTAGTGTGCAGTGTTTGCTAACACTAATGAGCAGGCTGGGATGTCAAGCTCCGGAGGTGGAGATCGTGTTCGACCGTGTAAGCGTCGAAGCCGTGGTGCCTATTGGCCGACGGACGATGCCCACACTTCCCAATGCTATCATCAATGGTGGGAAGGTAACCTCATCTTAATTTGATATAAATGTGAATTTTAAAGAGCATGGAAGGTGTGCGTCCAATATAAACATGTTTAGCAAGATTAATAATATAATCCGCTGCTGGTCATATGTAAACTTATAACCAATATATCAACCTATTATATACTCCCTCCATACTCAAAAAGGTTATCGTTTTAGAAAACGATACGGTCTCCAAAGTGTAACTTTGACTATTTATTTTTTTAAAAAATATTTATTGAAATATAATATATGTATATTTTTATGAAAGTATTTTTCAAGACAAATCTATTGATATGATTTTTACATTTTCAAACTCAACAACTTAAAAGTTATTCATAATTTGTATTTCCAATGTTTGACTAAAATCTTGTCCTAAACGATAACCTTTTTAAGTACGGAGGGAATAGTAGTTAGCTTACCAATGATCCACCTGTTTCTCTTACAAAATTTCTTTGTTCTTGTACATATAAGTTGACTGTAAACTTAAAGCAAGTATATAATAGGCATGTAAACTGAATATAAAGTAGAGAAAAAAAAAAGTGGTAAGAAGCGATGCAGACAAGTAGCTTATACACAAGAACAAAAAAAAACTTTACAAGGGAACAAAATAAACCATTTATTAATGATAAAGAGCTATCTACTACACTATTAAACTAAAAGATGAGCTGTAAAACTCCATAGTGTATAGCAGCACGGTATGTTGCTCTTACAGCTCATTTCCTTCTTTCTCCTCCCCTATCCTATACCATAGGATAGGACCCCACCTACAGCCACTTATTATGCTTGCAGCTTGCTCTTTAAAGGTACTCCAACAATTATATAGAGCATATTAAAAGACAAATGCCACCGACAAGGTTTAAAGCTAATTAATACTCCCTTCATCCATAAAAGAATGTAATTGTGGAATTCATGACGATGATCAAGTTTAGGCCAGTCTCAGTGGGTGTTTCATTTGAGTTTCATTCGTATTAAATATGTTGCCACATAATCACTTTTGATGATATGACAATATATTTAAGAAGAAAAAGAAGAAATAAGTTTCATCTTTTAGCACGAATACCAACTCTCTATGAATCATAAAATTAAATACATATGAAACTATAGAATAAAACTCTCTACCGAAAGTGGGTGTTTTATCCGAGTTTCATTTCATTTTGTATGACATGATAGTCTTAGAAACAACGTCATGAAACTATAGCATTTATGTTTCTAAATAAATTTATTATAAAAAGAATAATCTATAATGATACTTATTTTGTACATGAATGTTAGTGCTAAAATTTAAACTGTTTGACTTCTAAAAACAAGAATTGCACGAGGTAGTACTTACGAGTACTATGTTTGACTTCCCTTAGGAAGAAGACGCGCAATTGATTAGTGGCAACTACTCATTTTTGTGGTGCAGGCTATAGTGGATTCTGTGCTCATGTGTCGCTCCAGGGAAAAAAGGTTACGAATCATAGATGCAGTGAGTGGGACAATAAGATCATCCAGGTACAGTCGCATGGCCATGCAGTATTAAATGCCGATGACATCTAACAAGTAACAGCATGCCACAATGAAAAGAAAAAAAAAACAGTTTCTCTAAATTGGCAGAAGGAACAATTTAACTGCAATGTTTCGAAAACTTGTTCAGTCGAATATTCGTCCCATATATATCACGGCAATAACCTGGACGTCATGTAATCAGATACTCATTTCTTGTGTGGCCAGAATGACACTTGTTCTTGGAGCACCCGGATCAGGAAAGACGACCCTCTTAAAAGCATTGGCAGGAAAACTGGATTCTTTTTTAACGGTATTGTACATCAAATCCAGTCAAGTCCAGTCCAGTCCTTCAAATTAGTGTAAATAATCAAAATAATATCACAGAAGCAGAATGGTTTAGATTAATGGTCATTCCTAAGAAGTTACATATTTTGTGAGTGATAGGAAAAAACGAACATCATTGATGAACTTTGTGATTTCTTGCCAATAGTTCCATGGAAATGTCATGTACAAGTACAATGGGGAAACAAGGTCATCTACATCGCAGCACCTATGTGCGTACGTCAGCCAGAATGACCTCCATCATCCCGAAATGACAGTGAGGGAGACTATTAATTTCGCTTCAAACATGCTAGGTGCCAACAACGAATTTGGTACGAGTACCTATGGGATTTGGTCAAGACAACAAATTACTAAATAATAGCTATCCGTTCCTCAAGCGATAGCAACATGCATGCATACTGATTTATATACGCTAACTATTTGTCCTGCTGGTGATAACTGTTTTAGAGATCCTGAGAGATGCATTACAAAGGAAAATGGAAACAAGCAATGAACTAAATCAGGACCTATTTTCCAAGGTGCTACAGTCATATTTGTTTAAGATAAGAAAACTTCAACTTATTTCAATACAATAGCAGCTAAGTTGTTCCCGTACAGGCAACTAAACTTGGAAAGGAAAGCAACCTTAAAACAAACTACATCATCAAGGTACAATCATTTCAATCAATGAAGGTTATCATTAAAGTAAAGGGAAATGTTTTAGCCTTAACAGTTTACATAAAACAGAATATGTTTTCACATTTGTGTTTGAACAGATTCTTGGATTGTCTGACTGTGCTGACACTATAGTAGGGGACGAGCTGCACAGAGGAATTTCTGGGGGCCAGAAAAAAAGAACAACAATTGGTAAGTAGCTATTTCCTCTCTATATATTTATATATAGGGAATGTAAGCTTTCGGTCCATAGGGTGTACAACGGTTATTAAATTTGTAGCTAGGTATCCTGCAAGTTTTCAACACAAATGTTACATCTATTAAATGAGGCATAGAAAGTGGTTAAATAGAACAAAAGCATTAATGAAGGGTAGCTTAGTCAATTTGCTGGGTTTGGGTCTATGTGCTTGACTGCTGATGTCTAACATGCCTATTGCCTAATATAATGAAATGGAGGGAGTACTAGTAGTAAATTAGTATTAAAATACTGCCTTCATTCATAAACATAAAAGACTTCTGCAAATTTTAGGACAAATTAAGTAGGAAAGAAAAGTCTTTGATGTCCCCCATTAAAGGGGGCGAATCAATTCCTCAGTGGTCACCTCTTGATTGGAATAATTAGAAATCCTTATATTTTTTTCTATGGACAGAGGAAGTAAATTCCTTTGAGGGGGATAGGATATGAATGTACAGAATGTTCACCATCTTGTTTGATTTCATCCAAAAATATCCTGTTACCTTTATCCTAAATGCCATTTAGAACATCTTAACCACTTTTCTATGCAACCAACTTTTTTCTCGAATACGCAGAAGATTTGCGTATCATTTTGTATTAAGAAGAGTTTGAACATACAAACAACACGCGTCTGTCAAGCGCCAAAGGAGGCTGACCTAAGACAGCTGTTATTGGACAGCCAATTTAATAATGACACTACTCTTACAGAGATGCCCTTCCAGTATTTAGTTTGGTATTAATTCCCAACAACGAAAAAAACCTAAAAAAAGATGACAGAAGATTAACTGGATTCTTACCAGCAAACCAACCCATTTGGTGCTGTCTGCAACTTGCTACTGAGCAAGTGGAACCTATCCCTGCATATGGGAAAGCAAAAGTGTCAAATCATGACACATTGCACAAACCTAAACCTAGTACAGATAATATTATTGTAACCTTGACAATTGCAACAACGAAAACACATCTACTATTGGCTTTGCTAGCAGAGTAGTCACAACGCACCAGGTTATACATTGAGGGCCATTGGCTTGGAACATAGTTGAATCAAGTTGGGGAAGATCAAAGCCAGGTATCATATATTTCTAGGAATGCAGTACAAATGTTTGCGATATGTGATGCATTTAGGTCCTCTTTCGGTCATGGCCATTTAGGTCCTATTTGGATCATGGCCCCCCAAGCATTGCCTGGCTAGCCAAATCATTTTGGCCCCAGCCGTCTGAAATGAGACGCCTCGGAGCGCTACCTGCCCGGGTAGCCCTCCCACAAACCAATCCAAATAGGCCCTTAATCATTCATGTACCTCATCAGTTTTGTTTTTAACATACTATAATCTTATCAGTTATTTTTTACTATCATGGCTGTAAAAAATCAGGAGAGATGCTTGTTGGCCGTGCAAGATGTTTCTTTATGGATGATGTATCAACAGGCCTTGACAGTTCTACCACACTTGAAATTATGACATTTCTTCGACAAATGGCCCATCTGATGGATCTTACAATGGTTGTTTCATTGCTGCAACCAGCTCCAGAGACATTAGAATTATTTGATGACATAATCCTTCTATGTGAGGGTCAAATCGTTTATCATGGTCCTCGGCAGAATGTTACTGGTTTCTTCAATACCATTGGCTTCAGATGTCCTAGCAGAAAAAATGTAGCTGACTTCCTCCAAGAGGTGAGCCAGTGTAAATTACAATAAATAAACATCACATGCACTAATTTTAATTGTATCATTTTCAATTTTTTCTAATATATGCATGTGATCCTTTAAATTTTTTTTTTTTGGACAACACGCTGTGTCTGATTACATTTAGAAAGTCATACAGTAGCATGCCATGCGTGTGTATGGGTCCAGCGCTAGGCTTGGTGGTTTAATGAGAGATGAGAAGAGATCTCAGAGAGAGTAGAGGTGCAGAGAGATCTTGACTGGTGTTGCTTCTATGAACCACAAGATCTCCTCACCCTCACCTATGTAAAGCTCAACTTCTCTGAATTAATCCATCAAGCAATTCCACGCAATCTTTCCTTCTTTCATGGTAGCATGAGTCTAGTCGATCGCCTGATTCCACTCTGCTGCTAGCGTGCGCCTCCTTCCCGGGGCTGCTGCTCCTCCTAGCGCATGCCTGCTTCCCGGCACTGCTGCTCCATGGCCGCCCCACAAGACGCTCCCACCGCCCTTGCTCCTGGTGATGCTGCTGCCACCACCGTGGCCGCTGATCTCCAGCGGGCGGACACCGAGCGTGTCGCCGCTCGCACTCGCACAGCAGGATCACTATGCAGCGGACGCGGGTCTTCAGGCCGCCCGTGACCGCACAGCTGGCGAGCGCGCTGTGGCCCAGCCTCCCAGGGACGACGACGGCAACGGAGAGGTCGCCGTGGATCCTCCCCTCCTCGTGGCCCTTCTCCAGCACGAAGCTGCAGCGCTTCTCAATCTGCACCAGCAGGCGGTTGTTGTGCCCCTCGTCCTTGACCTCAACTCCCCCTTCTTCGCGAGATGGCGCATCATTGGCAAGCTTTCCCTCCAGCAACACATCCTCTCCGACTTCACTGCGCCCCGCTCTCCTGATTTGGTGTGCATGGACTGCGTGGCTCAATGGTGAAATCACTGACGACCTCACCGACACGGTCTCCGAGAGCAGCACCACTGCTCGCACGACCTGGCTTGCCATCGAGTCCCAATACCTTGGGAACCACGCAACTCGCATGCTCTTCGCTGACCAGGAGTGTCGTGCCTTCTCTCAAGGCGATCTCTTAGTCTCCAAGTACTGCCGGCACTACAAGCCCATGGCAGAGGACCTCGGCGATCCCATCACTGACCCATGCTCATCCTCAACATCATCCAGGGCCTCAATGGGGCTTTCATCTCTGGCGCAGCAACCCTCTCCCAACTTTTCTCCAAGTGTGGGACGATCTTCAGCTTGAGGAGTTGACGATGGAGAAGAAGATGGCTCCCGTTGTGGCGCTTGGTGCGACGACCGGCCCTGGAGCTCCTGCGACCACAGGCCACTGTGCTGCCAACTGCTCCTGCCGCAGCACCTCCTAAACCCCAGAAGCAGGCAGACACTGGTTCTAGGGGCAACAAGTGTGGCAAACACGGTGACAAGTGCGGCGGCGGCGGCCCCTCTTCCAACTCCGGCAGTGGCTACCACTCCTGGGGGCGTGCAGCAGCATGCTGGGCCGCGCTCCAGTGCTCCGTGGCTGAACCCCTACAACCCTTGGTCCGGGTCTATTCAAATGTGGCCCGAACCACGGGCCTCCATGGCGCCAGGACCACCTCCACAGATACAGCCGCATGCCCTCCTAGCCAGGTCCCAAGGTCATTTGGCCGATCAGTGGGGTGTGCCACCTCCCAGTGGCTATGCGCCACCTGCGCCGCCTGGCTATGCACCACCCGGCTGGGATCCGCAGAGCCGCAGACACTCGCCGCCAACTTCCAAACTATGAACCTCCAGCAGCCACAGCAACATGAGTGGTATTTTGATTCTGGCGCCACATACCACATGACCTCCGACACCACTTCCACTCCCACCTCTTTTCCACCCAACATTATTGTCGGAAATGATCATTTACTTCCTGTTACCACCACCAGTGCCGCTCATCTCCCTCATAACCTTCATCTTAATAATGTTCTTGTTTCTCCAATTCTTATTAAGAACCTTATTTCCGTGCGCTAGTTTACTTCAGACAATAATTGTTCTATGGAATTTGACCCTCTTGGCTGTTCTGTGAAGGCTCTTCCCTCTCGGAGAGAGATCGCTAGATGTGATAGCTCCGGTCCCCTCTACCCGTTGCAGCTTCCGAGGTCTGCCTTCTTTACCGCCATGAACTCCTCCATCTGGCATCAGCGTCTTGGTCATCCTGGTCATGAAGTTCAGTCTAAACTAGCATAACACTTTGGTCTTCCTTGTAATTCTAGTCATACTTTGCGTCATGCATGTCAACTTGGGTGTCATACATGTCTGCCTTTTCAGGCGTCGTATTCTCATACCACTCATAATTTTCAGTTAATACATTGTGATCTTTGGACCTCTCCCACTACTAGTGTCTCTAGTCATAAGTATTACTTGGTTATTCTGAATGACTACTCACATTCTCCACCATCTCAACTTTTTCACTTATAAACAAACATTCCCAACACACCACTCACATTGAGCCACAACTAGAAAGAAATTTGTGGCACAGCAAAAATAAAAGCCTGACCATGACCTTGCTATGCTGCCATACTAGGCCACTAAGGGCTTTGGACAATCGACCCAAGGATAAGCTCCTGAGAGCAGGAGGAAGCAGAAGCACAGGCAAAAAACAACAAATGGCATTCCTCTTCTACCATTTGAAGAACAGCCTGTGCAGTCGGACGTGTTCCTTCAAAATAATAGCGTTCCTATGCCTCCATAGTTCCTAGGCAAAAGAATAACTAGGGAATTGAAACCCTTCCATTTTTCCAAAATTTACACTAATGTTTTGAAATATTTAATTTTGCGGATTATTCAAGATATTTGCATTCAGGGCCTCACAGTCAATGTGCAATAAAAAATAATTAAACGTGCCTGCTTGTGTAGACAACAAAAAGTTATATCTGATGACAGCTCAATTCGCCCAAGTTTGAAAAGTTACTGTGCTTACTTTGAGGCATCATTAACAGGTAGTAACCAGCTGACTGACTCTGATCTGCTGCATGCTTGACACTTGTAGATCTTCAAAACACAAACCCATCTCCTTAAAAAGATCACATCGATGAAGAATATACAATGACAAACGATTTACAAAATCAATTAAGGGCCACATTATAGTCCATATGTCCTACATATGCCTTTTTAACTTATTATATGAGTATTGATATGGATGCACATGTACACCACCATCAGTTTTTCAGCTTGGTATAGTGTAAGAAAACAACAGTACACATGCAGCTACAAAAGACCAAGAAAAATAAAAAGTCACTGAAAGGAAAAAAACAATTAAAACATGCAAAACTAGAATGTAAATCTGGTGTGGACGCTTTCGTAGGCAAGGGCTACAAGCGCCGCAACAAGTCATCCACAACAAGTGGCTGATAAGCCATTCAGTGAGTCTAGTCTTGTTCGGTTCAGTCTGTAAGGACAATAAGTGGCCGATAGGCCATTGAGTGAGTCTTGTTTGGTTCAGTCAATTAGGCTATGCATGCATACAGAATAGTCGGCCTATTGGCTATATTTTGTAAACAGTTTCATGGGGAAAATCAAACAAGAATTGAGCCATCTGTTCAGAGCCTCCTAGGGAGGGAGAACTGGCTCTGTTCCCTGCCATTGTTATTCTTCTTAGCCAGATTAATAAAGCCAATCATCCAGCCATATCATCTTTGGTATTCAGAGCCTCTGTTCTTGCGACCACATCTGCTTCTGCTGCCGCCACCGCATATTCCCACCCGCAGATCACATCTGCTCATCCAGCAATAACAGCCTAGTGTTCCTGAGACCTGATCATGGGCGATTCCATGTCCCCAGCCAACCTCAAGGCCACCATGGACACCATTCTCGCCAATCTATCCACCCTCCAGAATGACATGACTACAATGAAGGGCGACCAGAGCCACCTCTCTGTGGCTGTCCATCGATTGCAATCCGAGAAGCTCAAAGCCGCTGGTTCGCACAGCAGCAAAGACACAGAGAAGCCTGCGTCGAAACCGCCACTTCCACCCCAACACCAACAACCCATCCACAGTTTCGCTTCCCGCACTATGACGGCATTGCGGATCTGGTGGTCTGGCTGCACAAGGCAGAACAATTTTTCCGCCAGCAACGTACACCACCAGAGGAAAAGCTGTGCCTTGCCTCCTTCTACATGGAGGAAGTTGCCCAGGACTGGTACTACCGCCAGTAGCAAAACCACGGCGCAACCACGTGGCCTGAGTTCATCAAGCAGGTTCAACGCCACTTCAGTCCGCTGCCGTACTGGCACCATGGAGGAGTACCAAGCAAAATTTCTGCCCTTGTTGGCCCACTGCAGGGGCATCACAGAGCAGCAGCAGATCGACATCTTCACGGCAGGCCTTCACAATCCTCTACAGACTGATGTCGAGCTCCAGCACCCGGAGTCCCTTGACGACGCCATGGGACCATGGGACTCGTGCATGCCTTTGAGGGCCGCCGACTAGACGACAATAACGACGACTACAGCCTCACTCCCTCCATGACCCATGCCGTCGCCATGCCAGTTGTAGGAAAGGATTGGCTCAGGGAAAATAGTAGATTGGATTGCCAAGTACAGAGGACGTACATATGTATAGGCAAGGATTGGCCTGGGGTTTATAGAATAATACCCAATCAGGGGGATCCTCGCCTAATACACAATCACCTACTATAATAGCCCTGGGCGCCTAGGCCCATGTGGCACAGCCCAATAAGCCTCACGCTAACACGACCCCTCAGTCTGATCGTCAGCCACTACACACGTTCAGATTGGACCTAAACTCCGTGAAAATTGAAGAAGGAAGGCCCTTGGTGAAGATGTCCGCATAGTGAGATGAGGTCGGTACATGAAGGACACAAAGATCACCAACTGCAACTCGCTCCCGAACGAAGTGTAGATCAATCTCAGTGTGCTTAGTGCGTTGATGTTGAAGTGGGTTGGAGGACATGTGGATCGCACTGATGTTATCACAATACACCAAAGTAGCGCAGCGCAAATGGGCGTGAAGCTCCTGAAGGAGCTGGCGCAGCCATACAACCTCGGTGACACCATTAGCTACTGCACGATACTCAGCTTCAGCACTGGATCTGGAGACGATATTCTAACGCTTCGAGGACCAGGAGACGAGATTGTCACCAAGAAACATAGCATAGGCCGAGGTGGACTTGCGCGTATCTGGACAACCGGCTTAATCAACATCAGTGTAGACCACAAGATCAGTGGATGTAGATGGCCGCAGAAGGAGGCCCAAGTGAAGAGTGCCTCGAACGTAGCGTAGAATCCGCTTGAGGGCAGTCAGATGAGGTTCACGAGGATCATGCATGTGTAAACAGATTTGCTGAACAGCATAGGAAATATCCGGTCGAGTGAACGTCAAGTACTGCAATGCTCCAGCGAGACTCCGAAAATCTGATGCGTCAGTCACAGGTGCACCATCAGCCAGTGGCGGATCTAGGATTTTACCTCAGGGTATGCCTCAAAAAATATTTCTTATGCAATTCAGTAAAATCATACTCTAATTCGGTAAAACCATATACATTAAATTATATCATAATCCTTAAATTCAAACATTAAGCTAGAAACGATGACAAATCTCGATATAAATTGTTTAAATGAAATACAAATAGTTCAAAATATAGTCATAGAAGAGACTTACATTATTCCGCTATCGGCCTGACCGCGGCGGCGATATCGTTCGCCCGTTGCGGCGCTTCCCAACCGAGACTGGGATCACATGATATGTATACTAAACAATATATCAATTAAATTCACCTTAAGAATTCTGATCGGCTATCACAAATTCATCTAGTAGATTAGATTAGCAATTAAATTACACATTTTTTAAAAGCAAAGGACAAAGATCGAATCTCATTCTCACCTCAAGAATTTTGATCGGCTATCACAAATTCATCTACAGTGGTAGATTTAGATGCCGGTGCAGTAGCAGGACAGGGACGGCAGCAAGAAGGCCGAATGGGACGACGACGGACGAGGGCTCGAAGTCCCGTAGACGTACGTCTCTGGTCTCCGTCGCTGCAGCGCTGCCTGCCTGCCTCGATCTGTACTGGCGTCCAAGACGGGAAGTGGAACCGATCTGCCTCCATCTGTATTAGCGTGTCGCTGGGTGCATGCCCGCATGGGCCGCGTACCTGCGTGGGCCGGCTGCCTCTTGCGTTCATTCTGGACTCTCAGGCAGCAGGTAAAGTGATTTTTTTTCTTTTTTTAATATATAAATACGTATATGTATACGTTCACTTGCCGGAATCGCAGGGTATGCCGAGGCATACCCGGCATACCCTGTAGATCCGCCACTGCCATCAGCAGCAGCAATCTTTGGATTTGTGCAACCGGAGTAGAGCACGGTTTGCACTCTGTCGTCCCAGCACGGTCAAGGATATCCATCATGTACTGCTTCTGGGAGAGAAGACCATCGCCTGATCGTTGAACATGCATACCAAGGAAGTGATGCAGCTCACCCAGATCTTTCATAGAGAATTCCTGCTGTAGGGCTGAAATAATCCGTCAAAGTAGGCCTGGTGAAGAAGCTGTAAGGACAATGTCATCAACATAAAGCAGTAGATAAGAGATCTCTGAACCACGCCGATAGACAAAGAGTGAAGTGTCGGACTTGGCTTCAACAAATCCAAGAGAAACCAAATACGTAGCAAACCGGTTGTACCAAGCGCGAGGAGCTTGCTTTAACCCATACAGTGACTTGTTGAGCCGACAAACAAAGTCAGGATGGGTGGGATCCTCAAAACCAGATGGTTGTGCACAATATACTGTCTCAGTCAATGTTCCGTGAAGAAAAGCATTCTTGACGTCAAGTGTACAGGCCAGTGTCGAGAGAGAGCGAGCGAGAGGAACTATAGCTGGCTTGACCATGGGGCTGAAAGTCTCGTCGAAATCCACACCGGGACGCTGAGTGAAACCACGAAGAACCCAGCGCGCCTTGTACCGCTCGAGAGACCCATCAGCATAGAACTTATGCTTGAAAATCCACTTGCCAGTGACCACATTAGCTCGAGGAGGCCGAGGTACGAGATCCCATGTGTGGTTCTGTAGCAAAGCAGAATGTTCCTCCGTAGCAGCGCGCCAACACGGGTCAGCAACGGCGCCGCGGAAGGTCTTGGGCACAGGAGAAAACGGTGTAGCATGGTAGAGGGCTGGAAACCGGTAGCCACTCTTTGCACGCGTTGCCATGGAGTGCTGATTTCATACTGTTGGAACAGCAACAGCACCTTTAGGCAGTGGTGCGGCAGGAGGACCGTCTGAAGATGCTACAGTAGGCACCACCGCAGGTCCCCGACGAGTGTATACATGCTTGATGACCCCTACACTTCGCTTCAGAACGGTAAAGCCGAGCGCATCATTCGTTACCTTAACAACGTTGTTCGCTGTCTTCTGTTCCAGGCGTCTCTTCCACCCTCCTTCCGGGTTGAAGCTCTGCAAACCGCCACGTACCTCATCAACATTTTGCTCACCAAGACGCTTCGCTCTGATACCATGTAGGAAAGGATTGGCTCATGAAAAATAGTAGATTGGATTGCCAAGTACAGAGGGCATACAGATATATAGGCAAAGATTGGCCTGGGGTTTATAGAATAATACCCAATCAGGGGGATCCTTGCCTAATACACAATCACATACTATAATAGCCCTAGGCGCCTAGGCCCATGTGGCACAGCCCAATAAGCCTCATGCTAACACCAGCCACCCACGGCGGCAGTTTCTACGCCACGCACACCGGCCCCGTCCGCCAAGGCGCCAGCCCCAACCCCACCAGCGCCAGCAAAAGGCGCGCCCCCTGCAGATGCCTGTTTCAAGCGGCTCACACTGCAGGAGATGGCGCAACACCGGGCGAATGACCTCTGCTTCAATTTCCCGAGGAAATTCTCTCGGGAGCACCTCCAACACTACGATGAAGGGGATGTATCCAATGGAGTTGGACGACGACGCACCCATGGAGACCACTATGGAAGAGGATGCGGCCTCTGACGACAATGATGTCGAGATCTCGCTCATGCTCTTAGTGGCATCAAGGCGGCAAACACAACATGTCTGCTTCCGTCGTCATGGCCCAGTTGCGCGCCTTCGTCGACTCTTGCTCCACCCACTCGTTCGTGGCCTCTACCACGACGATACCCCGCAGTACTAAAAGATGGTAGAAGATGTGATTTACTAAGACTCTTATAGATATTGTAATCCAAATGGAATATCTACTATATAACCGATTAGGATACTTTCCTCGTAACTCTATCCCTCCAGAGTAGGGGCAAGAATCCTCTAGTTGGCATCGAGATACAAATCCCTGGGCTCATTCACAATCAATCCAATCCACCAGAACACAAGACGCGGGGTATTACGCCGAGTTGACAATCTCCTATCTAAATCTTGTGTCTTTGTGCCTGTGTTACCATCCAATTCCTGATCACGTGCACCTCCACCACACAATCTATCGTCATGGATATATCCCTCGGTGCACTGTCGACCAAAATTTGATCGACAGTTGGCGCGCCAAGTAGGGGTGTACATGTTGATCCCATGGCGAACCAGATGGTGCGATTTCCGAGCTCTACGTAACCTCGCCCCAAGCCAGGTCAGTCATTCACGATTGGATCTATGACCTAGGTGATCAATTCCGACCTTAAAAGGGAGATCATGGAGGCGACGCATGAAAATCTTGCGTCGATCGTGCCAACACCTATGACTGCAAATCTGGTGTCGACGTCCGTCGGGCAAAGTCCATTGATCAAAACGACCTAATCGCTTCCATCGATCAAGTCGTTCAAGGCTTAGCCGATTGCTTGTCTCTTGCGGAATCGATCTTAGACGATCTATCGAAAGCGACGAAACCCCTACGCTCCAACATCACCGTGCATCTATCGACGACTTGGACTCGATCAAGAACCAATCGGTGACACATCCCGACTAGTTGCCTTCATCATTAACTACCCACTTGGCCACGACGATGGCTTGTCTCCACCAACAAGCTAAGTGTTATTTTCTTAAATGTTTTAATCAAATATTTCTTCGATTACCATAGATCTTCAAAATTTTATTCATGATCCTTTGCTGACCACCCTAAGGGTGCACTTAGCGTCTAATTACTTTTCTTTGCCTTTTACTCTTGACTAAGTCGCTAAAGTATTCAGGTGGAACATGCTTTTCATCGTGAGGCAAAGAAGTGGCACTATTTCTGATCCAGCACCTAAATGTGTATGGCCATTCTACGTCATGGGCTGGTCAGCAGAGGTTCCTCGGTGATGCATGTACTCTTAAGCGTTTACGAGAGATTAGCAATCTATGCCATAGGGCATGGGATAGTTGGGGCTTTGTTCTCGCGTAAGAGGCTAACCACTTGAGAAGATAAGACTTCAAAGAGCGAGAGGCGAAGTTATTCGCATATGTTATTTCATCAGTATTGATTCCCTCTGGAGTTTATATACTTATTTTTACATCATGTACTACCCATTCTACATATTTGCATTACAGGGCTAGGTACGGTCGACGAGCTCATTTTTATGCCCGGACACTAGACAATCAGAAAGGACAAGAGGATCATCGTCCAGGCAGTCACATGACTTGGCACTCGAATTTCATCACCAACTAGTTAGTCGAACTGCTCGGCGCTCACTTCATCGTCGATTAGTTGGTTGAACTGTTCAGCGCTCACTTCATCACTGACTAGTTGGTTAAACTGCTCGTCGCTCCCTACTGCTTGGCGCTCACTTCGTCATTGACTAGTTGATTGAACCACTTGGCACTCCCTATTGCTTGGCGCTCACTCCATCGGCGACCAGCTAGTAAAATTGCTTGTCACATGGGCTTCATTGCCAGCTATGCTAGGGGATTACCAGTGATGCTGGAGACTTCTCGGTGTTCAAATTCTTTGTGCAAGAGTCACCATCTAAGCTGGGGACTCCCTTAGCGGTCGGATTTTGCTACGTCGCATCAATCGATTAAAAAGAAGTCTGAAAGCTTGCCAAAAAAACAGATAGACGTGCTTAGCACTCTTCATTTCTCTAATCATGGAAAATATTTTGATTCCTTTTCTTTGACCCTGGTACATGATTTTTCTCAATATTCTAGTAGGTTCGGGGACTAAGTGTTTACACTTGACCTTATGGTGAGTGTACTATATCTTCTTATTAGTTCTCAGCTAAGCTAGGAATTGATTATGTGGCCAACTGACATCTGGAGTCTTGTATGTTTTGACCATGGCACTAGGTGAATCTTCACCTAGTGTCAGGTTCGGAGACTAACTAGCTACACTTCACCTAGTGGTGAATGTAGTAATTTTTATTCCTGATTTACTCTCATTGACTATAAGTCATTGATGATAATCATCCTACTTCGCAAATGGAGTCTAAGTGGCTACACTTCATCGGAAGTGAAGAAAATCTCAAATTTAATTTTGAGCTCCTTGCATTCTTTTAGCAAACCTTACTTAAATAAATTCGAGGCCAGCCGACCAGTTGAACTGGTCGGATGCCTGATTTCTATTAGACAGCTAAACTGCTCGGGAATGATCAAGAAACTGTTACCTAGAGATACAAACTGCTTGGGGACTAGCTGCAAGGGATATACCCCCAGGCAAAAAGATGGTAGAAGATATGGTTTACTAAGACTCATAGATATTGTAATCCAAATAGAATACCAACCATATAACCGATTATGATACTTTCCTTGTAACCATATCTCTCCAGAGTATATAAGGAGGGGCAGGGGTCCCCTAGTTGGCATCGAGATACAAACATCTGCGCTTAGCCTAGAATCATCTCATCTCATTCACAATCAATATAATCCACCGAAACATAGGACATAGGGTATTATGTCGAGTTGACGGTCTAAACCTGTCTAAATCTCGTGTCTCTGTGCTTGTGTTACCATCCGATTCCTGATCACACGCACCTCCACAACACAATTTACCATCATGGGTATACCCCTTGGTGGATTGTTGGCCATATTTCGTCGACATCACCTCGACCTCCACCCGTGGCCTGGGCTCACAATGGGTGTTGTGAACCGTGACCGCGTCCCTTCGACCGGCGTCTGCAAGAAGGTGTCGGTCACCATCGACAAGGAGCAGTTCCTTATCGACCTACCTATACGCAATGCCCCTTGAAAATTTCAAGCTTGTGCTAGACTGCCAATAGTTGAAGATGCTCGGACCCATCTTATGGGACTTCGAGCAGCACACTATGTCCTTCTAGCAGCGCGATCACCCTGTCAAGAGGCGCGGCCTGGAGGCTCACCGTCGCCACAGCTGCGCGCCATGGACCAGTTGACCTGTTGTCTCTCCCACTAGCTGAGTTCACCGACCTGTTTGAAGAGCCCTCTGGTCTGCCGCCTTAGCGCCATCTAGACCCACAACATCACGCTGCTCCCAGCCACGCCTCCAATTGTCGTGCAGTCGTACCACTATCTGCAACTGCTTGTGCTGACATGCTACATCAAGGCATCATCCGTCCTAGCACGCCGGCGTTCTCCTCGCCGATGCTCCCGGTGCGCAAGAAGAATGCGAGTAGGCGTTTCTGCGTCGACTATCGTGCCCTCAACACCAAGACAGTTCGCGACGTCTTTCCTATCCCAGTCGTCGACGAGCTCAAGGGTGCTTCCTTCCGTATGCACCCTACAACAACGCGAAGACAGCCTTTCGTACTCATCATGGCCATTCGAGTTCGTGGTGATGTCCTTTTGGCTGACCAACGCGTCTTCGACGTTTCAAGTAATGATGAATGATAACAAGGTGTTGAGGCCATTCCTTCGTCGCTCGGTACTGGTGTTTTTTGACGATATTTTGATTTACAGCTCGTCCTGGTCGAAGCATCTCCACCTTATAGCTCGTCCTGGTCAAAGCATCTCCAGCATGTACCCTCTTCCAAAAGCGCTTCAAATGTACCTTTGTGGAGCGCGTACCATGGCCACATCATCTCGGTGGATGGAATCGCCATGGACCGGTCCAAGGTGGAGGCTGTTCAGCAATGGCTGCTGCTGCGCACACTCTGTGCGCTTCGCGATTTCCTTGGCCTCACCGGCTACTATCATCACTTCATCCACAACTACAGCATCATTGCAGCCCCCTTGATGGCTTTGTTCAAGAAGGAAGCGTTTCACTGGTCTCCAGCAGCTACTGCCGCATTTGAGGCGCTCAAGGGTGCTTTGACCACAGGGTCGTTTTCATAGGCAAGGTCTACAAACGCTGAAACAAGAAGTCATCCATAACAAGTGGCTGATAAGCCATTGAGTGAGTCTAGTCTTGTTCAGTTCAGTCTGTTAGGATAATAAGTGGCTGATAGGCCATGGACTTTGTGGAGCTTCCTGGAGGTGGGTGGGAAATAGGTGGTGCTGACCGTGGTGGATCACTTCTCTAAGTACCCCCATTTCATCACGCTCGGGCACCCGTACACGGCGACCTCGGTGGCGCACGTCTTTTTCGACCAGATCGTATGGCTCCATGACATCACATGTTCCATTATCAGCGATCGCGATCCCATCTTGCCTTGCCGAGGACTGGCCGCGTGGATGGATGCGTTGGCTGCCATTGTCAGAGTTCTGCTACAGCACCTCCTACCAGACTGCGCTACAGATGACTCCCTTTCAGGTTGTCTATTGTGGTCCGCCGCCGCCGATGATGTCATATCAGCCTAGACTCTCTCGGGTGGCGGCTGTCAACAGGCACCTGCAGGACCACAACACGTTCCTGGCTGAGATCCATCACCGCTTGCTGTAGACGCAGGCCCATATGAAGCAGCACTACGACCAGCAGCATCATGGACGTTGATGACCGAGTGTGGTTGCGCCTCAACGACTGTTCTGCAGCAGGCATTACTGACAAGTCTGGTGGAAAGCTGGCACCATGCTACTACAGGCCCTATTAGGTGGTTGCGCGTGTGGGTCCTGTCACCTACCGCCTTCGCCTTCCTCCGAAGGACAAGCTGCATGACGTCTTCCACGTGGTCTTCCTCAAGCCCTTCCATGGCGACCCTCCAGTTGCATTGGTGCCTCTTCCTCTGTTGGTGCGTAGCTGAGTTGTTCCTACACCGGCCTTCATCGTCCACGTACGCCGCAACCGTGACACCTGGGAGCTGCTCATGCACTGGATATGGCGTCCCAATTCAGAGGCCACCTGGGAGTGCCTGGATGACTTCATGGATGCACATCTGACATTCCAGCTCGAGGAAGAGCTGTATCTCCAGGAGGGCAGAACTGTTGTGGACGCTTTCGTAGGCAAGGTCTACAAGCGCCGCAACAAGAAGTCATCCACAACAAGTGGCTGATAAACCATTAAGTGAGTCTAGTCTTGTTCGGTTCAGTCTGTTAGTACAATAAGTGGCTGATAGGCCATTGAGTGAGTCTTGTTCAGTTTAGTCAATTAGGCTCTGCATGCATGCAGAATAGTCGGCCTATTGGACATATTTTGTAAACAGTTCGATGGAGGGAAATCATGCAGGAATTGAGTCGTCTGTTCAGAGCCTCCTAGGGAAGGCGAACAGGACCGATTTCCTGCCATTGTTATTCTTAGCCAGATTAATAAAACCAGCCATCCAGCCATATCAAAATCACTACAACATGCAATGTCTGTAAGAATCTTTTATAGAGCCTTAAAATATTGAGAAAAAACAGGAAGTTTTACTTGCTAAGAATGTCAGCATAGCCACAACCAATAAGCATAGCGAAGTCCTTTGTTGCCATCCATCACACATAATTGTAATAGAAGAAAAACCAAGATCTCATGCGGCTTACATACTTAATATGGAGGTGCCGAGGTCTGGAAAACTAAATAATTGGTACGTAACTAGTATCATACATAAATTAACATGGCTAGATTATCTAGAAAACATGCACCGCTCATGAACATGTCATAGTGCACAGATAACTTTGGCCAGTTAACAGTGCAGGTAGTCCAAGCATTTTAATATCTATTGTCCATAAGTGTAACATATATAAATAATAAAACATAACAATTTTTCCATTTGGCACAATAAATTCAGCTCTTTGCATTGGATAGGTTACCTCAAGAATGGATCAGCAGCAATATTGGACAGGTGATGAAAGAGAGTATCAGTACCATTCCATTGAAAGGTTTGTAAAGTGCTTTAGAGCCTACGATCTCCCTCAACTTGTGTTAGATGAGAAATGCAATAAAAATAATATAAAACAAGACAGGATAGCATTTCAAGCAGATGACAGACAAAGCATATCGAACTGGAACATTTTTAAAGCTTGTTTTGTGAGAGAAGTACTCCTACTAAAGAGAAATTCTCTAGTTCAAATATTCAAGGCCATACAGATCACATTCCTAGCTTTTATACTCTCAACGCTTTTCTTTAGAACAGAAATGAGGCAAGACACAATATTTGATGGCAACAAGTACATGGGAGCTCTCTTTATGGCTGTTGCTGCCATAAACTTCAATGGTATGACCGAACTTACGATGACTGTAAAAAGGCTTCCAATATTCTACAAGCAAAGAGAGCTGCTGAGGTTGCCAGGGTGGGCAATCCTCTGCTCGATTTTTCTTGTAAGTATCCCAATGTCACTGATGGAGACAGGCCTTTGGACCTGTTCAACCTACTTTGCTATTGGTTATGCCCCTTCGCCTGATAGGTAATTATGGCAAATTTAGAACCCATCGATCTTACTGTGATGCTAAAAAGTATCAACGCTGACTGAATAAGGCATCTCTCCTTGTAGATTTTTTCTGCAGTTACTGGTACTCTTCGTGATGCATCAAATGTCAATGAGTCTTTATCGTTTGCTTGCATCCCTAGGAAGAACACAGGTAATGGCAAACATGCTTGGGACTGAGGCCCTCATTGCAATTTTCATACTTGGAGGTTTCATCATATCTAAAGGTAAGATAACAGCCCCTGAACAGCTCAAAGCATAAGAGCAAAGTTAGCTTCTGACTATGTCGAAGGTATGAATACAACTAACTCCTGCTTTTTAAATAAAAAATGGTAACCAGATGATCTCCAACCATGGCTTCGCTGGAGTTGTTGGGGCTCCCCATTCACCTATTCCCTCAATGCCGTCGCTCTGAATGAATTCCTGGACAAAAGATGGGCTACTGTAATTGCTCTGAATCAACTCCTTATTCAGTGCTATAATACATTTAATTTTAAACTCTGCTTGTTATGAGCCCTGACTAATGGTACTTCAGGTATTCCACTACGCAAATACTAATACCACGGGGCAAGCTGTCCTGAAGGTTAGGGGGTTAATATATGAGTGGCACTGGTATTGGATTTGTGTTGGTGTTTTATTTGGTTTCTCCCTGATCTTCAACATCCTAAGCATACTCGCATTGGAGTTTCTAAGTTGTATGTGCATCTAACAAAACCATTCCTCATTTAACTTGATCAATTATTTAATTCACTTATTCTATTTTTAAATTATTTGTAGCTCCTAAGGAACATCATGTCAAAATAAAATCAAAAAAGGATCAGGACATAGAGTACAGAGATCAAACTGTTGGTGGTCATGTTTCCTCGATGGATCAAGTCAACCTTCCATTCCATCCTTTGTCCATTGTCTTCAGTCAAATCAACTATTTTGTTGATATGCCTAGTGTAAACTCTCTGCCTTGTTATTTCTTGTCCTTGAGAAAAATACAGACTCAACATTTCTTGTATTTTTATCTGACAAATTCAAGAAATAATACTAGGAAATGAGAAAGCATGGAGTAACTGAAAAGAAGCTTCAGCTGTTACGAGATGTTAGTGGTGCATTCAGGCCAGGGGTGCTAACAGCATTAATGGGGATCACTGGTGCTGGGAAAACTACATTGCTTGATGTTTTGGCAGGAAGAAAAACAGGAGGATACATTGAAGGCATTATCAACATAGGTGGCTACCAAAAGAAGCAAGAGACATTCTCAAAGATCTCTGGTTACTGCGAGCAGGCTGACATTCACTCTCCATATCTCACAGTCTATGAGTCTCTGCAGTTTTCAGCATACCTTCGACTGCCTTCAGATGTTAGTCCTCATGAAAGAGATGTATGCTAATAACTTTTTGCCCTTTTGTTTCAAAATACCAAGAACTAAGCCTGATAAGAGGGTCACAATATTTCCTTTTTCACGTGTCTCAGATGTTTGTAGAAGAAGTTATGGGACTAGTAGAGCTAAGTCACTTGAGATGTGCTATAGTGGGCGCTCCTGGGGTAACAGGCCTATCAGCTGAGCAGCGAAAAAGACTTACTATAGCGGTTGAACTAGTTGCTAGCCCCTCTATCATTTTCATGGATGAGCCAACAACTGGTTTGGATGCTCGTGCTGCAGCTATTGTCATGCGAACAGTACGGAGGACGGTGAACACTGGGCGCACTGTGGTTTGCACAATTCATCAGCCAAGCATTGAGATTTTCGAATCTTTCGATGAGGTATAAAATCAAGAAAAAAGTATATAGGCCTAATTCTGTACCATAAAAAACCAAAAGAGCAAAAATTAATTTCTAATCTATAAAGGCATTTCTATCATAAAAAAATATTCTTAACAAACATCTCAGTTTTCACAAAAGGAACTTAAAGTGTCAGCAAACTGCAAGAACCTAAGTTCCTTCTTACCAATTCCAGCTGCTACTTATGAAAAGAGGAGGTCAGATCATTTACAGCGGTTCACTAGGCCCACTATCTAGAAGTTTGACAAAGTACTTTGAGGTGAGACTAATGACTCAGATAAAAGTATTGTTCTTATCATAGCATACATTAGTTATTTTCTTGTTAGGCTATTCCTGGAGTACCCAGCATCAAGGATGGCCAAAACCCAGCTGCATGGGTGCTAGATATCACTTCTCATACCATGGAATACACAATTGGAGTGGACTATTCTGAAGTTTACCGAAAATCATCATTGTATAGGTAAATCCAAATCAAGCATGATGTTGTCCTTTAAGCAATATATTCACTCTAGACTCAGAAAGAAATTAGCACATGGTATTTCAGTGGACTACATTGTATCCACAGGGAAAACATGGCTCTAGTTGATGAATTAAGCAAGCAAGGAATAGACCAGAAAGATCTACATTTTCCACCTGGATATTGGCCAAACTTTAAGGCCCAGTGCATGGCATGTCTCTGGAAGCAGCATTGCTCATTCTGGAAAAACCCAGAGCTAAATGTTGCGCGCTTTCTTAACACATTTGGCATCTCAATGACTTTTGGTATTGTGTTCTGGCAAATCGGTTCAACAATGTAAGAACTTTTGATAACTCATCTGTACTGATTCATCAATGGAATTTAACCAGATTTTTTTTTTTTGACTTAAGGAATTTAACCAGATTTTTCAGTAAGATACTTACCAGTTTTCTCCTGCACAACAGCAAGGAGGAACAAGATGTGTTCAACATTCTTGGAATTGCATATGCATCAGCACTGTTCTTAGGCCTTGTGAACTGTAGCACTTTGCAGCCTATTGTAGCAATGGAAAAGGTTGTATTCTACCGAGAAAAAGCTTCTGACATGTACTCTTCAATGGCATATGTCATCACTCAGGTAAAAAAATAGCTATATCTAGCTAACACTGATGAATGATGATTTTAGCTGACATGGAAAAGGAAAATAACAATGGTGCTTATCGGATTCATTTCTGCAGATAGGAGTTGAAATCCCATATATGCTTATCCAAGTGTTCATATTCTCAGCTATTGTGTACCCAATGGTTGGATTCCAGCTAACTGTCACCAAGTTCTTCTGGTTCGTCCTATACATGATACTGAGCTTTACTGACTATACACTCTATGGGATGATGGCTGTTGCACTTACACCTAACATAGAGATAGCTTCTGGTTTATCCTTTCTCATCTTCATGATATGGAATGTCTTTTCTGGATTCATTGTGGCGAGGAAGGTAATTTCTTTCCCCTTCTATAATCCCCTCTCCTCAGCATATTCGCATCTCTGGTAATCATACAGTTTGGACTTTGGATAGCCAAATCAATGCTTCTACTATGTAACAAAAGTTGCACATCTGATGTGATACATTGTCATTCACCTGTAGATGATGCCATCATGGTGGAGGTGGATGTATTGGGCTGACCCCGCAGCATGGACCGTGTATGGGCTCATGTTCTCACAGCTTGGTGACTGCACAGAGCTGATACATGTGCCAGGCCAACCAGACCAACCAGTGAGCTTGTTTTTGGAGGAATACTTAGGCTTGCAAGGCGACTACTTCCTCCTGGTCACAGTTCTGCATATCGCACTTAGTATGTTCTTTGGCATTGTGTTCTGCATCAGTATCAAATACCTTAAGTTCCATAGAAGGTAGACAAAGAACAGAGAAGAAGATAAATTGAGTATGGGGGAGCTTCACTACAATTGTATATATAGTGTATAACGTGTGACCTCAAGTGTAGAAGTACAAAACAAAACATAGTGGCCAAAATGTGACAATATGTGTATCTATGCCTTCAGCATGCATGCATAGGAAACAATAAGCAATATTATAGTGACAAAAGGCTACATAGTTAGTAGTTCGCTTGAGCTAAAATGAGCAGGTGCCGCTGCAGCTGTGGCTGCGAGCCACTCAGCAGAATACTGTACTGTGGAATGGCCGCAGCAGCTGTTAATTTGTGCAATTTCCCAACTAAATTTGTGGGCACTGAGTCTCAAACAAATGAGGTGATTATTGCAATATCCCCATTCCTTTGGCGGTCTGAATCCAGTATGGTTCCTGGAATGCCAAAATACAGGATGTGAAATCCATATGAGTCTTACTGACTCTTCAATAGTTAGAGCCACTCCAAAATGACTGGAACAAAGAACTAATCACCTAAGCGAATGGTAATGGCCTGCGCTAACGACAGGCTCTTCCAAAATTGATTCACCTCCCAAATCGAATCACCAAGCAGACCCGCAGGAAAGTCCAACTAAAACTCCTGGCCTCCTGCACGCCGCAGCCTGGAATAGAGCGATGCCAAGTGCAAAACTAAAGACTAGGCGGCTGGATCAGTTACCTCTAGAAACGTGGCCGCAGGTGTACCGCCGCGGGTTCGGAGATCAGGAGGCAACGCCGTATGCGGCGAGGATAGGACGGTGGAAAACGACACCGGCTGTCTCCGCCAGCCGCCGCTGCAGCAAGAAAGTGAGAGGAACGGCTCCATATTTTTCGACAGAGACCCAATATTAGAGGGGCTTCGGAGTCCGTATTAGAATACTTCAATCGTATATTTACAATGTCGATCCTAGTATATGCAGCATGTTGACACTATCCATAGTCGAATCTGAATCCGGACAGAAATATAAAACCAAATATAATATCAGTGATATCTGTTCACATCCAATCTGTTTTCATCCCTAGGTATGAGTTTGCTAGTAAGGTTTAGATGCAAAAACTTTGAGAGAAACGAAATTATAGCACTTTCGTTTGTATTTAATAATTATTGTTCAAATATTGTGTAATAATTATGTCTAAAAGATCCGTTTTATAAATTACAGCTAAACTATACAATTAGTTATTATTTTACTTATATTTAATACCATATGCATATATGTTTAAAGATTCGATGTGACAAAAAAATCTTATATAGTTTTAAAACTTCGAATGCATCTCAACGAGGCGTGGGTAGACATTCAAAAGACCAAAAACTGACGGTCTTTTCTCAATTAAATTAGGACACATGTACATCGAGATTCTAATCTAAAGTCTCGTACCCTCGCTCTTTCCTACTCCCTCGGCCCTAAATATTTTATCCATATTAAATATCTACCGGTTGTGCCTAAAACAAATCTTTGATTAAAATATATTAAAAATTTAATATTTATACTATATAATTAATATGTTAGAAAGAGGTTTAAATCTAGTTTTTTAATAAATTTATTTGGAGATACAAATGTTATACATATTTTATATAAATCGAGTTAAACTCAACAGTTATTTAGGGACAGAGAGAGTAATAGTTATAATTTATTCTGACTTTTCAAACATGATTTTTATAATATATATCTAGATATCTCTATAAGTCTAAACAAATAAAATAACTTATAGTTTGGAACTAAGTGAGTAGATTTTTCGATGAATAAAATATCAAACTCGTCGCCTAGGTGCATATGGGTATACTTCTACGGAATGAGACAAATTTATGAAAACTTTGTACCCAATTTAAATTATACAAATAGTTTCTTAGCCAGAATTTTTAGGAAGGTTCAGAATTTACTGGATTGTTTGTGAGCTCTCTACCTAGCGGCAATTCGAGACCATCTGCAGGCCTACCAAAAACAGCTAGTTTCTTTGTGTGGTCTACAAATTCCCTCAAGCCCTCTCCTTTAACGGCTGCCACTATAGTACTTTTTTACATATTGTATGTTAAGAAATTAAGTATTTCCATGTTTAATTTAATCTAGAAAAACCATAACAGATTTGTGACAGATAATATATGTATGCGTGTGATATTGTTACTGATATGATTATCATGAACATGAACGAAATATGTAATAAGGTATTGACAAGTACTGAGAAAAATTGTACCCTATTGTGGGGCCTGTGCTCAAGGCACCGATGGCTTCATTCTCATCAGACATCTTAAGTTGCTTGAAGTAGGGGACCACAATCGATGCAAGAAGATGATCACAGTGCAATCCCTCAATCCACCAGGAAGTAGTGCGGTTATGGTCTCCCTTAATCTACTAGAAAGAAGCAAGCAATCGCGAGGACGCTCACAAAAAAACATGATTGCACGTACACTCGAGTAGGTGACTCTTGCATAGGTAGAGGTTCCGAAGGTCTGCTCTTCCAACTCTCTATACTCTCTGAGGATTGGAACAGGGAAGAACTTTGTTTAATAAATCGATAGGGAAGGTTATGTTGTATATATGAAGAGGAACAGACTAGGTGCATGAAAGGTATGAATTAGGAGACAATAGATGGGCTGAAATCAGGGAAGTAATTGTATATGACATTGAGTGTCATTGTATTGCATTGCTTGTTTTCTTACTCTCTAGGTGTGGGGCTCTTGGCATCAAGGATGATGAAATCCTTCTCGGTGACATCCCACACCTTCTCATGAATTGAGTCTAGATGCCTTTTCATCTTTCTCTTCTAATAGTCAAAGGATGTGCCACCAAATATAGGTGGTTTGCTTCCAACATGGTTGAACATAATTTGATCCATCTCGAACACCAAAGGTTGTTAAGCCTTGATAATTATGGTGACCACGGCTCCGATACCACTTGAAAGGTCCTAGATGGCTAGAGGGGGTGAATAGCCTAATAAAAATTCTACAAAATCACTAGAGCAAAGATTAGATTACAACTAAGCAAAGCCTTTTGCTCTAGCACTACAAAGGGTTGCAAGCCACCTATCTAAGCAATTCTAGTATAGTGAGAGTATATATCAAACAATAGCAAAACACTAAGATACTCAAGTTAATATAACAAAGATAACTAAGAGAGTATATTAGCTAATAAGAGAACTAACTACACAAGATATGTATATGAAGGTAAATGCAAGAGAGGTTAGAAGGGTTATACCAAAGCCTTGTGAAGAATCAATAAGCCAATAACAATAAGAATACCAAGAGAGTGAGGGAGACAAAGTTGGCAATCGATTTCTCTCCCGGGGTTCACTTGGTTGCCACCAAGCTAGTCTCGTTGTATCGATCACTCACTTGGTGATTCGGTGGCTAATAGGCAATCACAAGCCTAGCCCACTACTCGGGCACCACAAGAATCAATCCGCAAATGATTGTAACGCAATGACACAATCGTTAGAGCCGGCCACGAACAATCACCAACACGTGTCGACTCTCCTTCGTTGATCCAAGCCGTCTAGGTGTTGTCAAACACCAAGAATAACAAGAAACCCGTAGCAAGAACGAACGCCAAGTGCCACTAGATGCAATCTCACAAGCAAATGCACTTGGATGCACTCAAGCTCTATTTGGATGAACAACATATCAAAGAGTTGAGTGGGAGAGGTTTGCAATAGCTCAGAAGTGTATGCAATAGTCAAGAGGAGCAAGAGAGTGAGCTAGAGCCGGCCACAAGCTATTTATAACCCCCTTCAACCAACTATCCATTATCACTGCGCAAGCACTATTGACGGTAAGAATGACATACTTTTACATACTCAAAATACTGTCAACAACTTTGAATTCAAGAGTAGAATAACATAGCTAGAGCATATTTTATCAAATAATTGGTTCCACATGTCCCTTGAATATTTTTATGCAGGTAATGACAAATGGGGACATTTGGGAGCCTGTGGGCCCACTTAGGGGGTCGACCGACCCCACTAAGAGGCCATTAAGGTCTCCCATGCACCCATGATCTGAGTAACACCTTATAGAGTGAAGATCCACCCTTGGATCCACTCTATGCTACCTCTCAACGGTTCTAGATCAAAGCATGAGGATCCATGGGCCCACAAAGTATCTCGGAAAAATACCAAATTTTCCAAGGTGTCCATGACATGTGGGCCATGCTCCACACGAAAGGAGGAGGCCAGAAGTCTCAACTCTAGGTCGGCCGACCTGGAGTATGGGCCCAGAGGCCACCCACAGGCCCCCTGACCAGTGGGTCTGCTTCTAGAATAAAGGGGAGGCCCCCACCTGCCATAGGCAGGTCGGCCGACCTGGCCCATGTGCCCAAAAGCCTCCCCGAGCTCTCCACCTCCTTCCTGCATGCCGCCATGCGTCAACTTGATCTCCACCATTGATTTAAGGCGGTTATAATGAGGGTTTGATCCTACGGTGGCTGATGGAGGTGGCGCAGATCGCTGACGTGGCACTAGAGTAGCCCCTACTCCACCTCTAGCTATAAATACCCCCTAGGCCTTCACTCACAATTCATGCCTCATTGGAGAAACTACTTAGCTTAGCGTAGCTCTGCAGTAGTGCTATGCTAATTGGAAGAGAGTGAAGAGAGTCTGGAGGAGAGCCGGGCCTGTCTGGCGTCTTCTCCAAGCTGTACCTCAGCGGATGCGATCCTCTTGTAAGTTATCCACTTGTAAGTGATACATCTGAGTTTTTTATAGTGTTTGATATTCTACTTCTGGCATAGTTGTTATACATCTTTTCGCGCTTGTTCATCGCTTTACTTTAAGTAGAGTGCTTTAGCCTTATGCCAGGGTTAAAGTAGTAAGAATAGTGTAGACGTGGTGTGTAGACTAGATCTTGCCTTTGTAAACCACTTATGGCACGGATTGTTTGTGGTAGCCAGCAGGTGGTGACAGTCCTGTCTGGTCTTTGTATCCCACCACGTGTGTAACATAAGTTCTTAAAAGGTAGGGCCTCAATACAACATGATGGCGCGGTCCGGTAGGAGTTTTGTCCTCCTACTGATCTATCCCATTGCCTCCTGCAAGAGAAGGGCTAATAAAGCTAGTATAAACCAACTTTGCCTAGTTAGATATCTTTGCTATAGTGAACCTCTCAACCCAACATCATAGTCTCCCTTGTCTCATCATAGGACATAACCTTAATCACTAGTTAATTCACTTCTCATTCCCTATGGAAAATACGATACCTGGAATACTCCCGGTGAAGGCTACACTTGACAACCATATGCTTATGGTCTTTTCCTGTTTGCCACTTCCGGTGTCAACAAGCTTTCTGGCGCCGTTACCGGGGAACGGTAGCTATTTTAACTAGAACCTAGTGGTCCTATTTATCCTTGTTTTATCTTTCTTTTCCTTTTATCCTTTTCACACCATGAACCAATCATCCATCTCTTATCTTGCATCTCCAAAGGGCCATAGTTTGGAGCCACCACCATCATCACAACCCATCCTTTCACCTAGCTACAAGCTTCGCCCTAGCTTCATAGCCAAAGTTCGGGAACAATCTTTGTCTGGGGATGAAGATGAAAATCCTTACACTCACCTACGTGACTTTGAACAATTGTGTTCATGTGTCCACATCCAATGGATGAGGCAAAGTACCCTTAAGTGGAAGCTATTTCCGTTTTCTTTAACGGGAATAGCCAAACGATGGTACTTTCGCAACGTAGATAGTGTAAACGGAGAATGGGAAAAGTTACAATCCAAATTCTACCTAACTTTCTTTCCTATTTCTCGTGTGATTCGTCTTTGAAAAGAGGTCATCAACTTTTCACAAAAGGAGAAAGAACCTCTAGGTGCGGCATGGGCCCGTCTTTTAGGTCGATCGTCATCTGGCCATGATCTTGATATAACTAAGCCAACATTGTTACAACACTTTTATGACGGTCTTAGCAAAGATTCCGCACAACTTCTTGATATAACTTCCAGGGGAGCCTTCCTATGTCTACGTTGGCACAAATTATGATGCACTTTTTCATAACCAAAATGATGCCACCAACCTCAGAATCAAGGATAAACAAACACATCATGAGCATAATTTATCAAATAACTAGTTCCACATGTCCATGAGTGTTTGAATGCAGGAATGAGTAAATGGAGCAAAGGAGAGCCAGTGGGGCCCACATAGGGGGTCGGCCGACCACCCTATGGGCCCACCAGCTCTCCCCTCTCGGCCATGATCCAAGAGAAGCATTCCAGAGTGTTTTCCAACCCTTGGATCACTCTGTGTTTCCTCTCAACGGCTCACAAGAGTAGCACATGGATCCATGGGCCCACACCAAGGAGATAAACGTGGCAAGCACCTCAGAACTAGCAATTAACATCAATGACAAATGGGGTCAGCATCAGGTTGACTGAGGTGGGCTAGAACCCCCAAGGGGGGGTCGGTCAACCATCAAGTGGACCCACATGGCCCCCACTTGGTCCCTGACCAGTGGGCTACCCATAGAAGGCTAGAGGAGGGCCCACCTTCCATAGGGGTGGTCGACCGACCACCCCCTTGGTCGGTTTCGGTGCTGCCAATCGCCTTACCTATTCCCACATGTTGAAGATCATCACCATCCATCCTTGGTCGGTTCTAAGGCGGTTTGATCCAAGGGTAGAGGATGGAAGGCCCTGGATCGCTGACGTGGCACTGGAGTAGCCCCTACTCCACCCCCCACTATAAATAGAGGGTCACACCCCCCTCTCTACACATGGTGAAGAAACCTACAAGCTCTATTCCTTAGATTGTTCTAGTAGTTTGAAAGTGCAATCAATTCCTAACTGGGTTTTGGTGATATGACAACATATTTAGAAGACTAATGAGACTTTACAAGTATGACAAGAAGGTTAAATGTAAGGAGGTTGATGAACAGTTGGCGGACCCTTCCAATTACAAAAGTGCATGGCAACAGGCTCAAAGGACTTTAATTCATTTTACATTTCAAAATTGAGTTAGGTATGCCATACTATTAAGAGGGATTCAACACGCATGCCAACAAGTGAACCAAATGCAATATCTATCCAATCATATCACACCTCCACCTACATAGAAGGAAAATCAGCCAGCTATTCAAGATCCAATCCTTTGATGTTTCTGCCAGGTCGGCAGTGCCGGGCTTCAGGCGACAGTGCCGGGCAGTCCGACACTGCCGCGCCTATGGCCGGCACTGCCGCGACTTGTTCTGTCCGTTGGACAGTGGAGGGGTATTTCTTACCCCCTCACTTCTCCCCAACGGCTAGTTCTGTCATTCCTTCATTCTCACTTCGCAAAATAGAAAAGAGAAGCTCTCTTCTTGCTCTCCCTTCTCCCTTGGCGCTCAACCACTCTCCTCCATTGATTTCCAATCAACCTTTGAGAGATTGAGCCTCCAAGCTTGAGAAGAAGCTTCTCCCTCAGATCTTCAACTCCTACAAGCATTTGGTTTACGTGGTGGCCGACGGTTTGAGTTTGTTACTCTTGGAGCTTTGCTCCTAGCCGGCTAGAGGTTGCCCTTGAGCTTGCCTTTCGTGTGGCAGCCTAGGGAAGTTTGTATCACCCCCATATTGCTAATACATTTCCCCTCATCTCAAGAGTTCATTCTCTTGATTTGAGACCGAGGAAAGAGCTAGCTTTTGTGGCGAGCTTGAGCCTTGTGTGGCTAGCTTTTGTTCCAAGGATAAGATGATGTATAAGCACCACACTTACACACAACTTACTACTTTGACTATGATCAATAATCAAAGTACCCTATGACAGGCAATGATCGCATACAGGAAAGGTCACAAGGATCACAGACTATTGATGTAAAGGCTATTAAAGAGCAAAAGCATAATGCAAGACTATATCTAGTATAGAAATGCTCAAAGTAAATACTAAGTAAAGTAGAGAGAAGAGATATATATTGATAAAGGTAAAGTCTTACAAAGAAGGAAATATACAAGAGCTATACCAAACTTCCCAGAAGACAACTCTGGAAATCCCGAGCACAGCTCGACTCAACTCTAACTCCCACACTAGACTAACTCCTAGAACAATCTAAGGAATAGAGCTTATAGGCTTCTTCACCATGTGTAGAGAGGGGGGTATGGCCCTCTATTTATAGTAGGGGTGGAGTAGGGGCTACTCCAGCGCCATGTCAGCGATCCAGGGCCTTCCATCCTCCACCCTTGGATCAAACCGCCTTAGAACCGACCAAGGAGTGGATGGTTGTGATTTCCACCATGTGTGGAGTGGTATGGCGGTTGGGGGGAGCCAACCGACCTAGGGGGTGGATCGGTCGACCCCCTATGGCCAGTGGGCCCTCCTCTGGTCTCCTGGTGGTGGTCCCACTGGTCAAGGACCAAGTGGGGCCTGGTGGGCCCGAATGGTGGATCGACAGACCCCCCTTGGGGTGTCTGGCCCAGCTCGGTCTCCCCAGCTGCTGGTCCAACTTGTCATGGATATTGGGTGTTGGTTCTGAGATGGTTGTCACGTTTATCTCTTTGGTGTGGGCCCATGGATCCATGTGCTTTGCTTGTGAGCCATTGAGAGGAAGCACAGAGTGATCCAAGGGTTGGAAATCACTCTGGGATGCTTCTCTTGGATCATGTCCGAGAGGGGAGCCAGGTGGGCCCACAGTGTGGTCGGCCGACCCCCTATGTGGGTCCCACTGGCTCTCAATTGCTTCATTTATTCATTCCTGTATTCAAACACTCATGGACATGTGGAACTGGTTATTTGATAAAATATGCTCATGATGTGTTTGTTTATCCTTGATCCTTGGGTTGGTGGCAACATTTTAGATATGTAAAAATTGATCATAATTTGTGCCAACAAGATCCCCCAAGCTTAACCTTTGCTCGTCCCGAGGAAACAATCAAACTTAACTCGATGGATCAGGAGTTGCTACTATGCTTCATATTTCAAGAGTACTAAATCTACAACAATCATACTTCTCTTTTGAATGGAAAAATTAGCAATAAAGACTCACCCATATTACCTTAGTCCTTCATGGGGCTTATAGCTTTATCCTTTGTCTTGAGAGGTTGAGAGATAGAACAACTTGACTTGAGCACTAGTTTTCTCATTCTTTCACAAGTTTTATATCGGAGGTTTTGCAAGATTTTATAAAAGAAAACTTAGTGTTCCTCAAATGGTACTCTCGAGTCGCTCATAAGGTGTATGATTCCTCACCAAGGCATATGTCAACGTTTGCCTTCTTTCTTCCTATCTCTAAAGCTTATGTGGAGCTATAGGTAGGGATCAAAGATGCAGCAAACTTACCTTGCATATATTGTAAAGTCAAATTCCGGATCCGAGGAGAGAAGTGTCATACTCTTAGATCAAGATGTGCAAGTGTGTGGAAACATGGCAAATGATCAATACTCCTATATTTGGATGATCTCTCTTTCCTAACTTATTATTTTGAGACATAGCTATCTTTTTAATTTTTCTATGAGCTTTGAAGATGCTCATTCATTTTTTTTTCAAGAGAGAGCTTTGGAATGCTCATAAAATTTGGGACTTTAGGATGCCCCTGAATTTTACATAATTTTGCATAGTCTATGTCTCATTTACTAGCAACAACTAGAGGGAGTTTTTCTACTTAAAGCATGGAGTATGAACTATGTGGAAATGTAAGGCATGTTTCTACGTACTTCCAGTGTAGAAGCAGCATGTATATGTGGTGTGCACGTGATCTTGATCTTGGGAGCATAATAAATCTCTCAACAAGGGTCACAAAACTTGACCAAACTCAACACAAAGCAAGCAGCTTATGTAGAAAGCTTATATCATGAGAAAGCATGTATGGATTTGGTAGGAATTTTCACCATTGAGGAACATCAAAGTGTTTTATCATTTTAATAAATAAAACTCCGATAGTTATTCTTGCTTAGAACAATATTATAGCAGCTCTTATCTTGTCATATCATGTCTCACAACAACTTAGACTTAGTTACGACATTTGCAACCCACAAAAGTTTGAGGTTCATGATGGTTTCTTTTAAGCCAAGTGATCCATACTTAGAGAAATACCAAGTTGTAAACTAAGCACTAGAGAAACATTTAACAGAGCAACTATTCATCATTTCCATAGGAGATATTAATTTTTTTTATCATATGCATATTTTTTTAATGCAAAACAAATATAAGCAAGGAAGTGCATAAATATAAATGCTGAAATTAAAAACTTACCTTAGTGGGGGAGGGAACCTCCCCCAAGCTTGTCTTTTGCTCAATAGTGCTACAGATGTGGATGTTGCCGCCACAGGTCCCAATGCCGGTGTTGTTCTTCTTGCATTGCTTGAATGTCTCCGACAGTTTGCTGGATGATGCGTGCTGTCTCATCGTGCTCAACACGCAACTCACCAAAGGTGTTGGTGAGATGATCAAATTGGTACCGCAATTCCCGATGCTCCCTTTCTCGTGTGGACGAGAAGGATGCCCGTGCTCGCTGCGGACGTGATGGTCGAGGAGGCATGCCACTCGAAGTGTGCATGGGATCGGAAGATGCATCGTCTTCCTCCTCGCTAACAGCTCCTCGGGAAGGATCACCTTGCTCAAGATGAACAAAGTAAAGCCCTTCCTGAGTTCTCCTATCTGAACCTGCAAAACCTCTTTGCCCAATTTCTTGATCTAAATCAAGGGTTGGCTTACGGGCCCTATACAACTGAAGTTGCCTATTTGGAAGAGGCACCTCAATTGTATGGCCACTGTAAATCATTTTAAGATTACCATTGTCATCTCTTTTTAACATATGAGCAGATGTAAGATATTCTTCTGAGATTACATCTATAGGAGCAGAGATGTAAACAAAGGGGTACATGCCATTTAGTAGATTCATGGATTCAGCAAGATGAGTAATTAAAGATGTGAATTGAATAGATTCATTACTCTCAATTGAACTTTGCCAAAACTCCACTAAACATTTTACAGGAGAGATTTGCATTTTGTTTACCATGGCATAAAGCAATTTTAATTCCATGTCACTTATCAAGCTAGCATTACTTCCAGGAAACAAAGTCATTTTCATCCAAAGATGCATGAAACGAAGAGTAGGATTATGAATTTCCTCAGGTTTAGGATTTGAGCAATCTTTTAGAGCAGAGATAGAGAACCAAAATTTCCTCTTGTTAAAACTACGCATGGTAGGGTTTAAATCTATCAAGCATGAATTTTCAAAACCAAGAGCAGCACTTAGATGACTCCAAGTTAGACTATGACTTTGATTAAACATGTGAAAGGAAATTCCAACATTAGAGACTTGGAGAGAGCATAGGAATTCTATGGTAAGCAACTCAATTCCAAACTCTTCTATTTGCCAAAAGCCAGACCAACCAATAGAGGTAAAGATAGTTTCAAATTCGGTGGTCATACCTGCGTTGGAGAAAAGATTCGGGTCCAATATCCTTGTGTGCTCGAAAGATCGACCCCGAAGAGAGAGATACCTTTGGTATTATACTTGGTTGAACCCAAGACCACTTTGTTGGTCATAGGTCCTCATCGGGGGCACCATGAATGCCTCGATATGAGGTACCTCTTCCGGCACTTCTTCCTCCTGAGGGTGTTCTTCGGTTTGGAGGTTCTCCCAAGTGTATCGGGCAGAACCTCCCCTTCTTCTTCCTTGGGAAGTATCCTCGGATTGGCGGGAGCGTCAGGATGAGCTCCCACTCATGGCTTGCTTCATCTTCTTGAATGCGGATGTTATCGGGTTCTTCATCTTTTAGAGAGGAAGAGGCAAAACTAGGACAAGGATGTGTGTGGGGAAAGTTTTCCTAGTTTGCCTTGAGGGGAGAAGCTTGAGCTAAGAGAATAGATCTTCTTGTAGGCTAGTGAGAGCAACACTACTTCTCTTGAGAGCTAAGAATTTCTCTTGAATGAAGAGAGGAGAGAGCCAGGCAAGGAGAGGCTTGAGTTAGAACTAAATTTTGGTTGAGGTATGAGGGAATGAGCTCTCCTTGCATGGGGTTTTATAGGGGAAGAGAATGGCACCAAGGGGGTGCCATGGAGTGGTCGGCCGACCACCCTTGGGCATGCCCCTTGGGTGCCATGATCACTCACTTTGGTTGATGCCTTACACAAAGCAAAAGAGGGAGAAGAGGTGACCGAAGCATGGTCGGCTGACCCCCTAAAGTGGGGATTACACTCATGCTTTTATAGTGCTTGGTGAATGGTGAAAGATGTGGTGTGATGTGATCAAAAGCTGAGCTAAAGTGGTCAAGATTCTCCTCTTTAAACAAAGAGTAGTGGGGGACAAAGGTATGACATGCTTTGATTAAAAGTGATTGATATGTTTTCTTTTTCAAAGCATGACAAAGTGAAAGTGATGGATGTCATGATTCCCCACTTTGGACAAGGAGTAGTGGGAAACAAAGATGTGTCATGCTTTACAAAAAGTGATTGATGTACTTTAAAGCATGACAAGACAAAAGAGATGTCTCCCAAAGCAAGAATCTAATTTTTTTGGAGTCCCACTACTCAAATCATGAGATGCTTGGACAAAGGATGGTGGAGAGGAAAAGATGGATGAACAAGGGGTCATAGGGTGGTCGGCCGACCACCCTAGTCCTCCATTTTTTTCCTTTTTCTTTTATAAAGGTCCCTATATGATCCTTAATTAAATAAGCCAAGATAGGGTACCTAGGGTGGTCGGCCGACCACTCTATGGCCCTACCTTTTGTCAAATTTTAATATTAAACTAATTCTCAAGTTTTATTTAAACTAACTTTAGTTTTCTGAATTTTAAGTATGAAAGAAATTAAAGTTTTGAACTAAATGTAAGAAGGAAAATAAAAGATAACTACCGATTTACCTTTCGGTGAAGGCTCCTTGATTTTAAGTCCTCGGAGTGGGACTCTTCTTCTTGTTCATTCCTCGGGTGCACTTGATGGCTCCGGAGGCGGAGACCGTGATGTGTGCACCTCCTTTGCTTTCCAAACCTTCCTTGGATTGGCGGGTTCGTCCTCCTTGAGCTCAGTGATCTTGGCCTCCGGGTACTGCTTCTTTTGACACGGGGCTCGAACTCTTCTTCTTGGTGGTTGTGCTTTAGCCTGTTTGTTAAGTTTATAACCATTAAAAGCACATTTTACCTTATGACTCGGGAATTGGAAGTGGATTTGGCCCGATCCAACGTAGATGACTGCGTTGGTGGTGTTGAGGAAGGGCCTTCCCAAAATGACGGGGACTTCCACGTTAGCTCCCATGTCCAGGATGATGAAGTCGGTGGGGATGTACTCGTCTTGGATGTTTACCAAGATATCCCTTGCGAGTCCCTCAGGAAACCTTATCATTTGATCTGCCATCTGCAGGCGAACACATGTGGGGACCAACGGTCCTCCTAACATGTTGTCATAAGTTTTCTTAGACATGATGTTGACGCCCGATCCGAGATCGCAGAAGGCAGTGTGAAATGTGTGTTGTCCGATTGAGCATTTAATCGTCGGGTGGCCTGGATCTTCCTTCTTCATGATGAAGGGAGGATCGAGAAGATAGCCCCAATAGGAGCGAAGCAGAGGCTTACCAAACTTTGTTGTTACCATGTTCACATGATCAATTGAATCCTCTGGTTTCCTAGGAATTTTACCTTGTTCTATGGATGGCATAGCTGCTGCTAATTGAGCTAATTGGGTTTCTAGCATTTTATTAAAACTCAATTGATTTTTCATGGCAGTTGCGAAGCTATCCATTTTCTCACCAAAACTTTCAAGAACTTTATCAGTGACAATCATCTTTTTATTTATACCATCATTAATCTTCGATTGCCCAAGAACAAGATCTTTTAATGAAGGCTGATTATTGTAAGAATTATAATTATTGTAATTGCTATTACCTCCATTACCTTGGTAGAAGGGGCGCGAGTTCCATCCTCCTTGTTGTTGGGGTCGATACCCGTTGTTGTTGTTGATGATGAAGTTCACGTCCTCCTTCGGTGTCTCGGGGCAATTGTTGCCCGAGTGATCATTTCCTCGGCACACCTCGCACCATGGATCTGCTTCAATAGCTTGTGCAGTGGCGACGGGGTAGATGGCCTCTCGTTCCTTCTTGGAACCTTCTTCTATCTTCTTCATCAAGAGGTCCATCTTTCAGGTGGTGGCTTCTTCTTTTTGAGCGTAGAACCATTGCTTTGCCTTCCCCAACAATGAGAATGGGAAAAGGCAACGACAAATGGTGATGAATGCAACTCCTTTGATCATGCCACACACTTCCATGAAGTGTTTGAGATGGGAAGTGACATCCTTATGGGACTTCCCACCAAATGGGTTGGCGTGCACTAGGTTAATCAAGGCTGGCTTCAGCTCAAGGGTAGCACTCCCTGTATTAACTTCAGGTTCTCGCGCCACGTGAGCGACTGACAGGACCGAAAAGTCGGAAATAGCCACCTGAGCCATAGCTTGCTTGATAAACGAAATGGAGCCTCCTTCCTTGAGTGGATCCAAATTCAAGATGAACTTTTGAGGGGACACTAGACGATGTCTAGAGTTCCTTCGAAAGCTCTCAAGATTTTCTAATGTGGTTGCTCAAAATTGGAACTCACTCATACAATGCCTTGCTTCACAAAAGAGAAACACAGGCAAGGGGTAATTCCCCTATAACTAATTGATAACTAAGTTAACGAGAATCTTTGGATTCAATCTAATTACAATTTCTAGGCTAAGCTTTCCCCGGCAACGGCGTCAGAAATGCTTGTTGGTATTTCTTATGACTATTGGATAAATCCGCAAGCGCACAGATTATACTGTTGTAGCAGTTCACCTAGGAGTATTCTGTTGACACGAAAGATGGCAAACAGAAAAAGACCGCAAACGTACGGTTGTCAAGGTAGCTTTCACCAGGAGTATTCCAGGTATCATATCCACAGGGAATGAGTAGTGATCTAACTAGGAATGCGGGTATGTCCTATGATGGATCAAGGGATACTATGATAACTGGGTAGAGAGGTTCGATATAGAAAAGTAGACTAACAAGGTATAACTGGTTATACTGGCTTTATCAGCCCTTCTCTTGCAGGAGGCGACATGATAGATCAGTAGGAGGACAAAACTCCTACCGGACCGTGCCGTCAAGTTGTATTGAAGCCTTACCTTTTAAGAACTTATCTGACACGCGTGGTGGAATACAAAGACTAGATAGAGCTATCACTTTCTACTAGAATCCACGAACAATCCACACGATAAGCGGTTTACAAAGGTAAGATCTAGTCTAGACACCAGGTTTACACTACTTCTTACTACTTTAACCTTGGCCTAAGATTAAAGCACTTTACTTAGAATAAAGCGATGAACAAGCAGGAAAAGGTGTATAACAACTAACCCAGACTTAGAATACTGAATACTATAAAGAACTCAGAAGAAGTCACTTACAAGTGCTAAACTTACAAGAGACTCGCATCCGCTGAGAAAGAGCTCCGGAGAAGATTCCCGACAGGCCCGGGGCTTTCTCCAGAAGACTTCCTTCACTCTCCTCCAACCAGCATAACACTACTACTAGAGAGCTCCGCTAAGAGACTAAGGAGTAGTGTTTCTCCAATGAGGCATGAATGAGAAGGGAGCTCTAGGGGTCTATTTATAGCTAGAGGTGGAGTAGGGGCTACTCCGGTGCCACGTCAGCGATCCACGTCACCTTTCATCAACCACCGTTGGATCCAACCGACTTCAGAACCGCCTAAGGATCAAGGGTGTTGATGTGGGAAGTGGATGAGTCGGCTGGGGAGGTGAAACCGCCATATGGGTGGTCGACCGACCACCCATACTGGCCTGTGGGCCCTCCACCGCCTTCCAGATGGTGGCCCATTAGTCAGGGGCTAAGTGGTGGCCCTGTGGGCCCAACCATAGGGTCGGCCGACCCCCATGCAAGGTCTCTGGCCCAGCTCTGCTTCTTGGCCACTGGTCCCACCTGTCATCTGCCTTGGATCTCGGTTCTGAGTTGAGTTGTCACGCTGATGTCATTGATGTGGGCCCATGGATCCTTGTGATGTGAATCTGGACCATTGGGAGGAGATACACTTGGATCTAAGGGTAGAGAGTGTTCCAAAGGGTGAATCTTGGATCATGGGGGCTTGGGATGCCAAGTGGCCCCACAAGGTGGTCGGCCGACCCCCTATGTGGGCCCACTGACTCCCAAATGTCCCCAATTGTCATTCTCTGCATCAAATATTCATGGGACATGTGGAACCAGTTATTTGGCACAATATATTCAGATTATGTTTTGTTTTCCTTTGGATATGAGGATGTTGACGGTATTTGGATGGTGACAATTTAGCTCTTAATTAGCGTCAACAAGATCCCCCATACTTACCTCTTTGCTCGTCCTCGAGTAAAGGTTAAAAGATAACAAGTCTACGCTATTCAAAGTATAAAGCAAGCATAAAGATTCACTCAAGACATTTTGTCATACTAATAGGATATGTGGTACTGGATAACATATATCCTTGGGAAGTTGAGAAATGGAACAGTTCTCAAGGCAAAGTCATCTTCCCACTTCATATTTTAGTACTTGGAGTTTTTGATAAATTTTTCAAAATAAATCTCATAAGTCATCTTACTCCTCATATAGTACTCTAAGTCACTCATGTGTATATTTCCTTACCAAGGCATAAAAGAGGTTGCCTTCTTTGTTTCTCCCTATTCTTAAATGGCTTATCTGGAGCTCAGGTAGGGATGAACATTATAGCAAACTTGCATCACTTATATTGTAAAGTCAAAACAAGGATCCAAAGAGAAAAATGTCATAATCCTAGATCAAGATGTGCATGTGTGTGGAAACATGGCGAAAGATCAAAACTCCTTTATAAGATCTCTCTTTCTAACTTATAATTTTGAGACATAGCTATCTTTTCTTTTTCTATGAGCTTTGATTTGCTCATCATCATTTTAAAATTTGGGACCTTCATGTGCCCCCATTTTTTTTGTTTTTTGTTTTTTTTCATAATTTTGCATAGTCTATGTCTCATTTACTAACAACATAAACTAGGGAGAGAATTTCTATTAGAACATGGAGTATGAACTATGTGGAAATGTAAGGCATGTTTTTGTGTACTTCCAGTGTAGAAGCAGCATGTAAATGTGGCGTGTGCGTGATCTTGATCTTTGAACTATGACATAATTCTCAACAAGGGTCACAAGGTTTGACAAAACTCAAAGTAATTACAAGAAGCATATGAGGAAGGTTTTGAACTTGCATAAGCATTTATGGCTTTGGTAGGATATTTCTCACTATAGAGGAGTAGTGACATTATGGTTTTATAACATTTTCAAAAACAAATCTCCAAGACTTTAAATAGAAAGGGTATGAATCATGAGCCGAGACTATATCACATTAAACAACAACTTAGTCCATATGATCTTCCTATCAAAGTATTTTCCCACTAGCATAAGCAAAAAGCAAGAATTTATCTTTATGACTCTTTTGCCGTTTAAACATCTGTTGACACCGTTTTTTGACACGTCAATATGATCTGAGGATTGTGCTGATCGGCAAAAGGCTAGTTGCCGTTCCTTATCGGCATTGGGATATTACCGGTTAGATTGCCGATAAAGGCAAGAATGTTGCTGATAGGAGGAATATTGCCGATGAGGACGGAAAGCTGCCGATGAATGATGATGCCGATGGAAGCAGGATGAAGTGACTGGCGTCAGCAGAGAACTGCCGATGGCAATAGAAGAAGGTTGCAGATTGGAAGAAGTCAGCGTGTGTTAAAAGGGTTGACTCACTCTGATCGGTAGCCGTTTTCTATCGGCATTGGAAGGTCATCGGTCAAGGTTGCCGATGAGAATAAAACTAGGGCGCTAATGATAAAGCATGCAAGGATGTTGCCGATGAAGGATAACATGGCTAGCGTGAGCATACAATTGCCGATGACGTTAAAAGGAAATTACGGATCAGAAGGATGTGTCGATGGAAAGTTTCATCGGGGAGAAGACATAAGGAAACTGGTGATCTTATACCAGTATTGTTATAGAAGTTTGAGTTACACTCTTGCACGAGTCATTTATTTCCTTTAAAATAGAAGAGTTTGTTTAGGAAAATATTATTGTTTGAGTCCGGCTCCTGTGCGAGTCAGTTATTTCCTTTAAAATAGGAGTTTGTTTTGTTTAGGAAAGGTACGAGTCGTATCTATCTACAACTCCCTCTGCCGAAGTATAAATAGGTACCCAGGGGTGCTGTAAACGATCATATCCAAGCATATCAAACATATCAATTACTTTTTTATCTCATTTACCTTTCCAGCAATTTACCTTTACCGCATTAGGTTTAGTCTATCTACGAGTTCTTCAAGTTTTGACGGGCTGCATCTTATCGACCTCCGTCAACCCTTGCAAGTTCCGCGTTTTGAGTTATCTGAGCCTTGACGTCCGGGCGCATCACTGTCGTCTCGTTCAGCTCTACTCTAGTTATCCTGATCAGGTTTGAGCTTTGACATCTGGGCGCATCGCCGTTGTCTCGTTCAGATCTTGTTCTAGTTATCGTCCTTGTCGATTAACTGGTCAAATCGACTGGCACGCCCTCGGATATCGAATTCGGGTATAAGCCCGAGGTGTTCGCAGATCCTGACACTTTTTGTGTCAACAACATCATAGATCATGTCACTTTTCAAAATTTTAATTTCGGAAGCGATCTCTTGTTTTATTCAATATTAAAAGGAATTTAAACTAAGTGATAAATTTTATGAAGGAATTATTTTTATTTCATTTTTATTTGCATTTTTAAAAGAGAAAATGAGTAAATAAATAAAAACATAGAGGAAAAAAAGGGAAGAGACGTTGCAAACCAGTCAGGATATGTGTTTGAAGTCGAAAGGATGCTGGCTGGTGGGTCCAGGCCCTAGAAGCACGGTCGGCCGAGTGCTTCTTGGAGCCGTTTGGCCACTTCGAACTTTGCATTTGGATCCCTTACCTCTGAATGTTGATGTTCTCTGAACTTTCTGAATTTTGGCCTCCAACGTGGATCGGCCGATCCACAGAAGTGGCTGTTTCGGTCTAATTTTTTTTCTGGTACGTGTCATGGACGTGTTCAGCATGATTCAGTGATCATTTTAGTGTTTTGACAAGTTGGAGTGTCGACCGACCTCCCCCATACTTGTTTCGGAGCATGCTGGATTCAGTGACAGAGAAGACATCAAATGCAAAGGTTCTGCTGGGCAAAATACTAGCAGAACCAAATATTTTATTGAATTCAAACTTGTTGTAGGCACACATTACATTATTGGAAAGGGAAATGCATAAAATAAACTAGGAAATAAACCTAAGTGATTGGAAAATAAACCTAAGTGCCTATCTTATTTTGAACTAGTGATATATGGAGAAGGAGGGGCAAAGAGATCCTCTCTCTCGATGGCTTGGGCTAGGCGCTTGATCTTCGCATTGGTGCTAATGCGAAGAGCCTTAAAATTATCCTCAAGATCAAGGCGCACCATCGTCTCCTCTACTGCACGCTCTGCTAATTTAGTATTATTCTCTCTAAGCCTAGCCACTATGCGAAGCAGCTTCTCCATGTCACTTTCTTCATCTTCATCCTTGAACTGGCCAGGAGGACCGGAGATCGACGACGGGTTGCTAGTTCGCCGAACGGACTTGTGAGACTCCTCCGTCTCAAGCGATCTGCGCACCCCCTCTCTCTGCTCCTCGGAGGTGAGAGGGGGAACGAGCACCTTGCCTCTCCCTGGTCCACCATTGGCCCTCTGGAGGCGCATCCATGGCGGTGTTGATGGCGAGTAGGAGTGGGTGTAGCCGGTGCTTGTGTCGCCGTCGGTGGAAGAGGAGACGGGGGCCTTCTTCACCCCCAATTGGCTAGTGGTTGGCCTTTTGGGCGTCACTGGTCGCGCAGCGGGCTTGTTCAAGTTGTGGCGCGGAGACATCGACCGAGCGATGCTTCGCATTCGCTCTGACTTCCACCCCCGGTCGGCGGACCCCCCTAGGGGTGATAGGCTGTCACACCCAATTTTAAGGATAAAATTGAATATGAATAACTCATGTGTGCCCAGAGATCAATCACACACATAAGCCGACAAATCTTTAAATAGTACCATCACTGAGTGCTTATTACATAACGAATAATATTTATTAAACATAACAGTGGAAAATAAAGATAACTCTTGTGATGAAGCTCCACTTCACAGGGAACGCCAACTGGTTGACCACTAGCCTGGTACTCCTCACGGTAGTCTTCATAGCCATCTGAAGGGGTTGAGAAAGCAAGAGTGAGCACTTAAAGTACTCAGCAAGAGTAACATAGGGTTATGAAGCTCAAAGGCTGACACTGTCTGTACTGCGGTCGCTTTTAACTTGGTCAAGTTTTACCAATACTTAGCTTTAGTTATACATACCTAGTTGATGACGACATGATAAGATTAATCAGCATTAACAATTAAACATTAAACAACATGATCATCTACACTGTGAGTTTTCCAGGCCGCTCGTGACCGTGAGCACGGCTATCATGATAGATTTACACTCTGCAGAGGTTATACACTTTACCCACAAGCCGTGTAGCCCATATGCCCGGGTTCTCGACTCCCGTAACACTTCCAAGGTGAGTAGGCAGGGTACACTATGAAGTCTTTCAAAAGCTCTTTCTAGCATGTAGCGGACCCTACGGACCCAATGCAAAGGGGAATATGGGACACCCCGATGGTACCACCCGCAGCGGTCCCCACACAAGCTATACCCCATAACCAGCTCGGCAAAGGTGCCTTTCACGAACCACAAGCATGCTAGTCCAAACTTTATACTTAACTAAAGCCAGAGCCATATAGCACTCATGGTTGCATTTGAATCCCAGCTTTTGCCCTACAGTGGGGTCCTATTCCATGTTGCTATAAAAGCCAATTTTAACTCATTGTTGCATATATCATTAGTCAAGATTCATCTCAGGATCCATTATTGTAAAGCATAGCAAAGCTACCCATATGCATAGAAATCCATGGTGACAAGGTAAAAGGATAACAAAGCTATGGTATAGATCTAACAGGAATCAAATTAGACACATGCAATCATGACTAGATGGATTAGGGTGAATAGGTAACAAGGATGATCCCATGTTAAACTTGCCTTGATCACAAAGCTCCTGGTGATCCTGATCTGCTGCAAAGAACTCTTGTTCACCGAAGATCTCACCGGCTGTACTCGATCAACATCGCCACGCAATCATCCGAACAATCATACACGAGGCAATAAAGACATGATCAGAACATTACACCATAAACAATAAAGAGATTTTGAAAAGATTATAAAACAGATCTATACTTTACTACGGTCACAAAGACACGAGAATCACGCTAATCGGATCTAAAACGAAGAAACTACAGATTAAACAAGATTTTGAAAAGGGCAAGATCAAAGCATTAAAGAAATAATTTACTTTGATTTTCAAAAGTAATTAACATAGATGAAATCTATACTACTGGATAGAGCATAAAATTACGGATCTAACACAACTTGAACGGATCGATTTGGATTCAAAACGAGCAAATTATAGGTATTTGAAAATCAGTGGCAAAACTGTAATTAGGGTTTTTCTTTTAAAAACGAATTAAAACGGATTAAAAAGGGAATACGTTTTCCTGAGGGAAAAGCGTAAAGGTCAAAGACGCTTTGTGGACCGCGGGTTGAGAGGAGAAAAGTCGAGGGGCTCTTTAGCAAGATTACCCGCGAAGGGGTATCTTTGATCTGAGGCCGTCGGATCTGACCCGACCGGTCCAGATTAGAAGAGAGGGAGAGAGGGAGGGAGTGGGCGGCGCTCGGCCAGAGGAGGGCAGTGCACGGCGGCGGCCATGGCCGGGCAGAGCTAGTGCTCGCCGGCGCAAGGGGAGAAGGGGTTCGGGTGCTCGGTTTTCAATTCCGGAAGCACCGGGAGAAAGAGGAGACGACGACAAACTCGCCCAGAGCCACGGTGAGGCTCGGGGATGGATGGGAAGCGCCAACGGTGGTGAACCGCAGCGGCGGACGCTCTACGCACGGCGGCGCGAGGCGGTTAGGGGCTCGGGTGCCCAATCCGACCGAGAAAAAGGTCGGGGAGCACGAGGAGGCCAAGGCGAACCCACCTAGATGCTCAGAGGGACTCGATCGAGGGCGGAGGATGGCCGTCGACGGTGAACCGCAACGGCAGCTCTCTGCAGAACGGCGGCGAGGCCAACCAGCGCACAACAGAGGGGAAAAAGAGAGGGAGGAGATGTTCGACACTTATGCGAAGACGATGCGTGGCTCAAGGAAGAGCTTGCGGCGTCCGACGGCGCAGAACGGCGGTTCGACGGCGGAGCAGAGCGGCGGCACTGGCGGCGCTGCTGCTAAGGCTTGCAAGGCGGCCGAGACGATGGGAAAAGTGGCGCGGGGTGCCGAGCTATTTATGGCGGAGTCGGGGGAGAGTCCTACGCGGTTACGGCGAGGATCTCGTGCGGCGGTTGCGCGTGCTTGCGGCGCGGACAGAGTCCGGCTCGGTCTTGGGAGGGAGAAGAGAGGGGCGCTGACAGGCGGGGTCGCGGTGTCAGTGGGAGAGAAGGAGGGAGCGACGCGGCGTGGGCTTGCGGCCGAGCTGGGCCGAGCGGCAGGAGGCCGGCCCATGCGGAGGGAAAGAAGGAGAGAGGGGGAAATAGGCCGGGCTGGGGGACTGGGCCGAAAGCGAGAGAGAGAGAAAAGAGATTTTTCCATTTTCTTTTTATTTGATTTTGCAAATACTTTCCAAATTGAATTTTGAAATTCCTTTTTGGAGATTTTGAAAACCAAGCAACACAGGAAAAAAATATGCAGTGGCATGAAATGCATCACAACATGTTGAAACCTAACATGATATTTAGTTTTAATTTTTATTTATTTAATTCTATGCTTCACAAAAATACTTAAATTAAATCAAATTAAACAAATTCAAACCTAATTTACTAATTCAAATTTTAGGGTGTTACATAGGCTCTGTCGGCAGTGGTGCCATGGCCAGGGGAGCGACGTCGAGCACCTCGACAGCCATGGCATCGACGTTGATGTCATCTTGGTCCTTGGAAGGGCTTCCGTCAAACGGAACGAGCGGTGCCTTGCCATTGTTGCGTGGTGGAGCCATGGAGGTGATCAAGAATGTGTGGAGGATTGCAAAGAGTGGTGTGGTGCTGCTGGTTGTGGAAGAAAGCAAGGTGGAAGGAGGAAGAAGAAGGAGAGGGGGTTAAGAAGAAGAGAAGCAACGTTCAGGGCCTTCGTTTTCGCTCGGATCGCGATGAAACCCGAGGGAGAACGTTGGCCCAACGTTCCTGTGCAACGGGACGTTTGAACCAGTTTGAACCACGATCGGCCAATCCCTTTTTGAAAGTTTTGGTCCGACCGAGCCAGGTTCTGGATGTCTTAGGGTCAGGTGAGCCAGCTTGTGAAGTTTCGGGCTGTTTGGCCCAAATACAGGTTCAGCCGATCCACCGTAGAGGCCAAATGGGCCGACCTTTCACGAGGGGGGAGTGAAGGCTAAGTCTAGGATAATTCTAGGGTCATTTTCGAAATTTGAACAAAAAAGTTAAAACATGTAGATTTTAGTTCTAATTTGGATTAAGAACAAAATCTAGCATATCAATTTCATGTTCAGGAATTTAATGCTCATAGAAAATTTTGAGACGTTGGCCATTTACCTTAAAGATGTTGCCGTCGTTGTCCTGGAGTGTGATTGCTCCATGAGTCGTGGCGTTGACGACGAGGTACGGCCCTTCCCATTTGCTTCTAAGCTTCCTATGACCGAAGAGCTTGAATCTTGAGTTGAATAATAAAACCTTGTCCCCTGGCTTGAATTCCTTGACCTTGATTCTCTTGTCATGCCATTTCTTTGTTCTCTCCTTGTATATCCTGGCATTGTGATATGCTTTCTCTCTCCATTCTTCTAGTTCAGAGATTTGCATCTTCCTGTACTTTCCAGCAACTGGTAGATCCATGTTCCATTTCTTGATTGCCCAATGTGCCTTGAATTCCAATTCCACAGGCAAATGACATGTCTTCCTGTATACAAGTTGGTATGGTGTCATACCAATTGGAGTCTTGTATGCGGTCCTATATGCCCAAAGTGCATCTGGCAGCTTGTGGTACCAAGCTGTACCCATCTCATCCACGGTCTTCTGCAGAATGTTCTTGATCTATTTATTGGACGTTTCTGCTTGACCACTTGTTTGAGGATGATATGCAGTTGCAACATTGTGCTGGATTCCTTGTTTCGTGAGGAACTGGCAGAAGCCTTTATCAATGAAGTGAGATCCCCCATCATTTATGACTAACTTTGGGGTTCCAAATCTGGGGAATATCACTTCATAGAACATTCTCTTTGAATTGGTTGCATTGGCTTTGCGGCAGGGTAATGCTTCTACCCATTTGGACACATAGTCCACTGCCACTAAGATATACTCATACCCTTTTGATGAAGAAAAGGGACCCATGTAGTCGATGCCCCATACATCAAAGAGCTCGACTTGTAGGTTGTTGGTGAGTGACATAGCATCTCGGGTATTGATGTTCCCGTGCTTCTGGCACCTTGCACACCTTTTTACATAGTCATGAGTGTCCTTGTACATGGTTGGCCAGAAAACCCACTCTGCCAAATCTTAGCATGAGTCCTGAATGCTCCATAGTGACCTCCGTACTCTGCCCCATGGCTTCTTTCTATGATCTTGATCGCCTCCTCCATAGGTACGCATCTTCTCAATAATCCATCATTGCATACTCTATAAGGTATGGCTCATCCCAGAGATGCACCCGACTCTCTTGTACTAGTTTCTTCACATCTACCCTTGGCGGGACATGGCCTGCAACCATAAAGTTGACGATATTTGCATACCAGGGGTTGGTGTCCATTACCTTGAGGAGTGTGTCATCTCTGAGGAAATCGTTGATGGGCAAATCCTGTGCTTCTTTGAATTGCATTCTAGACAAATGATCAGCAACAGAAGTTTCTACTCCCTTTTTATCTTTGATTTCAATATCAAATTCTTGGAGTAGTAAGGTCCATCGTATTAAACATGGTTTAGCATCTTTCTTATGAGCAAGTATTTAAGAGCAGCATGATCTGTGTAAACAATTACGTTTGCTCCAACTGAGTAAGATCTAAACTTGTCTATAGCAAATACCATAGCCAACAGCTCTTTTTCAGTTGTTGCATAGTTTAGTTGTGGCCCTGTTAAGGTTTTGCTAGCATATGAAATAGCGTGATGCTTCTTATATTTGGTTTGGCCTAATACCGCACCGACAGCATAATCACTATCATCACACATTATTTCAAAGGGGAGCGTCCAATCAGGGGGTTGAATGATTGGAGCTAAGACGAGTGCTTTCTTGAGAATGTAGAAAGCATCTAGGCACTCATCGGTGAAGTCAAAGGGCGTATCCTTGGCTAGCAGGTTTGTTAGAGGACGGGCGATTTGAGAGAAATCTTTGATAAACCGCCTATAGAAGCCTACGTGGCCAAGGAAGCTACGGATTCCCTTGACATTTGTGGGAGGTGGAAGCTGTTCTATGACTTCTATCTTAGCTCTATCCACTTCTATCCCACGTTCGGACACTCTATGTCCTAGCACTATGCCTTCGCGAACCATGAAGTGGCATTTCTCCCAGTTCAGGACTAAGTGCTTTTCTTCGCATCTTTGTAAGACTCTATCCAGATTCTCAAGACAATCATCGAAAGTCTTTCCATAGACAGAGAAGTCGTCCATGAAAACTTCCATGATTTCTTCGATCATATCGGAGAAAATGGACATCATGCACCTCTGAAAAGAGGTAGGAGCATTGCATAGGCCGAATGACATTCGCCTGTATGCATATGTTCCATAGGGGCATGTGAATGTAGTCTTACTTTGATCATCGGGGTGGATTGGTATTTGATGATATCCCGAATAACCATCAAGGAAACAAAAGAAAGAATGCTTTGCAAGCCGCTCCAACATCTCATCAATGAAGGGTAGCGGGAAGTGATCTTTCTTTGTAGCGTTATTAAGTTTTCGGTAATCTATACACATTCTCCAACCCGTGATGGTTCGTTGAGGAATCAACTCGTTCTTGTCATTTTGAACGACCGTCATACCTCCCTTCTTAGGCACAACTTGCACGGGGCTGACCCATTTGCTGTGGGGAACGGGGTAGATGATCCCCGCGTGCAATAGTTTTAAGACCTCCTTCTTTACTACTTCCCTCATCGCATTGTTCAATCTACGCTGAGGCTCCCTGGAAGGAAGAGCCTCAGGTTTTATGGGGATGCGATGTGTGCAAAGAGCGGGACTAATGCCCTTGAGATCGTGAAGAGAATAGCCTAAGGCTGACTGATGCTTTTCTAAGACGGTGAGGAGCTTAAAATACTCTTCAGGAGAGAGTTTGTCACTGATGATCACAGGGGCCTCACGATCGTTATTTAGAAAGGCATACTTCAAGCCAGCTGGAAGGGTTTTAAGCTCTATAGAGGGCTTAGATGGGGGTTTGGATTTCTCCAGATCTATGGGTTCGTCTAGATCGTCTTCTTCCTGGATGAAATCTTCAGCTTCTTCTTCTAGATCAGGCTGAGATGATTGTAGAAGAGATGCAACCATCACTTCCTCTATGGGGTCAGATTCTGGGAGTGATTCTATTATAGTGTTTGTGGAGTTGGTTAGCGGAATCGAGAGCTTGATGCTACTCCCAAGATGACCCTTAAGACTCCCATCAAGAGATCCATCAAGGAATCTCATGAGTGGGTGTCCAATTAACAAGTCAAATTCCTCTATATCAAATATGAAGAAATTCAAGAGGATATTGACTTTGTTAATTAGCGTAGGAATGGTCTGTGCAATACCACAACTCTCAATCAATTATCCTGAAGAAAGCTTCAAGAACTTATTGGTTGGAGTTAGATTTACTCTGCCTAGGAGAGCATTAGCTAAAGACTTAGACATAATGCTAACTCCTACGATAGGATCGTAGAGAGAGTCTAACCTTGCTCTATTGATTTGACAAGGAATGGTTGTAGAGGAAGAAAGAATTCGAATTGGCTCGAATGAAGATTCGGCCTCTTCTAACCACTCATTGCACATGATCGAAGCTGGCTCTTGAACCGTTTCTTGATGATAGGCTTCCTCTATGAGATTAGAGAAGTGGAGGTTCGGAGCTTTTCGAGCGGATGACTTCTTTTGCACAGATTGACTCAAGGCATTTCCAAAATCAGAAAATAAATCGGCCTCGATATCAAGGGGAATTCCAAGGGATGAATTTCTTCTTCCCTTGGTGGTTCAGGTTTGATAGCAGGATCTTGAGATGTAGAAAGAAGAGTTTCAGCTATCGATGATGTGTCTGTTTTGGGGCTGGTTTTTGTTCTTCCGTGGGTCCTTCATAATATACGTTAGTATAGGGGTGTTATCAAGAATCTTCCTGAGAAGACTCTTCCATGCACTAACGGGTAAACATAGGAAGGCTCCCACGAAAGATATGTCAAGGAGTTGCGCAGATTCTCTGCTAAGACCACCATAAAAATGCTGTAACATTGTAGGCTCGGTTATAGCGAGATCAGGGCCTGAAGATACTAGATCTAAAAGATGGGCCCATACATCACCTAGAGATTCTTTTTCTCTTTGTGAGAAATTGATGATCTCTTTTCGAAGACGAATGACACAAGGGATAGGGAAGAAGGCTAAACATAATTTAGGCATCAGCTTCTCCCAGTCTCCTTTTGCATCATCTATGTGGCGAGTGTACCATCGTTTGGCTATCCCCGTCAAAGAGAATGGAAATAGCTTCCACCTAAGGGTACCTGGTCTCATCCCTTGAATATGGACACATGAACAGAATTGTTCAAAGTCACGTATATGAGTATAGGGATTCTCGTCTTCATCCCTAGAAAACGGTTTTTCCTAAACCATCGCTATGAGACTTGGGCGAAGCTCATAACAAACGGCCAAAACGGCCTGAGATGATTTAGGTGGCTCAAAGCTAGCGCCCGTTGAAGCACCATATTCGATAAGGGGTGTTTGATCCATATTTGTATGTGGAGTGGAAGGATGAAATCAAACAAAAGATAAAATAGGACCAAAGGATACTAGTTAAAAGTTATCGTTCCCCGGCAACGGCGCCAGAAAGCTTGTTGACACCAAAGGTGGCAAACGGAAAAAGACCGCAAGCATACGGTTGTCAAGGTAGCTTTCACCGGGAGTATTCCAGGTATCGTATCCATAGGGAACGAGTGTGATCTAACTAGGGATGCGGGTATGTCCTATGATGGATCAAGGGAGACTATGATAGCTGGGTAGAGAGGTTCGATATAGAAAAGTAGACTAACAAGGTATAGCTGGTTATACTGGCTTTATCAGCCCTTCTCTTGCAGGAGGCGACGGGATAGATCAATAGGAGGACAAAACTCCTACGGGACCGCGCCGTCAAGTTGTATTGAAGCCTTACCTTTTAAGAACTTATCTAACACGCATGGTGGAATACAAAGGCTAGATAGAGTTGTCACTTTCTACTAGCATCCATGAACAATCCACGCGGTAAGCGGTTTACAAAGGTAAGATCTAGTCTAGACACCACGTCTACACTATTTCTTACTACTTTAACCTTGGCCTAAGATTAAAGCACTTTACTTAGAATAAAGCGATGAACAAGCAGGAAAAGGTGTATAACAGCTAACTCAGACTTAGAATACTGAATACTATAAAGAACTTAGAAGAAGTCACTTACAAGTGCTAAACTTACAAGAGACTCTCATCCACTGAGGAAGAGCTCCGGAGAAGATTCCCGACAGGCCCGGGGTCTCTGGCCCACCTCTGCTTCCTGGCCACTGGTCCCACCTGTCATCTGCCTTGGATCTCGGTTCTGAGTTGAGTTGTCACGCTGATGTCATTGATGTGGGCCCATGGATCCTTGTGATGTGAATCTGAACCATTGGGAGGAGATACACTTGGATCCAAGGGTAGAGAGTGTTCCAAAGGGTGGATCTTGGATCATGGGGGCTTGGGATGCCAAGTGGCCCCACAAGGTGGTCGGCCGACCCCCTGTGTGGGCCCACTAGCTCCCAAATCTCCCCAATTGTCATTCTCTACATCAAATACTCATGGGACATGTGGAACCAGTTATTTGGCACAATATATTCAGATTATGTTTTGTTTTCCTTTGGATATGAGGATGTTAACAGTATTTGGATGGTGACAAATTAGCTCTTAATTACCGTCAACATATTCCAAGGTATCATAATTTATATTTTCCCAAGGGAAAGCTGGGCTAGAAATGATAATCAGAGAGAGATCCTAGAGAGCACCTTAACTTAGTACCAACTAGTATAGAGGGGTAAATGATATATGTGATAGGAAGGGTTGATGAATGAAGAAGCTACGGTAAATGATACTTAGAACGGACTAGATAGATTAGCTAGGTGGGAGGACAACGAGAAGAGTATAGGGACTCCTAAGCAATTCACTCTACTTCAATATACTTAGCCAATTAACTAGTCTAAACACTATAGTTTGCCTCCTCAATACAAGTATGCTAGGCGAGGGGATAGATCAGTAGGAGGACAAAACTCCTACCGGACTGCGCCCTCTTCTTACGGGGGCATACAGGAAAGGTCACAAGGATCACAGACTATTGATGTAAAGGCTATTAAAGAGCAAAAGCATATAGCAAGACTATATCTAGTATAGAAATGCTCAAAGTAAATACTAAGTAAATTAGAGAGAAGAGATATATATTGATAAAGGTAAAGTCTTACAAAGAAGGAAAGATACAAGAGCTATACCAAACTTCCCAGAAGACAACTCCGGAAATCCCGAGCACAATTCGACTCAACTCTAACTCACACACTAGACTAACTCCTAGAACAATCTAAGGAATAGAGTTTGTAGGCTTCTTCACCATGTGTAGAGAGGGGGGTATGGCCCTCTATTTATAGTAGGGAGGTGGAGTAGGGGCTACTCCAGCGGCACGCCAGCGATCCGGGGCCTTCCATCCTCCACCCTTGGATCAAACCGCCTTAGAACCGACCAAGGAGTGGATGGTTGTGATTTCCACCATGTGTGGAGTGGTATGGCGGTTGGAGGGAGCCAACCGACCAGGGGATGGATCGGCCGACCCCCCTATGGCCAGTGGGCCCTCCTCTGGTCTCCTGGTGATGGTCCCACTGGTCAGGGACCAAGTGGGGCCTGGTGGGCCCGAATGGTGGATCGGCCGACCCCCCCCTTGGGGTGTCTGGCCCACCTCGGTCTCCCCAGCTGCTGGTCCCACTTGTCATGGATGTTGGTGTTGGTTCTGAGATGGTTGTCACATTTATCTCTTTGGTGTGGGCCCATGGATCCATGTGCTTTTCTTGTGAGCCGTTGAGAGAAAGCACAGAGTGATCCAAGGGTTAGAAATCACTCTGGGATGCTTCTCTTGGATCATGGCCGAGAGGGGAGCCAGGTGGGCCCACAGGGTGGTCGGACGAACCCCTATGTGGGTCCCACTGGCTCTCAATTGCTTGATTTCTTCATTCCTGTATTCAAACACTCATGGACATGTAGAACTAGTTATTTGATAAAATATGCTCATGATGTGTTTGTTTATCCTTGATCCTTGGGTTGGTGGCAACATTTTAGATATGTAAAAATTGATCATAATTTGTGCCAACAATTTGCAAAGGGAAGAAGCACTTGAGAGAAAGAAGCTTGGAGAGATGCAAGCAAGGATGGAGGAAATGAAGATCAAGGATGTGGCTCTCAAAGCCAACAAGAGCTCAAGGAGATCAACCCCTAGCTGTCCTAAAAACAGCAAGCAAGCTTCCTCAAGCAAAGCTCAAGCAATCAAAGCCATAAAGCATGAGCCCGATGCTTCAACTTCAAGTGATGGTGAAAGTGAAGATGAGGAAGCCGAAAACATAGATGACATGGCTCTATTCATGAGAAGATTCAACAAGGGCCTAAAGAAGAATGGGTACAAGCTCATGAAGAGAAGGTTCCCAAACAAGAAGTCAAGGACTTGCTTCAATTGTGGTAGCACCGAGCATTTCATTGTCGATTGCCCAAATGAGAAGAAAGACAAGTTTGGCAAGAGCAAGAGAGAAGACAAGGGTGACCACAAGAAAGGCAAGAGATATGTGGGTGAAGCTCACATTGGGCATGAGTGGGACTCTACAACCGAGAGCACAAGTGAAGATGAAGAGATGGCCACCATTGCCATTCACAAGCCATCCACTTCACCAAAGCTCTTCAACAACATGTCCGATGATGATGAATGCTCCCCTCACATTTGTCTCATGGCAAAGGGTGAGAAGGTAAAACCAAAACCGAAACCCATAACTCCTTCTCCAAAAGACATCTCTAGTAGTGATTCTAGTGATTGCTCTAGTGATGATGAATCTAGTGATGAAGAAATCAATGAATTAACTAAAAACATGGATATTAAGACCAAAATCTTCATTGCTAATCTGATGGATGAATTAGAGGCAACCAAGGCTGAGCTAGCATCTAGAGAAAAGACTCTTATCAAACAAGAGGATCTTTACATTGCTAGTGAGGAAGCTCTTGAATTAGAAAGGAGTGAGGTGAGCTCTTTGACTAAGGCTTTGGCCAAAGAACAAGAAGCTCATGCTCTCACTAAGAAGGAGTGTAGTGACCTCAAGCAAAAGCATTGTGGCTTAGTTGAAAAGCATCAAGAGCTTGAGGCACAATACAACCTTCTTTGGGAGAGCAACTCACATCTTCCTAAAGCAAATGATGCCTCTTCTCCATCCACTAGCCAAGGTTGTGGAAAATGCTATAATATTGATTTGAATGATTATTCCACTAACCTTGCCAACATGGAGGCCATGAAGAAAGATATAGCAAGGCTCAATAATGTCATCTCGGTTTCTAGCAAGAATGACAAAGACAAAGTTGAGCCCAAGAAAATCCAATACAAGGATGGAAGACATCCATCAATCAAGGATGGGCTTGGACACACTCAAGGAGGTAAAACCAATGGAAGAAAAATAGTGAAAGGCATTGAGTGTGTCAGGTTTGAGAAGAAGGGAAGCTTTGGTGCAGATAAGCCTGCACAGACTGTTGCTCTGCTGGACCAGAGGCCAGCAGTGTCGCGCCCACTAAAGGGAAGGCTACCAGTGCTTCACCTGATCAAGCTCAAGCCCAAGTCCATGCCAAGAGGGTGCCCAAGAAAAAGCAGGTTTCTTAGAAACCCAAGGACTTAATCTGGGTGGCCAAGAACAAGTATGCTTATCAACCAAAAGCAAGGTCATCTCAAGGAAGTTTGTCCTCTTGCTACATGTTGAAATGCAATGACTGTGGTAAAGTCATTGCAGAATTGGTGGGTGATGAGAAACATGATAAAAGAAGCTTGAACATTTGGGTTCCAAAAATTGTTGTGACTAACATGCAAGGCCCAAGATTGATTGGGGACCTAAATCTAGAAACTAAATTGTTTTGCAGGCATACTCCTCCGGTGGATCAAGTTGGGTGCTTGATAGTGGACGTACAAATCATATGACCGGAGAGAAGAGTATGTTCTCATCATATTCCCCAACTTCAAATGCAAGTGAGAATATCATCTTTGGTGACAACTCCAAAGGGGAAGTGATTAGTCTTGGTAAAGTTGCCATTACTCTTGAACATTCTATCTCAAATGTTTTGCATGTGAATTCGTTAAGTTACAACTTGTTGTCCATTTCTCAATTGTGTGAGATGGACTACAATTGTCTCTTTACAGATAAGGGTGTGGAAGTCTATAAGAGGGAGGATTCCTCTATTGTCTTTACGGGTCGTTTGAAGGGCAAGCTTTACCTAGTTGATTTCAACAAAAGTAAGGCTAAGCTTGAGACTTGTTTATTGGGAAAATCTAGCATGGGTTGGCTATGGCATCGCCGACTAGCTCATGTTGGGATGAGGAAATTGGCCAAACTCCTAAAAGATGAACACATTCTTGGACTAACAAATGTTCATTTTGAGAAGGATAGAATTTGTAGCGCTTGCCAAGCCGGAAAGCAAGTAGGTGCACCTCACCCATCAAAGAGCATTGTCTCCACCAAGCAACCATTGGAGCTAATTCACATGGATCTCTTTGGACCGGTGGCCTACATAAGCATTGGCGGTAACAAACATGGTTTAGTTGTTGTTGATAACTTTACTCATTTCACTTGGGTGTTTTTCATGTATGATAAGGCACAAGTGCAAGATAAGGTGAAAACCTTCATTAGAAGAGCACAAAGAGAATTCGATTTCCAAATCAAGAAAGTTCGTAGTGACAATGGAACCAAATTCAAGAACACTCAAGTGGAGGAGTTCCTTGATGATGAGGGCATCAAGCATGAGTTTTCAGTTACATATACCCCTCAACAAAATAGTGTAGTAGAGAGAAAGAACCGGACACTCATTGATATGGCAAGGACAATGCTAGATGAGTACAAGACTTTGGATATCTTTTGGGCCGAAGCTGTCAACACCGCTTGCCATGCCATCAACCGGCTCTATCTACACAAGATCTTAAAGAAGACTTCATATGAGCTTTTAACCGGTGACAAACCAAAGGTGTCATACTTTAGAGTTTTTGGGTGCAAGTGTTTCATACTTAACAAGAAACTCAAAACCTCTAAGTTTGCACCTAAAGTTGATGAAGGTTTTCTTCTTGGTTATGGATCAAATGAGCATGCCTATCGCGTATTCAACAAGACCTTAGGGAAAATTGAAATCGTGATAGATGTGACATTTGATGAATCTAATGGCTCTCAAGTAGAGCAAATTGATCAAGTGATTGTAGGTAATGAGGAACCACCTTGTGAAGCAATAAAGAACATGGCCATTGGTGACATTAGACAATAAGAAATCCAGGCTACAGAAGTGGAACCTCAAGGTGCTGAAGCTACTGCTCCAGGGATTGAAGAAAATGGCCCAGCAGTGCTCCCTGGTCCAGCCTCTGTGCCTGACCATGGCACTGCCGGACCAGAGGCCGGCACTGTCGGACCCCGCAGACAGGCAACAACTAGTTCACCAGCAAGCCCAATGAACCTACAACCTATATTTTAAGAACATGAGTATGATGACCAAGCTAACCAACAAGAAGCCACAAAATACCCAAGATTGATGCAAACTATTCAAAGAGATCATCCTGTTGATAACATACTTGGGAGTCTTCGAAAGGGGGTAACTACTCGTTCACATTTGGTAAATTTTTGTCAATTTTACTCTTTTGTCTCCTCTTTGGAACCTCTCAAGGTTGAGCAAGCTCTCGATGATCCGAATTGGGTGATGGCTATGCAAGAAGAGCTCAACAACTTTGAGCGAAATCAAGTTTGGTCCTTGGTGGAAAGACCAAATACCAATGTGATTGGCACCAAATGGGTCTTCCGCAACAAGCAAGATGAGCAAGGCGTGGTGACAAGGAACAAGGCAAGATTGGTGGCTCAAGGCTTTACTCAAGTGGAGGGTTTGGAGTTTGAAGAAACTTATGCACCGGTGGCTAGGCTTGAAGCAATTCGAATGCTTTTGGCCTATGCTGCCCATCATAACTTCAAGCTCTACCAAATGGATGTAAAGAGTGCATTCCTCAATGACCCTATCCAAGAGTTGGTCTATGTTGAGCAACCACCGGGTTCTGAAGATCCCAAATTCTCACATCATGTCTTCAAGCTCCATAAGGCGCTCTATGGGCTTAATCAAGCACCAAGGGCATGGTATGAATGTCTTAAGGAATTCTTACTCAAACAAGGCTTTGAATTAGGCAAAGCGGATCCTACTCTCTTCACTCATAAAGTCAATAATGATATCTTTGTGTGCCAAATATATGTCGATGACATAATATTTGGTAGTACTAACCAATCTTTTTGTGATGAGTTTAGTAGGATCATGACTAAGAGATTTGAGATGTCTATGATGGGTGAGCTAAAGTTCTTCCTTGATTTTCAAATCAAGCAACTCAAGGAAGGGACTTTCTTATGCCAAACCAAGCACACCCATGATATGTTGAGAAAGTTTGACATGGAGAATGCAAAGCCAATCAAGACTCCCATGCCAACCAATGGACATCTTGATCTTGATGAAGGAGGGAAATACGTGGACATAAAGGTATATCGCTCCATGATCGGCTCTCTCCTTTACTTATGTGCATCTAGGCCGGACATAATGCTTAGTGTGTGCATGTGTGCTAGATTTCAAGCTAACCCGAAAGAGTGCCACTAAGTGGCCGTTAAGAGAATTTTGAGATATCTAGTTTTCACTCCTAACCTTGGCGTATGGTATCCTAAGGGCTCTAAGTTCGATCTACTTGGGTATTCGGATTCCGATTACGCCGGTTGCAAGGTAGACCGAAAAAGCACTTTGGGGACATGTCAATTCCTTGGATGGTCCCTAGTGTCTCGGAGTTCTAAAAAGCAAAATTGTGTAGCCCTTTCCACCGCCAAGGCCGAGTATGTTGCAGCCGGCGCATGTTGTGCTCAACTACTTTGGATGAGGCTAACCTTAAAAGATTTAGGATGTCAATTCACCATGATACCTCTCTTGTGTGATAACGAGAGTGCCATCAAACTCGCAAATAACCCGGTTAGTCACTTTAGAACCAAACACATGGACATTCGTCATCACTTCTTGAGAGACCACGAATTAAAAGGAGATATCACAATTCGCCATGTGAGCACCGAAAAGCAACTAGCCGATATCTTCACCAAGCCTCTCGATGAGACAAGGTTTTGTGCTTTGCGTAGTGAGCTGAATATACTTGATTCTCGTAACGTGGTTTGAACTATAGCACACATTTGTTTCTCCACCTAGCAACATAGGCAAAACTTTGAAAAATCTCAATTATGTGTTTCAAAACCGTTTTTGAAAGAAACCTGAGTATGGTGGTCATTGTATGTATTGTTGATTGCTTACTGATCATCATAAGGCAAGGAGTATGTGTATACAAGTGCATAAATATAAAGTATGAAGTGGCATAGCTCCTCACTGCCCTGGCTAGGCCAGCAGTGCCGGCCCCTCGCACGACAGTGCCAAGGTGCCCGGCAGTGTTGGGCTAAGTCCAGCTGTGCCACGACTTAACCGACCAGAGAGGTCGGGCCTAAGTCCAATCTCTCGGGCCCTCTTTTATCTCCTACCCCAGGCCCGAGGGGAATCCATCCCAAGTCATATTCTCCCCAATAGAACCCTCTCCCTCTCCTCTCTCAACCCCAAGGAGACCTAGGGAGCCCGGAGGTCCCTCTCTTCTTCCCCGGCGGTGTTGCCCTTCAGAGGTGCTACCATTGGAGGAGGTGTGGAGGATCTTCCTCCCTGCGTCAAGCTCCATTCAATCCCGACCTTCTTCATCCTCATCTCTCTCTTTCAAAGGTAATAACTTGAAACCCTAGGTTGGATCGATCTATGCAATGTACGGATTTTGAGGTGGGATTTAGGTTGGTAGTAGTTGCATTATGTATGGTGATGTACCTCTAGTAGTTAAATTCAATCAAAACCTAGATTCAATGGAGGATTGATGGAGCAAGCACTGGTGCTGTATGCACCAGGCCGGCAGTGCCGGGCCAGAGGCCGGCAGTGCCAGGCCCCTGGTGACAGCACTGCTTCATATGCTCCTACAATCGTCCATTGACCCTAGTTTTTGGTCCAATCTCTCCACTAGAGTTCCAGTTAATATTCTAAGTGCAGCAGCCTAACTCTCACTCCTTTTAATGCATAGATGGATGCTGGAGGATCGAGTGGTGGTGATAGAGGAAAGGGGTCAAGGACCAAGGCCCGTACTTTTTGAGGAAGCAGAGGTGCTACTGATGATGGCTTGAATCCAAGGCAAAGGATCAGGCAGGAGGAAGAGTTACAGAGGGCTGGAAGAACAATCAGAGAAGGTGCTTGCCCCAGGACACCTCTAGATTTGGAACTTTTTGATGGTTCATATCACATTGAGCATGCTGAGGAGGTACTTGTCAGAGAGCCTTAGGACAGCCATGCCAGAGACAGAGTCAACTATCAGAATCAGTGGCGGACTGTCCAAGAGCAAAGGGTCATCTATCCCTATGATGTGCCAAAGGACATGGGAGTGGATTACAGGTTCTGGAATGTTTTTCATTCTGATTACTATTCCACTGTTCTCCTCAATGCAAAGAAGCCCAAGATCATCAAGATGAAGTATGTTGATTGGGAGCACTTGGAGAACAAGAGAGATCCCGTATTTGATAGAGGGATTGATCAGTGCAAGGAGCTAGGCATGTATGAATGGATAGGTTTTCAAAATGGTTGGAACACAGAAATCATCCATCAGTTCTTTGCTACTTATTATCTTGATAGGGAGAACCATGTGATGCACTGGATGACTGAGGGCATGCATTACAAGCTTGACTTTGTGACTTTTGCCCGCATTCTAGGCTTTGGAGAGGATGACAGCGCGTTCTCCAATGTACATGATGAGCGAGGATTGAAAAATGAAGAGATTTTCCATCTTTACATTGAGCCTGAGCATGCAGATGGTCTTGTGAAGGGGTTAAGGAGCAAGTACTACATTCTTAACAACCTCTTCAGGACCACACTCTATCCCAAGGTGGGATCAACCTCCAACCTCTATGCTTCATTGAAGAATGTGCTTAGGAGGATGAGAGATGGAGCACCACCCTTTTCAGTATCACGTTTCCTTTGGGATTAGATCTTCATGGCAGTTGATGATGCTAGGAAGGGGATTCCATATGCTCCCTACCTCATGTTCATAATTGAGAGAGTGACAGGCCGGATCTTCAACAAGGACATAGTCTATGAGCCTTACAGAGGTGAGAAGGCCATTCACTCTACAGTTCAGGAGGTGATGACTCCTCCCAGGACAGCAGTAGCCTCAGACTTTTCTGAGTCCTCCAGAGGAGCAGCAGCAGCAGCTAGCAGAGGCAAGAGGAAAGGGAAGCTTGGCAGGCTTCTGAAGAAGATGTTTGCAGGCATTTGCTATGCAAATGATCATGCTTATCAGACTAGACTGGAGATCATACAGCTTAGACAGGAGCAGGGCCTCAGTCAGGTATCTCCTCCCACTCCTCCACCAGAGCTCAGTGAGGAGTCCACCTATGGCTCAGATGATGAGGATGATTCAGATGATGACGACGAGGAGGAGACACAGGAGCAGCAGCCTTTGAGACGCAAGGGTCATTCTAGTGGCCCTGGTGTTCACTTCACTTCAGCCCCTGATGATGATGATGAGGAAGATGAAGATGAAGATGATGATGGAGATGACCACATGGACGAGGATAGCGACTAGTTTGTATTCTTTTTTCTTTTTTCTCTTCTTTTTGGTGACTTGTTGCCAAAGGGGGAGAATTAGTAAGTGAAGGGGGTACAACAATTCTTCGACGGTCATGGAGGAGCAGCTACTAGTTACCTTAGTTTTATCTTAGTTTTAGTTTGTGAGATGAGAGAGCAACATTCAAACTATTTTATTGTAATATTGCCACTTAAATACTTGATTTGTGTTATTTGTGGACATGTACTCTCTCTTATATATCATGCTTGTCTTAGTATGTATTTAGTTTACCTTTATATTGTGTTGTGTGGTCGTGCTTGTGCTTCCGCAGGCTTGCTGTCTGCAGTCAGGCCGGCAGTGCTGGGCTCAGGCCGACAGTGCCGGGCTACTCAGCAGCAAACACTCTGATTTGTGTTGGAGACAGGTTTGTTTCATCACGTTTATACTTATGAGACTTGTTTCAGCACCCCACAACAGCCTTGGATGTAGGAAGAGCCCTATTTCACTCCAATGTGTGAATTTTTGGCTTTTCATGCTAAATTGGAAATTCAAATTCCCATTCACACATTTAGGGGGAACTCCTACACCCATGACTTGGATTGTCTCAGATTATTATTCACTTTTGTAAGTTCTAAGTGTGTTGTCATCAATCACCAAAAAGGGGGAGATTGAAAGTGCAATCAAGCCCTAAGTGGGTTTTGGTGACATGACAACATATTTAGAAGAATAATGAGACTTTACAAGTATGAAAAGTGTTGGCACAAGTTATGATTAACTTTTATATACTTAAAATTGTGCCACCAACCTCTGGATCAGGGATAAAACAAACACATCATGAGCATAGTTTATCAAATAACTAGTTCCACATGTACATGAGTGTTTGAGTGCAGGGATGAAGAAATGAAGCAAGTGAGAGCCAATAGGACCCACATAGGGGGTCGACTGACCACCCTATGGGACCACCTGGCTCTCCCCCTCGGCCATGATCCAAGAGAGGCACTCTAGAGTGAAATCCATCCATTGGATCACTCTGTGCTTTCTCTCAACGGCTCACAAGCAAAGCACAAGGATCCATGGGCCCACACCAAGGAGATAAACATGACAACAACCTTAGAACCAGCAAATAACCTCAATGACAGGTGGGATCAGCACCAGGGAGCAGGAGGTGGACCAGTGACCCCTAGGGGGGTCGGCCGACCATCCAAAGGGCCCACCTGGCCTTCAAGCAGTCCTTGACAGTGGGGCCACACCCTGGAGGGTAGAGGGGTGCCCACTGGCCATAGGGGGTCGGCCGACCACCCCCCTAGGTTGGTTGGCTCCTCCCAACCGCCATACTCCTTCCCCACATGTTGGATCACCACCATTCATCCAATAACGGATGCAAAGGCGGTTTGATCCAATGGTGGAGGATGGGAGGCCCTGGATCGCTGACGTGGCGATGGAGTAGCCCCTACTCCACTCCTCTACTATAAATAGAGGGCCATACCCCCCTCTCTACACATGGTGAAGAAGCCTACAAGCTCCATTCCTTAGAATTGTTCTAGTAGTTAGTCTAGAGTGGGAGTTAGAGTTGAGTCGAGCTTGCTCGGGATTTCCGGAGTTGTCTTCTGGGAAGTCTGGTATAGCTCTTGTATCTTTTCTTCTTTGTAAGACTTTATCTTTATCAATATATTATCCTTTCCCTTTACTTTACTTAGTATTTACTTTGAGCATTACTATACTAGATATAGTATTGTTATATGCTTTTGCTCTTTAATAGCCTTTACATTTATAGTTTGTGATCCTTGTGACCTTTCCTGTATGCGATCATTGCCTGTCATAGGGTGCTTTGATTATTGATCGTAGTCAAAGTATTAGTGTTTAGTCTAGTTAATTAGATAAGTATATTAAAGTAGAGTGAATTGCTTAGGAGTCCCTTGTACTCTCGCGTTGTCCTCCCACCTAGCTAATCTATCTAGTCCGTTCTAAGTATCATTTACCTAGGCTCTTTCATTCATCAATCCCCTTCCTATCACATTTATCATTTATCCCCCTATACTAGTCGATACTAAGTTGAGGTACTCTCTAGGATCTCTCTCTAAATATCATTTCTAGCTCAGCTTTCCCTTGGGATAAAATAAATTACGATACCTTGGAATACTCTTAGGTGAAGTGTTACATCGGTATAATCTGTGCGCTTGCGGATTTATCCAATAGTCATAAGAAATACCCATAAGCATTTCTGGCGTCGTACCGAGGATAGGGATTTATCTCTATTTGTGGTGCGATGCTAAGAAGTGTCAACAACAAGCATTTTAAATGTAAGGAGGTTGATGAACAGGTTGGCGGACCCCTCCAATTACAAAAGTGCATGGCAACAAGCTCAAAGGACTTTAATTCATTTTACATTTCAAAATTGAGTTAGGTATGTCGTACTATTAAGAGGGATTCAACACGCATGCCAACAAGTGAACCAAATGCAATATCTATCCAATCATATCACACCTCCACATACATAGAAGCCAAATCAACCAGCTATTCAAGATCCAATCCTTTGCTGTTTCTGCCAGGCCGGTAGTGTCAGGTAGTCCGGCACTGCCGCGACTTGTTTTGCCCGTTGGACAGTGGAGGGGTATTTCTTACCCCCTCACTTCTCCCCAACGGCTAGTTCTTCCATTCCTTCATTCTCACTTCGCAAAATAGAAAAGAGAAGCTCTCTTCTTGCTCTCCCTTCTCCCTTGGTGCTCAACCACTCTCCTCCATTGATTTCCAATCAACCTTTGAGAGATTGAGCCTCCAAGCTTGAGAAGAAGCTTCTCCCTCAAATCTTCAACTCCTACAAGCATTTGGTTTGCGTGGTGGCCGACAGTTTGAGTTTGTTACTCTTGGAGCTTTGCTCCTAGCCGGCTAGAGGTTGCCCTTGAGCTTGCCTCCTTCGTGTGGCAGCCTAGGGAAGTTTGTATCACCCCCATATTGCTAATACATTTCCCCTCATCTCAAGAGTTCATTCTCTTGACTTGAGACTGAGGAAAGAGCTAGCCTTTGTGGAGAGCTTGAGCCTTGTGTGGCTCACCTCAACAACGTGGATGTAGGCAAGCCTTGGTGGCGAGCTGAACCACGGGTCAAATCCTGTGTCGCCTTGTGTTTGTTTCTATTCTTTGATATATATTGTTTGCAAGGTGATTTCTAGGGTCTGGACCCGATCTACTCAGTGTGTGTGTTGCTACCACTTTCAGGTGGTGCTAGAGGTTCCCTACACCTCTAGGATGGTTTCTATTCAAGCACAATCTCCATTCTCTCTTTATATTTTGAATTGTGCTCAGGTCTGTCCAGGTGACCAGCAGTGCTGCCCCAGAGAGCAGCAGTGTCGGCCACCCCGACAGTGTCAGCCTCTGTGCTAACAGAAAAGTGTCAAGTTGTTTTAAACAGGCCTATTCGCCCCCCCTCTAGGCTAATCAGGTCCTTACATAGTTTAGTCTAGAGTGGGAGTTAGAGTTGAGTCGAGCTGTGCTCGGGATTTCCGGAGTTGTCTTCTGGAAAGTCTGGTATAGCTCTTGTATCTTTCCTTCTTTGTAAGACTTTATCTTATTCAATATATATCTTTCACTCTACTTTACTTAGTATTTACTTTGAGCATTACTATACTATATATAGTATTGTTATATGCTTTTGCTCTTTAATAGCTTTTACATTCATAGTCTGTTATCCTTGTGACCTTTCCTGTATGCGATCATTGTCTGTCATAGGGTGCTTTGATTATAGATCGTAGTCAAAGTAGTAAGTTGTGTGTAAGCATGGTGCTTATACATCATCTTACCCTTGGTTACCGCTTGCTGCATGGATTGTTTATGGTAGCTAGCAAGAGGTGATAGCCTTGTCTAGTCGTTGTATTCCACCACGTGTTTTTAGGCAAGTTCTTAAAAGGTAAGGCCCCCGTAAAACGACGACGCGGTCCGGTAGGAGTTTTGTCCTCCTGCTGATCTATCCCCTCGCCTAGCATAATTGTACTGAGGAGGCAAACTATAGTGTTTAGACTAGTTAATTAGCTAAGTATATTGAAGTAGAGTGAATTGCATATGAGTCCCTTGTACTCTCTCGTTGTCCTCCCACCTAGCTATTCTATCTAGTTCGTTCTAAGTATCATTTACCTTGGCTTATTCATTCATCAACCCTTCCTATCACATATATCGTTTACCCCCCTATACTAGTTGGTACTAAGTTGAGGTGCTCTCTAGGATCTCTATCTATTATCATTTCTAGCCCAGCTTTCCCTTGGGAAAAATATAAATTACGATACCTTGGAATACTCCTAGGTGAAGTGCTACAACGTTATAATCTGTGCGCTTGCGGATTTATCCAATAGTCATAAGAAATACCAACAGTCTAATGGTTAGTATAGGGAAGAATCTTCTCACAAAGATTCTTGAAAACACTCCCTCTACTAACATTTATAATGAAGGACCCGAGGAAGAACAAAAACCAACCCCTAGAAAAGAAACTTCGATAGCCGAATCATCACCTCTCCTATCTAAAGATTCTGCCATCGATCCTGAACCACAAATACCACAAATCTCGAAGGAAGAAGAAATCCAACACATAAATCATTCCTTCGAGTTCGAGGTCAACCTCCAATCTGATCTTGCTAGTTTTGGGAATGCTCAAAATTATCCTTTCCAAAAGAGACTTTACCTTTCTAAACCTTTCATGAAGGGATCTTTTCAAAAGCCTCCCAAAGCAACATCATCTTGCGCCTCGACTTCCCACATGGCACATCAGGAAAAGTTTGGGATACCTAATAAAGAAACGTCGAGTGAGCATAAAGAACGAGAATTAAAGTGTTTAGAAGCCAAATCTATCCTCTCCTTCTCTATGCCCACATCTGACTTATCCGACAAACCCATTTCTAAACCCATCCTTGATCCTGATGATCCCCCATGTGTTCCTTCATTCAAGTCTTATGATGACCCACTTAATGACTTTGGGAATTCATTAAGACACCCGAGGCATAGAAGCCATGAGGGCCATAAATCTGACCAAGAGGAGCATAATCAATGGTTACAGCCTCTATCTATCGTTGTAAGCCAAGAATGGTTGCATGAGGCCGAATCTTCAAAAGAAGTTGCTAAAATGCCGACACATGTAAGGAGAATATCCTATCAAGTGTTGGGCATTGATGGTGAAATTTGCTACGATCCTAGCCTCGGGATCAACACCATTCCTCATTTCCATGTTCCAACATCATCAAAAGATCATCTATCCCAATCACAAAAGCATCTTAGACTCCCTAATGGTCAAATCCTTGATTGTTTAGGAGTCCTCCATGATGTTCTTGTGGTGGTTGATGATCTTAAGATCTTCCTAGATTTCCATATCTTTGACCTTCCTGGACTTTCCTTTTATCTCAACTTTATCGGAAGGTCAATCATGAGAATCTTGGAGAGCACTTTAGGAAATGAGAAGATTGGTCATAGAATAGTTGAAGATTATCTACCAGTTTGGTCTTCCCAACCTCTCATCAAAGGAATAGAATCCAAGCCTGTTCTTGATCCAAGGGGTGAAGCTTATGTCAATCTCGCTAACAACCATGACACATTCAAGACTTGAGGATGACTTGAAATGTCATGAGAAAGAAAGTGCTCACCCACTCCTTGAAAGGGAGAATGATATCAATGAGCATGGAAGTTATTCCTTCATCTTCTCCTCAATTCCATGCTAACATGAGAAATATCCCAAGTCAATCCTTCCTTCTACCATCACTACACACATGATCTACAACCCTTCATGCTTCTTATTTCTAAAATCTTTGAAAGGTTGGTTGTAGATGTGTTTATCTATCATAAAATTTTCAAATCTCGTAGTGGTTTTGGTCTTGAGGATAGGTTCGAAAATGTTGGAGTTGAAGGGGAAACCGCTTCACCAACATGAGATGCACTTGAAGGTTTCCCAAAAGACAAGCTTGTGTCTTAAAAATAAGCACTTTCGAGAGATAACCCGAGCCTTTTCATTTTCATTAAAGTTTGCTTGTTAAAAAAATATATAAAACAAAATAAAAATATTTTTAGTTTCCCAAAACTCTGAAATGAATAAAATGACTTTGTAAAATGAGATAAAGGGAATATTTGTGAAAGTGTTCCTTCGGGTATTTTTGTCACTAACCATTTCAGGTTTGAACAAAAGAATGATGGAGAAAAACACAAGGTATGTCCAACTAAAGATCCTTCAATAATGAAACACATTCAAAAGAAAATTCCACATCCTAGACTTGGATTTTCTTATTATCAAATGCTGCAAAATCCAAGTATGGGGGGAGTGTATTTCTCTAAGAAATTCATGTCATGCTTCATTGTTTAATTTTATTTGGTTGTCTCTACCTTGCTTTCTCTTTATACCTTGCTCGTCTTTCTAAGTTACATAAATAATAAAAAAAATGCTCATCTGGTTCACCATCCATGCTCTTGTCTCTTCTTAAATGACTCTCTTTGTTCTTTAGTGATTCCTAGTTCTGTTATGAGTATGCTTTGGTTTGGGAGTAATGTACATACTCCTATAATCTCTTTAAATTAAGCATGGTGCTTAGGTTAAATAGCCTTCCTTAATCAAATTAGACATGGTGTCAAGTTTGATTAATGAACCTAAAGTATACTTGTATGGAATTTGGTTGTACTTCTAGACTAACCCATGTAAGATGACTTCCAAATTTTGATGGGTTGAGATCATTCATAAGAGACAAATCAAGGTTTGAGGTAGTATCAAATAATCTTGTGCATCTTTGCCTTAACCTTGCTTGATTTTTAATTGGTGAACAATGAGGGAACATCATGTTCTGTGCTAAAATGCTAAAGCCAACTTTTCTATAGCATAGAAGATGTCCTCTATTTCTATGACAATAATGCCCTTTCTTCAAATTATTCGTGAATTCCTTCGGGTATGTGTTGTCCACTAATCCTTCGTAGGAGAGAAGAAATGAATGGAGGAAAGGATCTGAGTACAATGCGATGATTCACAGGAGAAAGACCATTCTTCATCATCAATGTTGTGACACATGGAATCGTCACGCTTCAAGATAACGGCTGCAACACCTTTAAAGATAAATGGTCAATGTCTCAAAGTTTTTCATGAACATGAGTCACCTGAGCATGAAATTGACATGATAGATTTTGTCCTTAATCCAACTTAGAACTAAAATCTACATGTTTTAACTATTTTGTTCATTTTTCATGTTTGACCTTAGATTTAGCCTAGACTTAGCCTAGTCACCTCCCACGAAATTTTTTGGCCCGTTTGGCCCCAAAAGGGCATCGGTCGATCCCTTCTTAAGGCCTAATAGCCCGAGGTTGCACGGCCTGCCTAACCTGACCCATGGGAGTTTAAAATCTGACTCGGTCAGACCAAACCAAGCCAAAGGAGATCGGTCGATCATGGTCCGAGCCGCTTCATCCATGCTCATTGCTCTTGAATGTTGGACCAACGTTCCTCTCCTGTTTCCAGCATGATCCAAGTCAAAACAGAGTCAAGGATGTTGGACTCTCTCTTCTTCACCTCTCCCTCTCCTTAGTCATCCTCTAGAGCCATCAACACAACCTACATCATGGCTCTGATAGAAGAGAGCATGACAAGATCCTTGTCATCCCTTACGCTAAGGCCATATGACTTTCTCTCTCCACCTTCTCCCTTGGCACACCTTAGCCCTTCATAGCAACAAGATACTTAGGCTTGATAGTCCATCACTCATGAATAAAAGAACAATTGCCTAAGCTATCAATGATAAATGAAACTCTTGGTTCTACTGGTATCTTACCCCCCAGCAGAACCCTTGTATTTGATCTCTCTGTGTCCTATGTTACAGTATACACTGAAACAAGTATGGGGGGTATCGGTCGACACCCCAACATACCATTTGACAAGATTGGCCACTGAATCATGATGTATACGACCATGGTACGTCCCACAAAAAATTTGGGCATCAACGGACACTTTTTAGTATCGGCCGATACACTTTAGAGGCCAATAAGCAGAGCTGACAGAGCAGAAGAACATTCAGAAGGCAAGGGATCTGTTTCAGGGACCGAAGTGGCCAAAAGCCTCCGAAGTGATGTCGGTCGACACCACCAAGGATCTCTAGGCCCACCAGCCAGCATCCACGTAACATCCTCATCAACCCTGACTGGTTTACCACATCTCCTTCCCTTTTCTTTTATGTTTTTATTTGTTTAACTAATTTCCCTTATAAAAATAAATAATAATAATAATAAATAATAAATAAAATAAAATATTATTTCTTCATGAAATTAATTACTTAGTTTATTTCCCTTTTTAATATTGAATAAAAACAAGAAGATTGCATCTGAACTTAAAATTTGAAAAGTGACATGATCTATGACGTTCGAAGGGTAAAAGCGTCATAAAGATGAATTCTTGCTTTTGTTTATACTAGTGGGAAAATATCTTGATAGGGATTTATATTCACTAAATTGTTGATCAACGTGATATAAGTTCTCGGCTTGATTCATACCCTATCTATTTAAAGTACTTGAAGATTAATTTTTGAAAATGTCATAAAACCATAATGTCACTACTTCTCTATAGTGAGAAATTTCCTACCAAAGACATATATGTTTATATATGTTCAAAAACCTTCCTCATATGCTTCTTGTATTTGCTTTGAATTTGGTCAAACCTTGTTGACCCTTGTTGAGAATTTTGTCATAGTTCAAAGATCAAGATCACGCACACACCACATATATATTGCTGCTTCTACACTAGAAGTACGCAAAATATGCCTTTCATTTACATGTTCCATTTTCATCCAATATATACTCTAGAAATATGTTATGATCTCTCTCAAAATTCTGCAAAAAAAGATATGGCATAAAAATGAGCAATCCAAAAAGCTCATGAAAAAAAATGATGAGCAAGTGAAGCCCAGAAAAAAAAATAGCCATGTCTCAAATAATCATAAAGTTAGAGAGATCATACATACTTAAAGAGTACAATAAAGTCCACTAACATATTCCATACACATGCACATCTTGATCTACGATTATGACATTTTTCTCCTTGGATCCTTGTTTTGACTTTACAATATAAGTGATATAAGTAAGCTACATTGTTTATCCCTACCTAAGCTCCACATAAGCCATTTATATGTAGGAAGATACAAAAGAAGGCAACCTCATGCTATGCCTTGGTAAGGAATCATATACCTTTTCAGTGATCTAGAGTGCTATATGAGGAATAAGTTGACTTATGAGCTTTCTTTTGAAAAACTTATCAAAAGCTCCAAGTACTAAAATATGATTTTGGGAAGATGACTTTGCCTTGAGAACTATTCCATTTATCAACCTCTCAAGGATATATGCAAGACAATACCACATATCCCACTTGTATAGCAAAGTGTCTTGAGTAAATCTTATGCTTGCTTTATACTTTGAGAATAGCATAGTTATGTTTACTTTTATCCTTTACTCGAGGACGAGCAAAGGGCTAAGTATGGGGGATCTTGTTGACTGTAAGAATGACATACTTTTACATACTCAAAATACCGTCAACAACTTAGGATTCAAGAGTAAAATAACATAGCTAGAGCATATTTTATCAAATAATTGGTTCCACATGTCCCTTGAATATTTTTATGTAGGTAATGACAAATGGGGACATTTGGGAGCCTGTGGGCCCACTTAGGGGGTCGGCCGACCCCACTAAGGGGCCACTAAGGTCTCCCATGCACCCATGATCTGAGTAACACCTTCTAGAGTGAAGATCCACCCTTGGATCCACTCTATGCTACCTCTCAACGGTTCTAGATCAAAGCATGAGGATCCATGGGCCCACAAAGTATCTGGGAAAAATACCAAACTTTGCCAAGGTGTCCATGACATGTGGGCCATGCTCCACACGAAAGGAGGAGGCCAGAAGCCTCAACTCCAGGTCGCCCCCCTAACCAGTGGGTCAGCTTCTAGAAGAAAGGGGAGGCCCCCACCTGCCATAGGCAGGTCGGCCGACCTGGCCCATGTGCCCAAAAGCCTCCCCGAGCTCTCCACCGCCTTCTTGCATGCCTCCATGCATCAACTTGATCTCCACCATTGATTTAAGGCGGTTACAATGACGATTTGATCCTACGATGGCTGATGGAGGTGGCGCGGATCGCTGACGTGGCACCAGAGTAGCCCCTACTCCACCTCTAGATATAAATACCCCCTAGGCCTTCACTCACAATTCATGCCTCATTGGAGAAACTACTTAGCTTAGCGTAGTTCTGCAGTAGTGCTATGCTAGTTGGAAGAGAGTGAGGAGAGTCTAGAGGAGATTCGGGCCTGTCTGGTGTCTTCTCCGAGCTGTACCTCGGTGGATGCGATCCTCTTGTAAGTTATCCACTTGTAAGTGATACATCTGAGTTTTTTATAGTGTTTGATATTCTACTTCTGGCATAGCTGTTATACATCTTTTCATGCTTGTTCATCGCTTTACTTTAAGTAGAGTGTTTTAGCCTTATGTCAGGGTTAAAGTAGTAAGAATAGTGTAGACGTGGTGTCTAGACTAGATCTTGCCTTTATAAACCGCTTATTGCACGGATTGTTTGTGGTAGCTAGCAGGTGGTGACAGCCCTGTCTGGTCTTCGTATCCCACCACGTGTGTAACATAAGTTCTTAAAAGGTAGGGCCTCAATACAACATGATGGCACGGTCCGGTAGGAGTTTTGTCCTCCTACTGATCTATCCCATCGCCTCCTACAAGAGAAGGGCTGATAAAGCATTTATAACCAGCTTTGCCTAGTTAGATATCTTTCCTATAGTTAACCTCTAAACCCAACATAATAGTCTCCCTTGTCTCATCATATGACATAACCTTAATCACTAGTTAATTCACTTCTCGTTCCCTGTGGAAAATACGATACCTGGAGTACTCCCGGTGAAGGCTACACTTGGCAACCGTACGCTTGCGGTCCTTTCCCGTTTGCCACTTCTGGTGTCAACAGGCACCTTCGGACTAGACCTTCGAACCAGTCTCGGGGCTCCAGACTATAGCTCACAGTCTAGAGCTTCTTGCATGTGTCAACCTTTGAGTGACACGTGTCTCAGAATTCAAATAGAGCCATTGGCGCGCTCACTGTGCAACCTCTAGACCTAGCTCATTGGTCTGAAGCAACGTCCGGAGAATTAATTCTCTAGAGTCCGACGCAGTCCAGATAGGTCCAAAACCTCAGACAACTCGTTGGACTCAGCCCAGAGCTCACCTCGGGACTATTCTTCATCGTCTAGAGCCTCTTCCTCTTCTGTTGACTATCCAGTCAAGGCGACCAGACCCTTGGCCATTGGTTCGGAGCCGCCACTCTAGTAGAGTCCGGAGCTTCCAGTGAAGATGCCCTTCGTAGGGTCAACATCAATGGTCCGGAGCATTTCCTAGTTAGGGTCTGAAGCTCCATTCTCAGCTAGAATCCACTTCTATCTTTGCCCCTTGTTCACATGAGCTAACACCAAAGTATACCACTACTTGTGCATGTGAGTTAGCATATTGTAACTCATATTTCAAGGGTAGCTCATAAGGTTATAATGCATATGCATTAAAGACTTCACCAAATGGCACTTGATAACCGCAATCACATACGTTTTTCCCTTCTTAATAGTACAGCTATCAATCCTAAATGTGATCACACTCTCTATAGTGTCTTGATCACTAAACCAAAAATGGCTCCTATAATATTACCTTTGCCTTGAGCTCATTTTTGTTTATCTCTTTCTTATTTCTATTTGTGGAGCACTTGATCAACATTCATCATGATCATCCACTTGGCTCCATGTCTTGAGTTGGATCACCCTAGCTTAATCATACTTAGCAATAGGGTTAGTCCAACAGGTTTCATCAATTAAACCAAATCGAACTTGGGCTTTTAGTGAACCAGCTCAGCTCAAACCTAAAAGATTTTCCTCCCACCAAGTATGAGGGTTGTCCATGTAAGGGTGGGCAAAATATCCGATACCCAATTCCCGAACCCGAATTACCCGGACCCAGACCCAAAGTATCCTAACCCGAAATACCCAATCACAATTTTGGATACTAATAGTGAAAAGCCGAGTTTAATTTGGGTAATTCGGGTAATGTTTCCTGGTACCCAAATTACCAAAAGTATCTTCAAACTTTGCTCTCATATTACTAATATGACGACGTGAAGTGCTTCAATGCAATATGAATCTATTATTCGATATGGATTACTATAGATATATAGTAACTTGATAATTGATTTGTTGTTAATTGATATGGAGGCATGATGTGATCTTTAAAATGATATTTGAACTCTTTTAAAATAGTTGGTTTTGTAAATTTCAGGTATATTGGGTAAAACCTAAACATGAACCCGAGTTATTGGATATCCAAAATTTCGGGTAATAGTTTTTCGGAGCCAAAATCGGGTAGCAATTTTGAATACCCAAATTGCTGACCTGAATTTTTCGGGTAACGCAAATGCCCAGGCCTACCCATGTCTACGAGAAGCAGTGTATAGAGTGTTAGGAGATGCTAGATAAGTAAGCTATTGGAGTTGGAGATACTATTAGCCAAAACATTAGAAAACGATGAAGTCTTGCAGATGAATTATAACCAAAATAGATGCACGTAACTACACAAAAATGAGGTTTATTTTACCCAAAGATAGCAAGGAAAAATTGGAATGCGAAATATATCTTGTGCCTTATGTTGCAAGAATCAAACAATTTGACACTTTTTTATTGTCTTTATGCAATGTTTCTTTCACCTGCAGTACATATTGTTTTAGGTTGAAAGGATCAAGGTGCCCAAGAGGGGGGGTGAATTGGGCTTATTTCAAATTTCTAAAGCAAATATGAAATCCTATCAAGTGCCAATCACCCCGTGCCTAACGATTCGTGTGCCTTAAACTATGAAAGCGGTAGCAAGCCAAGCAAAGTAAAAACACCCTACACAATTCTAGTATGAATTGAAGAACAAGTGCAGAAAGTAATGCGGTATGAAAGAGCTAGGGAAAGAGATTCTTGACACAACAACGTTTTGCCGAGGTATCGAGGAGTCGACACTCCCCCTAGTCCTCGTTGGAGCACCTCGCAAGGTATTGCTCCCCCTCAATCCCGCGCAAGGGATGAGTGCTCTCTACGGGCTGGTTCTTCGCCACTCCGGCTCGGTGAACCGCCCACAACCGATCACAAGTGGATGAAGAAGGGCCGCCAACAATCCTTGATCTTTACTTGACTCAATCAAGCCTCACAACTAGAGTGGATGCACACTTGATCTCTTGGATGAACTAGAGGAGAGAAGGATGGATGGATTCGTGAATCACTCTCTCTCTCTCTAGGTGTCTTGCTCTCTTCTCCACCTTCTCAAAGCAACCAGCAACTCAAATGAGCAAAGGCTTGGTGGGAAGGCAAGGGGTCAGCTATAAATAGCCCCTCTCAAAAACTGCCTTGGGATGAGAAAACTGTCTGTTTTTAGTTGGCGACGGACGCTCCGACGCCCTGCCCAACGGCTAGTTCCTGTTCACGTCAGGTGGTGATGGATGCTCCGTCGCTTGGTGACGACGCTGCGTCTCAGTGTCCGGCACCAACGGGCTGCTCTCGGGTTTCTAGGAAAATATTCCCGGACGCTCGCTAGCGTCCGACGCCCATGCGACAGACGCATCCGTCGCAAAATGGACGTCTCTGGAGCACTCTGCTGGCTCGACGGACGTTGCTAGGGTTTCACCCCAGCGTCCGTTGCCAGCGTCTGGCGTGCCAGACAGCGTCTGGTGCCTCTGGCCTTAGCGTCCGATGCCTAGAAACTAGCTCTCTCAACTTCGGTTTTCGTCGCGATGAATATGAAAGTTGTTCTAGGCTATCTTACGGTCACCATAGGCTTCCTTAGAGCTAAGGAAGTCAAGTGTGCACCACACCTAAGTCATGAAGCTCTCCTAAGTCAAGCTACTAGTCTAGACCCCCCTTGATAGTATGGTCAAAGATCAAATAAAACCCTATCTAATTCTAAATGCCCTTCATCACCTTATGGCACTTAGCCTATCACTCTAGGGTCTTCATCATGTCGTCTTTGAAATCCGAAATGATATCCATCTTGGAGGCTAAATGATAACCATTGATGTCCATTCATGTTGATCACTATGGCTAAGCTACGCATAGCCTCTGCAAAACACACATTAGCCATAATAATCTTCAATTGTCGTTAATCACAGAAACCATTAGGGTCATGATTCTTCAATCTCCCCCTTTTTGGTGATTGACGACAATAACTCCTCGAGTATGGATATAAGAGTGAAAGGTTAGAATTTCAAGTGACTTGGGTAGGTTTAGCAAGGGTTAGTGAAAAATATGAAATATACTTGCTCATCCAAACCAAGCCACAAACATGGTACTCATGAATATGAAATAGAATCGGAGTACCTCATGATATTCTCACATATGAATCGGAGTATGGCGTAGAAGCTTAATTACCATTAGATCATAGAGACATATCTTGAAACAAGTGACAACTCACAAGATATATTAGCGAAGGAATAAGAGATTGTCACACACAACCACAAATATCTCACAAGAATCATCCAACACACATAAACATAAGTGCAAGAAAGCATAAACATGATGCATGAGTACGGGGAAAGTAAATCACTCAGAGAAGCAAATCCCCTATCTCACTACACTCCCCCTATCTCTGATACTCGACCCTCTCCCCCTTTGGCGTCTAGCACCAAAAACTATGCATCTGGAGCTGGGGGTGGAGACGAGGAAGCTGCAGCCTTGCGATCTAGCATGATGAAGTCCTGAAGATCCGAATCATTTGACACATCATCTGGCACTGTCTCTGCCAGTGTAGGCTCAGCTGTGGTGACCTCCGGAGCTAGAGCCGTGGACTCAGAAATTATCGTTGTCTCTCCGAGCTCCCCCTGAGGCTCAGACGGTGTAACTGTATGAACTGGAGCCTTCGACAGTCCTGCCTCTAAGGTGGCGGGTCTAGAAGCCCGACGAGTGAATAATCAAGGCTAGGGGGAAGGTGTCACTGCCAGAGCTACAAGAGTGACTGCTGCGACAAGCTCTGCTGGCTAACCCTGAGAGTGACGGGGTGAGGACACTGCCACTGTGACTGCTGTTGTATCTGCTACAATCTGACTCTTGGACTGGACTGGTGCCTCTAAATCAACGGCCTCTGCTGCAACTATAGTGGCGTCAGTCTGAACAACAGCGAGAGGCGGTGTCGTGATGGTCTGAGCAGAACACTCCGGGGCAGCCTCCGACGAGGCAACTGAAGACAGTTGGGTGCCCATCGCCGGAGGAGGAACCTATGCAGGTTGTGTCTCTAGAGCTGCTATGACAGGTGAATCCTCTCTGGTGATCTCGCGATAGGAAGCGGTGAGGTCTCGTGTAGCATCAGCGATGGTAGTCCCCCGGGTAGGAGTGAAACCGGTCTAAAAGTCACCGGGGGAAGCTATCCACGATGACACCTGAGTCATTGGTGTCTGAAAACTTGGTGAGGCTGGTGCCTGACTCTGAAACCCACAAGGCTAAACAGCTGGAGTCAGAACCACTACCACTGGAGGAGTCTGAGGTGGCTAAGAGGTGAACTGCTGCTAGGAGGTCTCGGGAAGTGCCAGCTGTGGCGTAAGCGAAGGACCGGAGCTAGACCCGAGGAGCCGACTGAGTAGCTCTGTCTGCTGTCGCTGAACCTCGGCCTGCTTCCTTTGGAAGGCCAGGAACTACATCTGGAACTCGTCCTACCGAGCTTGTGCCTGAGCCTGAGCTGCTAACTGCTGAGCTGTGAGTCTCTGAACCTCCTCAGCCTGTCTCCTCTGCTCCTCTGCCTGTCGTGTCTGCTCCTCCTGCATCCTCGAAAGGAGAGTGAGTATAGTGGCCTCTAAAGAACCTGAGGCTGGAGCTAGAGCTGAACTTGACCCACCGGCCTCGTGGTCGTGAGACCGAGGTGACTACTCTGGCATCGACCGGTAATCCTCATCTGAGCTATCTGATGGTAGGTCATAGGCCTCATCAGCTGCTACATCTATCTATGCATCAAGATCTGCAAGCTCTGCCTCTACTAGGCCCTGAACGGTAGCATCTTGCTACTCCTCTGACTTAGGTGCAAGACCGGTTTGTCTGGTGTGAGAACCTTGGACCCGTCGGCCATGACCCCTGCCACTATGATGGACCAGCTGGCTCATGTTGTATTCTGGGAATATGGTGTCTGAGCGAGTGAGAGTGGTAAGATAAGATGCATAGCCACCATGAGATACTAGCAAGAAGGATATCCAGTGTGCATACTGTAGTTGCCAGTGTCCTCTGAAACCGGAAGCAATAATGTCTTCCATCTCACTGACTATCAAGTCCCAAAGGTCAAACTTGTCCATCCGGACTAGATGAGCTAGGAGCCAAAGCTGAAGGCGTGTCAAAGTCTCACGGGCTCCTACTCTGGGGAGAATGGTACGCAGTAGTACCTCGTTCAGGATCCGGGCAGTCGGTGTGAGGTCACATACGCTGTGACTAGAACCCTCTCCGAACGGCTCTGTGAAGCAAGGACGGACAAAATCCACTGACAGTACCTCTCCCTCGTGAGGGCGTCGAGGAGCCTCCTGATCCCCATAGCACAAACTGTGGATCCGTGTGGCTGACTCCTCAAGGTGAAAGATCTCTCTGAACCGAGTGTTGAAGATCCTCACATCCTTGCCTTTGAAGGCGAAGTGAATGAACTTGTGATTCGGAGAGACCCACAAGGAGGCATAGAACTGCTTGACCCAATCCTCCTGATAGGTGCCAACTCTGCCAATCAGTCCTGCCAGCCCCTGAAGATACTCGAGATGCTAGGCTATCTCTGGACCACCGACCTCTATAATGGCCTGAAGGGGACACACCCTGTGAGCTCGAAGCGGTGCATGGGTGTTGACATACCCCCTATAGAATTCCTCGTGCACTATGGTGTAGAAGTCTGGACTGACACGGGGGTTTCGTGCTGGTGGAAACCACGTCTGGAAGTCAGCAAACCTCATCTGCTGAATCTGCTTTGCTGATAGTGCTGTGACCTGGTACCTAAATGGATCTGGTAAGCTGGACTGAGGAGGAGGTCTGTCGTTGCGTCATGGACCATCGGGCCTAGGAGGAGGCTCCGACCCACGAGCGCGAGTGACCCGTCTGGACATCAGCTCCTACACTAACGAATGCCCCGAAGGGTCTGCCTGCTCAGTCTCCTTTGTCTCTGTAGCCTCTAAGAGCTCTGTCTCTGGCACTGTCTCATCCTCAGTGCGAGCGGTGGACTCACGACGCGCTCCACGGCGAGGTGGGGAACCAATCCTCAAGCCGGCGCGACGTACACCCTGCTCGGCGATCTTAGCTGCCTCTGCCGCTGCTAGAGCTACCACTGAATCTAGGTCCATCATCGGCCTCTTCCTCTTCTTCGATACATGCTTCGCCTTGCCCTTTCCCCGGTCGGTGGGCTGACACGGTGGAGGTGGAGGGTCACCACCACTACCAGGGACAGGACCTGCATTCTTCGTGCGTGCCATTGCAAGACACTAGAAGAACCACTGTCAACAGAGAGATCAACGGTCAAATCAAACTGCCAAGCAAGCACCTGTCCACTGACCAACAACCCACTGTCACTGACAATTTCCAATCAAACCGACAAGAGTGGCACGCCGGCCCTGGACTGTCCTCTCGAGGCTTTGCCTCGTTCCTTACTCACAGGCTTTGCCCAGAGTTCACTGCCACTGCCTCTGCCCCACTGCACGATAGATAGATAGGGTATATAAACATGTAAGCATTAACTAGAGGTAAGGATATTATAATGAGAAGCATGAGCTAGGTTAGAAAAGAAATGCATTGTCATGCCATACCTCTGACCAAGTGACCAAAGGAAGAAGGTGAGAAGCCTCGGTTATGTTCAAGTCACAATCCGTAACCTAAAAGGTTTGAAATAGCATAGATAAGGAACCACTTTGGTGAATGGGTGATCAAATTTAGACTTGCTTAATCTTGAACAACCAAGGATCAGGGAGGGAAAAAGATCACCTCAGCACCAGGAAGAAATCCTACTGGAGGAGCACTCCCTGAAGAGCGGCGCCTTCCCTCTCGGTCTGCTCGGCCAAACCGCACGAGCAGAGAAGGAGAATGAGGAAAGCAGGCCAGCGGCGCAGGGACTGGGGGCCACCGGTGGCGAGGGGCTCCGGCAAGCAGTGGCGCGCTGCTGGAGAGAGCAAGCGGAGGAGAGCGGCGCTGCAGCGAGGTGGATTGGCAACGGCGGTGTACAGATCTGATTTGAGACAACCGAGGAAGAAGAGGCGGTTTTCGAAATAATATGCGCTCTGCAAGTTCGCGACGGACGCTCCATCGGGACCGACGGATGCTAGGTCACAGCGTCCGGCGCTTATGCAGAAAGGGACCAGAGAGCTCCTGTTGGCGACGGACGCGTCTGACGCCAACACGACGGACGCTGTGAAGCATCTGTCGCTCAAACAGAGAGGACCAGAGAGCTCCTGGATGCGCTAGACACGTCTGACGCCTCTGCGATGGATGCTAGCAAGCGTCCCACGCCCCTTTAACGAGCAGCTTTACTCTGCGGACGATCGTGATGGACGCTGAGGCATGGAAGGCCGAGCGTCCGTCGGCAACGTCCGATGCCTTTTGAAATAGAATTTTTCAAATCTTATTTTTGTTTCTTTCTCCCAACAAAGTCCCAATCCCAATAAGATCCAAATAACACCTGATTGGACTTGGTATGAGAACCATCTCTCAAACTCTCCTTTTCAAATATTTTGCCACAGGTTTAGATTTAGTTTAGCTCAAAATAATCGAATAGAACCTTGCAAGGAGACATCATAGGGCCACAAGAGGGGTATAGAAACGACTTGAGCTTGGAATGCTCCCCCTAAGTGGACAAACCCAGCGGATGCTCAAACTTAACCAAAAAGAAACGGCAAACAACACACATGCACATGCAATGCATTGCGGAATTTGAAACTAGGTTGCTTGCAAGTTTAAACCCCGGTTAAGCTTTGTTACACGCTTTGAGGGCTGTTATCTAACCGCGTTAGCCAAGCCTATGTGCATTACTAAATTAAACATGTTATATTACACATGAATGCAAGGTTGGTTCACTCAAGATCATTTTTTAGTGAAGTTAGAGTGATCAAGCACATTTAACTCGCTTCGCAACCTACAAAAGGTTGTTTCATCGAGTGGTTTTGTGAAGATATCCGCCAATTTCTCTTCGCTTCTAACTCCAACTAGTGTGATATCCTTCTTAGCCACATGATCTCTAAGAAAGTGATGGCAAATATCTATGTGCTTGGTGCGAGAGTGTTGAATCGGGTTATTTGCAAGCTTCACGGAGCTTTCATTATCACACAAGAGTGGAACATTTTTTTAGGGTAACGCCATAATCAAGGAGTGTTTGGGTCATGTATAAGATTTGTGCACAACATGCTCCCGGGGCAATGTATTCCGCCTCGGCGGTAGACAATGCCACACTATTTTGCTTCTTAGAGGACCAAGAAACAAGTGATCTTCCTAGCATATGGTACCCTCCGGAGGTACTCTTCCTATCAACCTTACACCCAGCATAATCCGAATCGGAATAGCCCACAAGATGGAAGGGAGCTCCTTTGGGATACCAAAGGCCAATCCTAGGGGTGTGCCTTATGTACCTAAGGATTCTTTTAACCGCACATAGATGCGACTCCTTAGGGTTTGCTTGAAACCTAGCACACATACACACACTAAACATGATAGGCCTAGATGCGGTGAGGTAAAGTAAACTACCGATCATAGAATGATAGAGAGTTTGGTCAATCGATTTACCTCCCTCATCAAGGTCGAGATGTCCATTAGTAGGCATGGGGGTCTTGATTGGCTTGCAATCCTCCATCTTGAATTTCTTGAGCACATCATGAGTGTACTTCTCTTGAGATATGAAGGTGCCCTCCCTCAATTGCTTCACTTGGAAGCCAAGGAAGAAGGTTAGCTCGCCAATCATCGACATCTTGAACTCCTTGGACATCAATGCACCAAATTCCTTGCAATGATCTTGGTTTGTTGACCCAAATATAATTTCATCGACATATACTTGGCAAACAAAGATCTCTCCATCTAGCACCTTGGTGAATAGTGTGATATCCACTTTCCCGATCTTGAAGCCCTTCTTGAGTAGGAAGTCCCTTAGCCTCTCATACCAAGCTCTTGGAGCTTGCTTCAATCCATAGAGCGCCTTGAACAACCTATACACATGATTAGGACAATTTGGGTCTTCAAACCCGGGAGGTTGTGAGACAAAGACAAGTTCATTAATGAAACCATTTAAGAAGGCACTCTTCACATCCATTTGAAATAGTTTCATTTTGTGATGTGAAGCATATGCCAAAAGGATACGTATGGCTTCTAGTCTTGCAACCGGGGCAAAGGTCTCCCTAAAATCCAAGCCTTCAATTTGGGAGAACCCCTTTGCCACCAATCTTGCCTTGTTTCTCACAACCATGCCTTGATCATCTTGCTTGTTCCGAAACACCCACTTAGTGCCGATGATTCTTGCTCCTTTGGGTTTCTCCACTAGTGTCCACACTTCATTCCGTGTGAAGTTGTTCAACTCTTCATGCATGGCATTCACCTAATCCGGATCCGCAAGTGCTTCCTCCACACTAGTAGGCTCAACAAAGGAAACAAAGGAGTGATGCTCAACATAAGAAGCAAGTCTAGATCGAGTTGTTACCCCCTTGATGGACTCCCTATGATGAGTTCTTGTGGATGAGGTTGAAGTATAGGTGTAGATCTTCTTGTAGTCTCTTGAGGAGGGGAATGTGGTGCTTTAACATTTTGAGTTTCCGCCTCGGCTTGATCTTGAGGGATGAAGGTATCTTCTTGTGCGTCCCTCTCTTGTTCTTGATCAATTTGAGGCGTGCGGGGTGGAGATGGATCTTGATTTGCATCATTTTCTCCTTCTTCCACCTCTTGTGGGTTGATAGCACCAACGGGCATATTCTTCATAGCCTCCCTCAATGGTTCATCACCTACATCATCAAGATTCTCAAGCGCTCCTTGAGAGCCATTAGTTTCATCAAACTCCAAGTCATACGTTTCTTCAACTAAGCCGGTGGCTTTGTTAAATACACGGTATGCCTTGGATTTAAGTGAATAACCAACAAGGAAACCAAAGTCACAACACCTTTAAAACTTCCCCAAGTGTTGGCGCTTCTTGTAGATGTAAACTTTGCATCCAAACACCTGGAAGAATGAAATATACGGTTTCTTCCCATTAACAAGTTCATAGGGGGTCTTCTTGAGAAGCCTTTGGACAAATAGCCGGTTGGCCGCATAGCATGCGGTGTTGATTGCTTCGGCTCAAAACTTCTCGGGGGTGTTGTACTCATCAAGAATGGATCTAGCAAGTGTGATTAGAGTTCGGTTCTTCCTCTCAACTACACCATTTTGTTATGGAGTATATGTGGCAGACACTTCATGCTTGATGCCAACTTCATCACAATAGTCTTCAATCTTGGTGTTCAAAAACTCGGTGTCATTGTCACTTCTTATCTTCTTAATCTTCACATCGAACTCATTTTGTGCTCTAGTTGCAAACTTCTTGAAGACTTCGGTTGTCTCTCCCTTGTCTTGAAGAAAGAATACCCAAGTGTACCTAGAGTAGTCATCAACTACCACCAAGCAAAAGAGATTGCCTCCAAGGCTAGCATAAGTGGTAGGTCCAAATAGATCCATGTGAAGTAGCTCTAGGACTCTTGAGGTTGACATGAAAGCTTTAGTTGGATGAGTTTTTGCCACTTGCTTGCCGGCTTGACATGCACTACAAAGTTTGTCCTTCTCAAACACTACATCCTTAACCCCTCTAACCAATTCCTTCTTGACAAGCTTCTTCAAAGTTGACATGCCCACATGTGCTAATCTTCTATGCCATAGCCAACCCAAAGAACTCTTGGAGAATAGACATGTTTGCAAACTAGCTTCATTTGAGGTGAAGTCCACTAAGTAGAGGTTGTTGTGCCGAAACCCTTTGAATATCAATGATGAATCTTCAATCTTGGTTACAACTACCTCATTTGGAGTGAAGAGACATTGGAACCCGAGATCACAAAGGTGACCAACCGATAGCAAGTTGAAGCTCAAAGATTGCACTAACAAGACATTTGAGATTGATTGATCATTGGAGATTACCACTTTGCCAAGCCCTTGAACTTTTCCCTTTGAATTGTCCCCAAATGTAATCTTGTCTTGATTTGCACAATCCTCACCAAGTGTGGTGAACATCCGGGGGTCGCCGGTCCTATGTTGAGTGCAACCACTATCAATTACCCAATGGCTACCACCGGTCTTGTAGTTCACCTACACACAAGCAACTTGGAGTTAATCTTGTTATTTGGGAACCCACATATTGCGGGGACCCATAGCCTTGTCAACCAACTCCTTGGCAACCCAAAACACTTTAGGCTTGTTCTTCATGGGTGGACCAAGAAACACCATTAAAGGTCTACCCTTGGAATCATTGTTCATGACAAAGTGTGCATCATGAGCAAATGGCCTTGTGTGCTTGGGCAAGGTCTTGGGAGGTGGTGTCTTGCATTGAAACTCAAAGTGACCAACTTGTCCACATCCAAAGCATCTTCTAGGCTTGGGCTTTGGCTTATCTTGATTGTAGTCATTGTACTTGTTCTTGTAGTAATTCTTTGCTTCAAGCTTGACCTTGGCCTTCATCACTTGGTTCTCCTTGAACCCAATGCCCACCTTGTCATTCTTCATCACGGTGTTCATCAAGAGCTCACTTTGGAGGTTGTGGCCCTTGGTGAACTTCTCCAAACCACTTGCTAGCTTGATCTTCTCATTCTTGAGATTTGCATTTTCTTCCTTAAGTGTGTTGATCAAGGTGATAGCTTCCTTCTCATCATCCTTGGCCGACTTGATAGTGAAGGGATTGTTTGCCTTGAGGTTGATTAGCTCTTCCTTGAGCTTTGAGTTCTCTTCCCCCATCTTCACATAGTCATCATACTTGTCAGCTTCAACTATCTTCTTTCCCTTGCACTTAGCTTTTTGCTCACTAGCAACATCATCAAGCAAGTCCTCACAAGAAGTAGCACTATCACACTTAACAACCGGGTTAATAGCAACATGTGTAGCAAGATCATGTGTAAGCAATTCATTAGCTACCACAAGTGTGCTATGTTCATTTTTCACTTGGTTGTAGTCATCTTTTTGCAAGTTATACCTTGTTTGAAGCTCTTGTGTTGACTTCTCAAGCTTATCATGTTTCTCATTAGCTTGCTAAAGAGAGGCTTTGAGCTCCCTAGTGCTAGATGTGAGAGTGTTAGTCTCAAGCTTCAAAACATCATTAGCACTAGACAAGGCATCAAGCTTAGCATGCAAGTTTTCTTGTATCATAAGAAGTTTGTCATTTTTAACTTTGTACTTCCTTATAATGTCCGAGTATTTGTTGCAAATTTTAATTAGTTCATCATAGGAAGGTGCTTATTCATCATCACTATCATCACAAGAGGAAACATCACCATCATCCTCTTTTTGTACCTTCTTGTCACCTTTAGACATGAGGCATAGGTGTGTAGAGGATGAGCCCGGTGATGAAGAAGGAGGTGGCGGTGGAGTAGAAGAATCAATCACCAATGCGGCCACCTTCTCTTCTTCACTCTCATCATCGGAGGAGTCACTTGAGTCCTCAATGTCGGTGAGCCAATCACCAACAATATAAGCCTTGCCATCCTTCTTCTTCTTGTGGAAGTTGAAGTTCTTCTTCTTCTTCTTCCTCTTCTTCTTCTTCTTCTTGTAAGGCTTATCTTGCTTCTTGTCATCTTCACTTGATTCATCTTGTGCACCCTTCTTGTTCTTGTAGTTCTTGAACTTCTTGTTCTTGAACTTGTCTTTCTTCTCTTCGGTGCATGTATGAGCTAGATGACCAAGAATGCCAAAATTGTAGCACTTCATTTGGGAGATTGGCTTCCTTGAAGAGCTTGTGAAGAATTTCTTCTTCTTTAAGTCAAACTTGACTCCATTCTTGTTTAGCCTCTTCAACATCTTGGTGGTATTCTTCACCATGAGAGCGATGTTGTCTTCATCATCTTCATCACTTGAGTCCTCAACCACTAATTGGATCTTGCACTTCTCTTTGGTGGAAGCTTTGAGGGCCAAGTCTTTCTTCTCCTCTTTCTCTTTGTCTTTCTTCTTGGAGGAGGATGAAGAGTTGCCATCACCGATCTTCATGTACATCTCATGAGCATTGATTTTGTCCAATACTTGTGTTGGTGTAGAAGAGGAGAGATCCCCTTGATGAAGAATGGTGACGATGTGGCCATACTTGTCAATTGGCAAGCATAGCAAAGGAGTTCAACTTAGCCATGACCAAATGGTAGTGTTCCTCATGCTCACATTTGGTCCCTTCGTGTAGCGCACAAATGTTTGTCCAAACATCGTATGCGGTTTTGCAATTCCGCACACGGTTGAACACATCCTTGTCAATGCCACGAAAAAAATGCTCTTTGCCTTAGCATTGTTCTTCTCAAAGAAGGGATCCTCGGCGAATACGGTGCCACCTATGGTAGCGGCTTTGTGCACACCGATATCCATGGCCTCAAGGTAGGCCTCCATCCGCACTTTCCAATAAGGAAAATCATCCTCATCAAACATGGGTGGCGGTCCATCCCCATGGGACATCATGCTCTAGGAAGTGAAGCCTAATTTAGAGCAACAAGACTCTGATACCAATTGAAAGGATCAAGATGCCCAAGAGGGGGGTGAATTGGGCTTATTTCAAATTTCTAAAGCAAATATGAAATCCTATCAAGTGCCAATCACCCCGTGCCTAACAATTCGTATGCCTTAAACTATGAAAGCGGTAGCAAGCCAAGGAAAGTAAAAACACCCTACACAATTCTAGTATGAATTGAAGAACAAGTGTGGAAAGTAATGCGGTATGAAAGAGCTAGGGAAAGAGATTCTTGACACGGCAACGTTTTGCCGATGTATCAAGGAGTCGACACTCCCCCTAGTCCTCGTTGGAGCACCTCGCAAGGTATTGCTCCCCCTCAATCCCCCGGAAGGGATGAGTGCTCTCTACGGGCTGGTTCTTTGCCACTCCGGCTCGGTGAACCGCCCACAACCGATCACAAGTCGATGAAGAAGGGCCGCCGACAATCCTTCTGGCGATCACCTTCCTCCAAGCACCACCGGACCGTCTAGGTGATGTCGATCACCAAGAGTAACAAGCCTTGATCTTCACTTGACTCAATCAAGCCTCACAATTAGAGTGGATGCACACTTGATCTCTTGGATGAACTAGAGGAGAGAAGGATGGATGGATTCGCGAATCACTCTCTCTCTAGGGCTCTTGCTCTCTTCTCCACCTTCTCAAAGCAACCAGCAACTCAAATGAGCAAAGGTTTGGTGGGAAGGCAAGGGGTGGGCTATAAATAGCCCCTCTCAAAAACTGTCTATTTTAAGTTGGTGACGGACACTCTGACGCCCTGCCCAACGGCTAGTTCCTGTTCACGTCAGCAAGCGACGGACGCTCCGTCGCTTGGCGACGGACGCTGCGCCTCAGCGTCTGGCGCCAACTGGCTGCTCTCGGGTTTCTGGGAAAATATTCCCGGACGCTCGCTAGCGTCCGACGCCCATGCGATAGACGCGCCCGTCGCAAAATGGACGTCTCTGGAGCACTCTGCTGGCTCAACGGACGCTGCTAGGGTTTCACCCCAGCGTCCGTCGCCGGCGTCTGGCGTGCCAGACAGCGTCCGGCGCCTCTGGCCTTAGCGTCCGACGCCCAGAAACTGGCGCTCTCAACTTCGGTTTTCGTCGCGATGAATATGAAAGTTGTTCTAGGCTATCTTACGATCATCATAGGCTTGCTTAGAGCTAAGAAAGTCAATTGTGCACCACACCTAAGTCATGAAGCTCTCCTAAGTCAAGCTACTAGTCTAGACTCCCCTTGATAGTACGGTCAAAGATCAAATAAAGCTCTATCTAATTCTAAATGTCCTTCATCACCTTATGACACTTAGCCTATCATTCTAGGGTCTTCATCATGTTGTCTTTGAAATCCGAAACGATATCCATCTTGGGGGCTAAGTGATAACCATTGATGCTCATTCATGTTGATCACTATGGCTAAGCTACGCATAGCCTCTGCAAAACACACATTAGCCATAATAATATTTAATTGTCGTTAATCATCGAAACCATTAGGGTCATGATTCTTCATAGGTTTAAGATCACCTTCGTCGCAAAAAAAAAAAGTTTAAGACCACCTTTGGATGTTATTAACCTTTTTCATAGATGGTACAAACAAGACGTGAGATAAATAACTTTTGTTATTAATAGGAGGTGCCTATTTGGTAGTCAATATAGTTTACAAAGACCGAAGTTATTTTTGACAAATGCTAACCACCTTTTTTTACAGGTCTTATTAACCAAATGTAACGAGAGCTACAACTCTGAATTTCTTTCTTCCTTTGGATGACCAAATAATATTATAGAATTAAGTTTTTAACATTAAGACTTAGTTGTGTTTTATTTTAGTTCAGTTCTCTGATTTCCTTGGTTCTTAGGGATGAAGCCGGATTCCATTCCTTTTATATCTTTCAAAAAACACATAACTAACTGGCAGCGTATGTTACAGCCATTCAATTCTCCGGAGAATGCTATGCAAAAGAGATTGCAACAAAATCTGTAAAGTTATTGAAGGCAGGAGCCTTTCATTTTTCTGTACAATCAGTGATATGCCCGGGGCCGCCAAAGGGCATGTAGTCGGATCTCCAAGGAAAGGACATATATCGTAGGGGACGGCATTTGTCATGACTAGGGCTGGATTAACCAGTCAGCTCTCATTGGTTATGTTTGGATCTAGTGATTAGAGCTAGTTTGGGCTAGTTTACACTCAACTAGCCCAAAAGTAACTAAATAGGAGGGTTAGAGCTAATTTTTTTTAGCAATTAACCTACCAAAAGATTAACCCTCCAAAAAGGTGATTATTTAAGCTAGTTCCGGTGAGACACATCAATTCTCTTTTCTTTCCAACCCAAGATGATTTAAATGAGTCAAATGATTAGATAACCATATTTATTATTATTCAAACCCTGATATTCAAACATGTTTTCAGCTTGAGCTAATTCAGGGCTAGTCTTGAGCTAGAAACTAACTCTAACCTCTAGCCGAGCTAAAATATCCAAAGAGGGCCATTATCTTATCGAGCTAGAAAGCCAACTCAGCTCAGCTCGGCTCAACTCGTCTGCGAGCTCGAGCTACCTTGTTTGGCTCACAAGCTACGTCAAAAAAATAATATATTTATTTATTTAATAAAGCTTTAAAATATTAATAATACAAAAGTAACACATTTATAAGCATTAAATAACAAAAAATAATATGGGCAAACATATTATTCAAATATCAAAATATAATATAATATAATATTACTTTAATATAACTATGCTCTATGCTCTATATTATATTATATATATAATATATGCATAATCCATTACTAATTATCCATACAGAGTCGTACCAATCCATGTTTTCAGTCATCAACATTTGTAAAGTGTAAGTTAAGAAGAAATACAAAATTTACATAGTTTCATATCAACATCATTGGCTTGTTAGGCCCACGAGCCAGCTCATTAACCAAACAAGCTAAAATATTGGCTCAGGTTAAAAAATTGTAAACAAGCCGAGCCAAACCACTAACAGCCGAACCACTAACATGAATCAAGCGAGCTACTGAACTGCGAGCTTTTCGCCCAGCCAGCTTTTCGTCCAACCGTAATCACGACTACTCTTACATGCAGGATGGAAAGAAACAATATTGCTTAACACACAACCCTGCATGAGATGCATGCTTGTGGAATACTAACATGTAACATAGTTACCATGTTACACCTAGGTCAGGTCAAAAGCTTTATAACTTTGATAACATGTCTATATCCCCTTTAAAAGTGGCAACTGAAGTACTGTGGGGAACTCTACCAGAGTTTCCGCCTTACAAAAACTTAGATAACAAGTTACAGCGGGATCAGTTATGAGGCCACCCGTCACGGGAAGAGCCAAACTGTCTGAACGGGTACTGTTCAGGCAACGAGCTCGTTCCATCGAGGGATGCAGCATATCTGTCAATAACTGAGCTCTGTGGTCTAGTCGGACCCGATAGCCCGTAAGAATACTTGTTCATAGAATACCTGTCCATTACTGAGCCTCGTTGTGAACTTGCACCTGAGAGCCCAAACGGGGGAACAGTTGAAGCTGGTTGGCTAAAGCGAGCACCTGAAGATCCAAGGGAGTATCTCGCCGACAGGTAATCATCAGCACTTGTTCCGCCATGCATTCTTTGATGTGTTTGCGAGTCTGTTGCTGGTGGGACCGTACGAGCTTGTGGGTAACTGCCACCACCAATTTGTCCACACATCGCACTGTATCCTGGCATAGGCACATCAGCATTAATGTTTAAATCCTCTGAGCTTGGATGCCTGTAGAAGCTGCCATCTCCTCTAGACCGCAAGCTGTACAGATCATTCTTTGGAGCAGTAATATACGGTTTGGTCACTTCTTCGATGCTTGAGCCCCGCATCCTTGAGCTATCATCAATGTCAGTAAAGATATGATCATTTTTCCTCTTAAATGCCAAATAACTGTCCTGATGAATAGCCCTATTGAGCACAGAGTCAAAAGGTTCTTTTGTCAGACAGCCAATGTATCTATCCGGGTGAGCTGTCATACAAATGTGTTCAATTGGTCTGGAGGGGGAATAGCTCATGGACTTGCTTCGAGCATTGCTACTGACTGGGGGTGAGATACTCATGTCAGAATCCCCTCCCTCTCTGGGCCTCATGTTCGGCATCCCTGCTGCAATTTTCTTGTAGTTGTACTGAACGCTCTTGGTTTCCTCCACACAAGAACTTCTATTTTCACGGCAAGCACCTCTTTGTTCGTTATGAGTAATCTTTTTGCTAGGAATAATAACTTTTGTTTCTTCATATGCAACTTCCACTTGCTTTTCAGGGGGGAGGCTCTCTACGTGATCAGGTATCCACTTCGTACTCCTGTTATCATATCTCCTGCTGCTGTACCTGTCATTCTCATCTTTTCCAGAATGAGAGAGGACTTTGCTGGAAGCTTCAGCTTGTATCTTCACTGGGGGGTTATCTGGTATATCAGCCTCTTTCACATGGTGTTCTATCTTCCCAAGAGTTTCCTTCTCTTCAGATCTAGCTTGCTTCTTAGCAGGACCATCATCAAGTAGATTGGCCTTTCTGTCATTGCATGTAGTCTCTTTCCCTGATCTGGAGTTCCATTTGTTTGTAGCCTCAGATTGTTTCCTCATGGGCAGATCATCTGACAGATTACTATCTTTAACATGGCAAGCTATGTTCCCCATACAAGTGTGACCATGCTCTTCAGCCACTTGCATGTGCTGCTTTGTCCAACGAGGATGACTCCACAAATAGAGGGGTGGTGCAGATGCATTCCACCCTTCAACTGTTTTATCATTAAGATCCACAGAACCAGGCAAATAGAAGGACTGCCAATTTCAAGAAAGATATTAGGTAAAACAACTAGAGAAAAACGAACAAAAGTAATTCAATATTATACCTAAGTTATTACCTTCCCAGCAAGACACTCACTGTCCTCCCAAATCAAATCATAAGGTGTCCTCTTCTGATCTAACCTGTATATCCAGTGTATGAAGGTAGAGGAAACACAATTTCCCAAAATGAAATGTGAAACGATGTTATGAACAAACTGCTCCGACAATAGGAATATGGTGCATGCATACCTTTTAGTTTCTTTAGGGACAATTAGTACAATGAGCTTCGGCTTGAATGTCAATGCTTTGTCAATAAATTTGTTCGCAAGACTTGCTTTCACTCCAAAAGGAGGATTAAGCCCCATAATCTACTCAATAAACAATTGAATGTTATAATTATATAAGATAGATAAAATTGTCTCAATAAATAACAAATAGAACATACTAGTTGGGATCCATGAGGCAGCTCATTTGGCTGCACAGTCATCCAATCCCTCTTTTCAAAGCAAAAGCGATGCTGCAATGCAGGAAGCACATACATGTTACATAAAGCCAGAAACTCTGGAGAGAAACTAATCATGATCAACAGCTAATTCTGAAATCTTTAAGTGACACTTTTGTTAGAATAGGCGCCCTTTGGGCTGGTCAGGACCCTAATCGGCGCAGGACTGTTTGGGTTAGATAGATATGGCAGGCCAGATAGATACGGATACGGCAAGGACTCTTGATCCTTATAGGACTCTGGACTCTTGATCCTTATAGGATTCTTGATCCTTGCTTGTATATATATGTAATTGTACCTTGCCTCATATCAATCAATACAATCTATTCCTGATTATACTTTCCTTCATGGTAATCAGAGCCTAGGTCAATGAGTAGCAAGACAATAATAAGTTAAATTGAAATCAATATCAATAACGACGGAATAAAAGTCAGTAAAGGAACTCTCTGGCCATGAAACAGTAAGGGAAATGTTTGCTTCAGTGCCTGCCAGGCATCATGAGAACCGGGCATTAATTACAACCCCAGGAAAATGCTTGCTTGCCCCCAGGCAGGCTTGCCTGGATGAAAGGCAAACAGACCCTAAAGATCACCCGTAGATATAATTCAGCGCACCAACTTCTAAGAATTCTATTTGATGTTACATTAAAGGACATGTTATAAAGGAAAATTAAACAAAGGGCTCAATTGTCATCAATCTTACCTGTGGTTGGATAAGATCATAATTCTTGAAATGACACTTTTTTTGAACTTTGTCAAGTTTTTCTTTCATAAGCCGGCTAAAATCATTTGCCCCACAGCAGAAATCTACTATCTGCAAGATCAATGGAGTTTAGGATGTTCATAAATTTATGTAACAAACAACATTATAACACTTTTTACTTGTATAACTTCAATATTGACAAACAAAGACGCCATTCTACAAAATATTGAACACACTACAAATCTTGGCCAATACCTTCATTAAGAACCTTCAGTTCCATCCCTCTGGTTCTGTTACTAAAATCCGTTTAATATCATGGGTAGAAACTGGTAAACATAAGAACCTAACACAGTTGATCTCTACAGTGATATGTCAAATATATTATCCATATTAACATGCATTAGGACAGCATTTGGTTTACAAACATTCATAGGCAAAATACATACAAAACAATGGGTCAAGTAATACATGCACTATACCTCTCACCACTCACTAGGGAGCGCTTGGGCACACTCAATGCTTGCCCACACCCAAACCCAGATCATCATTTTCATTTCTCATCCTCCGCAATCTCATACATACCCATTTGGCTAAACACACTGGATAATGATCAAGCTGATCGGCTTCGAGTTGGAAACTTGGAATACTCCATGATAATCTTGGCCCATTGGGTACTAGTGGGTAATATCCAGATCCTACCCATTACTAGTGGGTAAATAGTTTTCTACCCATACCTACCCATTTGATGTGGATGTGGATTTGCAGAGTGGGTATAAATACCCAAAAATAGGTATAGCACAAGACTATTAAATTTCTTTTTCTCTTGATGACTTATTTGAGATTTTTTAAACTGCTAAAAAGTACTTCAAAGGAGGGAAAGATCAATTGATGGTTTCTTATACCAGGGAAAAAACATACCGTGTCACCAGGTTTCACATACCAGTGAAGTCTATCAACAATCTGTACAAAGAAAAAAGAACATTAATGAAGAAAAATGATATGGAATTATATGAAGGGGATGACTGGTACACAATATATTAGGTACAAAGAAATCCATAACTTTCCTCTCATCCCAACTCCTTTCACCTCCATCTACCCAAATTCCTCATACAACCTCAACCCCTGAAACTGACATAATCCCACTCCTTCCATTTCTTCTTGCAACCCATCTCCCACCCACTCCCGTCCCTCAAGTTCACTAGTAAATAGCAAAATTCTTCAGCCTGGTATCCCATTCTCTCTCTCTCTCTCTCTCTCTCTCTCTCTCTCTCTCGTAATATACCATTCTCATTGTGTGCCTGCCATGTACCAGCAGAAACATTTGGTTTCCACAGATCCATGCAGTGAAGAGCCAAAGGCAGCTGCACCGGCACACCTGGAGGCAGGTGTGTAGGTACCAGTGATGAAGGTGAGAATGGAGCCACCAAACTCTATTCTTAGGCCCTGTTTGTTTCAGCTTTTATCTGGTTTCTGTCATCCAAAAGCCAGAAGCTGAAACAGCATAGCTTTTGAGTTGGCTTTTGAAAAGCTGGGTTCTGAGGAAAAGAACTAAAAGCTGAAAAACATGTTTTAAGGAGCTTTTCTGCCTTTGGTAAGCTGCGAAGCTCAAATTTTATTACAAAAAACAACAGCAAAAAAACAAGAGCCGGGAGATCCAAAAGCTCAAACACTGCAGCTCAAACAAACATTCTCTTTCTTTTGTAGGTGCCATTTTTAGAGCAAATTTTACTGTGTTTCTGTTATACTTTGTTGTCAAGATCTGAATGGAAAGTATGGTTCCTTTCATCGCTGGACCACACATTTTTCTGTGGTTGAACTTTAGCTTTAGTTTTGATTTTCCAATGGGTTGCAGTCTTGAGATGTTTCAAAGTGCTTAAACTTAAATTATATGTCCATAACTTAGCCACCCTCATTTTTCAATCAGCAGAATAACAGATTATAGCTCTTATAGAGGTTATATGAGTGGGATCTCACATACAAAACGATGTAGTATTTTCTTTCCTAGTTTTTTTCTCTCAATTCATTTTCACACATGCCCACTCCTTGCATAATGAACAGCAGAAAAAATGTATAGTGCGCATAAACTAACACACGTGCTGCATTCATATTCTTATTCTGAAAATCTGAAGTCTTGAGATTATATTTTCCATGAGGATAGCACAGTAGCACTTATCAACAAAGTGCTCGTGAATCAAGTTCAAGAGACACAAAAAGTGAATCCATACATTAAGATGTGTGTTCGAGGACCCAACACAACCCATAATTATAACAGAGATTTCTTTTCAACAGTTGAGCAAATTGAAAGCATGTCAAATGTGGTGATATATCACAACAGATGCAAAAAAAAAAAGTTTCAAAGAGTGATGTAATGACTTTTTGTCCTATGCAACCCCCTATTACACATGCTATCTCAACATAATAGATGGTATTCAACATACCTCAACAAGTTTCTCCACCTTTGTAAAATGTCGACCAAAAGAACTGTACCTTGTGCCATGAATAAAAGGAGATATATATACTCTGAGTTTACTCTGGCAGGAGGAAGTAAAATATGAGTTAGTAATTTGGTTGATTACTAGCTAGAGTGTAAGTGGTTATTAATGCAAAAACTTGAAGAGAAACACTACGATAATGAGAATTTGTGATCACAACATATCACAAGTCCATTGTTACAACCTGAAAAACTCGTTCAACTATGTATCCATCTAGAAGCAATATATTCATAACGTCATTTCCATCAAAATAGAACAAGACAAACTTTTGCTCCATGTACAATGCACTAACATTGGGGACAGTTAGGATATGCTCGCCAGTACAACTTAAAACCCAGATAATCATATGGAGATGAAACCCGGAGAGACTTATTGATGATGACAGTATAGTGATGAAATAACAAGCCAAGTACTGACAGAGACATAAATAAACAAAATATATACCGTACATCAAAACCAGATCTATTGCAGATCTGCTTCAAGTTCACAGAAAGTGTAACAAAAGAGATTTCAAAGCAGGAAGAGGAGCACTGCACTAAATGCCAACAAAGAAAAGTTGTGCAAAATAATGGATAATCATCTACTCTATCAGTCCTGTAATATAGTGCATTCCAAAAATTTTAAGGCAACTTAAGGGAATCCTCAAATGACGCATGTAACCATAGATTAAACCCAATTAAGGTGTTTCTGCTCAAATTATGGTTTCCTTTTTAACATACTTACCAAATCTAAGCATTGACACCATGTAGAATGCATTATATTTCAGCACAACTTTTAGAAGTCGCCCTGGTGCAAGCGGTAGAGCTTTACCGCCTGTGACCAAGAGGTCCAGGGTTCGAGCCCCAGCCTCTGCACGTTTGTGCGGGAAAGGCTGCGGGCTATTTCCCTTCCCCAGACCCCGCAGTGCGGGAGCCTACGGCACTGGGTACGCCCTTTTTTTTTATAATGTACAAGGACAGAGCGAGTATTCAGTATTTACTTACATGCCACCTTGCAAGCTGTCTTAAAACGTCAGGTTCACATACTGCTTTAGCATCATTGACACTACCTCCATTTTCCAGCTTTTTTAAAGCTGCTTCTACAGCCTAAAATGGCATCCTCAAAATGTCAAACAAAATAATGATAAGCATGAATTTAATTTGTATGTGATGGAACAAGGAAGCACCTGAACAGAACGCTCAAGTTTTCCCTGTGGTATCTTGTCAGTCAGTCTGCCAGAGTATACATGAGTTGATGGCAAACTGCAGTTCCTTGTAACATCTTTTATTGTCAATGAAGAGACTTTATTTCCCAATATGGTAATCACCCTGCAAATGGAAGATCTCATATAGTCATTATAACAGTATACAGACTTCAAACATTGAGATGAAATTCCAAACATCATATAGAATGTGCATATAGAATGTGACTTCAAACATCATATCGAATGTGCATACATGGTATTAAGATGAAAACATGAGATTAACTTAAGACAGGAGAGGATTCTGTGACATGATATAAACAAACAAAATTTCAATGCCCTCATCAGACCTGATAAACTAACAAAATTCCAAAGCCCTCATCAGGTCTGATCGAGTCATGTAGGAAACCCATGCATGCTAGTAAATTTTGCACAAAAAGTCACATAACATGTCAACTGGTCATTTCATTCCCAATTACTTTATAGTTTGAGTTTATACCCAAGTGACTCACCTCTTCTCAGTTTCACTGTCCACTGTAGGAAATAAACTTGGGGGAATCTTCCTAGTGGCAGATAAGGGCAAAGGTTCCAACTCTTGTTCTTGCTCTTTCACATATTTTGGACTTCTTACAGAATGGTCCTTGGCCACATATGGCAACTGTATTTTCTCTTTCAACTTGGCTTTCTTCTTTACAGGTCTGGCAACAGGGTTTTCACTGAAACTCTTTGCAGAAACTTCTCTGGTGTTTCGTTTATTTTGTTCGCTTTCCTGCGTGCGAACCTTGCTTTTCATCTTCACAGTATCTTTTGGTACTGTCTCACTGTAAGTCCTCTTTTTATTCTCAGGCACGTTAGCTCCCTTTACAAATTGAAGTGGTTTTTCAATCTTTGGAAACTTTATATGATCTCTGGCAGGTGTCTCAATGTCAAAATCAATCTCATGGTCCCTGTGACAGTTTATGAGAAGTCTGTGATCTGAGCAGCATATATACAAGGAATTTAAAAAGTGACAAGGTTACATACAGGCAGTATATCAAAATTCTCTTTGATAATTCCCATGCCCGTATGATGACATCCTCCTCTTCAATTTCATCAAAGGAAATTTCTCTGTGAAATAATTCCAAATATTTGAAGAATAAGAGACTATATACACATTGAAAAGAAATTTCTCTGTAAAATAATTCCCATGCCTACCCCAACTTGCTTGGGACTACAGGCTTTGTTGATGTTGATGTATACACATATTATATTTAAAAAGCAAGACAGAGAGCTTATTCTATAACAGAACCTTGGTAAACACTTTCTGTGATATGATTTCGGACAGCGTCTGCAAACAGCAAATTGCAAAGGCCCTTGTGTTCTATCCTCCAAACCTTTGCAATGAAAGCACCAGTGAATTGGGCACGTAAATGAAAACCCTTCTGTTATCTTCTTCTCCAATTCTGAGGCTTCATCAATGCTGTTAGGGTGAAGTTGCTGAGCAACACATTTCGGGTGGTAAAAGTGCCCACATGTAGCATTGTTACATAAAAATACCTAACGAGCAGTGCAGGAGTTAGTAAATAAAAGTATATCTTGAATTGAAATTGCATAGCAGTTTTTAAGGTTGCACTTCCAAACTGCTAGAACAATTACTTAACTCAATTTGGAAACTGCCACAGGCAAAAAGAGACTAATTTCAAAGAGTTATAAGCCATATGCTCTAATGACGGGCTCACAGCGCCAGGCACAATAGCTACAGATAGCAACTGAACTTTTTTTAGCAAAGAGGTCAACAATGAGCAAAGGCTCAGAAGCCTATCCCACGTAATGAATGGGGTGTGAAAGGGCTGGTTTGGACTGGGATTAGGGTATTTAAATAGATTCAGACCCATATAAGCAATTTCATAGTTTCGGGAGAACCATATAATACTTTAGGGACCACCCATGTAATTACATGATGTGAACCCACATGTCAGTTCCATGTTGGAGTGCCACGTCAACTAAGGAGTTGTGACATGGCTGCTTTGGACCAGGGTTGGGGTACTTAAATAGTTTAGGGACCTAGATATGCAATTTCTTAGTTTAGGTACCTGGATGAGAATGACATAATAGTTTAGGGACCTAGATATAGGATGTCTGAGTAATCCTCATATTAGATTTTATGGGAAAAGCTGTAACTAATACAGATGTTGCATCAGGGCAAGAGCCACAAGCTTGATGTAGCGAAAAAAAAAGTAGCAAGTTACAACTACACCCATTGACCATTTTATGTCGCATGACACAGGATCCCAGCACATCAGAATTTAACTTATCGCAAAAAACAAGCAAAGCTGTTCCCAGTGACCCACTTATGACTTTGTATTCAAGAGTGGATTGTCAAAAGGGCCTGTCCATGAGTCCACAGATAGGTTCTTTTTACACAGTTCTACAGACCTCAGACCCCAGGAAAAATGGCCTATTTGTGGACTCACGGACAAAACCTACTTCTATCCTTGCTCATGAGCCCAACCTTTATTGCATGATCACTCATCCCTACATACAACTGGAAGAAAGCAGCAAAATATTCCTTCAGCTCCTATTCCTTGTATACATACTACAGATCCTTGCAGGTGTAAGACAGATGAAAAAGTTGTGGGTGTTTATTAGTAATAAATCCATCTGTTCTTTTTTGGAGTACCAATATACCTTAGCTGCTGCTCCATCTGAAGGTTCCAACACTCCGCAGATGAAACACTGGTGTTGCTTATATTCACAGTTCTTGCAAAGAAATAATTGCATTGCCTAAAAAATAGAAAGAAAATTTCAATATACATTGTATCACAAGAAGAAATCCAATTAATGTTTGCATCACTTAGAGGTACCACACATACCTCAACTTCTGACTCAGTGTATCCAAGGGTAACACAGTAGGAGTCTTCACCACTTCCTTCTTTTGCATGGAAAGAGCGCATACATGGGCCATCACAGCTATAGTAGAACAATGCAACAAGTACACCACAGAAAGAAAAAGATTAGAATATGGACAGTAGATGGCTAACATGTTGATAAGCACAAGAATATGGCCACAACAACAGTTCGAACAAGTATATACGAGACAAAATTAGACTATTGACGTTAGATGGCTGGGAAATTGATAAATATAAGAAGTTCAACATGAAAAAAAAAGAAATAAGGAAAATGATAAATACAGGGCACAAAAAAACTAGGTTATGCAAGGTGGTTACAATTATGTATTAAGTATTAGCAATAAAAGGAACTATAAAGTCTATAAAAACTTCACTTCAGAAATTTAGTATTCTTTTCAAAATATTTGCAAGGTATAAACACACAAGCAATAAATACACAAGCACAGATTCTATACAGATGATTGATATGCATTCACAAATGCTGTGACCAAGCTGTCTGCTGAGGTTCTGCAAGTGAGTGGCCAGTGGGCTCATGTATCACCAGCATGTCTGTGCCCTGATAGCAAAAGCTGGGGCTAAGAACTACAAAATAAGATTTATACATAGAAGTCGGATGCCTGGACCTTCAACATCTACTGTCATGGTCTTCTTCCTAATACAGCTCCTATATTAAGGAAAACTATAAATTTTCTAAGAGATGAAAAAGAAGCATAATCTCATCCTGTAGCTGTGAGAGAATGTATAAGCTTGCAATTGCTCCTTGGAACATGGTTTGCACCCAAGCACCTTTACTACTAAACTTCATCTCAAAAGTGAAGGAATTTGTGTATAGATTATGCAAAATATAATCCATCAAATCAATCTTTTTGTTATGGCTCATGTGTCACAATAGAAAACACTAAATCTCTTGATCCAGTTGCAAGAAAGTAATATCAAATTTAGGAGCTTTCTGTACGTCAATATATCACATTTCATTTCATATCAACAACAGTACTACTGGAATTTCCATGACAAAACTTTTCAGGATATTGAGAAACTCCGATGATCTACTTCATAGTAACACATATAGCTCTAACCATGTATATTATTTTTCCAGTAAGATGCAATTTCCATCAGTGGAATGAGCAGCATTTTTGTAAACACTATACTTCTTCCACCACTTATGTTTTGATTTTATGATGGTAGTGTTAACTATCAGTTCAAACCAAGGTTATTGGTGTCGCCTAGGCGTCTGAGTGGATTTTAAAAAGGGCGTCGCAGTCACCTCGACCTCCTCGTGTATGGCGTCGCCTAGTCCTCATTTTCGCTGAGGCATACGCCGCAGGACCGAAACAGCACGGGAAAGAGCAGTGCCACACGCTCATGTGGAAAATAGCGGAGCCATACGCGTGTGGGAAAAGAAGCTGCTGCATGCCTACACCTCCCACCAAAGGCTTCCCCAATCCCCATCGCATCAGTTGAGGGAGAATGAGAGGAAGGAGAGAAGAGAGAAGAGAGAAGAGGGCAGCGGAGCACCTGAAATCCAGCGCCCGACATCGGTGCAGGCGGCTGCCCTGCGTGATTCCGCCCTGTCCGCACAACTCCGCTCGTCCGTGCGGGGAAAAGGAAAGAGGCCACGGCAACCTCCTTCCAGCCGTGGGTACCTCCCCTTCTACTCCATCGATCTGCGAATCTTCCCTCTTCTTCGACAACTTACTGATTCATGGGTCTGCAAGGTCACACCGCACAGGTATGAGTCATCCCCAATTCATGCCTCCCCGTCCTCTTCCATTGTCCCTTCCTACTCTCCTGGACCTCTGCTCTGTTCTACTCTCCTCTGCTTGCTCTGTTCTACTCTCCTCTACTTCTTGTGCTTAGATGTCTCTGCTTCATGTGCTTAGATCATAGTTTATGAGGCGTCGCCTAGTCGTCGCTTAGGCAACAAGGCGTGCTAGGGGTGCTGGGCGTCAAGGTCGCCACGACCACCATGCATATGGTGTCTGCCTTACACAACTAGGCATGCCTACACGTAGAATGGCGTCGGGCGGACGCCTACCAGATTGCGGCGAACGCCAGACATGTGCGGGGAGCAGTAGGCACCAAATTGAACACGGGTAAGAAAATTGGATGGGAATCGATCACGCCATAAGGGAAAAGGCGGGAACTGCCGCATATATGCTCTTCGAGCGGGAAATCGACCGCTCAGAGCCATCTATTGCGGGTGCGTGCAACTTCACGGAGAGGAGAGGAAAAGAGAAGGCGGCCGGCGGACCTGGAGGACTTGGTGGCGGTGGCTCTGCATCTCCGCGCTCCTCTAGGATGAAGTCTGCTTGCTCTTTGTAACCACCGGCCATCGGCACCTGATGTCGTCGCACGTCCACACCAGCCTGCCTGCCCGCTTCGAGTCTCGCAGTCACCCATACGCACCTGCTCGTCTGCCTAGTAAGTGTGTATGCCCCCTGCAAATCTCCTAGCCCCCTGCCGCCTCCTCTGTTCTGGTCCCCTAAATCTTCCAGCCCCATGCGTGTATACTCTGCTCCTGTGTGTGTACTCTGCTCTGTTCTGGTGGGTGTGGTCTGCTTTGTTCTAGCCTCCTCTGTTCTGGTGCATGTACTCTGCTCTGAATATTGCTGTTTTTTTATATTATTGACCTGTTACATACTCACATACGGAGGAGACTAATGCTTGCTTGTGCTGGGGATCTTTCTTTGATTAGTATAATATCTTCTTGGTTCTTTCTTTAATCTTATACATAACACAAATTAGAAGGTTTTTCCTTTGATTAGTATGATACTTACAGATTAGTATTGCTCGTTTAGCTGTACTAGTATTGTGATGGGTTCAAGAATTGGGAACAAGGTATGTATGTGCTGTAGTAGTATCTAAAATTCTAGTTTACACAGTGCCTCACCTAACATGTGTGTGTGGCGTCGCCTAGGCGTCGTGAAGGGGGTAGGGCGCCACACCTCGCCACAACGACTCAAAAAATATGGCTTAGATGCGCCTCTGCTCTGTTCTACTCTGAGCCTCTGCTCTGCTTCTTGTTACTAGCTCTGTTTTACAGCAGATAGCACAATGGCAAGTTCATCTTGCATCACCAGTGATTATGATCCAAAGACTGATCTAACTCGGAAGGGAAATCTTGAGGATCCCAGGATGGAAGTATGCCTATTGGCCAAACCTTCAAAAACAAAGATGTGGTAGCATGCACCCTATGTGGTATCTCGTTTTAGGGAGGGATAAAAAGGGTGAAGAAACATCTGGCAGGTGGCTTTGGGAACACAAAAATGTGCATCAAAACTACCACTGCAATTAGAATGGAGATGAGAGACTGCTTGAATGGGCATGCCTAAATGATGTTGAGTTGTTGACTAGAGATTTCAGATGAGCATTTATGCTATTTATATTTGTTTTGCACTAGCAGCACTACTAATTAAGTTATCTTATGTCACTAAAGTCTAATTTGCTCCTATTGAGAGAGGAGGGATTTCAGATTTTCTATTTTGCTGCTTATGTTGTGCCCTGTTACTCTAGCAGCACTATTTATTATGGTATTATGTGGCATGATTTGCTTCTGATTTCTAATGGTATTATATATTAAGATGTTTGTATGGTGTCGCCTCGCCTCACGCCTTAAACGCCTAGGCGTCTGGAAGGGGGTAGCTCGCCGCACCTCGCCTTACCGCCTTAATATCTGTCGTTTGCGCTTCCCAAAAAAACACCTTTAACTAAACATATATTAAAAAATATTAATATTTATGCTACATAATTAGTATCATTAGAAAGATCTTTGAATCTAGTTTTTTAATAAATTTATTTGGAGATACAAATGTTGCATATATCTTATACAAATTGAGTCAAACTTATGGCACGGACACCAACGGCGACAGTTATTAAGGGACGGAGGGAGTATGGTTCAAACTTCACAGCCTAGCATTAGCAAGTGATCTCTCTACAGGTAGCCATTAAGTCATGTTATATGGACCTACCTAAGTTAAGTACATAACATAAACAGTGTTTAAGCCACTTGGCACAATGGTTATGTCCTAATCACCATGTAAAATATATCTGAAATGGTTATGCTGTGTGTGCTCAACCGAAGACATGAACAACTAAGAGCCTGTTTGGCATGGCTCCAACTCCAGATAGAGCAGCTCCACTCCAGAAATCCAGGTGGAGCTAGCTCTGAGTGAAGTTGGAGTTGTCTGTAGGGGGTGTTTGGCTAGAAGTGTACTCTCAGCTCCAGAATGATGTTTTATTGGTGTGAACTGCCCAATTTACCCTTGGTTGACATGTGTATACTTTAATGATGCGTACAACAGCTAAACAAGCATGTAAATTAAAGAACTAATATATTACAAGATAATCCAAACAAATAGTTCTAAGATAAACATTGTTTTCTTCTTCAATCTGTGGACATGAAGAACTCACTGTACCAGCACCACCGTGTCATGGTCTTGAAGAATATATGCAAGAACTATTTCTCATTTATAAAACAATTCGTCTTAGACTGGAGACAAAAAACTAATAGCATTCTCATTCTGAAAATAGGCTTGCACTCAATAAGAAATGGCAAAAACTGCTATTTTTTTGCAGTAAGCAAAACTACCACATGCAGCCTTTCAAGCCGCAGATACCTCTAAAGCTTATCAATAAGCAGGCATCACCGATATGCCTAAATAATGTAATCTATTTATGTTGCTTTTATATGCAACAACAGTACTCTTCTTGGCTTTATATTGCATACAAGAACACGAGGGCATTTGGACAAATAGGAAACATTTCAGGATTCAGTTGCTGGCATCCAGCTACCAATTCACTAGAGCGCATCCATCAGACCAGCTACCGCCGCAGGACGACCGTCGGCGGTCTGCAGGCATTCGTCGGCGCCGGCGGATTGTCCACGCTCGGTCGCCGTCACCTCCAGCCGCACGGGGAAGCGGTGGGAAGAGGAAGCGCGTCCCGCAGGGGAAAGCTCAAGCAGCCGGCGACGACGGCGAGGTGACGGCGCGGCAAGGCCCCAGCGACTCCTCGGCTCGCTCCAACTGGCCCAATTCCTCTGCAGACTGAACGTCCCTCTCTAGGGTTAGGGTGAGGGGATGGAGGAGTAGGGGAAGGAGGCGTGGGGGAAGAAGACGTGGTCGGCGGGGCGGCAGTGGAGAGCAGGCGGCAGGGCGGCGCGACTGCAGGGCGGCGCGGCGGCGGGGCGGCGGGGCGAGCGGCGGCGGGGAGAGCGCGTGCGCTCGAGGGGCCGCGCGGCGATTTCCCGTGAGGAGTCTCTCGGGTCGGGTGGGGGGAGAGAAAAGAAAAATAACGGTTCGGGGCTGGACTTGTGTAATCGATGGCAAAGGTGGGTAATTTTGCTGGAACTCCATGTCTATGTCTATTTCAGAGCAGTCTGGAGTTGGAAATGAGGTAGTCCAAGAGAATGAACTAGAGCTCCAAAAACTCTATGGAGTTAGGCTGCTCTGGAGTTGGGGCGTTTGGCTAGCTCTATCCTAGAGTTTACTGGAGTTTGGCTCTGGAGCCATGCCAAACACACCCTAAATGCTAACTAAGCTGCCTAGATTCTCAAGAAAAGGGAAAGATTTTCAGGTAGCCTGCTCAATCACACAAGGGAATCCACCTACCATAATATGTCTCCACCATTGTCACAAATGGCACATATTGAATCAAACAGATCTTCATCCTCCTCTTCATCAGATTCATTATCGGCATCTTCCACGATCATCTCATCTATGTCCTCATCATCAGCGATGAACGGCTGCTTGACATTGATGTGGTCTGCACCAACCTAGTCAAAATTATATTAAGAGTAATTACTAATGTGTGATTAATTTCTCTTCTAAAACTTTCAATACCATGCAGAACCATATAAACATACCTCAGTGAAATTGTTTCTAGATCTTCCTTCAACAAATACTCGCAAAATCTACAGATAATCATCATAGCAAAATCAGTCAAATAATCATCATAACAGGTCAGATTGACTCGCAAATGACAGCAATCAAGCACAATAACAAGTTGTTCCAATCACTTTAGTTAATTATCGAGATAGGAGAAGCAAGAAAGGCCTTGTAGTTGGCATCACGTGCAGATCAGTCCTTTTACATGTCATTATCATCTAAAGATTATAAGCATCAAGAAGCAAACAACGAATCAATGGCAATACCAAGGTTCCAAAAGTCACAAAAAAAATATCAAGATTCCAAAAGACGCTAGGCGCTAGGACACTTCCTAGCGAACATAGATTAAACACAATTAAGCGTTTGTGTTTTTTTTTCTGGCAGCATATGTGGCTCAGATTAGATGCCCAATTTCAATCTCAGAAGAAATTGTAACACATTAAGGCAATTTCAATTCCAATTCTTGCATTTGCAAAGAAGTGGTCAAAAGACTTGCAATTTTGATCCCTGCACATCTTGTTACCCTTTTCCCTGGCTCTTTGCATGTCTTTTTTCCTGCTCTCCAGCCCCGCACGGCCACACATAGCCCATCAAGCCAGCCAGGCTGCCACTTTTCCGTGTTTCTAAGCCGCTCAAGCACTGCCTCACACCTATGCAGAGTTTTATTAGATGCCTAGGCCCTAAACAAATATGCTAGGGGTCCGTTTCAGGTTTCATCGAGTAAACAAGGTTTAATTAGGTTTTTTTGAACCATGGGCAATACAAACCCAGATTATCAAACATTGCAACTCCAAGGGTTATAGTGGTAGCTAAAAGATAGTAGAGCACAAATATGCCAGAGAATTACAACCTTAGAGCAAGAATGTGTTTTTTGTTGCAAATTAATGAGTTAAGGACAATGTTTACAACTTTACATAGACAGCTCTAGGCATAAGTTAAGCAAGAACTGAGCCTAGCACAGTTGGTTGGAGGTGTGGGTGTGTGGGTGTACACCCCCACCACCTAGGTTTGAGTTCTCTTCAACTCGACTTGGGTGTCCTAATTTGCAATGCCATCTTAGGCGATTATGTTGTTAACCGCTCATCAATGTTTTAAAGGCGTCGCCTAGGCGACGACTAGGCGTCCAGGCGAGCGAAAGGGCTGGGCGTCGGGGGTCGCCTAGTGAGATGGCGTATGGCGTCCGCCTCGGCGTCTTAGGCGTCCGCCTTGGGCATTAGGCGTCCGCGGTGTCGCCAACTAGCCTGTGGCAGTCGCCTTGCGGGCAGGGAAACCAACGCGGGAAGAAAATTTTTCCCACGTGGCCTTCCGCGCCTTCCGCGCGCCAATGAAGTCGAGAGAGGGAAAGAAATCACGCGCGAGAAGGAAAGGAAACCGCGCGTGCGGGGAAAGGAAAGGAAATCGCCGCGAGCAGGAAGATGGGGATTGGGGGAGAAAGCGATAAGAAGGGGAGAAGGAGAGAGGAAATCTATCGCACCTGCCGGCTTCCGCTGCTTCTTCCGTGCACCTCGTCGATTCCCGCGCGGGAAGAAGGGGTTTGGGGAGACTCGTCGGTCCCCTGCTCTTCACGGTGCCAGGGTCCCGCTTGCTTGCCTGTACTCCTCTCCCTCTTCCTATCCTCTCTTGAAGTCCCAGCTGCTCTGTTTCATTCCCTACTCGTTGCTACTCTGTTTTTGAACCACCCCCTCCCCCGCTGCTATGGTTCATAGATGCAGAGTGGAGTGACTGCTGCTTCCTTTCCCAGTGTTGTTCTTTATTAGTTCTTTTATAATTCTTTGTTGTCACAGTTGATAGCACATTTGATTAGAGATTTCAATTCTGTGCTAGCTGCACTGTATCACTTATAATTATGTTACATTATGCCACTAGATACTAGTTTATGGCCATTAAGAGATGAGAGATCTTAGAGTTGCTACCTTACTACTTGATGTTGTGCACAAGTAGTCTAGTAGCACCACTTATTATTGTACTACATACTAAAAATTGGCAATAGTAATGTCTAATTTGCTTCTGAATTTTTAGTTAACTTATATATTAATATGTGTATATGGCGTCGCCTAGGCAGTCGCCTTATCCGCCTAGGCGTCCGGAAGGGGGTCGCTCGCCTCGCCTCGCCTTACCGCCTTTAAAACATTGCCGCTCATAATTTGTAGATTATTTCATGCTCATGGTAGACACAATTGTGCTATTGTAACAAACACAATTGAGTATAACAAGAATGGAACAGATACCTCTGATTTTGATAAGACAGGATCTTTTGCCGCGAACTGCTTCATCAGTGTGCGGTGGTTCCTAAAATCATCGGCTGAGGGTCTAACATCAAACTTGCTGCAGAAGCAAGTCAGATCTGTTAGCATCAGTGTTCAAAACTGCCAAAAGAATAAACGCAACAGAGTGAGCCCAGGAATGTACTTAAAAACTTTGCAAAGGTGGTTCCACAAGGATTTCTCTGGCTCATGAGGCTTCCTCCTGAGAAAATGCAGCATCTGCGCCGTGATCAGCACAGTCCTGATCATCCCCTCGTAGCTCTTCAAGGGCCTATTGAGACGTACCCAACGTCTGCCTTCTGCTGTGAGCACTGCAAACTGGGGTTGCTTCCCTCAAGATCCAGCCTCCAGGCCACCACCTCATTGTACACCTTGACGCCCGGGTCACCAGTCCCACGCAGTACCAAATTCTTCTTGCAGCCAGGAAGATCATCAGTGTCCCCGAACTGGAAAGGCAGGGTGGAGAAGCAGACAGGCTCCTTCTCGTCCGTGGAGTCAACGAAGTAGTAGCTCTCCACCGCGTTGAGCTGGGGCTCAGCGTCGTCGTCCTCCGACATCATCATTGCTGCCGCTGGGTTCTGTGCGGCCTCAGATCAGCGTCCCCAGATTTCTTGGAGAATCACTCGCCGCACCACGCGGCACGCAGCGAGAAATCCGCGACGAACTGATGAGAGAGAAAGAGATGAAATTTCGGGTTCGGTTCGGGGGCAAAACCCCAATTCCCCACATAAATTCGTGACTGGGAGCTAGGGCTTTTCATCTTACCGAGAAGGGGAATCGATCCCCTAGTCTCTACTGCACGGCGATCAGGGTGCAGATTGGAGAACGACGAGGTCCGCGGCGATGACGCGCAGTAGCGAGCCGATCCTACGCGGCAGCGTGCAGGCCTCCAAAGCTGGGGCCGGCTTCGACGGCGCGGACGTGTGCACGGGAGCGGCGCTGAAGAAAGGAGAAGGTGAAGGGCTCGGAGATGTATCTGTGCGACGCTTCGGTTTTGGCTGCCGGGCCGGGCCAGAAGCCTATAAATCCTAATATAAAACATACGGAGTACTCTCTGTTTCCAAATAATTGTCGCCACATTTTACGTACAGATAAATTTTACTCGATTTATCAAAAAAATAAATAATATTTATATTTTAAAATAAATTTATTAAAAATTAGATTTACATATTTATCCATAGATACTAATTATATACCATAAATATTAATATTTTTAATATATACTAGCATAACGTGTCCGTGCGTTGCAACGGGACATATCAGCTTGTTCGCTTGGCTGTTTTTTAGCTGATAAATCAGGGCTGATGCTATTTTGGCTGTTTTTCTGTGAGGCAAAAACACTGTTTCGGCGTCTGATAAGCCAAGCGAACAGCTGTGTGATTAAATAAAAATATTAGCTCTTTTTATTTAGTTTAATTGGAGAACTTTATCTTAACTAAATAATTGTTTACCATAAATGTACCGTCTCTATGTAGCGGCGTATATGCACAATGATTTGTGATTTCCTCATCGGTGGCCCCGATCTAATTCATGGTGGTCTCGATCTCGTACGAGTTGGTATTCATCTTGCCCTTGTCTTTTTGTTTTAAACGACACTCCATATAAATCTTAGAACAACCAGCAAGCACATGAACAAGATCAGGTACTTGTTATGCAAGACATGAGAGATGCGGAGGAGGCCACCGACCGTGTGGTGGTCGTGTTGTCCGTGTATGCGGGGACGCGGCTCACGGACATGGACTTCAGGCGGCTTCTAGGCCGGCGTCGTTGGCTAGTGGACGTGTTGTCCCCGTATGAAGAGAGGGGCGGGGCGCCTCGTGCTAGCCATCCCTGAGCTTAGCATAATCGAGCACCTCACTTTTGAGAGCGACGTGGAGCACTAAATCTTCACATTGAGCCATGCGAACGTCCTAGGTACCACCTTCTCGACCACCACCCCACTGGTGGCCGGTTCGTGTCGCTGCTATACGACTTCGTTGCCCGTGGCATCTTCAACACCCAGAGAGGCCCGGTGCACGTAGTAGAAGGTCGCCAGCCACGAGTTCAACACGCGCTTCCTCCGTGCTTTGGTGGCAGGTTGCGTGCACGTCGAGCTACATGGCCGCCGCCTCTCACTGTTTGGCCGCGCAGCGGGCTCGGGCACCCCTCTTTATCTCCAGAATGTGGTCCAACGATTCACATTTTACAATATCTTCCATGTCGCCTTGAACGATGTCACATGCAAACTACTGGGTGATGGCGACGACACGATGTCTTTCGTGACACTGCAAATCTCAGTATAGGCCGGTTCCTATGTCTAGGGTCGGGTTTTAAAGGAGAAAAGAAACCCAGGCTGCAAAGAGGTGGATGGATTTGATTCCGACATGACGTGAAGTCAAACTCTGATTAAAATAACTATTTAGTTTTGATTTCTTTTATATTAGAAAACTCATCTAGTAGGCTGTACAACCTTTTAGTTTTTGATGACAACCTTTCACAAATAAATATATTGAATGAATCTTTCAACTTTGGTAGTATTAGCTCTCCCTACATATGTGATTTATAAGTTTGGTTCAATTTGATCACATATGCATGGATAAGAATTATGGGAGAGTTACTACTACCAAATGATGCTAAGGTATGAAGAAAGGACCTTTGAAGCGTGATACCAATCGGAGTGCATTGTTATACCGTTCTTAGCACCATGAATGCCTAGAAACCACTTGAAAACAACTTGAAAGAACTCTAGAAAGTATTATACTTAGACCTATGCATACTAGTACTCCAAGCATCATATCATTTAAGTTTCTAGCATTCACCACAGAAGCATGAACAAATTTGAATTTAAAGTTCAATGCAAGCAAGCATATATGAAATGCACATAGAAATGCAACAACTAAGTTCATAAGCTTGCTCCCCCTACTTGTGTGCTCTTGTATTTTTCAAAATATTTTTTGTGATACTTACTTCTCCCCCTTTGTCATCTATTATCATAAAAGATGTGCTCAAAGTGTTCATTATTTTGGGAGAGAAAGATATATGTGGTTCAATCTAGATAACTTGCCCCAAAGTATTTAACTCGGTTTAAATCAAGGACAAACTTGTTCACACATTCTAGGATGGTTATCTTGCCCATATTGAGTTAAGCAATTTGAAGTTCATTAATCTAGGTCAAACACTAGGATTGCAAGCCTACAAACATGTCATATGCTACCACTAGATCGTATCAAGCATAGAAGCAATAGTGGTACCATATAAGCATCAAGTTCATTTGATTTTCATGAATGAGCCTAATGAGTTGATGTCTAGATGCACTACACAAATCCTAAATAATGGATGAATGACATGTCAATCAACTTTTACCTTGCATTGCTCGAAGGAGAGGCATGCCATATATGTGGGGTGCATCAACACATGTTTGAGAAATCAAGAATGTTCAATTTATTCCTTAGCTTGCAAAATCTCTTCTCATCAAGTGGCTTGGTGAATATATCAACAAGTTGATCATCAGTGCCAACACTTGTGATTGTAATATCACCCTTTTGTTGATGGTCCCTTATGAAGTGGTGCCTAATGTCAATGTGCTTTGTCCTTGAATGTTGTACCGGATTATTTGTGAGCTTGACCACACTTTCATTGTCACATAACAATGGCACGTGCTTGAATTTGATTCCAAAGTCATCCAAAGTTGCCTTCATCCAAAGCAAATGAGCACAACAACTACCCGCGGATATGTATTCGGCTTCGGCGGTAGAGAGTGCCACACTATTTTGCTTCTTTGATAACCAAGATACAAGTGACATTCCTAGCAATTGACATGTCCCTAATGTGCTCTTTCTAACAACCTTGCATCGTGCATAGTCGGAGTCCGAATATCTAACTAGCTCAAAGTTTGACCCCTTGGGATACTATAGTCCAACATCTTGTGTATGCTTCAAGTACCTCAATATTCTCTTTGTTCCTTTTAAGTGACTTTCTCTTGGTGAGGCTTGGAACCTTGCGCACATGCATACACTATTGACGCTAAGAATGACATACTTTCACATATTCAAAATATCGTCAACAGCCTCGGGATCAAGGGTAGAATAACATTACATGAACATTTTACCACTAATAAGTTCCACATGTACTTGGAAGGCTTTGTTTTGCAGAAAATAACATTTCAGGCCAATCAGCATTGCTAGAAGCTCCTTTTGCACATCTCCTGATGTGTGATTTGAGTCAAATTCCAGAATGTCTATACCATGAGACTCCTGACATGTCCAGGAGCTCCCACAAGAAATCCTGGCTCCAAAGGAGTCAAAACATGATCGGCCGATACTTATATGGACCCTTCTGGCTACCCAAGCCAGCATGATCCATGACAAAGTCATTCCAACCCTTGGATGCAACCTGTGCTTTCATTCAATGCTCTAGATCAAGTGCACAAGGATCCATGGGCCCACATCATGAGAACCAGCAAGACAAACACCTCAGAAGGATCAACTAAGCTCTATGACTGGTGGGGCCACCTTATGGAAGGTGGCAGTGGGTCCAACACCCCATATGGGGGGTCGACCGATACCCCTAAGGGGCTCAAAGTCCCCCAAATCCTCCCTGAGCTGTGGGGACTCCTTCTAGAAGCCTTGGCAGGGCTCACCTGTCATAGGGGGGTCGGCCGATACCCAGAAGACCCCCTGGAGCTCCTGGTGACTTCCCTACATATTTAACACATGATGGAAATCCTAACCCTTCATTCCAAGTCGGTTTGGAGGCGGTGGATCCAAAGGATCAGAAGTGAAGCCTCCTGGATCGATGACGTGACGATGGAGTAGCCCCTACTCCACTCCCACTATAAATAGAGGCTCACTCCCCCATCTTCATTCATGGTGGACAAGCCTACAAGCTCAAACAGTGTGGGAGTTAGAGTTGAGTTGAGTTGTGCTCGGGATTTTCGGAGTCGTCTTTTGGAGAGTCTGGTATAGCTCTTGTATCTTTCCTTCTTTGTAAGACTACTTTATTTAATACATTATTTTTCCTTTACTTTACTTAGTATTTACTTTGAGCATTACTATACTTGTTATAGTATTGTTGTGTGCTTTTGCTTATTTCTAGCCTTTACATTAATAGTCTGTGATCCTTGTGGTCTTTCCCGTATGCGATCATTGTCTGTCATAGGGTGCTTTGGTTATAGATCATAATTAAAGTAGTAAGTTGTGTGTAAGCGTGGTGCTTATACATCATCTTATCCTTGGTTACCGCTCGTTGCACGGATTGTTTGTGGTAGCTAGCCAGAGAGTGATAGCCTTGTCTAGTCTTTGTATCCCACCACGTGTTCTTATGCAAGTTCTTAAAAGGTAAGACCCCCATAAAAAGAGAGCGTGGTCCGGTAGGAGTTTTGCCCTCCTACTGATCTATCCTCTCGCCTAGCATACTTGTATTGAGGAGGCAAGCTATTGTGTTTAGACTAATTAATTAGCTAAGTATACTAAATTAGAAGTGAATTACATAGGAGTCCCTATCTCTCTCGTTGTCCTCCCACCTAGCTATACTTACTAGTTATTCTAAGTTATCATTTACCTTGGTCTGTTCATTCATCACCCTTCTTATCACTTTATTCGATTACCCCCCTATACTATTTGGTACTAAGTTGAGGTACTCTTTAGGATCTCTCTCTAATTATCATTTCTAGCTCAACTTTCCCTTAGGAAAATATAAATTACGATACCTTGGAATACTCCTAGGTGAAGTGCTACAACGGTATAATCTGTGCGCTTGCGGATTTATCCAATAGTCATAAGAAATACCAACATACACTAAACATGACATACGACCTTGAAGCGGTCACATAAAGTAAGCTTCCAATCATAGACCGATACAACTTTTGATCCACCATGTTGCCACTAACATCACTATCCAAGTGTACATTTGTGCGCATGGGTGTGCTAATGTATTTTGAATCTTCTAGTCCAAACTTCTTGATCATGTCCTTGATGTACTTGCCTTGACTAACAAATATGTCATTCCTCAATTGTTTGATTTGAAGTCCAAGGAAGTAACTAAGTTCACCAATCATTGACATCTCAAACTCATTTGCCATCATATTCCCAAATTCTTTGCAAAACTCTTGATTGGTTGAACCAAAGATGATATCATCCACATATATTTGCAATACAAATAGATCCTTGCCAAGCTTCTTGGTGAAGAGAGTAGTATCAACCTTTCCCATGATAAACCCTTTGGAGAGAAGGAAATGCCTCAATCTTTCATACCATGCTCTTGGTGCTTGTTTCAATCCATATAAAACTTTCCTCAACTTGTACACATGGTTGGGCTTCTTGTCATTTTCAAAACTAGGAGGTTGCTCAACATAGACTAACTCATTGATGTATCCATTCAAGAAAACACTCTTCACATCTATTTGGTATAGCTTGATATTGTGTGAACATGCATAAGCCAATAGAATTTTAATTGCCTCTAATCTTGCAACCGGTGCATATGTTTTATCAAAGTCAAGACCTTCAACTTGAGTGTAACCTTGAGCTACCAATCTTACTTTGTTTTCACAACTATAGCATCTTGATTTTGCTTGTTTCTAAATACTCATCTTGTACCAATCACATTGTAGTTCTTAGGTCTTTCAACTAGCTCTCATACTTGATTTCTTGTGAAATTATTGAGCTCTTCATGCATTGCATTGACCCAATCAATACCTTGTAAAGCATCCTCAATCTTGGTTAGCTCTATGGATGATACAAATGAGTAGTGTTCAAAAAAGGATGTCAATCTTGATCTTGTTTGCACACCACTTGTAATATCACCAACTATTTGATCAATTGGATGATCTCTTGTAATGTTAGTTGGTTGGAGGTTGCTAGCACTTGCTTGATCAATTGGTTGAGATGAACTAGCCACTTGTTTATCTTGCCTTTGAGAACTACTAGCTTGCACATTTGGTGAGTTGATCACTTTATCTTTGTCATATTCATTGTCAATCACTTGCCTTGGCCTAATATCATCAATATCCATGTTCTTTATAGCATTTGACAATTGAGATCCACTCACATTATCTAGATTCTCATTATCCACTTGAGAGCCATTGGTTTCATCAAACTCAATATCATGGACTTCCTCAAGTGTGCCACTAGCCGAATTCCAAACTCTATAGGCTTTGCTTGTGGTTGAGTAACCAAGTAAGAACCCTTAATCACATTTCTTGTCAAACTTTCCAAGTCTTGTGCCTTTCTTCAAGATGTAGCATTTGCAACCAAACACTCTAAAATATGTAATGTTGGACTTTCTTCCATTCAATAGCTCATATGGTGTCTTCTCCATCATTGGGTGACAATATAATCGGTTACTAGAGTTGCAAGCCTTGTTGATAGCTTCGGCCCAAAATGAAATGACTCACATTGTACTCACTAAGCATAGACCTTGCCATATTAATCAATGTTGTATTCTTTCTTTCAACAAGGTCATTTGATTGTGGAGTATACTTGGCCGAGAATTGATGTTTGATTCCAAGTTCATCACATAGCTCATCAACTCTTTTATTCTTAAATTCACTACCATTGTCACTTCTCACTTGCTTGATAGTGGTCTCAAACTCATTTTGACATCTCTTGACAAAAGATTTGAATGTGGCAAACGTATCACTCTTGTCATTGAGAAAGAATACCCATGTATATCTTGTAAGATCATCAACTATCACAAATCCATACTTGTTTCCTCCAATACCAGTATATGTTATTGGTCCAAATAAATCCATATGTAACAACTCAATGCTCTACTAGTGCTCATCATGTTCTTCTTAGGATGGGTGTTTCCAACTTGTTTACCGGCTTGACAAGAGCTACAAAGTTTGTCCTTCTCAAACACAACATCTTTTAATCCTCTTACTAAGTCATGCTTAATCAATCTATTCAATTGTTTCATTCCAACATGACCAAGTCTTCTATGTTTGTTGATATTTCTTAGAGCAAATGAGTAAATTAATTATCCACAAGCGCACAGATATATACCTATGTAGCACTTTACCGAGATAACCTAGTTTTAAATATCGAACCCAAAGGAACTGTGTTATGAGGAAGACTAAGTCTATATTAACTTAACCCATTTCACAAACAAGTATAGATAACTATTGATAAGAGGAGAAAGAATCAAGAACTATCTAGTTCTGGTCACTGGGTAAGCATTATCTTTTATGACCTTTAAGGGTGATGACTTAAATAAGAGCAGAAAACAGAGTTCTCTCCTACCAAGCACCTATATGCCTGCCAAACCTATTATAGGAAATAGACTATAGAGGAATCAACATAGCTATAAGAGTCACCTTCGCGAGCTACCATTATCCATAAAATCAGGGGACATTCATAAGTAAACCTAGCCTAGGCTGGCCCAAGCAAGATGGCCCAACATGCAAGGCCCAAGCGCATATCTGATCTGCTGACAGGTATGCCTTGCAGTAGAAATAAGCCCAAGCTTGACAAGTACAAAAATCTAGGCAATTAGAGAAAGTAATTGTGTCCTATAAGGTTATGGTGATTGTAATCGGCTAGAGATTAGATTCATATATGTAACCCTGCCTTCCGACCTATATAAGGAGGGTAGGGACCCTTCTCAAAAACATAATCTCATATCAATACAATCCATCACAAAGCAGGATGTAGGTATTACATCAATCTCAGCGTTCGAACCTGGGTAAACTCTCGTGTTTATATCGTGAAACCATTGAGTTTGTTGTCTAGTGCACCTTCATCGATTCATCTACCACCATGGGCATACCCCTCTATGGACTACCGACGATATTTCATCAATAGAGAGGGAGCAAGAGCCCTAGTGAGGAGTTGACATTTGCTAATCCCTAGCTTAGATCCCTTAGGGCAAGTACATTGGTGTTGTCTCATAGGTCGTCTCGTATAATGCCACGTAATTTAAGACGACTTAACAAACCACATATACAATGGTTTGTTTTTTAAGTTAACTTGTAGTAACTTATGATTCTTTAATTTATGCATAGAATAAGAATTAACTTGTGAGGTGCATGGCAACAACAACTCATACAATGGTGTAATAGTTGTCTCATAGTCCTAAATCTTAGCTCATGAGGTGGTTGTTTCGCGAAACAACGACCTCTTTCTCTCTCACATTTCTCTTTCTTCCATGTACGCAAAAATCCTATGTGGCATTACATGAGACGGGGTACGAGACCGCTGATGTGTAGCAATGTACCTGCCCTTATTAGTGTCTAGAGAGCAACAAGTGTGCATCCACTCACCTTATGAGACTTGTGTGAGTCCAGTGAGAGTTCTAGCTTGTTACTCCTGGTGATCGACAACACCTAGATGGTTTGGTGGTGATTTAGAGTTTAAAGATGACCTGATGGCGGTTAAGGATGACTCAAGCCATGTTGTGTTTGGTTGTGGGTGATTCACCAAGCCGGGCGGCCAAAAATCAGTCCGTAGAGAGCACTTGGTCCTTGTAGATCAAGGGGGAGTGATACCCTAGCGTGGGTGCTCCATCGAGAACTAGGGGAGAGTGTCGACTCTTCGATACCTCGATAAAACGTCGATGTGTCAACTTCCCTTCACCTTTCTCCTCTCTATCTTGCAATTACTTTCAAGAATTTCTTTCTTAGCTCGTATTTCATACTTGATCATGCTTGGTTAGAATTGCTTCTAGGGTGTTGCTCTACTTGTGTTCTTGCTTAGTTTCATTCTGTAGCTTGTTGTCACACTTGTAGGCACAAGGAGGTAATTGACTTTTAGTGTAGGTTTTACTCTTGCTTAATATTTTTAGAAAAGCCCAATTCACCTCCTCTTAAGCATTTTGATCCTTTTAAGAGTTCATATTGAAGAATCATGGTCCTATTGGTTTCGATGATTAACGACAAAGGAAGATTATTATGGCTAATGTGTGTTTTGTAGAGGCTATGCCTAGCTTAGCCATAGTGATAAATGAGAATGGGCATCAATGGTTATCACTAAGCCCCCAAGATGGATAACGTTTCAGATTTCAAAGAGATATGATGAAGACCCTAGAGTGATAGGTCTAAGTGCCATAAGAAGATGAAGGGCACTTAGTATAGATAGGGCTTTATTTGATCTTTGACCATACTATCAAGAGGGGTTGAGACTAGTAGCTTGACTTAGGAGAGCTTCATGACTTAGGTGTGGTGCACACTTGGCATACTTAGCTCTAAGCAAGCCTATGGTGACTGTAAGATAGCCTAGAAGAACTTCCATATTCATCGCGACGAAACCGAAGTTGAGAGAGCCTTCTTCTGGGCATTGGACGCTGAGAGCAGAGGCGACGGACGCTGTCCGTCATGCCGAACGCTGGCGTCGGACGCTAGGGTATGAACCCGGAGCGTCCGTCGCGCTAATAGAGAGTTCTAGAGAGGGTAGAATCGCAACGGACGCATCTGTCGCCATGGTGTCGAACGCTTGGCAGCGTCCGTCGGATTAATTCCAGGTTTCCCGAGAGCAGGGAGTTGGCGCCGGACGCTGGGGAGCAGCGTCCGTCGCCAAGCGACGAAGCGTCCGTCGCTTGCCAATTTGAACAGGAACTAGCCGTTGGGGCTAGCGACGGAGCGTTCGTCGCCTAGCGACGGAGCGTCCATCGCCAACTTAAGTTGTCTGTTTTCAGTAGCCCGAGGCTAGTTGTGTGGGAGTATTTATACTCCACCCCTTGCCTTCCCACCTCGCCTTTTCTCATTTCATTTGCTGGTTTCCTTGAGAGGTGTGGGAAGAGAGAAAGAGCCATAGAGAGAGAGATCTGAGAATCCATCCATTCATCTTCTCCCTAGTTCATCCAAGAGATCAAGTTGTGCATCCACTCTAGTTGTGAGGCTTGATTGAGTCAAGTGAACGTTGAAGCTTGTTACTCTTGGTGATTGACATCACCTAGACTGTCCGGTGGTGCTTGGAGGAAGGTGATCGCCGAAAGGATTGTCGGCGGCCCTTCTTCATCGACTTGTGCATCGGTTGTGGGCAGTTCACCGAGCCGGAGTGGCGAAGAACCAGCCCGTAGAGAGCATTCACCCCTTGTGCGGGATTGAGGGGAGCAATACCTTGCGAGGTGCTCCAACGAGGACTAGGGGGAGTGTCAACTCCTCGATACCTCGGCAAAATGTCATCGTGTCAAGCTTTCTATCCCTAGCTCTTTCATACCGCATTACATTCCGCACTTGTTCTTAAATTACTACTAGAATTGTGTAGGGTGTTCTTACTTTCCTTGCCTTGCTACCGCTTTCATAGTCTAAGGCACATAAAGGCTAGGCATGGGGTGATTGGCATTTGTTTAGGATTTCATAATTGCTTTAGAATTTTGAAATAAGCCCAATTCACCACTCTCTTGGGCATCTTGATCCTTTCAATTGGTATCAGAGCCTTGATGCTCTAAATTAGGTTTCACCGCCTAGAGCAAGATGTCCCATGGGGATGGTCCACCACCTATGTTCGATGGTGAGGATTTTCCTTATTGGAAAGTTCGAATGGAAGCCTATCTAGAGGCCGTGGACATTGGAGTTCTCAAAGCCACCACTAAGGGAGGTTCCTACTTCGCGGAGGACCCCTACTTTGAGAAGCATAATGCCAAGGCGAAGAATATCCTCTTTCGTGGCATATGCAAGGATGTCTTCAACCGGGTGCGTAATGCCAAAGACACATTCGAGTTGTGGACCACTATTTGTGCGCTTCATGAAGGCACAAATAGTGAGCGTGAGGAACGCTATCACTTGGTCATGGCAAAGCTCAATTCCTTTACTATGCTTGCTAATGAAAATGCAAATGATATGTATTCACGTATTAACATTCTTGTAGAGGAATTGAATGGACTTGGGCTCAACCAAATGCAACCGGCCGATGTGGTGCATAAGATTCTTTGTGTCTTGCCAATTGACAAGTATGGCCACATCGTCATGGTCCTTCACTAAGGGGATCTCTCTACATCTACACTAACACAAGTGTTGGGCAAAATCAATGCTCATGAGATGTACATGAAGATCAATGATGGCTCTTCATCCTCCTCCAAGAAGAAAGACAAAGAGAAAGAGGAGAAGAAGGACTTGGCCCTCAAGGCCTCCACCAAGGAGAAATGCAAGATCCAATTGGTGGTTGAGAACTCAAGTGATGATGAAGATGAATAAAACATTGCTCTCATGGTGAAGAAGACCACCAAGATGTTGAAGAGGCTAAACAAGAATGGAGTCAAGTTTGACTCAAATAAGAAGAAATTCTTCACAAGCTCTTCAAGGAAGCCCATCCCCTAAATGAAGTGCTACAATTGTGGGATTCTTGGTCATCTAGCTCACACATGCATCGAAGAGAAGAAAGACATGTTCAAGAACTACAAGAATAAGAAGGGTGCACAAGATGATTCAAGTGATGATGATAAGAAGCAAGACAAGCCTTACAAGAAGAAGAAGAACTTCGACTTCCACAAGAAGAAGAAGGATGGCAAGGCTTACATTGTGGGAGATTAGCTCACCGACATTGAAGATTCAAGTGAGCCCTTCGATAGTGAAAGTGAAGATGAGAAGGTGGCCGCATTGGTGATTGGTTCTTCTACTCCACTGCCACCCCCTCCATCATCACCGGGCTCATCCTCTTCACACCTATGCCTCATGGCTAAAGGTGACAAGAAGGTACAAAAAGAGGATGATGATGATGATGATAGTGACTCAAGTGGTAGTGATAGTGATGATGAAGCACCTTCCTATGATTAACTAGTTAAAATTTGCAACAAATACTCCGACATCATAAGGAAGTACAAAGCTAAAAATGCCAAACTACTTGAGATCCAAGGAAACTTGCATGCTAAGCTTGATGTCTTGTCTAGTGCTAATGATGATTTTAAGCTTGAGAATAACACTATCACATCTAGCACTAGGGAGCTCAAGGCCTCACTCAAGCAAGCTAATGAGAAACATGATAAGCTTGAGAGGTCATCACAAGAGCTCCACACAAGATATAACTACTAAAAGATGACTACAACCAAGTGAGAAATGAACATGCCACACTTGTGGTAGCTAATGAATTTCTTACACATGATCTTGCTACACATGTTGCTATTAACCCGGTTGTTAAGTGTGATAGTGCTACTTCTTATGAGGACTTGCTTGATGGAGTTGCTAGTGAGCAAAATGCTAAGTGCAAGGGCAAGAAGGTAGTTGAAGCCGACAAGTATGATGACTATGTGAAGATGAGGGAAGAGAACTCAAAGCTCAAGGAAGAGCTAATCAACCTCAAGGGAAACAAACCCTTCACTATCAAGTTGGCCAAGGAAGATGACAAGGATGCTATCACCTTGATCAACACACTTAGAGAAGAAAATGCAAAGCTCATGAATGACAAGATCAAGCTTGCAAGTGGAATGAAGAAGTTCACCAAGGGCCACAACCTTCAAAGTGAGCTCTTGATGAACACCATCATGAAGAATGACAAGATGGGTGTTGGGTTCAAGGAGAATCAAGTGACGAAGGCCAAAGTCAAGATGGAAGCAAAGAACTACTATAAGAACAAGGCCATGAACAACAACTATGAAAAGCCAAAGCCCAAGCCAAGAAGATGCTTTGAGTGTGGTCAAGTTGGTTACTTTGCTTATGATTGCAAGACTCCACCACCCAAGACCTTGCCCAAGCACAGAAGGCCCTTTGCTCATGATGCACACTTTGTCATCAACAAGGATTCCAAGGGTAGACCACTTGTAGTGTTTCTCAGGCCTAAGATGAAGAACAAGCCCAAAGTGCTATGGGTTTCTAAGAAGTTGGTTAACAAGGCTATTGGACCCCATTTTGAATGGGTTCCCAAGCAACAAGCTTAATTCCAAGTTGCTTGTTTGTAGGTGAACTACAAGACTGGTGGAAGTCATTGGGTGATTGATAGTGGTTGCACTCAACATATGACCAGTGATCCCCGGATGTTCACCACACTAGATGAAGATTGTGCAAGCCAAGACAAGATTACTTTTGGGGACAATTCAAAGGGCAAAGTTTAAGGGCTTGGAAAAGTTGCTATCTCCAAGGATCAATCAATATCCAATGTCTTGCTAGTACAATCATTAAGCTTCAACTTGCTATCGGTTGGTCAACTATGTGATCTTGGTTTTCATTGTCTCTTCACTCCAAGTGAGGTGGTTGTGACCAAAGTGGAAGATTCACCATTAATATTCAAGGGATTTAGGCATAACAACCTCTATCTAGTGGACTTCACTTCTAATGAAGCTAGTTTGCAAACATGCTTATTCTCCAAGTCTTCTTTGGGTTGGCTATGCATAGAATATTAGCACATATGGGCATGTCAACCTTGAAGAAGCTTGTCAAGAAGGAATTGGTTAGAGGGGTTAAGGATGTGGTGTTTGAGAAGGACAAACTTTGTACATGTCAAGCCCGCAAGCAAGTGGCAAACACTCATCCAACCAAAGCTTTCATGTCAACCTCAAGAGTCCTAGAGCTACTCCACATGGATCTATTTGGACCTACCACCTATGCTAGCCTTGGAGGCAATCTCATTTGCTTGGTGGTAGTTGATGACTACTCTAGATACACTTGGGTGAGTCAGTTTCCTTAAAGTTAGGAGTTTGTTTTAGGAAAGATATGAGTCGTGTCTTTGTACAACTCTCCATGCGGGAGTATAAATATGTGCCCAAGGGCTACGTGTAAAACAATCAATCCAATATCAAACAAACCAATTTTACTCTTATTCTACTTTTTATCGCAATTTACCCTCTTGCATTAGTTTTAGCTTATCAACGAGTTCTTCAAGCTTCGACGGGCTGCATCACCCCGATCTCCGTCAAATCCTTGCAAGTTCCGCGTGGGAGTACCTCTGAGCCTTGGCATCCGGGCGCATCGCTGTTGCCTCGTTCAGCTCTGCTCTAGTTATCCTGATCAAGCCTCAATCCTAGCATCCGGGCGCATCGCCGTTGTCTGGATTGGATCTTGCTCTAGTTATCGTCCTTGTTGATTAACTGGTCAAATCGACTGGCACGCCTCCGGATATCGAATTTCGGGTATAAGCCCGAGGTGTTCGCAGATCCTGACGCTTTTTGTGTCAACACCTCTTTTGGCACGCCCAGTGGGACTCGATTATACAAATCTACATATCCATCATGGGTGATCACGCCGACGTTAACCAGAGGAACGTCATTGAAGTCTTTGAGGCCGATTTGAAAGATGATCAGAAGCAGGACATGGAGCAGGCTATGGAGGAATACAAGCAGTTATATCTCAAATCCTTCAGCCTCAGCAGGAGCGGCGAAGCAATCCAGAAGCAAGATCCGCCGTTGCCACGGTAGGTCACGTACGACGCCAATCCTGGTAAGCTACAAGAGATGGTTAGTGCTGCTGTAAGTCAAGCATTAATTAGCCACTCCAACGTGCTGTCCAATACTGTATACAATGTTGTTACACAATCATTCAAAGAAGGGCATGCACCGCGATATGTTGGTCCAGCGTACCATCAACCTGGATTGGCATCTACAAGCCCATCGGCAGCCCCAATGGCATTTTCCACTCCTATGGAACCGTCTGCCGATGTGGCTACATCGCCAAAACCGAACCCTGGCGGCGTCACCAAGCTCAACACAGATCCAGCGGCGTCGGCAATTTCAGGACCAGCCCCTGCTAACTGGTGGGGATACGGTATACCTCCAAATCTATATGCTGGTTCTAATCTGGTACAGAGAGATAGTTCAGCTTGGAGGAACTCTATGGCATCGGCAACGCAGTCGCAGCCGATAGCCCCTATGATGCACAACTCTGCGCCTGCTCCAACTGTGCAGGTGCCATCGGAAGATCTTCAAGTAATTCCCAAGATACCTCTGATGCCACCATCGGCAAGCTCTGTGCCGATGCAGCGCATTATAACCGCCGACAGTCAATCTCTAGTGGCAAATTCTCAAGCTGGAGTGCTAGTTCCTGAAGGTAATCTGGTGATTGATTGCTCCAGAATACAAGAGCCACACGCTCCGGTCAGCTATCATCCATCGGTAAGTCATATGCCGATGCTTTATAATCCTGGATGGGTCAACCAACCGCCAGCTCAGTAGCCTGGCGTGTCAATGTATCATTATGGAGGCCCAGTGCATGCTCAGAGCGGACCATCGGTACAACAACCGATGAATACAGGGAATCAGCCTAATCCGCCAAGCGTGCAAAACTATCCATCGGTAAGTCAACCAATACATAGTGTTCAGATGACTGGTGCTGCGCCCGTGACTACTCCGCATCATCTTCAAGAGGCGCATCAGCCGGCTCCACCAGTCAACAACCAGCCAATGAGTCGGCAAGAGCAGAATGCATATTGGGTCGGTAAGATTGCCGAAGTTATGAAAGAACAGTTCGGCATCAAACCCAAGGTCAATACGTACTCTTATCGGACTCCGTATCCTCCTGCATATGAGTTGATTCCTCTCCCAAATCGGTACAAAGTGCCCAATTTTACCAAGTTCTTCGGCCAAGACGACACGTCGACAATGGAGCACATCAACCGCTTCATTATCCAGTGCGGGGAAGCTGCCAGCAGGGAGGAGTTAAGGGTGAGATTGTTCTCTTCGTCATTGTCTGGATCGGCATTCACATGGTTCATATCGTTGCCTCCAAATTCTATAATTACATGGGCCGATCTAGAGAGGCAATTTCATAAATACTTCTTCGCTGGCATACATGAGAAAAAGCTTACCGATTTGGTCAAAATGAGGCAACGCAACGACGAATCGGTGGAAAGCTTTGTTCAAAGGCTATGGGACGTGAAGAACAAGTGCTATAGTCTGGTGCTTGATGATCGGCAGCTGGCAGACTTGGCCTTCCAAGGATTACTGCCGCACATCAAGGACAAGTATGCGTCCCAAGAATTTGAAAGTCTAAGTCACCTGGTGCAGAGGATTGCCGATCAAGATATCAAAACCTTTGAACCCAGGAAGACTTGGAACAAGAAGGTGACCTTCATCGGGAAAGAAGAAGACTCTGGATCGGATGAAGAGCTGAATGTCGATGCAGCCGAATGGGTGAAGGATATGAAGGCACTTACAACTTGCTCCTCGGGAGGGATTGGATCCATGCCAATTGCTGCATCCCTTCTACTATGCATCAAAGTCTTGTATAGTGGATCGGGGACAAAATTGAAGTTGTTCGAAGTGAAGCCCCATCTACTGTCGCATCGGCAGAATCAGAAACGTACGAGCAGACCAGGTGCATATCTGGCGAAACCTGGGACAAAGAGTTCCTTAGAGTTGCCGATTACCGCATCAAGCCGATCCAAGCAGTCGGTCCTGAAGAAGAGTTTTAATGGATCGGTTCGCTGACGACGGAAAGCTAGGGCAGGGCTTTACGTCTGCCGATGACTTGCTTGAAATTGACATCGGCAATGGTAGTAAACCTAGGCCTACTTTTATTAGTGCTAAGTTAGATTTCCAATGCAAGCAGCAGTTAACCGATTTATTGAAAGAGAATAAAGATTGTTTTGCTTGGGATTATACAGAGATGCCTGGTTTAGACCGATCAATAGTTGAACATAGGTTACCCATCAAGTCTGGTTTCCAGCCACATCGGCAACCTGCGCGCCGGTGCAATCCTACTATTTTGCCCGACATCAAGGCTGAGATTACAAAGTTAATCGAAGCTGGATTTATTCGGCAATGCCGATATGCCGATTGGATTTCTAATGTGGTTCATATGTATAAAAAGAATGGAAAACTTCGTGTTTGCATTGATTTCAGGAATCTTAACAAGGCTACGCCGATGGATGGCTACCCGATGCCCGTTGCCGATCTGCTGATCGATGCTGCTGCTGGACATCAAATTATTAGCTTCATGGATGGTAATGCTGGGTATAATCAAATATTCATGGCTGAAGAAGACATATCCAAGACTGCTTTCCGATGTCCAGGTCATGTTGGTTTATTTGAATGGGTAGTCATGACTTTTGGCTTGAAAAATGCCGGTGCTAGTTATCAGAGAGCAATGAATTTTATCTTCCATAAGTATATCGACACAATAGTTGAAATCTTCGGTGATTCCATGTTGGTGATTAATCAATTGATCGGGACGTATGAATGCCGAAGTGAAGTTTTGATTGCAGCCCATGAACTGTGTTTGCAGTTGTTAAGAGAATTCAAAGAGTATCGCCTTGAGCATATTCCTAGGTTGCATAATGAAGAGGCCAATCGGCTAGCACAGAATGCCTTAGGATATCAGCCGATTCAAGAAATCATGACATCGGTAACCGTTGCCGATGACAGGAAAAAGGAGATTGTCGATTACTTAAGGAATCCATCTAAAAAGGTTGAGAGGCGTCTATGGTTTCAAGCTACTAAATATGTGCTCCTCAATGATGAATTGTATTATCGGACGATTGATGGAGTTTTACTTAGATGCCTCGGCAAAGAGGAATCAAAGGAGTTGATGGGTGAAATCCATGAGGGTGTTTGTGGAGCGCATCAATCGGCATTCAAGATGAAGTGGATGATTAGGCGGAATGGATATTATTGGCCGACTATCCTTGAGGATTGCTTCAACTATTTCAAGGGATGCCAGGACTGTCAGAAGTTTGGTAATGTGCAAAGGGCACCTGCATCGGCAATGAATCCTATAATCAAGCCTTGGCCGTTCAGAGGATGGGCTATCGATCTCATCGGCCAAATTTATCCGCCATCAAATAAGGGGCATAAGTTTATACTTGTTGCTACCGATTATTTCACTAAGTGGGTTGAGGCAATCCCTTTGAAGAAGGTGACATCGGCAAACATGGTGGATTTCGTTAAAGAACACATTGTTTACCGATTTGGTATTCCTCAGACTATCACTACTGATCAAGGAACTATGTTCACATCGGGGGAGTTTGATGAGTTTGCTGCTAGCATGGGTTTCAAGGTGTTAAACTCTTCTCCTTATTATGCTCAAGCTAATGGTCAAGCTGAAGCGACTAATAAAGGAGTCATTAAGCTTATAAAGCGCAAGCTTGAAGAAAACCCTAGAAGGTGGCATATGGTGTTAAACGAAGCCTTGTGATCATATCGGATGGCTTGTCATGGTGCAACCAAGGTCTCGCCGTATCAGTTAGTTTATGGACACGATGCTGTCCTGCCATGGGAAGTTAAAGCTGGTTCTAGGCGATTATCTTTTCAGGATCAACTGACGACCGATGATTATGCTACTCTGATGAAAGATGAGTTAGAAGATTTGGCAGGTCATCGGTTGAGGGCATTGATTAGCATTGAAGAGAATAAGAAGAGGGTTGCCAGATGGTATGACAAGAAGGTAAAGGCAAAGGAGTTTGCCAATGGCGATCTGGTATGGAAGTTGATTTTACCGATCGGGACCAAGAGCTCTAAATTTTGAAAGTGGTCTCCGAATTGGGAGGGTCCTTATCGGGTGAAATAGTCTGCTCCTGGTAATGCTTACATTTTGGAAACTCTTGAAGGAGTTGCGTTCTCTAGAGCGATCAACGGCAAATACTTAAAGAGGTACTACCCTAGCATATGGGTGGATGCATAGTGCTCAGTTGAATGCCGATGAAAGAAAAATTATACAAGCATCGATAAAACGTACTGACATTATATTACAAGGGCCAAAATCAAGTATCAGAGTTACATTTTTGCCGATACAACAAATAAATTACAGCAAGGAGTGGATGGCTGATATCGCACGCAGGCGAATTTGCTCTATTTCGTCCATCTCCTTAGCGTCGGCATCGGCAGAACCCTCAACCGGTTTGATATTTTTCTTCCACAAGATGGCTTGTCGGGCATTCTGGTCCCTTTCTTGCCGCAGGACCCTGATGGTGTCGGATAGTTTGGCTTTCTTCTGGTTGGCTGCAGTCAAAGCCTCCTCAACCTTTTGCAACTCAGCTAATAGTTCTTCTTTCTTTGCCGATAGCTGAATGACTTCTTGATCGAGGTTGGTGATGGAGACTTCTGCTTGGCCGATGCCCTTGTGCTTTTCATCGGCAATGTTTTTGAACTTGAGCTTCGCTTCCTCGCTTTTGGATTGGGCGGCCCTATCGGCAATGCGACGGGAAAGCTTCTGGTACTGGATTTGTTTGATGTCGAGGAAGGTTGCCTGGAGAAGGATTTTTGCCATATCGGCAGGGAGATGGCCTTGGATATCCTTGAAAGAGATCCTTGCTGCCGATGAGTCCTGCATGAGCTGGGACGTATCTTGTAGCAGTAAAGAGAGCAATTCTTCAAGTTTGGACTTGGTCTCTACCGATAAAGCTGGGACAGAGCTCTCTTCCTCCTCATCGTCATCAGGGATGTCGACTGCAAAGGAGAACAGACTGTCCATTTGAATGGGGCCTTGGCGTTCGTCTTCATCTTGGGGGTTGAGACTGAAGGAGAAGAGACTGTCCGGGGAGTCTTGGGCCTGAAAACAGAGAAGTTAAAATATGCCGATCGTAATATTATACTATGAGCTTAGGGTGATTGACTTACCGTCTTGAAGCGGATCTCTTGCCTAGGACTTGGCATACTGGATGGTCCAGCTTCATCCTGGGCATCGGCAGCAGATGCCGATGACTGGGCCTCTGCTGGAGAAGCAGCCGACACCGCTGGTGCTGGTGGTGTTGTTGCCGGCGTCGCTTCCGATGTGGTGGCCGGTTCTTGTGGCGGCGCCGCCGCTCTCTCATCGGGAACTTCGGCCGACGGTGCCGATGCCGATGTTGCCTCCGTTACTACGGCGGGTGGAGTTGCTTCTTCATCGGGGAGTCCGGCCGATAGTGCCGATGGCGATGCTGCCTCCGCTGTTGTCGCAGGTGGGGTTGCTTCCTGATCTGGGACGTCGTTCATCGGTTGATCAGGCACAGGAGCCGATGGAGGTTCTGCTAATGATACGCCGGCGGTTGGTGCAACTGGAGTCGATGGAGTTTCTGCCGATGGCGCGCCAGCAGTTGGTGGTGCAGCTTGAGCCGATGGCGAAGGAGAAGCCAGCCTCAGGCGCCTCTTTTTCCTTGGCGCAGCAGCAGGGGATCCAACCCGCTTTGACGAAGACTAGGGGCATCGGCAACCGAGCTTAGAGGTGCTTGTCTACTGGAAGCGGCTGCCGATGACCACAGTGCCTGAATACAAAACAAGTTATACAAAATAGAATGTTGCCGATAAAATAGTATGTAATCGGTACGGGCAAAGATGAATTTACTACATGAGCCCGCGTCAGGGCAGCAGTAGCGGCCGACGTAGCCTTGGCTTTTGTAGGTATCGGTGTAGGTACCTGTTGAGGCGTGAAGGCGGCTAGTGAGGGAGCTTTGTTGCCGATGATCGATATGGGACCCATTATCCGAAGATTAAAGGGCCTGCCACTGTTGCTTGTTGTGGGGATCGGATCATCGGCCTGTCAAGTGCAAAAAGGATAAATTACCGATGATAGAAGCAAAGTAATAAGGAACGCATCGAGATAAAGGACTTACTGCGTCATCGGGGACGATGTGATCGGCGTCAATCATGTGCCGATAATAATGTGATGACTTGGCGAACAGCTGACACCTCCATTCTTGCCACCAGGACTTGTACTCATTTGTGATGAAGGAGGTTGGTGACCAGGAAGACAAGTCAATATCTGATACATCGGCATCGGGAGGGAGATTGACGACCTTGTTCCAGTCTAGAGCGCTGGAGATTGTCTGCCTTGGCTTCACTACTTTGGAGTAGCAGAGTTTAATCGGCAGTTGGCCAAATGCCAGTTGTCTCGCCGCTGTCGACGGATAGTAGAACTCATAAGATGGAGGGGCATTCTTCCCAGATCCGAAAATATTCACTGGAATAGCTCGGGGAGTGATGCTGGCCTTCATGATTGCTCGGTTCCCAGGCACGTTCCCATCGGTAAGGTTGAACAGCAGCGGGAACTGATTGTGTTCATCGATATATGGCCACCAGACCCGTTCCGTGGAGGAGAGTCCATTATAAAACTTCTGAAAAAGGGCGCCAAGCTGCTCTGTATCGGCATCAGTCCCTGGCAGCACTATAATAGCCTCTCCAAAGTTGAGTGGAGGACGAGTTGCCGATTCATCATCCCGATACTGATGGTCTTCTGATGTATCCCTCGAGAATTGTTGGGCAAGCAAATCAAAATGAAGGGCCTTATGCATATGTGCATTCAGCCACATGTTAACAAACCACCAGGGTCCCCCAAGATTGCCGATGGGTTCACCTAGCAGTAGCTTCTTGGATACTTGATGTAGCAGACGGAATACTGCTCCAAGAAGGTATCTGCCCAAGGGAAGTCTTGTCCCATCGGCAAGTAACTCGGCTGTAGGGAGATGCATGGTGGTCGGCCCGATGGTTTTGCCGCAGAAGATGAACTTCTCCAACCACATGTTCAGGAAAGTGGCGTGCTCCCGTTGGTTTACCGATCCGGTTTTCTGGTACTCATTGATGTAACCCGTCCAACCGCCGATGTTCCGGGTGTTCACCTTGTACTCAGGTTTTCTGTGGAAAAGGGTGAAGGTATCGGCAGAGGTGACGTCCAAGCCGGTCAACATGTGGACATCGGCAAGGGTTGGGGTGGCTGGTCCATGCCTAAATAGGAAGGCATTCATGCTGTCAGACCAGAAGTATGAGGCAGCTATCAGCATATTCTCATTCTTTTCCATATCGGCAATGGAGAGCCTAATGCACTGGTCCAAGTTGCGCTCTTGCTAGTATACTTGCTGCGCCCACTCTGAGGTACCAGTTCTTCCACCTCTTAGTAGGCTTGGGCCATGACCGGAAAGCATCCTTCCACAGTCCTATACCGAAGCATTCAGATCTAAAGGGGATTCGGTTGGTTTCTGCGTTGATTATGAAGGTGGGATCCAGATTGCCCATGGGGCCTAAGCAGCTAAAGTTGGAACCAGCAAGCGGGATCACTACCTTGTTGCACAGTTCCTAGGGTTCGAAGGAAAGAAGGGGAAAATATCAGAAAAGGAACGGGGATAAATCCAGATTTATGCGAGAAAAGAACCAGCAGGAGGTTGGATTAGGAAGAGAATAAGTCTCACCTTGGGGATGTCGACTTGGATCGCCATTGGAGTCAAGGAAGTGCTTGCAGTTCGTCCTTGGATTGCGGAGATGACTGTTGCTCGGGCTCGGACAGGTACTCTTCGGGGGCGTGGCTGGAGGTTGAAGACGAAGGCAGGGAGGTGAAAGTGAAAATGGACTCGGGGTAAAAAGTAGTGTGGATCCCGGTAACTTTTATAAGCTTACCCAAGGGCATTTTGGGGTTCCGTTTCACATTGTGCAGGAATGTGGAGAGACCCGCGGTAGATACGCGTGGTGATCGAGGTAATTTGCAACTGTTTGTGCTACAATCGAGGGATTTTATTATTAAATTGCGGTTCCGCACGTGGGGATCGAGGAAACTATGCATTTATCTCGAAGGTAACGGCTACAGCAACGGCTACAGTAGAGATAATTTCGGCACATAAAGTATTATACGCTCCGAAACTGGGGGGCATGTGTTGACACCGTTTTTCAGCATGTGTCAAATGAGCTAAGGATTGACTGCTCAGCGACCGTTCTCCATCGGCATCGGGAAATCGTGAGCCAGTATTTGCCAATGAAAGTATGCTGCGGGAAGACTAAGTGTATTGTCGATGGAGGCTAGATGGTCCTTGCTGATAAGGTTAGTCGAGTAGCTTAAGTCATAAATGCCGATTGCCGATGAGAAGCTGATGCCGATTGCCGATAAGGAGACGTTGCCGATTGCCGATTGCCGATGAAGGGTGGTTGCCGATTGTTGATAAGGACCGATTGGTGAAGACTGTTACCAGTACAAGTGGTTGATTGGGAAATATTGCCGATGCCGATAGGTTTGGTACCGATGAGTACAGGGTGACTTAGCGTGTGATATCAGCGGAGGATTACTGGTGGCCAGAGAAGGAAACTGCGGATTGAAGGGATCTGCCGATGGAAAGTGTCCATCGAAGGAGAGCCATAAGGAAACTGGTAATTTTATACCAGTATTATTATAGTAGTTTGAGTCCGGCTCTTATATGAGTCGTTTATTTTCCTTTTGAATAGGTGTGTCTGTTTAGGAAAATGATATTATTGTTTTAGATCCGACTCCTGCGCGAGTCAGTTTCCTTAAAGTTAGGAGTTTGTTTTAGGAAGGATACGTGTCGTGTCTTTGTACAACTCTCCATGCGGGAGTATAAATATGTGCCCGAGGGCTACGTGTAAAAAAAAAATCAATCCAATATCAAACAAACCAATTTTACTCTTATTCTACTTTTTATCGCAATTTACCCTTTTTGCATTAGTTATAGCTTTTAACGAGTTCTTCAAGCTTCGACGGGCTGCATCACCTTGATCTCCGTCAAATCCTTGCAAGTTCCGCGTGGGAGTACCTCTGAGCCTTGGCATCTGGGCGCATCGCTGTTGCCTCGTTCAGCTCTGCTCTAGTTATCCTGATCAAGCCTCAATCCCAGCATCCGGGCGCATCGCTGTTGTCTGGATTGGATCTTGCTCTAGTTATCGTCCTTGTCGATTAACTGGTCAAATCGACTGGCACGCCTCCGGATATCGAATTTCGGGTATAAGCCCGAGGTGTTCGCAGATCCTGACGCTTTTTGTGTCAACAAGAAGTTTGCAACTAGAGGCCAAAATGAGTTTGATGTGAAGATCAAGAAGATTAGAAGTGACAATGGGACCGAGTTTATGAACACCAAGATTGAAGACTATTGTGATGAAGTTGGCATCAAGCATGAAGTGTCTGCCACATATACTCCACAACAAAATGGTGTAGTTGAGAGGAAGAGCCGGACTTTGATTACACTTGCTAGATCCATGCTTGATGAGCCCAACACCCCCGAGAAGTTTTGGGCCGAAGCAATCAACACCGCATGTTATGCGGCCAATCGGCTATTTGCTCAAAGGCTTCTCAAGAAGACCCCCTATGAGCTTGTGAATGGGAAGAAACTGGATATATCATTCTTCCAGGTGTTTGGATGCAAAGTCTACATCTACAAGAAGTGCCAACACTTGGGAAAGTTTCAAAGGCGTTGTGACATTGGTTTCATTGTTGGTTATTCGCTTAAATCCAAGGCATATTGTGTATTTAACAAAGCCACCGTCTTAGTTGAAGAAATGTATGACTTGAAGTTTGATGAAACTAATGGCTCCCAAGGAGCGCTTGAGAATCTTGATGATGTAGGTGATGAACCCTTGAGGAAGGCTATGAAGAATATGCCTGTAGGTGCTATCAACCCACATGAGGTAGAAGAAGGAGAAGATGGTGCAAGTCATGAGCCTTCTTCACCTCGCACGCCTCAAGTTGATGAAGAACAAGTGAGGGAAGAACAAAAAGATACCTTCATCCCTCAAGATCAAGCCGAGGAAGAAACTCAAAATGTTGAAGCACCACATCCCCCTCCTCAAGAGACTAATAGAAGATCTACACCTATACTTCAAGCTCATCCACAAGACCTTATCATAGGGAGTCCATCAAGGGGGTAACAACTCGATCTAGACTTGCTTCTTATGTTGAGCATCACTCTTTTGTTTCCTTTGTTGAGCCTACTAGTGTGGAGGATGCACTTGCGGATCCGGATTGGGTGAATGCCATGCATGAAGAGCTCAACAACTTCACCCGGAACGAAGTGTTGACACTATTAGAGAAGCCTAAAGGAGCAAGAATCATTGGCACCAAGTGGGTGTTTCAGAACAAGCAAGATGATCAAGGCGTGGTTGTGAGGAACAAGGCAAGATTGGTGGCAAAGGGGTTCTCCCAAGTTGAAGGCTTGAATTTTGGGGAGACCTTTGCCCCGGTTGCAAGACTAGAAGCCATACATATCCTTTTGGCATATGCTTCACATCACAAAATGAAACTATTTCAAATGGATGTGAAGAGTGCCTTCTTAAATGGTTTCATTAATGAACATGTCTTTGTCTCACAACCTCCCGAATTTGAAGACCCAAATTGTCCTAATCATGTGTATTGGTTGTACAAGGCACTCTATGGATTGAAGCAAGCACCCCGTGCTTGGTATGAGAGGCTAAGGGACTTCCTACTTAAGAAGGGCTTCAGGGAAAGTTGATACCACACTATTCACCAAGATGCTAGATGGAGAGATCTTTGTTTGCCAAGTATATGTCGATGACATTATATTTGGGTCAACAAACCAAGATCATTGCAAGGAGTTTGGTGACTTAATGTCCAAGGAATTTGAGATGTCAATGATTAGCGAGCTAACCTTCTTCCTTGGCTTCCAAGTGAAGCAATTGAGGGAGGGCACCTTCATATCTCAAGAGAAGTACACTCATGATGTGCTCAAGAAATTCAAGATGGAGGATTGCAAGCCAATCAAGACCCCCATGCCTACCAATGGACATCTCGACCTTGATGAGGGAGGTAAACCGATTGACCAAACTCTCTATCGCTCGATGATCGGTAGTTTACTTTACCTCACCATATCTAGGCCGGATATCATGTTTAGTGTGTGTATGTGTGCTAGGTTCCAAGCTAATCCTAAGGAATCATACTTAAGTGCCATAAAAAGAATCCTTAGGTACATAAGGCACACCCCTAGCATTGGCCTTTGGTATCCCAAAGGAGCTCCCTTCCAACTTGTGGGCTATTCCGATTCGGATTATGCTAGGTGTAAGGTTGATAGGAAGAGTACCTCCGAAGGGTGCCATTTTCTAGGAAGATCACTTGTTTCTTGGTCCTCAAAGAAGCAAAATAGTGTGGCTTTGTCTACCGCCGAGGTGGAATACATAGCCGCGGGAGCATGTTGTGCACAAATCTTATACATGACACAAACACTCCTTGATTACGGCGTTACCTTAAAAAGTGTTCCACTCTTGGGTGATAATGAAAGCGCCATAAAACTTGGAAACAATCAAGAGTTTTGTGAAGAGTTTGGAAGTATGATGGAAAAAGAATTTGAGATGTCCATGCTTGGTGAACTTAGTTACTTCCTTGGTCTTCAAGTTAAGCAAATGAAGAATGGGACATTTGTAAGTCAAGGAAAGTATATCAAGGACATGCTCAAGAAGTTCAATCTAGATGAAGCAAAGTTAATTAGCACTCCAATGGGAACAAATGGAAACTTAGATAGTGATGCTAGTGGCAACATGGCAGATCAAAAGTTATATAGATCAATGATTGGTAGCTTGCTATATGTGACCGCATCAAGACCGGATGTCATGTTTAGTGTATGCATGTGTGCAAGGTTTTAAGCTTCTCCAAGAGAGAGTCATTTGAAGGCCACAAAGAGGATATTGAGATATTTGAAGCATACACCAAATGTTGGGTTGTGGTATCCTAAAGGATCAAACTTTGAGTTAATTGGATACTCCGACTCGGACTATGCGGGTTGCAAGATAGAAAGGAAGAGCACATCACGCACTTATCAAATGCTTGGAAGATCACTTGTCTCATGGTCATCAAAGAAGAAAAATAGTGTGGCACTCTCTACCACCGAAGCCGAATATATTAGTGCGGGGAGTTGTTGTGCACAAATCCTTTGGATGAAAGCTACTTTGAATGACTTTGGAGTCAAATTCAAGAAGGCGCCATTGCTATGTGATAATGAAAGTGCAATCAAGCTAACCAACAACCCGGTTCAACACTCAAGAACAAAGCATATTGATGTCCGCCACCATTTCATTAGAGATCATTAATTGAAAGGGGACATTTCAATAGAGAGTGTGGGCACCGATGATCAATTGACCGATATCTTCACCAAGCCACTAGTTGAAAAGAGGTTTTGCAAGCTAAAGAATGAATTGAACATACTTGATTTCTCCAACATGAGTTGATGCACCCCCGCGTATATGACATGCCTCTACTCCAACAAAGGAAGGTACAAGTTGATTGGAAAGCATTCACACATACTTTGCTAGGACTTGTGTAGAGCATTTAGTCATCACTCATGCTTCTAGGCTCATTTGATGAGGACATCAACACCACACCAACACCATCTCTAGCACCACTTGGTCCTATTACTCGTGCTCGTGCCCGTGAACTCAACCATCAAATAAGTTCATTCTCAAACTCTTGTCCATTATATTTAGACAATGGAGACACGTGCACTCTTGTTTTGCTCAGGAACAATGGAGAGGATCAGTGGGACACGGGATGAGCGCTAGCTGGATTTGGACTACAGGACAGCACAAACTTGTGATGGATTCCACGACTTCATACAGACTCCGATTGGGACATTCTCGCACTTTTTGGAAAACTTATCAAGTCTAGTTTCCAACGGATCCAGAACCAAGGCTATATCTTATCGGACACATCCAGAGTAGTCGTTTTTGTACCGAGTCCTTTTCTGTCCACCGGTGCTGCGTCACCTTAATTTGGGCTGATGGCCCATGTATCAAGTTGGGTCCATTAGGGACGCGTCCTAGGGTTGGGGAACGACCCCAACACCTTTGTGGTCGTCCTCCCAACTCCTTATAAGTCCTTAGAGCTACCACAAACAGTTTATGTTTTGTTTCGTCGAGTTAGCCATTGCTACCGCCTTTCAGCGCGCGTGTTGGATCAACCATCCGTCTGATTGTCATCAGAACCTCACCATATTGTGTCCTCAGATTAAACCCTTCATATTCATCTTGCAACTGAGTGCTTGTTCATCTTGTTCTTGCTGGTTCTTCGATTGCTTGCAGGATGGGAGCCCTAGTGGCTGGTTGTCACGCCGCAAGATCGCGACAACCATCGGAGGTGGTGTATCTGTTGCTAAGGCGCAGCATCCGTGGACGGTTGTAGTCGAGCCGTGAACGTCATCTCCATTCACCAATCGAGTTATCCACCATCTCTCATCGAAAGATCAGACAGCGAACCCTACGGGTCGTCATCAGTTGGTATCAGAGCGAGGTTTATCGGTGAGAGACTTCCAATTCTTCACAATTTTTTTTTCCTATAGTCCCGAAAAGCCAAAAAATAGTAGATTAGTTTTCCGTAATCCCATAAACCCGTTGAGCCTTTTGCTAGTACTACTTAGTTAGGGCTTGTTGAGTCGTCGGTTGCATCGGTTGTGTCGAGTTGCTGGTTTTAGTTATAGTCCTTTAGAGTTTCGAGTTCTTGTCACGTTCTAGTCCGAGTCTAAGTAGATTTCATTGCTGTCAAGTTCGAGTCCGAGTACTACCCTGGTATTCGCGGCTGTCCAGTTCGAGTTTGAGTTGTGTTCTGGAATCGAGTCCGAGTACTACCCTGGTATTCGCTGCTGTCAAGTTCGAGTCCGAGTTATTTCGGGAATCAAGTCCGTGTACTACCCTGGTATTCGCTGCTATAAATTGCCTCCGTTCGAGTTGTTTTTCCATAATTAAGTTCGCGCACTATAAGTCGGGACTACAAGTTTCATACCATATTACAGCGAAACTTACTTTAGAGAGAGAGAGAGTATCTTTTAATTACCTATATACCCCTGCACCTTTGGAAAACGTGTGTGTGGTGAATTGCTCTTTTGACATCTCTTTGTTCATATAATCAGTTTTGAGGATCCCTGAAAAAAAGAAAAAAAGCAAAAAAAAAGCAAGCAAAAAAAAGCCAAAATAAAGAAAAAAAAACAGAAAAAGGGGGCTGATCTTTGTGTTTCTCTCCTTTGGATAGGTGGTGTTTGTGACTCTCTTTGTGTCTAGGCTCGCGTCTCTAGTACGGTCTAGGCTAGGACCAGCATAGTACCACCTTTGAACGATTATTCAGCTCGCTTTTTAAACTAACGTGGTGCTAGTATTTGTCCTTGAGCATAACATTTGCCACCTATAGCTCCACATACTCGACTACAACTTGACAGGTGTTGTTGCTGCGGTACCGATACATTCACTTCCAAGGTTGCAGGCTTGCTGGTTGTTGACCCCTCTTGCTGAGCAAGGTAAGAACTGGTAAGAGCTTGAGAAACAGGTTGAGAGCGAGTGTCTTGCTGTAGCTACATCCTAATAGTTGTAGGGATTTTATTTCTTCACCTGTTTTCTTGTTGTTCTTGTCTTCTAAACCATGTCAGGAACAGAGGATAATAACAACATGCCGCAATCTCCACGCACCAAGGGCATCATTCAACATTTTACAAGGCAAGTGCAGCTACATACCGAAGGACTCGATGGAGATTAACAGGTGACCAATGACAAGATTGGGCAACTAGAGGCCGCCCAACTTGCCACCACCACCAAGCTTACAGGAGTCGAAGCATCGGTTGCTCGTATGGACAAAAGTCTTGCCGCTCTTCTCAGTGATTTTGATGACTTCCACACAAAAGGCAAGGGTCAACATAATTACGACCACAAGGATGATGAGCGAGTCGAAGATAATGATGAGGATGCTTACTCTGGTGATATGGACCTTGATAACAATGACCTTCGTGATCGACATCGCCTACGCTTTAATCGGAGAGGTATGGGTCACCGTCGACGTGAGGTACATAATAACAATGATGCTTTCAGTAAGATTAAATTTAAAATACCTCCTTTTGATGGTAAGTATGATCCTGATGCATACATTTCATGGGAAATTGCTGTTGACCAAAAGTTTGCATGCCACGAATTTCCTGAGAATACACGTGTTAGGGCTGCTACTAGTGAGTTTACTGACTTTGCTACTGTATGGTGGATAGAGTATAGTAAGAAAAATCCTAATAACATACCACATACTTGGGATGCTTTAAAAAAATCATGAGGGTTAGATTTGTTCCTTCTTACTATGCACAGGATTTGCTACATAAACTGCAACAACTAAGACAAGGTGCTAAAAGTGTAGAAGAGTATTATCAAGAATTACAAATGGGTATGTTGCGTTGTAATTTAGAGGAGGATGAGGAACCTGCTATGGCAAGACTTTTGGGTGGGTTAAATCGTGAAATTCAAGACATCCTTTCATATAAAGAGTACACTAATGTAACCCGTTTGTTTCATCTTGCTTGTAAAGCTGAAAGGGAAGTGTAGGAGCGACGTGCTAGTGTTTGGAATAACTTTTCTGCAGGGAAGACAAATTCATGGCAGCCCCGCACACGTGCTACTATGCCATCCTCAAGTGACAAGCCTAGTGCTACTCCCACAAATTCAATAGCCAAGACAGCCCAGAAGCCTAGTGCAAGTGCTTCGTCCGTAGCATCGACAGGTAGAACGAGAGACATTCAGTGTCACCGGTGCCAGGGATATGGACATGTGATGTGTGAGTGTTCCAGCAAGCGCGTTATGGTTGTCAAAGATAATGGTGAGTATTCGTCCGCTAGTGATTTTGATGAAGATACACTTGCATTGCTTGTCGCTGACCATGCAGGTAGTGAAGAATGTATAGAAGAACATATTAATGCAGTTGAAGCCGACCGCTATGAGAGCCTCATTGTACAGTGTGTGCTTAGTGCACAAATAGAGAAGGCAGAGCAAAATCAGCGACACACATTGTTCTAAACAAAGTGTGTCATCAAGGAGCGTTCATGTCGCATGATCATCGATGGAGGTAGCTGCAACAACTTGGCAAGCGGTGACATGGTGGAGAAGCTTGCGCTTACCACCAAACCACACCCACATCCATATTACATTCAATGGTTAAATAACAGCGGTAAGGCAAAGGTAACTAGACTTGTGCGAATCAATTTTTCCATTGGATCCTATAAAGATGTGGTTGAATGTGATGTTGTGCCTATGCAAGCTTGTAATGTGTTGCTAGGTCGACCTTGGCAATTTGATAGAGATTCTATGCATTATGGTAGAACAAATCAATATTCTTTTCTATACCATGATAGAAAAATTGTGTTGCATCCTATGTCCCCTGAAGCTATTATGCTAGATGATGTAGCTAAAGCCTCAAAAGCTAAAAGTGAGAGCAATAAAAATGACCAATCTGTTGCTGATATGAAAGAGGAGATAAAATTAAAAGGAAATTGTTTGCTTGCTACTAAATCTGATATTAATGAGTTGAATGGTTCCACTACTGTTGCTTATGCTATAGTATGCAAAGAGGTATTGATTTCCCTTCATGATATGCAGCGTTCTTTGCCTCCTGCTGTCGCTAACATTTTGTAGGAGTATTCGGATGTGTTCCCAAGTGAAATACCATCGGGCCTGCCACCACTTCGAGGCATTGAGCACCAAATTGACCTGATTCCTGGTGCCTCATTGCCCAACCGTGCACCATATAGGACCAATCCAGAAGAAACAAAGGAGATTCAGCGTCAAGTGCAAGAACTCCTCGGCAAAGGTTACATACGTGAGTCTCTAAGTCCTTGTGCTATTCCAGTTATTTTAGTGCCTAAGAAAGATGGATCATGGCGTATGTGTGTGGATTGTCGGGCTATTAATAATATTACTATTCGATATCGTCATCCAATTCCACGATTAGATGACATGCTAGATGAATTGAGTGGTGCTGTTGTGTTTTCCAAAGTGGATTTGCATAGCGGGTATCATCAGATTCGCATGAAATTGGGAGATGAATGGAAAACTGCTTTCAAAACTAAGTTCGGTTTGTATGAGGGGTTAGTCATGCCTTTTGGGTTAACTAATGCACCTAGTACCTTCATGAGATTGATGAATGAGGTTTTGCGTGCTTTCATTGGAAGATTTGTTGTTGTTTATTTTTATGATATATTAATTTACAACAAATCTATGGAAGAACATATTGATCATTTATGTGTTGTTTTTAAAGCTCTACAGGAGGCACGTTTATTTGGTAACCTTGATAAGTGCACCTTTTGCACAGATCGTGTTTCTTTTCTTGGCTATGTTGTTACTCCACAGGGAATTGAGGTTGATAAAGCCAAGGTGGACGCTATACAGGGTTGGCTAGTACCAAAGACTATCACCCAAGTGCGGAGTTTTCTAGGACTTGCTGGGTTCTATCGTCGCTTTGTGCAGGATTTCAGCACCATTGCTGGACCATTGAATGAGCTTACGAAAAAGGGAGTCGTGTTTTCTTGGGGAACTCCACAAGAGAATGCCTTCAACATGTTGAAAGATAAGTTGACAAATGCACCTCTTCTCCAACTTCCTGATTTTAATAAGACTTTTGAACTTGAATGTGATGCTAGTGGAATTGGATTGGGTGGTGTTTTGTTACAAGAAGGTAAACCCATTGCATATTTTAGTGAGAAACTAAATGGGCCTCTTCTGAATTATTCTACTTATGATAAGGAATTGTATGCTGTCGTGCGAACATTAGAAACATGGCAGCATTATTTGTGGCCCAAAGAATTTGTTATTCATTCTGATCATGAATCGTTAAAGCATATTCGTAGTCAAGTAAAATTTAACCGTAAACATGCTAAGTGGGTTGAATTTATTGAATCTTTTCCTTATATCATTAAGCACAAGAAAGGGAAAGAGAATATCATTGCTGATGCTTTGTCTAGGAGATATACTTTATTAACACAACTTGATTATAGATCTTTGGTTTGGAAAAATTAAACAACAATATATACATGATAATGATTTTAAAGACGTGTTGCTGCAATGTAAGGATGGAAAAGCATGGAATAAATTTGTTCTAAATGATGGCTTTGTGTTTAGAGCTAACAAGCTATGCATCCCAGCTAGCTCCGTTCATTTGTTGTTGCTTCAGGAAGCGCATGGAGGTGGCTTGATGAGACATTTTGGAGCAAAGAAGACAAAGTACATACTTGCTGGTCATTTCTTTTGGCCAAAGATGAGGAGAGACGTGGAGCGATTTGTTGCTCGATGCACAACTTGTCAGAAGGCAAAGTCACGATTACATCCCCACGGTTTGTATATGCCTCTACCTGTTCCTAACGCACCTTGGGAAGATATTTCTATGGATTTTGTTTTGGAATTGCCAAGGACTAGGAAGGGCCGTGATAGTGTTTTTGTGGTTGTGGATAGATTTTCTAAGATGGCACACTTTATACCTTGTCATAAAACTGATGATGCTACACATATTGCTGATTTGTTCTTTCGCGAAGTTGTTCGTTTGCATGGTGTGCCAAATACAATTGTTTCTGATCGAGATGCTAAATTTATTAGCTATTTTTGGAGAACTTTATGGGGTAAATTGGAAACTAAGCTTTTATTTTTTACCACATGTCATCCCCAAACTGATGGTCAAACTGAAGTTGTGAATAGAACTTTGTCTACTATGTTAAGGGCTGTTTTAAAGAAGAATATTAAGATGTGGGAAGATTGTTTGCCTCATATTGAGTTTTCTTATAATCGTTCATTGCATTCTACTGCCAAGATGTGCCCATTTGAGGTTGTTTATGACTTGTTACCATGTGCTCCTATTGATTTAATGCCTCTACCAACTTCTGAACAATTGAATTTTGATGCTAAGCAACGTGCTGAATTGATGTTAAAATTGCATGAAACAACTAAAGAAAACATAGAGCGCATGAATGCTAAGTATAAGCTTGCTGGTGATAAAGGTAGAAAGCAATTGATTTTTGAACCTGGTGATTTGGTTTGGTTGCATTTGAGAAAGGATAGGTTTCCTGAATTGAGAAAATTTAAATTGCTGCCTAGAGCTGATGGACCATTTAAAGTGCTAAAACGTATTAATGAGAATGCATATAAGCTTGATCTTCCTGTAGCTTTTGGGATTAGTCCCACATTTAACATTGCAGATTTGAAGCCATATTTGGGAGAGGAAGATGAGCTTGAGTCAAGGACGACTCAAATGCAAGAAGGGGAGGATGATGAGGACATCAACACCACACCAACACCATCTCCAGCACCACTTGGTCCTATTACTCGTGCTCGTGCCCGTGAACTCAACCATCAAATAAGTTCATTCTCAAACTTTTGTCCATTATATTTATACAATGGAGACACGTGCACTCTTGTTTTGCTCAGGAACAATGGAGAGGATCAGCGGGACACGGGATGGGCGCTAGCTGGATTTGGACTGTAGGACAACACAATCTTGTGATGGATGCCACGACTTCATATAGACTCCGATTGGGACATTCTCACACTTTTTGGAAAACTTATCAAGTCTAGTTTCCAACGGATCCAGAACCAAGGCTATATCTTATCGGACACATCCAGAGTAGTCGTTTTTGTACTGAGTCCTTTTTTGTCCACCGGTGCTGCGTCACCTTAATTTGGGTTGATGGCCCATGTATCAAGTTGGGTCCATTAGGGACGCGTCCTAGGGTCGGGGAACGACCCCAACACCCTTGTGGTCGTCCTCCCAACTCCTTATAAGTCCTTAGAGCCACCACAAACAGTTTAGGTTTTGTTTCGTTGAGTTAGCCATTGCTACCGCCTTTCAGCGCGCGTGTTGGATCAACCGTCCGTCTGATTGTCATCAGAACCTCACCATATTGTGTCCTTAGATTAAACCCTTCATATTCATCTTGCAACTGAGTGCTTGTTCATCTTGTTCTTGCTGGTTCTTCGATTGCTTGCAGGACGGGAGCCCTAGTGGCTGGTTGTCACGCCGCAAGATCGCAACAACCATCAGAGGTGGTGTATCTGTTGCTAAGGCGCAGCGTCCGTGGATGGTTGTAGTCGAGCCGTGAACGTCATCTCCATTCACCAATCGAGTTATCCACCATCTCTGATCGAAAGATCAGACAGCGAACCCTACGGGTCGTCATCATCATTCATGCAAATCAAATGAATTTGATGCTTATATGATGCCACTATTGCTTCTATGATTTGATATGATCTAGTGGTAGCATATGACATGTTGATGTGCTTGCAATCCTAGTGTTTGATCTAAACTATGAACTTCAAGTATTTAATTCAACATGGGCAAGATAACCATCTTAGCATGTGTGAAGAAGCTTGTCCATGATTTAAACCGAGTTAAATATCTTGGACAAGTAGTCTAGATCAAGCCAAAGTTGAAAACAATCTTTCACCCTATCCCACACTAAGGGGGAGTAAAACTTGAATATCTATAATCGGTCCCACCTTTTTGTGTCAATTGATGACATAGGGGGAGAAATTGTGAAAAGATATAAAATTTGATCAAAGGGGGAGAAACAAAAGATATATGAAGCTCAAGGGGAGAAAATGAAAAAATCAATTTTGAAACGAACACATAAATAGGGGGAGCAAGATCATGAATACTTTTGTTGCATTTGAATGTTGCACCCTCATATGTATTCTTGCACACGTACTTACAATTCAAATATTCATGCTTATGTGGTGATTTCTAGTGACACAAATTGAATGATGTTTGATCAACTAGCATGCATAGGTTGGTAAGCTAGATTTGTGTTTCTTCAAGTGGTATCTAGAAACCGTGCTTTTAATGTTGATCTCACGGGGTTTCTAGTGTTTATGTAATTTCTAGCTTATCATGGTGCTAAGGGTGATTCTAATTCCGCACTTTGATGGTATCACGCTTCAAAGGTCTACTCTTACACCTTAGCATCATTTGGTAGCTATTTACTCTGCCACATTGTCTATCCATGCATATGTGCCAACTTGAACCAAACTCTAGAAGAACATATGTAGGGAGAGCTAATAACTACCAAACTGAATTTGTGTGACTTGTCCAATATTTAAAATCTTTGATCAAAATTCTTAGACAAGCAACTTAAGTTCAAAATGATTATATTTCATATCTTTATGGAAAGGTTGTCATCAATTACCAAAAACTGGGAGATTGAGAGTCCCTATGTGTTTGGTTTTGAGTAATTGATGAAACCTACCTAAGTACTAACCTTGATCTCTAAGTGTGAATCATGAGATAGGTTGGTACATGCCATATGATGGAGCTAATGGATCAATGTGGTGATGGCAAGACTCTAGCATGGTGGTGCAAAGGAAAATGGTGTGAAGGCAAAGGTGATATAGGAACCATTTTCGGTTTGGTGATCAAGGCACCATAGAGGGTGTGATCACATTTAAGATAGATAGCCATACTATCAAGGAGGGAGCTCTTGTGTTTGATTACGGTTATCATGTGCCCTAGGTTCATTGCATTGCATATAAAATCAATTGAACTAGTGAGGAGAACCAACTAATTCCAAGAAAAATGTGAACTAAAAGCTAACACACATGCACAAGTGCTTGAATCACTTAGTGTTAGCCCTTGGAATCTTGGGAGAAGTTGGAGAAGAGTTTTGGACAGATGAAGGGCTCCGGACAGAGGTCTGGACGCTAGGGTATCTGCTGTCCGGACTAACGCGTGTGCATCCGGAAGCATACCCTAGGCCGGCACGGCTGTGAAGGGAGGTCCGGACACTGGTTAAGGTCCGGACAGGGGCTCCGTACAAGCGTCCGGAGTGCTGACCCTCTCTATTGTGTTCTGCAAGGAGGTCCGGACGGTGTTGGTTGTCCGGATAGGGAGCTCCGGACAAGCGTCCGGAGGAAAAGGAGCTCTCGGGAGCTCTCTACATAGTGTCCGGACGCTGGGAGCGTTGGTCCGGACCCAGACTGTAGAGAGCGACCAGAGACGTGTGGCGAGCTGTGGCAAAAGCGTGAAAGGAGCCGTTTGAACAATAGGCTGACTGGACGCACGGCCGATGGTCCAGACAGCGCGTTGCGCGCATCCAGAGGCCGTGTCCGGAGGGTGAAAGTAGAGCAGCTGTCTGTGCTGGTGAGGGGCATTCAGACGCTGTTGATGGTCCGGACCCTCACTATTGCTAGCGTCCGGAGCACTTGCAGAAAGAGAAAAATTAGTGGAAAATGGCTAGTTGTGTGAGTGGGCTATATAAGGTGATATGGCCAGCCCTTGGGGCACTCTTTGCACATACTCATCACTCACACACTTGTGCTCATTTTTGAGAGGCTCCATCCACTCATCCTCTTGACATAATTGCATATTTCATGAGAGATTGAGTGAACCAAGTGCATTGCTCTATTGATTGCATACTAGTGGCACTTGGTGATCGTCGTCATCGCAGGAGCTCTTGTTATTCTTGGAGATTGCCATCTGCTAGACGGCTTGGTGCGATGAGGATCGTTGAGCAGAGGAAGGTGTTTGTCTCTGGCTCCGATTGGTGGATTGTGAGGGGTTCTTGAACCTTCCCCGCGGTAGTTCGCGAAAGGTATCTCTAGTGGATTGTGCGTAGCTTGTGGATCCCTATCTTGTGTTGGTTGTGCGGCACCCGGTGACGGGTTTGGCGTGTGATGCCAATTAGCGCATGAACCTCCAAGTGGGTGTATCGCTACAATGAGGACTAGCTTGTTGGCAAACAAGTGAACCTCGGTAAAAAATCTTGTATCACATTTTCTTTCACCGAGGATTCTTAATGTGGTTGATTGGTTATCTATTGGCTCATCTCTTCATGGTGGTATAACCTTCCTAACTCTAGCTTTGCATTACTTTCCTTACATTCTTGCAAAGTAGAGTAGCTCTCTAGCTTGTGTAGCTTTTTTTAGAGCTCTCTAGGTTGCTAGCTAGTTTGTGTGATCTAGTTGTTATCTTGCTAGTAACTAGAATTGGTAGGTGGCTTGCCTAACCATAGTGCTAGTGCAAACTTGCTTTACGCTGTGTTTTATTCTAACAAGTTTGCCTAAGTGTTGTTGTAGAATTTTAAATAGGCTATTCACCCCCTCTAGCCATTCCTAGACCTTTCAAAAGGGTTAAAAGTCAGATTTGAAAAACCTATTGAAAAACACGTCAGACGCTGCCGACGGACGCTCGACCCTCTATGCCTCAGCGTCCATCGTGATCGTCCGGATATTAATGTCGCTCGGCTAAGGGGCGACGGATGCTCCCTAGCATCCATCACTGAGGCGTCAGACGCGTCTGACGCTCCAAGGAGCTCTCTGCATACTCTCTGTGTAGGCGTCGAACGCTCCACAACGTCCGTCGCAAGAGCGTCGGACGCGTCCGTCGCATTTCAGAGCTCTCTAGATCCTCACTATTAGGGCGACGGATGCTATACCCTAGCGTCTGTCGGTCACAATGGAACGTATGTCGCGAACTAACAGAGCGCATATGTTTTGAAAATCCTCGTCTTCCTCGGTCGGTTACTCACTTCGATCCGTACGCCGCGCCACCATTCCTCCATCGCCTCTGCCCTAATCTCTAGTTAGCCAGCACCTCTGCCTGCCGCCTTTGCTCGCCGCCAGCGCTCCCTCCTGCCTGCTCCACCGTGCACGCCACCGGTGGACTCCTGTTCCATTAGCCACTACTTCAGCCCCCTCCTCTATCTCGCGCGGTTCAGCCGAACAGAGTCGCCGGGGAGTGCTTCTCGCCGCAGTGCTCCTGTTCCCAAAGCACTGCTCCTTGGCTCAATTTGGTTCACCTGCCGGGGCCTCAATTTGATTTGTTTCTCTGCCCCTCTATGAGGTGAATCATCCACTCAGTGCTTTTCAAATCCTTTTCAAAGCTCTAGGGTTTGATCACTTCTATTTCCTTAACACACCACTTAACTAAATTGCTATCTCAATTCCTTGTTTAGGCTTGCAGCTTGGAGTGTGATTGACTGAGGAATCTTACCCATTCTATTTTGTTTGTCACTTGTTCGAGGTATTATTTGCAGATTCGATCTCTTACTCACCTCATTCATGCTTTTCTAATTAGAAATTCTCAACCCTAGTTACATGCTTAATGTTATATCTATCTATCTATCTATCTATCTATCTATCTATCTATCTATCTATCGTATAGTGGGTCAGAGGCAGTGATAGATAACTCGTGTCACGGAACCGCCCAACCTATAAGAGCACTAGTGCAATGGTCACCGTTTCCGACAACACTGTCACACTAGAGCCCATATAAGCCCGGTAGTCCTTGAAATCTCGAAGGATTCCAAACCACAAATAAGTAACAACCCGAGATCGTACTTGATTCAATAACCACACATCCACAGTGATAAGTTCAAAATGAGATAATATTACAACATAGTTTAAAGAAGTGTTATTACAACACCAAGTTCAAATCAATGTAGCGGAAGTTCAGGTTTCACAAATACCCATTGCAAACGGTTTAGAGCAAATACAGTGCCATGCTTAGTACAGTCCCATCAAAAGCAACAAGGAGAGACATCAGAATCCACCATTTCCCATGGTCTTCACTCATCATCACATGCAGGATAGAGGCATGCCTGACAATAGCCAGAATAGACCATACCATCTGCAACAAGGGTAAAGAAACCCTGAGTACTCGATTGTACTCAGCTAGACTTACCCGAAAGAGAGATAGATATATATATATATAACCATAGACACTTCAAGGATTATGCAAGGCTTTATCAGGTGGATCTCATGAGGTAGCATACTTTTGCATAAAAGAGCATTCCTAATTACTCATGTATTCTCCAGATTATAAAACAACATTTGGCAGTTGATTGAGTAGCATTAAACAGATCTCATTAGCACCTGTACTAGAGGAATCACTGAGTTAACAAACAATAATAACCATATTGTGCTTGGCATCAAAACCATATAACCATCTTTTGGTTACTTATTAGAGTTCAGGTTTCTACAGTGGGAGGAAGATCTTTCAAGTTTCTCACTAACGGGGAGAGACCACGATTCAAATCGAATTCTAATCCAGTTGGAGGTTTATTCCTCAATCACACCCAAGTATGCTTGCCGACACACTTATTCGGGTCACCTTCACTATCATTCGGGTAGCCCGCGGATCCCCCGGTACCGGCATGAGTAGCAACTCACGGATAGCCAGGTCGATCAAGCATTGCCTGCCCTTGGTGCTAGGCCAGGATGATCAGGATACTTTCCCACGGTCTAGTATGCCGCTCGCGGTCTTCATGACCCAACTAGGAGGGGATTCCGGCCCGAACCCACAGAGTTAGGCTTCGCGGTCGAAACGAGTTATTCGGCCAGCTATGAAGGAGGCATGCGTTCAATCTCGGCAGATGTCCAAGCATGATCCAGTGCCTAGCGACATAGGCAGAGAGAACCCGCTCACAAGACCTCCAAGTCAAGTGGCTCACAACACCTTGTCCGCTCGGTCTCGATTTATTACTTCCACATGGTTATTTTCCACGATAACAAATATAGCCAACCGTGATCAGCATCCTATCTTTGTGGGGGATGATAGACCACCCACGCTACTGGTCTAAGCATGGCTAAGCAGAGGTTTCGTTCCTGGGCCTACAAGGTTCTTTTTGTTGGACAAGGGAGATAAAATGCAGTAAGGGTTTCATTCAACTCCTATTAACTTAATGCACAAATAAGTTGTGGCATTGTAAGTAAAATACTTTTAAATAGAGTAAGGGAGGTGTATAAATGCTCCGGGGCTTGCCTTTCACAAAGGTGGAGGGAAGGTGGTTTGGGCACTCCGGAAGGTCAGACCCCTGTTCTCCTTCTTCTAGAACTCATGGAGCTTGAATCTCTGGTGGGGCTCCTCCTTTAGCTCCCCGAACTCCAACAGTGTTACTCCCTCCGGCGATCCTGGATGCATGTATACATGTATGATGATCCAACATATATGTCTAGGCACATACTAGAAATGAGACATGTCAAATGCATATGAATGGATGCTCATGATGAATGGGTGATGCAACATATTATACTCGTTGACCGAGTAGGTGCAAATTTCTTCTCCTGTAGAGAAGTTAGCACTCACCCTTCTTTAGCAACCTATAATAGAGCTTCTCCTCTAAGGTAAGCTCTCTGACACTTGCACTTGAACATAATTATGGTTTAAGTTACTTGCTATACTAACACAAGGCATACATCACTTATAACATTCACAACAAAGCATATAAACACTTAAAAACAGCAGCTAAAAGAAAACTGTGTAGGTGAAGCTACACACAACAAAAAATTACAAACTTGGACATTATGGAAAGCTTATGAAATTTTCTACAAAACATGCCATAAACGCCCCAGCTAAATCCAACATTAAAAAGGCCTAGCAGACACTCTAAGCAAAGTTGTTTGGAAGAAAAGATGAAAACACAGATTTAAGGTTGAACTTGTAAAATATACCCAGGTCAAACTAAACAGGCTATGGCTGTGAAAATTTAACACTAGATAGATCAACAAGTTATCTACAACAAAGTTAATTGGAGCTACCGCTGAAACCAAAAATAAGTAGCTCAAACAATTCTAGCAAGAAAACAGGTTCCAGCTATTTTAACAAATTCCAGATAGCACATAGAACAGTTATAAAGCTTTTAACCAACATACCAAAAATTATGATAAAATTAGACAAGAAAGGTTGCATAATTAGCTACCACTTTGGTATTCACAACATCAACATAAAACACACATAAAATAGGGTTAAAATTACTTCTTTGCTCGTGATGAGGAAACAAACATACTTTGAGCATTAACTACTTAAACAATTTGAAAAGTGTGAAACAGCAGATTTCATTTTTTTCTTAGCTCATACTAAGCAAGTAACACATGTACAGAAATTACTAAGCATAGCAAACACATATAACTTAGCTAGCAAATTAAACAAGGTTGCATTTAAATATAGAAGCATTTGATCAAAAGAAGTACAACATGCAAATAAATTAAAGGTTACTGGCATTTTAACATTTTTCATAGAAAGTACATGCTGAGACAAGCTCAACACAACAAAAATCATGATTTTAGCACATACCAAACTCCAGATATAAGTTAAACAAGTTAAACTAAGCATATAAAGCTTGCTGTCTATTTCTATTAAAACAACACAAAAGAACAGTAACAACAGGTTATATAACATTTTTCATGCATAGACAATAATATAACAAAGCTAACAAAATAGGTTTCACATTTTTAGTATTTTTTTGGAATTAGTTATGCATTTCCAAAGTTAGCAAACAAAACTGAAAAGAACAAAACATAAAACACTTTAGAGTCTATGACAAGCGGGCCCCACTGGTCAGCTTCTTCCCTACAGAGCCGACTGCACTGGAGGTGTTCGACCGTTGATCCTTCGCCGGCGGCGAGGCTTCCAGCCAAACCAACCTCACAACTGTGTTCCCCTACGCAACTCGGATCGAACCATGTAGCTGATTGTACCCTAGGTTCACCGGAGCATTCTCGGCGGCGACCATGGCGGCACGGCGGCACTGCGGCTCTTACGCTGGCTGGCGCAAGGCTCTACTGACCAAACTAGCGGCGGCTACAACTACACCAAACCCTAGTGGTCCGATCTAGCCCGGATTGGGGCCACGCCAACCCTCCAATGAGCTCGACCACATGCACAGCGGTACGATGGCGAGTTCACAGCGGCGCGGTGCGTCTGTTCCAGCGGCGGCAATGCGCTAAAGCTTCAACCGACTTTGGCTATATAACCACTGGCTAACCAGCTAACCCTAACGTGACTTAGATGAATGCGAGCGACGCTGAGAAGCCCAGCGCAACTCTCGCCGGCGTTGCGGGTGCCGTGCGCTTGCGCGCGGCGGAGTTTCCGTTCCAGCGAACCCTAACCCTAATCGCTTCCACCGAATCCTCGGTGAGCATCTACAACCTCTAGGCTACCGCGTACGAGAGCTAGAAGATAGGGAGAGGGGATGGATTGGGCTGGCCATGGTGGCGCAAAGCTCAGCGGAGCTTAGGTCATCAATGGCGCCCACGGTGTTACTCGGTCTGGCTCACCTGTGCGGCTAGCGTTGCAACTGAGTGGTGCAAAAGGTGGAGCGGAGCAAGGCGAAGCTGCGGCTATGTTTTGGCGGCCAATGCGGCTGTGTGCGATGCAGGCGAGCTCAGCGACGGTGCTGCTCGGCAATGGCGCGGCGTTGCGCTTTCTTGCGCGAAGCAGAGAAGAGATGGAGAGAGCGAGGGAGAGAGTGCGGCCGGTCACGAGGTGGAGTGTGCGGGCCAAACACCGGTGTATGGTTGCCATGCGGTGTGCGATGCCTAACGCGGTCGACCACCGACCGAGCGGCGCGCTCTGCCTCTGCATTTGAAAACGGCATCAGACCGACTGACGGTCGATCTTGCAATGCGATTATCTCCCTAATCTTCGCGTCTTAGCTTCAACCAATCGCACAATGTTGTAGAGCTATAGCCCAACTACGACTTTGGTGCAATTTGCTTGAACTGAAACGGCTTAGATTTCAAACTATAGGCATTCAAACATAGCAACATTCAAATTGAAAGTCACTTAGGACTTAGGCGATTTCAGAGAACTAAAACAGCCCCCAAATCTACCTTAAGTGGACAATTAGGGTGTTTTAGGATCCAAATCACCTCAAGGTGGTTAAATAAAGTTTGTTTAGAATTAAAAACTCTACAACTTTTCTTAAACCAACTTTGTCATACAAAGTCATTAACAAGGTCAATTTGTTAAATCAAGCAAAAAGGGTTCCTAGGGTCAACATAGGAGCTTAAACCCTAGAAGCCTAATTTGACTTGATCATGAACATAAACATGGTTCCATTTTCATCCCTAAGCATTTCTAGGTGGTCTTAGTGATCAAAACATCAAGCACTTGGTTATACAAGCATAACTCACTCAAAGCTAGGTGTAGGTTAGAACATACACATGAAAAACAAGGTGATCACTATGGTTATCATTTCATGTGATCATGGAAAAGCATGAATGCAAAGATGCTTGTGCTCATGCTCATGAAATGATATGCAATGCAAGCTTAACACCTAGGGTGTTACAGCCCTTCCCCCCTTACAAAAATCTCGTCCCGAGATTTGCAAGGCTTACCATTTTTCATAGAAAGCAGGGTAGACTTCCTTAAGGTAGTCTTCCCGTTCCCATGTAGCATCTCGTTCACTTTGATTGTTCCACATTATTTTATAAAACTTGATGACTTTGTTTCGAGTTACTCTTTCTTTGGTGTCCATGATTTGGATAGGTTTTTCTTCGAAAGATAAGTCTGACTGTAACTTCAGACCTGCGGGTGCCAGATGTTCCTCTGGAACTCTCAAACACTTCTTAAGCTGGGATACATGAAAGACATTGAAGATAGCTCTCATCTCTGGTGGTAATAACAACTTATAAGATACTCTTCCACTTCTTTCAATGATCCGGTATGGTCCCACATACCTTGGAGCAAGCTTTCTTTTAACTCCAAACCTTTGCACTTGTCGACGAAATATGCGTTGCAGTCTACCTAGGGGGTACCCTACGGTAGTAGATTGTAGGCGGAGGTGTGGCGACGGTGATCAAGCTTAACACAGAGAGCGTAGACACGGCGATTTAGACAGGTTCGGGCCGGCAAATCACCGTAACACCCTACGTCCTGTGTTCTGGTGGCTGGATTGATCTGAGTACTAGGTTACAAGATCCATAGATGATCTGAGAGAGAGATTTTTGGAGGGGGTCCCTGCTCTCCTTATATAGCTGGGGAGCAGGGTTACAATTTCCATATCCTAATAGATTACGATCGGTCCCCTAAGGTAAGGGATCCGAGTCTATCTACTAGGATCTTCCTTGGCGAGCAAGACTTCTTCGGAGTCCTTGGCGAGCATGACGGGTTGGTCGCATGCCGCAAGGCCTTGCGGGCTGGGCCGTCTTCTGGTCGGTAGGCCCATAAGGTCCCTGGGGATATGCCGAGGTAATATCCCCAACAAGTCCCCGAGCACATTATATTCTTCCGGCGAGTCCGCAGCATCATTCTTGGAGGTGTTCAACTGGTCGCCATCACGCGTCGTGGTCGTCATGAAGCCCCGACCAGGCTCCCTGGCCGCGGTGCTGATCGGAGAAGCCTCCCGACTAGGTCGGGCTGGTTGAGAGTATCATAGCGTGATGGGCGAACTAGTCACCTCGTCGGGTGCTGCGGCTGTTGGTCGGCAGGATGTGGGTACCCAATTAGGCTCTGCAAAAACAAAACCAAAAAACAGCAGAGCTCCATCGAGAAGAAATTCAGTACATTCACCGCGAGGTGAAGTGTATCCACTTAATCCCCGAGCATGGCAGCAGGTGAAGTATGCACGTAGTGCCATGCTTTATAAAAAAGATGCATAAGGTATGTAAATTGAAGCATGAGTTTGGTAAAATGACTGCGAATACCCGTAGTCCCCGAGCGTGATGTAAGAAACTAGAAGCTTCTTGTATCAGGATCATATATCTGAAAATTGAAATACTGAAATATGAGTTTAATAAGAAACGACTATGAATACCCGTAGTCCCTAAGCCTGATGCAAGGAGCTTAAGAGGTTCTTGCATCGGGGTCATGTTGCTTGATTCACAGTCCCCGGGCGTCAGTCCCCGGGTGTTTGTCCTTCAGTGCCGTGGCCGCAGTCCCTGAGCCTTGCTTGGTATGACTTTGGACGAAGTCCCCGAGTCTGGCCGGGAATGCGACCAGGTAGCCGAGTCATGGTTGCTGTCAACGGAGTCCCCGAGTGTGTTTATATCGCAAGCTCTGTGGATCCTGCCGACCATACTACTATAGCCATGTTACTGTAGCTGCACGAAATAGATTGTAACAGGATTACGCGTCTAGTCCCCGGGACTGTAGCGTTAGTGATATTCAAAAAATCATTGGCCGTAAATTAGGAGAATTATCTAGAAGTAAATATGTAAGCGAGAACAGAAAGGAAGTAAATGGGCCGAATTCACCACGCAGTTAGCGGCCCAAGTCGCGGCGCAGAAGGTGGGCGTGGCGGTTCCTCATTTGATCGTTGCGGTTTCCCAAAATCCCTGGAAGGGGAAGCGTCGCGCCATTTGGTATAAAGGGAAAGCAGCGGCGGCGGTGGTTTCACATCTTCGCATTTGTATTGTAGTATCTCATGTTCTTTGATCTCCCTTGCTTCCTGCTCCGTGTGCCATCGCGAATCTTGCTTCTTTTCCATCCTATCCTGGCGATGGCTCCTCGGAGGAAACCAAATACTCGTTCGTCAACGAAGAAGGGGGAAAGTCCTTGCAGATGGTGGATGTTCTTCCAGATTGGACCAAGTATTGGGCCAAATGCACCCTGAAGGAAGAGGATATCCAACTTCTCGTTACCGCTGGTGTGCTTCAGGATAAGTCCCTTGTGGACTCGAGGCCAGCGACCGGAGAGGAGTTCCCAACTCCTAACACCGGTGAGCTCGTCGTCTTTGAGCCTTTCTTCTGGCGTGGATTTGGGGTTCCCGTTCACCCCTTTCTTCGTAGTCTCTTGGAGTTTTATGAGATTGCGTTGTGCAACCTCCACCCCAATTCAATACTGCACATCGCAGTTTTTGTACATTTTTGCGAGGCGTATTTGGGGATTGAGCCGCATTTTGAGTTGTTTCGCTATTTCTTCCGCCTCAAGCCGAATGGGACCGCCTCATCCCGGATTGTAGGCTCTATGTATCTTCAGCTCTGGGAGGGTATGGCAGATGTGTATCTTGCTACTCCGTTGCCTTCCAAGGTAGCGGAGTACAAATCCCGCTGGTTCTACATTCCTTAGGAGAAGCCATATGCACGAGGTGATCCGGCGGAAATTCCAGTGTCAAAACCTAGTTGGTCGGAGACTCCTTCGCTAGCAGCGATGGAGCAAGTGATGGAGCTGCTGGCGCTTGTTGACCGGTCGTCGCTTGATGCAGTTTCGGTTGGTTGGAACTTCGTTATGAGGTGTTGTCAGCCTTGCAAGGACAGGGTTCATCCTGCCTTTCTTTATACTGGTCGTCGCGACCCGACCCAGGAGACGCTGTTTGGAATGGAACCAAAAGAAGGTTTTGATCGACTTGCTGCAATCTTCGATCTCAGTCTTCCGGATATGGAGAGTCCGCGGGATTCGTTCCGTGCTGGCGTACCCCCACCGCCGGTAAGTTCTGGCTTTGCTTTCGTAGCGATCTTCTAGCTTTTGTTTTTTGGCTTCCTTTTGCACTAATCCTCTTTTTCAGGACCGTGCCGTCTTTGTTTCCCAAGTTCCTTTGACGTTGTGGCCTCCTGACGTTGATCGGGCAAGGAGAGTGCAAATTGTCTTGGGTGAAGGTGGCCGCGAATCTTCTGGCGAGAGAGTGGTTCGTGAGCCCCTTGCTGAGAAGCGCCGAGTGCGTGGTGATCGGTTGGGGAAACGCCTGGCTGATCCTCCCCGGAAGAAGGTGAAGCCGTCAGTTGGTACCGGGGGCAAGTTTGTTTTTAATGAGGGCGTAGCTCGTCCTCCGTCGTCGATATCTGGTTGGACTGATGAGGGGTCGGACGAGGATGATGCGCCAGCCATGACCCTGGACGGAGAAGGGTGTTTCGGCTCAAGTGCCAAAGTGCGGAAGACATCCCCTGCTCCACCGCGCCCTTCGGTGGCCGCCGGGAGTGCCTTTGTGGAGGAATGGTCTACCCCGTCAATGGAGCATCTGCCGACGGATGTGCCACCGAGTTTTATAGGGGGTCTTCCCGGTCGGAGGTTCATGAGGGCGCATCGGAAGTCGGACTTGTAAGTACTTCACCTTACTTTTGTTTGGGTCTTGATTGCCTTGCTAATGATGCGGTTTTTAGTAGGGCGCTAGATTTCGAGGATCCGCTAGTTCTTCATGGTAACGTGTTGGGCGTTGCTGGGGATGCACATGGCGAGTTTGTCTCAAGAGGATGTGGCTCTCCTATGCTTGCATATTCCTCAACTTGTGAGGGGGATCCCGTTTTTGTTGAAGCTACTGGTGGTGGGGCGACACTTGTTGATATTGCTTCTCGCTCTACGACGCAGGATTCTACCACCGAACTGGTGCGTGGTGATGCGCCAAATCTGTTGACAGCCTCAGCGCCGAGTCTGCGGCCGGAGAAAAGGAAAAGGGCTGCGGTGCTGCTTGAGGAGCCGGAGTTAGTGGAGGAGATTCCTCGTGTAGGAGGCAAGCCAAAGCCGACGTCGGTCCGGACTTTTCGCCATGCCGGTGAGGACTTCGTTGTTGTCGAGGATGATGAGGCCGAGGAGGAGGCGGCGACGTTCCTTAATGATGTGAGCGACCTGTTCGGGCGAGTCAAGGTAACTGTGATACCTCTACAGTTTTGGTATTGCCTCCGTGTCTCCTTTGTTTGAGGTGTCCTCGCGTGGTTGTAGGGGCGTTTTAAGTCCAGAAGGGAGCGTAAGGCGATGGCCGACCAGCTGGCTAAACTAACTGCTGATAATAAGCGTCTGCGTGGTGATGTCGCTCATGTCGAAGGTCAGTTTGCAGGACTGGAGGAAAGCTTGGAGGCAGCACATCAGCATGCGCAGGTGTTACAGGACGCAATCCGAGATCAAGAGCGTGAAAACGCAGAGCTTCAGTCGCATGTTGAGAAAGTCGATGAGCTTTCCACTCGTGAGTCTCTGTTGCTCCCTGATTGTAATGGTTGTTACCTCAGCCTTGTGATGACTTTTCCTACTCGTTGTGTAGAACTGCTCGGTGCTGAAGAGGCGAAATGTCTTGCAGAGGAGAAAGCCGATGTTGCCGAACGAGAGATTTACAAGATGCGAGCAATGCACGAAGGTAATGCTTGACTATCTGTCGCTTTGCTTGTAAGGCTTCATTACTTGGTGTTTGGCTGTTTCCGTAGCTTACCGGGACAATGTTCGACTTCAATTTGCAGACCTGCAGGCGAAGGTGGATTCTTACTACAACAACTTCTGGTCGTTGGCATGGGAGATCACCCTCGTGGTGGAGTGTGTTGATGGCGGGATGTTCATCCCTGAACCTATAGATCAAGTGACCGTGGAGGGTGTGCTGACGAGGGTTCGCGGTTTGTGGGTCAGAGTTCGGTCCTTTACAACTTCAGCCGGGCAAAGTGTGGCTGCTCATGGCTTGGCTATGTTGCAGTCGCACTACCCGAAGCTTGATCTTGGTCGGGTGGCGGCTGGGTTTGCATTAAGAACGTCGGATGAGTAGGCCGACCGTCTGGAGGTTGATTCTGAATGCGTTGCGAAGATTGTAGCTAAGGATGTTGATCTGTTCACTGCTGGACAACAGTAGTTTGTATCCCATATACAAGAATTCAGACGTGTAAGTGAAAACTACAAAGCTGTATTATATCCGGGCGGTGAGCTTTTGTTTCACTTGTATGTCCTGTCGTGCCTGCTAAGTCATGAGCCATAGCGATGAATCATTCGGCCCTGGGTTTCCTATGGTCCGGATCGTAGAGCCCAGAGCTTCTGCACGCGTAGGTGCCATAGGGATTACCAAGGAGGTTCACTGCTGGCAACCCGCGGCGCAGAGGGCGAACAACTCATGCACGCTTAGGGAGATGTCAAGGACAAGACCTTTTTCCGAGAGGCTCGATCGTGGCGTGACTAGGGCCTGTGGAGACCGTTCCTACAGACGCTGGGCGCAAAGCCATGCTGCTTGTAGAGTCGTCGATCGTGCCGTGGTCGTATACAGATTCTGGGCACACGACCTCGTGGCCTTCGACACAAATGATGCCTCTCGGTTCATGGAGAGATATCATTTGAGAGGTCTATTGATATGATCATAGGGTATGGGGTAGCTATTTCTATGCGCTATGCAATCGATAAGCCAGATTCGAAGGCTTTCGGTCGTGGCCAGGCTGTTTGGAGACAACGCCGTAATGCGTTTTGGAGAGGTCGTCGAACACTATGGGAGTGTTTTGGAGATATCGCTGGACGCCGTAGGCCTTTTATAGTGGTCGCCGGACGCCGTGAATGTCTTGTAAACGTTGAATTGTGTACACAAAGTATAAAAAATGTAGTATTTCATTTATGTATTGGGAGGTAGATAGTACAAACTTTGTTGGGATACTCTAAGCTTTGGAACTTTTCGCGGTGCTGAGGCCGAGGGTCTTCACACGTAACTACGGGAGGGATCGAAGCCGATCGTTGCTGCTTTTGCTTCCTTTGGTCTCTTGGCGGCGGGCCTGTCGTTGGTGCTGGAGTTGTACTTGTCCTGGGTATGGGGTTTCTCGGCGGCGTTGATTGTCTGCTGCTCGCATTCGTATGCGACTTTCAGGTCGGTGCGGAGGCTGAGGATGCCTTGTTGCGCCGGGATCTTCAGCACCATGTACGTGTAGTGCGGGACTGCTATGAGCTTGGCTAGCGCCAGACGTCCGAGGATTGCATGGTAGGCTATTTTGAAGTCGGCGATGATGAAGTTGATGTTCTCAACCCTGAAGTGGCTCTGGTCGCCGAACTGTACGGGAAGTGTAATCTGTCCTATTGGTGTGGATGCCTTGTCTGGGATGATGCCCCAAAAAGGGAAGTTCGCCGGTAGGAGGTCCTTCTTCGAGTAGTCGAGTTGGCGGAAAGCGTCGGCGAAGATGATATTGAGCGCGCTGCCGCCATCAACCAGCACCTTCCTGAAGTGGCATGTTGCGATTGTTGGGTCGACGATGAGTGGGAAGCGGCCGGGGTATCTATAATCCGTCCACTCGTCTTCTCTGGAGAAGCTAATTGTTCCGACCAGTCGAGGTAGCGAGCATTGGCTGAATCATCTCCTGTTGCTGAGATCGAGTAAACATCCTTGTGAACTTGGCGGTGCCGCCTCTCTGCTTCCACAACCACGCTACCCCCGAAGATGGAGTACGTCATTGAAGCTGGTTAGAACTCCGGGGCTGGTGGTTCTTGGTCCTTGTCCTTGCCGGAGTTGTCTTTCTTTGCTCTCTTGTCACTTCTTGCCTTCACTACGGACTCAAGGAGATCGCAATTGAGCATGGAGTGTTTGGAGTTTTTGTGTATAGGGCATGGGCCGTCGAGGATCTTCTCGTAGCTGGCATTGTAGTTCTTCTTTGGTCGGGCGTTCGTGTTGGCTACATAGCGGTTATCGCGCCTGTAGTCGTACCTCTACGGGTAGCGCTTGGAGTTGCCCGATCGGTAGTCCCGGTGGTCGCCGACCCTCCCCTCACTGCGGTAGTTTGGTTGGCGATCGTTATCCCTTGTACATTCCAGAGATCGAGAGTAGCGTCGCCTGTTCTCACTGCTGCGGGTGGCGTCATCTTGATTGGCGTCGGGATTCGCGATCATCATGAGCTCTTATATGGTTGTTATGCTTTTCCGCGTCAGCTTGTTTCGAAGGTCGTCCGCCCGTAGGCCGTTGGAGAAGATGGCGATGGCCTCTGGGTCGGAGATCTCTACGATGTTCATCAGCTTGTCGGAGAAATGCCTGATGTACTCCCGGAGGCCCTCGTTGCTCCTCTGGCGGACACTCTCCAAGTCGTACCTCGTCCCAGGCTGGACACATGTGGCCTTGTATGTCTTGATGAAGATTTCCTTGAGTTGTTCCCAGGTGTTGATGGTGCCTTCTGGGATCTTTTGGAGCTAGCTGTTGGTGGAGGTTGACAACATCACCGGGAGGTAGTTAGCCATTACGTCTTGATTTCCTCCGGCGGCGTAGACAGCTATCTCGTAGGTAGACACCCATTGCTCTAGATTTGCCTTGCCGTCATACTTTTCCACCGACGTAACTCTAACGTTCAGGGGCCACTGGACGGCGTGGAGGTGTGCGGAGAAGGGGCGCAGTCCCCCGATTGCTCTTTGCGCTGGTGGCGGTGTCCGACCGCGGCGGAGGTTGTCATCATTGTACCATGGGTATCTGTTTCGACATTCCCTCGGGGGGCTTCGGCGCGCCGGAGGTGGTGACCTGTCACACTGGGGTCTTTCACGCTCGCCGCCGTTGTGAGGTGGTGATCCTCGCCTTTGCTCCCACGGAGGGCTTTGGTGCGGTGGTGCAGGTGCTCGATCGCGCTAGGGCCCGTCGAGTTCTTCGTCGTCACGGAGTGGAGATCCCCGCCTGGGCTCCCTTGGCGGGCTTCATGGGTGGTTCCTGCTGTGGGACTGACCGGAGAATTCGGGCAGAGGACCCGCCTTGTTGACCTGGACCACCACCGCCATGATGTGGGCTTCTATCTTTTCGATCTCGGGCGTGGGGGGAGCTTGGAGAGCTCGCAGGCGGCAACTGCTAGATTGGCGTTGGGCGTCGGGTAGACCGAAACGTCACCCACCTTGTCGAAATCTTGCTATAGGTTGCGTCGAGGCGGGCCTTCACAATTCCTATGAGCCTGCTCACGTTGTTCCCGTGTGAGTCGTTCCTGCTCATGGCGCTCCTCTTCGCGCCTCCGCGCACGCTCGGCATTGTGTTGTTATCTCGCGATCCGGTCGGCGTCTGTCTCGTTCTCGGGGGTGACGCTGTCTGCGAAGACTTGAAAAATTAACCCTCCGAAGCCCGGAGGGAAATCCGGCAAACTGCTGGTCGATCCGGAGGAATCGGGGTTCTCTGTCCCTGTGGCGGTGGCTGAACCCGACGAGATTGTGCCATCGAGGTACACTGCCTGGTCGGAGTCACCGGGGACCGCGAAGATGACGACGGTGTTTACGATGGGGGCTACCGAGATCTGGTCGGAGACCGATTAGTACATTTGGCGCAGGAAAGCAGCGGCCTGATTACTGAGCCCATAAGGCATTTTTGGAGAAGGGCGGATGTCCTTGGTCGTCGTGGCCATCGTCTTCGGCGAGGATCGGCGGCGGCGTTGTCGGCGGCCGTGGTGGCCGGAGAGTCGGCGTTGTGTCACCTGCATGAGGTCGAGGCAATCCATAATACCGCTGCTGGAGCGATCGATGGCGTCGACCAGGTCGTCGATGTCGATCTTCTTTCGCGGGTGGGATATCGGCATAGCAAAACGACGCACGGGCGGCGGCGCGTCTGCGCCGTGTGGAGTAGATCCGACGGTCCAGGACATAGATCCGATCTGGAGAACGGTGCCGGTCGCCGGGAGGACCATCGAGTCCGGGAAAGTAACCACTTGACGAGCCATGAAGTCGATGCACACACCCCCTACCTGGTGCTCCAACTGTCGACGAAATATGTGTCACAGTCTACCTAGGGGGTACCCTACGGTAGTAGATTGTAGACGGAGGTGTGGCGACGGTGATCAAGCATAACACAGAGAGCGTAGACACGGCGATTTAGATAGGTTCAGGCCGACAAATCACCGTAATACCCTACATCCTGTGTTCTGGTGGCTGGATTGATCTGAGTACTAGGTTACAAGATCCGTAGATGATCTGAGACAGAGATTTTTGGAGGGGGTCCCTGCTCGCCTTATATAGCCGGGGAGAAGGGTTACAATTTCCATATCCTAATAGATTACGATCGGTCCCTTAAGGTAAGGGATCCGAGTCTATCTACTAGGATCTTCCTTGGCGAGCATGACGGGCTGGTCGCATGCCGCAAGGCCTCGCGGGTGTTGATACTTCTTAACGTCATTACCAAAAGTAGAATAATTTCTATTTCTGATAACGACGCCAAAAAGGGTTAACCACCTCTCATGCCACTTAAGCCAGGTTGTCATCCCCAACATGACAGAGAGATGCGGTATTGAAATATGCAATTGCTCTAAGTGAATATGAATAGAAATGTGTTTCTGCAAGCGCACACATAATACCGATGTAGCATTTTAACCAGGAGTATTCCAGGTATCGTTATTTATATTTTTGCCACTGGGAAGGGATACTAAGGAATAAATGAGGAGTGAGTAATGAGTATTAATGAGTATCACTGCATGTGTAATGGAAAGTTTTCATCTATGTCACTCTGTATGAGATAAGTGTCACATAAGATATAGATAATGAATGAATAGTGACAAAAGATAAATACTGATCAACAAATATGTAGCCTCATAAGATAATGATAAGCACCTCAACAGATATTCTAGCAAGTCATTAGCATGGAATTAGGACGAACTACAAAGATATTTCCTAAGTCATTCTTAACTATACAGTCTAGTATACTATGATTAGTGCAATTACACTTGGCAACCATGGCAAGAAAAGAGATATTCATGTGTAGTGAGTATTACTAAGGAAGATGAAGAACATAGCAACCACTTCCCCGTAATAGAACTGCTCTGCCTGCCCTACAAACGGGAGGAGGACTACAAAGGACTCAACAGGACTATCACTCCCGCGATCTACCTCACGATCCGGAATGTAGGGTACAATCGCAGATAAATACGGTCTAGGCACCACGCCTACACAATATCTATCATTTACCCACAACGCTAATGGATAAACTCTATACGATCCTAAACATGCATATGATTCAGATCTAACTATGCCAAGCATATAATCATAATAAACTAAGAACAATATAATTGAGAACATAATCAAATATAATGAAGTAGAGCAAAGTCATATTCATAATATTGAAGAACAAATGAAGAACAATGAAGAACTAGAGAGAGAATTACCGATAATCCTCTTGACAGATCCGGAAACCAATCGAAGATTGACTCCTTCTAGTTCTAATCCTATATAGCTATGCTAAACTAGAAATCTAGTTGATGTGGTGGCTCTAGGGCTTGATCAGGGACGTCTTCTCTTGAGATGGAATGAAATTAGGTCAGAGAGGGCTCTTCTCCTTAGGGTCAGGGGCCTTCCTTATATAGCCTCCTCAAATGGACGTCGGCCGTCGGATCAAACCGACCTTAATGGAGGGCTTAGATGCAACCTCAAAGGCGGTGGAGAGGTAGTCCCACAAGGCAGACCCTGTTGGGCCTTGCCCTAGGGCGGCCGCCCTAGGGGGTAGGGCGGGCACCCTACCCCTGGGCCCGCTCGGCCTCTCGCTTCTTCCCGCGCCTTCTTGACCCTTCTAGATTATTCTTTTTCGTACGAATGATACTTATCTCTATGTAAACATGACATGTGGGCCTTTCCTCCATATTTCCTGATACCCCCCTGCAGAAATAGACATTCACCAAAACTCATGGAATTCTATTAGTTTAACCCTTATTTCTAGTTATTGGTTTCATATAGATCCTTATCCTTGTTTAATTGACGGTTGATTTTGGTATTTAAGGACCATCAACAAGCTCCCCCAAGCTTACCTTTCGCTCGTCCCTGAGCAAAGATAGACTCAGTGATGGATCAGGAGTTGCTGCAATGCTTTCATGCCTTACAGGTACACATGCTTTCAAATAAGATCTCATCTCCGGGTTACAACAACTATTAAGATAAAAAACTTACTCATTTTACCTTCCACCATGGGGCTTGTAACCGTCACCTGCATCTTGGGTAGTTGAAAGACAAAACGGTCCAGTCAAGCATCATGTACCTTGCTCTTTGATCAACTATAGCTCTGGAGTTTTTAGGGATTTTCAAAATAAAACTTAGAGATTCCTTGTATGACTCTCTCAGTCTCTCCTTTGTGGTATTTCTGGATCCTTACCAAGGCATTAATGGTGTATGCCTTTTCTCAGATATGTGGTATTTGTGGTATAAGGCATTGTGGTATTGCCTTCTCTCTCTCACCCTACTTCTAATAGGCTGATATCTGGAGTTCATAGGTGGGAAATAGCGTATACATACTTACAAGACATATGTTGCATAGTCAAACCGCGAATCCAAAGGAACCGATCAATAAGTCAAATCAAGATGTGCATGTGTGGCGAATGAATGGTATATGATGATGATGGTGGTAGTGATGATGGTGGTAAATGATGATGATGATAGCAGAGGTGAAAGTCTAATTCTAATTTTTGCCCCCTTTCTGATAGATATACCTTTCTTGTATTTGAAACCTTTTGGAAGGAATGAGATGCTTGATAGTAATAATTTTTTTTCGAGGTTGGCGGGCACTTGTCCATTTTTATTTCCTCGTCTCTCTTTTTCTTTCTCTTTTTTTAAGAGCACTCATCCTTGTAGAGATATAAAGCGAACACTGACTGGAGCCTTTATTTTACAGGAATAAAACAGGAATAGGAGAATATTTATGCTATTCTCTCTCGGATTAGGAGCAGAATATTTTTGGTGGATCTGGAGATGAAAATGGGTGGATATATGTGGATGCGTACTTCTGGGATAGAAGCAACATATGTGGGTGTAGTGTATATGGATGCGTACTCCTAGGATAAAAGTAGCATATATGGATGTAGTGTAAGTGAATCTTGATTCAGACCGCATGACTAGTTCCTAAGGATTGCACAGCTTGACCACACTCAATGCTCATAAGAAGTATGTAAAAATGTGTGGTTTCCTAATCTAGTAAGCATGTATATGTGGCTGTGGTAGGAATTTAAGCTCTCGTCATACAGGAACTCATCATGTGGTATTTTTTAAAGTTTTCAAAAGATAAAATTCTCTAGAATTCTAATATCTCTAGGAGCAGATAAATAGCAATTCAAACCTTCCCATATCATATCTGTCAATGACTTAGACTTAGATCAGGTACTTTCTCCCACAAGTTTTAGGTTCAGAGCAAATTTCAAATCATAACAGTTATGCCTAAACTTGGGAGAGAGTTCAAATTTTAAAACTAGGTACTTGAAAGGTATTACGGCAGAGCAACTATTCATCATCTCCATATTAAGAGTTTATTACTGGGATTCATTTTAGCATAGCTATTTTATTTTATTCTCTATATTATTTATTAGAAAACTCTTAACTAATAAAAAACACACATATATATATAAGCGGGAAAATATTTATTGGGTTTTTATAATTATTCATCTTTTTTATTTTTATCAAAGTGTAGATATAAAACTGATAGGTAGTAATACTTAGCTAAGTATGGGGTGCTCTCCCCCATGCTGGATTTTGACGTAATTTCTTCTAATGTAGTTGACGGGTAGCAGAGGTGTTCTCTGGTTATTGTTCTCCGTTGATCCTTGAATTCTGTGAAAGCTCAAATAGACAACCAAACTTGTGGAACTGATTAAGTGTTAGTCATAAATCTTCTAGCTTTGGTCATGTCAAGCTTCCTCTAATGGATGTTATTATCTAGTAGGATCATAAAATCTCTTATTTTTATATTTTCATTTTATAAGACAAAAACATATTTATTTATTTTTATGCCACCACAACAAGTATACTCATGGGTTTTATGCCACAAGTCTATTCACATGTGGCTTCATAGTTTAAATATTTTTATTTTCTTTTTAAAGATGGTGTAAACATGATTAACTAATTTGGGAAAAGTAAATAATTAAGGGAAAAGATAACTACCAAGTTTTTCCTCTTGGCACGACGTTCGATGGTTCAAGTCCTCCGAACAGGACTCCTTACGTCCTTAGTTGTCCTAGGGCTCATTAGACAACATAGCTAGTGCCTCCGGTTGTGCTTCTTCTTCTGGTATGATTTCTTTTTCTCTCCGCACTTGTGTTGGTGTGGTAGCCTTCCTAGGACAAACTCTTGTTTCTAGATATTCATTACATTTGAAAGGACATGCCTCTCCTTCTTCACAAGATTCTCCGCTCTCGTGCCTGGGGTAGTCGTAGAATGATCTTTCATTTCCCAACCTTGGAGTTTGTGGTGTGTTCGGCCTCGAGAGTGGTGTTGCGTATATTGATTCTTCTTCTTCGGGGTATCTTTCTTCATATCTTGATACTTCTACTTTATAGTCTGCCCATCCATCCTTGGTGTTCTGCCTCTTCTGGTTGCTGGTAGCGACGTCTTCTTCTTGTTCTATTCTGCTTAGATTCTTCAACAATGTAATTAGCATTAAAGTAACGACGTACCTTCTCAGAGGGAAGTGTAGGTGCACTTTTCCTGTCCCAATGTAGATGATAGCTTTGGTGGTGCTTAGGAACGGCCTTCCAAGGATGATAGGTGGATCATAATCATCTTCTCCCATATCAACGACTAGAAAGTCTGTAGGGATGTAGTGGTCATCAATCTGGATGGGGACATCTTTTGCTATACCTTCGACGACGCGACATGTCTGATCTGCCATCTGGAGTTGGGTGTATGTTGGGTATAGAGGCATTGTACCATACAGAAACTCATAGGTCAACTTGGCCATAATGTTGACGCCCGATCCGGTGTCGTAGATTGCCTTCTGAAAGGAGCATCTGTTGATTGTGCATTCAATGGTTGGGACACCTGGGTCGTCCTTCTTGATCAAATGAGGGGATCTGATTTGGTGATCTTGATTATTGTGGAGTGCCATGATCATCTTCTCTGATTCTGTTCGTACTTGCTTCTTCTTCTTTTTCTTGTTCTGCTTTTTCTACTTGTTCCTTCCATTGGTCCTCTTCATTGGTTCATCTTGAGGTTGTTCGGGAGCTTGTATGGTTTTGTTCTTGAAGGTAAATGTCTCCTTCTTCCCTTTGATGAAGAAACTGATCGTGGCGGTGCTAGCATAGATGACAGCTCCAGCAGTGTTCAAGAGTGGCCTCCCAAGGAAGATGGGTGACTTCTCATCAACACCGGTTTCTATCACCATGAAGTCTGCTGGAACATATGAGGTACCAATCCGGACACGAATATCTTTTAATATTCCTCTTGGGTAGCACAGTGTCTGATCTGCACGTTGCAAACACAGTGTTGTATCTGATAAAGGATAATTAAAGAATTTTTTGTATATTACCCTGGGCATGACATTGACGCTTGCGCTGAAGTCGCAAAGTGCTTCAGGAATGTCCATGGTGCCAATGGAGATTGGGATGACGGGTCGTCCTGGGTCCCCTTTCTTGGTTGGCATAGAGTCGACACACCACCATTCGGTGGGGTTGTTCCAATAAGCACCTGCATCAAATATGTCTAAAAGATTTGCAGATTCTAATCCTTCCGGCTATGATGGAATATCGGGGTTAGTGCTAGGAACAGCAGCAGCTATTTGGGTTAGCTGGGATTCAATCATTTTATTAAAGCTAATTTGATTCTTGATGGCAATGGAAAAATTATCCATTCTATTATTTATAGTTTCTTATATTTTATCATTGGATGCTATTTTCTTAGACATGTTATCCATTAACTTTCCTTGATTAGCTACTAACTCTCTCAAAGGTGGAAAACTAGGATTATTATAAGAACTGTTACCTTAATAATTACCTGGGTAGTTACCTGAGTAGTTAGGCCTTTGTGGTTGTTGGTTCCAACCTTGATTTTGCTGAGGACAGTTGTAATTGTTGTTGATGATGTAGTTCACATCCTCTTGCACTTCTGGATAATGATTGCCTGAGTGTCCAGTGTCTCCATACTCCTCACCGGTCATGTGAGAGTCATAAATGTTCATGACTTCTTTCTTTTCTCCAGCTTTCTCATCGAGCCTCTTCATGAGCAGGTCTAGCTTTGCTGACAGCATGTCTACCTCTTTGAGCTGGTGCATACCTCCACTCTTCTTGCGAGTTTGAGTTCTGTCTTCACTCCAACCTTGGTTGGATGCCATCTTCTCCACAAGAGATGTGGCTTGTGGTATTGTAAGTGATAGGAATGCTCCTCCGGCAGCAGCATCCATGGTTTCACGTGTGTTGTTGCTGAGCCCATGATAGAAGGTCTGCATAAGTATCCAATTCTCCATTCCATGATGGGGACATTCTAGGATGTAGTCTTGGAAGCGCTCCCATGCTTCTGGAACGGACTCGTCGTGTTGTTGCTAAAAATTTGAAATCTTCTCACGGAGAGCATTGGTCTTCCCCATGGGAAAGAACTTTGCTAGGAAGTTGGTGGAACATAGTGCTCACGTGGTATTCTTCTCCTTGGTTGCATAGAACCACTGCTTCGCTCTTCCCAAGAGTGACAATGGGAAAAGGCGAAGTAGTATGGCGTCTCTGGGGATGTCCTTGATGGTGAATGTGCTGCAAATCTCCAGGAAGTGTTGGAGATGAGCACTGGCGTCTTCATGTGCCTTCCCACAGAACTAGTTTGCTTGCACCATGTTGATGGGCGCAGGCTTGAGCTCAAATGACCGATCAATGTCCACAGCAGGTCCAGTGCGGATGTTGTCCATGGTGGGGGCTGAGAACTCACGGATTGACTTGTTTGCCATGGCTTCGAACTCTAGTGTCAAGTCTCGAGCGATGTTTCGATGATCTCCTTGATTGGACGAAGCTTCAAACTGAAATGTTGATGGTGATGATTCTGTTACTCTCTTGAGCTTGACTTTTGTCCTTCTGATTAAGGCTTCGGGATTTTCAACAAAATTGTCTGGAAGATCAAACCTATTCATACATTACCCTGCATAATATGATAGGAAAAATAAGCAAAGATCAAGGGTAAGGCTGTACGAGTAGAGAATTGATGTTTTCTCAATCCATTAGTGATGCAAGTGACAACTCATTTATTCCTTTTAATAGCTAATCAACCTTCACCGGTAACGGCGCCAAAAATGTTTGTTGATACTTCTTAACGTCATTACCAAAAGTAGAATAATTTCTATTTCTGATAACGGCGCCAAAAAGGGTTAACCACCTCTCATGCCACTAAAGTCAGGTGTCATCCCCAACATGACAGAGAGATGTGGTATTGAAATATGCAATTGCTCTAAGTGAATATGAATAGAAATGTGTTTCTGCAAGTGCACAGATAATACCGATGTAGCATTTTAACCAGGAGTATTCTAGGTATCGTTATTTATATTTTTACCACTGGGAAGGGATACTAAGGAATAAATGAGGAATGAGTAATGAGTATTAATGAGTATCACTGCATGTGTAATGGAGAGTTTTCATCTATGTCACTCTGTATGAGATAAGTGTCACATAAGATATAGATAATGAATGAATAGTGACAAAAGATAAATACTGATCAGCATATATGTAGCCTCATAAGATAATGATAAGCACCTCAACAGATATTCTAGCAAGTCATTAGAATGGAATTAGGACGAACTACAAAGATATTTCCTAAGTCATTCTTAACTATACAGTCTAGTATACTATGATTAGTGCAATTACACTTGGCAATCATGGCAAGAAAATAGATATTCATGTGTAGTGAGTATTACTAAGGAAGATGAAGAACATAGCAACCACTTCCCCGTAATAGAACTGCTCTGCCTGCCCTACAAACGGGAGGAGGACTACAAAGGACTCAACAGGACTATCACTCCCGCGATCTACCTCACGATCCGGAATGTAGGGTACAATCGCAGATAAATACGGTCTAGGCACCACGCCTACACAATATCTATCATTTACCCACAACGCTAATGGATAAACTCTATACGATCCTAAACATGCATATGATTCAGATCTAACTATGCCAAGCATATAATCATAATAAACTAAGAACAATATAATTGAGAACATAATCAAATAGAGTATAGTCATAAACAATATAATGAAGTAGAGCAAAGTCATATTCATAATATTGAAGAACAAATGAAGAACAATGAAGAACTAGAGAGAGAATTACCGATAATCCTCTTGACAGATCCGGAAACCAATCGAAGATTGACTCCTTCTAGTTCTAATCCTATATAGCTATGCTAAACTAGAAATCTAGTTGATGTGGTGGCTCTAGGGCTTGATCAGGGACGTCTTCTCTTGAGATGGAATGAAATTAGGTCAGAGAGGGCTCTTCTCCTTAGGGTCAGGGGCCTTCCTTATATAGCCTCCTCAAATGGACGTCGGCCGTCGGATCAAACCGACCTTAATGGAGGGCTTAGATGCAACCTCAAAGGCGGTGGAGAGGTAGTCCCACAAGGCAGACCCTGTTGGGCCTTGCCCTAGGGCGGCCGCCCTAGGGGGTAGGGCGGGCACCCTGCCCCTGGGCCCGCTCGGCCTCTCGCTTCTTCCCGCGCCTTCTTGACCCTTCTAGATTATTCTTTTTCGTACGAATGATACTTATCTCTATGTAAACATGACATGTGGGCCTTTCCTCCATATTTCCTGATATGGTCCTTATCCTTGTTTAGTTGATGGTTGATTTTGGTATTTAAGGACCATCAACAGTGGGCTGGGCCGTCTTCTAGTCGGTAGGCCCATAAGGTCCCTGGGGATATGCCGAGGTAATATCCCCAACAACACTCCCTTCATAGCTGATACTTTCAAGTACACATAGTCACCTACTTCGAACTCAAGCGGTCTTCTTCTCTTATCTGCATAACTCTTTTGCCTTGACTGAGCTGCACGCATATGTCCTTGTATGATTCTAACTTTATCTCCAGCTTCTTGCACAAAGTCGATACCGTAGTATCTTCTTTCTCTTGGTTCAACCCAATTGAGAGGTGTTCTACACCTTCTGCCATACAAAGCTTCAAACAGAGCCATTTTGATGCTTTCTTGATAGCTGTTATTGTACGAGAATTCTTCCATAGGTAACCAACTTCCCCAAGATCCCTTAGAAGATATCACACATGCACTAAGGAGATCTTCGAGAATCTGGTTAACTCTATCTGTCTGTCCTAAAGTTTGGGGATGATATGTAGAACTGCGGACTAAATTAGTTCCAAGCTGCTTATGAAGATGTTCCTAGAAACGAGCAGTGAACTGCGGTCCTCTATCTGACACAATTGTTCTTGGAACACCATGCAAACGAACTATGTGAGTGATATACATCTCTGCATACTCATATGGTCGGTTAGTGGTGCGGACTGGTATAAAGTGCGTTGACTTGGTTAACCGATCCACAATCACCCATATTGAGTCATGACCTCTTTGAGTAGGTGGAAGACCTGTTATGAAATCCATGCTGATTTCTTCCCATTTCCATCCTGGAACTGACAAAGGTTGTAAGAGTCCAGTGGGTTTCATATGTACCGCCTTCACTCTACAACACACATCACATCTTGCTATGAACACGGCAATCTCTTTCTTCATCTTTGTCCACCAAAACCGTTGTTTTAGATCGTGATACATCTTGCTACTGCCTTGATGTATGGATAGCTTAGAGGAATGTGCTTCCTCTAAGATTCGGTTCCTCAAATCCTTATCCTTAGGCACAACAAGACGATCTCGAAACCAAAGAATTCCCTTCTCATCTATCTTGAAATACTGGGAACCCTCGGTTTTCATCGGTTTTCTGACCTTCTATGATCTGGCTTTCTATGGAGCAACTGACTGTAAGATTGTACAACACTGACGGATGTAGCAAGTTGAACCTGTCTTCGAGCAAAGGTTGCACAAAGTGGTAGTGCGATTTCCTGCTCAAAGCGTCGGCTACTACATTAGCTTTTCCTAGGTGGTAATGAACTTCAAGATTGTAATCCTTGATTAGTTCTAACCATCTTCTTTGCCTCATGTTTAGCTCTGGTTGCGTGAAGATGTACTTGAGACTCTTGTGATCTGTGTAGATATGACACACGTTGCCAAGAAGGTAATGTCTCCATATCTTTAAAGCATGTACCACTGCTGCTAGTTCTAGATCATGTGTTGGGTAGTTAGCTTCATGTTTTCTGAGCTGTCGAGAAGCATAGGCTATCACTTTTCCTTCTTGCATAAGAACACACCCTAGTACAGTCCTAGAGGCGTCACAATACACATCAAAAGTTTTTGTTATGTCTGGTTGCGCCAAAACGGGTGCTAAAGTAAGTAAAGTTCTCAGGGTAAGAAAAGCTGCCTCACATTCTGAAGTCCATTCGAACCTCTTATCTTTCTGTAGCAGACTGGTCATAGGTTTAGCTATCTTGGAAAAGTTAGAATAAACCGACGGTAATACCCAGCCAGACCAAGAAAACTACGAACCTCGGTGACGGAAGTTGGAGCTTTCCAATCCATAACCTCTTGTACTTTGCTTGGATCCACTGATATTCCATCAGCAGAAAGGATATGTTCAAGGAAAGGTACTTTAGTAAGACAAAACTCACACTTACTAAACTTAGCATACAACTTATGTTCTCTTAGCCGTGCAAGAACCACACGTAGATGTTCTGCATGCTCTGCTTCATTCTCCGGGTAGATTAAAATGTCATCGATGAACACAACCACAAATTTATCCAGCTCGGGCATGAACACGGAGTTCATAAGATACATGAAGTAGCCAGGAGCATTAGTTAGCCCAAACGACATAACCAAATACTCGTAAAGCCCATACCTCATCGCAAAAGCTGTCTTGGGTATATCTTGTGGTCTGATCTTGATTTGATGATACCCTGATCTCAAATCGATCTTCGAAAACACTTTAGCCTTGGATAACTAATCAAACAAGATATCAATATGTGGTAAAGGATATTTGTTCTTGATCGTTACGACATTAAGTGGTCGATAATCTATGCACATTCGTAGGGATTTATCTTTCTTTTTAACGAGCAGTGCAGGACAACCCCACGGTGATGCACTAGGTCGTATGAGACCTTTATCTTGTAACTCTTGTAACTGCTTCTTTAGCTCTGCTAGCTCATTGGGAGGCATTCTGTACGGCCTATGAGAAATAGGCGCCGTACCTGGTACCAACTCAATAGCAAACTCAACATCTCGATGGGGTGGAAGACCGGGAAGATCATCAAGAAATACGTCCGGAAATTCACACACGACTGGGATATTCTTCAGAGTTGTGGCTTGGATAGCACACATCATTGCACAAAGATCAAGCTTCCGGGGAAGGGAAATCTGGAAGATTTCTGCTTCCTCGGGAGTTTTCAGGGTACGAGTCCTACTCCCGTATTGATGGTGACGCCATAGCGATGCATCCATTTCATGCCTAGGATCACATCCAGGCCTAGGCCGGGTAGGATGATGAGGTTAGTTTTAAACTCATATTTCTGGATTATGATACTTACATCCCTGACTACTTGTTTAGTTGATATGTCTGCCCCCACTGAACTTATGCAGTACCCCACATCCAAATCAGATATGCTCATGCCATGCTTAACAGTAAAAGCTTTACTCACAAACGAATGCGAAGATCCTGAATCAAAGAGCACAACTACAGGATGATGGTTTACGAGGAACATACCAGCTATGACAGGTTCTCCTTGTGGCACTTCTTCCACTATGGTATAGTGCACACGTCCCTGGTAGGCCTGATTCTTCTTTGGGTGAGGGCATTCTCTAGCAAAGTGCCCTAGACGCTGACAATTGTAGCATGGTGCGTTATTGGTTGGAGCCTTCTGAGTTCCGGAACTGCCTTGCCCTGGGTTGCCTTTTGGAAGAGCAATGGTGTAAGGCTTGCGATACTGACTCTGTGGTGCACCTCGAGCTAGAACTTTCTTCTGTGGGGGTCGAAACTTAGCTCCTGCCACAGGAGGTCGGTAAGTAGAGCGATTGACAAAGGGAGCTCTCTGCTGAGATGAGCCTCCTTTAAACGCCCTCTTGCATCCTTTAGCTGTAGCATGCAAGTTGTTCTGGTTCTCCTGAGTCAAAGCATCACTGATGAACTCATTGAAGTTGGTGCAATTTGAGTTAGCAAGAGTCTTCATTAGCTTGGTTCCTAGACCTCTCTTGAAACTATCAATCTTCATCTCATCTGTTTCAACGAACTGAGGAGAATAACGAGCTAGGTTGTTGAAAGCATGAAGGTACTCTATTAAGGTCTTGGTACCCTGAGTGAGCTTCAGAAACTCTAAGGCCTTCATTTTCATTAAGCCTGGAGGAATGTAATGCCCCTGAAAGCTGACTTGAACTGATTCCAGACAACTGGAGCGTTAGCAGGGTATCTAGTACGATGATGAGCCCACCGTATACCTGTTGGTCCTTGCAACTAGTGCGAAGCATATTCTGCCTTTAACTCTTCAGTCATTCTGATCAAGCGAAACTTCTGCTCCATGGTATTCAACCATTCATCAGCCTGGAGTGGTTCTTCAGCCTCCTTGAAGATTGGCGGCTTTGTATCAAGTAAGTCCTTGAAAGTGCTGAACTGATTTGCAGGTTGACGGTCACGGTTGCCTTGGTTCTGATTACTGCGAGCAACTTCACGAAGAAACTCTTCAATGTTGTGCTGCCCACCAATGAACGGAGCCATGAACTATTCCGGGGTAAGCGGCGGTGGTGGTGGCGGTGGATGCTGCAAAGGAGCCTCATTCTTGTCACGGTGATTTCCACCACTCCCAGAGCCACGGGAGCGAGTGTTGGCAGACATCTGCATGAATTTGATAGCAAGTAATGAGATTTGAGTAATTGCAGATGAATCATAATTATGCCTTAGTAAATCACTGAAAAGGAGATAACTTAAATCCACATAGGGCATCAAAGAGTTCATACTAGCAACACATCATCATCCATTCATACTTGGTACCATGAAAGCATTCATACAAGCTAAAAGTGTCAGACATCTGGACTTTAAGTCATGGTCGTTACACAACATCATGTCTCTCATGAAACAACAAAAGGTCAAACTACTCAACGCAAAAGACAACTAAAGACTAGCGTAAGCAGGCTATCCTAGTCGTTGTGGTCGGTGTCCATCCCTGACAGACGGCCACCCTCGTCGTCGCTGTCGTCAACAAGATCAAGCTCCTCGGGATCCTCCTCCTCGTCGTCCTCAGTCTTGGGGTCGCCGTTGGCATAGATCACTGCTGAATATATCTATGGTGCTACGGGCGGAGGGATCGGGTTGATCACATTGTTGAGCCTGTGGATCTCCTACTGCAACTCTCGGATCTGGTCATGGGCCTGCTGAAGTCGTCCATTCCACTCTGCGTCACGACGATGGTAAGCGATGTTCCCCACCACCTGCTGGTGGCGAAGCATACGCTCACAAGCCTTAGCTGCCTCCTCTCTAAGTATAGCTGCATCTCTATTGTCCTGTGCCTCCTTAGCTACCCTCCTGAGATGCTGGTTATCCCTACCAACTCCCTGTAGGAACATCTCACTAGTCCTGAGGCGTGCCACGCTGAACACGTAGGAGTCTTCTCTGACAAAGAAAGCCTTGAGCACTGCATGCATAGCACTCATTGCTGGTCTTGAACTGCCAGCTCTCTCATCCCTGTTTCAGACCAAGGGATTTCCCATCTCCTGATACCAAGCCATGGTGTCAGGGCTATCCTCTGGAAAGGTCCCTACTACACCGCGGTCCAGCTCTCCACTATGCTCCTGACGGATCTGACTCAGAATGGTCAGAACTGCAGACTGAGGTCCTTCCCAAGGGCTGCTGGCTATGGCCTCAGCAGTCCACTTCCTCCACAAAGGTACCTCGATACACTCAGGAATAGTCACAGTCACGGTGTACAACTACGCATTCCCAAGCGGCTCCTGAGTCCAGTAGTACTGAGGTGGCTCAGCATACCCTACCTGACTCAGCACCCTCCAAAGCAAAGTGGGAGTGCCAAACACTAACAGGAAGCGGTTGCTGCGCTGGGGAGGTCCTGGTGCTTCCATCTGTAACAAGTTTTAACCTTTTTGTGAGAACATGTATTTTACAGATCGAACATTTACATGTATAAGAGATACATATTTAGTAAGGGAGGGAATTAAATGCAATATGATGACACATGATGCATGCACGTATCTTACGTCCTTACAAACCTTAGGAAAGCAAACCTTTCCCTAAGAACGTTCTAGGCAGTGGCATACATACGTTCTCTCATACATATGTAACTAAACGGTCTACACGATTCGCTGTTAGTGTACCTGCAGAAGATTCATTTCAGCCCTTTCCCAACAGTATGAATAATGCATTGCTAAAATCTAAATCTAATACTCACTTAGGTGTACACCCAGCATACACGTAAGCAGTATATGCACCCTTTCCTCAAAAGTATTACTCCACACATGGGTATCTTGCTGTCGGCATTCATCAACGTATGCAACAGTTCGACACATTATAAATTCACTGCCTAGGCCGACGATTGTCCGACCATACTCTCACAACTCACCTTACCTTGGCGTAGGTGTGACGTTGAGGAAAGATTAATTCTATTGACATATATGGCTAATTCATATATGAAGTCTACCTCGACCATTTGACCACAAGGTAGCATAGTGCGGTCCAGTATACACACCTTGGACTAGGCGTAGAGGTATTGATCCATACAACACCATTCAAGTGAATGACCCCATACTATTTCAACCTGTATGGACACGTAACCAAAAATATGATGCAATCCCCCAAGTTAGTACTTTAAGCCACCTGACATCCTATTGGGCAATAAGGGACATAACCTATGGCACATTCATAGTTTGCAATTAATTTTGTACGCACACAAAAGTTTTTGTAACAAAAATAGTTTGATAACAAAATCTTTTGTTTGCAAATTCACTCATGAACGGTAGTATATTGAATCTTGCTTTGATACCAGCTGTCATGGAACCGCCCAACCTATAAGAGCACTAGTGCAATGGTCACCATTTCCGACAACACTGTCACACTAGAGCTCATATAAGCCCGGTAGTCCTTGAAATCTCGAAGGATTCCAAACCACAAATAATTAACAACTCGAGATCATACTCGATTCAGTAACCATACATCCACAGTGATAAGTTCGAAATGACATAATATTACAACAGAGTTTAAAGAAGTGTTATTATAACACCAAGTTCAAATCAAAGTAGCAAAAGTTTAGGTTTCACAAATACCCATTGCAAACTGTTTAGAACAAATACAGTTCCATGCTTAGTACAGTCCCATCAAAAGCAACAAGGAGAGACATCAGAATCCACCATTGCCCATGGTCTTCACTCATCATCACATGCAGGATATAGGCATGCCTGACAATAGCTAGAATAGACCATACCATCTGTAACAAGGGTAAAGAAACCCTGAGTACTCAATTGTACTCAGCTAGATTTACCTATATATATATATAATATATATATATATATATATATATATATATAACCATGGACACTTCAAGGATTATGCAAGGATTTATCAGGTGGATCTCATGAGGTAGCATACTTTTGCATAAAAGAGCATTCCTAATTACTCATGTATTCTCCAGATTATAAAACAACATTTGGCAGTTGATTGAGTAGCATTAAACAGATCTCATTAGCACCTGTACTAGAGAAATCACTCAGTTAACAAACAATAATAACCATATTGTGCTTGGCATCAAAACCATATAACCATCTTTTGGTTACTTATTAGAGTTCAGGTTTCTACAGTGGGAGGAAGATCTTTCAAGTTTCTCACTGATGGGGAGAGACCGCGATTCAAATCGAATTCCAATCTAACTAGAGGTTTATTCCTCAATCACACCTAAGTATGCCTGCTGGCACACTTATTCGGGTCACCTTCACTATCGTTCGGGTAGCCCGCTGATCCCTCGGTACCGGCATGAGTAGCGACTCACAGATAGCCAGGTCCATCAAGCATTACCTGCCCTTGGTGCCAGGCCAGGATGATCAGGATACTTGCCCACGGTCTAGTATGTCGCTCGCGGTCTTCATGACCCAACTAGGAGGGGATTCCGACCCGAACCCACAGAGTTAGGCTTCACGGTCGAAATGAGTTATTCGGCCAGCTATGATGGAGGCATGCGTTCAATCTCGTCAGATGTCCAACCACAATCCAGTGCCTAGTGACACAGGCTGAGAGAACCCGCTCACAAGACCTTCAAGTCAAGTGGCTCACAACACCTTGTCTGCCCGGTCTCGATTTATTACTTTAAGATGGTTATTTTCCACGATAGCAAATATAGCCAACCATGACCAGCATCCTATCTTTGTGGGGATGATAACCCATGCTACCAGTCTAAGCATGGCTAAGCAGAGGTTTTGATCCTGGACCTACAAGGTCCTTTTAGTTGGACAAGGGAGATAAAATGCAGCAAGGGTTTCATTCAACTCCTATTAACTTAATGCACAAACAAGTGGTGGCATTGTAAGTAAAATACTTTTAAATAGAGTAAGGGAGGTGTATAAATGCTCCGAGGCTTGCCTTTCACAAAGGTGGATGGAAGGTGGTTTGGGCACTCCGGAAGGTCAGACCCCTGTTCTCCTTCTTCTGGAACTCCTGGAGCTTGAATCTCCGGTGGGGCTCCTCCTTCCAGCTCCCCGAACTCCAACAGTGTTACTCCCTTTGGCGATCCTGGATGCATGTATACATGTATGATGATCCAACATATATGTCCATGCACGTACTAGAAATGAGACATATCTAATGCATATGAATGGATGCTCATGATGAATGTGTGATGCAACATATTATACTGGTTGACCGAGTAGGTGCAAATTTCTTCTCCTGTAGAAAAGTTAGCACTCACCCTTCTTTAGCAACCTATAATAGAGCTTCTCCTCTGAGGTAAGCTCTCTTACACCTGCACTTGAACATAATTATGGTTTAAGTAACTTGCTATACTAACACAAGGCATACATCACTTATAACATTCACAACAAAGCATATAAACACTTAAAAACAGAAGCTAAAATAAAACTGTGTAGGTGAAGCTACACACAACCAAAAATTACAAACTTGAACATTCTAGAAAGCTTATGAAATTGTCTACAAAAAATTCCATAAACTCCCCAGCTAAATCCAACATTAAAAAGGCCTAACAGACACTCTAAGAAAAGTTGTTTGGAAGAAAATAGGAAAATATAGATTTAAGGTTGAACTTGTAAAATATACCCAAGTCAAATTAAACAGGCTATGGCTGTGAAAATTGAACACTAGATAGATCAACAAGTTATCTACAACAAATTTAATTGGATCTACTGCTGAAACCAAACATAAGTAGCTCAAACAATTCTAGCAAAAAAAACAGGTTCTAGCTGTTTTAACAGATTCCAGATAGCACTTAGAAGAGTTATAAAGCTTTTAACCAACATACCAAAAATTATGATAAACTTAGACAAGCAAGGTTGCATAATGAGCCACCACTTTGGTATTCACAACATCAATAGAAAACACACATAAAACTGTGTTAAAATTACTTCTTTGCTGGTGATGAGGAAACAAGCATACTTTGAGCATTAACTACTTAAACAATTTGAAAAGTGTGAAACAACAAATTTTATTTTTTTCTTAGTTCATACTAAGAAAGTAAAACATGTACAAAAATTACCAATAAGAGCAAAGACCTATAACTTAGCTAGCAAATTAAATAAGGTTGCATTTAAATATAGAAGCATTTGATCAAAAGAAGTACAACATGCAAATAAATTAAAGGTTACTGGCATTTTAAAATTTTTCGTGGAAAGTGCATGATGAGACAAGCTCAACACAACAAGAACCATGATTTTAGCACATACCAAACTCCAGATATAAATTAAACAAGTTAAACTAAGCATATAAAGCTTGCTGTCTATTTCTATTAAAATACCACAAAAGAACAGTAACAACAGGTTCTATAACATTTTTCATGCATAGAGAAACATAACAAAGCTAACAAAATAGGTTTCACAGTTTTAGTATTTTTCTAGAATTAGTTATGCATTTCCAAAGTTAGCCAACAAAACTGAAAAGAACAAAACAGAAAACACTTTAGAGTCTATGACAAGCGGGACCCACTGGTCAGCTTCTTCCCCACAGAGCCGACTGCACTGGAGGTGTTCGACCGTCGATCCTTCGCCGGCGGCGAGGTTTTCGGCCAAACCAACCTCACAATTGTGTTCCCCTACGCAACCCGCATGGAACCATGTAGCTGGTTGTACCCTAGGTTCACTGGAGCATGCTCGGCGGCGACAATATCGGCACGGCGGCGTTGTGGCTCTTACGCTGGCCGGCGCAAGGCTCTACTGACCAAACTAGCAACAGCTACAACTACACGGAACCCTAGCGGTCCGATCTTGCCCGGATTGGGGCCACGCCAACCCTCCGATGAGCTCGGCCACATGTACAGCGCCACGGTGACGAGTTCACGGCGGCGCGGTGCGTCTGTTCTGGCGGCCGCGATGCGCTAAAGCTTCAACCGACTCTGGCTATCTAACCACTGGCTATCCAGCTAACCCTAACGTGACTTAGATGAACGCGAGCGACGCTGAGAAGCCCAGCGCAACTCTCACCGGCATTGCGGGTGTCGTGCGCTTGCGCGCGGCGGAGTTCCCGTTCCGGCGAACCCTAACCCTAATCGCTTCCACCAACTCCTCGGTGAGCATCTACAACCTCTTGGCTACCGTGTACGAGAGCTAGTAGAGAGGGAGAGGGGCTGGATTGGCTGGCCACAGCGACGCAAAGCTTGGCAGAGCTTAGGTCGTCAATGGTGCCCGTGGTGTTACTCGGTCTGGCTCACATGTGCGGCTAGCGTTGCAACTAATTGGTGCAAAAGGTGGAGCGGAGCAAGGCGAAGCTGCGGCTATGTTTTGGCAGCCAATGCGGCGGTGTGCGGCATAGGCGAGCTCAGCGACGGTGCTGCTCGGCAATGGCGCGGCGTTGCTCTTTCTTGCGCGAAGCAGAGAAGAGAGGGAGAGAGCGAGGGCGAGAGTGCGACAGGTCGCGAGGTGGAGTGTGCGGCTTGCCAAGGCGCAGCCGGCGCGGGCCAAACGCCGGTGTACGGCCGCCACGCGGCGTGCGATGCCTGACGCGGTCGGCGACCGACCGAGCGGCGCGCTCTGCCTGTGCATTTGAAAATGGCATCAGACCGACTGACGGCCGATCTTGCAACGCGATTATCTCCCTAATCTTCACGTCTTAGCTTCAACCAATTGCACAATGTTGTAGAGCTATAGCCCGACTACAACTTTGGTGGAAATTGCTTGAACTGAAATGGCTTAGATTTCAAACTATAGGCATTCAAACATAGCAACATTCAAACTGACAGTCACTTAGGACTTAGGCGATTTCAGAGAACTAAAACAACCCCCAAATCTGCCTTAAGTAGCCAATTAGGGTGGTTTAGGTTCCAAATCACCTCAAGGTGGTTAAACAAAGTTTGTTCAGAATTAAAAACTCTATAACTTTTCTTAAACCAACTTTGTCATACAAAGTCATTAACAAGGTCAATTTGTTAAATCAAGTAAAAAGGGTTCGTAGGGTCAACATAGGAGCTTAAACTCTAGAAGCCTAATTTGACTTGATCATGAACATAAACATGGTTCCATTTTCATCCCTAAGAATTTCTAGGTGGTCATTAGTGATCAAAACATCAAACACTTGGTTATACAAGCATAACTCACTCAAAGCTAGGTGCACATGAAAAACAAGGTGATCACTAGGGTTATCATTTCATGTGATCATGGAAAATCATGAATGCAAAGATGCTTGTGCTCATGCTCATGAAATGATATGCAATGCAAGCTTAACACCTAGGGTGTTACAACTCGGGGCAAAGCCCGCAAGTACGGAACAAGGTAAAGCCTCAAGAGGACAGTCCAGGGCCGTCATGCCACTCTTGCAGAGGTTTGGGCAGTGGGCTGTTCAGTTGGTCAGTATCAGTGGTTTGCTTGGGGGTATTCTTGATTGACAGTTGATCTTTCAGCGACAGTTGGTTCTTCTCATGCCCAGCAATGGCACAGACGAAGAACGTTGGCCCTGCTCCTGGTGGTGACGACCCTCCACCTCCACGTCGTCCTTCCACCACCCGTGACAAGGGCAAGGGCAAGCTTGTATCAAAGAGGCGCAAGAGGCCACTTATGGATCTAGATTCCGTGGCAACACTTGCAGCGGCCGAGGCAGCAGAGATTTGCCGAGCAGGGTGGACGTCGCGCCGGTTTGCGTATAGGTTCACCTACTCACCGTGGAGCGCGTCATGAGTCCCCCTCTCGAGCAGTGACAGAGGCAGCTCCAGACACTAAGACAGAGCCCCCAGAGGCTACAGAGGGAGTTGAGCCCGAGCAGGCCGAGCACACAGAGCTGGCTACCATCGAGGAGCTTGTGTCATGACGTGTCACATGCTTTCGGATGTCGGTTCCACCTAGGCCCGAAGGACCGAGGCGCAATGACAGAGCTCCTCCACGACCTCGTCTCCCCAACCTAGTGAGGTACCAGGTCAGCGCACTCTCAGCGAAGCAAATTCAGCAGATGAGGTTTGCAAACTTCCAGGCTTGGTGTTGACGGTAAGAATGAACCATTTTGTCACCATCAAAATACCATCAACAGCCTCAGAATAGAAGGAAGACAAGCATATCATGAGCATATTATTCAAAATAACAAGTTCCACATGTCAATGAAGTATTTGATGCAGAGTTAGAAGAAATAGAGCAAAGGAGGGCCAGGGGGACCCACATAGTGACCCACATAGTGAGTATTTGATGCAAAGTTAGAAGAAATAGAGATCAATCTCCAAAACTCACGTCTATCGTAGCCCTGAGTGGCATGATCAATATTAATAGCACATTTCTCTTTACACCCAAGAACATGGCTAAATTCTTTCCAAGTTAAAGACAGTGGATGATCAAGCAACCAGAAAGTAAGACTTTGAGCATTTGTATTAACCGTGCTTAGGAACTCTAGAGTTAAAAGTTTACTTCCTGGGTCTCTAGTTATATCCCAAAATTCACGAGTCCACCCCATAGTTCTAAAAACTTCATCAAACTCTGTGTCTAAACCCATATTAACCGTGCTCGTAGTCGCGTTCCTTCAAAGTGTTGAATATGGCCATCTCATGAGGTGTGAGCCGGATGCCGGTCTCAGGATCAGTGATCCGTGATGATTGATCTCCCGAAGCCTCGGCTGGTTCGTAATGACCGGCACTATGATGCTCTTGTTCATACTCCCCATGGCTAGCACTGCTGGCCATGATTTCGGTGGCATCCGAAGTGTGCACTGACTCATACCTTGAATCAATAGACATAATATCTATACCTTGTGATGAACTTCCTCTCTGAGAACTTCTGGAAGAACTCCCACTGACTGAGTTACACGCCTTCTTGAGTGCTTTCTTGAGGGACTTCATCACTCTAACTAGCTAAGCTTATACCCTTCTCTTGATTTGCAGTGAAGCTAAACGAAGAGAGATGGCAAAGGATTTTGGCTTGTGAGCTTGCTATGGTCAAGAGTGTGTGTTTGAGAGGGTTGCTCTGCCTGTGTTCATATAGCAGAAGAGGATGGAGAGTGATTGGGGTAGTGGGCCCAATCAGCCGACCATCCTGATGCACCTCTGAGTGCTCTTCTATGTAGGAAATGGTGTGTATGGAGATGCTCGACAAGGATGGGATAGGAGGGGTCTCCTACTGCACTGGCCGACCACCCCCTTGGATGCTTTGGTGAAGGGTTTTGCACCATGAAAATTTGAGTGATAGTGGGGGGCAAGGAGATGACAGGGGCCATATGGCCATGTATGCTAATTGGCAAGAGATGCTTGCTCATTTGGCCTTGAGTGATTAGAGGGTGAATGGAATGAACTTGTGCGGTGTTTCATGATCAAGAGATCATGGAGATGATAGGAGAGTATGGCTCCTAGTGAAGTATGATATGCTTCTCGTGATGGTTTGATGAATGACGAGAAGGTATAGAATTGTTTATAGAAGAGATACAGTGATGGTGGTCTTTGTTGTTTGGAAAAGATGGAAGATGAATTGGTTTGTAGTGATTGGTGGATTTCTCATAATTCCCTCTCGTGGAGTGACTTGTATGGGCCAAAGTCTTGCATGGCATGAAGAGAGAGAGAGAGAGAGAGAGAGAGGAACAAGGAGAGGATGGGAGGAGTCAAGTCATGTTCCCTCTTTGGCTCCTGGCTTCATTTGTTTGGGAACCAAACATAGAGCATCTCGTGGTAGAGAAAAAGAAGAGAGGGAAAGAGGATGAGGGTGATCGGCCGATCACTATTGTGATCATTGGCCCTTGGTACACTGTCCCATGTGTGGTATCTCAAGGCAAGGTCAAGACAGAGGCAGTGGGGTCCAGGGCCCGGTCAGCCGACCCACTAGGTCCTCTAAAGGACCTAGTTTTGTGACACTAAACCGCCTACGCTAATTAAGGTGCAATGCAGTGTTTCGTGGACAAGAAAAGTTTCAAGATTTTATTATTTTTGTGTTTTCAAATTTTATTATGGCTAAACATGATTGCATTTTGGAATTAATTAAAAGAGATGATCATGTAATGAAAGTTTTTAGGAATTTAAAAGAGAATGAAAAAGAAAACTTACCTTCCCGAGAAGTCGTGGTTTCAATTATTTGGAGTAGGGTCGTCCTCCTCATTTGCCCGTCGAATTTGCTTGCGGGGTTTTGGAGGTGGAGTAGTGCATGGCTTGATCACTTTCTTTCGCCATACACGTTTGGGTTTCGCCCGAGGTTGTTGCTTTACTTTTGTCAAGTAAGTATAATTAACGTAAGGGTCGATTTCAAATACCTTGACTATGGAGCATTGCTCGATTTTTGGCTTGAAGTGGAATATCTCCTGGGTTCCATTGATGTTGAATTGAATTTCTCCAGCTCCTATATCGATATGTGCATTGGCGGTGCTGAGGAACGATCTTCCTAGGATGAGTGGAGTCTTCTTGTCTACCTCCATATCCAACACCACGAAATCCACGGGGATGAAAAATTCTCGTATCTTGACAGGAATATTTTCAGCGATCCCCGCGGGATAGCAGATTGATTGATCCGCTAGCTCTAAACACATTGGTGTAGGGGACAAAGTAGTATGAGTTAATTTATCGAATACTACCTTTGGCATGACGTTGACGCTTGCTCCCATGTCACAGAGGGCATGCTCGAATTGTTGAGTCCCAATGGAGCAATCAATGGTCGGACACCCGGGGTCCTTTTTCTTTAATGGCAGCTGGTTGAGTATAGCTGCACTACACTCCTCCGTCAACTTGATGACTTTGGTGGTAGGTAATGGCCTTTTGTTGTTGAGGATATCCCGCAAATACTTGGCATAGGTCGGGACTTGCATTGCATCAAGTAGGGGAATATGGACATATAATTGACGAATTACCTCAACGAATTTTCCCGAAGCGTTCGTCTGTTGATTGTCTTCTTGGCTTTCTTGGGAATGGTAATAGTACGTTTGTATTGTAGTATTCATGGTGAGCCGTTCTCCCATGGAACTTGACAAGGTCCTGGAGTGGTTCAAGTTCTTCTTCCTCGGCTTCATGTTGTTCTTCTGCCTCAACTTGTTTCTCCTTTCTTGTTGATTTGCCTAAAGTGTTAGGATATGGTGGATCGCGAGTGGTCTTACCCCCTCTCGTGGTCACCGCATTTATACTAGAGACTTTTTCAGAATTACCTATATATGGAGCAGAAGATATCAATTGAGATAATTTTCTTTCTATCATGTTATTGAAGTTCAATTGATTCTTTACAACAGAAGCAAAGTCATTCATTTTATTGTTTAAAGTTTTAAGGGTCTTATCATTAGCATCTAGTTTATTGTTAAACTTTCATTAATCCTAGCTTGGCTTAAGACAAGATCTTTAAATGAAGGCTAATTAAAGTTATTAAAAATCTTACCTCCATTACCTTGATAGAAGGGTCGTGGCTTTGATCCCGATTGTTGAGGTCAATTCCCATCATTGTTGATGAAGCTCACGCCTTCATTTGTTTCGGGGCAATTGTTTCCCGAATGATTTCCACCACATACCTCACACCATTGTTTTGCCTTGTTAGCCCGTGTGGAGGCATAGTGTTGGATGGCGTCTCTATCCTTCTTGAAGTTTGCTCGTTCTTCGAGTTTCTTCATTAAGAGATCCATACTTGTGGAGAGTGCACTTACTTCATGAATGGTTTCCGCACTCTTTTTCTTGATTGGGAGCCTTTCATCTTTCCACCCTTGATTTGTCACTATCTTCTCAATAAGATCTTTTGCTTGTGTGACATTGAGTGAAGTGAATGCTCCTCTAGCGGCTGCATCAAGGTGACTACGGGTTATTGGTGTTAACCCATAGTAGAAGCCTTGAATCAGGAGCCAATCTTGAATTCCACGATGAGGGCATTCCCGAATGTACTCCTGTAGACGTTCCCATGCTTCGGGAATAGTCTCGTCCGCTTGGTGTTGCAAGCTTGAAATTCTTCCACGAAGGGCGGTGGTTTTTCCCATCGGGAAGAACTTCTTGAGAAATGCATTGGTACACTTCTCCCAAGTGGCAACTTCCTCAGAATGAGCATAGAACCATTGCTTTGCCTTCCTGAGTAATGAGAACGGGAAGAGGCAAAGACGAATGATATCTGGTGCAACATTCTTAATGGAAATGGTGCCACTTACCTCCAAGAAGTGCTGGAGATGTGCATTAGCATCCTCATGGGACTTCTCGCTAAAAGGGTTTGCTTGCACTAGGTTGATCAAAGCTGGCTGCAGCTCGAAGGTAGCACCCCCTGTATTAACATCTGGTCCTTGGGCCACGTGAGCGACTGAAGGAGCCTTAGAAGTCGGAAATAGACTCTTGAGCCATAGCTTGCTTGATAAACGAAGTGTGACCTCCTTCCTTGAGTGGATCTGAGTTTGAGGTGAGCTTTCGAGGGGACACTAGACGATGTCTAGAGTTCCTTTGGAAACTTTTAGGATTTTCAAATATGGTTGCTCGAAACTGGAACTCACTCATACAATGCCTTGCTTCACAATTAAGAAAGACAAAGGGAGGGGGTAAGCCCCTACAATTATTTGATAACTAATTTGATAGTAAACTCTGGATTCAATTATATTAAAATTTCTAGGTTATGCTTTCCCCGGCAACGGCGCCAGAAATGCTTGTTGGTATTTCTTATGACTATTGGATAAATCAGCAAGCGCACAGATTATACCGTTGTAGCACTTCACCCAGTAGTATTCCGGGGTATCGTAATTTATATTCTCCCAAGGGAAAGCGGAGCTAGAAATAATAATAAAAGAGAGATCCTAGAGATCACCTCAATTTAGTACCAACTAGTGTAAGGGGGATTATCGATATAATGATAGGAAGGTGATGATGTAGCAAACCGGTAAAGATAAGTAAGAGATGACTAGTGAGTATAACTATGTCGGAGGACAACGAGAGAGTAAAAGGACTCCTGTGATTCCAACTCTACCTTTGTGGATTTAACTATGGCACTCAGATGATACAAACATCGATTGATTCATCAATACAAGTATGCTAGGCGAGGGGATAGATCAGTAGGAGGACAAAACTACTACCGGACCGCGCCCTCTTCTTACGAGGGCCTTATCTTTTAAGAACTTGTCTAAGAACACGTGGTGGAATAAAAAGACTAGACAAGGCTGTCACTCTCTTGCTAGCTACCACAAACAATCTGTGCAACAAGCGATAACCAAAGGCAAGATTAAGTATAAGCACCACGCTTACACCTATTCTCACTACTCTAATCGTGTATACGACAACTAGAATACCCTATGACAGGCGATGATCGCATACAGGAAAGGTCACAAGGATCTCAATCTAGTTTATAACAACTAATTGACAAGATAAACCACAACAATACTATAACAAGTATAATATTGCACAAAGTAAAGACTAAGTAAAGTAAAGAAGGAATATTGCATTAAATAAGTAAAGTCTTACAAAAGGGAAAAGATACAAGAGCTTATACCAGATCCTCCGGGAAGACAACTCCGTAAGTGAAAGCTTATTGCACGGATTGTTTGTGGTAGCTAGTAGGTGGTGACAGCCCTAACTAGTCTTTGTATTCCACCACGTGTGTAAGATAAGTTCTTAAAAGGTAGAGCCTCAATACAACATGATGGCGCGACCCGGTTAGAGTTTTGTCCTCTTTCTGATCTATCCCATCGCCTCCTGCAAGAGAAGGGCTGATAAAGCCAGTATAACCAGCTATACCTTGTTAGATATCTTTGCTATATCGAACCTCTCAACCCAGTTATCATAGTCTCCCTTGATTCATCATAGGACATATCTATAATCCTAGTTAATTCACTTCTCGTTCCCTGTGGAAAATACGATACCTGGAATACTCCCGGTGAAAGCTACACTTGACAACCATATGCTTGCGGTCTTTTATCCGTTTGCCACCTTTGGTGTCAACAAGCTTTCTGGCGCCGTTGCCAGGGAATGGTAGCTGTTTTAACTAGAACCCTTTGGTCCTATTTTATCTTTTGTTTGATTTCATCCTTTCCTTCCACATACACATATGGATCAAACACGTCTCTTTGAATATGGTACTCCAACGGGCGCTAGCTTGGAGCCACCTAAATCATCTCAGGCCATTTTGGTCGTTCGTTATGAGCTTCGCCAAAGTTTCATAGCGATGGTTTAGGAAAAACCTTTTTCTAGGGATGAAGATGAAAATCCTTACACTCACCTACGTGACTTTAAACAGCTTTGTTTATGTGTCCACATCCAAGGGATGAGGCGAGGTAGTCTTAAGTGGAAGCTATTTCCGTTCTCTTTGAGGGGAATAGCCAAACGATGGTACGCTTGCCACGTAGATAGTGCAAAGGGAGAATGGGAAAAATTGCAATCTAAATTCTGCTTAGCTTTCTTCCCTATCCCTCGTGTTATTCGTCTTCGAATAGAGGTCCTAACCTTTAAACAAAAGGAAAAAGAATCTCTAGGTGCGGCATGGGCCCGTCTGGTAGATCTAGCATCTTCCGGCCCTGATCTTGCTATAACCGAGCCTACAATGTTACAACATTTTTATGGCGGTCTTAGCAAAGATTCCGCACAGCTTCTTGATATCTCTTCCGGGGAGCTTGTAATAGAACCACCCAAATTTCAAAAACGTAAGTCCAAAAACCCACCGCCAGTGCGATAAATTTTTGTCCTTATGCTTTCATAACCTCGGTAGTCCATGAAACCACAACGGATTTCATACCTTGCTCAACCTTAGCCGAGAATCGCTTTAGTTCAGCAAACCATCCATACGTTACATAAAGTTCAAATACGAATACATCAGAGTACGAATTTTAAAAGTTATTACAGAACCAAATCTCTTGCAACGGAAATAGTTTTGAAACCAACTCACACACACTTAGTTCATTACAGCGCCAACAATAAGTCGTTTCTCACAAAAGCATAGATGAGACTTCAGAAGTGACCATCGCCCATGGTCCTAGTTGTCGCCCATAGCGGGGTAGAGACAGTTGATGCAGTACCCATAGTACATCTGTCCATTTGCAACAACATTGGGAACAGAGCCCTGAGTACTCGAGTGTACTCAGCTAGACTTACCCGTCTTAAACTAAAATAAAGACACCAAGGATAATGCAGGATTTTGTGGTGGTGCAAGTGAAGAATCATGGATTCTTGTGTTTAGGCGATTAACGACAATGCTTGGTCACTATGACTAACGTGTGTTTTGTAGCATTATAAGTTGGGTCAATAGTGATGCTAAGAATGGGCTTAATGGATATTCATGCCCCCAAGATGGAAATCATTTCGGTTTCAAAGGATGTTGATTCAAGCTGAAGACTAGGCTAGTCCTTAGTGCCATAAGGTTGAGAAGGGCACTAAGTATATCTAGGACTTTGTTTTTCCTTTGACCGTACTATAAAGGGGGGTATGAGGTTAGTAGCTTAACCTAGGAGAGTTTGGGAAAGTTGGTGTGTGCACACTTGTCACAACTAGTCCTAGAGACCTTGCTATCAGCCCTTGATTAACCCTAGAAATGGTAGGAGCAAAACCCCTAGAAAAGACTTAGTGAAAACAGTTGAAACAGGGGGAGAAAGAGGCTCCGGACCAGTCTGCCTAGTAGGCATCAGACCAAGGAAAGTGGTCCGACGGTCCCTGACTTAGGCAAAAGTTCAGAGAGTAAGCTCCGGACCACCTGTCTCGAGAGCGTCGGACCATCGGCGAGTTGTCCGATGGCTCTTGTCAGAGAGAGAGAACCTGAGAGAAGGCTTCGGACTAGTCCGACGGTGAGTCCGACGGCTAGTCCGACGCTTCAAGACAGAAGGTTGGTTCCATGCAGTGAGCTCCCTAGCTCCGGACCTGAGCGTCGGACCAGGGCTCTGGACCAAGGAGAGTGGTCCGGAGGTTCAAAGAAGAGACTGAGTTTTTACTCAGTAAGCACCCTGGCTCCGGACCAGTGCGTCGGACCAGTGCACCGAACTATGGCAAGTAGTCCAGAGGTGCCTGTTTTTCAGCTGAGTTTGAACTGAGAGTGAGCTCCGGACCAGGTGCTATGGTCCGGTGGTGTGCACTCCGGACTAGTCCGATGCATACGTAGAAAAGAGAAAAAGCAAGTAACAACTAGTTTTAGAGGTGGGGACTATTTATAGTTGCCCTCCTCGTCCTTAGGACCTCTCTTGGCCTGTGCTACACCTGAGGAACCTTGGAGAGAGTTCTTGGAGAGTCAAGTGCCTAGTGAGGGAGAAATTTGAGAGATTCCATCCTGTTCTTCCCTCCTAGAGTGATTAGGAGTGACTTATGTGCATCCATCCACCTTCCTAGCCTTGAGTTGGTCAAGTGAAGGTCTTGTGCTTGTTACTCTTAGTGTTCGACAGCACCTAGATGGTTTGGTGGTGTTCGGAGGAAGTGATCGTCGGAAGATTGTCGGCGGCTCTTCTCCAAGCTTCTGTGATCGGTTGTGGGCAATTCACCGAGCTGGAGTGGCGAAGAATCAGCCCGTAGAGAGCACTCTACCCTTGCGCGGGTAGAGGGGGAGAAATACCTTGCGAGGTGCTCCAACAAGGACTAGGGCGTGTGTCGACACCTCGATACTCGGGAAAACATCGCTGCGTCAACGAGAATTCCTTTTCCCTAGCTCTTTACATTTCTGCATTACATTCCGTCTTGTTCTTTCCGTTGCTACTAGAATTGCTTAGGTTGTTTTTCAATTCCATGAACTGCTACCGCTTTTCTAGCTAGGACACATGACTGGTAGGCACTAGGGGGTGATTGGCATTTGATAGGTTTTCATATTTTCTTTAGAAATTTAAAACAAGCCCAATTCACCCCCTTCTTGGGCATCTTGATCCTTTCAATTGGTATCAGAGCTAGATTACTCTAAATTAGGCTTCACCGCCTAGAGCAAGATGTCCCATGGGGATGGACCGCCACCCATGTTTGATGGGGATGACTTTCCTTATTGGAAAGTGTGGATGGAGGCCTACCTTGAGGCCGTGGATGTCGGCGTTCACAAAGCCGCCACCATAGGCGGATCGGTGTTCGCCGAGGATCCCTTCTCTGAGAAGAACAATGCTAAGGCGAAGAACATTCTTTTCTGTGGCATTTGCAAGGATGTGTTCAACCGTGTGCGGAATTGCAAAACCGCGCATGAGATTTGGCCAAACATTTGTGCTCTACACGAGGGCACCAAATGTGAAAATGAAGAGCGCTATCACCTCATCATTGCTAAGATGAACTCTTTTACCATGCTATCTCATGAAAATGCTAATGAAATGTATTCTTGCTTGAATGTGCTTGTAGAGGAGTTGAATGGCCTTGGGCTTACTCAAATGACACCAGCCGATGTGGTGCGCAAGATACTTTGTGTCTTACCAATAGACAAGTATAGCCACATCGTCACGGTCCTTCATCAAGGCGATCTCTCCACAACTACCCCAACACAAGTTTTGGGCAAGATCAATGCTCATGAGATGTACATGAAGATCAATGATGGAAGTTCATCTTCCTCCAAGAAGAAAGAGAAGGAGGAGAAGAAGGACTTGGCTCTCAAGGCATATTCCAAGGAGAAGTGCAAGATTCAATATGTACTTGAGAGTGCAAGTGATGATGATGATGAAGATAACATCGCTCTTGTGGTGAAGAAAACCACCAAGATGTTGAAAGGGCTAAACAAGAATGGAGTCAAGTTTGACTCAAAGAAGAAGAAATTCTTCACAAGCTCTTCAAGGAAGCCAATCTCCCAACTCCACCACCGCCGCCATTCGCCGCCGCCAAAGCTCGCCGTCGAGGATTCATCTCACCGGCCAACAAGCACCACCACTGCTCTCCTCCACTTGCCAACCGAGAAGTTGTCCCCCCCTTAGGGTTTGTCCAAAACCTAGGGTTTGGGATTTCATCGACGCGTCTCCTCGTCTTCGATCTTCGCCATCACCTCTTTGACCTCTAGGGTATGTCAATTGATCATGGTTTTAGCGTTTTGACTAGCTATTGATCATCCCATGCCTTAATTCATTCATATCCAAATCACTAATTCATTCACTTATTGCAATCCGTAGTTGGTGAACTCTTTTGTGGAGTGTGGTTCGTCCCTTGAGTTGGTTTGATTAGATACGCTTGCTTACCTCAGGTATCATGGCAGTTTTCATTCTATATCTTATCTAGATGCTTGCTTCCATACAGGCTCTTACCTCTAGATGTTATATATGCTTATATACTTCTATTATTCTATCTAGCAGTGGCAGTGGCAGTATAAACTCGGGGCAAAGCTCGTGAGTATGGATTGAGGCAAAGCCTTAGAAGGTGCAGTCCAGTGGCTTGGCAAGCCTCTCTTAATAGTTGTGATTGATCAGTGACAGTGGTGCTTGTGACAATTGATTCTTGTCAGTGTTTCTTGCAGTTGGTTTGTGACAGTGGTTCTGACAGTTAGCTCTGGTCAATGCTCTCTTTGTTGATCAACTATGGCTCGTGGATCTCGTGCTCGTGTTAGTGGTTCTGGTGATGATCCTCCTCCTCCTCCATGTCCTTCTAAGGACAAGGGCAAGAAGCAAATTGTCGAGAAGCCAAAGAAGAAGAAGCGCAAGTTGACAGAGGCCGAGCAGGCCGAAGCAGTTTCAGATGCAGTGGACCGCGCAAAGCGAGGTGGTCGCCGGGGTTCAGTTCGTATCGGCACCCCTCGCGAGTTCTACCGTCCACTCCTCCAGCTCAGTCAGAGACCGCAAAGGCTCCAGAGGAGCAAGAGCTAGTCATAGAAGCTCTTGGTACACCATTGACACCTCTTCCCTCGGGGCATGTCACTCGCTCCCAGACTGCACAGTCTACTCCAGCACGTGGTGATAGTGCTCCTCCGAGTGTCTCAGCAGCTCCTACTGCAGATTCAGAATCAGTACATCTTGACTTGAGGAACCTTACTGCAAAGCAAGTGAAGAAGCTTCGTTTTGTGGCCCTTGAGAAATGGTGCCCAGATCAGCGTGACCCCAGAGCTTCACTAGGATGGCACACACCTCTTATGGAGGATTTCTACAGGGCAGCTCAGCTTTCTTGCATTCAGATACGACCGCACAGGGTTTGCTCCTTGGAGAGTATAGTTGAGCTTGCTGGAGAGGAGATTCGACCCTTCCTCATGTATCTTCCGGGACTCACTGACCTCCTTAGTCGTTCCAGGAATTACATTGAGAGGTGGGTCAGGGAGTTCTATGCTACAGTCTGGATTGATCCAGAGCACAACTTTCTTCAGTATACTTTCAGAGGAGAGCGTTACAGGCTCTATGTGACTCGTCTCAGAGAGATACTACACCTCACCCAGACAGCCGGAGAGCTCAACCTTCACTATGATTGCTACAGAGGAATCTTTGTGCCTCGCCGAGCTCGAGGTGGCCGTACTTTGACAGTTCAGGAGGTTGCTCCTCTCTTCAAGCTACCTTTTCACAGAGGGTTCTCGTCGTACCCCGGCAGAGCTCCGCCCCACTGTTCGTCACCTGAATGATGTACTACGACGTACACTGCTGCCTCGCACAGGGTATAAGGAGGGTCTGACAAATATGCAACAGTTCTTACTTCAGGCACTCGTCTCTCAGACACCGTTTGATATAGCTGATTTTCTAGTGTCAGAGATTGAGGATGTGATTGCTGATGGGATGAGAGCACGACGGCAGTTTCCTTATGCTCATTGGATTAGTTCTATCTTAGCTATTGAGCTTGAGGGATCCAATCCCGGAGTCCGTGCGTTGCTTGCTCAGTCACCGACTTCATTCCCACCGTACAGAGTACTATCTTCTTTTGACAGTCGGTTTGGGAACCTGTGCTTCGCCTAGTCAGGCAACGGACTGCGCCTGCTGACCAAGATGATGTTGATACTCAGGATGATTCGATCCGAGGTGTTGAGCAGCAGGAGCTTCATGACTTGGATACTGGGGCTGATGTTACTCCTAAGGATACTTCTTCTGACAGCTCTGACGCTGACTTCCAGCCTGTTCCTACCATGGCCCCACGGGCTCACGACACAAAGGCCGGTGGTTCTGGGTCAGCCACAGAAACTATGATGCTGAAGATTCTCGATCGTCTTAATGAGCAGGAGAGTTCCTTAGTGACTGCAGTCACCCAGGTCCAGCAAAGACAGGATGAAATGCAAAGACAGTCTGAGGAACGACACTTTGAGATGCAACGACAAATGCTTGCCATGCAGTTGGAGTCCCAGCGCTTGCAGCTCCAGTCTCAGCAGATCCAGCAGCAGAACATGGTCTTTATGGCCCATATGATGAAGTGGACTAGTGCTCCTCCTCTTGAGTTCCCGGTTGCACCTCAGATCCAGATGATGAGTCAGTCTCAGCCATCTAAGTCAGTTGGTCAGATAGCAGCACCACAGCAGTCGGTCAGCCCCTCAGTGGCCCCTTCCTGTTCAGCCGGACAGACCGTCACTACCACCCCAGCCATACAGTCCAGTGGACTTCAGGGTGCAGGACTGACCACCCTATTCCAGTCACCGGCTACCCAGGTCACGCAGTGGTTGGACACTCTAGGCCCGACTCAGCAGTTCACCCCTCTCACTACCGGTTTCACGCTGATGTCCGCTATGATGGGTGCTACTACCAGAGACTTGTTAGCGTCATTCAGCGACATCACAAGGCAGCTGTCCCCCACTGGTCCGTAGATAGCAGCGGAGATTAAGGCCGCACTTGTTTCACCGACAGCTGGTCAACACCATTCTTCAGTTGCTTCTTCTGAGGCTACACACGAAAGTCGTGCTCCAGCCATGTTGACTCCACCTACCGCTGCTATTGTGACAGATGCCACAGTAGTTACATCTACTCATGATCAGCCTGAGCAGTCACCGGTTCTTCAGACTCCAGGCGAGTTCGTGCTCAAGGCACAACCGGACACTGCCGCTCTAGAGGCACCGACAGAGACAGTGGTAGTTGATCCTACTCCTACTCCTGCCCCAGCTATAGTTCCCGACTATTCGGCAGCAAAGTTAGTAGGCCCATCAGCTTCTCGTCCAGTGTCTCCCCAGACTGCTCCGCTTCCAACTTCAGAGACTCAGGGGGAGGACTCAGACGACGACGATGATGATCTTGACGAGTTCCGCATTCTTGATCGTGCCCAGGCCGCTGCTGCTGTCCCTCCGCCGCCTCCAGACGCTTAGTTGTTGGTGTCTTGATGTCAAAGGGGAAGAGGGAGAGTCGAGTAGTAGGCTAGCTTCAGGGGGAGCTAGTAGGATTCGTTCTTTTGGTGTGCTTTATTCTCTATCACATCATGCATCACGTTTACCGTCTTTATGCATTGTATGATATGTGTGGGATGTTTGAAACTTGATGGTTGTGTGACATGTGTGGACCTTTATATATATATCATGTCACCTGGTTGTGCTATATTGCTTCCGCGCTAATCTCTGATCTTTTGGCTATAGCATATCCTTCGAAATCAAGTACTATTCACATTTCATATCCTTTGTGCTTGTCATGGCTTGAATGTTTTAGGCATGTATATGTCTTTCTTATCACTAACCCATGCCTTTATCATATCGAGTCATGTTTTCTCTTATCAAAATTCACTCATTTTTCTCTACTCGAGCTTGTATTGTCGTCAATCACCTAAAAGGGGGAGATTGAAGAATCATGGACCCTTGTGTTTAGGCGATTAATGACAATGCTAGGTCACTATGACTAACGTGTGTTTTGCAGAGGCAAAGTCATTATAAGTTAGGTCAATAGTGATGCTAAGAATGGGCTTAATGGATATTCATGCCCCCAAGATGGAAATCGTTTCGGTTTCAAAGGATGTTGATTCAAGCTGAAGACTAGGCTAGTCCTTAGTGCCATAAGGTTGAGAAGGGCACTAAGTATATCTAGGACTTTGTTTTTCCTTTGACCGTACTATAAAGGGGGGTATGAGGTTAGTAGCTTGACTTAGGAGAGTTTGGGAAAGTTGGTGTGTGCACACTTGTCACAACTAGTCCTAGAGACCTTGCTATCAGCCCTTGATTAACCCTAGAAATGGTAGGAGCAAAACCCCTAGAAAAGACTTAGTGAAAACAGTTGAAATAGGGGGAGAAAGAGGCTCTGGACCAGTCTGCCTAGTAGGCATCGGACCAAGGAAAGTGGTCCGACAGTCCCTGACTTAGGCAAAAGTTCAGAGAGTAAGCTCCGGACCACCTGTCTGGAGAGCGTTGGACCATAGGCGAGTTGTCCGATGGCTCTTGTCAGAGAGAGAGAACCTGAGAGAAGGCTCCGGACTAGTCCGACGGTGAGTCCGACGGTGAGTCCGACGGCTAGTCCGATGCTTCAAGACAGAAGGTTGGTTCCATGCAGTGAGCTCCCTGGCTCCGGACCTGAGCGTGGGACTAGGGCTCCAAACCAAGGAGAGTGGTCTGGAGGTTCGAAGAAGAGACTGAGTTTTTACTCAGTGAGCACCCTGGCTCCGGACCAGCGCGTCGGACTAGTGCACCGAACTATGGCAAGTAGTCCGGAGGTGCCTGTTTTTCAGCCGAGTTTGAACTGAGAGTGAGCTCCGGACCAGGTGCTATGGTCCGGTGGTGTGCGCTCCGGACTAGTCCGATGCATATGCAGAAAAGAGAAAAAGCAAGTAACGGCTAGTTTTAGAGGTGGGGACTATTTATAGTTGCCCTCCTCATCCTTAGGACCTCTCTTGGCCTATGTTACACCTGAGGAACCTTGGAGAGAGTTCTTGGAGAGCCAAATGCCTAGTGAGGGAGAAATTTGAGATATTCCATATTGTTCTTCCCTCCTAGAGTGATTAGGAGTGACTTGTGTGCATCTATCCACCTTCCTAGCCTTGAGTTGGTCAAGTGAAGGTCTTGTGCTTGTTACTCTTGGTGTTCGACAGCACCTAGACGGTTTGGTGGCGTTCGGAGGAAGTGATCGCCAGAAGATTGTCGGCAGCTCTTCTTCAAGCTTTTGTGATCGGTTGTGGGCGATTCACCAAGCCGGAGTGGCGAAGAATCAGCCCGTAGAGAGCACTCTACCCTTGTGCGGGTAGAGGGGGAGCAATACCTTGCGAGGTGCTCCAACGAGGACTAGAGGGGTGTGTCGACACCTCGATACCTTGGGAAAACATCGCTGCGTCAACGAGAATTCCTTTTCCCTAGCTCTTTACATTTCCGCATTACATTCCGTCTTGTTCTTTCCGTTGCTACTATAATTTCTTAGGTTGTTTTTCAATTCCATGAACTGCTACCACTTTTCTAGCTAGGACACACGACCGGTAGGCACTAGGGGGTGATTGGCATTTGATAGGTTTTCATATTTGCTTTGGAAATTTAAAACAAGCCCAATTCACCCCCTCTTTGGGCATCTTGATCCTTTCAACAAGGTCAAACTCTCTTTTGCGGAAAAGCATCTACTACTCAGTACTTAATAATGAAGCCACATTTTATAAAGATTACCTGTCTTCTAAATTAGCACCTATACTAAACAATACACTTGATTAAACAGAGAATGACCAGTTTGAGCTTCTGGTCTCATCATACCATTCCATCGGAATCATTTAAGTATTTAATTATTCCCACGCCAGTGTAGCAATTGTCAAGTTCTCACTAACGGGGAGAGACCGCGATTCGAATTGAATTCCTATCTAGCTGGAGGTTTTATTCCTCACCCAAACTTCGCAGCCCTTGAACGGGGGCGCAACAGTCGCTTATTCTACCTTTCAAACCAAGGTCGATTCAGAATCATACGTAACAAGCCCGGAGACCGCCCGACACCTCGTACATCCAGCCTAGGGATCAGCTAGCTGGCCTCGGCCTTACACTCCGTGTCCTCGCCAACCCGCACCGGCTTGCGATTTGCTTCGTCCTTGGTTCGACCAGTAGGTAGGTTTCGCGGCTCGAACGAGTTATCTTTCCAGCTAAGAGTTGAGGCATGCGTTCAACATGACAAGAGGGACACCACCTGATCGGCCCGCCAAAAAGGAAGACACGTACGCAAAATACCGGCCTAGGGTTCGCAGCTCAACTAGATGTTGCCGGTATCAGACATACGGACAATTTACCAACCTTCTCGGTTGCCTTTCCATTTCATGATACCTTTCACACCCTCGGCTTCGCCACATAGAGCAATACGTGACTTGTGTTACAGAAGGAGTCATATTTAATTAACAGGGCTAAGCATCTATCTTTACTATGCTAACAGGTTAACTAGGGTATAAGGATGTCAAAAGCAAGGAAGGTAATATGCAACAATTAGGTTCACCCAACTCCTATACTTAATGCAACAACATAGTGTAACATAGTAAGTTAATATCATAAGATATGGTTAAAATGCATCGGGGCTTGCCTTTCTCGAACGAGCTAGGCTGGTGATCGGGACACTCCTGGAGTTCCTCTTCTAGTTCCTCGTTCACGTGCCCTTCGTTGGCTCCTTGCGGACTGGCTTCTTCCTGCTCCTGGGGAAGGTCGTACTGTGCTTCCTCATGCGATCCTGTATGATACGTATATGAAAATGATATGAGACAAGGTATATTATTACTTATGCAAGATGGTGGATATGCTAAGATGTGACATGCTCATGATGTTCCTTTCTTTAGTGTTTTCGGAGTAGGTGCAAATTTCTTCGCTTGTATTTCTTTATTATAATTATAATTAAGCAAATCAACTTCTCACACAAGAGACTAATACTAGCAGCAGGGTTCAGTTTCAGGTTACTAACCTAACGGATTGATTAGTGCTTCAAATATACACCAAAGCTTAATTAATTATCTAACCTTTCTTAGGAGCAAGCTAGTTAACTAGAAAATTAACACTGAACTACACACCCTAAAAAAATAGTTCATAAAATTCTACAAAAATTACAGTAGCTTAAGCAGGGGTCAACTAGCATACTCAAAAGTTTCCAAGTTAAAAGGGATAGTACTTTATTCTGTACAAAATTAACAAGTTTAAAGCTAAATAATAGTTAAAAATACTTAGTACAACGAAATTGATGAACTAACTAGATTAGCATTTTTCCTAGTTACTATTTCTTACTGGAAAGCTACACAAAAAGTTATGACTTCATTTAACCAGAACCCTATTTACTAAAAATGTTACAAGTTAACAGCCAAAACACATTTTAATTGCTAGTTATTTATTTTTCCACATAAACTACTTAGGATATAATTTTTCTAGCTTTTACCAACCATTTCAGATCTACTGGAACAGGAATTACATTTTTAGCTCAACCCTAAAATAGCTTAATTGATTTATACAGTTTTAGGATTTAATTAATCCTACACAGAAAATTACTACCAAATACACATGCAATATTTTTCCAGGGTAGATCTGCTTGTAACAAGTACTCATAAATATTTTCATGATTTTTAGATCATAATTCAATGAGATATGAATTTTACAAATCGTTTCATATTTTCTGAAAATCGAAAGTAAAAGGATTTAGGCCTTCCGGCCCAACAGGACGAGCAGGCTCGAATGGCAGAGGCGGCCCACTCCCTGTGGGAGCCGACGCCTGAGAGCGGGGGCCCGTGCGAGGGGGACCCCATGCGTCGGTGACACAGGGCGGAGGCGAAGCTTTCACTGGCGATATCTCGCCGACGGTGAGGTCTCCGGCAATGCGGTTTGGCCCTAATCGAGTGGAATGGTGGCCGGAGTGAAGCTCACCGGCGTTCATGGCAGAGCAGCGGCGCGGTCACTCAGCAGTAAGCTAAGATAGGCCACGACGGCTTCGACTAAGCGGGGCTTGGGTTTCGCGGTGCTATGGCGAGCACGGGGCTCGCGCTATCGCGTGACAACGGCGGCAAGAGGGGTGCGGTCCACGGCATGGTGCACGGCGGAGCTGGCGCAGAGCCCGGGCTCATACGGTAGGGCAAGGAGGGGCCTTACTAAGGCTCACTGGTCATTGTTGCAGGCTCGGGGAGGCAAGGCGGAGCTGCGGTGGAGATGGAGAGGACGGCGGTGCTCCACGGTGGCCGGAACGGCGGTGATGCCGCTCGGCGGCGCTGCGGCTGCGTGCTTTGGCGCGCATGAGAGCGAGGGCGAGGCGAGAGAGAGGAGGAGGGTGTTCGGCAGGGGACCGAATGGAGGGAGGGAGGACCGGGGCGCGTCCGCTTTGGACATAGGCGCGGCTCGGCCAGAGCTCGGCGGCCACGCGGGCATCGTCGGTGGGCATGGCGGCCACGCGGCGGGCGGCGTCTGCGCGCGGTCGGGCGCACGCGCGACGCCCGTGAGGCGCGGCGGGAACCGGTGCGGTGCGCGCGGGGCAGGCCGGGCTGGCTTGCGCTACTGGGCCGCTTCGTCGGCGCCGGCCCAGTAAGGTAAGGAAATTCCTTTTTCTTTTTCTTTTCTAATTTCATTTCTTGTTTTGATTTGTTTCTTTTTCAAACAGGTTTAAAAATTCAAAACTAAGCTTTGGTGTGAATACCAAAGTTTTTCAAAAGATTTTAAACTATCTTTTTGCTTGAGAGGCTAAGGTTAAATTCTCTATAGTTTTTGAATTAGAATTTAAAATCAAATGTGAAGCCTTTCTTTAAATAAGAGATAATAATTCCAAAATGGCTTTTAAATTTTATTTCTCATATTAACCTAGGGTTTTAAAAGGAAGATTAATTAAGTGCATTGTTTTCAAGACTTGATTCAAACAAAATCAATTATATGAATCCATCTTACTTCATCATTCTATGCAAGGTTAACTTGACTTGATTTTTAAAGTGAAATGCCATGATGCTTCAGGATGATGCTTATGCAATGAATGATTTGCAATGATCATGTGGATTATGCAATGCTTAACACTAGGGTGTTACAACCCTTTCCCCCTTAAGAAAATTTCGTCCTGAGATTTAGGTACTAACCACTGGTCACAAAAGCTGGGGTAGGCTTCCCTGAGATACTCTTCGGTCTCCCAAGTTGCATCTCCTGCGTCATGGTGACTCCACTGTATTTTGTAGACGCGGGTAACTCGGTTACGAGTTATGTGATCCTTGCGATCCAAGACTTTCATAGGCTGTTCTTGATAAGTTAGATCTGATTTCAACTTGAGGTTTTTGATAGACACTTCCTCTTGAGGTACTCTTAAGCACCGTTTTAATTGGGATACTGTTGACACCGTTTTTCGACACATGTCAAGTGGGCTAAGGCTTGACTGGTTAATGACCGTTCTCTATCGGTATCGGGAAAATTCTGAGCCAATGTTGCCGATAAGACTGCTGCAGAGGGCCAAGTGTGTTGCCGATGAAGGCTAGATGATCTTTGCCGACAAGGGTTAATTGGTGAAGTGTTACTGAAGGTGATTGCCGATGAAGAGTCATTGCCGATGCCCAGTGAAGAGTCATTGCCAATGGCTGATGAAGAGTCATTGTCGATTGCCGATAAAGGGTGGTTGCCGATTGCCGATGGGGATGATTGGTGGAGTTACCAGCACAAGGACGCTAATCGGAAATGTTGCCGATCAGGGAAGTGTTGCCGATGCCGATGGGCGTAACTTAGTGCTTGGCGGTAGCAGAAGGTTGCCGGTGATCGAAAGAAGGAAAGTGCGGATTAAAGGGATCTGCCGATGGAAAGTTTTCATTGAAGAGAAGGATAAGAAAACTGGTGTTTTATACCAGTATTATTATAGTAGTTTAAGTCCGACTCTTGCATGAGTCATTTATTTCCCTTTAAAATAGGTGTGTTTGATTAGGAAATAAATATTGTTATCCGGCTCCTGCGCGAGTCAGTTTCCTTTAAAGTAGGAGTTTGTTTTAGGAAGGATACGTGTCGTGTCTTTGTACAACTCTCCATGCGGGAGTATAAATATGTGCCCGAGGGCTATGGAATAAGAATCAATCCAATTCAAACCAAACCAATTTTATCTTATTCTACTTTTTATCGCAATTTACCCTTTCTTTGCATTAGTTATAGCTTTTAACGAGTTCTTCAAGCTTTCGACGGGCTGCATCATCCTGATCTCCGTCAAATCCTTGTTAGTTCCGCGTGGGAGTACCTCTGAGCTTTGGCAATCCGGGCGCATCGCTGTTTGCCTCGTTCAACTCTGCTCTAGTTATCCTTCATCAATCTGAGCCTTGACGTCCGGGCGCATCGCTGTCGTCTCGTTCAGTTTGTTCTAGTTATCATCCTTATCGATTGATTGGTCAAATCGACTGGCACGCCTCCGGAATACCGAGCTTTGGGTAATAGCCCGAGGTGTTCACAGATCTGACGCTTTTTGTGTCAACACCTCTTTTGGCACGCTCGGTGGGACAGATTATACAAACCTATGTATTCGGCATGGGTGATCACGCTGATGTCAACCAGAGGAATGTCACTGAAGTTTCTGAGGCTGATCTGAAAGATGATCAGAAGCAGGCCATGGAGCGGGCTATGGACGAATACAAGCAGCTCTATCTTAAGTCCTTCAGCCTCAGCCGGAGCGGTGAAGCAATTCAGAAGCAAGATCCGCCGTTGCCACGGCAGGTCACGTACGACGCCAATCCTGGTAAGCTACAGGAGATGGTTAACACTGCTGTAAATCAAGCATTGATCAACCACTCCAGCGTGCTGTCCAATACTGTCTACAATGCTGTCGCGCAAACATTCAAAGAAGGACATGCACCGCGATATGTCGGTCCAGTGTATCATTAGCCTGGATTGGCATCTACAAGCCCATCGGCGGCCCCGATGGCGTCTTCCACCCCTGTGGAACCGTCTGTCGATGTGGCTACATCACCAAGGCCGAACGCTGGCGACATCACCAAGCTCAACCCAGTTCCAGCCGCGTCGGCAACTTCGGGACCAACCCCTGCTAACTGGTGGGGATACGGTATGCCTCCGAATCTATACGCTGGTTCTAATCTGGTGCAGGGAGATAGTTTAGCCTGGAGGAACTCTACGGCATCGGCAATGCAGTCACAGCCGATGGCCCATATGATGCACAACTCTGCGCCTGCTCCAACAACACAAGTGCCGTCAGATGATCTCCAAGTAATCCCCAAGATACCTCTGATGCCACCATCGGCAAGCTCTATGCCGATGCAACACATTACAACCACCGGCAGTCAGTCTCTGGTGGCAAATTCTCAGGCTAGAGTGCCGGTCCCCCAGGGTAATCTGGTGATTAATTGCTCTAGAATTCAAGAGCCGCAGGCTCCGGTCAGCTATCAGCCATCGGTAAGTCATATGCCGATGCTTTACAATCCTGGATGGGTCAACCAGCCACCGGCTCAGCAGCCTGGTGCGCCGATGTATTATTATGGAGGCCCAGCTTATACTCAGAGCGGACCATCGGTACAACAACCGATGAATGTGACAGTCCAGCCAAGTCCGCCAAGTCTGCCAAACTATCCATCGGTAAGTCAACCGATGCATAGTCTTCAGATGACTGGTGCTGCGCCCGCAACTGCTGCACATCTTCAAGAGGCGCGTCAGCCGACTCCACCAGTCGATAATCAGCCAATGAGTCGGCAAGAGCAGGATGCGTACTGGGTCGGTAAGATTGCCGAAGTGATGTAAGAGCAATTCGGCATCAAACCCAAGGTCAACACATACTCCTATCGGACTCCGTACCCTCCTGCATATGACTTGATTCCTCTTCCTAATCGGTACAAGGTGCCCGATTTTACCAAATTCTCCGGCCAAGATGACACGTCAACAATGGAGCACATCAACCGCTTCATTATCCAGTGCGGAGAAGCTGCCAACAGGGAGGAATTAAGGGTGAGATTGTTCTCTTCATCATTGTCTGGATCGGCATTCACGTGGTTCATATCGTTGCCTCCAAATTCTATAATCACGTGGGCCGATCTAGAGAGGCAATTTCACAAGTACTTCTTTGCTGGCATACATGAGAAGAAGCTTACCGATTTGGTCAAGATGAGGCAACACAACGACGAATCGGTAGAGAGCTTTGCGCAAAGGCTGCGGGACATAAAGAACAAGTGCTACAGTCTGGTGCTTGATGATCGGCAACTGGCAGACTTGGCCTTCCAAGGGTTACTGCCGCACATCAAGGACAAGTACGCGTCTCAAGAGTTTGAGAGCCTAAGTCACCTAGTGCAAAGGATCGCCGATCAGGATATCAAAGCCTTTGAGCCCAGGAAGACGTGGAACAAGAAGGTGACCTTCATCGGAAAAGAAGAAGACTCTGGATCGGATGATGAGCTGAATGTCGATGCGGCCGAATGGGTAAAGGATAAGAAGCCTATGTCTTGTCCATTCGGCCAAAAGGAGACTGAGAGGTTCACCTTCGATATCACCAAGGCCGATAGGGTGTTTGATTTATTACTGCAAGAGGGGCGAATCAAGTTGGCGCCCAACCAAGTGATTCCATCGGCCGAAGAGCTCAAGAAGATTAGGTACTGCAAGTGGCATAATGCAACCTCACACAGTACCAATGACTGCAAAGTATTCAGGCAGCAGTTGCAGTCGGAGATTGAGTCTGGGCGTATCAAGTTTGAAAACTCTAAAGTCCAGAAACTGATGAAGATAGATCAACACCCGTTCCCCAACAATATGGTGGAGATCAGCGAAAAAACTAGAGTGCTGACATCGAAAGCTGCCAGAAGGAACTCATCGGCAGACCCTAACCGCCAAGCACCTGAGCATGATGCGAGGAGGTTTGCCGATGACAGAAAGGGTAAGAAGGTTGCCGATGAGGGTAACAGCGCCAACAGGGCTCCTGGGGTTGTGATCACACACCAACAGCCAAGGCGGAATCATCGGCAGTCGCGTGAAGAGCAGTATCGGCAAGAAGAAGAGGAGCATCGGGAATGGCTTCGACACAAAGACCACTGGAGGTGCCCCTTCTTTGTTCATTGCTGGGAAGAAGGCATCAAGCTACCCACTGCCGATAACTGTCCAGAATGCAATGGGTACTACACAGCCGATCAGTCAGGTAAGCGACCTTGTTTTGATGATCAGGCACCTAGGTACGCCAGGCCGTTGAGAGAGAACAGATCGGCACATGACCGACTGGGGGGACAGCTCAGTGCCCATGATCGGCTTGGCAGACGGGTTGACCAGGGGGAGTTGGAGGAGATGGCCGATGCTAGAGTACCCAACGAGGAGATATTCTCCAGAAATCCCAACATCGGACGGAGTGCCGATGTAAGCGTTGGGAAGCAGCACCAACCCGTCTGGAAGACCAAGCTTCCTCCGTGGTGTCCGAAGGGATTGACCAAGACCCAGAAGAGGAGGATTCAGTGCCAGCGCCGCGACGACCTGTATGACAGTGCAGAACCCTCGGGAGAGATGCAATGGAGGCCGAAGCGTAAGGACAGGGACCCATTGGCAGATATAAACATGGTTGTCATGTTGCCGATGGAGTTCATGGTGCCCGTCAGCGATGATGAAGAGACTGCCGATATGGCGCAATTGGTGCTGGATCCGATGACAGCCATCTTTGAAAGGCCTGCCGATGATGAGAGGCAACACTTAAGGGCTCTGTTTGTCAAGGGCAAAGTGGATGGTCAGCCGATGACCAAGATGCTGGTGGATGGTGGCGCGTCGATCAATATAATGCCCTATGTCGTGTTCAGGAAACTTGGCAAAGGTGATCAGGACTTGGTCGAGACCGACATGAAGCTCAAGGACTTCGAAGGCAATGTGTCAACCGCCATGGGAGCCGTATGTGTTGACCTAACCATCGACAGTAAGACTTTGCCGACAACGTTCTTCGTAATCAGCGGCAAAGGCACTTACAACTTGCTCCTCAGAAGGGATTGGATCCATGCTAATTGTTGTATCCCTTCTACTATGCATCAGAGCCTGGTACAGTGGATCGGAGACAGAATTGAGGTCGTCCGCGATGAAGCCCCATATACTGTTGCATCGGCAGAGTTAGATACTTATGAGCAGACCAGGTGCATATCCGGCGAAGCCTGGGACAAGGAGTTCCTCAAAGTTGCCGATTACCGCATCAAGCCGATCCAAGCAGTCGGTCCTGAGGAGAAGTCTTAATGGATCAATTCGCCAATGACGGAAAATTGGGGCAGGGCTTTACATCTGCCGATGACTTACTCGAGATCGACATCGGCGATGGTAGTAAACCTAGGCCTACTTTTATTAGTGCTAAGTTATATTCCCAATGTAAGAAACAGTTAACTGATTTATTGAAAGAGAATAAAGATTGTTTTGCTTGGGATTATACAGAGATGCCTGGTTTAGACCGATCGATAGTTGAACATCGGTTACCCATCAAGTCTGGTTTCCAGCCACATCGGCAGCCGGCACGCCGATGCAATCCTACTATCCTACCCGATATTAAGGCTGAGATTACCAAGTTAATCGAAGCTGGATTTATTCGGCAATGCCGATATGCCGATTGGATCTCTAATGTGGTTCCTATGTATAAAAAGAATAGAAAACTTCGTGTTTGCATTGATTTCAGGAATCTTAACAAGGCTACACCGATGGATGGCTACCCGATGCCTGTTGCCAATCTGCTGATCGATGCTGCTGCCGGACATCAGATTATTAGCTTCATGGATGGTAATGCTGGGTATAATCAAATATTCATGGCTGAAGGAGACATATCCAAGACTGTGTTCTGATGTCCAGGTCACGTTGGCTTATTTGAGTGGGTGGTCATGACTTTTGGCTTGAAGAATGCTGGTGCTACTTATCAGAGAGCGATGAATTTTATCTTTCATAAGTATATCGGCACAATAGTCGAAATCTATATTGATGGCGTGGTGGTTAAGTCTGGAGATTTCAAAAAGCATCTTGCCGATTTGCGAAAAATATTGGAGTGTACCAGGGAGCATGGGTTAAAGATGAATCCTAACAAGTGTGCGTTCGGCGTATCGGCAGGGCAGTTTCTCGGTTTCATGGTGCATCAGAGAGGCATTGAAATCGGCAGAAAATCTATTGATGCAATTAACAAGGTGATTGCTCCCACCAACAAGACCGAGTTGCAGTCTCTGATCGGCAAGATTAATTTCATTAGAAGGTTTATATCCAATCTGTCTGGTAAGATTAAATCTTTTAGTCCTCTATTAAAGTTGAAAGCCGATCAAGAGTTTATATGGAAATAAGAGCAGCAGTCAGCCTTAGAAGAGATTAAAAGATACTTGGTAAATCCTCCAGTCTTAGTTCCACCTCAACACGGGAAGCCTTTTAGGTTATATTTGTCTGCCGATGACGGTGTTATCGGATCAGCCTTAATTCAAGAGTTTGAGGGGAAAGAACGTGTAATATATTACCTGAGCAGAAGATTGGTGGATGCTGAAACCAGATATTCAGCCATAGAAAGATTGTGCTTATGTTTATACTTCTCTTGCATTAAATTAAGACATTATTTACTATCGGCCGAATGCACTGTTATCTGCAAAGATGATGTGGTCAAGTACATGCTGTCAATGCCGATTTTGAGTGGACGAATCGGTAAGTGGATTTTGGCACTGTCAGAGTTTGACCTAAGGTATGAATCGGCTAAGGCTGTTAAGGGTCAGGTGATGGCTGATTTTGTTACTCAGCACTGCAATCTGGTAAGCTTTGTTGAGATTGCTCCTTGGGCTCTATTCTTTGATGGGTCTACATGCAAGGATGGAGCGGGTATCGGTATTCTCTTGATTTCACCCTGAGGACAGAGGTACGAGATTTCGTTGCCGATTGTTGCTACTTCAACAAACAATCAGGCTGAATATCAGGTCTTACTAAAGGGGTTGGAGTTACTTAGGGAAGTGCGTGCCGATGCTGTTGAAATTTTCGGCAATTCTATGTTGGTGATTAACCAATTGATCGGGACGTATGAGTGCCGAAGTGAAGTTTTGATTGCTGTTCATGAGCGGTGTTTGCAGTTGTTAAAGGAGTTCAAAGAATACCGCCTTGAACACATTCCAAGGTTGCATAATGAAGAGGTCAATCGGTTAGCACAGAATGCCTCGGGATATCAGCCGATTCAAGAAGTCACGACATCGGTAACAGTTGCCGATGACTGGAAAAAGGAGATTGCCGATTACTTGAGGGATCCATCCAAGAAAGTTGAAAGGCGTCTAAGGTTCCAAGCTACTAAGTATGTGCTCCTTGATAATGAGTTGTATTATCGGACAATTGATGGGGTTTTACTTAGATGTCTTGGCAAAGAGGAATCGAACGAGTTGATGGGTGAGATCCATGAAGGTGTATGTGGAGCGCATCAATCGGCATTCAAGATGAAGTGGATTATTAGGCGGAATGGATATTATTGGCCGACAATCCTTGAAGATTGCTTCAATTATTTCAAAGGGTGCCAGGACTGTCAGAAGTTTGGTAATGTGCAAAGGGCACCTGCATCGGCAATGAATCCTATAGTCAAGCCTTGCCCGTTCAGAGGATGGGCTATTGATCTCATCGGCCAAATTTATCCGCCATCGAACAAGGGGCACAAATTCATACTTGTTGCTACCGATTACTTTACCAAGTGGGTCGAAGCAATCCCCTTGAAGAAGGTGACGTCGGCAAACATGGTAGATTTCGTTAAGGAACACATTGTTTACCGATTCGGTATTCCTCAGACTATCACTACCGATCAAGGGACCATGTTCACATCGGGAGAGTTTGACAACTTTGCTGTTAGCATGGGTTTCAGGGTGTTGAATTCTTCTCCTTATTATGCTCAAGCTAATGGTCAGGCTGAAGCGACTAATAAAGGGGTCATTAAGCTTATAAAACGCAAGATTGAGGAAAACCCTAGAAGGTGGCACGTAGTATTAAACGAAGCCTTGTGGTCATATCGGATGTCTTGCCATGGTGCAACTAAGGTCTCGCCGTATCAGTTGGTTTATGGACATGATGCTGTCCTACCTTGGGAAATTAAAACTGGTTCTAGGCGATTATCTTTTCAGGATCAATTGACGACCGATGATTATATTACTCTGATGAAAGATGAGTTAGAAGATTTGGCAGGTCATCGGTTGAGGGCATTAATTAGTATTGAAGAGAACAAGAAGAGGGTTGCCCGATGGTATGACAAGAAAGTAAAGGTAAAGGAGTTTGCCGATGGTGATTTGGTTTGGAAGTTGATTTTACCGATTGGGACTAAGAGCTCTAAATTTGGAAAGTGGTCTCCTAATTGGGAGGGTCCTTATCGGGTAAAACGGTCTGCTCCTGGTAATGCGTACATTTTGGAAACTCTCAAAGGAGTAGCGTTTTCTAGAGCGATCAACGGCAAATACTTAAAAAGGTACTACCCTAGCATATGGGTAGATGCATAGTGCTTAGTCGAATGCCGATGAAAGAAAAATCATAAGAGCATTGGTAAAAACAAGCTGGCATTATATTACGAATCAAGATCAAGTATCGAGTTACAATTCACGCCGATACAACAGACATTACAGTAAGGAGTGGATGACTGATATCGCACGCAGGCGAATTTGCTCTATTTCATCCATCTCCTTGGCGTCGGCATCGGCAGAGCCCTCAACCGGCTTGATTTTCTTCTTCCATAGGATGGCTTGTCGGGCATTATGGTCTCTTTCTTGCCGCAAGACCCTGATGGAATCGGATAGTTGAGTCTTTTGCTGGTTGGCAGCCGTCAGATCCCCCTCAACCTTTTGCAGCTCCGCCAGTAGCTCCTCCTTCCTTGCTGACAGTCGGGAGATTTCTTGGTCAAGGTTGCCGATGGAGACTTTTGCTTGACCAATGCCTCTGTGCTTCTCATCGGCAATATGTTTGAATTTGAGCTTCTCTTCCTCGCTCTTGGCTTGGGCGGCCCTATCGGCGATGCGACGGGTGAGCCTCTGATACTGGATCTGCTTGATGTCGAGGAAGGTTGCTTGGAGAAGGGCTTCTGCTGCATCGGCAGAAAGATGGCTTTGAATGTCCTTGAATGTAATCCTTGCTGCCGATGAGTCCTGGACGAGTTGAGAGGTGTCTTGTAACAGCAAGGAGAGCAGTTCTTCAAGTTTGGACTTGATTTCCGCCGATAAAGCTGGGACAGAGCTTTCCTCTTCCTCATCGTCGGGGACGTCGACTGCAAAGGAGAACAGACTGTCTGCTCGGATGCGGCCTTGGCGTTCATCTTCGTCCTGAAGGTTCAAGCTGTAGGAGAAGAGGCTGTCCGGAGAATCTTGAGCCTGAAAACAGAGGTTAGAATTTGCCGATCAGAAAATTATATGGTAAGCTTTAGGATGATTAACTTACCATCTTGAAACGGATCTCCTGCCTGGGACTTGGTATGCTGGATGGTCCATCTTCATCATGGATGACGGTTGCAGATGCCGACGATTGGGCCGGAGAAGCAGTTGGCACCACCGGTGGTGTGACTATCAGCGCTGCTTCCGACATGGTGGCTGGTTCACGTGGTGGCGATGCTACCCTTTCATCGGTTGACGGTGCCGATGCTGATGCCACCTCCGCTGCTACGACGGGTGTTGTTTCTTCATTAAGCCCCGCCGGTACCGATGCCGATGCCGCTTCCGTTGTTGCAGCAGCTGCTGTTTCCTGGTCGGGGACATCATCCATCGGCTGATCAGGCACAGAGGCCGATGGAGGTTCTGTCGATGATCCGCCGGCTATTAGTGCGATTGGGACCGGCGGCAGTCCTACTGGCGGCACATCGGTAGCTAATGGCGCAGTCGGAGCCGATGGTGGAGGAGAAGCCAGCCTCAAGCGCCTCTTCTTTGTCGGCGCAGCAGCAGGGGAGCCAGCCCGCTTTGACGAAGACCGGGGGGCATCGGCACCTGGGCTGGAAGGTGTTTGTTTGCTGGAAGCAGATGCCGATGACCATAGTGCCTGAAAAGTATAGAACAAGTTATACAAGATGGAATGTTGCCGATGAAACAATATGTAATCGGTACAAGTAAAGATAAGTTTACTGCATAAATTCGCGTCAAGGCAACAGCAGCAGCCGATGTAGCATGGGCTTTTGTAGGTGTCGGTGTAGGTACCTGTTGAGGCGTGAAAGCGGCCAACGTCGGAGCTTTGGTGCCGATGATGGATACGGGGCCCATTATCCGCAGATTGAAGGACCTCCCACTGTTACTCATTGTGGGGATCGGATCATCGGCCTGTCGAGTGCGAGTTAAGTACCGATGACAAAAATAAAGTAATAAAAGTACATCAGATAGCAGACTTACTGCGTCATCGGGGATGATGTAATCGGCGTCGATCAAGTGCCGATAATAATGCGAAGACTTGGCGAGTAGCTGGCACTTCCACTCTTGCCACCAAGACTTGAACTCGTTGGTGATGAAGGAGGTTGGCGACCAGGAGGACAAGTCAAGGTCTGACAGATCGGCATCGGCAGGAAGGCTGATAACTTTATTCCAGTCCAAGTTACTGGAGATTGCCTGCCTGGGTCTTACTACCTTAGAGTAGCAGAGTTTGATCGGCAGTTGGCCAAATCCCAGTTGCCTTGCTGCCGCCGACGGATAGTAGAACTCGTAGGATGGTGGGGCATTCTTCTCAGATCCAAAGATATTTACTGGAATAGCCCGGGGAGTTATGCTGGCCCTCATGATTGCTTGGTTCTCGGGCAGGCTCACATCGGTCAAGTTGAACAGCAGCGGGAATTGATTGTGTTCATCAAGATATGGCCACCAGGTCCGTTCTGAGGAGGGGAGTCTGTTGTAGAACTTCTGGAAGTAATAGCCGAAGTGCTCTGTATCGGCATCGGTACCCGGCAGCACTATGATGGCCTCTCCAAAGTTAAGCGGAGGGCGAGTTGCCGATTCATCATCCCCGTATTGGTAATCTTCCGATATGTCTCTCGGTAATCTTCAGCCATAGATTGACAAACCACCAGGGGCCTCCGAGGTTGCCGATGGGCTCTCCTAGCAGTAGCTTATTGGATACTTGATGAAGCAATCGGTAAACTGATCCAAGAAGATACCTGCCTAAAGGGAGCCTTGTTCCATCGGCAAGCAGTTCAGCCGCTGGGAGGTGCATGGTGGTCGGACTGATGGTTTTGCCGCAGAAAATGAATTTTTCCAACCAGATGTTTAAGAAGATGGCGTGCTCCCATTGAGTTACCGATCCGGTTTTCTGGTTCTCTTTAATGTAGCCTGTCCAACCGCCGATATTCCGGGCGTTCACCTTGTACTCGGGTTTTCTGTTGAAAAGGGTGAACGTATCGGTAGAGGTGATGTCTAAGCCGGTCAGCATGTAGACGTCGACAAGAGTTGGGGAAGCTGGTCCATGCCTAAAGAGGAAAGCGTTCATGCTATTGGACCAGAAGTATGAAGCTGCCATCATCAAGTTTTCGTTCTTCTCTACATCGGCAATTGAGAGCCTAATGCACTGATCCAAGTTACGCTCCTGCCAGTACACTTGTTGTGATCTGACCACTCTCAAGTACCAGTTCTTCCATCCTTTAGTTTGTTTGGGCCATGAGCGGAATGTGTCCTTCCACAATCCTAGGTCAAAACGTTCGGATCTGAGCGGAATCCGGTTCGTTTCTGCGTTAATGATGAATGTGGGGTCTGGATTGCCCATGGGGCCTAAGCAGCTCAAGTTGGAATCAGCGAGTGGGATGACTACCTTGTTGTACAACTCCTAGGGTTCGAAGAAGAAAGGACGAATCAGAAAAAGAGTGGGGATAAATCCAGGTTTTTGCGAGGAAAAGAACCATGCAGAGAGGTTGGATTAAGTGGGGAATGAATCTTACCTTTGGGATGTCGACTTGGATCGCCATTTGGAGTTAGAGGAATGCTTGGTTCGTCCTTGGATTATGAAGGAGTACTGTTGCTCGAGCTTGTGTTCTTCAGAGCGGCTGGAGGTTGAAGACGAAGGTAGGAAGGTGAAAGTAAAAATGGGCTCGGGTAAAAAAGGGCGGTGTGGATCCCGGTAACTTTTATAAGCCTGTTCAGGGGTATTTTGGGGTTCTGTTTCACACTGTGTAGGAATGTGGAGAGGCCCGCGGTAGATACGCGCGGTGATTGAGGTGGTCTGTAACTATTTGTGCTACAATCGAGGGATTTTATTATTAAATTGCAGTTCCACACGCGGGGATCGAGGAAACCGTACACCTATCTCGGGGGTAACGGCCACAGCAATGGCTACAGCAACGGCTACAGTGGAGAGAATTTCGGCACGTAAAGTTATACGCTCCGAAACTGGGGTGCATGTGTTGACACCGTTTTTCGACACGTGTCAAGCGGGCTAAGGCTTGACTGGTTAATGACCGTTCTCTATCGGTATCGGGAAAATTCTAAGCCAATGTTGCCGATAAGACTGCTGCAGAGGGCCAAGTGTGTTGCCGATGAAGGCTAGATGATCTTTGCCGACAAGGGTTAATTGGTGAAGTGTTACTGAAGCTGATTGCCGATGAAGAGTCATTGCCGATGCCCGGTGAAGAGTCATTGCCAATGACTGATGAAGAGTCATTGCCGATTGCCGATAAAGGGTGGTTGCCGATTGCCGATGGGGATGATTGGTGGAATTACCAGCACAAGGACGCTAATCGGAAATGTTGCCGATCAGGGAAGTGTTGCCGATGCCGATGGGCGTAACTTAGTGCTTGGCGGCAGCAGAAGGTTGCCGATGGTCGAAAGAAGGAAAGTGCGGATTAAAGGGATCTACCGATGGAAAGTTTTCATCGAAGAGGAGGATAAGGAAACTGGTGTTTTATACCAGTATTATTATAGTAGGTTAAGTCCGACTCTTGCATGAGTCATTTATTTCCCTTTAAAATAGGTGTGTTTGATTAGGAAATAAATATTGTTATCCGGCTCCTGCGCGAGTCAGTTTCCTTTAAAGTAGGAGTTTGTTTTAGGAAGGATATGTGTCGTGTCTTTGTACAACTCTCCAAGCGGGAGTATAAATATGTGCCCGAGGGCTATGGAATAAGAATCAATCCAATTCAAACCAAACCAATTTTATCTTATTCTACTTTTTATCGCAATTTACCCTTTCTTTGCATTAGTTATAGCTTTTAACGAGTTCTTCAAGCTTTCGATGGGCTGCATCATCCTGATCTCCGTCAAATCCTTGTTAGTTCCGCGTGGGAGTACCTCTGAGCTTTGGCAATCCGGGTGCATCGCTGTTTGCCTCGTTCAGCTCTACTCTAGTTATCCTTGATCAATCTAAGCCTTGACGTCCGGGCGCATCGCTGTCGTCTCGTTCAGTTTGTTCTAGTTATCATCCTTGTCGATTGATTGGTCAAATCGACTGGCACGCCTCCGGAATACCGAGCTTTGGGTAATAGCCTGAGGTGTTCACAGATCTGACGCTTTTTGTGTCAACAGATACATGAAATACTGGGAAGATAGATCCCATTTCTTCTGGCAAATCTAACTTGTAGGCCAATTCTCCCTTTTTCTCTAGAATTCTGTAGGGTCCTACGTATCTTGGTGCGAGTTTTCCCTTGACGCCAAAGCGTCTTACCCCTTTCATGGGTGATACCTTCAAGTACACGTGGTCACCTGCTTCAAAAGCTAAAGGTCTTCTCCTCTTATCTGAGTAACTTTTCTGACGAGACTGAGCGGCTTTCATGTTTTGGTGAATAGTACAGACTTTCTCTTCGGTCTCATCTATGAAGTCAATGTCGTAAAATCTTCTTTCTCTAGGTTCAACCCAATTTGCAGGTGTTCTACACTTGCGACCATATAAAGCTTCGAATGGAGCCATCTTGATACTCTCTTGATAGCTATTATTGTAAGAAAACTCTATCAAAGGTAACCATGATTCCCACGAACCTCCTGAAGATACCACACAAGCACGCAACATATCTTCTAGCACCTGGTTTAACCTTTCTGTTTGGCCTAAGGTTTGAGGGTGGTACGCTGAACTGCATACTAAACTAGTACCCAAACACTTATGTAACCGCTCCCAGAAGTGAGCGGTGAACTAAGGACCTCGGTCCGAGACTATTGTCTTTGGCACACCATGCAATCTGACTATCTCTGAAAAGTATTTGTCAGAATACTGCGGTGGTGAAAGTTCTAGATATGGCTAGAGGGGGGGGGGGTGAATAGCCTATTAAAATTTTCTACAACAACACTTAGGCAAACTTGTTAGAATAAAACATGGCGTAAAGCAAGTTTGTGCTAGCACTACGGTTAGGCAAGCCACCTACCAGTTCTAGCTATTAGCAAGATAACCTATGTCACACACAAGAGCTAGTGAACTAGAGCTACAAGACTAAGCTAGAATCTCTACTTTGCAAGAATGTAAGAATGTAAGTGCAAAGCTAGAGTTAGAAAGGTTATACCGCCGAGAAGAGATGAGCCAATAGATAACCAATCAAACACAATAAGAATCCTTGGTAGAGACAATGTGACATAAGATTTTTTACCGAGGTTCACTTGTTTGCCAACAAGCTACTCCACGTTGTAGCGATTCACCTACTTGGAGGTCCACGCGCTAATTGACATCACACGCCAAACGCGTCACCGGGTGTGTAACACCCTAAAATTTGAATTAGAAAATAGAGTTAAATTTGAGTTGAATTTGATTTAATTTAAAGCATTTTGTGAAGCATAGAATTAAATATATAAAACTTAAATTAATTATCATGTTAGGGTTTAACTTGTGTGATGCACTCATGCTCTTGCATTCTTTTTGTGTGGCTTTGCAAAACTTTGGAAAAAGGGAATTCAAATCTTATTTGAAAAATCTTTTGCAAAATTCTGAAAATAAAAAGAAAAGGGGAAGACCCTCACCCTCCCTCCTTCTGGCCCAGTCCCGCGGCCTGCTCTTCTCCCTCCCCCTCTTGCGCTGTGGGCTGGCCCAGCTCCGCAGGCCCGCACCGCACCGGCCTCCTCCTCCCTTCCTCCCACTGCCAGTGCGGGCCCAGCTGTCGGCGCCGCTTACCTCCCTCTTTCTCTCTCTCTCTGTCACCGACGCCCCAGGCCCACCTGTCGGCTCTCTCTTCTCCCTTCTCTGCTCGAGTCCGAGGTGAACACGCCTCGCCGCGCCGCGAACCGCCGACGCGGAATCCCCGCGCCTCGTCTCCGGCACGGACTCTCCCCCGTCCTCCTTAAATAGCGCCGATCCCCGCACCATTTTTCCCCATCGCAAGCCCTTCGTTCGCCCGCAATCGAAGCAGCGCAGAGCCGCCATCGCCGCCACCGCGTTCCGCCGTCGAGCCGCCGCGTTTCGAGCTCCTCCGACCGCGGTAAGCGCTCCCGACTCGCGCGTAAGCCTCGCGAAGACGCCGAACACGTTTTCTCTCTCTCCTTTCCCTCCCTTGTGCTCTGTGTCATCCCGTCGCCGTGCACCGTGGATCCGACGCCGCAGTACACTGTCGTCGGCCCCCTTCTGCCCTTTGCCGAGCCTCGGTTTTGCCCTAGCAAGCTTCGCCAAGCTTCCCTTGTTCTCCCCGAGAAGTTTCCCGGTCAGATTGGCCACCCGAAGTCCCTAACCGCCGTCACAGAACGCCGCCGCCGCGGTTCATCATCGCCGACGCCTCTCCGTCCTTCTCCGAGCCCCGCCGTGGCTCTGGGTGAACTCGCGTCGCCATCCTCGACCTCTCGGTGCAATCGGATTTGAAAACGGGGCACCGCAGAGACCTGTCCCCCTCGCGCCGCCGTGCTCTGGCCGCCGGCCATGGAAACCGCCGCGCCGCTCTGCTCTGAGCCGAGGAAGAACCGCCGTAGCCCCTCCCTTCTAATCTCCACCCTTGAACTCAGATCCAACGGCTCTGGATCCTCCATACCCCTTCGCTCTGGCATTTTTCCTAAAGAGCCCCCGAGCTTTCTGACCTCTGAACCCGCAGTCCAAAGCGCCATCCAGCTATGCGTTTTCCTCTCAGGAAAGCGTATTTCCTTTTCTGAGTTGTTTAATTCCGAAAATAAAATAAAACCCTAATTCCCTTTTCACCTCTAATATTCAAATGTCTATATTTTCTTTGTTTTAAATCCAAATCGACCCGTTCGAGTTGCGTTAGATCCGTATTTTCATGCTCTATCCAGTAGTATAGGTTTCACCTATGTTAAGTACTTTTGAAAATCAATGAAAATTACTTTGCTTTTGCTAAACCTATCTCTCTTCAAAATCTCGTTTTATCTCTAACTTCTTCGTTTTAGATCCGATTAGCGTGATTCTCGTATCTTTGTGATCGTAGTAAAGTATAGATCTGTTTTCTAACCTTTTCAAAGTCTCTTTATTTGTTTATGGTGTAATGTTCTGATCATGTCTTGTTTGCTTCGTGTATGATTGTTCGGATGATTGCGTGGTGATGTTGATCGAGTACAGCCGGTGAGATCTTCGTTGACCAAGAGTTCTTTGCAGCAGATCAGGATCACCAAGAGCTTTGGGATCAAGGCAAGTTTAACATGGGATCATCCTTGTTACCTATTCACCATAATTCAATCTAGTCATATTGCATGTGTCTAATTTGATTCCTATTAGATCTATACCACAGCTTTGTTATCCTTTACCTTGTCACCATGGGTTTATATGCATATGGGTAGCCTTGCTATGCTTTACAATAATGGATCTTGAGATGAATCTTGACTAATGATATATGCAACAATGAGATAAAACTGGCTTTTGGTAGCAACATGGAATAGGACCCCACTGTAGGGCAAAAGCTGGGATTTCTAATACAACCACGAGTGCTATAATGGCTCTGGCTTTAGTCAAGTATAAAGATTCGTACTAGCATGTTGGCAGTTCGTGAAAGGCACCATTGCCGAGCTGGTTGCAGGGCATGTTCCAGGGTGGTTACCGTTTTGAGAGGTACCATTGAGTGGAGGCTTTGTATACCCCTTGCCCGTGGGTCCGTAGGGTCTATCAACATGTTAGGAAGAATTTTGAAAGACTTCATAGTGTTCCCTGCCCACTCACCTTGGAACTGTTATGGGAGTTATAAACCCGGGCATATGGGTAACATGGCTTGTGGGTAAAGTGTATAACCTCTGCAGAGTGTAAATCTATCATGATAGCCATGCTCACGGTTATGAGCGGCCTGGAAAACTCACAGTGTAGATGATCATGTTGTTTAATTGTTAATGATGCTTATTAATCTTATCATGTGGTTATTAATTGGGTTATGCATAACTAAAGCTAAGTGTTGGTAAAACTTGACCAAGTTAAAAGCAACCGCAGTACAGACAGTGTCAACCTTTTGAGCTTCATAACCCTATGTTACTCTTGCTGAGTACGTAAGTGCTCACTCTTGCTTTCTCAACCCCTTCAGATGGCTTTGAAGGCTACCGTGAGGAGTACTAGGCTAGTGGTCAACCAGTCGGCGTTCCCTGTGAAGTGGAGCTTCGTCGCGAGAGTTATCTTTATTTTCCGCTGTTATGTTATTTAAATATTATTCGATATGTAATAAACACTCAGTGATGGTACAATTTAAAGATTTGTCGGATTATGTGTGTGATTGATCTCTGGGCACACATGAGTTATTCATATTCAATTTTATCCTTAAAATTGGGTGTGACAGGGTGCCGCAAAACCAACACAAGATAGGGATCCACAAGCTATGAGCAATCCACTAGAGATACCTTTTGCGAACTCCCGCGGGGAAGGTTCAAGAACCCCTCACAATCCACCGATCGGAGCCGGAGACAAACACCTTCCTCCGCTCAATGATCCTCGTCGCTCCAAGCCATCTAGGAGGTGGCAACCTCCAAGAATAACAAGAACTCCCGCGACGACGACGATCACCAAGTGCCACTAGTATGCAATCAATGAGCAATGCACTTGGATTCACTCAATCTCTCATGAATATGTCAAATATGCTTAGAGGGATGAGTGGTGGAGCTTCTCACAAAAGCACAAGTGTATGAGTGAAGTAGGAGTGCAAGAAGTGCCCCAAAGGGCCAGCTATACAACTATATATAGCCTCCACTCACAACTAGCCGTTGTCCCACTGAAAAACACTTTCTGCGCCACCTCCGGACGCACGGAACAGTGGGGGGTTAGGACCATCAGCAACGTCCGGATGCCCCCACACCGCAGAGACAGCCCCTCTATTTCCACCTCCGGACGCAGCCTTCGGTCGCTCGCAATGAGCAGTCTGGACCAACCCGACTGCGTCCGGTCGCCTGCCGTTCAAACGACTTTGTTTCCCGCTCGCACCACAGCATGCCAAGTGGCTCCGGACGCACGCAACAGTGCAGGTCCGGACCAATGCCTCCAGCGTCCGGAAATTTCTTCCAGAGAACCCGAGAGCTCCCTTATCTTCTCTTCTCCTCCGGACGCAAGTCTGGCTCTCAGTCCGGACCATCACCATTGTCCGGATCAAGGCACACAGAACCAACCGAGAGCGCACTGACTCCGGACGCGCGTCCGGTGCCCTGCGTCCGGACTAACAACATCGTCCGGATGCCTCTCCTCAACGCTCCCAAGCTAGGGTATGCCTCCGGACCATCTCCGATGGTTCGGACCAGCCACACACCCTGCATCTGGACCTCTTCTACTGTCCGAAACACTTCGCCAACTTCACTCCAACTTCTTCCAAGCTTCCAAGGGCCAACACTAAGTGATCTCAACACTTGTGCATGTGTGTTAGCTTTTAGTTCACATTTGTCTTGGAATTAGTTGGTTGTTTCACTAGTTCAATTGATTTTAGATGCAATGCAATCAACCTAGTGGCACATGATAACCGTAATCAAATACGTGAGCTCCCTCCTTGATTGTACGGCTATCTATCCTAAATGTGATCACACCCTCTATGGTGTCTTGATCACCAAACCGAAAATGGATCCTATTTTACCTTTGCCTTCACACCATTTTCCTTTGCACCACCATCATGCTAGAGCTTGTGCCATCCACTTGATCCACCTTGCTCCATCACATGGCATGTACCAACCTATCTCATGATTCACACTTAGAGATCAAGGTTAGTACTTAGGTAGGTTTCATCAATTACTCAAAACCAAACACATGGGGCTCTCAATCTCCCCCTTTTTGGTAATTGATGACAACCTTTCCATAAAGATATGAAATATAATCATTTTGAACTTGAGTTGCTTGTCCAAGCATTTTGATCAAAGATTTTAAATTTTGGACAAGTCACACAAATTCGGTTTGGTAGTTATTAGCTCCCCCTACATATGTACCTCTAGAGTTTGGTTCAAGTTTAGCACATATGCATAGATAGACAATGTGGGAGAGTAAATATCTACCAAATGATGCTAAGGTTTAAGAGTAGACCTTTGAAGTGTGATACCATCGGAGTGCGGAATTTTAAATCACCCTTAGCACCAAAATTAGCTCAACACCACTTGGAAAGAATACAACCACTTGAAAACACATGTGAGTCTAAGCTAATCAACCTATGCATGCTAGTTAATCAATCATCATTCAATTTGTATCATTAGCAAACACCACACAAGCATAAATATTGAATTTAAGTACTTGTGCAACAATACATATGAGGATGCAAGCATTCAAATGCAACAAGGTGTTCATGAGCTTGCTCCCACTATTTGTGTGTTCTCTTTCAAAATTGATTTTTCATTTTCTCCCCTTTATCTTTCATTTTCTCCCCCAATGTCATATATCACCCCTCTTTGGTCAATTTTATATCTTTTCCATAATTTCTCCCCCTTTGCCATCCAATTGACACAAAAAGGTGGGACCGATTATAGATATTCAAGTTTTACTCCCCCTTAGTGTGAGATAGGGTGAAAGATTTTCAACTTTGGTTTGAACTAAGCTACTTGCCCAAGATATTTAATTCGGTTTAAACCATAGACAAGCTTGTTCACACATGCTAAGATGGTTATCTTGTCTATGTTGAATTAAACACTTAAGCTCATAGACATAGATCAAACACTAGGGTTGCAAGCCCATCAACATGTCATATGCTACCACTAGATCATATCAAGTCATAGAAGCAATAGTGGCACCATATAAGCATCAAAAACATTTTGGTTTTCATGAATGAGCCTAGAATCATGAGTGATGTCTATATGCTCTACACAAGTCCTAGCAAAGTATGCATGAATGCTCTCAAATCAACTTGTACCTTGCTTTGTTGGAGTAGAGGCATGTCATATAAGTGGGGGTGCATCAACTCATGTTGGAGAAATCAAGTATGTTTAACTCATTCCTTAGCTTGCAAAACCTTTTCTCATCTAGTGGCTTGGTGAAGATATTAGCCAATTGATCTTCGATGCCCATACTCTCTATTGTAATGTCCCCTTTCAATTGATGATCTCTAATGAAATGGTGGCGGACATCAATATGCTTTGTTCTTGAGTGTTGAACCAGGTTATTGGTTAGCTTGATTGCACTTTCATTATCACATAGTAATGGCACCTTCTTGAATTTGACTCCAAAATCATTCAAAGTAGCTTTCATCCAAAGTATTTGTGCACAACAACTCCCCGCACTAATATATTCGGCTTCGGCGGTAGAGAGTGCCACATTATTTTGCTTCTTTGATGACCATGAGACAAGTGATCTTGCAAGAAATTGACATGTGCCCGATGTGCTTTTCCTTTCTATCTTGCAACCCGCATAGTCCGAGTCGGAGTATCCAATTAACTAAAAGTTTGATCCTTTAGGATACCACAACCCAACATTTGGTGTATGCTTCAAATATCTCAATATTCTCTTTGTGGCCTTCAAATGACTCTCTCTTGGAGAAGCTTGAAACCTTGCACACCTGCATACACTAAACATGACATCCGGTCTTGATGCGGTCACATAGAGCAAGATACCAATCATTGATCTATATATCTTTTGATCTACCATGTTGCCACTAGCATCACCATCCAAATTTCCATTTGTTCCCATGGGTGTACTAATAGACTTTGCTTCATCTAGATTGAACTTCTTGAGCATGTCCTTGATATACTTGCCTTGACTAACAAAAGTCCCACTGTTCATTTGTTTGACTTGAAGACCAAGGAAGTAGCTAAGCTATCCAAGCATAGACATCTCAAACTCATTAGCCATCATGTTGCCAAATTCTTCACAAAACTCTTGATTGGTTGATCCAAAGATAATGTCATCAATATAGATTTGCAATACAAACAAGTCCTTCCCAATCTTCTTGGTGAATAGGGTAGTGTCAACCTTGCCCATAATAAATCCCTTAGAAAGAAGAAAGTCCCTCAACCTCTCATACCATGCTCTTGGTGCTTGCTTCAAACCATACAATGCCTTTCTAAGCTTGTACACATGGTTGGGTTTCTTGTCATCTTCAAAACCGGGTGGTTGCTCAACATATACCAATTCATTGATGTACCCATTGAGAAATGCACTCTTCACATCCATTTGATAGAGCTTGATGTTGTGAGCACAAGCATAAGCCAATAGAATCCTTATTGCTTCTAGCCTTGCCACCGGTGCATATGTTTCTCCAAAGTCAAGACCCTCTACTTCAGTGTATCCTTGTGCAACTAGTCTTGCTTTGTTCCTCACCACTATGCCATCTTGATCTTATTTGTTATGAAAGACCCATCTTGTGCCAATAACATTGTGATTCTTTGGTCTCTCAACTAGCTCTCAAACTTGATTTCTAGTGAAGTTGTTGAGCTCTTCATGCATAGCATTCACCCAATCAATATCTTGCAAAGCTTCTTCAATCTTGGTTGGCTCAATGGATGATACAAATGAGTAATGTTCACAAAATGAAGCCAATCTTGATCTTGTTTGTACACCACTAGTGATATCTCCAATAATATGATCAATAGGATGATCTCTTGCAATAGATGTAGGTTGGAGTGTTGGAAGTTGATTGCTTGTACTTGGTTGGTCATTGTATTGAGATGATGAACTAGCTTCTTATTGATCTTGAGTTGGAGAGGATGAACTAGCTTGATTGTCATTGGATTGCTCATTGGATGGAGCATGCACTTAATAGTCATTGTCTTGCTCTTCATCCACTTGCCTCGGCCTAATGTCTCCAATATCTATGTTCTTCATTGCATTGGCCAATGGTTCACCTCTCACATCATCATCACTTTCATCTTGAGAGCCTTGTGTTTCATCAAACTCCACATCATGTACCTCCTCAACTATGCCATGAGTAAGATTCCATACTCTATATGCTTTGCTTGTAGTTGAGTAACCAAGTAGGAAGCCTTCATCACATTTCTTCTCAAATTTGCTCAATCTTGCACCTTTCTTCAAGATATAGCACTTGCAACCAACAGTCTAAAGTATGCAATATTTGGCTTTCTTCCATTCAATAGCTCATAAGGTGTCTTCTCAAGCATCTTGTGGCAATAGAGTCGGTTGCTATAATAGCAAGCCGTGTTGATAGCTTCGGTCCAAAAAGAATCACTCACATTGTATTCACTAAGCATAGATCTTGCCATATCAATGAGTGTCCTATTCTTCCTCTCAACAAGCCCATTTGATTGAGGTGTGTACTTGGCTGAGAATTGATGTTTGATTCCATATTCATCACATAGCTCATCAACTTTTGTATTCTTGAACTCACTACCATTGTCACTTCTCACTTTCTTGATAGTTGTTTCAAATTCATTTTGGCATCTCTCGACAAAGATCTTGAAAGTGTCAAATGTGTCACTCTTATCACTCAAGAAGAATACCCATGTATATCTAGTGAAGTCATCAACTATCACAAAGCCATATTTGTTTCCACCAATACTTGTATATGCGGTTGGCCCAAACAAGTCCATGTGCAAAAGCTCAAAAGGTTTGCATGTACTCATCATACTCTTGCTAGGGTGTGTGTTTTCAACTTGTTTGCTGGCTTGACAAGAGCTACATAGCTTATCTTTTTCAAAGATCACATCCTTCAAGCCTCTCACTAGATCATGCTTAACTAGTTTGTTTAGTTGCCTCATCCCAACATGACCAAGTCTTCTATGCCATAACTAACCCATGCTAGATTTGGATAGCAAGCAAGTTGACAATTGAGTTTCACTAGCATTGAAATCAACCAAGTATAGATTCTCATATCTAAAGCCTCTGAATATCAAGTTAGAGCCATCTACACTTATGATCTCCACATCATCAACTCCAAAGATGCACTTGAAACCAAGATCACAAAGTTGAGCTACGGATAGCAAGTTGAAGTTCAAGCTCTCTACTAGCAACACATTGGATATGCTCATGTCATTGGATATTGCAATCTTACCAAGCCCTTTGACCTTGCCTTTGCCATTGTCACCAAATGTGATAGATTCAATCCCATTGCAATCATTTTGCTTGATAGAGTTGAACATTCTTGAATCTCCGGTCATATGTTGAGTGCACCCACTATCAAGCACCCAATGCCTCCCTTCGGCTTTATAATTGACCTACAAAAGATTCAATTCTTCTTAGGTACCCATTGTTGTTTGGGTCCTCCAAAGTTAGTGACTAAGGACTTAGGTACCCAAATATCTTTCTTCTTTGAGCTCTCATTGGGAGTACCCATGTACTTAGCAATCACACCTTTCTTGCCCTTGGTAAGCACATAACTAGAATCAAAGCGAATAGATGCACTTGTAAATTTTATCTTGCTTAGATTTAGTTTGCAATATTGCTCATCATGCCCTACTTGCTTGCAACTTGAGCAAAACCGGCCATTGCTCTTCACAAAGAAAGGCTTTGAAGTCACAAAGGCCGCCTTGCCTTTCTTTGGGGTATAGCCCAATCCCTCTTTGCAAAGGGAGAACCTTTGGCTACCCAAGCACTTAAGCAAGCGGGTGTCTCCACCATAGGCATTTCCTAAGGCTAGAGTGAGCTTACCAACCTCCTTCTTAAGGGTCTCATTCTCAACCATTAGTGAAGCATCACAAGTGAAACCATCACTAGTAGAAGAGGTAGAGTTAGAAGTGTTACAAGAAGGGTTAGTTGGGGTGATGATGATGGGTTCATAGAAAGATTCATTGATTATGTCACAAGTTGTTCCCATGTCACTTGTTGAAACATGCTCTTTCTCCTTTTGCTCTGCAAGAGATGAGTGAGCTTGCTCAAGCTTAGAGTGAGCTTTGCCAAGCTTCTCATGGGCATCCTCTAGCCTCTCATAAGTAAGATTGAGCTCATCAAAGGATTGCTTGAGAGCTTGAAGCTCTTTCCGCAATGCTTTGCACTCCTTTCTCTTGAGATCAAAGTGAGTCTTAGCATCTTCCAACATTTCAATTAATTCATCTTTAGTGGGTTCATCATCATCATCATCACTAGAATCACTCTCATCATCGGATTGTACCTTAGTGGACCGAGCCATGAAGCATGTAGATGGAGTGTCGAAGAGAGAGATCTTGTCCTTCATAGCAATGCTTGCAAGAGCCTTCTTCTTGCTTGATCTCTTCTCATCATCACTTGAGTCATCATCATCACTTGAAGAATCACTATCCCAAGTGAAAACATATGAGCCTCCCTTCTTGCTCTTCTTGAGAGTCATCTTGCTCTCTTTCGTTTCTTTCTTCTTGCCCTTCTTCTCATCTTCATTGTCACTATGAAGAGGACAATCCGCAATGAGATGATCCTTGCTATTGCACTTGAAGCATCTTCTATCCTTCTCATTGAACTTGTGTGAGTTCTTCTTCCTTGTTGCTCTATAGCCATTCTTCTTCATGAACTTGCCAAATTTCTTGACAAATAGAGCCATCTTCTCTTCATCATCATCACTATCACTTGAGCACTCATCGTAGCTAGATTCATCACACTTTGCTTTGCACCTTGATGATGATGTGGCTTTGAATGCCACACTCTTCTTCTCCTCATCCTTCTTGTCATCCTTCTTCTCCTTGTTCTCTCTTATCTTGTCCTTGTCTTCTCTAAAGGTGTCATCGGCAACATGGTCCTCATGTCCCATTTAGTTTGGATTTTGGTGTTTGATGATCAACATAACCAAATTGGACTAATATATTTGCAAGTGTTTATTTTGTAGTCCAATAGGGTGCATACATGCTTTGGACTTAGGCAACACCGCAAACAAGACATTTGAAGCATATAGAAGACCTAAAAGATCAAGCATAGTTCAAGCATGGTGGATGGAACCTACTCGGAAGCAATACCATGAAGAAACAAAGTCTTTCGGACGCTCGTCGCCTCGCGTCCGGACTTTTGGAAATCAGCCCGGACAAAATCATTGAAGAAAAAGGGCTCTGGACATTGCAAACAGGAGGGTCCGGACCATTGCGGATGCGTCCGAACAGCTAGGGTTTGGTCTGCACAAATCAGTGAGTCCGGACGCTATGAACAGTGTGTGTCCGGACCATTGGTGCTTACGTCCGGGCGCACACAAAGAAGAACCCGAGAGCACGAAGGACTCCGGACGCTGACTAGAGCATGGGGTCCGGACCAACAGTGGCGTCAGGACTCTATGCAGAGAGGTTCCAGAAGCGCGTGAAGGCTCCGGACGCTGTCCGGACTATGGACTCCGGACCATAGACAGTGTCCGGACCCGCCAGTCAGCCGCTACACGCAGAAGACCATTGGAAGGTCCGGACGCACAACGATTAGTCCGGACCCCCCTTGCTACCTGCGTCCAGAGCTACGCAGAGGAGCTGCATCAAGGTACCAATGGCTCCATTTGGCTTGGGGCCTATATATATGACCTTTGGCCAGCCAAATGAAAGTGTGGAGACTTGAGAAACATTCCAAGGTGTTGATACACAATTCTAGCCTCCAGCGTCCGGAAATTTCTTCCAGAGAACCCGAGAGCTCCCTTATCTCCTCTTCTCCTCCGGACGCAAGTCTGGCTCTCAGTCTGGACCATCACCATTGTCTGGATCAAGGCACACAGAACCAACAGAGAGCGCACTGACTCCGGACGCGCGTCCGGTGCCCTGCGATGCCTCTCCTCAACGCTGCCAAGCTAGGTTATGCCTCCGGACCCATCTCCGATGGTCCGGACCAGCCACACACCCTGCGTCCGGACCTATTCTACTATCCGAAACACTTCGCCAACTTCACTCCAACTTCTTCCAAGCTTCCAAGGGCCAACACTAAGTGATCTCAACACTTGTGCATGTGTGTTAGCTTTTAGTTCACATTTGTCTTGGAATTAGTTGGTTGTTTCACTAGTTCAATTGATTTTAGATGAAATGCAATGAACCTAGTGGCACATGATAATCATAATCAAACACGTGAGCTCCCTCCTTGATAGTACGACTATCTATCCTAAATGTGATCACACCCTCTATGGTGTCTTGATCACCAAACCGAAAATGGATCCTATTTCACCTTTGCCTTCACACCATTTTCCGTTGCACCACCATCATGCTAGAGCTTGTGCCATCCACTTGATCCATCTTGCTCCATCACATGGCATGTACCAACCTATCTCATGATTAACACTTAGAGATCAAGGTTAGTACTTAGGTAGGTTTCATCAATTACTCAAAACCAAACACATGGGGCTCTCAGGTGGTCTATCTGTCATCTTGACTGGTAAAAAGTGAGCCGACTTAGTGAGTCGATCCACGATCACCCAAATCGAGTCATTTCTCTTACGTGTGGTCGGAAGACCTATAATGAAGTCCATGCTAATGTCATCCCACTTCCACACTGGAATCGGCAAGGACTGCAAAAGTCCGGCTAGTCTGAGATGAATGGCCTTCACTCTACAACAGACATCACATCTAGCGACATACGTAGCTATTTCCTTTTTCATTTTGGTCCACCAAAATCTTGATCTCAAATCATGGTACATCTTATTACTACCAGGATGAACTGATAGTTTTGAACGATGAGCTCCATCCATAATTCTGTTTCTGAGTTCTCGATTCTTTGGCACGACGAGACGATCATTGAACCACAATACACCTCTCTCGTCAATACGGAACTGCTTGACTAAGCCTTCCCGTACTTTCCTTTTGATATGGGAAACTCCTTTATCTGAGGCTTGTTGTTCGATAATATCACTCTCTAGTGTACAACTAAGCCGAATGTTGAACAGAACTTCTGAATGCATTAAGTTGAACCCATCTTCAAATAGATGTTGTACTATTTGGCAGTGCGACTTTCTGCTCAAGGCGTCAACCACGACATTGGCCTTACCAGGGTGGTATTGCACATTCAAGTTGTAATCCTTGATCAACTCTAACCACCTTCATTGGCGCATATTTAACTCCGAATGGGTGAAGATATATTTGAGGCTCTTGTGATCTGTAAAGATATTGCACACATTACCCAACAGGTAATGCCTCCATATCTTTAGGGCGTGCACAACTGCAGCTAGCTCTAAATCATGCGTAGGGTAGTTGACCTCATGTTTCTTAAGTTGGTACGAGGCATAAGCTATCACTCGGCCTTCTTGCATTGACACGCAATCCAAACCGATCTTTGATGCGTCGCAGAAAACATCAAATGGCTTCTTGATGTCAGGCTGGGCTAGAACTGGCGCGGTGGTTAACAATGTTCGCAAGGTGCAGAAAGTTGCTTCACATTTACCTGTCCATGCAAACTTTTGATCCTTTTGTAGCAGGGTGGTCATTGGTTTGGCGATCTTCGAGAAGTCCGGTATGAAACAACGATAATAGCCTGCTAAACCAAGAAAGCTTCTTATCTCGTGTACCGAGGTAGGTGCTTTCCAATCCATCACTTCCTAAATTTTGCTAGGGTCAACCGAGATTCCATTCTCTGACAAAATATTCCCAAGGAATGGCACCTTAGTGATCTAGAATTCACACTTGCTGAACTTGGCATACAACTTGTGCTCCCGAAGTCGGGTTACCACTATCCTCAAATGTTCTTCATGATCTTGCTTGTTCTCGGAGTATACCAAAATGTCATCGATGAACACGATCACAAATTTGTCCAACTCAGGCATGAACACCGAGTTCATCAGATACATGAAATATGCAGGAGCATTCGTCAAGCTGAAAGACATGACGAGATACTTGTACAATCCATATCTAGTAGAAAAGGTGGTCTTAGGTACGTCTTGTGGTCTGATTTATATCTGGTGATAACCTGATCTTGAGTCTATCTTGGAAAAGACACAGGCCTTGGACAACTGATCGAACAGAATGTCGATGTGAGGTAAAGGATATTTATTCTTGATGGTCACTACATTCAATGGCCGATAATCCACACACATCCGCAGGGAATTGTCCTTCTTTTTCTTCACGAACAAAGCAGGACATTCCCACGCTGACTTTCTTGGCTGAATTAGGCCTTTATCAAGCAAACCCTTTAGCTGTGTTTTTAATTCTGCTAATTCATTGGGCGGCATCCGATATGGTTTCCTTGAGATTGGGGCTGTTCCGGGCACCAACTCTATAGCAAACTCAACTTCTCTGTCTGGGGGAAGACTAGGTAATTCCTCCGGAAAGACGTTGGGAAACTCACATACTATAGGGATTTTGGTTAAAGAAGCGGTATATAGCACACTAGAAGTGCTAGCTACCTCTAGTCTCCTTGTCAAGCATACTTGAAAAGTACCCTTACCCATGGGATCCTTAAGAGATATGTTCCTACTTTTAGTGTCCAACACCACTTCCCACTCTTTCATCCATTCCATCCCTAGTATGACATCCAAAGCTAAGCCTGGCATGATTATTAAATTCATTTGGAACTCTCGATTGGATATTGTGAGGATTACTCCTTGTACTATTTGGTTGGTCAACAAGTCAGCCCCGGCTGAACTTATTCGATAGCCATACTCCAATTCCTTAACTTTTAACTCATGCTTTTTAACAAATGATTGACTGATGAACGAATGCGAAGATCCAGAATCGAACAAAACAACTACGGGGACTGATTAACAGAGAACATACCGGCAGTGACTGGCTCTCCGACAAGGATCTCATCTAGGTTGGTGAAATGCACACGAGCATTGTAGTTTAGCTGGGGCTTGGGAGCATTTGCGCAACCTTTTGCGAAGTGTCCCATTTGGCCACACTTGAATCATGGTCCTCTCACCGTGGTGTTAGCTCCTGTCAGCAGATTCTGAGCTGCTTTGGCATTGGGAGTGGCCACCTTGTACGACTTCATATTTCTCTGAGGACCTGGAGCATTCTTTTGCTTGCGCTGAGGCAGCCTAAACCTTGCTCCAGGTGCAGGGGGGCGGTATTGCGGACGGTTGACAAACGGGGTCCGGGCTTGAGAAGCACCTGCTTCAAAAGCTCTCTTCCTGCTCTTGGATGCGGTGTACAGATTATTATGGTTCTCTTGAGTTAAGCAGTCACTGACAAAGTCATTGAACACAGTCCTGGAGGACGTGCCCACTATTTTTAGCATCTTCGGGTTAAGACCCCTCTTGAAGCTAGCAATTTTCTTGCTATCGGTGTCAACAAACTCAGTTGCATAGCGCGACAGGTTGTTGAAAGCATGTAGGTATTTAGTCAGGGTTTTGGTCCCTTGTGTCAGCTTCATAAACTCTCCCACCTTCATAGCCATTAGACCAGGTGGTATGTAGTTACCACGGAAAGCGGTGGTGAAACGATCCCATGTAACCTGCTCGTCTTCACGATAGGTAGCATGGTGATGAGTCCACCAGATCCCGGCGGGACCTTGAAGTTGATGAGCTGAATATTCTGCCTTTAGGGTCTCTGTTAACCTAAGGAGATGAAACTTTTGTTCCATTGTATGGATCCATTCATCCTCTTCCAAAGGTTCAGAGGCTTCCTTGAAATATTGGTGGTTTTGTATCTAGGAAATCCTTGAAGCTACTGTACTAGTTTCCAGCAAGAGCTCCATCTCCTCCGCCTCTGCGGGTATTCTCTGCAATGTTACGCAATGCAGCTTCCATATTGAACTACAGATTCTCGAGGTTACGCTGACTTCCCAGAAACCGGTTAAAGAATTCCTCAGCCGACATCTTGGAAGGAGGAGGTGGTGGTGGCGGCGCATCGGCACCAGCACGTGAACCACTGGCTGCGGTACAGCGAGTTTCAGGCATCTACATATGATAGTATCAAGTTATTATATCGCAATGAGGTAGGAGTTGTAGGTGATGTATAATTATGCCATACTGAATTAACTGGTGAAACACACAATCCACTCAATAAAGTAGAGGCACAATGATTCAACTACAATCACCACATTGCGTTCATCCACATGATAACTAAACATAGCACACTATCGCATGTCATGTTTGCCAGCATACATACACTGGACTTTAGTACCGAGCGTTAAACAGTTACGCTTACATCACATCCATCAACACATGGTTACAGGCAACCATGGTGCAAAAGCAACAAAAGGCTAACTATTACTGGTCTCCAGATACCTAAGCATGTGACTCATGGTCACTGTCCACCTCAGACGTCGCGGCGTTGTCCCCCTCAGCTGCCCCTGAATGAGGGTGAAGCTGGTAGTGCAACTGGTGCACCTGCTCATGCAACGCGTCGTTGTAGGCATAGGCGACAATCAGCTGGGCCCTCATGTTGGCCTCTTCATTCCAAGCAGCATTCCTCTCTGTCACTGTGCGGGCACGCATCAGCTCACTGCTCCAAACCGCTGCATAGGCCTACTCCCTCTGGTCCCTGATCACTGAGAGATCCTAAGCCAACACCCCCTGTCATGTTCTAGCTTGGTCTTCTGCAGCTTCAACTGCTCTAGCTCCTTCTGCAGAGCCTCCACAGTCATTTCGTACTCACAGCGAACCTCACGCCTGTCGGTACAAGCACCACGGTAGTTGTCCTCCATGCAAGCAAAACCCATCTCTAGGTCATGGTAGGCAGTCATCATGGCGAACATGGCGCTCATAGCAGGACCAGTGCTGCTGTGGCACTCCTCTGGACCTCCTGTCAAAGCAGTTCCCTTGGGCTGCTCCCACACCGTGGTGTGAGGGCTGTCACTAGGGAATAGCCCTAGCAAAGCATGAACCATAGCCTCTGGAACTGTCTAGATGATGCTCAAAAGCACCCTGTAGGCTGCACTGCAGGCACCTTCCCAAGGTGTCCTTCCTTGCCTCCGAACATCCAACCTCCTAGATGCAAGTCTCCTGTGCCAAGTGGAACAACGGCCTCCACATAGACAAAGGTACCATCTCCAAGGCTCTCCTTGCTCCAATAGTAGCGAGGTGACTTCTCCTCTGGGTGGCCCACTGCACTGAGGACCCTCCAGAGAAGAGTGGGCATGCCAAACTTCTCCAGAAACTTGCTCTTGAGATGAGGGCTCCTGGTGGTAAGCTGGTGGCGAGGGACTCTACCTCCGGTGGACTTGCGGGCAGTGGACTTGGTATGGGCCATCTATAGCAAAGGTACAAGAGGGAGTTTGTAAGAACCAATTTTTATACTCAGATAATTAAGCAACAATTTTTAACTTGCGAGGAAAGTAGTGAAATGAATGACATGATGACATAATATGATGCATGCACGTAAAGTACGTCCTCACATAGAAAAGTAAAGGAGTAAGATATCGTACTAGGCGGTGGCATACATCGTTCCCTCATATATACATAACTATACGCACTAATCGAAAGCGCTGTTATGTACCTGCAGAAAATTTATTTCAGCCCATCCCTCACAGTATGAATAAATGCATTGCGGAATGTAAACCCAGTGCTCCCATATATACACTCCCAAGTATACATATGAAGCACCTGCAGCCAGTTCTTCGTCCTATTGAAGGCATCGTCATCACAGACAACACTCCCACACAAGGATACATTCTCATGAATGTGTGTAAACACGATCATGGTCCAACATCATATAAGCATTCCCCTAGTATCGGCAGTGTATCCGACCATGCTCTCACAACTCTCACTTACCAAGGCGTAGCGGTATTCTGATCCATACATTACCACTCAAGTGAATGGCACCCATACAATTTCAACCTGTATGGACAAGTAAATAGAAATATGATGCATTACCCCCAAGTCAGTACTTAGATAAGCCACCTAGATCCTATTAGGCGTAACAGACACGACTACTGGCACACTCTTAGTTTAGTGAAAATATTTATTTTTCAATACCCATATGAACAGTAACCGTTGAACCAAGGCTCTGATGCCAGCTGTAACAGAACCGCCCAAATTACAAAAACTTAAGTCCAAAAACCCACCGCCAGTGCGATAAATTTTCATCCTTAGGCTTTCATAACCCCGGTAGTCTGTGAAACCACAACGGATTTCATACCTTGCTCAACCTTAGCCGAGAATCGCTTTAGTTCAACAGACGATCCATACGTTACATAAAGTTCAAATACGAATACATCAGAGTACGAATTTTAAAAGTTATTACAGAACCAAATCTCTTGCAGCGGAAATAGTTTTGAAACCAACTCACACACACTTAGTTCATTACAGTGCCAGCAATAAGTTGTTTCTCACAAAAGCATAGATGAGACTTCAGAAGTGACCATCGCCCATGGTCCTAGTTGTCGCCCATAGCGGGGTAGAGACAGTTGATGTAGTACCCGTAGTACATCTGTCCATCTGCAACAACATTGGAAACAGAGCCCTGAGTACTCGAGTGTACTCAGCTAGACTTACCCGTCTTAAACTAAAATAAAGACACTAAGGATAATGCAGGCTTTAGTGGTGGTACAAGGTCGAACTCTTGTTTGCGGAAAAGCATCTACTATTGAGTACTTAATAATGAAGCCACATTTTATAAAGATTACCTGTCTTCTAAATTAGCACCTGTACTAAACAATACACTTGATTAAACAGAGAATGACTAGTTTGCCCTTCTGGTCACATCATGCCATTCCATCGGAACCATTTAAGTATTTAATTGTTCCCACACCAGTGTAGCAATTGTCAAGTTCTCACTAATGGGGAGAGACTGCGATTCGAATCGAATTCCTATCTAGCTGGAGGTTTTATTCCTCACCCAAACTTCGCAGCCCTTGAACGGGGGCGCGGCAGTCGCCTATTCTACCTTTCAAACCAAGGTCAATTCAGAATCATATGCAACAAGCCCGAGGACCGCCCGGCACCTCGTAGATCCAGCCTAGGGATCAGCTAGCTGACCTCGGCCTTACACTCCGCATCCTCGCCAACCTGCACCGGCATGCGATTTGCTTCGTCCTTGGTTCGGCCAGTAGGTAGGTTTCGCGGCTCGAACGAGTTATCTTACCAGCTAAGGGTTGAGGCATGCGTTCAACATGACAAGATGGACACCACCCGATCGGCCCGCCAAAAAGGCAGACACATACACAAAATACCGGCCTAGGTCTCCTAGCTGAGCTAGATGTTGCCGGTATCAGACATACGGACAATTTACCAACCTTCTCGGTTGCCTTTCCATTTCATGATACCTTTCATACCCTCGGCTTCGCCACATAGAGCAATACGTGACTTGTGTTACCAAAGGAGTCATATTTAATTAGCAGGGCTAAGCATCTATCTTTACTATGCTAACAGGTTAACAAGGGTATAAGGATATCAAAAGCAAGGAAGGTAATATGCAACAATTAGGTTCACCCAACTCCTATACTTAATGCAACAACATAGTGTAACATAGTAAGTTAATATCATAAGATATGGTTAAAATGCACTGGAGCTTGCCTTTCTCGAACGAGCTAGGCTGGTGATCAGAACACTCCTGGAGTTCCTCTTCTGATTCCTCGTTCACGTGCCCTTCGTTGGCTCCTTGCTGACTGGCTTCTTCCTGCTCCTAGGGAAGGTCGTACTGTGCTTCCTCCTACGATCCTGTATGATGCGTATATGTAAATGATATGAGACAAGGTATATTATTACTTATGCAAGATGGTGGATATGCTAAGATGTGACATGCTCATGATGTTCCTTTTGTTGACACAAAAAGCATCAGGATCTGCGAACACCTCGGGCTTATACCCGAAATTTGATATCCGGAGGCGTGCCGATCGATTTGACCAGTTAATCGACAAGGACGATAACTAGAACAAGAATCAATCAAGACAACGGCGATGCGCCCGGATGCCAAGATTGGGACTTGATCAGGATAACTAGAGCAGAGCTGAACGAGACAACGGCAATGTGCCCGGATGTCAAAGCTCGGAGGTACTCCCACGCGGAACTTACAAGGGTTTGACGGAGATCAAGGTGATGCAGCCCGTCGAAGACTTGAAGAACTCGTTGATAATCTAAGACTAATGCAATAAAGGGTAAATTGCGATAAAAGTAGAATAAGAGTAAAATTGATTTGATTGATATTGGATTGATATCTTACACGCAACCTTTGGGCACATATTTATACTCCCGCATGGAGAGTTGTACAAAGACACGACTCGTATCTTTCCTAAAACAAACTCCTAACTTTAAGGAAACTTGACCCGCGCAGGAGTCGGATCTAAAATAACAATATTATTTTCCTAAACAAACATACCTATTTTAAAGGAAAACAAACGACTCATGCAAGAGTCAGACTCAAACTACTATATTAATACTGGTATAAAATCTCCAGTTTCCTTATCCATGTTTTGATGAAAACTTTCCATCGGCAGACCGCTTCAATCCGCTATTTCCTTCTTTTAACATCAATTATTCCTTGCTGACATCAACCGCTAAGTCACCCTACACCCATCGGCACTCCCTGCCTATCGGCAATACTTTTCGATTGGCAACCTTGTACTGGCAACCTTCTATCGGCATCGGCAACATCTCCTCATCGGCAATCGGCATCAGCAACTTCACAGCTCAAGCGACTTGACTTCACCAATTAACCCTTGTCGGCAAGAATCATCCAACCTGCATCGGCAACACACTTAGTTTTCTCACAGCACACTCCTATCGGCAATACTGACTCATGACTTCCTGATGCCGATGGAAAACGGTTGTCGATCAACACAAGTCTTAGCTCATTTGACACGTGCCAAAAAACGGTGTCAACACATGCCCCCCAATTTCGGAGTGTATAACATTTTACGCGCCGAAATTCTCTCCACCGTAGCCGTTCTCTCCGAGATAACCGCATGACTTCCTCAATCCCCGCGCGCAGAACTGCAATTTATTAATAAAATCCCTCGATCATAGCGCAAACAGTTGCAAATCTGACAATATCTCCTTGATTATTGTGCACATCCACCGCAGGCCTCTCCACATTCCTGCACAGTACGAACCGAAATCCCAAAATACCCCTGAGTAAGCTTATAAAAGTTACCAGGATCCAATCTACCTTTTTACCCTAGGCCCACTTTCACTTTTTCATCTGCCTTCGTCTTCAACCTCTGGCGGCGTCTCCAAGGAACACCTCCTCGAGCTCAAGCAACAGTGCCTTCCCCAAGCCCGGTACGAACCACAAGAACTCTCTCGGCTCCAATGGCGATTCAAGTCGACATCCCTAAGGTAAATCCACCTTCCAATCTCCTGCTAGTTCCTTTCCCGTATGAATCCAGAATCTTCTCCTTTTCTTCTCTGATTCCTTCCTCTCTTTTCTTTTCGAAACCTAGGAACTGTACAACAAAGTAATGATTCCTCTCGAGCAGTCTAGCTTCACCTGCCTAGGCCCAATGGGGAATCCTGACCCTAGCTATCTGATCAATGCGGAATCCAACCGTATTCCATTCAGATCTGAAAGCTTCAGTTTAGGATTATGGAAGGACGCCTTCCGTTCATGGCCCAAGCCCACCAAAGGGTGGAAGAACTAGTACCTTGGGGTCATTAGAACACAACAAGTTTACTGGTCAAAGCGCAGTCTATATCAGTGCATCAGGCTCTCCATTGCCGATATGGAGAAAAATGAGAATATGCTGATAGCGGCCTCCTACTTCTGGTCTGACACCATGAACGCCTTCCTATTCCGACATGGACCAGCCACTCCCACACTTGCCGATGTGCATATGTTGACTGGTCTTGATGTCTCCTCTGTCGATACCTTTACTCTGTTCAATAGGAAAGCGGAGTACAAAGTGAACACTCGGAATATCGGTGGCTGGACCGGCTATATCCAGGAGTATCAGAAGACTGAATCGGTAAACCAAAGGGAGCATGCCACCTTCCTGAATATGTGGTTAGAAAAATTCATCTTCTGTGGCAGGGCAGTCGGACCCACTACTATGCATCTTCCGGCAGCTAAACTCCTTGCCGATGGAACAAGACTTCCTCTAGGCAGATATCTTCTTGGATCGGTATACCGCATTTTACATCAAGTATCCAAGAAGTTACTGCTAGGCGAGCACATCGGCAACCTCGGGGGTCCCTGGTGGTTTATCAACATGTGGCTGAACGCACACATGTACAAAGTCCTTCAGTTTGACCTGTTCGCTCAACGATTCCCAAGGGACATATCGGAAGATTAAAAATATAGGGATGATGAATCGGTAACTCACCCTCCACTCAACTTCAGAGAGGTCATTATAGTGTTGCCAGGGACCGATGCCGATGCGGAACAGTTTAGCTTATTCTTTCAGAAATTTTACAACGGAATCCCTACTTCAGAACGGCTCTGGTGGCCATACATTGATGAGAACAATCAATTTCCACTGCTGTTCAATCTTACCGATGGGAATGTGCCTCAGAATCAAATAATCATGAAGGCCAGTATTGTTCCCCGGGCTATCCCAGTCAATATCTTCGGAACCGGAAAGAATGCCCCTCCATCTTTTGAGTTCTACTACCCATCGGCGGCGGCAAGACAACTGGCATTTGGCCAACTGTCGATCAAGCTCTGCTACTCCAAGGTGGTAAAACCAAGGCAGACCATCTCCAGTGCCATAGACTGGAACAAAATCGTCAATCTTCCTCCCAATGTCGATACATCAGATATTGACTTATCCTCCTGGTCACCAACATCCTTCATCACGAATGAATATAAATTCTGGTGGCAAGAATGGAGATATCAATTATTTGCCAAGTCATCACACCACTATCGGCATATGATTGACGCCAACCACATCATCCTCGACGACGCAGTAAGTTTCTATCCCGATGTATTCCTTATTACTTTACTTTTATCATCGGCGTCTGACCCCCTTATGCTTAACAGGTTGACGATCCGATTCCCAAGATGAGCAACAGTGGCAAGCCCTTCAACCTTCGAATGATGAGTCCTATATCACTCATTGGCAACAATGCCCCCACACTAGCTGCCTTCACTCCTCAGAAGGTACCCAAATCGACGCTTGCAAAAACCAAGGCCACATCGGCTGCTGCTGCTGCCTTAACACGGGTTTTTGCAGTAAATCTCATCTTCACTCATACCGATTACATACTGTTTCATCGGCAACATTTTATTTTACGTAACTTGCACTAAATATTTTTAGGCAATGAGGTCATCGGCAGCTGCTCCCAGCACACAAGCACCTCCAAGTCCTGCTGCCGATGCCCCCTAGGCTTCATCGAAACGGGCTGGATCTCCCGCTGCTGCACCAAGGAAGAAAAGGCGCTTGAGATTGGCCACCCCATCTTCGCCATTGACTCCAGTTGCATCACCAACTGCCGATGCACCAATGGCAGAACCATCATCGGCCCCTATCCCTGATCATCCACTGGACGATATCCCCGATCAGGAGATAACACCACCCGCAACAGCAGCGGAGGCCACATCGGCATCGGCACCTTCACCAGCCGAAATCCCTGATGAGAGAACGGTGTCGCCACCACAGGAGCCAGCTACTACATCGGAAGCAACACCAGCAACAACGCCACCAGCACCAACGGCGTCAACTGCTTCCCCGACAAAAGCTCATTCATCGGCAACCGCTGCCGATCTCCAGGATGAGGCTGGACCATCCAACATGCCAAGTCCTAGGCAAGAAATTCGCTTCAAGATGGTAAGTCGGTTACCTAAAAATTCATAGTGTAATCTTATGATCGGCGCATTTTAACTTCTTCCTTTTCAGGCCCAAGATTCTCCAGACAGCTTATTCTCCTTCGGTGTCAAGCCCAAGGACGAGGATGAGCACCAAGAAGGCCCCGCTCGAGCAGACAACCTATTCTCCTTCGCTATCAACATTCCCGATGAGGATGAGGACGAAGAAAGCTCTGCTCCAACTCTATCGGCAGAGGTCAAATCCAAACTCGAAGCACTGCTTTCCTTGCTGCAACAAGATACTTCCCAGCTCGTCCAGGATTCAACTGCAGCAAGGATAGCTTTCAAGGATACCCAAGGACAACTACCGGCCGATGCAGAAGAGATCCTCCTTCAGGCAGCCTTCCTTGAGAGTCACCGACTCCAATACCAACGGGTCTCAGGCCATATTGCCAACAGGAACGCTCAATCCAAACTTACGGAAGAAATGCTTAAGTTTAAGCAAATCGCCGATGAGAAGCACAAGAACATCGGTCAAGTGGAAGCTTCCGGCACCGATCTTGAACAAGAATTCATCCAATTATCGGCAAGAAAGGAAGAGCTACAGGCCAAGCTGAGAAAGGTTGAAGAGGCCTTAAACGCAGTCAGCCAGAAGAGAGTCCAACTTCCCGATACCATCGAAGTTCTGTGACAAGAGAGGGATAGCAATGCCCGACAAGCCATCGCTCTGAAGAGAAAGATCAAGTCGGTTGAACGATCTGCCGATGAGGATGCTAGGGAGATAGAAGAGATAGAACAAATTCGCCTGCATGTGATATCAGCTACCCAATCCCTATTGTAACTTATTAAATTCTATCACATCGGCAAATGTAACCAGTAATACTTGATTTTGGCTCTGTAATATAACGTTACGCTTTTACCGATGCTTATATAACTTTTTCCTTCATTGGCATTCAACTGAGCACTATGCGTCTACCCAAATACTAGGGTAATATCTCTTCAAGTATTTACCATTGATTGCCCTAGAAAATGCAACTCCTTCGAGAGTTTCCAAAATATAGGCATTGCCAGGAGCAAATTGTTTTATCCGATAAGGACCTTCCCAATTAGGAGACCATTTTCCAAACTTAGAACTCTTAGTCCCAATCAGTAAAATCAATTTCCACACCAAATCACCATCGGAAAATTGCTTCGCTTTTACTTTCTTGTCATACCATCTAGCAACCCTCTTCTTGTTTTCTTCAATGCTGATCAAAGCCCTCAACCGATGACCTGCTAAATCCTCTAACTCATCTTTCATCAGAGTAGCATAATCATCGGTCGTCAATTGATCTTGAAAAGATAATTGCCTAGAACCAGTTTTAATTTCCCAAGGCAGGACAACATCGAGTCCATAAACTAACTGATACGGCGAGACTTTGGTTGCACCGTGACAAGCCATCCGATATGACCATAAGGCTTCATTTAACACTACATGCCATCTTCTAGGGTTCTCCTCAATCTTGCTCTTGATAAGCTTAATAACTCCTTTATTAGTAGCTTCAGCCTCACCGTTAGCTTGAGCATAATAAGGAGAAGAATTCAATACCTTGAACCCCATACTAGCAGCAAATTCATCAAAATCTCCCGATGTGAACATGGTTCCTTGATCGGTAGTAATGGTTTGAGGAATACCGAATCGGTAAACAATGTGTTCTTTAACAAAATCCACCATGTTTGTCGATGTCACCTTCTTCAAAGGAATTGCCTCAACCCATTTAGTGAAGTAATCGGTAGCAACAAGTATGAACTTATGCCCCTTACTTGATGGCGGATAAATTTGGCCGATGAGATCAATAGCCCACCCTCTAAACAGCCAAGGCTTGATTATAGGATTCATTGCCGATGCAGGTGCCCTCTGTACATTACCAAACTTCTGACAATCTTGGCATCCTTTGAAATAGTTGAAGCAATCTTCAAGGATTGTCGGCCAATAATATCCATTCCGCCTAATCATCCACTTCATCTTGAATGCCGATTGATGTGCTCCACACACACCTTCATGGATTTCACCCATCAACTCCTTCGATTCTTCTTTATTAAGGCATATGAGTAAAACTCCATCAATCGTTCGATAATACAACTCATTATCAAGGAGCACATACTTGGTAGCTTGGAACCTTAGATGCCTCTCAACTTTCTTGGATGGATCTCTTAAGTAATCGGCAATCCTTTTTTTCCAGTCATCGGCAACTGTTACCGATGTTACGGCCTCTTGAATCGGCTGATACCTTGAAGCATTCTGTGCTAACCGATTGGTCTCTTCATTATGCAATCTAGGAACATGCTCAAGGCGGTACTCTTTGAATTCTTTTAATAATTGCAAACATCTCTCATGGGTTGCAATTAAAGCTTCACTTCGGCATTCATACGTCCCAATCAACTGGTTGATCAACAACATAGAATCACCGAAGATTTCAACAGCATCGGCACGTACTTCCCTGAGTAATTCTAACCCCTTAAGTAAAACCTGGTACTCAGCCTGATTGTTTGTTGAAGTAACAACAATCGGCAACGAAATTTCATACTTCCGTCCTCGGGGTGAAATTAAGAGAATACCAATGCCTGCTCCGTCCTTGCACGTAGATCCATCAAAGAACAAAGTCCAAGGAGCAATCTCCACAGAGCTTACCATATTGCAATGTTGCGTAACAAAATCGGCCATCACTTGACCTTTAACTGCCTTAGCCGATTCATACCTTAAATCAAACTTTGAAAGTGCTAGAATCCATTTGCCGATTCTTCCACTTAATATCGGCATCGACATCATATACTTAACCACATCATCTTTGCAGATAACAGTGCATTCAGCCGACAACAAGTAATGCCTCAATTTTATGCAAGAGAAATATAAACATAAGTATAATCTCTCTATGGCCGAATACCTGGTTTCAGCATCCACCAACCTTCTGCTCAGATAATATATCACACGTTCCTTTCCTTCAAATTCTTGAATTAAGGCCGATCCGATAACACCGTCATCGGCAGACAAATACAACCTGAAAGGCTTCCCGTGTTGAGGTGGAACCAAGACTGAAGGGTTTACCAGATATTTTTTGATCTCCTCCAAGGCTAACTGTTGTTCTTCTTTCCATGTAAACTCTTGATCGGCTTTCAGCTTTAACAATAGACTAAAAGATTTAATCTTACCAGATAAGTTAGATATAAACCTTCTAATGAAATTAATCTTGCCGATCAAGGACTGCAGCTCAGTCTTGTTTGTAGGAGCAACCACTTTGTTAATTGCATCAATAGATTTTATGCCGATCTCGATGCCTCTTTGATGCACCATAAAGCCCAGAAATTGTCCTGCCGATACACCAAACGCACACTTATTAGGATTCATCTTCAACCCATGCTCCCTTGTGCATTCCAATATTTTGCGCAGATCGGCAAGATGCTTCTCAAAATTTCCAGACTTAACCACTACGTCATCAATATAGATTTCGACTATCGTGCTGATATACTTATGAAAGATGAAATTCATTGCTCTCTGATAAGTAGCACCGGCATTTTTCAAGCCAAAAGTCATGACAACCCATTCAAATAAACCGACATGACCTGGACATCTGAAGGCAGTCTTGGGTATGTTTTCTTCAACCATGAATATTTGATTATACCCAGCATTACCATCCATGAAGATGATGATTTGATGTCCAGCAGCAGCATCAATCAGCAGATCGGCAACAGGCATCGGATAGCCATCCATCGGCGTGGCCTTGTTAAGATTCCTGAAATCAATACAAACACGAAGTTTTCCATTTTTTTTATACACAGGAACCACATTAGAAATCCATTCGGCATATCGGCATTGCCGAATGAATCCAGCTTCGATTAATTTTGTAATCTCAGCCTTGATGTCGGGTAGGATAGTAGGATTGCATCGGCGCCCAGGTTGCCGATGTGGTTGGAAACCAGACTTGATGGGTAACCGATGTTCAACTATCAATTGGTCTAAACCAGACATCTCTGTATAATCCTAAGCAAAACAATATTTATATTCCTTTAATAAATCAGTTAACTGTTGTTTACATTGGGAATTTAGCTTAGCACTAATAAAAGTAGGCCTAGGTTTACTACCATCACTGATGTCTATCTTGAGTAAATCATCGGCGGACGTGAAGCCCTGCCCCAGTTTTCCATCATCAGCGAACCGATCCATTAAAACTCTTCTTTAATGCGGTAATCGGCAACTTTGAGGAACTCTGTGTCCCAAGCTTCACCTGATATGCATCTGGTTTGTTCATAAGTTTCTGATTCTACCGACGCAACAATCGATGGGGTTTCACTGCGGACGACTTCAATCTTGTCTTCGATCCACTGCACAAGGCTCTGATGCATGGTGGAAGGAATACAACAATTGGCGTGGATCCAATCCCTTCCTAGGAGCAAGTTGTAAGTGCCTTTGCTGCTGATTACAAAGAATGTTGTCGGCAAAGTCTTGGTGCCGATGGTTAACTCAACACATATGGCCCCCATGGCTGGTGAGCCGTTGCCTTCGAAATCCTTGAGCTTCATGTCGGTCTTGACTAAGTCCTGGTCGCCTTTCCCAAGCTTTCTGAACATGACGAACGACATTATGTTTATTGATGTCCCACCATCTACCAGCATCTTTGTCATGGGTTGTCCATCCACTCTACCTTTAACAAACAAAGCCCTCAAATGCTGCCTTTCATCATCGGCAGGCTTCTCGAAGACGGCTGTCATTGGATCCAACACCAACTGTGCCATCTCAGCAGTCTCCTCATCATCGCTGACAGGTGCCATGAACTCCATCGGCAACATGGTGACCATATTGATTTCTGCCGATGGATCCCTGTCCTTGTGCTTTGGCCTCCACTGCTTCTCCCTTGAAGGCTCTTCATTGTCACACAAGTCATTGCGGCGTTCACGCTGAATCCTCCTTTTCTGAGTCTTTGTTAGACCCTTAGGGCACCATTGAGGGAGCTTGGTCTTCCAGACAGGCTGGTGCTGCTTTCCACTGCTTGCATCGGTACTTCTTCCGATGTTGGGATCTCTGGAGAATATTTCTTCGTCAGACACTCTTGCATTGACCATCTCCTCCAGCTCCTCTTGATCAACACGTCTACCAAGCCGGCTATGGGCACTAAGCTTGCCCCCCAGTCGCTCATGCGCCGACTTCTTCTCTCTGAGCGGCTTAGCGTACCTGGATGCCCGATCATCAAAACAAGGCTTCTTATCTGACCGATCGGCGGTGTAGTACCCATTGCATTCGGGACAATTATCGGCAGTAGGCAGCTTGATGCCTTCTTCCCAACAGTGAACGAAGAAGGGGCACTTCCAGTGATCCTTATGCCGAAGCCATTCCTGGTGCTCCTCTTCTTCTTGCCAATATCGCTCTTCACGTGATTGCCGATAGTCTCGCCTTGGTTGTTTATGCGTAATTATAACACCAGGAGCCCTTCTGGCACTGCTACCTTCATCGGCAACCTTCTTACCCTTTCTGTCATCGGCAAACCTCCTTTCGTCGTGCTCAATTACTTGATGGTTGGGGTCTACCGATGCACTCTTCCTGGCAGCTTCTGATGTCAGCACTTTGGTTTTTCCATTGGTTTCCACCATATTGTTTGGAAACGGGTGCTGATCAATCTTCATCGGTTTCTGGACTTTAGAATTTTCAAATTTGATGCGTCCAGATCCAATCTCTGACTGCAACTGCTGCCTGAATACTTTGCAGTCATTGGTACTGTGGGAAGTTGCATTATGCCACTTGCAGTACCTGATCTTCTTGAGCTCTTCAGCCGACGGAATTACTTGATTAGGCATCAACTTGATCCGCCCTTCTTGAAGTAAGAAGTCAAACATCCTATCGACCTTGGTGATGTCAAAGGTGAACCTTTCGGTTTCTTTCTGGCCGAACGGACAAGACACAGATTTCTTATCCTTCACCCATTCGGCGGCGCTGATATTTAGCTCTTCATCGGATCCAGAGTCTTCTTCTTGCCCGATGAAGGTCACCTTTTTATTCCAAGTCTTTCTGGGTTCAAAGGTTTTGACATCTTGATCGGCAATCCTTTGCACCAGATGACTTAGGCTTTCGAACTCCTAAGACGCATATTTGTCCTTGATGTGCGGCAGTAATCCTTGGAAGGCCAAATCTGCCAGTTGGCGGTCATCAAGCACTAGGCTGTAACATTTATTTTTCACGTCCCGCAGCCTCTGAACAAAGTTCTCTACCGATTCGTCATTGCGTTGCCTCAGTTTGACCAGATCGGTAAGCTTCTTCTCATGTATGCCAACGAAGAAGTATTTATGAAATTGCCTCTCTAGATCGGCCCATGTGATTACAGAATTTGGAGGCAGCGATATGAACCACGTGAATGCTGATTCAGACAATGATGAAGAGAACAATCTCACCCTCAATTCTTCCATGCTGGCAGCTTCTCCGCACTGGATAATGAAGCGGTTAATATGCTCCATCGTTGATGTGTTATCTTGGCCGGAGAACTTGGTAAAATCAGGCACTTTGTACCGATTTGGGAGAGGAATCAAGTCATACGCTGGAGGATACGGAGTCCGATAAGAGTATGTATTGACTTTGGGTTTAATGCCGAATTGTTCTTTCATAACTTCGGCGATCTTATCGGTCCAATATGCATCCTGCTCTTGCCGACTCATTGGCTGGTTGTTGACTGGTGGAGCCGGCTGACGCGCCTCTTGAAGATGATGTGGAGTAGTCACAGGCGCAGCACCAGTTATCTGGACACCATGCATCAGTTGATGTGCCGATGGATAGTTTTGCACACTTAGCAGATTAGGTTGAGTCACCGTATTCATCGGTTGCTGTACCGATGGTCCGCTCTGAGTGTTTGCTGGGCCTCCATAATGATACATTGACACACCAGGCTGTTGAGCTGGCGGCTGGTTGGCCCATCTAGGATTATAAATCATCGGCATGTGACTTACCGATGGCTGATAGCTAACTAAAGCGTGTGACTCTTGTATTCTGGGGCAATCAATCATCAGATTACCTTGGGGAACTAGCACTCCAACTTGAGGATTTGCAACCATAGGTTGGCTTCCAGCTGCTATGTTCTGTTGCATCGGTATAGAGCTTGCCAATGGTGGCATCAGAGGTATTTTAGGAATCACTTGGAAATCTTCTGATGGCACTTGTACAGTTGGAGAGGGCGTAGAGTAATGCATCATAGGGGCCACCGGCTGTGACTGCGTTGCCGATGCCATAGAGCCCTTCCAAGCTGAGCTATCTCCCTGCATCAGATTAGAACCAGCAGATAGATTTGGAGGCATACCGTATCCCCACCAGTTAGTGGGAGCTGATTGACTCTGGATAGCAGGTCCTGAAATTGTCGATGCCACTGGATCTGTATGGAGCTTGGTGACGCTGTCAGGGCTCGGCCTTGGTGGTGTAGCCACATCGACAGACGGTTCCACAGGAGTAGAAGACGTCATCGGGGCTGCCGATGGACTTATAGATGCCGATCCAGGTTGATGATATGCTGGACCAACATATTGCGGTGCATGTCCTTCTTTGAATGATTGCATCACAGCATTGTAGACAGTATTGGACAGCACGCTGGAGTGGCTAATTAATGCTTGACTCAAAGCAGAATTAACCATCTCTTGTAACTTACCAGGATTGGTGTCATACGTGACCTGCCGTGGCAACGGCGGATCTTGCTTCGCCGCTCCTGCTCAGGCTGATGGATTTCAGATATAATTGCTTGTACTCCTCCATAGCCCGCTCCATGGCCAGCTTCTGATCATCTTTTAGATCGGCCTCAGAGACTTCAATGACGTTCCTCTGGTTAACGTCGGCGTTATCACCCATGATAGATGTATAATTTATATAATCGAGTCCCACTGGGCGTGCCAAAACAGGTGTTGACACAAAAAGGTAAATTACTGGTAAAGTAGATAAAAGAGTAATTGATTTATTTGATATGCTTGGATATGATCGTTTACAGCACCCCTGGGTACCTATTTATACTCCGGCAGAGGGAGTGGTAGATAGATACGACTCCTACCTTTCCTAAATAAAACAAACTCCTATTTTAAAGGAAATAACTGACTCGCGCAGGAGCCGGACTCAAACAATAATATTTTCCTAAACAAACTCTTTTATTTTAAAGGAAATAAATGACTTGTGCAAGAGTCGGACTCAAACTTCTATAACAATACTGGTATAAGATCACCAGTTTCCTTATGTCTCCTCCCCGATGAAACTTTCCATTGACACATCCTTCCGATGCGCAATTTCCTTATAACAATGGCTTGGTAAGATTGCAATATCCAATGACATGAGCATATCCAATGTGTTGCTAGTAGAGAGCTTGAACTTCAACTTGCTATCTGTAGCTCAACTTTGTGATCTTGGTTTCAAGTGCATATTTGGGGTTGATGATGTAGAGATCATAAGTGTAGATGGCTCTAACTTGATATTCAAAGGTTTTAGATATGAGAATCTATACTTAGTTGATTTCAATGCCAAAGAAACTCAATTGTCAAATTGCTTGCTATCCAAATCTAGCATGGGTTGGTTGTGGTATAGAAGGCTTGGTCATGTTTGTATGAGGCAATTGAACAAACTTGTCAAGCATGATCTAGGTAGGGGCTTGAAAGATGTGGTCTTTGAGAAAGATAAGCTACATAGCTCTTGTCAAGCCGGAAAATAAGTTGGAAACACTCACCCTAGTAAGAGCATGATGAGTACTTGCAAACCATTTGAGCTCTTGCACATGGACTTGTTTGGACCAATCGCATATACAAGTATTGGTGGAAACAAGTATGGATTTGTGATAGTTGATGACTTCACTAGATATACATGAGTATTCTTCTTGAGTGACAAGAGTGACACATTTGATACATTCAAGATCTTTATCAAGAGATGCCAGAATGAATTTGAAACAACTATCAAGAAAGTGAGAAGTGACAATGGTAGTGAATTCAATAATACAAGAGTTGATGAGCTATGTGATGAATATGGAATCAAACATCAATTCTCGGCCAAGTATACACCTCAATCAAATGGGCTTGTTGAGAGGAAGAATAGGAAACTCATTGATATGGCAAGATCTATGCTTAGTGAATACAATGTGAGTGATTCTTTTTGGGCCGAAGCTATCAACACGGCTTGCTATTATAGCAACCGACTCTATTGCCACAAGATGATTGAGAAGACATCTTATGAGTTATTGAATGGAAGAAAGCCAAATATTGCATACTTTAGAGTGTTTGGTTGCAAGTGCTATATCTTGAAGAAAGGTGCAAGATTGAGCAAATTTGAGAAGAAATGTGATGAAGGCTTCCTACTTGGTTACTCAACTACAAGCAAACCATATAGAGTATGGAATCTTACTCATGGCATAGTTGAAAAGGTACATGATGTGGAGTTTGATGAAACCCAAGGCTCTCAAGATGAAAATGACAATCATGATGATGTGAGAGGAGAACAATTGGCAAATGCAATGAAGAATATGGATATTGGGGACATTAGGCCGAGGCAAAAAGATGAAGAGCAAGACAATGACTATCAAGTACATGCTCCATCCAATGAGCAATCCAATGACAATCAAGCTAGTTCATCCTCTCCAACTCAAGATCAACAAGAGGCTAGTTCATCATCTCAATCCAATGACCAATCAAGTACAAGTAATCAAATTCCAACACTCCAACCTACATCCATTGCAAGGGATCATCCTTTGGATCATATTATTGGACATATCACAAGAGGTGTGCAAACAAGATCAAGATTGGCTTCATTTTGTGAACATTACTCCTTTGTGTCATCTATTGAGCCAACCAAGATTGAAGAAGCTTTGCAAGATATTGATTGGGTGAATGCTATGCATGAAGAGCTCAACAACTTCACTAGAAATCAAGTTTGGGAGCTAGTTGAGAGACCAAAGAATCATAATGTTATTGGCACAAGATGGGTCTTTCGCAACAAACAAGATCAAGATGGCATAGTGGTGAGGAACAAAGCAAGACTAGTTGCACAAGGATACACTCAAGTAGAGGGTCTTGACTTTGGAGAAACATATGCACCGGTGGCAAGGCTAGAAGCAATAAGGATTCTATTGGCTTATGCTTGTGCTCACAACACAAGCTCTATCAAATGGATGTGAAGAGTGCATTTCTCAATGGGTACATCAATGAATTGGTATATGTTGAACAACCACCCAGTTTTGAGGATGACAAGAAACCCAACCATGTGTACAAGCTTAGAAAGGCATTGTATGGTTTGAAGCAAGCACCTAGAGCATGGTATGAGAGGTTGAGAGACTTTCTCCTCTCTAAGGGATTCATTATGGGCAAGGTTGACACTACCCTCTTCACCAAGAAGATTGGCAAGGACTTGTTTGTGTTGTAAATCTATGTGGATGATATTATCTTTGGATCAACCAATCAAGAATTTTCTGAAGAGTTTGGAAATATGATGGCAAAAGAGTTTGAGATGTCTATGCTTGGTGAACTTAGTTACTTCCTTGGTCTTCAAGTCAAGCAAATGAAGAATGGCACATTTGTAAGTCAAGGCAAGTATATCAAGGACATGTTCAAGAAGTTCAATCTAGATGAAGCAAAGTCAATTAGCACACCAATGGGTACAAATGGAAACTTGGATAGTGATGCTAGTGGCAACATGGTAGATCAAAAGCTATATAGATCAATGATCGGTAGTCTACTCTATGTGACCACATCAAGACCGGATGTCATGTTTAGTGTATGCATGTGTGCAAGATTTCAAGCATCTCCAAGAGAGAGTCATTTGAAAGCCACAAAGAGGATATTAAGATATTTTAAGCATACACCAAATGTTGGGTTGTGGTATCCTAAAGGATCAAACTTTGAGTTACTTGGATACTCCGACTCGGATTATGTGGGTTGCAAGATAGAAAGGAAAAGCACATCGGGCACATGTCAATTTCTTGGAAGATCACTTGTCTCATGGTCATCAAAGAAGCAAAAATAGTGTGGCACTCTCTACCGCCGAAGTCGAGTACATTAGTGCAGGGAGTTGTTGTGCACAAATACTTTGGATGAAAGCTACTTTGAATGACTTTGGAGTCAAATTCAAGAAAGTGCCCTTGCTATGTGACAATGAAAGTGCAATCAAGCTAACCAACAACCGGTCCAACATGCAAGAACAAAACACATTGATGACCGCCACCATTTCATTAGAGATCATCAATTGAAAGGGGACATCTCTGTCACAAGTGTTGGCACCGAAGGTCAATTGGCCGATATCTTTATCAAGCCACTAGATGAAAAGAGGTTTTGCAAGCTAAGGAATGAGTTTAATATACTTGACTTCTCCAACATGAGTTGATGCACCTCCACTTATATGACATGCCTCTACTCCAACAAAGCAAGGTACAAGTTGATTGAAAGCATTCATGCATACCTTGCTAGGACTTGTGTAGAGCATATAGACATCACTCATGCTTCTAGGCTCATTCATGAAAATCAAAATGTTTTTTGATGATTATATGGTTCCACTATTGCTTCTATGACATGATATGATCTAGTGGTAGCATATGACATGTTGATGGGCTTGCAATCCTAGTGTTTGATCTATGTCTATGAACTTAAGTGTTTAATTCAACATAGGCAAGATAACCATCTTAGCATGTGTGAACAAGCTTGTCTATGGTTTAAACCAAATTAAATATCTTGGGAAAGTAGCTTAGTTCAAACCAAAGTTGAAACCAATCTTTCACCCTATCTCACACTAAGGGGGAGTAAAACTTGGATATCTATAATCGGTCCCACCTTTTTGTGTCAATTGGATGACAAAGGGGGAGAAATTGTAAAAAGATATAAAATGAGCAATGTGTAAGAGGGAGAAAAATTGAAAGATAAAGGGGAGAAAATGAAAAATCTTTTTGAAAATAGAACACACAAGTAGGGGGATCAAGCTCAAGAACAAGTTGTTGCATTTGAATGCTTGCATCCTCATATGTATTGTTGCACAAGTACTTAAATTCAAATATTCTTGCTTGTATGGTGTTTGCTAGTGATCCAAAATGATTGATGATTGATCAACTAGCATGCATAGGTTGATTAGCTCTAACCCATGTATTTTCAAGTGATTATATTTTCCGATAGTATCACGCTTCAAAGGTCTACTCTTAAACCTTAGCATCATTTGGTAGATATTTACTCTCCCACATTGTCTATCCATGCATATGTGCTAAACTTGAACCAAACTCTAGAAGCACATGTGTAGGGGGAGCTAATAACTACCAAAACCAAATTTATGTAACTTATCCAAATCTTGAATCTTTGATTAAAATGTTTGGACAAGCAACTCAAGTTCAAAATGATTATATTTCATATCTTTTTGGGAAAGGTTGTCAACAATTACCAAAAAGGGGGAGATTGAGAGTCCCTCATGTGTTTGATTTTGAGTAATTGATGAAACCTACCTAAGTACTAACCTTGATCTCTAAGTGTGAATCATGAGATAGGTTGGTACATACCATGTGATGGAGCTAATGGATCAATGTGATGATGGCAAGGCTCTAGCATGGTGGTGCAAAGGAAAATGGAAAAGGATTCAAGGCAAAGGTGAAATAGGAATCCATTTTTTGGTTTGGTGATCAAGACACCATAGAGGGTGTGATCACATTTAGGATAGATAGTCGTACTATCAAGGAGGGAGCTCACGTGTTTGATTACGGTTATCATGTGCCACTAGGTTCTTTGCATTGCATTTAAAATCAATTGAACCAAGTGAAACAACCAACTAATTCCAAGATAATTGTGAACTAAAAGCTAACACACGTGCACAAGTGTTGAGATCACTTAGTGTTAGCTCTTGGAAGCTTGGAAGAAAGTTGGAGGCTGTTTGGACCAAGTTTGGAGGTCCGGACGTAGGGTGTGTGGTCGGTCCGGACCATCGGAGATGGGTCCAGAGGCCTACCCTAGGTTGTTGTGCTGAGGAGAAGGAACCGGACGCTGGTTGCCGTCCGGACGCGTGGCCCTCTCTGTTGCTCTCTGTGTGAAAGGGACCGGACGCTAGTGTTAGTCCGGATGAGGAACCGGACTTGCGTCCGGAGTAGAAGAGGAGATAAGGGAGCTCTCAGGTTGTCTGGAAAATATTTCCGACGGAGGTCCAGACCCTGTGAAGAGTGGCGTCCGAAGCCACGTGGCGTGCTGTGATGAGCGCGGGAAGAAGGCCGTTTAAATCGGCAGCCGACTAGACGTAGGCGCGTTGGTCCGGACTGCGCAGTGCGCGCGACCGGAGGTCGCGTCCGGAGTGGTGAACAGAGGAGCTGTCTCTGCTGTGTGAGGGCATCCGGATGGTCCGGAGCCCACATTGTTCCTTGCGTCCGGAGGTTGCGCAGAAAGCGTTTTTCAGTGGGAAAACGGCTAGTTGTGAGTGGAGGCTATATATTGTTGTATGGCCGGCCCAAGGGGCAATCTCTTGCACTCCTACTTCACTCATACACTTGTGCTTGCTTGAGATTGCTTCTACCACTCATCCTCTTGACATAATTGACATATTCATGAGAGATTGAGTGAATCCAAGTGCATTGCTCATTGATTGCATTCTAGTGGCACTTGGTGATCGTCGTCTTCGCGGAAGCTCTTGTTATTCTTGGAGGTTGCCACCTCCTAGACGGCTTGGAGCGACGAGGATCGTTGAGCGGAGGAAGGTGATTGTCTCCGGCTCCAATCAGTGGATTGTGAGGGGTTCTTGAACCTTCCCCGTGGGAGTTCGCAAAAGGTATCTCTAGTGGATTGCTCGTAGCTTATGGATCCCTATCTTGTGTTGGTTTTGTGGCACTCGGTGACGGGTTTGGCGTGTGATGCCAATTAGCGCGTGAACCTCCAAGTAGGTGAATCGCTACAACGAGGAGTAGCTTGTTGGCAAACAAGTGAACCTCGGTAAAAAATATTGTGTCTCATTGTCTCTCTACCGAGGATTCATCTTGTGATTGATTGGTTATCTCTTTGCTACTCTTCTCGGCGGTATAACCTTCCTAACTCTAGCTTTGCATTTACATTCTTACATTCTTGCAAAGTAGAGAATATAGTTTAAGCTTGTGTAGCTTAGCCTAAGTAGCTTTAGTTCTCTAGCTATTGTGTGTGACATAGGTTATCTTGCTAGTGACTAGTATTGTGGCAGGTGGCTTGCCGACCCTTGTAGTGCTAGTGCAAACTTGCTTTTCGCCGTGTTTTATTCTAACAAGTTTGCTTAGTGTTATTGTAGAATTTTTTTAATAGGCTATTCACCCCCTCTAGCCATATCTAGACCTTTCAGCGAGGTCTTCGTCAACCTGGTTGACAGCGCTCGCAAGATCGTCGTGGGCGACGCAACCGGGGGCGCCTTGAGCCGCCTTGGTGGTCAGATCTTCAATCGAAGGAGAGTTCGGCACGAGGAGTCGCGCAGGTTCCATAGTTTCAGAGACAGAGACGGTGCCATGGATAGTCCAGACCATAGATCCGATCTAGAGGGTGGTCCCACCTGCGGGGATGACCATGGATCCGGGGAGGGTAACCACTTGATGATCCATGGAGTCGATGCACACACCCCTACCTGGCGCGCCAACTGTCAACGAAATATGTGTCGCAGTCTACCTAGGGGATACCCTATGGTAGTAGATTGTAGGCGGAGGTGTGGAGACGGCGATCAAGCATAACACAGAGAGCCTAGACACCACGATTTAGACAGGTTCAGGCTGGCAAATCGCCGTAATACCCTACGTCCCGTGTTTTAGTGGATGGATTGATCTGATTATTAGGTTACAAGATCCGTCGATGATCTGAGAAAGAGATTTTGGAGGGGGTCCCTGCTCGCCTTATATAGCCGGGGAGCAGGGTTACAATTTCCATATCCTAACAGATTACGATCGGTCCCTTAAGGCAAGGGATCCGAATCTATCTACTAGGATCTTCCTTGGCGAGCAAGACTTCTTCAGAGTCCTTGGCGAGCACGACGGGCTGGTCGCGTGCCGCAAGGCCTCGCAGGCTGGGCCGTCTTCTAGTCTGTAGGCCCATAAGGTCCCTGGGGATATGTCGAGGTAATATCCCCAATAGAAGCGCTGCTCAAGGATGATCCCCCGAAATCGGTAGCAGGACCGACAGTAACGCTACATCTCCCGAAGGGACAAAAACCGAACCATGGCGCCGTCGTTCCAGATCCTTCAGAAAACACCGCGGACTTGGCGAAGGCGCATGTAGTCAAGAAAGCTACCTCCATGGTCGATGGCGCGAAGAAGGATCTAGAAGAGAAGCTCTTCCGACAGCATTAGCAGAGCGTTGAACGCCATGGCAAGGGCGAGCGCGACCAGCGTCCATCCCATATGCAAGATTGACGTGCCTCCCGCGACCCTTCTTGGCGATGATGACGAAGCCTCTCTTCTCTTAGTAGTTGGCAAAGGGGAAGAGACTGAGGAGAGTGGCGGAGAGTTACTCCGGACCTCCTAGAATATATAGCATAGAACCGCTGTCCCTTTGTCTTCCACACACATGCCCCTTGGGCCTCAAAAACACAACTCCTCACACCGTGCGCATGCCCCTGGGGACCGCAAAGGCGCGACTCTTCACTTCCTAGGCATGGACAGTTTCAGCAAACCGCCGATGACATGTGGGTCGTTCATGCCGGACCAAGCAACTGACTACTACAAGGGCCTATGGACCGCGAACGGCGCTAACTTCCTGGGAACAGGCAAGCATCACAAGAGCATAACTAGTCCACCACGGCTAACAAAAGAGGTGAGAATGGCCGGTGAGTGCGTCCATCTAAAGAACGTTCAATTTTTTATCCCTTCTATGCGAAATGCAGGACAACGATGGGGTAACGGTCGAAAGACCATTTTTTACCCGCCACGCTCTTATGCCAAATGAGTTATCAGGGACCGTGGGACCGTGTGCTGGCCCAAGACTTTGCGGGTTTGACAGCCTCCCCGGCCAAAATCGAAGAGTGAGGGACATTGCTAAGCGAGCCCTAGCGGCCGGAATGTAGACGTCTTCACGTTGAACGCACTTAGTAAACGTTTTTAGGCTTCAACTGATAACAGAATATGTGGTAAACCCCTCAGGGGTGGCATCGGGCCCTCGGAACCCAGCAAACGGATCCGGGTACTATACGTATCGACTGTTGAGAATAGAGATCGGTCCTCGATGGACCTCTACCGGTGCGAGTCTCCACGGATGAGGACCCGGGGTCTCCCCTAAACTACCCGATTGTAGCTCGCCGAGCGCTCGATCTTGTCCATCGAGGAAAGACACAAGGCTGCTCACTTCCACATCCTAGATCATGGGGGTGCGAGGAAGAAATACGGGAACCGCACGATTACGGTCCCCAAACGCATGATCCGACAAACACGATAGGAAACGAACAAGGACCTAGGAGACGGAAATGATAGCTAAAACGACGATTACAAAAGCTTAAAAGGGGGGCTCAGCAGGCCCAGTCCATAAAGCAGGGTAAAGCACCTCGACCGGCGCAACACATCCAACTTAACTAACAGTTACGGGATCCCCGCCCTCGGCCCCTCCGCTAGGACCTCCTCCACAGGCACGACGTCAACAACGACCTCATCTGCATCAGAAAGACGCTCAATAAGGTGGACATACTTGTCGACGCTCTGCCTGTGTGGGAACCCAGCGGCATCCACCATGTCCATCCCAGAACGGACCTCGGCCATGGCAAACGTGACCCCAGCACCGCGGAAGATGGCACGCGCGATGACGTTGCGGACGCACGCAGGGGCGGCCTGAAGACGCTCAACCACGGTGCTCCCAGGCGCGCAGAGAAGGCCGGTGACGTCGTTCACAGCAGAACGGAGCGATTGCAACTCCTCCTCCAGCGCTACGAAAAGGAAACAATACGATACGTCACAAGCAGGTCATAACGGAACGTACTTAGGAAAGAGCGGCGAAGCTTACCCATGACACGTCTATCAGCCTCAGCCAGCTGATCGTAGAGACAGTAGCCTGTCTGAACGGACCCTAGCAAGCTCTGGCGAAAACCTTTGAGCATCCGATAAAGCAGCTCCATGTCCTGAATCCGGCGAAGGTTCTGCATTGGTCGACTAAGCAGCTCCTCCATCAAGCTCCGGAACCTGCGCACAGGAGGTGTGGGCGCAGACCCCAGTGGGGCTGGAACGGCAACCGGACGAAGAACAGCTCCTGGACCTGCATGAGGCATCAAACGGGCCGGCGCGAGCATGTCGGATGGCGCTGCCCACACCTCGAAGCCACGAGGGAGAGGCATCGTAGGACGGATAAGGCCTTCTAATCAAAGCACGAAAGATTACTAAGTATGTGGATCATAACAGGAAAAAAGAGATTAAGGGCGGCACGATATGAGCACCATCCCGCCTCGGTCATCCGGCGACGAAGGCTCCAAGGATCGGACGCGCTTCCCCTGATGAAGCCACCCTCTATGGGGCGTTTGCCACGGTCCATAACCCAACAAGCAGCAACCCAAGCAGGAAAAAGCTTAAACGGAGAGTGGAAACGAAGAAGCGGGATGGAGAGAACCAACTCACTCGCCGCACCACTTTAAATAGGCTAAGGAACCGGAGTCGGCAAAGCCCGGATCACCCCGAGACTAGACGGGACCCACAATTCCCATTTTCAACCTGCAGGGATGGTCAGAGAAGCGTAAGGGGCGTTGTGACAAGTCTTGTCGCGACGAGTCGGCCGATACGTTGCGCACGCTGGGAGCGTGACACGCGGATCACCGACAAACGCCACCAGGCTAGGGTGCGGCACGAGTCGCCCTGACCATTAGGCCTGCCATAGCTGTGTTTCAGTCGCTGACAGAGCACTACCGCGGCTCCAACTCTGGTTTGGGCACAAACTGATCCATATGACCCGACCAAACGACACCAGCGCACGCCCGGGGCTTCACGCCACAGAAAATCACCGTACGCAGAGAGCTCGTTAATGGATGCGTAGGAAGGTGCAACGACCGCCCCGCTACATCTAATCACGACGGACGAGCCGAGGCGTCGACAGTAGGAACGTATGATATGTGGCGACGGACGAGAGGTGGACAAGTTACAAGGCTCGGCGGCAAGTGGCACACAACATCATTACTAAATAGTGTTATCAACAGCAGAAGTAAGTTGTCAGGTCAAAAACCAAATCTGATCCAACCTGGGGGGCGCATGCTATTAGAAAATTACGATTCGAAGTAATCAAAGCGTATCTGCCGCCTGAAATCGGAGCAGTAAGATGAAGACAACGAAACAAAGCCTGCGCAAGAGCTACGCTGTCACCCAGGCTCGGGAGCTACACCCGGCGGGTGCGCTCACGCGCACCCTCTCGGCGAAGGATAAAACAAATAACTTAACAAGGTATACTATGCCTCAGCAAGGTAATCAAAAAAACCTTTCCTAAGGCTCGGGGGCTACTGTCGGATACCTAATTTAATGGAAAAACATTCAAAAACAATCAATAACCAAAGATCCATTGACAAACATCTGAGAAAGATGATAGGCCCATCAGGGTCGAATCAGGCCCACGAAGGGAGAGGTGCGGGGGTCACGACCCAGGCGGCCTAGGTAGGCAGACGTGCCCCGGGCAAACGTGACTCCGCCTCGCCCGACGCCGAAAGCAAGGCAGCTCCGTAACCCGGGAAGACGTGCCTGCATCTCCACCCGTATCAACATCCCACTAGCTTAAACCAGCCCAGGTCTTCACAGTAAGGCCATGGGTTCCAGGAGGCACGTCGACGGTAGAGTAATGACCTATTTACCCCTACCCAGAGGGAAGAGGCCACTAGTCCTTAGCTGCCGACGATACACTCCCGCAAGATAAGAATGGAGGTACAGAACCACGAAGAGTCGTACACCCCGTATAATCCGGGGCTCAGGATAACGCCCTGGCTCCTGCCCGAACGGAGACATGTCGAGTTCCCCAATCGGGGATGGGACGAAGCAGGGCTCATGGACAGGTAGAAATCATGCCTCTCGCGGGGGTAGAGTCAGTCTCACGTGCCCCCGGCCCCTACAGGCACTCTACGAACGGGGGTACGTCGGGTACAGGGGCCCCCTCCGAATAACGGAGTCCATTGGACAAGCGCGGAGGAATCTTGCCATATACAAAAATAATTGGAGGAAGGTACACCGGTGCACCCGCCAATGGTACAATAGACTACCATGCCTCTATCCTACTATGGGCTCAACCGGACCCCCCCCCCCCCCGCATCCTCCGGTGGTGTAACGAGGGACCGACACGACACCCAGGCTCTGACCAAATACAAGGGCAATATAAATATAGTATTATAAGTGTCCATTATCCTTCCTGAAGAAGACTAGGATAAGGCGCAGCTTCCCACGTAGATCCTCCTCGGCTCACGCTTGTAACACCCCTGAGCTCCTTGCGACTATAAAAGGAGAGCAGGGGGGACGACGCCAGACATCGCACAACAATAGAGCTAGAACACTCACTCACCGCAGCATTCGGAGACCTAGGACTCACACTCCCTCTCTCGACCAGCATGTATACCCCCTCCAAGCAGAGATAAGGAACACGAGTAGGTACACACTAGACGTAGGGATTTCTTGCCCGAACCAGTATAATCCTCTTGTCTCTTTGTCTCAACATTCGGAACCCGACACGCGTACAAATTTACTCGTTGGTAGTTTCTAAACACCGACAGGCTGAATCTTCATTCGAGCCAATTCAAATCCTTTCTTCCTCCACAACCATTCGTTGCCAAATCAATAGAGCAAAATTAGACTCTCTTTACAATCCTGCCATAGGAGTAAGTGTTATGTCTAAGTCTTTAATTAATGCTCTCCTAGGCGAGGTAACTCTAACTCCAACCAATAAGTTCTTGAAGCTTCCTTTAGGACAATTGATTGAGAGTTGTGGGATCGCACAGACCATTCCTACGATAATTAACAAAGTCAATATCCTCTTAAATTTCTTCATATTTGATATAGAGGAATTTGACTTGTTAATCGGGCACCCACTCATGAGATTTCTTGATGGATCTCTTGATGGAAGCCTTAAGGGTCATCTTAGGAGTAGCATCAAGCTCTCGATTCCGCTAACCAACTCCATAAACACCATGACGGAATCACTCCCAGAATCTGACCCCATAGAGGAAGTGATGGTTGCATCTCTTCTAGAATCATCTCATCCTAATCTAGAAGAAGACGCTGAAGATTTCATCCAAGAAGAAGACGATCTAGAAGAACCTATAGATCTGGAGAAATCCGAACCTCCATCTAAGCCCTCTATAGAACTTAAACCTCTTCCAGCTGGTCTAAAATAAGCTTTCCTAAATAACGATCATGAGGCTCCTGTGATCATTAGCGACAAACTCTCCCTTGAAGAGTCCTTTAAGCTCCTCACTGTCTTAGAAAAACATCAATCAGTCTTAGGCTACTCTCTCCAAGATCTCAAGGGCATTAGTCCTGCTCTTTGCACACATCGCATTCCTATAGAACCTGAGGCCATCCCATCTAGAGAACCTCAATGAAGATTGAACAATGCGATGAGAGAAGTAATAAAGAAGGAGGTCTTGAAACTCTTGCACGCAGGGATCATCTACCCTGTTCCTCATAGCGAATGGGTTAGCCCTATGCAAGTGGTGCCTAAGAAGGGAGGTATGACGGTCGTTCGAAATGACAAGAACGAGTTGATTCCTCAACGGCTATCATGGGTTGGAGAATGTGTATAGATTACCGAAAACTTAATAAGGCTACAAAGAAAGATCACTTCCTGTTACCCTTCATCGATGAGATGTTGGAACGGCTTGCAAACCATTCTTTCTTTTGTTTCCTTGATGGTTATTCGGGATACCATCAAATACCAATCCATCTCGATGATCAAAGTAAGACCACCATCACATGCCCCTATGGAACATATGCATATATGCGAATGTCATTCGGCCTATGCAATGCTCCTGCTTCTTCTCAAAGGTGCATGATGTCCATTTTCTTTGATATGATCGAAGAAATCATGGAAGTTTTCATGGACGACTTCTCTATCTATGGAAAGACCTTTGATGATTGCCTCGAGAATCTGGATAGAGTCTTACAAAGTGTGAAGAAAAGCACTTAGTCCTGAACTGGGAGAAATGCCACTTCATGGTTCGTGAAGGCATAGTGCTGGGACATAGAGTGTCCGAATGTGGGATAGAAGTGGATAGAGCTAAGATTGAAGTTATAGAACAACTTCGACCTCCCACGAATGTCAAGGGAATTCATAGCTTCCTTGGGCACGCAGGCTTTTATAGACGGTTCATCAAAGATTTCTCTCAAATTGTCCATCCTTTAACAAACTTGCTAGCTGAGGATGCACCCTTTGACTTTAATGATGAGTGCTTAGATTCTTTTCACTATCTTAAGAAAGCACTCATCTCAGCTCCAATCATTCAACCCCCTGATTGGACACTTCCTTTTGAAATAATGTGTGATGCCAGTGATTATGCTGTTGGTGTGGTCTTAGGCCAAACCAAAGATAAGAAGCATCACTCTATTTCATATGCTAGCAAAACCTTAACAGGGCCTCAGTTGAACTATGCAACAACTGAAAAAGAACTTTTGGTCGTGGTTTTTTCTATAGACAAGTTTAGATCTTACTTAGTTGGAGCAAAGGTGATTGTCTACACCGATCACGCTGCTCTAAAGTACTTGCTCACTAAGAAAGATGCTAAACCCCGCTTAATAAGATGGATCTTGCTACTCCAAGAATTTGATCTTGAAATAAAAGATAAAAGGGGAGTAGAAAATTTTGTAGCCGACCATTTGTCTAGAATGCAATTTAAAGAGGCACAGAATTTGCCCATCGACGATTTCCTCAGAGATGACACACTCCTCAAGGTAACGGACTCCAATCCCTGGTATGCAAATATAGTCAACTTTATAGTCACAACCATGTCCCTCCGGGGGTAAATAACAAGAAACTAGTTCAGGAGAGTCGAGTGCATCTCTGGGATGAGCCATACCTCTATAGAGTATGCAATGATGGATTGTTAAGAAGATGTGTACCTACGGAGGAGGCAATCAAGATCATGGAAAGATGCCATGGAGCAGAATACGGAGGTCACTATGGAGCATTCAGAACTCAAGCTAAGATTTGGCAGAGTGGTTTCTACTGGCCAACCATGTACAAGGATACCCAAGATTCCGTTAGAAAATGTGCAAGGTGCTAGAAGCACGGGAATATCAATGCCCGAGATGTCATGCCACTCACCAACAACCTACAAGTCAAGCTCTTTGATGCATGGGGCATCGACTATATGGGACCCTTTCCTCCTTCAAAGGGGTGTGAGTACATCTTAGTAGTGGTGGACTATGTGTCCAAGTGGGTAGAAGCAATACCCTGCTGCAAAGCAGACGCAGCCAATTCAAAGAGAATATTCCAAGAAGTGATATTCCCCAGATTTGGAACTCCAAAGTTAGTCATAAATGACGGGGGATCTCACTTCATTGACAAAGGCTTCCACCAGTTCCTCTTAGATCAAGCAATTCGACATAATGTTGCAACTCCATACCATCCCCAAACCAGTGGTCAAGTAGAAACATCCAACAAACAAATCAAGAACATTCTACAGAAGACCGTGGATGAGATGGGTATGGCTTGGAAACACAAGTTGCCAGAGGCATTGTGGGCATACCAGACCGCATACAAGACACCAATTGGTATGACATCATACCAACTTGTATACGGAAAGACATACCATTTGCCTGTGGAACTAGAGTTCAAGGCACATTGGGCAATCAAGAAGTGGAATATGGATCTGCCAACTGCTGGAAAATTCAGGAGAATGCAAATCTGTGAATTAGAAGAGTGGAGAGAGAAAGCATACCATAATGCCTGAATATATAAGGAGAGAACCAAAAGATGGCATGATAAGAGAATCAAAATCAAAGAGTTCAACCTAGGAGACAAGGTCTTGCTATTCAACTCAAGATTTAAGCTCTTTGGCCACGGACAGTTGAAAAGCAAATGGGAATGGCCATACCTCGTCGTCAACATCGCGTCTCATGGAGCAATCACACTCCAGGACGACGATGGCAAAATCTTTAAGGTAAATGGCCAACATCTTAAAGTTTTCCATGAGCATGAAACACCTGAACAAGAAATTGACATGATAGATTTTGTTCTTAATCTAACTTAGAACTAAAATCTACATGTTTTCACCTTTTTGTTCAAATTTCATGTTTGACCTTAGACTTAGCCTAGATATAGCCTTGTCACCTCCCACGAAAAGATTTGTCCCATTTGGCCCCAATAGTGCATCGGCCGATCTCGACTTAGGGCCTTTCAGCCCGAGGTTGCACGGCCTGCCTGACCTGACCTATGGGAGTCCAAAACCTAGCTCAGTCAGACCAGACCTTTCAAAAGGAGGTCGGTTGACCGTGGTTCGAGCCTGTTCAATGTGCCCGTTGCACATGAATGTTTGACCACCGTTCCCCTTCTGTTTCATCGCGATCCGAGCGAGAACGAAGGCGCTGAACGTCGGAATCCATCTTCTTAACCCCCTCTCCTTCTTCCTCCTCCCACCTTGCTCTTCTTCACAACCAGCACAACCAGCACCACTCCTTGCCTTCTTCTCACTCCCTTGATCCTCACCATGTCTACACAAAGAAAGATGCCCCTGGATCCCTTCAATGGAAGTCCGTCCAAGGCTCAAGATCCCATCAACACCGACACCATGGTCGTCGAAGTTCTCGACGTTGCTCCCCTCGCCATGGCGCCACCACCAGCCCAGCCATGCACCCCAAGGGGGGGTCAGCCGATCTCATCATGGCACTCAGAGAGGGCCAGGAGCATTGCCCGATCAATGTCTCCTCGTCGGAATCTCAACAAGCCGGCTGCGCGTCCAGTAACTCCCAAAAGACCAACCACCGGCCAATTGGGGGTGAAGAAGGCCATCGTCTCCACCACCGACGGCGGTACAAGCACGGACTACACCAGCTCGTACTCGCCATCGACACCCACATGGATGCGCCTCCAAAGGGCCCATGGTGGACCGGGGGTAGGCAAGGTGCTTGTTCCTCCCCCTCACCTCCGAGGAGCGGAGGGAGACGCGTAACTCTCTTGAGTCCAAGGCGTCTCACAAGACCATCCGGAGGACTAGCAACCCTCCTTCCATCTCCGGCCCTCCAGTCCAATTCCAAGAGGAGGACGAGAAGAGCGACATGGAGAAGCTGTTGCGAATAGTTGCTAGGCTTAGGGAAAGCAACACCAAACTAGTAGAGAGGACAGCGGAAGAAAGAATGGCGCGTCTAGATTTAGAAGATAGCTTCAATGATCTTCGCATTAGCACTAGTGCGAAGATCAAGTGCTTAGCTAAGGCAATAGAGAGGGAGGATCTCTTTGCCCCTCCTTCTCCATAGAGTTATAGTCCCTCTAATAAGTTAGGCACTTAGATTTGTTTTCAATCATTTCCCTTCAATTGTAACTTGTGCCTAGAAAATTTGAATTGAATAAAAATTTGGTTCTCCTAGTGTCTCACCCTAGCAGAACCCGTGCATTTGATCTATCTCTGTCACTATTTACAGTATGCTCTGGAACAAGTATGGGGGTGTCAGTCGACACCCCAACATACCATTTCACCAGTTTGGTCATTGAACCATGGTGTAGACGGTCATGACACATTCCACGAAAAAATTGGACCTTAACGACCACTTTCCTGCATCGGGTGATGCACCTTAGATGCCAAATTGCAGCACTGATAGAGAAGAAGAACATTTAGAAGATAAGGGATCTGATTCAGAGACCGAAATGGCCAAACGGCTCTGAGGTGAGGTCGGTCGACCCCACCAAGGATCCCTAGGCCCACCAGTCAGCCTCTACGTGACACCTTCATCAACCCTGACTGGTTTGCCACGTCTCTCCCTTTTTTTCTTTATGTTCTTTTATTTTGTTTGATTCATTTCCCTTCTAAAAATAAAATAAAAATAATTTCTTCATGAAATGAATCACTTAGTTAATTTCCCCTTTTAATATTGAATAAAACAAGAAGGTCGCCTCTAAATTTAAAATTTGAAAAGTGACATGATCTATGACGTTTAAAGGGTAAAAGCGTCATAAAGATGAATTCTTGCCTTTGCTTATGCTAGTGGGAAAATATTTTGATAGGGAAATCATATTGACTAAGTTGTTGATTAATGTGATATAGTTCTCGGCTCATGATTCATACCCTATCTATTTAAAGTACTTGGAGATTAATTTTTGAAAATGTCATAAAACCATAATGTCACTACTCCTCTATAGTGAAAATTCCTACCAAAGCCATAAATGTTTATACATGTTCAAAACATTCCTCATAAGCTTCTTGTATTCACTTTGAGTTTAGTCAAACCTTGTGACCCTTGTTGAGAATGTTGTCATAGTTCAAAGATCATGATCACGTACACACCACATATATTCGCTGCTTCTACATTGGAAGTACGCAAAACATGCCTTTCATTCATGTGTTCCATTTGTATCAAATAAATACTCTAGAAAAATGATATGATTTCTCTCAAAATTCCTCAAAAGAGATATGGCTATCATAAATGAAAAATGATGAGCAAAAGCTCAGAAAAAAAATATATGATGAGAGTCATGTCTCAAACAATCTTTAAGTTAGAGAGATCATACATAGGTAAAGAGTACAATAAAGTCCACTATCATATTCCATACACATGCACATCTTGATCTAGGATTATGACATTATTCTCCTTGGATCTTTGTTTAGACTTTACAATACAAGTAATGCAAGTATGCTACATTGTCTATCCCTACCTAAGCTCCACATAAGCCATTTAGAAGTAGAAAGACACAAAAGAAGGCAACCTCATTCTATGCCTTGGTAAGGAATCATACACTTTGAGTGATCTAGAGTGTTATATGAGGAGTAAGTTCACTTATGTGATTTCTTTTAGAAAATTTATCAAAAACTCTAAGTACTAAAATATGATTTGGGAAGATGAGTTTGCCTTGAGAACTGTTCCATTTCTCAACCTCTCAAGGATATATGTTAGACAATACCACATATCCCATTAGTATGACAAATGTCTTGAGTGAATCTTTATCCTTGCATACTTTGAATTGCATAGTTATGTTTACTTTTATCCTTTACTCGAGGACGAGCAAAGAGGTAAGTATGGGGGATCTTGTTGACGGTAAGAATGAACCATTTTGTCACCATCAAAATACCGTCAACAGCCTCAGAATAGAAGGAAGACAAGCATAGCATGAGCATATTATTCAAAATAACAAGTTCCACATGTCAATGAAGTATTTGATGTAGAGTTAGAAGAAATAGAGCAAAGGAGGGCCAGGGGACCCACATAATGGGTCGGCCGACCTCATGGTGGGCCCACCTGCCCTCTATCCTGGCCAAGATCCAGGAGAAGCACTCCCAAGTGATCTTGAACCCTTGGATCAACTTGTGCTTTCTCCCAACGGCTCAGATTCACATCACATGGATCCATGGGCCCACATCAAGGAAACAAATGTGACAAAACATTCTAGAAGCATCAAATGAAGTCCATGACAAGTGGGACCACCCTCTAGAGAGAGGTGGTGGGCCACAGACCCCTATAGGGGGTCGGCCGACCTCCCCAGGGTGGCCACCACCCCCACTTGGTCCTTGACCAGTGAGGCACCTTCTATAAGGACCAGAGAGGGCCCACATGCCATAGGGGGGTCAGCCGACCTCCCCCTAGGTCGGTTCAGCACCTGGTAACCACCATACTCACTAAACACATGTTGAAGATCAACACCATCCATCCTAAGGCGGTTTAGAGGCGATGGATCCAAAGGTGGAAATTTGAAGCTTCCCGGATTGCTGACATGGCACTAGAGTAGCTCCTACTCCACCTCTAGCTATAAATACCCTCCTAGAGCTCTCTTATCATTCATGCCTCATTGGAGAAACTACTTAGCTTAGCGGAGCTCTGCAGTAGTGCTATGCTAGTTGGAGGGGAGTGAGGGAAGTCTTCTGGAGAAAGCCCCGGGCATGTCGGGAATCTTCTCCGGAGCTGCACCTCAGTGGATGCGAGTCTCTTGTAAGTTCAACACTTGTAAGTGATTCTTTTAAGTTCTTTATAGCATTTAATATTCTAAATCTGGTTTAGCTGTTATACATCTTTTCGCGCTTATTCATCGCTTTGCTCTGAGTGAAGTGCTTTAATCTTAGACCAACGTTAAAGTAGTAAGATTAGTGTAGACGTGGTGTCTAAACTTAATCTTGCCTTTGTAAACCGCTTATTGCACGAATTGTTTGTGGTAGCTAGTAGGTGGTGACAGCCCTATCTAGTCTTTGTATTCCACCACGTGTGTAAGATAAGTTCTTAAAAGGTAGGGCCTCAATACAACATGATGGCGCGGTCCGGTTAGAGTTTTGTCCTCTTTCTCATCTATCACATCGCCTCCTGCAAGAGAAGGGCTGATAAAGCCAGTATAACCAGCTATACCTTGTTAGATATCTTTGCTATATCGAACCTCTCAACCTAGTTATCATAGTCTCCCTTGATTCATCATAGGACATATCCATAATCCTAGTTAATTCACTTCTCGTTCCCTGTGGAAAATACGATACCTGGAATACTCTCGGTGAAAACTACACTTGACAACCGTACGCTTGTGGTCTTTTATTCGTTTGCCACCTTTGGTGTCAACACTTGGTTCCTAGCAAAACGAGACCCTCGTGCCAGTCCCGACTTCTACACCACTGTGCACGAGAATTTCTACAGGGGTTACGTTGAGACACGTGCACCGCTATGGGCACACAGGGTCTGCCCCCTCCAGGCTATTATTGAGGTAGGTGGTCCAGAGATAGCCTAGCACCTTGGTATCTACAGGGGCTGACCGGTCTGATTGGTCGTGTTGGCATATATTAGGAGGATTGGGTCAGGCAGTTCTATGCCTCTTTGTGGGTTTCCCCAGATCACAAGTTCATTCACGAGCTCTTTCACCTAGAGGCTTCAGAGATGGATCCATAGTCTTTGCTACGGTGACCAGGAGGCACCGTGTTGACCACACGACAGAGTGGTGCTACCGACAGACTTTGTGCGGCCCTGCTTTCGACAGCCATTCGGAGACGGGTCCAGTCGTCTCCCGCGTGACCTCACACCGACTGCCAGTGTCCTGAACGAGGTTCTTCGGCGCACTATCCTACCTAGAGTCGGAGCACGTGAGATACTGACCAGACTTCAGTTGTGGCTTCTTGCCCATATTGTCAGGATGGAGAAGTTTGATTTGTGCGATTTACTTGTGAGTGAGATGGAGGATATCATCTCAGCAGGCTTCAGGGGACACTGGAAGCTACAGTACGCACACTAGATCTCATATCTGATTATAGCACGTGCCGGGTCAGTTGTTCTGCTTACCACCCTTACCCGCTCAGCCACAGTTTTTCCAGAGTATAACATGAGTCAGTTGGTCTCTCACACTGGCAGAGGGCGTGGCAGATGTACCCAGGGTCCTCACACCAGACAGACCGGCGTGGTGCCGGACTCAAAGGAGCAGCAGGATGCTGTAGTACAGGGACTAGCAGAGTCCAAGCTTGCTGACCTAGACGCTCAGATTGATGTTGCAGCTGACGATACTTACCCGGATGATATACCTTCCGACAGCTCAGACGACAACTACAGGCCGGTGGGTCCAGCTCAGCTCCACCATTTGCTCCAGACTCTTCATAGGCTATGTTGATAGCCCTGCTTACACAGATGCAGCAAAGTCAGTAACGATAGACTGAGGAGTTACTCCATCAGGCTGAGGAGCAGCGTCGTGAGGTAGAGGAGGTCAGGAGACTCACAACATAGCGGTTAGCAGGTTAGGCCCAGTCACAGGCCAGGCAGGACGAGTTCCAGCTTTAGTTCCTGGCCTACCAGAGGCAGCAGTCTAAGATTCAGAGGACACAGACACACATCCTTGAGAGGCTACTCAGTTCCAGCTCCGGGCCCTCTTTCACTCCACAGCTCCAGTTGTCCGGGGTATCTCAGCAGCAGTATACCTCCCATCCACAGCTGACTTGTCACACCCAGTTTTAAAGACAAAACGGGATGCATAAACCTTATGTGTGCCCAGAGATCAGTCACACACATAAGCTCACAAATTATCAAAAAGGTACTATTACAAGTGTTTATTACATAGCGAACAAGTATCTGAATGTCTATTACATAACAGTGGAAATAAAAGATAACTCTCGCGAAGCTCCATCGCACATGGACGTCAACTGGTTGATTCCAAACCTAGTAGTCCTCAGGATACTCCTCATAACCCTGATAATCTGGTACCCATCCGGGATTTTTATCCAAATATGAAAATAAACAAGCGTAACGACTTCTAGTACTCAAAGAAGGCCATGCGAGCTGCATCCTCCATGTACTCCAATATGGTGGCACGACTTGTCTTGGGTTCGTAGATGACCTCCACTTCTCAAGACTGAGTGATGTTGTTCCGGATGCAGATGTAGATGTCACACTTCCAGTATGAAGGATCCTGGAAGTGCCTGGACTCACTGCACATGTACTTCACAGCAGAATCCCAGTCTGAGTAGCGGTGCTCCAATGTCCACATCAGCAGGCCATGGTAGAGTCATCATCATCTCCCTCTGCGAAGTGGAAGTGCTTGGTCCATCCCAAGCATTCTCCGCCGGCTTCGAAACCACTAGAAGGAGTCTTGGAGCGGTTGTTTCCACCAGAGGGAGTCTTGCAGCGGCTGTTTCCTGAGTTCACTTCCTGGACTTCTTCTTCTTCCTCGTGGGCTCCATTGGCGCGTACCTTGGAATGGTGGACTTGCGGGCGGTCTGCTTGTTGCGGGCCATCTATAGAAAAGCAATGATGAGAATTAAGTTAGAATCAAGATAACATAATTTGAGATAAATAATAATTTTAGCAAATAATATCAAGGTATAAAAGCATGAAAAGAGTATTCCTAAGAACCAATTCTAACTAGGCTTACTTCCTACAGTCAACACGGCTTTGATACCAATCTGTCACACCTAGTTTTAAAGACAAAACGGGATGCATAAACCTTATGTGTGCCTAGAGATCAGTCACACACATAAGCTGACAAATTATAAAAAGGTACCATTACAAGTGTTTATTACATAGCGAATAAGCATCTAATTAATGTCTATTACATAACAGTGGAAATAAAAGATAACTCTCGCGAAGCTCCATCGCACAGGGACGTCAACTGGTTGACTCCAAACCTAGTAGTCCTCAGGATACTCCTCATAACCCTGATAGTCTGGTACCCATCCGGGATTTTTATCCAAATATGAAAATAAACAAGCGTAAGTACTTCTAGTACTCAACAAGTAAACATGGGGTTCATGAGGCTCAAAAAGTATGACACTGGTTAAACTGCATCAGCTTTTATGTTGTCAAAATTTTAGCATATGGATAGCATCAATATAATCAGAAGCCCAAATAACCTATGATCAGTAAACATGTATAATGAATAGCAAACGAGTAAATGGTAGATTAAAGTCATTCTATTCCATAAGAATTTTAGGCCGCTCGTATCCGTGAGCACGGCTAATATATTAGTTTTAAGACACTCTGCGGAGGTTGTACATCTTTACCCATGAGTCGTGTTGCCCATATGCTCGGGATAGCTAGTCCCAAAACACTACCGAGGTAAGAGGGCAAGGTACACTATGAAGTCTTTCAAAGGGGCTCGCTGACAAACAACAGACATTACGGATCCACGAGCAAGGGTATACGGGGTCTCCTCTCGATGGTACACACACGCAGCGGTCCCCACCCTGGCCATACCCCGCAACCAGCTCGGCAATGACAACTTTCATGAACTGTCACATGCGAGAAAAAGTAACCCTCATACTTAACTAAAGCCAGAGCCATATAGCTCTCATGGTTGTACTGTAAATCCCGGGTGATCACTTACAGAGGTTCTAGAGTATCTCAAAAACTGTACTCTAGATCACCTTAATCTATGTTGCTAAAAAGCATTTTTTACTGTTTGTTGCATAAGTCATTAGTCAATGTTACATGATCATAGTTATTTTTCAAGAGCACTAGCATGATCTACCCAATGCATGAATCCCCAGGGTAACAAGGTATACGGTACAAATCTAGGGTATAACCTTATAGGATATCAAGGATACACATGCATATAATGAATTAGTGTTTATCATGATTAGGACAACAAGGATGATCCCATGTATACTTGCCTTGCTCAAAAGGTTCCTACTGCTCCTGCTCAAAGAAATCCTCCTGGCCACCCACGTACTCCTCACCGTCTATACTCGATCACCACATCAACATACAATCATACCGAGGCATAACATGCAAACAAACAAGACTATAGATTAGAACAGTACACCAACAATAGAAAAACAAGATTAAAAGTTTATAAAACTAATCTACGTCTCACTACGATCACATAGATGTTTGGATCACGAAAAACAGAGCTATGACGGAGAAGATATGCTCTAAACAAGATTCGCAAATTAAACTTGAGATTAAAATAGATTAAGCAATTAAATATTTTTAAAAGTTGTCTAACATGATCTATGAACTAACTAACACGTAAATCACGTCGATACGATCCTAACGCAATTTGAATGAGTCAAAACGGAGTTAAAATGAGCATTTTATGATTAAAAGAAAATCAGTGGCAAAACTGTAATTAGTTGGAACTATTTTCATAATAAAACAAATTATTTTTCGGATTCTAAATCGGCCGGAGGACCGCGGGTTGAGAACTTAAAAGGTTCAGGGTTTCTTTTGCAAAACGCACAGGCCGAACCGGTATGGGGCTCTGTGAGCCATCCGATCCGAGATGAGCGAACAGGATTAGATCGGGAGGGAAGAGCAGTGGCGCGGCCGCCGGAATCAGAGCAGACGGCGGCGCCATGGCCGGAGTTGGGCGGTGCGATTCAATCCGTTGATTCAGTACACGATTCTCCGCGCGAAAAGAACGGGGAGGGAGAGGAGGCGATGGCGAACACGATGGTGCTATCAGTTGAACCGATTGGAGCACGGAGACGGCGGCGCGCTCGACGTGGCGGCTCTGCTCAACCGGCGGTGCTCGGCGAAACATGAGCAGGGCGAAAGAGGGGCGGAGAAGGCATAACGGAGCACCTGGGAGCTCCCTTACCACAGTGCGGAGCTCGGGGAGCGGTTCCAGGCGACGACGGTGTACCCCCACGTCAAAGCTCCGACGACGGCTCGGGGTTAGGGTTATGGCGCCGACTGGTGGCTCTGTGGTGCTTGGAATGGGGCCAAAGGTGTGCGGGGGCTCGGTCTTTATAGCCCGGAGGCCCAGCAGCGATGGAAAGGAGCAGTCACAGCTCCAATCGCGCTCGGCGTACAAGGAAGGCGCCGGCTGCGCGAGAAAGGAAGGGAGGGGAGGAGGAAGAAGGCAAGTGAAAGTGAGGCGCTGACATGCGGGGTCCGCCTGCCAGTGAGAGAGAGGCGGAGAGTGCACGCTGGGCCGGTTGTTGGGCCTCTGCACGCGAGAAAAGAGCAACGGCCCAAGCAGTGGGGTGGAGTCGGGCCAGAAATGGAGAAAGAAAAGGGGAGGGGAAAAGAAACAGTTTTTCTTATATTTCTTGAATTCCAAAACCATTTTCAAAAAACCTTTTTGAATTCTAGTTTGAGTTTTGAAATTGACAAACAAAACAAGAACACTATGCAGCAGCATGAATGCAACAAAAATATTTCTAATATTATGGTGACTTTTATTTTATGAAATCTTAATTATTTTTCCTAGATTATAATGTCCACTAAAAATGCATTTAATTCAATTTTAGTCTATTTTAAAGGATGCAAGTTTTCGGTTGTTACACGACTCCAATGGTGGTGGTGCCTACTCCAGCTTTACCGTCCTATGGACAGCAGAGTCTGGCACCAGCTTCTCTAGTATACCAGACTCCGATGACTCAGGTGTCATCTTGGTTAGCATCCTCGGCCGAGTTTCAGACTGGCTTCACACCTACCCGGGGTGCTACCATAGAGGAGGCGACTCGTGACCTCACAGCCTCCTACAGAGAGATCACAGACAAGAATTCACCTGTCGGAGCAGCTCAGCTTGGCACTCATCCTACAGAGGTTCCTCCTCCGGCGATGGGCACCAACCTCTCTTCAGTTGTCTCGTCGGAGATTGGACCAGACTGCTCGACCCATACTGTCACCACTCCACCTCTGATTGCTATCACTAGAGATGCTACCACAGTTGCAGCAGAGGCAGTGGAGTCCGAGACACCAGCTCAGTCAGAGGGTCAGCCAGCAGAGGTAGCAGCAGCAGTCACACTCACAGCTCTAGCAGTGACACCTTCTCCTCTGCCTCGAGTTTACACTCGTCGGGTTGTTGAGCCCGCTACTACTGAGGTCGGACCGTCTGAGGCTCTAGTTGCTACAGTCACACCTTCAGAGCCTCAGGGGAGCTAGGAGAGTCTGCAGTTGCCTCTCAGTCAGTTGCTACCGAGTCTACCTTAGCTCAGCCTACCCAGACCGCTTCACAGTCAGCGCCAGCTTCAGAGGGTCAGGCAGCAGAGGACAGTGACGACAGTCTAGACTACACGTAGTTCGACCTTCGTCCTCGCGACCCGACTGCTTCTCCTCCAGATGCTCCAGCTTTTTAGTCGTTTTTGGTGCTTGGCGCCAAAGGTGGAGAGAGGGTAGTAGTTGAGTATCAGAGATAGGGGAGGGATTTGGAGTTACTTGTGTGATTTTACTTCCCCGTACTCATGCATCATATCTATGTTTTTCTTGCATTGTTTTATTTATGTGTGATACTTGTGAGATACTTGTGTGTGACAAACTCTTGATTTTTACTAATCCATATGTTTGTGAGTTGTCACATGTGATTTATGATATGTCTCTATGCTCTAATGGTATTTGTGCTTCTGCGACATACTCCGATATATATTTGAGCATATCATGGGGTACTCCGTTTCTATTTCATATCTTTGAGTAATTGTGTGGCTTGGCTTGGATGAGCAAGTATCATTCTCTCTTATTCACTAACCATTGCTCAAACCAACCAAGTCATTTGAAATCCTAACCATTCATCTCTTATATCTTATACTCGAGGATTATTGTCGTCAATCACCAAAAAGGGGGAAATTGAAGAATCATGGTCCTATTGGTTTCGGTGATTAACGACAAAGGAAGATTATTATGGCTAATGTGTGTTTTGTAGAGGCTATGCGTAGTTTAGCTATAGTGATCAATGAGAATGAGCATCAATGGTTATCACTAAGCCCCCAAGATGGATAACGTTTCAGATTTCAAAGAGACATGATGAAGACCCTAGAGTGATAGGTCTAAGTGCCATAAGGACATGAAGGACACTTAGTATAGATAGGACTTTATTTGATGTTTGACCGTACTATAAAGATGGGTTGAGACTAGTAGTTTGACTTAAGAGAGCTCATGACTTAGGTGTGGTGAACACTTGACATCCTTAGCTCTAAGCAATGCTGATGCCAGAAGCCCCATTTTTGACGTCAACACAATTACTTGTTATTATTTTTAGATAATACTAGCAAACATGCCCGTACGTTGCAACGGGAGAAAAAACTGAATGTTAATTAAAAACACACGGGAGTATTGCATATTTATTCATATTTTATTCTACATCTTTTTGAAACAAATTTTTTCATCATGAATTCATTTTATTGCTATTTTTCAAGTTAAAATATCGTCTTTTCAATTTGGATTAGAATTAGAATCCCTATTCATTTTACTCAGAGATATTCTATATTCTATCGTAATTCGTAATAAGAATCACCTTTCCCCCCCCCTCGAGCTCACGTCATCCATCCACCTCTAAAAGCTCACGGGACAACCGGCAAACCGCTGGTTTCCGTGCCCCACGTCTTGACGGATCGAAGGTTTGCTCTGTTTCGGAGTTTGTGATCCTCTCGGTACGGGGTCTCGACGGATGGATTGCGCTACTCCATGCCACTATCTTTGGATTTAACTCATATCAAACTCAATTTTGGTAAATTTTAAGTGATAACTCGTATTGAAGTAGGACACAGTCCAAATAGACATAGACGAACATTATTGGAGTTAGTTAGGGAAAGACGGACCAAAAAATAGGCTAAAATTTTGCCTCTTTATTAATAGGTATATAGATAGATAGATATAATTAGTTAATTATTTTTATTCCATCCAATTTCATCCATGCAACGAAACATAAAAATAAGTCTATCCATCTATATAGACAACATAAATATATATCCTAAAATACATGGAATCACCATATCCTATGAAGCTTGTCCTCCAACCCATCGCACGCCTACATACAGAAGCCAAAAGGCAGCGTCCCCATCCAGGCATCCAGCTGTTGATCCCTCGGCTTCCATCCCGATCGGACGGCACATAACCCAGACGGCCAGGCTAGGCGAGGCTCTGCGTGGGCCCGTCGACTAGGGCGCCTGACCGATCGCAGAAGCTAGACACAGAGAGAGAGAGAGAGAGAGAGAGAGAGAGAGGAGGAGGCCGCGCCCCCGCCGCCGCTTGACCGCCGGCGACCTCCGTCTCTCGCTCCCACCACACCTCTCCTTTCCACCCTCTCTTGCGGCCACCCTCGGCCTCCTCCCGGAGCCCTACCCTTGATTGATTGGTTTCCAATTTTAGTTCCACTCCCTCAGTCCCACCACTATTCACGGGGCGGTCGGATCGCGCGGTTTGCCGCGCGCGATTCCTCCCGGCCCACGCGTGCGCGCGTTGGCGATACAGTGCTAGAGTTTCGTCTCCGGCACTTTGAGGAGTTAAGCTAGGAGAAGGAACTGAAAAAGTGAAGGTGGTGGGGGCGCTGAAACCCTAGCTGCTGGACGCGCGGGCGTGCGGGGATGGCGGGGGAGCTGGGGCAGCAGACGGTGGAGCTGGGCGCGGTGGTGCGGCGTGCGGCAGAGGAGTCGTATCTCGCGCTGCGGGAGCTCGTGGAGAAGTCGCAGGCGGAGGCCGAGGGAAGGGCCTCAGCGCTGGAGCCAATGGCGGCTGGCAGCGGTCCGACACCGAGAAGAAGATTGACTTGCTCAAGTTCATCACACGTACGCGCCAGCGCATGCTTCGGCTCCACGTCCTTGCCAAGTGGTGTCAGCAGGTGATGCCTAATTTCAATCTCTGCAGTCCTATTTCTCTTGCTTGTTCGTCTCCTTGTCGTAATTTTGCTGTCCTATGTCCAGAATTCAATTTGACTGGTGTGAGTGCCGCCAACCTGATACTAATATCCTGTTTTAGGGCTTGTTGGTTTAGTGGCATTGTCTCACCTTTCTAGCTCGACTGGCATATAAAGAAGGGTTTGTAGTTGTTGGCTTATTTCAGTGTAGTGGGGTAGTGAAGATTGGTGATTGTTGATGGACTGTGCCAGCATTTTTGCCCCTGATTTTGTAGGGTCTGTAGTCCAGTTCCTAGTAGGACGTAAGTATTTGTTTGGTGGACAAAAAGTAATCCACTTCATTCTTGGCATACTCATTTATTTGTTTATTTTTATTTGGTGGAGTGGTAGTATGAAAAACTCACCTTGCTTCGCACTAGAAACTTATATTATTTTTGTGCTGCTTTCCTGGTGTGCTCTGGCATAGATGTAGGAGTGTATTAAGACCATATTACAATGTACTTGAAACATTGCGAATATGGATGAAAACAGATCGGATCAAAGAGGATAATGCCTCCCCCGTATCCTAATCCTTTTTTTTTGTTGGATTCGGAGCGGAGCAGATAGTACACTGATGTGGGTGCAGATATTTTTCGGATTTTGGAAGTGGTATGGATATGGAACCAAATCAGATCGGAGACGGATTTAAATAGTCAAGCAATTTGTTGAAATGTAGAGAAATATATGCTTGCGAAGAATTGATTTAGTAAAGAAACAAGAACTAACAATAGATTTTAATCTTGCATTGCATTCCATGTTGTTGGCTATCACACCGATACATTAACACTTAACATGGTATATTCATTCGCAAACGATAAAGTTATTAACAAATAAGTAGCCAGCAAATTCGCAATTCAAAAAATTATAACATCAAACAACCACATCACAAAATAAGAGTTCTCGACTAACAAGTTCTTTTTTTAGATCCTGCATTCCTCTAGGCTTTACTTAGAGAGAAAAACTATCAGATATCATGTTTTAAACATTGGATAGTCTATATTGAATTTGCGGATAAGCCATACTCTTTGATTTTTGCCTATTCCATATCCTACCCCGTGTCCGCACACAATCAGATTCGTATTATCCGTATTAAAAGTTCTTCTCCACATCCTCAAAATTCAGGTTCATATCGGATCGGAGAATTATCCACACCACTTTCACCCCTAAGTACAAACCACCATGCACACATAGATTAGGGGAATACAAAATCAACAAATAGAATTTAGCAACTAAACCCTTAAACCTTTGAAAGTCACAGGAGTCTCTTTGATTTATATTGATTCCATTTCAAATTATAATATTATACTGTATGGTTTGAACTTTGGTAATGTGGCTGTTATGCTGTCATAAGTTATTTATTTGTAGCATATATTTGATGCAAACTAATCCTAGTGCAACAGTGCAAGCAGTTTTTGTTTTATTACATAATCAAGATGGAGTATTCTGATTTTTTTTGGTTTACATCCATCAAACCCTTTTGTTTCAAATTAAATTGACATATAACTCTTTGTTTGTTACACATGTAATTAAGGGGTGTTTGGATCTGGGGTCTAAATTTTAGTCCATGTCACATCAGAGTTTCGGAGCTAACTAGGAGGACTAAACATGAGCTAGTTATAAAACTAATTGCACAGGAGTAGACTAATTAGCGAGACAAATCTATTAATCCATGATTAGCCCATGTTTACCAATGTTTTCAAGGCGTCACTTTGGCGTCGCCTAATCGCCAAGGCGCTCCACGAGGGACGTTTTAGAAGATGACTCGCCTCAGATTCGACTGGCGTCCGCCTTACGACTGGCGTCCGGAAAACGTTGCTTTGGCGTCCGATTCATCCCGGATCAAGCAAGGCGGGCGCCATACGGGGATGCTTTGTTCATGGCGGCGGGAAAACACGGGAGAAACAGTGTGGGGAAACAGAGAGGGAGCAGGCGCACGCAGAGCAGGCGGGTGACCAACCAGTGAGCGGGAGAGCGGGAGAGGAATAGGAAGCCGCAGCTTGCTCGCCTGCGCTGCTGCATTTCCCCCGCTGCCGTGGGAAGTTGCCGCCTACCTGCCCGCAACCGAGCCATGTGGCCATGTCCACTTTCCCCCTCCGGTCAAGTTTCGCGAGCAGCAGCTGCCTCCCCATCGGCGCTGGCCTACAGGAGAGAGGGAAGCAAGAGTCGGAGAAGGATTTGGGAGAGAATTGCGGCGGCCTACAGGAGAGAGGGATTAGAGAGAGATGAAGACATGAGGGACTCATGGGCTGCCTGGTGGGCTGGGCAAGACAACTTCTTACTCCTATCCTTTTCTTTTTTCTTTACCTTTTACTGCTCTGAGCTGTTGTTTTCAATTTTCCTTAAGTTGTTAAGGCGTCGCCTCGCCTTACGCCTTACTCGCCTAAGCATAAGGCGCAGTCCCCATGTCTCGCCTTACCGCCTTAAAAACATTGATGTTTACTTTAGCACCATATTGTCAAATCATGGACGAATTAAACTTAATAGAATTGTCCTGTAAATTAACCTCAATCTGTGTAATTACTTTTGTAATTAATCTATGTTTAATACACCAAATAAGTGTCCAAACATCCAATGTGACAGGACTAAACTTTAGTCCGATGGAAACGAACACTCCTAAACGTTCGACAGGAAAGTGAGTCTGCCTAGTAAAAAATAAGTTAAATACAAGGGCAATAAAATCAGAAAGGTTACTATTAACATTAAGATTTCCTTTCGTTGTTCCTAGCAAGCTTAGGTATGACATTGGCTTAGTCCATAGAACACTTCCTCAATGGTTTCAGAAGTACTGAAGTCGATTTTATGGCATTTTGCATCATTCCATGAGCCAATGGATTTCTTTAAATATGCCCCACTGTACCTAAATTTTTCTGTCATGTTAGCTGTGTACCTAGTGCTGAAAGCTCAACACAAGGTGGGGGTCTGGGAAGGGAATTTCTCGACAGCTTTATAGTAATTCACAGTTTCACACTTTGCTCTTTTATTTTATATAATAAAGTATGGGATGCAGTAAATTTGTTTTACAGCCTCTGGTAATATATTAACCCTTGTACCTTTGATATCATAATAAGCTAAGTTTTCCAGAATTTTTCTTTGCTAGTGTAGCTTTTTGAGGATATTAATTCCAGTGTATTTTGTCATTGATGTATCTAATTTCAATCTATACAGGGTCCTTTGGTCCATTATTGTCAACAGCTCGGATCAACTCTCCACAGTCATGAGACATGTTTCACCCAAACAGCCGACTCGCTGTTTTATATGCACGAGTGCTTGCAGCAGGCTCGGGCTCCTATGTTCGATGTTCCTTCTGCTATTGAAGTCATGCTTACAGGGGGTTATCAGAGGCTGCCAAGATGCATAGAAGAGATAGGAAGTCAAAATAAACTTTCCCCAGATGAAGAAAAGCGCGCTCTGCGGAAATTAGATGCTAGTGTGCGATACAAAGTACTTGTGACACCAAGACCTAAAGAAGTATCTAATGTTTTAGTAACTGATGGGATAGCTGTTTTCCATGTTGATGGGGAATTTAAAGTTCTTCTTACATTAGGTTACCGTGGTAATGTAGACTTATGGAGGATATTGCATATGGAGTTACTGGTTGGTGAGAAGAAGGGTCCTATTAAACTGGATCAAAGTAGGAGATTTGCTCTTGGTGATGATATAGAAAGAAGAATGGCAGCTTCTGAGAATTCCTTCGCAGTGCTATATGCTATACTTCATGAGTTCTGCATCTCTCTTGCTATGGACACTATTATTAGGCAGGCTAATGTTCTTCGACAGGGAAGGTGGAAAGATGCCATAAGATCTGAACTCATCTCTGACAGTGCCACTGGACAAACTGGAAATACTCCTCTAATGCAGCTTGTTCAAGATGGGGAATTCGATTCAAGTGGTTTTAAGATACCTGGCCTGAAAGTTAATTACTGGCTAGATGAGAAAAGCACTAGCACATCAGAACCTGATTCATCTCCATTTATCAAAATTGAGGCAGGGCTGGACATGCAAATAAAGTGTCAGCATAGTTCATTTATACTTGATCCATTTACAGATAAAGAGGCGAACCTTTCTCTTGATCTAAGTTGCATTGATGTTGAACAACTTATTTTGAGAGCAGTTGCTTGCAATAGGCACACACGCCTTCTTAATATTCAGAAACAACTGTGCAAAAATGTCCAAATTTCTCAGTCCTCAAAAGATGTTGTCTTGACACGAGATGTTGCAGCAGCGAAGGACCCAATGAAGGTATATTAGAGTATATGTAGTTAATTAAATTTTGTATTTGCAAGGCCTTACCTCTCTACTATTCTAAACTGTCTTTAGTTTTTTTATTTCTTATGCACCTGTTGGCACAAAACTTTCCCCTAAACTGGAATTTACATGCTTACATTCCCATATTTAGTTGTTGTGGGTTTCTATAAATTGCTTGAGCGATGTGAAAGACTACTGAAATTGAGATTACTGTGCTTGTGTGATATTTCAGGTGTAAAATCCGAATAATATGTGTCTGTGCGCGAGTCTATTTGGTCATCCATACATCTTTTGTTGCAAATAGAGAATCATTTAGGGTCAAAGAAGATTAAATAGCATATCAATGGTCGACTAAAAACAGCATTCGAACCTACCATGCTACAAAAAGTATTAAACCAAAAATAGTACCCACTATAATCTTTACTGTCACTGTTATGGCCGGCGAGGTCTACACCAGGCGCAAGCCCATTAGTGGCTAGGGCGCGCCTTAGGGGCTTAGCCCAATTATCTTATTTGTTATAATTTCCTAAATTAGATTATTTCAGGAAGATATAAATACTTTGTAAACCTTGGTGATTGGATTAAGCAGAAGCAACTATTGTTGCCGGCTTCCTCAGGGAGCTGGAAACCCTAACCTTCGCTCTTGCTAATCTTCCTTCGCTACGGCTCCTGCACACCGCCGTTGCAGTCCTTGCCCTTTCCCTCCGGTCTTCCATCCGTACTTCCTACGCAGCACACCAGGCAGGGGACGTAGCCATACCAATCTGGTATCAGATCCAGGAACGATGTCGAGCCCTCCTCCCAGCTCCACCCACCTGTCGCTGCCGACCTCCACCCAGCCGCCGACCGTCACCTCCGCACTGCTACCCACCACCACGGCGGCGTTGGCCTCCTCCGCGGTAGTCGTGGCGGTCGCGCCGTCGCTGCCCTCGTTGTCCTCCGTCGTCTTGACCCAGAACAGATGACGACGACCATCTTGGAGCTCGGTCAGGCCGTGAAGGACATTAGGGCTTTTCTCGTCGGGCCTTATGTGCAGCAACCACCATCCCAACTTCCGCCTCATCCGCCGCAGCAACAGCTGCAGGTCCCTCCGCCGCCGCCGACAACATCCACCATGGAGAGCTATCAGGCGGCGTTTATGCGCCAGGTGTCGGCGGCGGTGCGTCTATAGGCGGTGGCGCGGGGCCTCTTGGCGTGTCGGCGTGTGCGGCGACTGTGTAATCTGTAGTTGATTCAACCACGCACCCCTTCGTAGTTCCTTCAAGCTGTGCATCGCCTTCGCCGCGCGAAGGCGGACACCGCGTCGGTGAGCTGATGATGCTTGAGCGCCAGACATCAGCAGTGGTGTGGCTGCAGGCGGCTATACGTGGCCTCCTAGCGCGTCGCCAGACATCAGCAGTGGTGTGGCTGCAGGCGGCTATACGTGGCCTCCTAGCGCGTCGGCGAGTGCAGGAGATGCGCGATGGGCAGGTTAGTCAGCCCTGCACCCCTTCGCAGCCCCTTCAAGTGGCAGTTTGCTGCGTGGAGGACCTCGATCTCATCCTCTGTGTCGGGGATCTTGGGCATGTGGTTCCCCGCACGGGCGGTGACCATGCTGTTTTCCCCGCGGGCGACGAACTCAAAGTCTTCGACAATGGTGGTTGGAGAGGTGCACCCTTCCTCGTTGTTCTCCATCGAAAGACCTCTGCTCTCCTCTGTGTGGTGCAAACCAGCAGCCATCCAACGGGGGCAGGAGCACACCGCGTAGGGCTGTTGTATTCCACTACCAGCCGTCGCGAGGGCGCCTCCGTCACTTCGACCAATTCTATGTGGCCATACACGTGCACTTCTTTCGTCCAAATGGTCTCCATGGGATCCAGGTGGCTGCACACATGCATGTCAGGCACACGGAGGGTGTCCACTTTCGATGCAGAATCCAATTCAGGTTGAGAATAATAAAATAAGCCGAGATGCTTGTTTTTAGGTGTTAGGTTCGTGTCGAGTCGAGTCATTGTTATAAGTTGGTTAGGTTGCAGCTCGAGGACGAGCTGCATGTCCAGGTGGGGTGTAGTGTTAGCGTACGTCTTGGGTCTATTGGGCCTAGTCAGCCGGTATGGCCTGTTAGTCTTAGGATTAAGTAGAGATAAGGGTTGCTTACTTAGGGGTCAAGTAAAGCTCTCTATATAAGGAAAGGAGATGTATCAATCTAATCAAGCAAGAATTAAGAAGGAAATCCCTTCTCTCTTGCCCGGCTGTGGGCAAACGTCCCCGGCCGGACCTCTCTCGCCCTCAACCCTCTCCTCTAAATCCTAACATCCATAAACCCCAGCTGCTCCTGGACAGCTACCTCCTATACTTGATGGTGGCCGCCTGCACGTTCCTGCTCATGTCCTGCGTGCCCAGTTGTGCCGGGATGTGTGGCACGTCTTGGTCCAGTGGCATGGCATGGGAGCTGTTGCAGGAATTCCATGACCTCTACCTGGAGTTTCAGCTCAAGGACGAGCTGTTTCCCCAGGCAGGGAGAGATGTTATGACCGGCAAGGTCTACACCAGGCGCAAGCCCATTAGTGGCTAGGGCGCGCCTTAGGGGCTTAGCCCAATTATCTTATTTATTATTATTTCCTAAAATTAGATTATTTCGGGAAGATATAAATACTTTGTAAACCTTGGTGATTGGATTAAGTAGAAGCAACTATTGTTGCCGGCTTCCTCAAGGAGCTGGAAACCCTAACCTTCCCTCTCGCTAATCTTCCTTCGTGACAGCTCCTTGCCACCGTCGCGGTCCTGGTCCTTCCCCTCCCATCTTCCATCCGTACTTCCTACGCAGCACACCAGGAAGGGGACGTAGCCATACCAATCAGAATCTTAACCCATGCGTTTTACGTATTCATCTGTCCGTATGTTTTGAAAATATCACTGTTAACTGGAGGGTTTGAACATTTTTTAAAAGCATTACTAGTTTATTTTCTTTGTTGTTTTAGGTGAGCTTGATGACTGTTACAAAAAATCTGATAAATTATTCGTGCTCTGAAATTTAATTGCATGATCATATCATGCTTGAACATGATTAGTTGTGTATTTGCATTGAATTATGTTAGCATTTTTTTCTTCCTTAACATTGTAATGCATAAATTGGTAACACTATGAATAATTTTGAATGGTGACGCCAAAATATTCTGGTAATGATGCATGTCTAGATCTTCATAATGCAATGACTCCCAGCTCCTGCGTATTCAAGAAAAAAAATGCAAACATCTGCCTTATAAATGAGGCACATACATAGAATGGTAGATTTTGTTCAGCACCAATTGCATCTGATGCTTATTTTTTTTTCTCGTGTATGCACTTTTTTTCAGTTGTTGCAGAATATTTGTTTCGAATTGATCATTTTTTATGTTTATGATTTGTGCAGAGTGCGGAGGAGGAGGGCTTCTCAGATTGTTTTGGGAACGAAGTGCTTCAAGTAAGGGCATATGGTCAGGCTTATGTTAGTCTTGGAATAAATATCAGGTGTGTCAGTATTTTGTTGATCTAGTATCGTACATCTATCCATTCTTTATTAATTATTATCCCCATTTTGTGTAAGAAAAGGCTCTCAACCACAATCGTGTCACTCAGGTTTGTGTGATAAGAGCCGTTTCGTAAATGTCAAACATACGATATTGAGGAAAAATATTTGATCTGTAGTGTGTCTACCTGGTGGCAGATTGATGTTTTAGATTGTCGTTGTGGTGTCGTTAAAAATCAAGGTCCATGTTAGCAAAGCTAAGTTTTATTTAATTTTAACTCGATTGGTCTTGGTGTGCTTGAAGTAGTGAGTTAGTATAGATAGATTCATCACTACTCAATCAAGGCATTAAATGAGAAGGAAGGGGAGCTTTGTTGGATCATCTTCATAACCTGTGGGGTGAAAAGGATCCAGCTGTTCCTGCCATGCAAGAAAACCACTCGGCAAAACCAGCCAAACGGATTGTTTTCTATGGTCTACAACTCTGCATAAGGGGTGTGTTTGGACCATTTTTTTGGGGGGGGGGGGGGAAGAGGTGATGTATCCTAATTTTCAGGGTCAGATAGACTTTTTACAATACGATATGCCCATATTTTGCCAGTAATATATATACCCATTAAATACTTGATACTCCACTCCACCCACTCCAAATTATAGTTCAGTTTTAACTTTGTCCTAAGTCAAACTTCTCTAACTTTGGCCAAGTTTTTAGAAAAATATATTAACATCTACTTCTCAAATAAATGCTCTATTAAAGCTTATTGCATGGAAAATTTAATTGAACTAATTTGGTGTTATAGATGTTGGTGCATTTTTTTATAAATTTGGTCAAAGTTAAAAAGTTTGACTTGGTACAAAGGCAAATCGAACTATAATTTGGAACGGAGGAGGGAATATCATTACTAACACTTATTTTTTTTCCTTGAAGACAAATAATGATATAGTGATGCATATGTCTTCAATCCTGGTTTAGCATTTTCAACTTCCTAATTTTGTGACTCTTTCCTTTTCCTTTCAAAATAGGAGTGGCCGCTTTCTCCTCCAATCACCGGAACATATATTACCCCGTGCTGCTATTATGGACTGTGAGGAAGCTCTAAACAAAGGGAGTCCATCAGCTACCGAGGTTTTTTCAAGCTTAAGGACTAGGAGCATCCTCCACCTATTTGCTGCATCAGGAAGTTTTTTTGGCCTTAAGGTTGTTTATGTGTTTACATACCTTGATGTCTGACCTTTTCACTTACTGGATGTGGTTTCATCTTTGCTTCCTGCTTATCATTTGAAGTACTAGTGGATGCATGCAAGCACACTGCACTTTGATCAGTAATATCCTTAAATATTTAAATTGGTGACACGTGATATTTTTAATTTTTAATTATATTATTGTGGGAATCAATGAGATTGATATTGGAGAATGTCTAGATGACACCCTTTTAAGTATGACTTAGCAGTTGTAATCCTTGTTTAAATTAAATGATGCTTTTCTGGAAGTGGGAAATTTCTTTTAGCTTCTGAGAAGAGAAACACAGTACAAATGATGTTTGCTTGGTTACTTGTATGGAATATAAGGCAGTCTATGGTTTATTATTATCAGATGACTTGTTGGACCGTACCAAAGTCTGCTTGTTCAAACGTAAAGTGCTAAACTACATTGTTTTTATTCTAGGTCTATCAGCAGTCGCAGGGCACTCTGAAGATTCCCAAGACCATATTACATGGCTCAGATTTGATGGTCATGGGATTTCCACATTGTGCAAATGCCTATTATTTGTTGATGCAACTTGATACGGACTTCAGGCCTGTTTTTCATTTGCTTGAGACACAGTGTGATGCAAATGATAAGATTAATGCAAATGGAGATGCGAAAGAAGCTATTAGGTTTAACAAAATCAATATAGGACAAATGCAAATATTAAAATATGAGACAGTTGCAAATCCTTTTGATATGAAGCTACAGGCCCTGCAAAGTTTAGTGGACCCTGCTGACATGATGGAGACTGATCTTCCTGTCCAGAATGGGATTGAGCCTCTTCCCCTACCTCCTGCTTGTTCACCATCATTTTCATCTATTGTTGATGAGGTCTTCGAATATGAACGTGGTTCTACTGCTGCACAAAATCATCCTGTTTCAGTTGATATTCAAGGAATAAATGCTAGGGTTGTCTCGGCAATGCATGATGGAAGCTTATCTTATACCCAGGCTAATAATACGGCAAAAGTTCATCCTAGTGTCAGTTTGAATAGCTATTTCCCAAGTAATTTTAGACATTTACAAGGTACAAACACATTTTCTTCAAGCCCTGTAATGTCTATGACCAAATTGTCAGATTCTAATTTAATCATGACCTATAATTGCTAAGATCTCGATATGACTATGATATTGCAGGTGTAAATAAATCATTTCAGCTTGTACCTTCAAGCAATAATAACAACAATCAAATCCCTGCTCAAAGCTCACATTCAGGGGATCTTGGGAACGCTATGTCTGGTCATTTGGTTGGATCTTCAACTATAACCGGAGGTAATTTACTAAAATTTTCTTCTATATATTAGAGTCAGATGTAAATCTTTTGGTGATCATTATGGTGAACTAGATTACAGCTTCAGATGTAAAGCTTTTGGTAACCATTATGCTGAACTAAATTATGCTTAAATATATATTGTTCAAATATATGCTATCTTACTTGGGCAATTTTCAGGATTAGAGAAGCTCGTCACCGCTGGTTCTGATGGTGCATCTAGGAAACACTCTCTTTCAGATTTCTTACCAAGTATCCCTTCATTACGAGGACTGCAAGTTAGTGAGCCAAGAAAGCGGAGGAAAAAATCAGAATCAGTGCAGAATCTCCTGCCTTTGCAGGCACACTCTTCTAATTTGCAATCAAGAGTCAGCCTCACCTATGGAGATGTTCTTGCAGAAAGAAATAATTGTGTTCCGGCAACCATATACGCTTCTGTGCTACTACATATCATAAGACACTGTTCATTATGCATCAAACATGCTCAATTAACTGCCCAGATGGATTCCCTTGCAATTGCATATGTGGAAGAAGTTGGTCTGCGGACACCATCGTCAAATCTTTGGTTAAGATTACCTTTTGCACAAGATGATTCTTGGAAGCATATATGCTTGCGCCTTGGTAAGGCTGGAAGCATGTCTTGGGATGTTAGGATAAATGATCCACATTTCAGGGAACTTTGGGAACTTAATGGAGGAAGCACCACAACACAATGGGGTGTTGGCATTCGCATTGCGAATAGCTCAGAAATGGATTCACATATCTCATTTGATTCCAATGGTGTCGTTTTAACTTACAATACTGTTGAGGCAGATAGTGTCCAGAAGCTTGTGTCAGATTTACGACGACTTTCGAATGCTCGTTCGTTTGCTCGTGGAATGAGGAGACTGATTGGTGTGAAATTTGATGACAAGCTAGATGACAATCAGTTATCCGTGGAGGTGAAATCACAATCTGTTAATAAAGGTAACAGTGATGCTGCTGACAAGCTATCTGAGCAGATGAGAAAGACATTCAGGATTGAAGCTGTTGGTCTAATGAGCTTATGGTTTAGTTACGGCACCATGCCTATGGTGCACATAGTTGTTGAATGGGAGATTGCTAAGGGTGGTTGCACAATGCATGTTTCTCCAGATCAGCTTTGGCCACACACAAAGGTTTATCTTCCTTTTCCATTTTTTTTCCCTGGATCACATTGGGTGTGTACTTTGGATCTTAAACATGAAATCTACAGCCAATACTTGAATACATTTCGACATTGAAAGTTCACCTGGTTACTCAAATGCATATTAAGGCTTTTATCTATACAACAACAACAACAACAACAACAACAACAACATAGCCTGTTAGTCCCAAGCAAGTTGGGGTAGGCTAGAGTTGAAACCCAACATGATACCCAAGTCATGGTTCCGGCACTTTGATAGCTTCTTTCCAGGCAATCCTATCCAAATATAGATCTCTAGATATATCCCAAGTTTTTAAATCCCTTTTCACCGCCTCCGCCCATGTCAACTTCGGCCTTCCTCTACCTCTCCTTGTATTATTAGCTTGGCTTGGAACTCCACAACGCACTGGTGCATCCGGCGGTCTCCTCTGGACATGGCCAAACCATCTCAACCGATGTTGGACAAGCTTTTCTTTAAGGCTTTTATCTATAATAATAAAAAATTCTATCTGTTTATGCCTTTTTATTGTATTGTTATGTTTTTTCCAAACATTGCTTCCATGGAACTCAACGTGTTGTACATTAATTTTGACTGCCAATTTTAACTGGAAATCATGTCTGAACCTTCAACTGTGGACAAAATGACATTGTGTAGGTTGACATGTACTCACCTCAGTTGCATACTTGCTAGCTTTTGCTATCACAAGAAGCATTTTCTTGTACAATTCTCCTTTAATAATGACATCATTATCTTCTGGAGTAGTCTGGAAGTATAAATGAGTGGGCATTTTTGTTGTTTCACTACACAAGTCCTATGATCTGCTTTATCTGGCAGTGCCAGATGGGTCATTCCAATTGGCTTCCATTCACTACGCTGTTGATAAACAAGTGAAACCTGAGTACAAAAGCTCATGCTCTCTGCTTAGGAATAAAGTTTCTGTGAGATTGCTCAATCATCTTGCAATAAAGTTTGCCTTTATTTGCCTCATTATCTCACAATCAATCTTGCAAAAATGCAGTTTCTCGAGGATTTCGTGAATGGTGGAGAGGTAGCATCCTTCTTGGATTGCATTCGGCTTACAGCAGGACCATTACTTGCCCTTGGAGGTGCAATTCGTCCTGCAAGGATGCCTGTTACTGTTTCATCTGGATATAGCTCTATGCCAAAACAGCCGAACATCCCGACACAAGGGCATTTAGCAAATGGTTCATCTTCATCAACCATACATCATGCAGCTGTCCTCCCAAATGCTGCAGCTGCCCATTTAGGCAGTCATAATCTTCATGCTGCTGCCATGCTTTCAGCTGCTGGGCGGGGTGGACCTGGGCTTGTTCCCAGTTCATTACTGCCTTTTGATGTTTCGGTTGTACTTCGTGGGCCATATTGGATACGCATTATATATCGCAAGAAGTTCTCTGTTGACATGCGCTGCTTTGCTGGGGATCAGGTTTGGCTCCAGCCAGCTACTCCTCCTAAAGGTGGACCTTCAGTTGGTGGATCGTTGCCATGCCCACAGTTCCGGCCTTTCATAATGGAACATGTTGCTCAGGGTCTAAATGCTCTTGAACCCAACTTCATGAATGCTACACAGGCTAGTGGACACTTAAATAACAATGCTGGAGCTCCACAAACTGCTCCTAGTGCAAATCGTTTAAGTGCTACCCCTGGTGTTTCTATGTCCAGGTCGACTTCTGGTGTCGCTAACCATGTAGCAGCCAGTTTGAGTCGAGCAGGAAATGCCATGTTAGCTTCTTCAGCTCTTGCTTCTGGTATTAGTGGAGCTTCTGTGCGACTTACTGCTGGGGCTGGTCTCCCTGTTCACATGAAAGGGGAACTAAACACAGCATTTATAGGACTGGGGGATGATGGTGGATATGGTGGTGGTTGGGTTCCTTTGGCAGCTCTTAAAAAGGTGCTGAGAGGGATTCTAAAGTACCTTGGAGTTCTATGGTTGTTTGCACAATTGCCTGAACTTTTGAAAGAAATACTAGGATCAATCTTAAAGGACAATGAAGGTGCTCTTTTAAATTTGGATCAAGAGCAGCCTGCGCTCCGGTTCTATGTCGGGTAAGAAAATATAAACTGGCAAAGTATAATTTGTTTTCTAGCATTATATTTAAAGTCTATGTTATCCACTTTTCCACTGCAATTAAGTTCAGGATCTACAGAATATTCACTGGCAAAGTATTGTTAATTTTTGTTGTTCGTGGAAGTTTTGGTGCTTAGCGATATATAGTTCCCTGACCTTTTGGAAATAGTACTTTATTCTGTTTATATCTGCTCTTTGGATTATATACGCATTAATCTAGTTTACGTGTTACAAATGTGCGTCGAATATGTACTGGGCTATTTATTGATACCTTTAAGCGGTATTCTTCTTTTTATTTAATTTGGTGCTATCAGCCTGTAATTGGTGAGCTTAGGCTAGAGTTATAAGATGAGAAATTGCTAGTGTCAGGTGTCAGCATTTCAAAATGACTCATCTTTCTTGTCTCTCCTTTGAGTTGAGTATTTCCATTTGGGACTGCCAGTAAATTGGTTCCTGATTTCATATTGCAGAGGATATGTATTTGCAGTAAGTGTCCATCGCGTTCAACTGCTTCTACAAGTTTTGAGTGTTAAAAGATTTCACCACCAGCAACAGCAGCAGCAAGCTCAGAGCAATGCTCAGGAAGAGCTAGCAGCTGCTGAAATCAATGAAATATGCGACTATTTTAGCAGGCGTGTTGCCTCCGAACCATACGATGCTTCTAGAGTTGCTTCTTTCATCACTTTGCTTACATTGCCAATTTCGGTGCTGCGCGAGTTTTTAAAGCTGATTACATGGAAGAAAGGTCTTTCCCCGGTTCACGGGGACATTGCTACCGCACAGAGGGCTCGGATCGAGCTTTGTTTGGAGAATCACTCAGGATCAGCTGCAGCTGATAACACGGAGAACAACACTTTGGCCAAGAGTAATATTCATCATGATAGAGCCCACAGTTCAGTAGAATTTGCCCTGACATTTGTACTTGACCATGCTCTCATTCCTCACATGAATGTAGCTGGTGGAGCTGCCTGGCTTCCATATTGTGTATCTGTGAGACTTCACTATTCTTTTGGCGACAACAATCATATAGCTTTCCTTGCTATGAATGGGAGCCATGGTGGGAGAGCCTGCTGGTTGCAGTTTGAGGAGTGGGAAAGATGTAAGCAAAAGGTTTCAAGAGCTGTGGAAACTGTGAATGGGTCTGGTGTAGCTGGAGAGGTGGGCCAAGGAAGGCTGCGAATGGTTGCTGAGATGATCCAAAAGCAGCTTCAACTCTGTCTACAACAGCTAAGAGATGGCCCACTTTCTGCAGGCTCTACTGCATCATGAGTTTGCTTGGAATGAGATCTCTTGTACAAGGCCATTGCTGATGAACCGTCTGTCATATTCAGCATGGCTTTTGGCTTTGTTAACGTGCAGATGTAAAGGAGTTATCACATTTGGTAGCAGCGACAGTTTCTCAGCCTGAGGCTTGCTCAGATGACAGTTTTGTACAGTATAAATGGTGTCGGTTGACTCTTATGGACCTTTACTTAGCCCATTTGAAGGTGTAGTCTGTAAGTGTAACATAGCTAGGGTGGGTAATAATGTATCAAGGTGGAGTTGCTCACAGGGATGCAAAAGGATCTTCGCTAATTGGTTGTCTGTATCATCTATTGCTGTAATCTGTGATCTGTGTTCCTTCTCCCCCCCCCCCCCCCCCCCCTTTCTGATGGACATTTCATTTAGGAGTTATCTTTCTTCTGTGTGTAGGGTGTTAATCTCAGACATGGGTGGATCTGGTATGTGGTGTTGTACATGATAAATTGTCACTGGACTTGGGACTGACGCATTTGACATTCCCTTAGCAGGACATCTGTAGTGTTTAGAATGTCTAGGGACAGCAAAATATATTGCTTGGAGCTTGTTCCATCGTTTTATTTTGATGTTTTCTGTTGCGTCATCTTAGTAAATGATGTTTTTATAGTTGTTAGTATGTTTAAAGCTGCTCCAAATTGATGCCTGGATGGCAGGATAGATAAGAAGATGCTGTCTTGTAGTATTTCAAATTTCTAACTAGTGGCTAGGAATTTGGCCATGAGTTGTTTGAAACAGATATTCATGAGTAATTTGTTCAGAACAACATATTTTTTATGTCTGTCCTTGTGATCGGAAGCGTATGGGTGGGCTTTTAGTCAGCGGAGTTTAAATCATGTTAATCGGCATATGGGTGGGCTTGTTAGTCATCAGAGTTTAAGTCATGATAACGGTATCAGTGCTTATTGCAGATGAGCTACCACCAGGATAATTCTCTCTTTACCCAGCAAAATTTGAGTGTTTTTTTTTGGTTCATCTATTTTTTTGTGGTCTCTTTCTCGACTGCCACACAATAGAGAGTTTTTTCTTTATGGAATTGTATATATAACACATGTTCATATAAGTTTGAATAGCTCATATCAAGCATGATATGAAGTCTGATTTCAAAATCTATTGGGTTGTGTATATAATCTGAACTCAGAAACAACCCGATTCCATATGAATTGTATTCTAACATAGCTTGTGACGTTCTATTGATTGATTTTGTTCCAAAAAATTAGTTTTCCAATACAAATATTTCAAAACCAGACAACCAACGAGATTAAAGTTTATATAATAGAAACAAGAAATATATGTAAAGAAAAAATGAGTAGTTATGGATTCCATGAAAGATTATCTCCATTTCATTAAGACATGCATGAAAAAATAGGAAAAAAAGCAATGATGCATATATGAAAAAAGAATTGGAATAAAAAATAGCAACAGACTCCTCTAGTTTATAGGGAAAAAGTAATAACATATATTATATAAAAAATAATAGAGAAAAAATAAATAGTAATGGACTCTATTAAGACTACTCGGGGACTATGAAAAGACCACACATATATATATATAATATAAATAAATATGCAACAAGTACTCATATCTACATTTTTTATTATGAAAATTTTGCTATTGGACATGTCAAGTGATGGCTCTGGGATGTTGTCAACAAGAAGAGAAGACTTAGTAGGATGTTTGTAGCACTGAAGCCATGTATAGATGACTTCTTACAAGGTTGTAGACCTTATTTAGGCATTGATTCCACATGTTTAATAGCAAAGTGGAAGGGACATTTAGCAGCTATTATAGGGATTGATGGCCACAACTGGATGTTTCTAGTGGCTTATGGAGTATTTGGCTATGAGACCAAGGAGAATTGGGAATGACTCATGAAGATGCTACACAAGGCTTTTGGTTCCCCACCTGGTCTTGTTATTTCAACTGATTGTTGGTATTTCTTAACGCACACAGATAAATCCGCAAGCACACGGATACCGCTGTAGCTTTCACCTGTGAGTATTCCAAGGGTATCGATTTCCACGGGGAACGTGAAGTGTACTGGATAAGAACCAAGAGCATCCAAGGATAGATAAGATAACTGGGTAGAGAGATTTTAGAGTTTTCTAAAAGGTTTATCTAATCAAAGGCCCACTATACTCTACTTACTTTGGAGCAACAGTACCTTCCCGACTCTCGATAAAGACTGGGAAAAGGTAGTCGGGAGAGGCTGTCAAAAGCTCTACGAAAACACCAACCCGAACGTGGTGGACTACAAAGGCCTTACAGAGCTGTCACCCCTGGGGCTACCACAACTATCCGTAGGATTGAGTACAAACTCAGGTAAACTCTAGTCTAGACACCATGTCTACACTATCGCCTACTACTCTAATCTGATATCAAAACTAGAGCACTCAATACGAGCGGAGATCCCGTAAATAGAATAAAGTAAGAACTCAAATAAGATACTTAGAAATAATAAATGAACCTGTAGATTGCAACAAACCAGATGCTGCAAAGGTATAATGTTGAGGAAGATCCGACAGATCCGGCTCCTCCTAGCTCTCTCTCCTCCTCTCTCTCACCTCTAATTACAACTAGATGAACTAGAACTAGAAGAACTAGATTTAGACAACTAGAGGGACCTCTCTCCTTCTCTACATCTAATTGAAACCCTAGCTTTTGCTCTGGAGAAGAATAATGAGATGAGATTCATCCTCAGGGGGTCAGGGGCCTTGCTTATATAGCCTCCTCAAATGAACGTGGACCGTCGGATCAAACCGACCTTAAGCGAGTGGTTTAGATTGACCTCAAAGGCGGTGGACCATAATCCGTGAAGTGGAAGCTGATTGGCCACAGGGGCAAGGCGGGCGCCCTAGGGGCTAGGGCGGGCGCCCTGGCTCCGGGCCCGTTTCGCCTCTCGTTCGTTCTGGTGTCTCCTGAAACCTTCTAGAGTACAGAAAATTATGCGGTTGATAAATATCTCTATGTAAACATGACATGTGGGCCTTTCCTTGGTATTTCCTGATAACCCCCTGCAGAAACAAACATTCACCAAAACTCATGAAATTCTGTTAGTATAAACCCTAATTCTAGCTATGGGTTTCGTTTAGATCCTTTTCCTTGTTTAGTTGACGGTTAAAATTGGTACTTAAGGACCATCAACACTGATGCAGGTATGTTTCAATAGGCAAGGGCTTTAGGCAAGTGGTACATGATATTTTGCACTAGCATGTAAGCTTGCTACTTGACCTTGTTTCCTTGTTTTCTAACTGTAGGTAAAGGAATAGACAAGACAGTTACCAAAGTTTTCACAAATGGAGTAGAGCACAGAGAATGCATGATGCATCTTGTGAAGAATTTTCAGAAGAGATTTATGGGAGAAGTTTTTGAAAGGAACTTGTGGCCTGCATCAAGGTGCTACAGATAGGCAACCCATGATAGGCACTGGAATGAGATGCACAAGGCATGCCCAAAGGCAACTAGGTGGTTGTTGGACAACCACAAACAATTATGGGCAAGGTCAAAGTTCAGTCCATCAAGTAAATGTGACTTTGTCACCAACAACATTGCTGAGACCTTCAACAACTAGATCTGGGAGAAGTCATTGTCTATTTTAGAGCTCATGGACAAGATAAGGCAATTGATCATGGAGAGGTTTTGCACCAGGCATCTGGTGTCCAGGTTCTCTAGCTTCAAGATTCTGCCAATTATCATGAAAGAGTTACACAACAAAAGCATAAATCTAAGGTAAAACATTCATAGGAGTGGATCAATGGTTGGAGAAGTAGGAGGAGTGAATAAGGACCTAGTCCCTTGGAGGTTCATTGTGGATTTGGACAAGAAAGAGTGCACATGTGGAGGCTGGCGGCTAACTAGTCTACCATGTGTGCATGCTATAGCTTTCATTGGCACAAGAAGGATCAATTTGGAGGACTATGTTGATGATTACTATTCTGTAGAAATGTTCAAAGCAGCTTATGCAAGTGTTGTGCCTCCAATGCCAAGCAAGGATGAATGGGAAAATGTGGACATTGGATTAAAGCTCCTTCCTCCTAAATGCAATAGAGCATTAGGAAGGCCAAGGAAGAGAAGGATAGTTGGAGTTAAAGAAGGTGGGTCAACTAGCAAGAGCAAGAGAATGTGTGGTGGATTTGGACACCTGTAGAAAACCTACAATGAAACTATTGCAGACCCTGATGCACCACCACCTACACCTCTAAAGAAGAAGAGAAGGACCTACAAACCAAAAATAGTTGAGATAATACCATGCTTGGTTGTACAATACTATGCACAAAGCAACAAAGCAAACAAAGCCTAAAAACACACTAGCTCCAATCATCATCCTAACAACTCTCTGCTCTTCACCTATTCTAATCAGAACATCCCTTTGAGCACATACAACATTGTTTAGGTTCAATACAAAATGCTCCAAAACCTTCACTACTGTAGCATCTACGCCATCTCTAGTGTTCGCTGGCTTCCACATGAAGAAGGTGCAGTTCCCGTTGCCCTATTCACACCAAGGACCAAACAATGGCATGAACCCTAGATTCGATTTCAAAATGCCTGAATTGACCAACAAGAAAAGAAAAACACTCACCCAGTCACGATTCCTACAAGTGTAGAACTGCTTGTCTAAATTGTTTTGGGTTCTTGACGTGCGCTCCAAAACCGTCACCATGCAGTAGAAAGGGCACAATGACCGAACCTCTCTAGCTCCACGCGAACCGGTCGAGGACAAATTGCTCGAGGCTGTTGCCATCTTCTACAGGCCTCTACTGCCACTCACCTATCAACCACACCGACTAGCCGTCGCCGCACCCACACCTTTGGCCAAACAACCGCCGCCGCCTCTGTCGCCTTTACCGTGGAGAAAGGGAAGGGAAACGAGAAAGTTACAGTGACTTGGGGACGGATGGTCCGAGATGGCATTATTAAGCGGGCCCAACCAGACCAGGTTGGGGCAGACCCAAGTGTGGCTCATGGGAACCCGACGTCCAAACTGAAAATTTCTCTCTCCAAAAGCACCTGAAACTGGGGTGTGGTGTTTAGTGGCCAAATTTCTTGAAACTAGAGTGTCTACTAGCAAATGGCTCAAAAATGGATGTCCACTAGCAAAGAGCCATCCCTTGACATGTCCAATAGCAAAATTTCCCTTTTTATTAACGTTCAATTCTTTTCTCATTGAAACTTATGAACACATTTGCTAGTTTGAATATATGGGTTGAAAAGCTTTTGATGTATATTATGAATTGGTAGCCAACGATCAATTATCATATCCTGCTTAGGGATTTCTAATTATTTGTCACCCATATGGTGGTAATATTTTATTTGCTAGTTTTATCATGCCAATTATAAATTTGTCTGACAAACCAATAACCTTGTGAATATTTTGTCATTTTTGTTGATACTAGATCACTTAGCCTGTGTGAATCTTGGTCCTTGCCAACTAGGTACGAGAAAAATCCTTTGTACCTTGGCGTCTCTCACTTAATAAGTGTCTCCTGCACCCTGCCCCCCTGTCCAACCTAGTTCACTCTTGGATTTGAAATGATCAAGATGCCCAAGTGTGGGGTGAATTGGTTTTTTTTTAAAAAATCTATTGCAAGAATTAAGCCCTAATTATAAAAAACTAATCACCATTTGTGGCTATAAGTGTAGTCTGTGAGTTCTACCACACAAAAGGTTTAGCAACCTAGTTCTATTTCTACTCTAGCATAATAATTCTAAGAAAGTAAATGTGAGAATTGAATCGCTCAAATGAAATGCTTAAAGTAAAGCAAGGAAGTGACAAGGCAATGTTTTAGCAAGGTATCGAGGAGTAGAAACCCCTTAGTCCTTGTTGGAGCACCCATGTGTTGACGAAATATTGCTGGTAGTCCACCGAGTGGTATGCCCATGGTTGTAGAATAATTGATGAAGGTGCGTGTGATCCAAATCAGATGATAATATAAGCACCAAGACACAATATTTTAGATGGGTTCATGCCGTTAGCGTGACGTAAAACCCTACATCCTATGTTCTGATTGATTGTATTGATGTGTCATGAGATGTGACATACAAGGGTATTGTAAGGTGTGTTCCCTAGGGGACCCTAGCCCCTCCTTATATACTCTAGAGAGGTTGGGTTATAAGGAGAATATCCTATTTGGTACTATCTTCTCGTAGTCTTGCGGTGCATGCCGGGTAGCTCCATACACCACACGTCTATTTTGTGGGTTGGGCCATCTCCTTTGGATTGGCCTAGGTCTAGCCGTGAGGGTATGGAGGTTTTATCCCCCCCCCCCACAACTAGTCCCCGAGTGCCTTGTATTCTTCTAGCGACGCCATCTTGAGCTTGTCCGAGCAGGCGAATATGATGCCAAGCAGCGAGGTCGACATTGAGTGTTGACATTAACTAACATCATTACTAAGAACAGTAGTCCCCAACAAGGACGTCATCAATGCTTATTGGTATTTCTTATGTCTATTAGATAATTCCGCAAACATACATAATATACTGTTGTAGCACTATTGCCATTTCTAAACGTCACCACTAAGAACAGAGCTAGACCCCATCCTTAGCAATGGCACCAGAAATGCCTTTAGGGTGTGACCATCTATTTATAGTGGAGGTGGAGTGGGGGCTACTCCATCGCCACATCAGCGATCAGCGTGCTTCTTCTTGCCATCCCTCGTATCAAACTGTCATTGCAATAGCCATTGATCAAGGGTGGAGATCATCTGGTGCATGGAGACATGCAGAGAGGCGGTGGAAGCCTCGGGGCAGCTTGGAGGCACATAGGGGTGGGGTTCGGCCGACCCCCATTGACATGTGGGACCTCCCACTCCTTCTAGAAGGAGTCCCCACATGTCAGGGAGTCCCTTGGTGGGTGCTGGGCTCCTTGGCCAGGTCGGTCGACCTGGCCCTGGCCCAAGGCCCCTCCTTCACGTAGAGCATGGTCCACATGTAAGTGACACCCTCTAAAGTTGCCACGTTGAATTGGTTCTTGGTGGGCCCATGAATCCATGTGCTTTGATCTTGGACCGTTGAGAGAAAGCATAGAGTGAATCCAAGGGTGGATCTTCACTCTGGGAGGTGTCACTTGGATCATGGGAGCCCCTGGTGGGCCCAGAGGGGGGTCGGCGGACCCCCTATGTGGGTCCCACAGGTTCCCATGTCCCCCCTTTTATCATCACCTGCATAGAAATGCTCAAGGGACATGTGGAACTAGTTATTTGATAAAATATGTTCAAGATATGTTATTCTTTCTTCCAAACCAAGCCTATTGACGGTGTTTTGAGGTGTAAAAGTCGGTCATTTGTACCGTCAACAAGCACTTCACCAGAAGTATCTGAGTTATTGAATTTATTTTTATCCCATGGGAAAGCGAGAGCTAGGAGTGATAATAAAAGAGAGATAACTCAATTTAGTACTCCCTTCGTTTCAATTTATAATTCGTTTGACTATTTTAACCTCAACTTTGACCACTCGTCTTATTCAAAAAATTTGTGCAAATATAGTCAAATTTAAGTCATTCATGTAGACAATTTATTAAATAAGTAAGTGAAAGGACCGTGATGCCTAAGAGGGAGGGGGGTGAATTAGGTCACATGAAAACTACTCTCTTAACTATGGCCTCTATTTCAACCCCTAACAAAACCTATGCAATAAGATAAACTAACAAGGTGTGCAACTATGGTTTTGCTAGGGTTTTGCTATCTCTACCACAAAAAGAATTATGCAACCTAGTTTCCAAACCTACCAACTAGCCTATCAACTAAGCTAGGAAAGGTAAAGAACACAAGGTAAACAAAGTAAGTGCGGAAGGTAAAGAGTAAGGTAGAGATACAAACTCCCGTCGATGACTCCGGTATTTTTACCGAGGTATCGAGAAGAACTCAAGCTCCCCCCTAGTCCTCATTGGAGCCCCTCGCGAGGAATCCCGCACAAGGGCCAAGCTCCCGGTCGGGTAACTCCATGGATAGCCTCGGGCTCTCCCCACGCTCAAGTGGGTATCTGATGTGCCTTCCAACAAGCCTCTCCCGGATGCTCCCCGCCGTCTTCACTATCAAGCTTCCGGACGAATCGCCGTGGGCCTTGTTCCCTTGGTACACGGAGGCGGCCACACCACAAACGCGATTGGTGTGTTCTCGCAAGACTACAAGCCCCACCGAGTACAACCTTGGTGCATGCAAGCACCTATGATTAAGAGGTATGAAAACCTCACTAAACACTAGGCCAACACCTAGATCAAGCTCATATGAGTGATCTAACTAACCTAAGCACTTCGCAAAGCACCTATGCAAGTCACCAAGTGTATCACTAAGCACTTATGCAAGTGGAGAGCACTAGAATGATGAACCAACACCCTTGAATGTTTCCTTAGGTCTCTCACACCCCAAATGTCTGGTGTGGGGGTCTATTTATAATCCCCATGATGAAACTAGCCGTTGGAACCAAAAGGAGCATCTCTGCGTAGCACATGACCAGATTCTGGGAGGAGCTCTGGACCATTCTCCCCTGGTCCGACGCATATTTTTTTCTCCAACTTGATTTCCATAAGTTCAGAGCTGTAGAGCATTTAATAAGCTTTTCAAAAAGTCCAAGTTCATCCAAATCGGAGTTCGGAGCTAGAAGTTATGCCCAAAATACGAGCACAGGACTAGTCACAGTCCATGTGGTTCGGAGGTCCCTGTCCGGTCTGGAGCTCCCTGTTGCCTTCACTCTGAAGAGCACAGGACCACTTGCAATGGTCCGACGCTCACCTCCGGAACTGGTCCGGAGCTCCAGACTTTATTGGAACCTCTCTGTTTAGCACAGGACCAAGCACAGGACCACTTGCAATGGTCTGACGCTCACCTCCGGAACTGGTCCGATGCCTCTAGATCTTACTGGAACCTCTCTGTTTAGCACAGGACCATTGACATATGGTCCGGAGCCTCTTCACAACTGGTCCGATGGTCCTCTAAAGCACTTTTAACTTTGTTTCTTCGTGATCTTTACTTCCGGCTTGGTTCCATCCTTCATGCTTGGACTTTGCTTGATCTTGTAGGTCATTTTTCATGCTTCAAATGTCTTGCTTGATGTGTTGATCACTTGGATAACCATGTAGCCTTTGTCCAAATCATGTTTGCACCCTATTGGACTACAAAACAAACACTCGCAAACATGTTAGCCCAATTCGGTCATGCTAATCATCAAACACCAAAATCTAAACTACATGGGCCATGAGTCCATGTTCCTTACAATCTCCCCCTTTTTGGTGCTTGATGACAACATGACCAAAGCAAGCAAATAATATAAGATGCTAAAATGAAAACATATCTACTTGCTAGGATGCAATGCAAAGACAAGTTTTTTTATTTAAATGATATCAAATAGAAACACAATCTAATATCTTATCTTGCCCTTGCACATGTCCCCTTGTGGTATTATGGATTTATACTCCCCGTAACTCCATAATCCACTTTCCTTCCTATCTTGGATTAATCTCAAATTTGGTTCATGTGTTGGGCTTGCTTTTGGTCCTACAAATTTTCCCCCTTTGGAATCAAACACCGAAAAGGAAGACATTAGTAGCACAAGGGAGGGTCAAATTTTGTGATCCTTTGTATGTGGAATGTTGTTGATCACAAGACTTGACTCTCACATTACATAGACTAAAACTCCCCCTAAGTGTATGCATACATATAGTGGATGGCAAAGCATATGCATAACTGGCAATTTGCACAAAGGAGTTTAATCTATATATTGCATGGAGAAAGCATTCTAAAAATACCAAAATGAAGTGCAATGATACTTTATTGAAGTTAATCCTTGCTTAGCTCCGGGGACTCCATGTTCCTTGTAATGAGACTACTACACACATGATAGACTTGAAAGAGGTGTTAGTCTCAAAGCTTCCAACTTATAGATTAGCTCCCCCTAAAAGTGTGCATACAAGCATAGAATACTTGTAGGAGACATGCGCATTGACTTTTAAGGTCAAAATACCAAATGAAAGATAATGTCACATGAAGGTGAACATTACTTATGGTTGATATTTGGGGTAAGCCATCTACAATTTGGTACTTTGGCACATATAAGATAAATCAATTGAAAAGTGAGCTATGTGCCTTGCTCCTAAGAAAAATAAACCATGTAGGTTTGCTCCAAGGGTAAGAGTGATACTGAGCAATCCTACCATATGATCTCCTAGTGTATGCATGACAATAATTTAGATATGCAAATGCAATACATAGGCATGAAGGGAACTAGATGCTAATGAAATTGCAAGTTAAAAATCTAGTTACCTAAACATGGGAAGGGGAACTTGGGTAAGTAGTGTTCACTAACCCACTTGGCAATAATACTAATGATCATCATGATGCATCCCATGTAATGCACCCAATCTTTGCCAACTCTCCAAATTCCCCAACGACCATTGGGCTCCTCACTTTCCCTTTGGAATCCAAACATTCTTGGTGCTCTTCATGTTGGAAATGATTTCCTTTTGCACCCAAAAGAGTTTCACTTCATTGTTGGCTTGCTTGTTCACCTTGATGGCCACCACCTCGTCATTTTTCTTCTTCTTCTTCTTCAGATAAGGTGTGGAGGCCTTCTTGTCCACTTTGTTGGTGGAGGCCTTCTTTTCCACACCTTATCTTCATGTTGGAAATGATTTCCTTTTGCACCCAAAAGATTTTCACTTCATTGTTGGCTTGCTTGTTCACCTTGATGGCCACCACCTTGTCATTTTTCTTCTTCTTCTTCTTCAGATAAGGTGTGGAGGCCTTCTTGTCCACTTTGTTGGTGTAGGTGTTGGAGAACTTGCTTGTTGCCTTTTTGTTTTCCACTTTCTTCTTAGCTCCTCCCCCATTCTTCACCTTGAACATGTAGGACTTGTGACCTTCTTTATGACAAAGGTAGCAAACCATGGTTTCTCCCTCATCAAGCTTCTTCACTCCCTTGACGGTGTTATCTTGATGAGGTTGGGCTTGCTTCTCTTTAACTTTGACTTGTGTCAAGTCTTTGGTGAGGCGGTCCACTTTTTGCCTAAGTAGCTCATTTTTCATTGCAACCTCTTGTGTGCATGTTTCTACAAACACATTCTCAAAGCAAGCTTGGTTGCACAAGGGTGAGTCTAATAAATCAATGCAAGAATTAGAGGCATCCTTTTTAGGCATATCAAAGATTGAACATTTCTTTTTAGGTGCCTCAGTGGGGGTTTTACCGGTTTCAAGATTAGCAACTTTAGTTGTTAGCTCATCACAATGTTTGCATATGGTTTCCATTTTAGCAAACAAACAATTGTAAGCATCTTGTATGCTAGCTAACTTTGCTTTCAATTTCTCATTTTTCTTTACTAGTTTCTCATCATTGATTGTGCATTTATTAGTGCTTGCACTCGCCTCTAGTAGCTCAATTTTAGTAGTTAGCTCAACATTGAGATTAGCACATGTTTCATATTGCTCAAGCATAACATTGTAAGCATTTTGAGAGCTATCTACTTTAGCTTTTAGATCTTTGATTTTCTTTTGTTGACTAGTGCAAGCTTTAGCATATTGAAGGTTATCTTACACAAGTTGCTCATAGGAAGGTAGATCATCATCACTATCACTATCACTTGAGCTAGAACTTTTGTTACCTCATGCCATAAGGCACACTTGTGAAGTGCTTGATGATGATCGCTTGCGGTCATGCCTCTTGTGTTGGACTTCATCATCACTTGATGAATCACTCCAACTCTTGATGGAGGTGAGAGCCTTGACCTTGCAACCCTTCTTTCTTGTATTGGGTGTGGGCTTGTTGCTTGGACAATCTTCAACAAAGTGTCATCTCTTGCCACATACATAGCATCTTTTCTTTCTTTGCTCTCTTCTTTGATTTATGAAGATGCAATCTTCAATTTGAATGAGCACACCCTTGACATTGAGCTTACGAATCATCTTCTCCACTCCTCGTACAAGCTTCATTATTTCTTCATCAACAATGGAGGAGTCAGAGGAGATGGAGGCTTGATCATCATCACTTGATTCTTCATAATAGTCATCTTCTTCATCTTCATCTTCACTTGAGGAGCTTGAGCTTGTCTCAACTTTCTTTGCCTTCATCACATGTGAGAGCAATTGATTTGTTTGATGAAGAGGCTTCTTCTTGACACATCTTGCGTGACATCTCATATGCCACAAGTTTGCCAATGAGAATGGCCGGGGTCATCTTGCTCACAATCTCCAAGTTGTGAAGGATGGTGATGATGCTTGCATATTTGTGATGTGGTAGCACCGAGATGATCTTCCTCACAATGTCCACATCCTTGAGTTTTGTCAAACCTATGGAATTGAGCTCATTGACAATTAGATTCAAACAAGAATACATGTCCTTAACAAGCTCATTTTCATTAATTTTAAAAGAATCATAGGTTGACTTAGTTATACAATGTTTTTGCTCACGGACATTGCTTGTGCCGTCATGGAGCTCATGCAATTTAAGCCAAATTTCATGGGATGTTTGTAAGGTAAAAACTTGATTGAAAACATCCAAGCTAAAAGATTCATACAAGCAATTTTTAGCTCTAGCATTGAAATGAATCTCCTTTTCATCACTCGTGGTGGGTTTTACGGGATTCTTTAGGGGTTTCATCCTGTCACGAGTGACTCTCCAAACACCTAGATCAACCGCTTCTTGGTAGCAAGCCATTCTAGCACTATAGTAGGGAAAGTTTGTGCCGTCAAAGTGCAGAGGCCTAGAGGTATCCATCCTTCCCACTCCTAGAGACATCGACTCGAAGGCGGTGAAGCCTAAAGTCCAAAGATGAGCCAACCGGCTCTGATACTAATTGAAAGGACCATGATGCCTAAGAGGGGGGTGAATTAGGTCACTTGAAAACTACTCTCTTAACTATGGCCTCTATTTCAACCCCTAACAAAACCTATGCAATAAGATAAACTAAAAGGTGTGCAACTATGGTTTTGCTAGTATTTTGCTATCTCTACCACAAAAAGAGTTATGCAACCTAGTTTCCAAACCTACCAACTAGCCTATCAACTAAGCTAGGAAAGGTAAAGAACACAAGGTAAACAAAGTAAGTGCGGAAGGTAAAGAGCAAGGTAGAGATGCAAACTCCCGTCGATGACTCTGGTATTTTTACCAAGGTATCAAGAAGCACTCAAACTCCCCCGTAGTCCTCGTTGGAGCCCCTCACGAGGAATCCCACGCAAGGGCCAAGCTCTTGGTTAGGTAACTCCATGGATAGCCGCGGGCTCTCCCCACGCTCAAGTGGGTCTCCGATGTGCCTTCCGGCAAGCCTCTCCCAGATGTTCCCCGTCGTCTTCACTATCAAGCTTCCGGACGAATCGCTGTGGGCCTTGTTCCCTTCGGTACACGGAGGCGGCCACACCACAAACGTGGTTGGTGTGTTGTCGCAAGACTACAAGCCCCACCGAGTACAACCTTGGTGCATGCAAGCACCTATGATTAAGAGGTATGAAAACCTCACTAAACACTAGGCCAACACCTAGAGCAAGCGCATATGAGTGGTCTAACTAACCTAAGCACTTCGCAAAGCACCTATGCAAGTCACCAAGTGTATCACTAAGCACTTATGCAAGTGGAGAGCACTAGAATGATGAACCAACACCCTTGAATGTTTCCTCAGGTCTCTCACACCTCAAATGTCTGGTGTGGGGGTCTATTTATAAGCCCCATGATGAAACTAGCCGTTGGAACCAAAAGGAGCATCTCTGCGTAGCACATGACCAGATTCTGGGAGGAGCTCCGGACGATTCTCCCCTGGTCCGACGCATATTTTTTTCTCCAACTTGATTTCCATAAGTTCAGGGTTGTAGAGCATTTCACTTTCCCAAAAGTCCAAGTTCATCAAATCGGAGTTCGGAGCTAGGAGTTATGCCCAAAATACGAGCACAGGACTAGTCACAGTCCATGTGGTCCGGAGGTCCCTGTCTGGTCCGGAGCTCCCTGTTGCCTTCACTCTGAAGAACACAGGACCACTTGCAATGGTCCGACGCTCACCTCCAGAACTGGTCCGGAGCTCCAGACCTTACTGGAACCTCTTTGTTTAGCACAGGACCAAGCAAAGGACCACTTGCAATGGTCCGACGCTCACCTCCGCGACGCCTCTAGATCTTACTGGAACCTCTCTGTTTAGAACAGGACCATTGACATATGGTCCGGAGCCTCTTCGCAACTGGTCCGACGGTCCTTTGAAGCACTTTTAACTTCATTTCTTCACGGTCTTTGCTTCCGGCTTGGTTCCATCCTTAATGCTTGGACTTTGCTTGATCTTGTAGGTCATTTTTCATGCTTCAAATGTCTTGCTTGATGTGTCGATCACTTGGATAACCGTGTAGCCTTTGTCCAAATCATGTTTGCACCCTATTGGACTACAAAACAAACACTTGCAAACATGTTAGTCCAATTCAGTCATGTTGATCATCAAACACCAAAATCTAAACTACATGGGCCATGGGTCCATGTTCCTTACAGTAAGCCACACTAAAAGAAATGATATTTTGCACAAAAATTTGAATAAGACGCGTGGTCAAACTTAGAGTTGAAAAAGTAAAACCAACTATAATTTGGAACGACTTATATTAAATAATGATAGGGAGAATATATATATATATATATATATATATATATATATATATATATATATATATATATATATATATATATAGCAAGAAGGGTTATTAATAAGCTGATGGAAGATAAGAACTTCAAACTGTGAGGACATATTGAGAAGAAGAAGTTCAAGAGATTGAAGAACCGGGAGTTCGAACTCACACCAGCCTACGATCCTCAACTCCTATATGACACAAGTATGAATACTAAGTTCAATCATATTTTTGCTACAATTGGATGGTTAGATGTCTCCCCAATTAATAAGAAAGGGTATATATTATTAACTATTGAATTTCTATGCACCCTTAAACTCACCAACATAGGGGTAGATTTTAGAATGTTTAACAAAAGATTTACACTCACTTGGAGACATTTAGTGATTTGTTTAAGTTTGATGGGGGCTGTGTTTTAGATATAGATACAATTATCCCTAAATATAATAAGGAACAATTTTGGAAAGAAATTTCTAATCGTGATTCTGCTCACAAACCCAAAATAAATGATAATGAATTGTCAACCCTTCGTTTTATGCACTGATGAATAGCTATGACTTTATTCCCTAGGCCAGACCCACGAACAGCTAGAGAAGATGAGTTAAAACTTCTGTTTTGCATGGTGAAGAGACGGAAGGTCTCTCCTATGATGTATATGACGAATCAGTGGTTAGATGTTTTTGGGTCTGTCACAACCGGAGCTATAGGATGCACTTCTCTTGTCAATAGGATAGCCTCCAAATTAGATTTATTAGAAAACAGTCTTATACAGCGGATTTCTAGAGGCCGTGTCTTTTTGACTTTTGAATATTTTAAGAAAGCCTAAATTTTGAAAAAGAAAGATGGTGTGATCTACATGATGTATTGTGGAATGATCACCGAGATCCCGCTTCCTAACCCAGGACTCAATTTATATGCTACGCAAAATCTTGTTGGTTTGCATCCAATCCCACGACCACCTAGGAGTGTTTCAGCATGCTTGGCGCATGTTCCCGGAGCAAACTATCATGGAATGGACACTACCCCTGAATGTCCCGATTACACCAATTATACAGACTAGGGTCAACTAGAGCCTTCGAGGCGTGCACAGGATGTCCAAGACCCTTGGGAGCAACATCAGCAGCCACAACACCCAAATGGATCATGGCGAGCCTCAAGTGAAGACTAGCGTAGATACTAGCACCGACGGGCGCGCTCCGCTGCGCCGGCTTCTGGTGTGCATGTAAATGAGCTTGCTTTGTTATTTTTCTGGGCCATGTGATTTTTCTTTTGTGAATATTTTGTATGTAGACTATCAGGCACAGAAAAAACAAACAGGCTATTCCTTCAACAATAATTTATCAGTGAAATTAAAGAATGCAGTATATATGAAGGTTAACTAATTTAGGATCAGAGCAGTTGATGAAATTATGTAAAGTATTATGTGCGGACATCACAAAAAACATTATGTGCTAACATAGTTGATGTTTCCTCTGCTAGCTCATGGTCCCGAAATTTTGGCATATACACAGTTGGGAATTTTGTACATCATAACATAAAGAAAGCATTAAGAAGTGCCAGTAAATCTGAGAAGGGAAGAGTCTAACCATATAATAAGCTACCTGACAGTGTACCATATAATAATTGAAACTCTGTAGTAGCCCAACCAACAATGATGGAATCACACAAACAGAGGCTCTACATTGCAAGGATCTTCCAAAATCAATAGTTTGCAGCCTGTTGAATTCTTGTTGAATTGGTACATGCCAAGGGGGCATCCAGAGCCGATCAGAGTGATACCTGACCGTGTACCTCTCAACCATAGTGACCAAGGGCCATGGAGCAGGCTCGAGCTCAGTATCAGAAGCCTGTAACATTAATTCTTAAGGTGGTGTTGTATGTGGCCGATGCAACTGGAAGCAATGAATGAACAATGGAACCATGGTCCAAGGCACTGGCCACACCCGCAACGCATCAGTTGCAAGACAAAAGTGCAGACCAAGCTGATCAGAAATCTCAGCGGTATTGATACAATTTTGAAGATCGTCCTTTTTAACAAACACAAGCAATATAGCATCACGGAACTGAACCTCATTCAGTATTCTGAACTTGAATCCTTTGGCTCGGCTTAGCACCGGTAAGACAATCACATGTCCTCCTGTACGACTTCCCAGATATATGAGCTCTGGACAAAAATTCTGCACATAAGCTAAGCAATGAACACTCTCCCAACTCTCCCAATAGCTCACACAATGGAAAATTGTCGACTTCAATTTGCTCCCTGAACTACTAAGCACGCAATTTGTAGAGAGTTGGAACCATATCCATGTGCTACAGGGTAGTGGCCATGGAAGTATGGCCCAATTGTCAGCAAACTCAGCATCAAGCAGATTGCCAACAGACACTAAGGGAACATCTTCCACACTTGTAAGTCGCAGGAGAAATAGAGAATTAAGAGGCCATTGGAACAGGCTGACAAAGCAGAGCACATGAAAGTCAGGCTGAACATAACCTAATTGTTGACACAAAATGTGGTGCACTGTGCCTCACACACAGCAAGCCGGAAAGCGTGACTTCAATCGGGTGCCCGAGTGTTTCGAAATCCGAAAACGTGCTAGTCAGTTTGACTTGAAACTGACAAGGGATAAAAACCATTAGATATAAAACTGGAACATGCTGGGTGAGACCAGACAGTTCCATATAAACAGCCCTGAAGCCACTTACGACGACATACAGCTATAGAAGCTGTCTGCCAACAAGTCTTATAGATCATTCGGCTAAAACAAACATAAAATACGTAAAGCTTTGATTGTCGAACGTGCATGCATGAGAGAAGTACGTTTGGACGAATCATAATTAACTGTGAGTTAAAGCGTAACCAAGCTCAGCAATCCAACCGAGTTGGGATCCATGGTGAAGGAACATGTAAGCAAACACGATCAAATTAATCTAAAGCTTGTATCTGCCGCACGATACCTAACCTTATCAAAGCTTAAACGTGGTTAACATGCATGAATCCGCAACACGTAGCAATTTAGATTAGACTGATTCGGCTATTATGAACGTAAGATCTATTTGTAGAGACAACATAAAAGCAATAACTGTTAAAGCATAAATAGATCTACAAGAAAGAATAGAGCCGAACCGTGTCAATCTAGATTGGATAAAAAAGTGTTACAAATATATGAAATATCTAAAACATGCAACATGTGATAACTTAGTGAATCTACTAGATCTTGCCAAATCTAATAGAGCCGATAACTATCTTGCTTTTGCTAAGCATATCGAGAAAACTCCTGCCGCACGGTATCTACTCGTAAACGAAACATAAGCTAAGACTTCTTGATTGTCAAGCAAGGATCCGCCGCACGATCATTGACAACAAAAAAGACTACTTGCATCAACGTCTAAATCCACCGCATGATACTAGACATGATAACAAGGTTGTCGGGACTTACGGAGGTCGATGGATCGATGACTCCTCTCGAAGAACTCGACATCACGACAAAAGACTCGAAGTTGGCACGGGGCCGGTTGTATTGATTTGCCTTAATTGTCGTGGTTTTCGTTGCCCGATCGGTTCTTGCTTGCCGTTTTTGTCGCTTCTTCAACGGAAAACCGCCCTTCCTCAGAATAGCTGACCGCACAATCATTTGCCGAATCTTTGGAAATTAGCCGACTGCATGGACACTTGCCGAATGCTTCGAACACCTATCTCTGCAAATTTACTGCACACTGGCCCACCTGTCATCTTCCTAAGTGTGCCAAAATCCAGTGTTAACACTAATATATGCTGGAAATCACCCCTTGCAATCCTTGTTGTAACCAGCAGAACCACCATGGCAGCTAAATGGACACCATCAGAACCATCAGTTCCACCAATAGAGATTGACAGAGGCAGGTGATAGCATAGAACCACTGAACTGCATGTCCAAACAGATGGCAGTGCATGATATTTTGCCTTTTGCTCAAATGTGTCACTGTCGAGTAACATGATGAATCCACACGAAGTGCGCTGGGAACTATCTTCTGCGAATTCAAGAACCTCATCTAAACAATTAGGACCAGATAGCAAAAGATGGCACGATTTGAACTGTGTAAGCACATGCCAACCCAAGAGGTAACCAAACCAATGAAGACCCATTTATAATGAGGTATGCAAGGGTGCAGAAGCGGCGTAATTAGAGAAGGAATGCCAAAGAAGCGGCCGTAGTGGAACAACAGCAGGGGAAGGCCATGGTTGCTGCAATTGAAAAAACTGAACCTCCAGTGCATTCTTATCGGGAGGAACCCAGATGACACATCCCACCATCTGAACATCAGGAGGTGGCCAGGGTTGCCTATGTGACACTACATTTTACCTTGTGACTTGGGAATTGGAAGTGGATCTAGCCCGATCCCACATAGATGACCGCATTGGTGGTGTTGAGGAAGGGCCTTCCCAGGATGACGGGAACATCCACATTGGCTCCCATGTCCAGGATGATGAAGTCTGTAGGGATGTACTCATCTTGGATGTTCACCAAGATGTCCCTAGCTAGCCCCTCGGGAAACCGCATTGTTTGATCTACCAACTGCAAACGAACACATGTACGGAACAAAGGTCCCCCTAGCAAGTTTCATACGTTACCTTGGACATGATGTTGACACCCGATCGAAGGTCGCAGAAGGCGTTGTGGAAGGTTTGTTGTCCAATCGAGCACTTGATTGTTGGATGGCCTGGATCTTCCTTCTTCATGATGAAGAGAGGATCGAGAAGATAGCCCCAATTGGAGCAAAGTGGAGGCTTACCGAACCTCGTTGTGACCATATTAACATTCTTAATTGGATCCTCTAGTTTTCTAGGAATCTTACCTTGTTCTAGAGATAGCATAGCTGCAGCTAATTGAGCTAGTTGGGTTTCTAACATTTTAGTAAAGCTCAATTGATTTTTCATGGAAGTGGCAAAGCTATCCATTTTCTCACCAAGATTTTCAAGAACTTTATCATTGACCATCATCTTTTTATTAATGCCATCGTTAATTTTAGATTGACCAAGAACAGGATCTTTCAATGAAGGCTGGTTATTGTAAGAATTGTAATTATTGTAATTGTTATTACCTCCATTACCTTGGTAGAAGGGGCGTGAATTCCAACTCCTTGTTGTTGGGGTCGATACCCATTCTTGTTGTTGTTGTGGTTGTTGTTGATTAAGTTCATGTCCACCTTCGACGTCTCGGGGCAGTTGTTGCCCGAGTGATCATTTCCCCCGCACACCTCGCACCATGGATCGGCTTCAATATCTCGTGTGGCGGCGATGGGATAGATGGCCTCTTGTTCCTTCTTGTAACCTTCTTCTATCTTCTTCATCAAGAGGTCCACCTTAGCAGAGAGTATGTCCACCTCATTGACGGTGTGCATAGATCTTCTATTTGGCTGGAGACGTTCCTCACCCTATTCTTGGTTGATCACCATATTTTTGATGAGGTCCTTGGCATTCCTCACTGTGTGTTGGAGGAATGCTCCTCCAGCGGCAGCATCAAGGTGACTACAGGCCATACTGGACAGCCCATGGTAAAATCCTTGAATCAAGAGTCAATTGTCTATCCCATGATGAGGACAGGCACGAATGTACTCTTGGAGACGCTCCCATGCTTCGGGAATCATCTCATCAGTTTGATGTTGGAAGCTCGATATCTTTCCATGAAGGGCATTGGTTTTGCCTGTTGGGAAGAACTTCTTGAGGAATGTGTTGGCACACCTCTCCCATGTAGTGGCTTCTTCTTTGTGGGCGTAGAACCATTGCTTTGCCTTCCCCAACAATGAGAATGGGAAAAGGCGAATACGAATGGCATCAAACGCCACTCCTTTGATCGTGCCACACACCTCCATGAAGTGTTTGAGATGGGAAGTAACATCCTCATGGGACTTCCCGCTAAATGGGTTGGCTTGCACAAGATTAATCAAGGCTAGCTTTAGCTTGAAGGTAGCACCCCCTGTAATAACTTTAGGTCCTCGTGCCACATGAGCGACTAACAGGACTGAAAAGTTGGAAATAGCCTCTTGAACCATAGATTGCTTGATAAACGGAGTGGAGCCTCCTTCCTTGAGTGGATCAAAATTCAAGATGAACTTTCGAGGGGACACTAGACAGTGTCTAGAGTTCCTTCGGAAGCTCTCAAGATTTTCTAATGCTGTTGCTCGAAAGTGGAACTCACTTATACAATGCCTTGCTTCACAATTAAGAGAAACAAAGGCAAGGGGTAAACGACTATAGCTAATTGATAACTAAGTTAACTAGAATCTCCGGATTCAATCTAATTAAAACTTCTAGGCTATGCTTTCCCCGGCAGCGGCGCTAGAAATGCTTGTTGGTATTTCTTATGACTATTGGATAAATCCGCAAGCGCATAGATTATACCGTTGTAGCACTTCACCTAGGAGTATTCCAAGGTATTGTAATTTATATTTTCCCAAGGGAAAGCTGAGCTAGAAATGATAATTAGATAGAGATCCTAGAGGGTACCTCAACTAAGTACCAACTAGTATAGGGGGTAAACGATATATGTGATAGGAAGGGTGATGAATGAACAAGCCAAGGTAAATGATAACTTAGGATAACTAGTAAGTATAGCTAGGTGGGAGGACAACGAGAGAGATAGGGACTCCAATGTAATTCACTTGTACTTTAGTGTACTTAGCCAATTAATTAGTCTAAACACAATAGAATGCCTCCTCAATACAACTATGCTAGGCGAGAGGATAGATCAGTAGGAGGGCAAAACTCCTACCGGACCGTGCTCTCTTTTTATAGGGGCCTTACCTTTTAAGAACTTGCCTAAGAACACGTGGTGGAATACAAAGACTAGACAAGGCTGCCACTCTCTTGCTAGCTACCACAAACAATCCGTGCAGCAAGCGGTAACCAAGGGTAAGATGATGTAAAAGCACCACGCTTACACACAACTTACTACTTTAATTATGATCTATAACCAAAGCACCCTATAACAAGCAATGATCGCATACGGGAAAGGCCACAAGGATCATAGACTATTAATGCAAATGCTAGTAATAAGCGAAAGCACACAACAATACTATAACTAGTATAGTAATGCTCAAAGTAAATACTAAGTAAAGTAGAGGAAAGTAATGTATTGAATAAAGTAAAGTCTTACAAAGAAGGAAAGATACAAGAGCTACACCAGACTCTCCTGACTCTGGACATCCCGAGCACGGCTAAACTCTACTCTAACTCCCACCCTAGACTAACTACTAAGATAATTCTAAGTGCTTGAGCTTGTAGGCTTGTCCACCATGAGTGAAGAGGGGGGGGAGTGAGCCTCTATTTATAGTGGGAGGTGGAGTAGGGGCTACTCCATCGTCACGTCATCGATCCAGGAGGCTTCACTTTTGGTCCCTTGGATCCACCGCCTCTAAACTGACTTGGAATGGAGTGTTAATATTTCCATCATGAGTTAATGAGTGGGGGAGTCACCAGGTGCAGTAGGGGGCCTAGGGGGTGTCGGCCAGCCCCCCTATGGCAGGTGGGCCTTGCCCTAGGCTTCTAGAAGGTGTCCCCACTGGTCAAGGAGCAAGTGGGAGGAGGTTGCCCTCCTTAGGGTGTCGGCCGAACCCCCGTAGGGGTCCTGGACCCACCTCTACCTTCCAGACTCTGGTCCCACTTGTCATGGACCTTGGTTGATCTTCCTGAAGTGTTTGTCATGCTGATTCTTTTGATGTGGGCCCATGGATCCTTGTGCACTTGATATGGAGCATTGAATGAAAGCACAGGTTGCATCCAAGGGTTGGAATGGCTTTGACATGGATCCTGCTGGCTTGGCTAGCCAGAAGGGTCTGAATGAGTGTCGGCCGATCATGTTTAGACTCTGTTGGAGCCAGGATTTCTTGTGGGAGCTCCTGGACATGTCAGGAGTCTCATAGTATGTGCATTGTGGAGTTTGGCTTAAATCACACATTGGAAGATGTGGTAAGGGAGCTTCCAGCATTGCTGATTTGGCCTGAAATGTTATTCCCTACAAAACAAAGCCTTCCAAGTACATGTGGAACTCATTAGTGGTAAAATGTTCATGTAATGTTATACTACCCTTGAACCCGAGGATGTTGACGGTATTTTGGATATGTAAAATTATGTAATTCTTCGCGTCAACAGTAATGATGTTAGAAATGCCTATATTTAGGCACTAGGGGGTAATTGGCTTTAGAATAGGTTTTATTTCTACATAGATATTTTAGAGAAGTCGAATTCATCCTCCTCTTGGGCATCTTGATCCTTTCATTACCTCATGGTCCTGCGAACACATGGTTGATATGTGACCATGATGTTCACTTGTTATGATGAGTGATTACCAACATGAAGGGTTTCAGGTTGAGTGTGTTTATCTAAGGTACGGTGAAAGCGGGATGTGCATGTCTCTTGGCTTATGTTGCACAGGTGTTGAGCTCATAAGCGGTAGTCAATGGCAAAGTGAAGGTCAAGTAGAGGCGTGCCATGTCAATGGACTGAGAGCAATGAAGGTTGGAAGTGAGGCTTGGACTGAGGGACCGGAGGGCCAGAGGACTAGCTATAGTGGTTGGCACTTGCCATCGACAAGTGCAAGAGTACATAGAGGTGACCGTGTTGACAAAGTCAAGACGGCGGGCGAGCAAGTCGAGAGGGAAGGCTCCAGAAGACTTGGCGCTCAGGTAGTCGAGGACGCGGTGACACGTGTCGAGGTGGGGGACGCATATGGAGTACGATACTCACGGAGCGGTTTGGTGGTTTGGCCTCAAAACCATCGGCGGACGGTTTGGTGGTTTGGATCTCAAAACCATCGGTGGCGGGTTTACGGGTTTGGGCCTCAAAACTCGGGCGGAACTTCCAAGGAAGTGGGGTGGCACATGGCAGAATCTTGGAGGTTGCATCGAGGCGACAACAAGTCCAAGCAGGAAAAGGGGCCGTTCGATGAAAACCAAGGAGATATTGTGGGAGCTTGGATCACAATGTCTTAGGGCTAGCTATTTCACTCATGTATCAGGGGGCTATTTGCAAATGTCCAATAGACCTCAATAAGAGAGGATGAAGGGGTATCCTCATCCTTACCTCTTGCATTTGCCTCTCATCCCACCCACTTCTTAGGTTTCCCCTCTAGGATTTTCTTACTTGAGGTCCACAGAATTATCCATGTAAACACTTGAACCAATCGATAATGATGGGAGGCCTTAACCTCCTCATGTCCTCTGGGATTCGATTCGTGAAGCAATTGTGTCTTTGTTCTTCGCATTTTAGTTTTTCTCATGTTCATGTTTTTGCTCGATGTCTCTCCATGCTTGATCTTTTCTTGATATTCTTGTTGGAGAAGGTGTTGTTATCCCTTGTGAAGGTTTTCACCAAAGGAATCGAGCTAGTTTGGGGTGAGCACGCAGATCGGGCAATTTTCCTTTCTTCGGTCATTTTTCTTCCCCCATTTGGTTTTTGATTTATACTGAATTTTGCAAAGCATCAAAGACTATGATTTTCATGGAGTAGCATCATAACTACCTCAGGAGCCTGCCCACAAAATTTGGGATCAATCAGAGTTGCTTTGAGCTAGGTTAGGCTTAAATTCAAAATTTCCAGAAATCTGCTCGAGGATACCGGAGGTGTCCGGTATTTCAAACTTTCGAGTTTGGAGCTGAAATTTTGAGAGATTTCCCTTGGTGTCTGGAACCTATGGTTAAAATTTCATATTTTTTGGACACCATTTTTTGGTTAAAAATTTTCTGGAGCTCCCTATGCTGTTTCAGGACACCGAACATGTATGGTATTTGCGTTCGCTGCTAAAAATACCGGACGTGTTCGGTATTGGCTACAACAGACCTACAAGTTCTGCATCTTGAGCGTTTGTCCTCCGAATTACGTTCCGTCTGTTGCGTTGGTTTCTACTGTTCCAAGGAACTTATCTAGGTACTCTTGTTACTAGTTGACTTGGGTATTATAGATTTGAGTACGTGCTTCTTCCTTATAGAAGTTGAGTGTCTCATCTTCTCTCCTTCAGCTTGAAAATTGAACCTAGCACTTTCGTGGTGTCCCACTATGTTCCTAGGGAACATCCATCCTCTCCTTGGGTCGTGGACATTATGGTGGGTGTGTTTGGATTTTGGCGGTGATTTTGAGATAGTGGCCAAATCTTTGGAAAGAAATTTTAGGCTCCCATTCACCCCCTCTGGTCGCCATCTTGGTCCTTCAATTGGTATCGGAGCAGGTTAAGGCTCATTCCACCTTAGCTGGTTCTTGATCCACAGAAGGCGACATGGAGCGTGGTTCCGACAAACCACCGTTCTTCTATGGAACAAATTACCCATACTATAAGATTGACATGTCCGCTTATCTTTAGGGGATCGATTGGTTTGTGTGGGAAATTTGTGAGGATGTCAACTAACGGGTTCTTGCTGCACACGTGGATTTGCGAGGATGCCAACTAACGGGTTCTTGCTGCATGCGTGGGCCTTGATCAAGTTAGCCAACATAATACAAACAACAAGGCCCATAGTATTCTCTTTTCGGGTCTTTCCCTTCATGAGTTTGAGTAAGTCTCGAACCTCCATACGGCGCGAGAGATCTGACAAATCAAGTCTAGACTCCAATTGGGTGGCAAATCTATTGACGCAATGTTTTCTCGCTTCCAATCCATCATCAACATGATGCACCCAAATCGTGCGAACCTACCTTATGACGATCATGAGATGGCTATCAAGCTTTTTCATGATCTTAATCGGAAGGTATGGGAGATGAAGGTAGCTGCCATCCAAGAGTCACCATCTAATAAAACTCTCAACCACCAGACTCATGCCAAGCTTGAAAACCCGTCGGCTCCGACTACGGTATTGGTTTCTAGCCTTAGTGGTTTGACTTCTTCCTCTAACCCTTCACACGTTCTCTTTGTTTTGTCTTCTTTGGTTTCTGTCATAGAGGAGCAAGTGGAGGCGATTGGAGATGATGCACTGGCCTTGATCATCGCTAGGTTCTCATGGTTCTACAACAACCATTTGAACTGACGACGTGGTGGTGTGGCGTAGGGGTGCTATGGTTGCGGTGATCTTGATCACTTCATCGCCATCTACCCCAAAAGATTAAGCATACTTCACTAAGCGCAAGGACAAGCGCGAGCACACCTTCTTCTATAATAACAAGGCCAAGGAAGGCTTTGAGAAGAGAGCGCTCAAGAAGAAGGTGCTCCACAAGGTGAAGGCTCAGAAGCATGCCGTCCTCGCCTCCCTCAACGACCTCAAGCACTCCTACAACGAGCATGCTTCTTTGAGCAATGATGATTGAGTCCAAGGGGAAGGTTGAGGACAAGCTCAATGGTCTCTGCTTCTATGCCCAGTCCAAGCATGGTGGCTTCTACACCATGACATTGGAGCCGAGGAGACCGACGAGAAAGGCACAATCGAAGACTTCGACACACCTGAGGTATCACCCACCATCGAGTCTCTTTCTACTGAGGTCGATTCTCGAGGTGATACTTTGCTTAGACAGGATGCTTTGCTCAAGCGCGCGGCTCATGAGAGGAAGGAGCATAAGGAGAAATATGAGAGTGCGCTTAAGGAGTTTGAGTTCACTAGATCTTCTGTGGTTGTGTCTGAGGAGACAGAGTGCGATGCTTGTGCCTTGCATATGTCTAGTCTTGTCTCCCTTCAGGACAAGTATAGCACTCTGTTGGATGAGCATAGTGAGTTGAAGGCTAGTCCTCTGCTTGTTGCGTGCAAGTCTTGCTTAGGCTTGCGATTTGAGCTGGAACAGAAGGAGGCTAGGATTGCTATGTTAGAGAAGCCCCGTTTGGATAGCACTTCTAGGTTCGATCGCTTTGAGGCTTTGGAGGTTGAGATCGAGTCATGCAGACATGACAAGATGCGTACCGAGAAGGAAAACACATACCTTCGATCCATCTTGAGTTGGGTGTTGTGCAGTGAGCCGCAGTTGGGGATGATGATGAGTCAGTGCAGGAGGGGTACTAGCGGTGCAGGAGTAGGCTTTGCACTAGGTGGGAAGGGTGAGAGTTTGTTTAGCAAGATTGGTGAGGGCAGTGGTTTGAGTGAGAGTGCGAAACCCACCACTACTCCCAAGCTTACCAATATCACCCCACCTAAGCCTACCGAGCCCACTATGAGAGACAGAGTGTTTGAGAAACATCCCAAAGCCCCACCTCAAAAGCAAGTGTGGATTCCCAAACCAAACCATCTTCGGAACCCACTTGACACTCTATCCAACATATCTAGTGACCCCCTTCCTAAGAACAAGATAGATAGAGCCACCCATTCCAACAAGAGAGTCCCACCCAAGAGAGAGGTGAGGTACCACTATGAGTATTGTGAGAGGGATGGGCACATGACCGAGTTTTATTTTAGGAGGAAGAGAGATGAGAGGCACGAGTACGAGTTGAACAACCAGGACATGTACCATCCACCAGTTGGCATACGTGAACCGCATGTTTAGAGGCACAGAGCTAGATGAAAAGGTGCAACACCTCAAGTGCTAGGCCTCAGGTTGTAAGACCATGTGGTGGTTGTGCCCAGTGAGGTACCGGTCATGACCCATACGACTCTGGACCTCGTGGCAGTGGCTTCACTTCCCACAACTTTAGCAGACCATAATTTCCCTATCGTGGTGATCGCTATCCCCCATGGGACATGGGATGTTTGGTGTTTTTCCTAACACTTTTCAGGGGCATATGACCCAACACTAGTATCCCTCACAGTTTACTAACCCCAGTGTTACACCATTTGCTCACCCCTGTCTTACTATTTATGTAGGATGGAGGACTGGAGAACACTTGGCTTGTGGATTCTGGATGCTCACAACACATGACTAGAAGTGCCAAGTGGTTTTCCAACCTTGAACCTGTGACACATAGCATGTCATCTGATTTGGGGACAAGAGTAAAGGTAAGGTTGTGCCATGCGGGTCCATTCGAGTGAATCCTTCTTTCATCCTCAAAGATGTTGCTCTTGTTGTGAATTTGCATTTTAACCTTCTCTAGGTTTCGCAACTCTTGGAGGATGGTTTTGTGGTTCTTTTCAAGTTGGGCTTTTCTCGCATTCTTGACCCGCGTGGAGATCTTGTGTGTCGGATCATGCATTTTGAGAGGGTCTTTCAATTTTTCTCTCTTTTGGACCCACTTGGTGACTTTTAGCCAGATCTTCCTCTGAACTTTGGAAGTGACATAGGAGATTGGGACACTTAAGTTTTGACTTGCTTGCAAGGCTAAGCTCATTGGACCTTATCCAAGGACTGCCAAAGCTGAAGATCGAGAAAGATTTGGTTTGCCATCCTTGCATGCATGGCAAGATGGTGGCTGCTTTCTATCCTCTTGTCACTGAGATTTTGACCAATAGACCCAACGAGTTACTTCACATGGACACAGTAGGTCCAACTCAGGTTCGGTCTGAGGGAGGGAAGTGGTATGTGTTGGTGGTCGTTGATGACTTTTCAAGGTCCGGGTCTTCGTCTTCTTGTGCAGCTACATCGGTCCTTCATGGGTCTCCGTCTTCTCGGTGAGATTGGAGTGGATCTAGAATGGTGGTGGCGGACGGAGTGGCCGGTGGCAGTGGATCTTGGATTCGAGAGGAGGTGGCGGAGTGGAATCAATAGGACGTGGAGGCTGATGGTTGGAGGAGGATGCGAAAGAAGGTGGCGGTGGAGTGGATCTAGGATGTGGCGATGGAGACCGGGAGGAGTGGCTACTAGTGTGGATTTAGATACATATAGTCCTTTGTGAAATGACTATATTGTCCTTGGTCTTGTGAACAAGGAGGTGAGGGTAATATGGGAATTTCGTAGTGAAAATAGTTTTGGCGGGTGAGATGCGCGCTACAGCTGGTGTAGGCGGGAACAGAAACTTTAGTGAAAAATGGCAAAAACTTGTCCCCTCTGGGACTCAAACCTTGGACCTCCAGATTCTTGGCCGCGTGACCTAACCAGTGCGATAGAGTAGTGAATTCAACAAATCAGAATTTTAAATGTAAATAATGTTTAATTCTCCTATACCTTTATGGACAATGACTGACAGTGGGCGTAGCCCCTTCACCTTCACCTTCAGTGGCAGATAGTGGGGATGGCCCTTCACATTCACCACTTCACCTTTAGTGGCTGACAGTAGGCCTAGCCCCTTCACATTCACCCCTTCACCTACCCCACCTCCCTTCACATTGGCCTTCACTCCACCACATTCACCTTATCCAGATCTACTTTCACCACCACCGTCACCCCTGTCAACACCGCTGAAATGTCCTTGTGTGATTTTGGTAATTGAGTGACAACTTAGGTGGACTAATATCTGTCTAAGTTATATATACATAGGAGATTAGTTCATGGGTGATTGTGTGATGAAGGAGCTTAATTGCACATGAAACATGACATGGAGTCATGTGACCAAGGTGGAGAAGATCAAGATGAGGCTTGGCTTGATGGACCGGTTGCAAGTGTGAAGGGCAAGCGGGTAATGCTTGGCGCTGATGGACCAAGGCAACGGTGAAGAGCAAGTGAGGTCAAGATCGATGAACCAATACGGTCATGTGATGATATGAAGTGGATTATATCATTTGGTGATAGGTTGGTGCATGTGTTGCATCAACATTAGAGATGGAGATGGAATGGAATGCGCAAGGCAAAGGTATAACCTATAGGGCATTTCATTTCACTGGTCATTGGTGTGTAGAGAAGTATATGACCGGGTTTAGGATAGATAGCCGTAGTATCAAGAGGGGCAAACTTGTTTGTATAATGGTTATCTAGTGCCACTTGGAGCGATCTAACTTTGCGATGTATTAAGGATTGAGTGGCACGGCGAGAGCAAGTGAAAATGCTTTGAAAATGATTGTGAAAATGCTAACACACGTGCACAAGGAGGTGAACACATTTGTGTTGGAACTTGAGAAGCAAGGAAGAAGTTGGAGAAGTGTTTGAGCAGAGACAGGCAGTCCGGACGCTGGGTCCGGACGCTAGGGCATGTGCTGTCCAGACCATGGCGCATGCGTCCGGAAGCAAACCCTAGGCAGTTGCCGCTGAGGAGAGGCATCCGGATGTTGTTTGCGGTCCGGACGCAGAGCTCTGGATGCAAGGTCCGGAGTCTGGCGCTCTCTGTAACTCTCTGGAGGAAGAGTCTGGACGCAAGTGTTGGTCCGGACTGAGATCCGGACGTGCATCCGGAGGAGAAGCAGCTTAGAGGGAGCTCTCGGGTTCTCTGGAATTTATTTCCGGACCCTGTGAGCAGTTGAACCGGACCCTATGAACAGGAGCGTCCGGAGCCACGTGGCGAGCAGAGGCGAGCGCGGGAAGTAGCCATTTCAAATGGGGGTCTGACCGGACACGGGCGCGTTGGTCCGGACTGCACCGTGGGTGCGTCCGGAGCCTGCGACCGGAGGCTCATTCAGAGCCGTTGGCTCTCGGCTGGTGTTGGGTCCGGACGCAGATGATGGTCCGGACCCCCTGTGAAAAGTACGTCCGGACTTGCAGTCAGTCGGCAAAAATAGCTAGTTTCAAGGTGTGGCTTATAAATAGCCCTTGGCCGGCCCTTGGCTTGGTGCTGAGCACCCTTGGGCCTTTGTGGCTTGTGTAGGAGTGCTTGGATAGCCCTCTAACTCATATACACGTGATAGTGATCATCTGAATTGTGTGAGAGAGCGATTCTAGTGCGTTGCTTTGAGAGATAGCTTCGTGTGGCACTAGGTGATCGACTTGCAAGCTTGTGGTGCTTGTTACTCTTGGAGGTTGCCACCTCCTGGACGGCTTGGTGGCTTGAGGCTCCGTCGAAGCGCGCAAGAAGATTGTGCGACGCTCCGGAGAAGGCTTGTGAGGGGTGTAGTGTTCTCCCCGCGGGGATCGCGAAGAGTAACTCTAGTTGAGCGTGTCATTGAGCTACCCTCACTCGTGGGTAGATTCTTGCGGCGCCCAAGTGAGTGGGCTAGGCTAGTGAACTTAGGTGCTTTGTGCTTTGCTTACTAGTATGTGTAGGAGCTCCCTTTGTGCTTAGAGTACTAGTTGCTTAGTTTTATGTGACCTTGCAACCTAGACTTGGTTAGGTGAGCTCTCCCTAGCTTGGCACCTTAGTGAGCCCAATTAGTATACTTTGCTAGGTGCTAAAGTTATAGATAGAGGGGTGTAGTCTTGGCTAGACCGATAGTTTTCATTCCGCATTTATTTCGGTTTGCCGCTGCACGTAAGTTTTTAGAAAAGACTATTCACCCCCCTCTAGTCCGCCATCTCGACCCTACACATGGTATCAGAGCTTGGTCTCTCATTTGTGGTCTTTACCGACCCGAGAGGATGGTGACTTATGGGCTAGATGTTGAGTGTCCACACATTTTTGATGGTACACACTTTGCACGATGGAGAAATTGGATGGAAAATAATTATAAGTTTATTTCTCCCCAAATATGGTGGATCGTAGATGTGAGACTCTCTTGTGCAATTGAGAAAGAGGATGCAACTCAAGTGTAAAAGAAGTGCCTACATCTCGATTGCCAAGCTACTAACATTCTCTACCATTCTATGAAAGATAACATCTTTGGTGAGATAATGGACATGAAGAGCGCTCATGAGATTTGGACCTATCTCATTGAAACATATGAGACGGTGCCAAACATTGATGATGATGTGTCCAAGTTGGTGGCACATGAGGATGTTGAGCATAACCACAACTCCGTGATTGTGGAAGATTGCTCCACCTCATGGTCAAGTGATGGAGATGATCTACCTACCACAAGATCACTTGACAAGGATGATGAAGGCCACACATCAAGTGTTGCAATTGATGATGCTACTCCAAGCACACTTGATGATGATGATGCATCGGGCTATGAGAGTGATGCTTCCACAAGCTCTTCTACTTCATCATGAAGCTACATGTCACATGGTGACACTAAGGTATCAATTGGCAATGTAATTGTAGATTGTGATGACCCTAACTTTGAGCTTGTGTGCAAACTCTCAAAGGATTTAGCAAGTGAGCTAAACAAAACAAAGAAACTAAAAGATGAAAACTCACTTCTAAAGACCTCATATGAAGAACATAAGCACTTACTTGATGTTCTTAAATCTTCACATGATGAACTAAAATTGGATCATGAGCAACTTCATGTGTCTCATGAAGATTTGGTTCACAAACATGGCTCTCTAATTAATGAATTGCTAAATCTCAAAAATAAAGAGAGCTCATCACTTGGGTCAAATGATCAATCACATGTTGTTGCTAACCCTTGTGATGTAGGGAAGAAGAATGTATCCACCTCTTATGATGATTTACTTGAAATGCCATGTTCTTTAAATATAGATGCTTGTTCTACTTCTTGTCATGTGAGACTAACCTTTTGAAGGAGAACAATGAGCTCAAAAGTGAATTGAAGAACATGAGCAACAAGCTAGAGAGGTGTTACACTTCCAAAGTCACCTTTGAGTACATGATGAACAATCAAAGAAGCTATGGTGACAAGTGTGGAATTGGTTTCCACAAGGGCAAGGGCAAGAAAGAGAAGAAGAAAGAACCAAAGAAGCTATCTCATGTCATGTGCTTCAAGTGCCATGGTATGGGACATCTTGCAAGTGTTTGCCCAACCAATATTGCTCAAGCTAAGCCACAAGTCAAGCCCCAAGCACATTACAGGATCAATCATCAAGATGGTGATTCGGGGATGACAAAGAAGAAAAAAAACAAGAAGAGGTGGCAAAGCAAGAGCAAGGCATCCAACTCCTATCCATGATGCCAACAAGATGATGATGAGCAAAGATCAAGAGAAGAATCATTTGGCTCACATCAAGTGCTTCAAGTGTGAAGATATGGGACACTTTGCCTCGAAGTGTCCTACCAAGCTTGAGATGAAGATTCAAGCAAAAGAGAAGAGGAAAGACAATGAGAAGCACAACATGAGCAAGGAAGAAAAGGCTCAAGCAAAGAGAGTGTGCTACTCATGTCGGGAAAGGGGACACATGGCTCATTCATGTCCCCTAGGTATGACTTCTAAGCATATTTCCATTAATGATGATCATATGCTTAGAAAGGATGGTAATGGTACCTATATGGTTGCTATTGAAAAACATCCCGCTATTCATACTAAGGCATTGCCTAAGTATGTTGCTCCTAACTTGATAGGACCCAAACTAGTTTGGGTACCATCCACGAGTGGATGAATGTGTGTAGGTACCATTGGCATTGGAGACTTGATTCAATTGATTGCATATTGTTCATCATATGATTGAGTCAAGTAATGAAGCTTAGTGCTATTCTTATCCCAATGCCAAGCCAAAAGAATGAAGTCCAAGTGCTATAACATACAAGTGCATGATCAAGTTGTGGTGGTTGATTGAATTATTCGATGGCTTTCAAATATTCAAGTTGAAGCTTGCTAATGGATTGATCATGATCTACCAAGGTATATCTCTTGTTGATCAAGTCCATTTGGGTGTGTATAAGTTATTTGAATTGGATATACACATAATGCATATGAGTTGATTGAATTGGATATCTATGTGCACTAGTTGCTTGCTATTTGGATGTGTACTTTGGGATTTATGGTATATTCTTTGAAGAGTATAAAATCTGCCAGAAAAGTGACCAACATTGGATTGATTTAGAGTCACTCAAATTGAAATGTCCTCAAGTTGGAATCATGCTTATAAGTGATTGAGGTGCCTATGTTAGCAATGAGTACAAGGCCATTTGATTGTGAAGTATATTTGGCACATGCTTAGTACTTAAGATGATAGTCAATCAAACAAAGCTAATTCAAGTGAGTATCAAGAATGGTTCTTGGAGAAAGGTCACTTCTCCCTTTTGTAGGGGCTTGCCGTCTTGTGTAGGTAAACCAAGAACGTTACTTGGAAGGCTAACATGGAAGTGGTGATCTAGGGATCATTTGGAGATGCTTAGTTGAAGCTATCAATAGGATTGATCAAAAGAAAGCAAGCAACACCCAAAAGAGAGAGATTCATGAATTCAACCTACACGTGTATCATCTTCTACAAGTGGTACATCATTTGGCATTCTCTCATGCAAGCATTGATCAAGCAAAGAAGCAAGTCAACCACAACAAGAAAGTGCACTTGATCATTAGTGGGACTCAAAACATATGGGCGAAGATTGGTATTCAATTGGTATTCATTGGTCTTCACCATGCTCTTAATGGACTTCACATTGCTAATTGGAGATGAAATATATATGACTATCCTCTACTCCAACATAGCAAAGGTGAAATTGTTTGACATATGCATACATCCATTACTTAGGACATGTTTAGTGCATATAGTCATACATAGTGATCATTCATGAAAAATCAAATGAATTTTATACTTATAGCCTACCACTATTGCTTGATTGATTGTTTGTATCTAGTGGTAGTATATAAGTTTTTTCATGAGCTAGTAAACCCAAGTACTTGATCTATCTTTGGATTGCTATTAAGTTACAAGTACAATCTCTATAAGATAATCGCTTAATGTGTGTGAACAAGCTTAGAGAGGGTTTAAACCGGACTTGGAAGCTTATGCTATTCATTCTAGTTCAAGTCCAACATAGAAGCTCATGAAGAAGAATCTAGTTCAAGCACAAGACAACAATGCAAATGGATATCAAGATGTAACCTACAAGTGGTATCTAGACTTATGCTAATCTTTCAAATAGTATCAACTTTCATATTGGTACTTGCAAAAGATGTCTAGTTCTAGCATACTTGTGATAGCCCACATGTGTCTTCATTCAAGCAATCCTACATGTGGTATGTTACAAGTGATATCCTACAAGTTAACAAGTGATCCTCAACTTTAAGTGATCAAATCAAGAGTTCTCTTGCTAGCAAAGCTTATTTGGATGACATTTGCTTTGACCAAAGGGGAATTGCCCTACTCAATGGTATAATGGTCAATGATCTTACATGAAGAGTCATTCAATACATATATGTTGGTGTCCATAAAAAATGAAACGATACAAGTATCAATCATCTACCCTAGTGCAACCTTTGCATCAATAGAGAAGCATACCTTTTATGGAAATTGATGACAAAGGCGGAGATATTAGTGAAGAAAGATATATTAGTGATTGGAAATGCACTAAAAGGGAAAGAGACATGGACATGCACAAGGGAACAAGATTGAAAGGATCAAAGTCTTGGACTAAGAGACGACTAAGAGATGCACACAAGTAGGGGGAGCAAGCTCATGAACTTGTTTGATTGCATTTGATATGTGCATGTTCATGTGCTTGCCTTGCATGTTGCATAAGTTTTATCTTTATATGCATGCTTGTGTGGTGTATGCTAGTTATAGGATTTGAATGATGATTTGATAAACTAGCATGCATAGGTTGGTAAGCTAGATATTTTTGTTCCTACTCGTGGTATCTAGAAACCTTGCTTCTAATGTTGATCTCACGGGGTTTCTAGTGTTGTTTTTGTGATATCTAGCTAACCATGGTGCTAAGGATGAACTTCAAAGTGGAACTACATGGGTATCTTCAAAGGTTTATCCTATATCCCTTAGCATCACTTAGTAGTGCTAGCACTCCCACAATGTCTATTCATGCATGTGTGCAAAGCTTAATTCAAACCTTTATGAGAACACATGTAGGGGGAGCTAACACTACCAAGTCGGACTTTGTGACATTTATCCAAATCTTGGCATAGATCTTAAATGATGGATAAATGGCATAATGTCCAAATTTGATCTTAATTTCCATATCTTTGTAGAGTTGTCATCAATTACCAAAAAGGGGGAGATTGAAATGTCCTTGTCTGATTTTGGTAATTGAGTGACAACTTAGGTGGACTAATATGTGTCTAAGTGATATATACACAGGAGATTAGTTCACAGGTGATTGTGTGATGAAGGAGCTTAATTGCACATGAAACATGACATGGAGTCATGTGACCAAGGTGGAGAAGATCAAGATGAGGCTTGGCTTGATGGACTAGTTGCAAGTGTGAAGGGCAAGCGGGTGATGCTTGGCGCCGATGGACCAAGGCAACGGTGAAGAGCAAGTGAGGTCAAGATCGATGAACCAATACGGTCATGTGATGATATGAAGTGGATCATATCATTTGGTGATAGGTTGGTGCATGTGTTGCATCAAAGTTGGAGATGGAGATGGAATGGAATGCGCAAGGAAAAGGTATAACCTATAGGGCATTTCATTTCACCGGTCATTGGTGTGTAGAGAAGTATATGACCGGGTTTAGGATAGATAGCCTTACTATCAAGAGGGTCAAACTTGTTTGTATAACGGTTATCTAATGCCACTTGGAGCGATCTAATTTTGCGATGTATTAAGGATCGAGTGGCGCGGCGAGAGCAAGTGAAAATGCTTTGAAAATGATTGTGAAAATGCTAACACACGTGCACAAGGAGGTGAACACATTTGTGTTGACACTTGAGAAGCAAGGAAGAAGATGGAGAAGTGTTTGAGCAGAGAAAGGCAGTCCGGACGCTGGGTCCGGACGCTGGGGCATGTGCTCTCCGGACCATGGCGCATGTGTCCGGAAGCAAACCCTAGGCAGTTGCCACTGAGGAGAGGCATCCGGACGCTGTTTGCGGTCCGGACGCAGAGCTCCGGACGCAGGGTTCGGAGTCTGGCGCTCTCTGTAAATCTCTGGAGGAAGAGTCCGGACGCAAGTGTTGGTCCGGACTGAGATCTGGACGTGCGTCCGGAGGAGAAGCAGCTCGGAGGGAGCTCTCGGGTTCTCTAGAATTTATTTCCGGACCCTGTGAAAAGTGCGTCCGAACGTGCAGTCAGTGGGTAAAAACGGCTAGTTTCAAGGTGTGGCTTATAAATAGTCCTTGGCCGGCCCTTGGCTTGGTGCTGAGCACCCTTGGGCCTTTGTGGCTTGTGTAGGAGTGCTTGGATAGCCCTCTAACTCACATACACTTGATAGTGATCATCCGAATTGTGTGAGAGAGCGATTCTAGTGCGTTGCTTTGAGAGATAGCTTTGTGTGGCACTAGGTGATCGACTTGCAAGCTTGTGGTGCTTGTTACTCTTGGAGGTTGCCACCTCCTAGATGGCTTGGTGGCTTGAGGCTCCGTCGAAGCGCGCAAGAAGATTGTGCGACGCTCCGGAGAAGGCTTGTGAGGGGTGTTGTGCTCGCCCCAAGGGGATCGCGAAGAACAACTCTAGTTGAGCGTGTCATTGAGCTACCCTCACTCGTGGGTAGATTCTTGCGGCGCCTGAGTGAGTGGGCTAGGCTAGTGAACGCATATTAGCCGCCAAATCACCAAGTGAGTGGTCGACACAACGGGGAGTAGCTTGGTGGCAACCAAGTGAACCTCGGGAGAAAAATCGCCGTGTCAACCTTGTACATCTTATCGGTGGTTTGCATTCTCCAAATCACTAGCTTGCATTTACTTTCTTATACTTGTGCTAGTGGTGTCTTGTTGCTCTTGTAACTAGTTTAGCTTGTGTAGCTTGCCTAGTTACCTTCTAGCTTATGTAGCATAGAAGTAGCTCTTGAGTGGCTAATTGGCTTGTGTAGCCTTGTTAGTCACATTGCTTAGTTTGTGTAGCTAAGTAAGTTGAGCTCTCTAGTTGACTTGTGTAGTCTTGCTAGAGAGCATTGCTAATGAACTTAGGTGCTTTGTGCTTTGCTTACTAGTATGTGTACGAGCTCCCTTTGTGCTTAGAGTACTAGTTGCTTAAGTTTGTGTGACCTTGCAACCTAGACTTGTTTAGGTGAGCTCTCCCTAGCTTGGCACCTTAGTGAGCCCATTTAGTATACTTTGCTAGGTGCTAAAGTTATAGATAGAGGGGTGTAGTCTTGGCTAGACCGATAGTTTTCATTCCGCATTTATTTCGGTTTGCCACTGCATGTAAGTTTTTAGAAAAGACTATTCACCCCCCTCTAGTCCGCCATCTCGACCCTACAGCCGCCCACGCTAACACCCCCGCGGCCCGTCCCCATCATCGCCATCGTAGATGATGAAATGGATAAGGAGGCACGCCATTAAGGACCCAATCAGCAGCAGATGGGACCCTACGGTCAACTAGGAGGATGAGCCGGTGGTGGCAAAGGAGGACACGTTGGCATCAAAGGAGGTAGTGAAGAAGATAACCATGACGCAGGCTACAAAAAAGACAGAAGCCCTAGCTAGGGCTATGAGGGCCACAACGACAGCCAAGAAGAAGGCCACAATGGTGGCCAAGAAGAAGGCATTGCCAAAAGCCAAGAAGAATGTTGCACCAGTGGCCAAGAAGTGTGCGGCCTCGGCTAGGAAGGACCATGGGCCCTCGAACTAGAAGGACCCCGTGTACTCTTCATCGTCGGAGAGCGCCGCCATGCTGCCTCTATGTTGCGAGTCCTTCTTAGGAGAGCACGAGTTCTATAGGTAGTATCTGCGTGGGGGTATGCAATGTGGCTGCCTCGGACCCCTCTCCAGCTCCAGCTCTGATTACAAGTCGCCATCCAGCTCCGTCCGTAGGTGGCCGTCGACCGACACCGAGGTATATGGTTCTTTGGGGATTTCTATTGCATAGATGATGCTAGTATGACTTAGTTGGCTTGTAATATAACATCAAATATTATCTTTGTCTACTGATGATTAGCTCATTATCTACTGATGTGTATTGATGATATCTACAACCTAATATAATGCATAAATGAAAAAATAGCTCATTATCTACTGATGTGTATTGATGATATCCGTTGATGATTAGCTCATTGTGTATGACTTAGTTAGCTTTTTCTTATGTGAATTGCTGATGATATCTACTGATGTGAATTGTTGAAGATCTACTAATGCTATATTAGTAAACCTGATTCTTTTTCTAACTCTTAACTTGATCCTATTATATATTCTTTGTTTGCTCTGCTTCCTACTACATGCTAAACATTTAGAAAAAGGATCAAGTTCAAATTGCTCTTGCACCACTAATAATTGCTCTTGTCATTTATCCCTTACACAACTAAAAATTCCTTTTGTCCATATGGAGTATCATGTTGAGAACATAGTGATGACTCGACCAGCGCTCATAAGCGACATTAAAGTCGTTGTTGCACCCATGCAGCAAACATCACTTCTCTGACTTGGAAGGTTGTCAAACTCACTGACATGGTCAAGGACACCATCCACCAAAAGGAAATGGAAGTGTTCCGTGTGGATGTGGAGGACGTTAAAGCCAAAATTGTCAAGTATCAAAAGTTCTTGGAGGACGGTGCCCTGGGCAAGAACTTGAAGAAGACCTTGTGAAGTGGGCACTGATAAATTTTGGAAGCCCAAGTGGGGCAGTAATGATGTATTATGAAACTTAAGTTAGTATTGATGTGGGGACGTAATATACTATATGCATGGCACCCTTTATATATATGTTGGTATGAACTTATGGCTGCTTGAACAACAGTCTTTATATATTTGTTGACACCATATTTTGGCATGACCAAATACGTATAGGTGGGCCCCAGTGATAGAGCAGATATTACTGTGCAGGTGGACCCAGAAGATTGGTTAGGGAAACCGACTCGAAAGGAATTACGCGGAAGGGGCATCGTGTGTCAATTACGGTAGGATATGCACAGTGGGCTTCACTGGAGGATTGGAGCCCAAGTCATTTTTGTTTCCTTATTATCGGTTAGTGGCCATGTTGCATTAGGGTTAGCGCTATGGTCTATAAATAGCGAGGTCTAGAGAGTTGTAGATGACATCCAATCAATTAAACATACAACTTTTCGGCCACCGGCCAAAACCCTAGGAGTAGAAGTAGAGTAGATTCCGGTGAACCTTCAACGAACAGGGCTGTATCAACTAGATCGACCTCCGGTTTGCTTGTAAGTCTAGCCTTGGTTCATGTCTCGTTTGTACGGCTATATTGTAAACTCGTGGAAGCTCGATTTGAGCTAGTTATCGGTTTGAATCTGTGTCCATGGGGCTGCATTGCTTCAATCTCACATGAGTCATTGTTTCAAGCTAGTTATCGGCTCTATTAGATTGGCGATCTAATAGATTCATTAAGTTACCGATATTGTTTGTTATGCATTGCTTATTTATTGTAACAATATCTTACTCAATCTCAATCAACGGATTGGCCTGTGCTTGAACTCTATCTAGATCTATTGTTTTGTATGCTTTCATTCTCATACACGTCAAAGATATAGATCTAAGATCCTATTGGCTAATCTATTGATCGAGATTGTTACATGCTCTGGGTTCGAGACATATGTTCGATTATTAGATTGGTTTGAGAGTAGATGGATTTGGGTTAACATACATGGTACGAATACATCTACCAGACCCCACTGCCAAGTGTGTTGGGTTATGTCTTCCTAATCTTAGATCAATTTGGGACTGGGCTTATGGATCTTGTTCACGCTTCATGGACTCAATATCGGCTGAAATAGCCGATCTGGTTGCACTTTATTCATACGATACATGTGCTTTTACTGTTTCAACATGATTAGAGCTATTAAGTATACTAGACGTGGCTTAGCTTGTTTACTTTTATGGCTGCATGGAAACACTCCAATGCTAGTGAGTAAGCTAAGTTGTCATCATGGCTGCATGGGAACACACCTCTGTTGATGGTTAATCTTTATCTGATATGCTTAGTAGGTTTGATAGTTTGGGTCAGTAAATGTTGTATGTATCGCATCCTTACTTTATACATCGATGAGATCGGCTGATTATATACTCTATTGATGATATACCATGAATAGCTATTTTCATCCTATTATAATGATTTACACTGTTAGGAGTTGACTCTCTAGTCAATTTTCTTTGACCATTGGCTATCTGAAAGCCACACATTCATGGAACTGTCTGGCAACAACCGGTAGGTTCCATAATTTGACAATTTTATCTCCTTGTCAATTGTAGGTCAAATTGATTAGCACGCCTAAGATCAATCAACCAAAGTGGCCCTGCCATTTAAAAGGTTTAGGAGATCAAGACCCTGCTGCTGCACGATCTCCACAGGCCTTGCACGGTATTGATGTCAGGACCCTTTTTTGACGTCAACACATTTTGGCACGCCCAGTGGGACAACAATTGTCAACCATGAATGATCACGTGTTCAATGTGACCGAGGAAGAGCTCAATGAGGAGCAGAAGCAGTCGCTCCAGAAGGCGTTGGATGACTTCAAAAGCAAGTGCTTACTATTCTTCAGCAAGACCAGGGACAGTGCAACGCAGAAACCTCCTTTCCCATATGTGCTCATGTACGGGGACGATAATCCGAGGGTCGGGCTCGAGCACAACCTCATGCAAGAAACCATCCACAAAGCTATGGCTTCAATGTTCGCAAGCCATAGCAAATTGCTCGCCAGCTGCATGCAAAATACCGTGACAGGGGTTCTCGGCCTGCCAGGAAGGTGCCCGACGTTTTTTGTTCCGAGGGATGGAGACCAAGACTCAGGAAGCGGAGCCCTAGGGGGACCTTCCTTTGGGTCTCACAGAGTCAACAGCGCGCCCACTACAGGAGGAGGCGATACTCAGAATGGGCTGCATCAGCCGATGACGAGCCCCAATGTCAATCCATCAGCTACATAGTACACCCCCTATGGTGCAAGGTTGGCCTGGGACTTCAGCGCACCACCGTTCCATGGGATGGTTGCGTTTGGTCAAACTCCCCCGGGATATCATTCCGTCTCCAATCATTATGCGCCGAATGTCCAAGAAGGTCGGGGGTACCAGAATTCCTCTAGGTATCCCAATGGCTAGCAAGGCTATAGGAACCCAACTCACCACCAACAAGCATCGCCCTAGATTGATCAACTGATAAGCTAGGTGGCCGATATGGTGCAATGCCAGTTCGGTCTGAAGCACAAGAACCAGTCCCTCGCCTATAGGAAGTCATACCTTAGTGGTACGATCAGGTGGCCTTGCCTTACAAGTACAGGGTGCCCGAATTTACCAAGTTCACCGACACTAGGCAGGTATCAACCATGGAGCACATTAATCAATACCATGGAGCACATTAATCAATACCTCGCAACTACACGGCACTGCTGCGACGCACACGACTACATCGAGTCGCTTCTGCTGCACCTACGCGTCTAGTGGTAACCCCGTGATCTATTACTAGCACTAGTTCCTGGGTTTATGGGGTCGAAATTTTTTGTTTTCCGGCTAGCGTAGCTTCCTGATAACCCTACAGTGGTATTGGAGCCAGGATAGATGCCTTGTTATAGATTCGGGTGTGTGCATATGGAGATATGCACGTTTGTAGATCAATCCCTGATCATGGTTTGTGATCTTGCCACGTTGGTATTGTAACGATCTACTCGTACCGGTCGGAATTCCGTCATCCGAGTTAAGTGATACATGTAAACCCAATTACAGTGCGATAGAGATAAAAAAAATTGATCGAATCAAACCTAGGTCAAGTTCCAAGCGCATGCGATGCAGCGGCGGCGGCGGATTGGATCCACCATCGGAGTGAAAATTTGCAATAAAAGTGTTATTCGGTAAAACGGCCATAATTTTTGCATACGAACTCGGATTGATGCAAACTTTAAAAGAAAATCGTGCGGGAGAAAATTTCGCATTCGTTCATCAGCGGTTTTGCCGCTTTTAGCGAAATCAGATTTGCGACAAAATAGCTTGCAAAATTATGTTTTCGTTGTTTTTAGATTAGATGTCGGAATCGGTTAACTCTGTTTTGCAGGTATTCATGATTGGTATAGCCCTTATGTGTATGTGATGCATGTATGTAATTAATTTATGGCTTGCACGTCATGATTATGACAATATGGCTGGAGCCACAGATATTGTCCATTCATATGTAATGGCCTGTGTGCCAATCTGTGATGATCCTACGACTATGTAATTTTATTTCACTGTGTTACGGTAGTGATAGATAGTCTTGGTGGACTCATCACGGAAGGATGGCATACATGAATCATGGAGATGGTGATCATCATGATGAACAGATTGATGGAGATGGAGATCCCCAAAGGAACAATGGGCTATATCAAGTCATATCTATATTAATGTCGTTCCTACTATGTTCTACTTTCACGTGCGATTATGGTTTTGTCTACATATGCGGTAGTGAAGTAAAACGATCCCTCAACAATGTTTAAGTTGTAATGCTTCCCCAAACCTTGCACTGTCACATGCCACTGGTTTTCCTTGACTAGACAGCTTCTCCAATCTCTGAGTGTGACCAACCATCTTGAACAAGGTCATCCTAACGGTTAGGAACCTTGGAGCATTAGTTGTTGGCAACACAAGCATAGAGATGCCACCCAACAACAAGAGTCATATGTGATATGATTAGCAAGGAGTTGCTTACCGATCTACCATGTCTCCTAGCGATGATGCTAAAGCTCACTAGTAGACTTGTTAGTTGTGAGTCTTGAATCACTAAGTTTCAATCGAGGGATATTGATTTTGGTGGGAGTAGATTCTATTAAAAGTTTGATATGATTTACTCTGTTTTGGATACATTGTCTTAGTATTTTGCATTACCTTTTGTTTTAGATGGCTCCCAGTAATCAACCATTTACTTTACGTTCAATTCTTGAGAAAGATAAGTTGAATGGAACAAACTATGCGGATTGGATCCGCAACCTGAGAATTGTTCTCAGGGCTGAGAAAAAGGAAGATGTTCTAGATACCCCATTACCAGATGAGCCTGCTGATAATGCACCTGCTGTAGAGAAAACCGCTTACAAGAAAGCATGTGATGCTGATCTTGAAGTGGGTTGCCTTATGCTCGCTTGCATGGAGCCAGATCTCCAGATGCAATTTGACAATAATCACGCAGCGTACGATATGATCGTGGCGCTTAATGATATGTTCCAGACTCAAGCCAGGACTGAAAGGTTCAATGTTTCCAAGACTTTTGTCGAAACCAAGCTAGCAGAGGGCGCAACAGTTGGCCCACATGTGATCAAGATGGTTGGTCACACTCAGAAATTGGAGAAGCTAGGCTTCCCAATGGGCCTAGATTTGGCCACTGATTTCATACTTGCGTCTCTTCCGCCTAGCTATGGGAACTTTATTTCGAACTACCATATGCATGGGGCGGAGAAGGGCTTCAATGAATTGTGTGGCATGCTTAAGATAGCAGAAGCTGATATCAAGAAAGGTGCTGGCAATAGCCATGTGATGGTGGTCCAAACAAAGCCTAACTTTAAGAAGAGGGCTTGGAAGAATAAGAAGGCAAAGGCTAAAGATGAGATCTCTAAGCCAAACCCTCCTCCTATGCCTAAGGCTGCTGGACCAGCTGCTGAAGCTAAATGCTTTCATTGTAATGGGAAAGGTCACTGGAAAAGGAACTGCAATCTGTACTTGAAATGCTTGAAGGATAGCGGTGGTAAAGGTACTCCCGCTGCTTGTACACTTGTTGTTTATGTTACAGACATTTTTCTTGTTGATTCTTATATTAATTCTTGGGTATTTGATACCGGATCGGTTGCTCATATTTGCAATACGATGCAGGGAATGATAAGAAGTAGAAGCGTGAAAAGAGGAGAAGTTGATTTCCGTGTGGGCAATAATGCAAGAGTTGCTGCGTTGAACGTTGGGACGATGCAACTTCACCTCCCGTCAGGTTTTATCATGGAGTTGAATAATTGTTATTTTGTTCCTAGTTTAAGTCAAAACATTGTGTCGCCTTCATGTTTGATGAAGGATGGTTATTCATTTGCGAGTAAAGACAATGGTTGTGTGATCTCAAAGAATGACATGTTTGTGGCTTTTGCATCCATTGTGAATGGGTTGTTTATTTTAAATCTTGATGATGCACTTGTCTGTAATATTAATGCTAAAAGGCCTCGGCTTAATGAGTTAAGTCCTACCTATATGTGGCATTGTCGTTTAGGTCATATAAGTGAGAATCGCATGAAGAGGCTCCATGTTGATGGGATTCTAACTTCGTTTGATTTTGAATCATACGAGACATGTGAGGCTTGCTTATTGGGAAAGATGACCAAGTCGCCTTTCACAAGTTTTCCTGAGAGGGCGGCAGACTTGTTGGAACTTGTACATACTGATGTATGTGGACCAATGAATACGGCAGCTAGAGGTGGATTTCAATACTTCATAACCTTCACTGATGACTTTAGTAGATATGGATATGTCTACTTAATGAAACATAAGTCTGAGACATTTGAAAAGTTCAAAGAATTTCAGAATGAAGTAGAGAATCAACATGGCAAGAAAATTAAAGCCTTGCGATCTGATCGTGGAGGTGTATATTTGAGCCATGAGTTTAGCAATAATCTAAAGAGTTGCGGAATTGTTCCACAGCTTATGCCTCCTGGAACGCCTCAAAGAAACGGCGTGTCTGAGCGACGCAATCGGACTTTGTTGGACATGGTTCAGTCTATGATGAGCCAGTCAAACCTACCACTCTCGTTTTGGGGATATGCTCTAGAAACAGTCGATTTCACATTAAATAGGGTACCGTCTAAGTCCGTAGTTAAGACACCATATGAGATATGGACTGGTAAGAGTCCCAGTTTGTCTTTTCTAAAGATTTGGGGTTGTGAAGTTTATGTCAAATGACTTATGTCAGATAAACTAACACCCAAGTTAGACAAATGATTTTTCGTGGGATATCCAAAGGAAACTTTAGGGTATTACTTCTACAACCGATCGGAGGGCAAAGTGTTTGTTGCTCGGAACGGTGTTTTCTTAGAGAAAGAGTTTCTCAATAAAGAGAAAAGTGGACAAAAGGTGTATCTTGAAGAAGTTCAAGATGAGCCAATAGGGAGAACTCTACGAGTGATGCTAATGTAGCAGAACAAGTTGAGATACCTGTGGCAAGAGAAACACCACCACAACCACGAAGGTCAGCAAGAATCCGTGAGGCACATGGGGAAGTGTTATTATTAGACGATGACGAACCTGCGACATATGCGGAAGTGATGATGGACCCAAATTCCGAGAAATGGCAAAGTGCCATGAGATCCGAGATAGATTCCATGGGAGACAATCAAGTTTGGAACTTGGTTGACCCGCCTAATGGGGTTAAACCTATTGAGTGCAGATGGATCTATAAAAAGAACAAGGATATGGATGGAAACGTTCACGTCTATAAAGCTCGACTTGTTGCAAAGGGTTTTCGGCAAGTTCAAGGAGTTGACTATGACGAGACATTCTCGCCGGTAGCGATGCTTAAATCTATCCGGATCATTCTAGCAATTGCTGCTTATTTCGATTATGAGATTTTTGGAAAATGGATGTTAAAACAACCTTTCTAAATGGAAATTTGGAAGAGGACGTGTATATGATACAGCTTGAAGGTTTTGTTGATCCTAATAATGCTGGAAAAATATGCAAGCTACAGAAATCCATTTATGGGTTGAAGCAAGCATCTCGGAGTTGGAACATTCGTTTTGATGAAGTGATCAAAGGGTTTGGCTTTCGTTAGAATGAAGAAGAACCTTGTGTTTACAAGAAGGAAAGTGGGAGCGCTGTTGTATTTCTAATCTTGTATGTGGATGACATACTATTGATTGGGAATGACATTCCTATGTTGCAATCTGTAAAGACTTCACTGAATAATAGTTTTTCTATGAACGATTTAGGAGAAGCAACATACATTTTGGGCATCAAAATCTATAGAGATAGATCAAAGAGGCTTATAGGATTAAGCCAAGATACGTACATTGACAAGGTGTTGAAACGGTTCAACATGGAACAATCCAAGAAAGGGTTCTTGCCTATGTCACATGGTATGCGTTTTAGCGACAAGCAATGTCCTTCGACAGCTGATGAGCGGAAGCGCATGAGTAAGGTTCCATACACTTTGGCGGTTGGTTCCATCATGTACACCATGATATGTTTCGCCCAGATGTCTCAATGCTCTAAGTGTTGCGAGCAGGTACCAAGCCAATCCAGGTGAGAGTCACTGGACGCTTGTTAAAAACATCCTTAAGTACTTGAGAAGGACTAAAGATGTGTTCCTAATCTATGCAGGTGAGGAGGACCTCGTTGTAAATGGTTACACCGATGCTAGCTTTCAAACTGACATAGATGATTCACAGACTCAATCAGGTTTTGTGTTCACAATAAATGGTGGTGTTGTAAGATGGAAAAGTTCCAAGCAGGAGACGGTGACCGATTCTACAAAAGAAGCCGAGTACATTGCAGCTTCTGCCGCTGCAAAGGAAGGTGTTTGGATGAGGAGTTCCTCATTGAGCTTGGTGTGTTTCCAAATGCGTCTAGCCCATTGAATATACATTGTGACAACAATGGGGCGATTGCGCAGGCTAAGGAGCCTAGGAATCACCAAAAGAACAAACATGTACTGCGAAAGTTTCATCTTATTCGAGAGTTTGTCGGTCGAGATGAGATCAAGATGTGCAAGATACATACGGATTTCAATGTTGTAGATCCTTTGACAAAGGCTCTTACACAGCCTAAGCATGAGGCGCACTTGAGAGCTATGGGTATTAGATATCTTCGAGATTAACTCTAGTGAAAGTGGGAGACTGTTGGAGTATGCCCTAGAGGTAATCATAGAGATGATTGTATTTCCTTATACCAATGACATGTTATGAGTTCAAACGAATATCCATTAAAAACAACTTGTATTGATAAGAAATTATGTGAATTGTTTGTGAAACTCTTTTACTTGTATGGTTATTCTAAAGTTGTCCCTGATCAAAGTTCATGTAAGAACGCACATGAATATTAGATCAGCACATTATTAGTTGATGACTATGTTTCACAAGTCATGGACATAAAGATGTCAAACTAATAATGTGGGCACATGTATGACATGGGGCTGGACAGACCCGACCTGAGATTGTCTCTATTCACATCATGTATGTTATGTCCTTAGACCTGAGATTGTCGTATGTACTCAAGATGTGAAATGACCTACTTAGGGACTACCAAACGATACTCCGTGACTGAGTAGTTATAAAGGTGGCTTTCGGATTTGTTGGGAAACATGCTGTGAGACATAGTCAATCAAGATGGAATTTGCCACTCTTCATATGAGAGAGATATCACTGGACCACTCAAATGATTAGATCATGAAATGCATGGTCGTGCTTGGGTTAAGTGTTAACCTATGATTTGGACCAAATATCGTTAGGCAGGGGAATAACATGTATATGGTTTTGTGGTGGTTCGTCTGATATGATCATTGCGTATGTGTAGGAGTTGACATGCCTTGCTAGAGGCCGCTATAAACTATTGGTCCGGTAAGAGTACTTGGGCCAGGTCTATGCATGCGTGAGCCCATAGGGTCGCATGCTTATGGGGTTTGAAGCCTAATTCGGGTTGGACCCGAATTAGACTAGGTTTAGGGTTTCTAATGGGCCTCCTGCGTGGGAGCTCGTTAGGACGCCTATATAAGCAAGGGGTGGGCGCGGGGCGAAATCGATCCACGCCTTTTGGCAGCCGTTGTCGCCTCCCCACGCTTGCGCCTAGTACTCCTCGTGGACCTAGCAGTCCAGAGGCGTAACGCTTCCTCCCTGCACGTGTGGGATTCCTCAGAGGTGCTGCATTTGGAGCACAAGGACGAACATTGAGAAGGAGACATTAAGACGGACGACCTCGCAACTACACGGCACTGCTGCGACGTGCACGACTACATCGAGTCGCTTCCGTTGCACCTGCGCGTCTAGTGGTAACCCCATGATCTATAACTAGCACTAGTTCCCGGGTTTATGGGGTCAAAAATTTTTGTTTTCCAGCTAGCGTAGCTACCTCATAACCCTACAGGTAGAATGCTCGAGCTTGTCAGACTTGGTCAACAGGGTGGCTGGTGTTGAAGCAAACTACAAATACTCATGCTACAGTGGCAAGGCTCAATAGATAGGCAATGTCAAGTCAGTCTCGGTGGAAGACATTACTGGGGCTACCGATAGCGATGATGAATCCAACGAGATTGCTGTTGTGGAATGGGTGTGGAAGAATTTTGAATATATGCCCTGGGCCAAGGCCAAATCTGTAGATGAGGCAAAGAAGTACAACTTTGATGTCACGAAGGCGGACAAGATTTTTGACTACTTGCTCGACAAGTGGCAGATCAGATTGATGGGAGGCTATAAGGTCCCTTTGGCCGAGGAGATCAAGTCCATATAGTACTGCAAATTCCATGGTTTTCTGGGACATGATCCAAAAGGCCATCACCTCAAGAACGATTGGCATGGAGAAAACCAAGGGCGCCATGGACATAGATGGCAATTCGTTCCCAGTGAACGTGGTGGCGCTATCTTTCCCGGTAAATATGGTCGCGACGAAGGTTAAGGCACTCACTTCTGAAAAGGCAGAGCAACATAGGACAATTGACGCTGGAGAGCAGGTAGTGGCCAAGGGATGCCGGGAAGCAGAGGCGAAGCGGAGTCAACCCGATCTTCCCCAAGCTATTGAAGCCAACCCAACCCTATGGCGCCCCATTGTCAGGATCTTGTTGAACAAATGGGAGCGCTAGAAAGAGAGATCAGAAACGGCAAGAAGAGGAGCACCGGGAATGGCTTGAGCAAGAAGAATATGAAAGGTACCATAAAGAGGAAAGGAAGATCAAGGAAGAAAATGAATACATTGGGATTATCCTTTATTCATATAGTGTTGGAACACATGGATGAGACTCCCTTCCCCAAACAACTGCCCGAAGTGCAACAATCAGTACCGGGAGTACAAGCAGTCGAGAGACATCTGCCGATCCATACATCATAGGCTGAGTTACAAAGTGGATCAGCATGAAAAATAGAAGACATCCACAATCAGCTAGGTGAAAGGATAGCCGATCGGGGCACGAGTCAGAGCCATGCACGACAAGAAGGCCAGTGGTGTCCCCGGAGGATTGACCAAGAGTCAGAAGTGTCGGGTTCAGCGATTGAGTAATGACAAGTTGCAGAAGAAGAGACTCAAGGTATGACAAGTCAAGCAAATGGCCGAGAAGGGCAAGGGGAAAGCACCACCGTCCTTCTCCACCATCTTTATGCTACCCACCGAGTTCAGGGCTGCTGGTCAACAAGAAGAGTCCAATGACGAAGAGGCAGAGGTGGCTATAGCTCAATGGATCTACCAAATGGACAACACGACCTTTGAGAAGCTAGAGAAGTACTTGCATCTGAAGGCTCTCTACGTAAAAGGGTTCGTGGATGGAAAGCCTTTGACCAAAATGCTGGTTGATGGGGGAGCGGCCGTCAATCTCTTGCCATACTCGACGTTGAGGAAGCTAGGGAAGAAGATGCAAGACTTGAGCCCGACCAATATGAGACTAACAGATTTCAGTGGCAACATATCAGTCACCAAAGGTGTTGTGTGTGTCGAGCTGATAGTCAGGAGTAAGAGTCTGCCTATACCTTCTTCGTGGCGGTGCCTGATGATGCACAAGAAGGTAGGGAAACCGACTCGAAAGGAATTACGCGGAAGGGGTGTCGTGTGTCAATTACAACAGGATACGCACGGTGGACTTCGCTAGAGGATTGGGGCCCAAGTCATCTTTATTTCCTTGTTGTCGGTTAGTGGCCATGTTGGATTAGGGTTAGCGCTATGGTCTATAAATAGCGAGGTCTAGAAAGTTGTAGAGGACATCCAATCAATCAAACATACAACCTTTCAGCCACCGGCCAAAATCCTAGGAGTAGGAGTAGAGTAGATTCTGGTGAACCTTCAACGGACAGGGCTGCATCGACTAGATCGACCTCTGGTTTGCTTGTAAGTCTAGCCTTGGTTCATGTCTCGTTTGTACGGCTGTATTGTATAACTCGTGGAAGCTCGATCTGAGCTAGTTATCAGTTTGAATCTGTGTTCATGGGGTTGCATTGCTTCAATCTCACATGAGTCATTGTTTCAAGCTAGTTATCGGCTCTATTAGATTGACGATCTAATAGATTCATTAAGTTACTGATATTGTTTATTATGGATTGCTTATTTATTGCAACAATATCTTGCCCAATCTCAATCAACGGATTGGCCCATGCTTCAACTCAATCTATCTAGATCTATTGTTTTCTATGCTTTCATTCTCATACACGTCAAAGCTATAGATCTAATATCCTATCGGCTAATCTGTTGATCGAGATTGTTACATGCTGTGGGTTCGAGACATACGTTCGGTTATTAGATTGGTTGGAGAGTAGATGGATTTAGCCTAATGTTGACACTTCTAACGATATCACTAAGAGCATCTCCAACAACTTGGTAAAATTCACTTGCTAAATCATGTGGTCTGACAAGTTGCTATTTTTTTGGCAAGCGGAAAAAAGTCCTCTCTCCAACAATTTGTTATTCCAACTTGGTAAACTTGAAAAAAGTAGGCCCACCAGGTAGAAAATCCAATCCCACCGGCCCATCGATGTGGAAGAAACTGCACGCAAGCGCAAGCGCCCCTGCCGGCCGTCATCGTCGGCGTTCATCCGAGTTGAAAATGACATTATCAAATTAGTAAATAGCATCATCATTATTAACCGAAGCATTATAAAACTCGAGCACAAGTATCGGGAATTTTCCATCCATGCATCATCCGTCAAAAAAACTAATCGTTAGCTACAGCTAGATGTATTATTGCTACAATAGATACCTAGCAGGTTTAATTTGGACCGGCGCGGCGACGAAGATGCTACTAGGAAGAAGGCGCATCAGCGGCTGCAGCAGCGTTGTGGCAAGCTTGGCGATCCTGCTCGCTTTGGTAGTAGCAGCAATGGCGGTGTGGCCGGCTCCACCGCAGGTGACACGCGCGGCGGCAACCGACACGTGCCAGTCCAGGGTGGAGCCGTTTGGGTACAAGTGCGAGGACCACACCAGTCTTCCTCCCCAACAAGTGAAGATGGCGGCGGCGCAATCTTCAGACCGGCGGGAAGAGGTCGCCTGATCTCGTCGCGATGGGAAGACGGGAAGAGGATAAGGCCGGGCGATGGGAAGGGGAAGAAGACTGGGCGATGGGAAGAGGAGAAGGCCGAATAATTTTGCTCGGCTGAGAGTGCTTCGCGCGCGGGAGACGACGACGACGCTGGAAGTGCTTCGTGCGCGCGGGAGACGACGGCGACGTAGAAAACATCGCAATAGCAACCCACACCGCGCGCGGATATATCCGCGTGCGACACCGCTGGATACAAACTTGGAATAAATAGCAAGTTGGCTTACCAAGTTGTTGGAGAGGGAATTTTGTGATTTTACCAAAGTTATAAGAATAACAACTTATTTTAAGGAGTTGTTGGAGATGCTCAATAGAGGTTCTTAGCAATGGCATCAAAAATGTATGTTATGTAATTAACTTGTCTTTAGCAACTAGCCACTATCTTTTACCTTATACTACTAAGCATGGAACTAGGTTGTCATCCCTAATTATAGAGCTAGAAATATTTAATGGTACGTATGGAATATTCTATTTTATGTATGACTAAGCAGAAATAAATAATAATGAATATGAAATTATAAAGAATAAATGATTTTGTAAGCGGACAGATTAATATATCATTGTAGCATTTTACCTAGAGTATTACTAGGTTGTCATTTATATTCTACCACAGAGAAGATCTAGTTAAACTGATAATCTATAGTATTGATAACATGCATATGAAATGAATGAAGGGATTAAACCGATCAAGGACTCTACTCTTAATAGGGGTAAATCACATGATAAATATATATATGATAAGGGTAAATAAATCAGTCATTATCATAATAATAATAAGGATAAAGTTTCTAGAGCATTTTAGTCACTACAAAGCGTCGTCCAATACAAATAATAAAAAATAACTCTTAAGTATTCTAACTACCGTCAAAGCTACGTTATTCAGTGTAAGTATATCTAGTAATCATTGTTAAGTAATACTACCAATGTTCCCTTTGATAACAGTAAATTTATCCTACATGTCAACGAGCTAGCAACATGGTTGGACATGACTGCGTTATGGTTTGGAGACCTGTAGGAGGAAAGAAAGAGGAGCAAAGGTTAGGGAGGGGAGACGTGGGAGAGGGAGGGAGGAGCCGTTGGCACGGGGGCATACAGTGAGAGGAGACGACCCTAATTAAGTGGGATATGGCGGGGGTAGAAAAGACTTTTTGTGTGCATGGTCAATCAGCAGGGGGGCTATAATCCATTCTGGTTAGGTGATACGGCGTGCAACGTCACCAAAATAGCAAAATATTAGCAAGGTTATTATTGTTTTCTCGGATAAATTTGTAATTAACATGGTAAAGCTGGCAGAGGGAGAGGTTGCCTATTGATGACAAATAATTAGAAATTCCTCCTGCTCATCGGACGCGCTTACAATATGAGATGCCAACAACACACCTTGGTATGATGCTCACCTGACATCATGCTTACTAAATACTAATTGACAGTTTCTCGGAAAACACGGAAAATTTGGTTCCATTCACAACCAGCTGTCCGGGAGGTCGATGTTCTGGAACCTAAACGACGAGTCCCTCGAGTCCTTGCTGGCGAGCCCCGGCCCGTCGAGGTCGTCGTCGAGTGGCGACGGCAGCAGTAGCACGGGAGGCGGTGGCGGTGGCGGCAGCTTGTCGACGACGTCGGCGTCCTTAGGCAGCAGGTCGCGGTCCCACATGAGGAAGTGCAGCGTGATGGGTCGCAGCGCGTGGCGGTGCAGCGACAGCTTCTGGCTCAGCGACACGGTGTCGAAGCACTTGACGTTCCCGGCGGTGGACACCATCCAGGGCAGCACCTTCTCACCGCCAACGCGGGACAGCACCAGCAGCTTGGACGCCCTGCGCGCCGCGCGGTGCAGCTCCAGGAGCCCCGACCGCGCCGACGCCACGCCCGGCGTGCCCTCCTCCGCCACCGACGACACGTAGATGAACCCTTCCTCGGTGCGGCTGATGGCGAACCCCAACCGCGTGTCGCCCTGGCGCAGGCGCAGCTCCAGCGCCGCCTCGCCCGCCGCCGGCGTGTACCACAGCCGCACGGCCCGCACCACGCCGATGTCCACGCCGTGGTAGTCCTCGAAGCCGTACAGGCTCGCGTTCGCCATGCCGGCCAGGTCCGACAGCGAGGCCATGTTCACGGTCGACAGCGCGGTCTCGCCGGAGATCTTGGTCAGCAGCGCCTCCGTCTGCACGTTCATGAACACGACGGGCACGCCGGAGGCCTGCGACGACAGCAGCCACGCGTCCGCGCGCGCCAGGGTGTCCTCCAGGGAGTTGTAACGCGTGTTGTTGGATCCGTCCGTTGCCTTGGGCAGCAGCAGCAGGGAGAGGAAGCAGCTCGCCTCCGGCACCGGCAGCAGCTCCCTCATCTTCTTCTCCCACGGGAACGGCTCGTACGAGTGACCGATCTTGGCGTCGCGTAGCGCAGACAGCAACTTGCCGTTCTTACAACCTTATTGTCAGAGCATAATATCAATCATCAGAGAGTACGTTGATTACTTTTATTTAGATGTAAAAAATTCAGACCCCGGGTAGTGTTTCTTTCTGGAATAATCCTGCATATTCAACTGTTTGAGGTCATGATCATCAGCCACTTGACAAAATTGTTATAGAAGCCAATTTGCAACCTAGCTAGGTAGTTTATTATGCATGATGGAAGAACTAGAAAATTGTGCAAGGAATCAACAGAAAAATGCAACAAGCCTTGGATCCAGGATCAACATGTACTAAAATATATACCCACAAGAAGCTGACCACAGGTAATCCAGCATATATAATAGATGTAGTCTTGGTACATGGATCTTTGACGTTCACAATGTCACCGAGCTCAGAACACACTTGCAATTTGCAAGAGCCGTTTTTCTCGTGGGTGCCACTCATCAAAACTTTAAAGATGCAAAAGCCAAATTGTCCGTTTTCATTCCCATAGAATGAATCTGCGACGTGCTAGAGCCTGTCACCTTGTTGTTAGCAACATAACATTTTCTTCAAACCAACACAACATTTTCTTCAAACACTCGGAGCCCCCTCCTCCGATTCCTATTCTCCAAATTGCCTTTTAAAGAAAACCTTTAGGGCCTGTTTGGAACGCGCGATTTTTTTCTGTTCCTGTACTTTTTCCTATGAAAATAAACTGATTTATGTGAAATTCCTGTACAATTTCTGTGAAATTCCTGCATTCCAAACAGGCCCTAGAAAGTGCCAGCATGATTGCTTCTATGCTACTGTATGTTTGGAAGAAAAAAATAGTACAATGTAATGTATTTGTCATAATCTTATGTTTTAAATGCATTCACTGCTGCTGCGATTGGACGTGGGAGCAGATTCACACGCTAGCTGTTGGCCTAAGAGCATCTCAAGCGACACCCCTATCTGGCCCCCTATTTGAGATTGAAGTTGTGGAGTCAAAAAAAAAAATCAACTTCAACAGACCTCCTACTATAACGCCTATTTTTATAGTCAGAAAACAGGTCTTTGATCGATGTCTAAAATATACAATAGTCTCGGTAAATTCTGTGTCTGAAATTAATAGATAAATTAGTCCTAGTTCTAAGTTTTATAGGTCTCGAAGGACCTTTAATCCCGACTGGTAACACCAACCCGGATTAAAGAGTCTCCTCTAGTCTCGTTTGATGTTACGAATTGGGACTAAAGGTACTAGAATCTTTAGGCCCAGTTGGTAATATCAACCTAGACTAAAGGTACACCCTTTAGTAACACCAACTGGGACGTACGAACCAGACTAAAGGTCACTCGATTGGTTGGTTCAAAAGGAAAACGTTCGATTCATTGTTAGATATTTTGTGTAGGTGGGGTGGTAAGCTACACACGAGGCAGTGCATGAGGCCTTGGATTCGAATCTCACGAGGCACGGTTGTGGGAGGCATTATTATTTTTTTAGCTAGGAGAAACTTCAGTCCCGGTTGTGGCAAATGGGGACTAAAGGGGTTGGGAAACTGAAACTGAAGGCCTTGCTAACCGAGGCTAGTCCCGGTTGTGGCAAATGGGGACTAAAGGGGTTGGGGAATCAAAACTGAAGGCCTTCCTAACCGAGACTAAAGAGCAGTCGTGTACTAATGGTGGGTCTTAATTGTCTGTGTCTATTAAAAGAATGAGAATTGAAGGGATGAAGTATAAACAAAAAGACCTCAAGAGTAGGAGAAACCCTCAAATTAAAAATAGAGGGCTCTGATTTGAGGGCTACTGCTAGAGATGGTCTAAATATAAAGCACATAATCACCTTTGTTTTCTCATCGGATATGCACGAGACAATTCTCCCCAGTAAAAAAGGGACCGACTATTGGATGTGGACTACTGCCAAAGCCCAAAGCAACAGGGCATCGACAGTGGTTGAGTCGATGCATGTTAGAAGAATCGAGCCACGTCAAACTACGGATGAGTCGACTTATTGCCAAACCGAGCAGCTGGCCCAAACGTAAATAAAAAACGAACTAGCAATGTACCATCTGGGCATGAAGCAGGTTAGTTCTTCTCTCCTCTACTCCATCCGTCACATAAAAAGTGTCGTTTAAAAAGCGTGTCTGTGAGGAAGACACAATTTTCTAGTGACATTTTCAATGGAACAGAGGGAGTATGCAAAAGAAATGTTCGGTATTTATCAGAAATCGACTCAATGTGCTGCATGAGTTCATGTTCTCTCACGTCAATGAGTCGCATCCTCTAGTGGTTGAGCCGATTTACTTCCATGCCAGGTCGGATGATGCGTCGTTTTCATTTTGCCACCGGAGAAGCCCTGCTGCCAATTCGGTATCATGGGTCCCAAGGTATAGTAGAACCTTAAAAGGGCTGGCAGAAATAAAAGGACACTACCTCCTTGTTAGACTTTCTGAGCTGAGAAAGCAGCAGAGGGAAAGAGACTTATTTGTCATGACCACAGAGTTTCACACGGGACAATAACAACTTCATAAGAAGAGAGAATTTGTTTCAGTTTTCTCCTATGGTAGGCCGTAAAATTTGCAAGATGTTTAGGCCCCCTCTCTCTAGTATCTCCCTCTATGGAACATTAAACAGCTTCTAGCAAGAAGATTGACAAGGTCATGCAATTTCCAACAAGATGACCCTAGCTCTCTTTGGTTTCTTGTGAACTAGATACAGGAATTACGAGGTTTACGTGCCGCAATATATATTACCCCAACGTCCTTGTCGTTAGTACATTACCAATTTATGATTAAAGAAAGGCATTAATAATATTATATAAGTTTAAGAGCCTTGGAAGTTCCAGCATCCAACAAGGCCATGACAACCCAATGGCGAGCTAAAGGTTGTTGCGTTGCCTAACTTAAATATAGAAGTGGAACAACTGTATGTTTCTTGCATTCAACTTGTGCAGTTTATAGTTGAAACTCCTCATTTTCCAAAATAAAATGCCGGTATTTCTCAAATGCGGCGATTCAGTTTGAGAACGAGAACGAAATTACAAGCCATTTTTTTTTATCCCTATCAATTTGACTGTCTTAGTTGTCGAAGTGAGGCTTGCAAAATCCCCGAAACAACGACGGAAGAAGTGCAGAATTCAACAAAGCAACGCATCATTCATGTCATACCATGTGCTTAATTTCTTTAGCTAATATAAACCTAATTAAATTTCTCTGCAAAAAAAGAAAGAAAGAAAGAAAGAAAAAGAATCCAGATGCGATCAACCGAACAAATTCGTTGAAAACGGAATCATGGGCTTCTCACCGTCGAGCTCGAAGCTCTCGCGATCGCGACTGGACCGGTCGCAGTCGCCGCTGCGCCGTCCGACCCGCCCCCCAGACGGCAGGCGGCCGCTGCTCGCCGCCGAAGACGACGACTCGGACGCCGACCGGCTCAGCTGGTCCGCCTCCTCCCCGTTACTCGCCGAGGCGGAGTCCCCGCGCTTGAAGGCCGACCTGAGCAGCCTGTGCATCTTGCCCACGCCCTTGGCTGGCGGCGGCGCCGGGTCGGCTAGGAGCTCGAACGGCGCCAGCGATGGCGGCTCCGGATGGTCGCTCGGCATGAGCAGAGCTCGATGAGATGTTCTTGGCGCTGACGGTTGTGCGTGGGAAACAGAGGGAAGAAAGACGGACGGGGACAACGAGAGAAGGGAGAGGCGATGCACTCGGACACTCGGTTATACCAAATGGAAAGAAGGGAAGCCCAGTTGGCTGTGTTTTATTTCAATTGTGCTAAAATAGAATAGAAATGGTCGTGGTGGGGAAGTTCGCCGTGGTATTTTCATTAGTTATTATTTCTTGGATTTTTTTTTATCTATGTTCTTACAATTCTTCGAGTTTGGAGAAATATCATTAATTCTTCAAGTTTGAAGAAATGTCATTACAATTCACCCATTTAAATATTTGTCGATATACAAAGCGGCGTGAGGCGAGGCGTCTGTGGGCGGATCGATCTGACGGAGGCGACACGAGCGTGGTGAGGGAAGGCATTCGTGGACCGGTTGGTCACGAAGGAGACGCAAAACATCTGTATATAAAAAGTAAAATACGTATCTGACAGTGGATCCTTGTAAGATGCAGATGTAGAAAATATCATAGATAGGTCAGAATTGAAACTATACTGGCAGATATCCAGATATCCAAACAGGTGAATTATAGTGATGTTTATCAAGAATTATAATGCCTTGGATAAAAAAAACCCTTATTATTTCATTCACATACAAATATACACAAATATATGCAATTTTAGATTCTTGTTGGTCAAATTTTCTTTCAACTTCGACCATCAAATATTTTTTCACAACCCTTGACACCTATTCATTGAAAATAAGTATAAGTTGTAGCACAATTTGAGCCAATAGTACTCTAATTCTAATTATTATGTAGCACCCCAGTCTGTTAGTAGCCTGTAGTTGTGTGAAGTTGGTCTATGTAACACATGTATGGTTGTGTGGTTGGCGGATTTAGGATCACCTTAGAAGTTTAGGAGTGTGAGGGTCAGCTTATAATTTTTGTTGTTCCAAACATAGTTACAAGGTTAACCCTCAGGATGCAGATTTAAATGGGTTGACCCATTGACCCACTACCCAAAACTCAAAGAGTGTTGTAAATACCCACTCTGTTGGCCCAGTATATTTTTGTTCCAAATAGTGCTGAGCAGCCTGGGCCAATTGGATAACCCAATCAACATCTATGCTGACTAGAGAGAGCAGGTCATCCCGCTGCCGCCGCGCGCTCCTGTTCCCATCGATGATGCCTCCGAAGCAGATGTGCTATGCGACTACTAGGCCATCCCATCAAATGTGTGACACCAAATTCCTCGCTGCCCGCTGGCCTCGACCTGAATGTGGATCTACAACTGCAACCTCTCCTCTGCGACCAATGCCCCAGCCTCCGCTACATCTACAGTTCTACACCCACCGCCACTGCATGTACGTAGCCATGGCCAGCCGGCCTGCAGCACAGCAGCACTGCAGCTTTGCTACTTTGGGGTAATTTGGTGTTCTTCAGTCGAACCAGAACCCAAACAAGAGGAGATTGGGTTGACCCAAAACCCAAAATAAATTAATTGGGTAGTCTGGGTTAGTGTTTGGGTCAACCAAGTCTGACCCACTTGCATGTGGAATTAACCCTTTAACATGAAGTGAGGACGAAAGTGTAATTGAGGTGTTACGAGTATACAAGTCCCTTTCACGTGATGAGCTAGGAGATATAAGGAGCTTTTGAACATAGGATGTTACAGATTACTCCTAAATGTGGGTAGGAAATGATGACCATAACCAAGGAGTGAGGCTTCCCATGGCCTCACCAGTAGGCCTCAGAACACACATCGGCTGAGAAGACCCAACTTCCAAAGGGAGGGGCCTGAGACCACCACCTACAGGGAAACCTAGGCAGAGCTAGGCCCAGTGACCGCACCACCGCCTCACTACAGGAGCATCCCACATCAAAACACCCAACACGCCCATGGAAGCATCAACGACGCTACCGCAAGCCACATCAAGAAAAACGGTGGGGGTATGGAGACGACACATGCACAAGATCTCTATAGGAAAGCAACCAGATCTAGCGTGGGAGAGCGTCGATCTGGTTCCCCATTGACCAATGTCGCCGGTAGCCACCATGGGAGCCCCACGAAGCATGGCGAAGAGCTAAGGAAGGATGCAAGAGGGGAACCACGATAGTATCTTTTTTTGGGCACCACCACTGGCCGCTGCCACTAGCTTTTTTGGGCACCACTGCCGGCCGCCGCCACTGCTCTTCGGTGAGCAGTAACAACAGCCGTACGACTAGCTAGGATGGGCCCTCAATGATGATGGTTGGGCGCCCTGTGTCATCTAAGATGACATGGGTCCACTTTGACCATGAATGTGCTTTCATGATAGTGCATTACCTTTGTTTAAAATGACATTTATTTTATCACATGGTAAAAGTTGTTGTTTACACGCCCTAATTTTCCAAATTCCAAATCACTGCATCTAACACAAGTACAAAATTGTTCACGAGTTTGCAAACCTTTGATGTAGGTCGAGGAAACAGACGGCATGTGGCTACATCAACCACAAGACACAACTTAATAGGAACATTCTTGTAGTTTTGTCTTACAACTATAGAAAATATAGCCAATCATGTTGAGAATATATATGACAGTAGAGGTTGTCGCTTTCTCTGGTACAGCCCCTCTAGGGCACCGAAGATTTCCAGCATTGTCGAAACACTAAGGCCTAAGTCAATGATTTGCACATCCACTACTTTAGCTCTTTCTCTTGCGGTCCCTCAATACCACCACCAGACAATTTTGTTGGGTGCTTAAACAACATATTGGGATCGTGTCAAAACCATTTTTTTTCCAAATGCTTAGCTCCTAAATGCCAAAAACACCCTCTTTAGAGAACTTTGCAAGGAAGTGTTGAACCGAGTAAGGAACATAAGGACAACCATAGTCTACTAAGGAGCCAATGGTTCTACAAAGAGCAATGATGAAGGAAACATAGTGGGCGTAGGAATAGCTACTCCGTGAATAAAATTTGGTAGATTAAGATCTTGAGTTAATTGGATTGCTACCATTAGAACTATCAGAGATTGAGAGCAGCCATTATTATTGACATATTTGTAAAACTACCATTACAATTCATTGTACTACTTCAGCCATGCCACTTGTACACCTGACTCATCCCTAGGCTCATCTACAATCATTTAGAGGCATACCATCTTTCCGTATGTGCTAAATTGCCCATTACAAGGGCACACGTGTCATCCCTTCCTCTCATTCCAATTTATCGCCTTCCTCACTCTCTCACTTGCACCAACCATCACCAGCTTGTCCCCTACATTGTGCTTGTAAAGACCCCTCCTATCTTCCTCTCATTGGCCATCTCTATCAACATCTCTCCTCCTCCAAAACAACCCCTCTCATGCTTCCTCTTCAGCTCAAGCCTACCAAGGTGTACAAGGCCATGACGTCAAGCCACCAACGAGCCACACCATGCGATAGTTCACGCCCACCATATCTACATTAATCATCTTCCACTTTGTTTTGAGCTACAGTGCAACCATGTCTATAGGGGTGGGCTGAGTCCTCAGGTGGCAAGGGTGGTAGCATGGTTGGGTTAGTGAGGCATGGGTAGTGTTGATAGTGGATAACGTCAACATTTAATACTACTATAAACATGAGAAATGGATCAAACATGATTAAATATAGAAGTATAGGGCTTTAACCGATGAATTCCACGAGTTTTGGTGAATTATTATTTTCCATGGATTATTCCAGAAAACCATGGAGAAGGACCTAATTATCAAACTAATCATCGGAATTATCCCATGACGGGGAATACTCCACACAACTCAGGAAGGACCAAGAAGACACGGGAACAAATCGGGATGTAGGAGGCAGTCAGGTGGGGCCGGCCGGCCCCTGTGAGAGGATCTCTCTACCCCCTTCTAGAGTCTTCCACCACTGCCTATAAGGAGTCATCTCAGCCCTACGTGAGGTCGGTTTGATCCAAGGCATAACGTTGCACCCACCAAGCTATAAATAGAGGGCAAAACTCCCCCTGAATTCATTCATTAAAGCATTCAAGTCATTTGGAGATCAAGTCATCTAGAGCCACAAACCCTAGTTCATCTAGATCGCCTCTCTAGTTCATAGCATGGCTTAGTTAGATCAAGAGTAGAGGGAGTCAAGATCCGTCAACCGATCTTGGACTCCCGATGTTGTCAAGAGTTTAGAGTCTGGTACAATTCTTATTCTCTTCTCTCTTACTGTAATATATGCATTTGTACGATTATTATGAGCAATATTATTCTTCATTATTGTGTTCTTATTTACATTGTTCATTGTCTACTTCAATATATCTAGTATAGTTAGTTTGCTATTGAGTTCATGCACATGTTCGTATAGTGTCCGTCTACTCGATCGTATGGCGAGTAGTAAGCAGTATGTAGGCGTGGTGCTTAGATGCTTTGCTTATCTGCGGATGCTCCTAGTTATGTTGGATCATGGGGTAGATCGTGGACATGACAGGTCCATTGAGTCCTCTGTAGGCCTCCCCCGTGGAGTAGTTTGGTAGGAAGGGATGGTCAGGTTGAGGATATGTTCGTATAGCAGAGGTTTCTGAACTCAACTCTTCTTGTTCATGGCCCATTGTGGTTGGGAACATTGGCAGTATTACTTAATGATGATTGCTAGATGTACTTGCACTAAATGACATAGCTTTGACTATAGCTAGAATACTTAGGAGTTATTTCTTTATTACTTGCATTGGATGACGTTGATGTAGTGACTAGAGTGCTCTAAGAACTTTATCATTATCATTATCATGACTGATCCATGCCTATCATTTATATATATTTATCATGCGACTTACCCTTGTTATGAGTAGAGTATATGACATTGGTTAATCCCTTCATTCATTGCATATAAGTGTTATCAATACAGTAGATTATTAGTTTAACTAGACCTTTCCAGTGGTATAAATGTAAATCGACAACCTAATAATACTCTAGGTAAAATGCTACAATGGTGTATTAATTTGCCGGCTTGCAGTATCATTTGTTCTCTATACATTCATATTCATCATTATTTAATTCACCTAGCCATATAAGATAATAGATTAATTCATAAGTACCATTAATTATTCCTAGCTCTATAATTGGGGATGACAACCTAGTTCCATGCTTAGGAGTATAAGGTAAAGATAGTGGCTAGTTCTAAAGACAAATTAATTTCATACCATGCATTTATGGCGTCGTTCTGAGGATAGGGAGTTATCTCTATTTTCGGTGCGACACTATCTAATGTCAATAGGTAGCAACATCGGTGACTGTGGGCGGAGGGCACGACAATCGGTCATGGGCATGGGGTAAGAGATGAACCCTCGAAGGCACGACGGCCACCATGGTTAAAGCTTTTGAAAGGCAAGAGAGATTGTCTGTTGAGAATAAGTCTGTGAGTAGGCCCACCACCCACAATAGTGTCAGGCCCGACATGACAACGAAGGGATGGAAGGGAATATCAATGGTATTTTTGTCTATACAAAAATATGATAGCTCAAGAGTGAGTCAAATTGAGTCAACCTACCTTCCAAATGTATATCATGGCATATTTCTGGTAGACAAAAAAACTATAGCGACAAGTCTCAAAAATAATAGAGGGCACTTTCTCCAATCCACAATAGTTATAATAGGAGCAATCCATTTAACATAGGGATGTTGAGGCAGTAGAGCAAAGAAGAAAGTCCCTCGGAGATACAACCGGTTTATACACATGGGAATTGGTTTTGGGGGCGAGACTGGACGGGTATTGGGTTTTGAGACAGGATGGTTGATCTCTAGAAGAGAATATGTCACATCCGGCCCGTTTGGCCCGTAGTGGCCCATGTGTGTTAATGAGATATTGTGGAGGGTTTAGTCCCACCTTGCTTGTTTAAGGTGGGATAGACCAACATATAAGGCTTCTAGAGTCCATCCCACCATCTCCGGATTAATCCTTTTAAGCGAAGCGAGGACGAAAGCTTAAGTGGGATGGTGGTGGGTGTGGTTCGCTCAGCGTGCAGAGTGGATCTGAGCCGTTTGGACTCTGGGGCGTTACAGAATAAGGATCATGTTGCCCTCTCGCGATGACGATTATCCTTGTTTGGACATAAATGTATGGCTTGCTCATCCAACCCCAGTTGCTTGCTTGCCGTCACTGAGCACAACACTATTAACCAGGGCTAGCTCTCGCCCCAATAGGCAAGAACAACTCCTCCAACCTCGTCCTCCTTGATGTGGGAGGTGAGGCACGGAGCAAGTGGCATGGTACAATGGCGACCAAAACCTTATCATGCTCGAGGTTGAGCTCCTCAAGCCGACAGTGGTTGAGACCGTAGTGTGGGTGAGGTCTAGTTCCTCGAGCGGGAAACTGTGCTTCTTCCGACTCTGAGCTAGAGAAGGAGGAATAGATCGATTCATACAACATGTAGGTCCAAGTTAATCGTGACTAACAATGTGAAAAGAGTATTCCTTGTCCCATTTTTTTATGTTGTCAACCAAATGGAAAACCCGAACAATCTTATCCCTATAACCAAACACCAAGTTAGAATCATATTATTAAAAAAATAAGGATATGACGGTCTCACTCCCTATATCCCAAAACCAGCCAAAGGGCCTCTAGTCTAGTTGGTTAGAGGAACCCAGCGGCACTCCTCAGGTCCTGGGTTCGACTCCTTGTTGGAGCGAAAAAAATCCCCTCGTCTGTCCCATAACCAAAGCATAGGTCTAAGGCCCGCCCCAGTCGTGGTCATCTCACATGGGTTATGGTGCCGCTGTGTATGGGTGGGACAGGGGTTCGGGGGTTTTCTCAACCTGCGTAAGAAGGTATTCTTCTTAATGCAATAGTTAGGATCAAAGTTAATCCCAAATTAGGTATCATTGGATAGCTAGTTGGCAAATAATTAGTTACAGACTTACAAATTAGCTCACCTATTAGCCTTTCTATTTAGACATACTAGAGCTAATTTAAACTAATTCTTAGCTAACTAGCAATTAGCCTTTGAATCCAAATATACTCTAACAGTGAACTGAGCCAACTAAGCTGCTCATTGGCTTAGTTGTGGACATGTGGTCGCTTTACTGCTTCTCTTAATGGAATGCGCGCTCAGGTGCGTTCGCGAAAAAAAACATGCTTTTGCTGTAGAAATAAATACCTCGTTCGATTCAAACATGCCTATGACATTTAGGACATAATATGGTCTATAATAAGCTGACTTAGCGTACTGATATATAACTTCTTAATATAATACACAATTTCTAATAAACAAAACGGTACACTACACATTGTAATTTTTAGGGAAGTCTAGCAACATCTTTATTTCTTACTTTCTCCATCCTAAACTATAAGATATTCCAACATTGTTGGAGAGTCAAAGCATCTTAAATTTGACCAAACTTATAATAATATAATAATATTTATGATGTCAACTAAATATCATTAGATTTTTTATCAATTATATTTTTATAGTATACATATTTGATATCATAAACCTTTATAATTTCTCTATAATTTTGGTTAAACTTGAGATGCTTTGACTCTACAAGATTCTTAGGATGTGTTATAATTTGGGATTGAGAGAATACATAGACACTATTTGTAGTATATTTTGAGGGTTTTGTTGTGGTACCTCCAAATGACTATGGACCATTCATTTATTTCAATTGAACGGCTATGATCATATATTACCTTCTAGGAGGTAATAGATAAAATGTCTATTTATTTAATTTTTTATTTTATAAAATAGGATGAATAAGGAAAGATTTAGATATAAAAATCTTTATAGGTTTAATTTATGCATGCATGATGTGATTGATATAGTAAATCTCTTTTATTTAATAATTTTGTATTTGATATATTTTGATTACCATATAATTCTATATGTAACTTTATACAATTGATTTTGTATGTGGTAGGATTTGCATGTGTACATGATTAGTATGTGTACGTGGTAGCCTGTGTAGTGTGTGTCTCTACGCGGCTAACGTGACGTGGTAAATGAACGGAATAAACACTTTTAGGATTTGTGTGTAACCATATGTGTTTGTGTACGTGGTATGATTGAACATGTCTACCAGGAGTAATTACTTTTATATAAAAATGCACTGCTCGTATCGTCGTATACACGGAAGAGAACAAAAATTAGTTGACTTACACACGCACACGCTAGAGGAATATGCATGTTTTTTTTCTTCTCCCGTGATTACGGCTTAGGGAATCTGAGCCGATATAGAATGATTCTTTTCTCCCCTCATAAGAGGAATCAACATGTTTTATTTTTGTTTTCCTGGATTTTTTAATTTATTAAGTAATTCATAAAATTTTAAAAAATCAACGACTCAAATTGATTTGAGATATTATCTCAATATCTCATAGTAGGTAAAATATGTACCTTAGCATTGTCCTTATTTTGAATCAGAAGAAATAACTAATTGTTGTTTTAACCCTGCTATACTTGGATAAACATGATTATTTGGTATGAAATTCACACCTCAAACTGAGGCATCAGGGCATCAGGGCATTTTTGGCCTAGCTGAAATTCTTGGAGAATGATATCAAGTTTAAGAAAGCTCAGTTTCAAGAGGGACCAGCAGCATGTACGGGCTCATCGTTGACATTCCAATTGTTTAATATGGTCCAAATCTGCTTTCTAGCTTAGACGACTTCAAAGAACATACTGATCACTTACTTTTTGACCGTCCAAATTATGTCGACAACACTCCATCTCTTTGCAGTTATATATGCTCGATAATTTTTCGAATTTGGAGGATCAACACCACAACAGCGTAAGTTTAAGGACCCTTGGTGCACTTTACTCATTAGTAATTAAATCACTGTATGCAGGATCATATGTCACCTGGAGTATTTGTTGCTATATATGTGTAAGAACAGAAAAAGGAAGGCTCGAACCAAATTAATAAGCAATTTCACACAAATGGCCTTAAGTATTACTTCCAATCTCCATTCAAACTGATAATTGCGTACCTTTATCAGTCGAATTTGTAGGAGACGAGTTCTTCAGCTTAGGAACACTCTTGGATCGCTTCATCCTCCAATCCATGCAAACAAATTGATCAGCTTCTTGCCTTCTTGGTCTTGGAGTACACAACCTAATCGCTGGTTTGGTTTCCTTAAAAACGAGCTGGACCTAAGCAAGTTCCTCTTGCAGTACCTAGCCTAGATGCATATGGTTTTACAAACAAGGAAGGGTGGTCATGGAGAGCTAGAGCCAAGGTTCCAGGTTCCTTGTCTATCGCCTTTGTAAATACCAAGAAGCTTCCAAGACCAAGGGCAAAATCCCATTACTTCCAATGCAACTCGTTTGTCTGAAGATGAGAGCTTGCTTCTATATTGTTCTGGCTTCCTGATAGAAATGCACTGGAATGATGGCGATTCAATCAATTGATAAGATAAACCAAATTTGTTTGTTTATTTATTAATTGCTGCGTTCACAAGCCATAGTTGACTAAAACCCAGTAACTTATCGCAAGGTTGATGGAGACAGGAGAAGGGTTTACAAGGACAAATTGAGTTTCTGAGAAACAAACAATTCTGCTTTCCGGCCCGCGTCTTTTTAAGAGTCAGATTACAAAGTATTATCAGGCCAACGGTTTGCTCAGCCTAGTGGTTGAGTTTTCCGGGTGGCACCCTGCCGGCCAGGGTTCGATCCTCCACGGGGGCGAATTATGCTGGCTGGAGGAGAAAAAAATCACCTCGTCTGTCCCGCGTTTCCCAAAGCATATGCAAATGGACAGGCCCACTCAAAGGGTAACGAGCCCCTGTGTGAGGGCGGGGCATGAGGTTCAGGGGTTTTTTCAGCCTGCGTGAGAGGTCTCTTCTACCACTCACAGGGTAACGGGCCCGCATGAGGTTCAGGGGTTTTTTCAGCCTGCGTGAGAGGTCTCTTTTACCACTCACAGGGTAACGGGCCCCTGTGTGAGGGCGGAGCATGAGGTTCAGGGGTTTTTTCAGCCTGCGTGAGAGGTCTCTTCTACCACTCACAGGGTAACGGGCCCCTGTGTGAGGGGGTTTCTTAAGCCTGCGTGAGAGGTCTCTTTTACCACTCACAGGGTAACGGGCCCCTGTGTGAGGGCGGGGCATGGGGTTCGGGGGTTTTTTCGGCCTGCGTGAGAGGTCTCTTCTACCTTAAGCACAAAGCTGCGGGGGTTGTCTGCCCACCGCAGGCCGAGTTTTTTTTTTTCAAAGTATTATCAGATAACTGAAGTGAAATAAGCACATAGACATGGGGTTTAGGGGTATTTTGGCCTGCGTGAGAGGTCTCTCCTACCTTAAGCACAAAGCTGCGGGGGCTGTCTGCCCACTGCAGACCGAGTTTTTTTTTCAAAGTACTATCAGATAACTGAAGTGAAATAAGCACATATTATTGTCGATCCAATCATGCATACTACAGATCTGCCAAACCAAACATATCACATATTTTTTCGATAAGGGAAGCTTTATTAATTTTTAAGATCGTTACATCGAGATGATAAGAAAACCTTGAAACACTCACGGCCTATGCTGCTATGCATAAACATGATGCACAGTCTTACAAAAGATTTTTTTTTAAGAAAAAATAGACACACTAATACCATTCTATCCGTAGACTAGATTGTTACCCCACATACATCAATCATTAAGATGCCACTGCAACCAAACCATGTGATATTTCGGTCTAGCTCGTTATACCTATGAGCTGGCGCCCCTCGGGCCCAAGTCAATCGGAGCTCACAAAATATTTAGGCCTTGGGCCTAACTCAACCAAAAAGACTAGTCTGATATGTAAGGGCTGCACCCGCCTTATATGTCGTGCTTCCGCACCATCAATTACCGATGAGAGACTAAACCTAATAATCTCTCCCGTCACGCATCAGACCTAACTCTCCCATCACACTACACCATGCGATCTCCGAAAGATGTTATCCAGGTCCCGAGTTCAACGCTCATCACACAACCTGTATGACCTTCCAGACGTTAATGGGCTCCCCCGTCACATGTGACCCCTAAGATTTAGATTTTCCAACCATAGGCTCTGATATCACTTGTTAGAGTTCACGGTTAATACATGACCCAAACGAATCTACTAACCAACGAACGCGGAAGCATAGCCATCATAGAAGACGATACGCAAACAAGAACGACACCGAGACACGATATTTTTTTATCGAGGTTCGGCGATGTGCCTAATCCTCGGGGCAATGGCTATAGGCGCTCCTCCCCATAAAATAGCAACTACACCGTCATCTGGGAGGCGCGGCTTCGCCACCACCCTAACCAGCCGCCAAGTCATCTCATATTTATGGCTCTGTAGGATACAAAGTTTGACTCCAACTCTATCCTAGCCCCTAATACAACTCAAGTCCAACATAACCAAAACTATACACATATTTGACACATATGGTTGTGCACAAGCGGTGTACGGCGACATACGGCGGATCTGTCACAGCACGTGCGGGAGACGTGTGTTGTGGTGACGTGTGTGCTGCGACAAGGAACAAGCTCGTGGAGGGACCACGTGGGCGTACATAATGTACATGTTTTTTTGGCGATCTGTGGTAACATGCAGATGGCGTCAATGTCGTTCAAATTTGAGGTGGCGAGGTTCGATGGCACCGGAAACATTGGGTTGTGGTAGACAAGATTGAAGGATCTGTTGGCTCAACAAAGTATCTCGAAAATGCTCAGCGAGATTAAGCCATAGAAGGTAGATGATGACAAGTGGGAGGAGATGCAGGTACAGGCATGTGCGACTATCAGGGTTGTGTCTCTTTGATTAGATCATGTACCATGTCATTGAGGAAAATTCGCCAAAAAAATTGGGACAAGTTGGCTAGTCAATTCATGTCCAAGATGATGACTCAAAAGTTGTATCTGAAGCAGAAATTATTTGGCTTGAAGATGCAGGAGGGGTCAAATCTTGCGGAGCATATCAATGTCTTCAATCAATTGGTTGCTGATCTTGTGAAGGTTGACGTGAAGATTGATGATGAAGACAGAGCTATTACTTTTTTGTGTTTGTTGTCGAGGTCTTATGAGCACTTGGTTACTACGTTGACATATGGAAAGGAGGACATCAAGGTGGAGGATATTGTTGTTGTGTTGCTTGCTCATGATCAAAGGAGAAAGAACAATGCAACGGAAGATTCTTTTAGTGAAGCTTACCTAGTCAGAGGTGATCGTAGTGTGGAAGATAAGAGAAGCAACAAGAAGAAGGGGTCACGGTACTATAAGTGCAAGGGTTGGGGACATGTGAGAATGTCTAGAATTGAAAAAGGATGGAGGATTCATAAGTGTTATGACTGGCAATAAAAAAGATGACTCAGATAACGATGGTGAACTTCTCACAGTGTCAAATGAAGAGTCTTGTGAAGCGTGGTTATTAGATTCTGCTAGCTCGTTCTATGCAACACCAAAGGAGTCATTCTCATCATACACTGAGAACGAAAGTAGTTTTGCTTACTTGGAAGATGGTTCATGCTATCTTGCTGAAGGAGTGGGCGACATCAAGTTCAAGTTGTGTGATGGTGAAGAGATGTTGCTTAAGGGTGTGAAGCATGTGTCGGGGCTGATGAGGAATATAATTTCGCTTGGTTTATTGCATGAAGAAGGTTGGTTATATCAGACGGTTCCTGATAAGAAGACCTTGAGAGTCATGCATGGAGGCAAGACGGTCATGATTGGTGAGAAATCAACGCAGACTAGTACAAGCTGAAAGGGAGCGTTGTTGAAGGTGGAGTCATGGATGGCAATGCAAATGTGGCGGTGTTCTATCCTGGTGGTGATGCGGTTGTGAGATCAGCCTCATCAAGCCGTCAAAGTGAGCGGCGACAGAAACGACTCAAGTCCAGGTACATGGAGGTTCGCGCATGACGATTTCAAGATGACATGCATATTCGTCAAGGTGGAGTTTGTTGGATATGTGTCGAATATGTGTATAATTTTGGTTATGTTGGACTTGAGTTGTAGGGGCTAGGATAGAGTTGGAGTCAAACTCTGTGTCCTAGGGAGTGTTGACGGTAAAAATGAGCCATTTTGTCACCATCAAAATACCGTCAACATCCTCATATTCGAAGAAAGATAAGCATAACATGAACATATTTTACCCAATAACTAGTTCCACATGTCCCTTGACTATTTAAGTGCAGGTAATGACAAATGGGGACTTTTGGGAGCTAGTGGGCCCACTTAGGGGGTCGGCCGACCTCCCTGTGGGGCCACTAGGCCTCCCAAGCCCCCATGATCCAAGTAACACTCTCCAAAGCACTTTCTACCCCTTGGATCCAAGTGTGTTTCCTCCCTGCGAACACATGATTGATATGTGCCCATGTTTGTTCAGTTTTGATGATGAGTGATTGCTCAACATGTGAGTATTTCAGTTTGAGCGGTTTATACTAATCCCTTGCGAAAGCAAATGTGTGCCTGTCTATCGGCTTGTGGTGTGCAGGTGCTAGGACCGAAGACAGTGGTCAATGGTGTGGTGAAGGTCGAGTAGAGTCTTGCTGTGTCGATGGATTGAGAGCGGTGAAGGGCGGAAGCGGGGCTCAGACCGAGGGACCAAGGGCGTCGGAGGACTAGCTATGGTGGCTAGTACTTGGCACTGGCAAGTGCGAGAAGACATGGAGGTAGACCGTGTTGACCAAGTCAAGACGGCGGGCGAGCGAGTCGAGCGGGAGGCTCAGGGACTCGGAGCCGCGCCGGGCGAGGACGAGGTGGCACGTGTCGAGCGGTTTGGTGGTTTGGGCCTCAACAACATCGGAGGACGGTTTCCGAGTTTGGGCCTCAAAACTCGGGGTTCAGTAGTTGAGCCCAAAGCTACTGGTGGCGGGTTTCGTGGGTTTGGGCCTCAAAACCCGGGCAGAGCTTCCGAGGAAGCGAGGGCGGCATGTGGTGGAATCCTGGAGGTTGCGTCGAGGCGACGACAACTCCTGGCAGGAAGTGGGGCCGTCCATTCAAAATCGAGGAAGATATTTTCCGGAGCTTGAACTGCAATGCTTAGGCTAGGTAGTTCACTCATGTATCTAGGGGGGTCTTTGGGAAATAGCCAAAGCCCGATAAGTTGGGGATGAAGGGGTATCCCTCATCCCATCTCTTGCATTCATCTTCCACCTCCCACTTCCTAGGTTTTCGTTCCTCTAGTCTTCTTGCTTGAGATCCACCATGTCTTCGGTGTAAGAACTTGAGACTGTTGCAAGGAATCGGAGGCCATAACCTCCGTAGACCATGGTGCCTTTGATTTCTTGATCGTGTCCCCGTTTTGCTTGTGTTCTCTGCGTTTTGCTTTTTGCTCCCCTTTGTTCCTAAGATGAGATCTCTTTGTAGGGAGTAGCTCTTGCAAATCTGTTTGAACCAAGTTGTTCGTACTCGAGAGGAGCATCTTTGCACTGAAGGGTTTCTCCTCAAACCTCTCGAGTACGTAGATCGGCGGATTTCTTTGTAGGGTTCTTCGTTCTTGAAGTTTTCCCTCAATTTCTTCTCTTCCCTTTCTTCTAGGCCAAATTGAGCGATGATTTCTTTGAGATAGCTCCCAAACTGCACTAGGATCATGCCTACAAAGTTTGGTTGCAGTTGGTGATCATTTGGTTGAGATTTGAGAAGATTTTCCGGAGAAAACGGCGGTTTTCGTGTTCCTACGCTCTACTCATGAGCGTCGGACGCTGGGGCGTGCTAACGTCAGCGTCCGTCACGCTCTCTGTCTGTGTGACTTAAGTTGGCACCAGACGCTCTCCATCATCCATCGCCGGTCCACCAGACGCGTCCGTCGGATTTTCAGCCGCGCTGCTCTCTGGGTGTTTTGCGTCGGACGCTCCTTGGCTTCCGTTGGTTTCGCATCAGACGCCCAGCCGTCTGCTTCTCTCTCTGCAGTGCTCTCTAGAAGGGCGACGGACACTCATCCAAGCATCTGACGCCTCGTGTCTCAGTGTCCGTCGGCCTCTGAGGTTGATGTGTTTGTTTGTTTGTTTTGCGGTTTGTTTCTCTGGGTTCTTGGCTAGCTCCACTGTGTTCCTAGGACATATCCTAGAACATCCACCCACTTGTGGGTCGTGAACCTAGTTTTCGCTCTTGGGTTATTGTTTGGGACAAGGGTCAAGATCTTCCGAAAGGAATTTTATTTGGCTCCCATTCACCCCCCTCTAGTCGTTGTTCTCGGTCCTTCAATTGGTATCAGAGCTGGTTAAGGATCATTCCACCTTAAAAGGTTCTTGATCCGCAAAGGCGACATGGAGCGAGGTGTTGGCAAACCTCCATTTTTCGATGGAACGAATTTTGCCTATTGGAAGGTGCGCATGTCCGCTTACCTTCAAGGGCTTGATTCGAAGATTTGGGAGATTTGTGAGAATGAGGACTATGTGGTTCTTGGTGCTCGGATTAATGAGCTCCAATTCACACAACACGCATCGAACGCAAGAGCCCGTAGTATCCTCTTCTCAAGCTTGTCTCTTACTGAGTTTGAGCGAGTCTCGAACCTCACTACGGCGCGAGAGATATGGCAAACACTTGTGAGATATTATGAGGGCAATCCTCAGATCAAGTCCAGACTCTTTGACACATACCGTAGGGAGTACGAGAACTTCGTACAGTTGGCCAGCAAATCTGTTGATGGGATGTTCACTCGCTTCCAATCTATCGTCAACAAGATGCGTGCCAATCGAGCCAACTTGCCCTATGATGATCATGATATGGCTATCAAGCTTTTGCATGCTCTTGATCCGAGGGTGTGGGAGATGAAGGTGGCTACCATTCAGGAGTCACCGGGCTATGATGCCCTCACCGTGGATGAGCTGTTCAATAAGCTCAAGTCCTCGGAGATTGACCACCAAACCCGAGCCAAGCTTGAAAACCCGTCGAACCCATCTATGGCGTTGGTTTCTGGCCCCGGCGGTATGTCTTCTTCCTCTAACCCTTCACAACCTTTGTTCGCTCTTTCGTCTTTGATCTCTGTGATAGAGGAACAAGTGGAGGCTCTTGGATATGACGAGTTGGCCTTGGTCATCACTAGGTTCTCGCGGTTTCACAACAACAGCTTGAACCGATGACATGGTGGCTCGGCCAAGGGGTGATACTGTTGCGGTGACGAGGATCACTTCATCGCAAACTACCCCAAGAAAGCTGCGGGTGGCTTCACCAAGCGCAAGGACAAGCACGAGCACCGCTTCAAGGACAAGCACAAGGCCAAGGGCGGCCACAACCGGAGATCCTCGAAGAAGGTGATTGACAAGGTTAAGGCCAAGCGCCGAGCCTTCCTCGCCTCCCTCAGTGACATCGAGTGCTCCACCAACGGAGGCTCTTCTTCGAGCGACGACAATGAGTCGAAGGGAAAGGTTGAGGACAAGCTCAATGGCCTCTGCTTCTACGCTGACGCCAAGCACGGTGGCTTCTGTACCATGGTGATTGGAGTTGGTGAGGTCGGCGAGCCCAAGGACGACTCCGACGCCGACTCTGACACACCTGAGGTATCACCCACCGTCGATTCTTTCTCTTCCGAGCTTGAGTCCTTGAATGGTACCTTCTTGAGTCAGGATGCTATGCTCAAGCGTGCGATTAGAGAGAGGAACGAGTTCAAGGTTAAGTATCTAAAAACGCTAGATGAGCTCGAGTTTGCTAAGGCGTTAGTGGTGGTCACCGAGAAGGTAGAGTGTGATGCTTGCGCCATTCACATGTCTAGTCTTATCACTCTCCAGGACAAGTATGGCACTCTACTTGAGGAGGTTAGTGAGCTGAAGGCTAGGCCTAGCTTACTTGGTGTATGCAAGTCTTGTGAAGGCTTGCATTCTGAGCTGGCACAGAAGGAGAGTAGGATTGCTGTGCTAGAGAAGGCCAGCTCAGATAGCACTAGAGAGTTGGATCGTGTTGAGGCTTTGGAGCTTGAGATCGCGACGTGCAGGCATGACAAGGCGTGTACCGAGGAGGATAACATGCACCTCCGGTCCGTCTTAGCTTGGGTGTTTGGCAGAGAGCCGCAGCTGGGGATGTTGTACAGTCAATTCAAGCAGGCTGGCAACATGGGAGTAGGTTTTGCTACAGGTGGGAAGGTCGATAGCATGTTTGGCAAGATTGGTGAGTGCAGTGGGCTGAGTGAGAGTGAGAAACCCACCACAATTCCCAAGTTCACCCCACCTAATCCTACCAATCCCTCTGAGTTACCTGTGAGAGATGGTGTGTTTGAAGAACCACCCAAAACCACTCCACAGAAGCAAGTGTGGATTCCCAAACCGAACCACCTTCGGAACCCACTTGACACCTTGCCCGACATCTCTAGTGATCCCCTTCCTAAGAAAGCGAGAGCTACCCAACCCAACAAGAGAGTGCCTACCAAGAGTGCGGTGAGGTACCACTATGAGTATTGTGAGCGGGAAGGGCACTTGGCTGAGTTTTGCTAAAGGAGGAAGAGAGAAGATTGGCGGCAGCTTGAGTTGAACAACCGGGACATGTACCAGCCACCGGTTGGGGTGCGTAAACCGGAAGTTCAGAGGCGCACTACTAGGCCTAGAGATGCAATGCCTCAAGGTGTTAGGCCTCAAAAGGTGAGACCACGCGGTGGTCGTGCCCGGCGGGGTACCGGTCGTGACCCATACGGCTATGGACCTCGTGGCGGTGGCTTCACTCCCCACACTTTTAGCGGACCACCTTTTTCCTATGGTGGTGATCGCTATCCCCCTATGGGAAGGGAGATGTTTGGTATGCCTCCTAACCGTTTCTTTGGGCAAATGGGTCAACACTCGTATCCTTCATAGTTTACTAACCCTAGTGTTGCTTCATTTGCTCACCCTATGTCTTTTTATTGATGTAGGAAGGAGGACTGGAGGAGACTTGGCTTGTGGATTCCAGATGTTCACGCCATATGACCGGAAGTGCCAAGTGGTTCTCCAGCCTCGACCCCATGCGCCACACCGAGTGTATCACATTTGGGGATAAAAGTAAAGGTAAGGTTGTGTCCCGAGGGTCAATCCGTGTCAACTCGTCTTTTGTCCTCAAGGATGTTGCTTTGGTTGCGAATTTGCAATTTAACCTTCTCTCGGTTTCGCAACTCCTTGAAGACGGTTTTGAAGTGAATTTCAAAGTTGTCTTTTCTCAGATTCTTGACTCTCGGGGTGATCTTGTTTGCCGGATTTTGCCCTTCGGGAAGGTCTTTCGTGCGGATTTTTCTATCTCTTCCGGACCCTCTGGTTGTCTTCTTGCCGGTTCTTCCTCTGATCTTTGGAAGTGGAATAGGAGATTGGGACATCTTAGCTTCGACTTGCTTGCAAGGCCTAGCTCGATGGACCTTATCCAAGGATTGCCAAAGTTAAAATTAGTGAAGGATTTGGTTTGCCATCCTTGCAAGCATGGCAAGATGGTTGTCGCTTCCCATCCTCCTGTGACTGATATTATGACCAAACAACCCGACGAGCTCTTACACATGGACACAGTTGGTCCAGCTCGGGTTAGGTCGGAGGGAGGGAAGTGGTATGTTGTTGTAGTCGTTGATGACTACTCGAGATACTCTTGGGTGTTCTTTTTGGAGAGTAAGGATGAGGCTTTTTCGCATGTTCGAGATCTGATTTTGAGATTGCAAAATGAGCTACCCAAGCATGCCATGAGAGCTATACGCAGTGACAATGGCATAGAATTTAAGAATGCTCAATTTGCATCTTTTTGCTCTTCTTTGGGTCTTGACCACCAGTTTTCCTCTCCTCACACTCCCCAGCAGAATGGTGTTGTTGAGCGCAAGAATCGGACCCTTGTTGAGATGGCCAGGACGATGCTCGATGAGCATAGGACTCCTAGGCCGTATTGGGCCGAAGCGATCAATTTTGTTGCTATGTTTCCAATCGCATTTTTCTCCAAGCTTTCAAGAAGAAGACTTCTTATGAGTTGCGATTTGGGAGACCACCCAAGGTAAGTCACCTACGGTTGTTTGGGTGCAAGTGTTTCATCCTCAAGAAGGGAGGTAAGTTGGACAAATTTGAGTCTCGGTCTTCTGACGGTATATTTCTTGGTTATTCTACTCATTCACGTGCTTATCGTGCTCTCAACCTTGAGACTAACCGAGTGATGGAGACTTGTGAGATTACTTTCGATGAGACTATGCCTTGTAGTTCCACTGCTTTTGAGTTTACAGGTGATGATGAGGTGAACACTAGCATCTTTGTGGAGGAGGAGCAGGACGACGCCGATTGGGGTGATCCCGAGCCGACTCCACCGGCTTCCCCCGTCGACCCTGCGACGTCTACTTCGGCTCACGGCCCCGACCCGTCTACTTCCTCTACATGGGGGCCGTTCGAGCAACTTCCTCAGTCGGTGCCCATTGCACCTGAGGGAGCACCAGCTACTATTGAGCGGGAGGCTACTTCTTCTAGGCAAGCTCCCCGCTATATCCAGAAGCAGCACCCGCTGGAGAACATCATCGGCGACATCGACCGTCGAGTCACGCGGTCTAGGTCCTATTTCTCTCACTTTGCTCATTCGGCTTTTGTCGCTTCTTTTGAGCCCCGAGATGTTGGACATGGTTTGATGGATCCAGATTGGGTTAATGCCATGCATGAGGAGTTAGAAAACTTTGAGCGAAACCGTGTTTGGGTCTTAGTGCCACCACCACCAAGTTGCCACCCTATAGGAACCAAGTGGGTTTTCAAAAACAAACAAAGTGAGGACGGGGTGGTAGTGCGTAACAAGGCTAGGTTGGTAGCGTAAGGCTTTTGTCAAAAGGAGGGAATAGATTACAAGGAAACCTTTGCTCCCGTAGCTTGTTTAGAAGCAATTAGAATCCTTCTAGCTTTTGCGGCTTCTAAGGGTTTTAAACTTTTTCAAATGGATGTTAAAAGTGTTTTCTTAAACGGCTACATAGAGGAGGAAGTTTATGTTAGACAACCTCCCGGTTTCGAAAATCCCAAGTTTCCAAACCATGTTTTTAAACTTCACAAAGATTTGTATGGTTTGAAACAAGCCCCTAGAGCATGCTATGATAGGTTGAAAGCGTTTTTGCTTGCTAAGGGTTTTAAAATGGGATTAGTAGATAAGACGCTTTTTCTCCTCAAGCAAGGCAAAGACACTCTCCTAGTACAGATTTATGTGGATGATATCATCTTTGGTGATTCTTCTCATGCTCTTGTTGCCAAGTTTGCAGATCTTATGAGCAGGGAATTTGAGATGAGCATGATGGGCGAGTTGACTTTCTTTCTCGGGTTGCAAATCAAGCAAACCCGGGACGGGACGTTTGTGCACCAAGGGAAGTACACGAAGGACATTATGAAGAAGTTTGACATGGGTGAGGCAAAGCCTCTTTCGACGCCCATGTTGACTATGACTGCCTTGGATCTAGACGAGGAAGGAGAAGCGGTGGATCAGACGGAGTACCGAAGCATGATCGGGTCGCTCTTGTACTTGACAGCGACCCGGCCGGACATTCAGGTTGTCGTTTGCTTGTGTGCGTGCTTTCAGGCGTCGCCACGCACTTCGCACAAGCAGGCAGTGAAACGCATCATGAGGTACTTACGCTTTACCCCCGAGTTCGGATTGTGGTTTTCCGCCTCCTCCTCTCTTGTGCTTTGCGGTTATTCTGATGCCGATTTTGCCGGTTGTCGTCTTGATCGGAAGACCACTTCTGGAATTGCCAATTTCTCTGGTCTTCTCTTGTGTCTTGGTCTTCTTGTAAACAGTATAGCGTGGCTTAGTCGACCTGCGAAGCTGAATATGTTGTCGCTGCTAGCTGTTGTTCTCAGTTGCTTTGGATGATTGCGACTTTGAAGGATTTTGGTCTTGAGCTTACTAAAGTGCCTCTGCTTTGCGATAGCACGAGTGCCATTAGTGTGGCCAAAAATCCCGTGCTTCATTCTAAGACTAAGCACATTGACGTTCGTTTTCACTTCTTGAGAGATCACTACGAGAAGGGCGATATTGACCTCTGGCATGTCGATACCCAAAACCAGCTTGCGGACATTCTCACAAAACCTTTGGATCAAGCTGCATTTTCTCGCCTTCGGGGCGAGTTGAGTGTGTGCTTCCCTTTTTAGTTGAGGGAAGCCTTTTGTATCATAGTTTTTATTTGACCTTTCTTTTTGTTTCTTAGTTTTTAGTTGGTGTCAGTTTGCATTTTGCATCTCATTTGCATTTGTGACATAGTTCATTTTGAGCTTCATACAGATAGCCGATATAATGAAACTATGCTCTGTTTGAGGTGCTTTATGTGTCTATGGTGTTGCTTAACTTAGACTCTCTTTGATATTTTATATGCAATAGATCTAAGTTAGAAAAGCTTTTAAACTGAATTTAATTCTTTACATTACCTCTGAAATGACACTAGCATGTGTAGGCTTTTGATGATCCCTTTTGGCTATCTTGTATATAACTTGTAACTATGACTCTTCATTGTTTCATTCACTTCCATTGAGCACCATGTTTAAACTTGATCTAAAATGAAGTAGCTCTCTGAATAGTGAATTGAAAAGATCGAGTCGGGTTTGCAACTGTGAGCACTTCACCGTGTGTTCGAGACTGCTTCCCATATGGGTTGAACTTGAGCGATGTCGTGTATGACCGAAACCGGTGTGTTAAGCTCTTTGGCTTCGCCCAGTTAATAAGTGGCATCACTTTACTTACAACCACTCACATACACTTACATTGTGCCTAAAACTGATTTTTGCTGCAAAACTCTGAAAATGAAAATTTTGATTCAGTTTGGGTCATTGGCTTGTTGTATGAACTTTTCTAGGGATAGTTTTACTCGCTATACATGAGACAGTTTTGAGGTTGATCTTATCTTTCATGCCATGTTTAGTTGTCTTTAGGAGGTGATACCCTTCCTTTGCTCACACATGTAATCTTCTCTAAACTAGCTTCTAGAGTGATCTTTAGCTCAACTAGAGTCTTTGTTGGGCACGTAGAGCTTTTCCTATTCTCACAGGATCACATCACTTAGAGCATCCTTTCATTGTCTTAGCTCTATGTATGAAGCTTTTGCACTCCTTTTGCATTTCATGGCATTTGTGGCCGCCTTCTTGAGTTTTGTACTTTGATGAGCTACATGTGTCACCAAGGGGGAGAGATGTGCATTTCACTCTAGTGGGGAGAAAGCATGCATTTCACACCTTCCTTAGTCAAGGGGGAGATATATGTGGTCAAGGGGGAGAAAATTTGCATTTTGTGAAAATCTTGCATTTCTGGCTCTTTTCATCCTTCTTGGTATCTTGTGAGTGTGCTTTTCCCCAAGGGGAGTGTTTGCTAGATGTGTTGAGCCTTTGCCTCTTCTAGAGGGTCTAGCTTGCTTTGTTGGCTCTGACAGGTTTCGATTGGCCTCTTGAGTTTTGTCTTTTAATTGGTATCTCAAAGAGTTTCTTGTCGTAAGGCGATTGGTATCTTTGGCTTGCTAGCGGTGTTGAGCCCGTTTCTGCCTCTTCTTGAGGGCTAGCTGTGTTTTTCTTGGTTGCATTGAGCCGTTGCCCATGTCTTTGGGCACCAAGTTTTGGACGCGTTTTGCTTCTCTCAAGTGACCTTGTTTTGGCTTTCTTAGCTTTTTGGTCATTTGGAGAGCTCTACCTTGTGACTCAAATCTGAAAAGCACTTGTGTTGACAATGCACTCATCAAGGGGGAGATTGCGAACACATGGTTGATATGTGCCCATGTTTGTTCAGTTTTGATGATGGGTGATTGCTCAACATGTGAGTATTTCAGTTTAAGCGGTTTACACTAATCCCTTGCGAAAGCAAATGTGTGCCTGTCTATCGGCTTGTGGTGTGCAGGTGCTAGGCCCGGAGACAGTGGTCAATGGTGTGGTGAAGGTCGAGTAGAGGCTTGCCGTGCCGATGGACTGAGAGCGGTGAAGGGCGGAAGCGGGGCTCGGACCGAGGGACCATGGGCGCCGGAGGACTAGCTGTGGTGGCTAGTACTTGGCACCGATGAGTACGAGAAGACATGGAGGTAGACCGTGTTGACCAAGTCAAGACGGCGGGCGAGCGAGTTGAGCGGGAGGCTCAGGGGACTCGGAGCCGTGCCGGGCGAGGACGAGGTGACATGTGTCGAGCGGTTTGGTGGTTTGGGCCTCAAAACCATCGGAGGACGGTTTCCGAGTTTGGGCCTCAAAACTCGGGGTTCGGTAGTTGAGCCCAAAGCTATCGGTGGCGGGTTTCGCAGGTTTGGGCCTCAAAACCCGGGCGGAGCTTCCGAGGAAGCGGGGGCGGCACGTGGCGGAATCCTGAAGGTTGCATCGAGGCGACGACAACTCCTAGCAGGAAGTGGGGCCGTCCAGTCAAAATTAAGGAAGATATTTTCCGGAGCTTGGACTGCAATGCTTAGGCTAGGTAGTTCACTCATGTATCTAGGGGGGTCTTTGGGAAATAGCCAAAGCCCGATAAGTTGGGGATGAAGGGGTATCCCTCATCCCATCTCTTGCATTCATCTTCCACCTCCCACTTCCTAGGTTTTCGTTCCTCTAGTCTTCTTGCTTGAGATCCACCGTGTCTTCGGTGTATGAACTTGAGATTGTTGCAAGGAATCGGAGGTCATAACCTCTGTAGGCCATGGTGCCTTTGATTTCTTGATCGTGTCCCCGTTTTGGTTGTGTTCTTCGCGTTTTGCTTTTTGCTCCCCTTTGTTCCCAAGATGAGATCTCTTTGTAGGGAGTAGCTCTTGCAAATCCGTTTGAACCAAGTTGTTTGTAGTCGAGAGGAGCATCTTTGCACCCAAGGGTTTCTCCTCAAACCTCTCGAGTATGCAGATCGAGGGATTTCTTTGTAGGGTTCTCCGTTCTTGAAGTTTTGCCCGAATTTCTTCTCTTCCCTTTCTTCTAGACCAAACTGAGCGATGATTTCTTTGGGATAGCTCTCCAACTGCACTAGGATCATGCCTACAAAGTTTGGTTGCAGTTGGTGATCATTTGGTTGAGATTTGAGAAGATTTTCCGGAGAAAACGACAGTTTTTGTGTTCCTGCGCTCTGCTCGTGAGCGTCGGACGCTCTGTGCTTTTGCGTCGGATGCTGGGGCGTGCTGATGTTAGCGTCCATCACGCTCTCTGTCTGCGTGACTTAAGTTGGCGCCGGACGCTCTCCATCGTCCATCGCCGGTCTGCCAGACGCGTCCGTCGGATTTTCAACCGCGATGCTCTCTGGGTGTTTTGCGTCGGACGCTCCTCAGCGTCCGTTGGTTTTGCGTCAGACGCCCAGCCGTCTGCTTCTCTCTTTGTAGTGCTCTCTAGAAGGGCGATATATGCTCATCCAAGTGTCTGACACTAGCGTCCATTGCACTGCATCAGACTGTCCGACGCCTCATGTCTCAGCGTCCGTCGGCCTCTGAGGTTGCTATGTTTGTTCCATGGGCCCACATCATGAGGATCCATGGGCCCACATCAAGGATATCAGTGTGACAAACATCTTAGAACAAACACCCAATGCATATGACAAGTGGGACTAGCATACAGAAGACAGAGGTGGGCCAGAGACCCCATAGGGGGGTCGACCGACTAATCATTGGGCCCACCAGGCCACCCACATGCTCCCTAAGCAGTGGGAACACCTTGTGGAGGAAGTGGTAGGGCCCACCTATCAGGGGGTGGTCGGCCGACCATACCCCTGTGCCCAAAAGGTGCCCCAAGGTCTCCACCGCCTTCCTGCATGCCGCCATGCATCCACTTGATCTCCACCGTTGATCTAAGACGGTTACAATGACGGTTTGATCCTATGGTGGCTGATGGAGGTGGCGGGATCACTGACGTGGCATCGGAGTAGCCCCTACTCCACCTCTAGCTATAAATACCCCTAGGCCTTCATTCTCACTCATGCCTCATTGGAGAAAAACTACTCCTTACTAGTAGTGCTATGCTAGTTGGAGGAGAGTGAGGGAAGTCTTCTGGAGAAAGCCCCAGATCTATCGGGAATCTTCTCCAGAGGTCTACCTCAGCGGATGCAATCCTCTTGTAAGTTCAGCACTTGTAAGTGATACATCCGAGTTCTTTATAGCAATTAATATTCTACTTTGGGCATAGCTGTTATACATCTTTTCGCGCTTGTTTATCGCTTTACTTTAAGTAGAGTGCTTTAACCTTATGCATGGGTTAAAGTAGTAAGAATAGTGTAGATGTGGTGTCTAGACTAGATCTTACCTTTGTAAACCGCTTATTGCACAGATTGTTCGTGGTAGCTAGTAGGTAGTGACAGCCCTATCTAGTCCTCGTATTCCACCATGTGTGTAAGATAAGTTCTTAAAAGGTAGGGCCTCAATACAACATGATGGCGCGGTCCGGTTAGAGTTTTGTCCTCTTTCTGATCTATCCCATCGCCTCCTGCAAAAGAAGGGCTGATAAAGCCAGTATAACCAGCTATACCTTGTTAAAGTGTCATCTAACCATCGCTGACTTGTGTCGGTTCCCAAGGCAAGCCCCAGAGCATTACAAGCCTCCTCCCTCTCTTTTTAAAGTATTCACTTTCAATTCACAATATTGCTTGTGCATTAAGTTATAAGAGTTGAATGAAACCTTTGGTGCATTATCTTCCTTGTCCACCAAAAAGAAACTTGTAGACCCAGGATCGAAACAAATGATTAGCCTTGCTTAGAGCGGTAGAGTGGGTGGTCTACTGTCCCCCACGATGATAGGTTGATACTGGTCACGGTTGGCTATATTTGCTATCGTGGAAAATAACCATGTGGAAGTAATAAATCGAAACCGGGCGGACAAGGTGTTGTGAGCCACTTGACTTGGAGGTCTTGTGAGCGGGTTCTCTCCGCCTATGTCGTTAGGCACTAGATCGTGGTTGGACATCTACTGAGATTGAATGCATGCCTTCTTCATAGCTGGCCGAATAACCCGTTTCGACCGCGAAGCCTAACTCTGTACGTTTGGGCCGGGCTTCCCTCCTACTTGGGTCTTGAAGACCGCGGGCAGATGACTAGACCATGGGCAAGCATCCTGATCATCCTGGCCTGGCACCAAGGGCAGGCACTACTTGATCGACCTGGCTACCGTGAGTCGCTACTCATACTTGTAATTGGGACCCCGCGACTACCCGAACTATATTGAAGGTGACCCATCAAAGTCAACCCGACGGGGAAGACTTGGGTGTGATTGAGGAATAAACCTCTAGCTAGATAGGAATTCGATTCGAATTGCGGTCTCTCCCCGTCAGTGAGAAACTTGAAAGATCTTCCTCCCACTATAGAAACTTGAACCCTAATAAGTAACCAAAATATGGTTATATGGTTTATGCCAAACTGGATATGGTTACTATTGTGATGCTTTAATCAAGTGATTGCTCAAGATCAGGTGCAAATCTAGACTTGGTAAGCTCTATTAATCTTGATGCTAAAATTTTGACTAAAATCTTGAAAGATAGGACTCAAGGTAGTAATGCTGTTTTTTGTAAAATTATGTTATCCTGTCAACTCCACTATAAGAGTCTTGCATACCCTTGGGAGTCTTTTATTTATCTCCTGTCAGGTAAGTCTAGCTGAGTACATTCGAGTACTCAGGGTTTATCCCACCCTGTTGCAGGTGAAGGGCTTCGTCCTACTGAAGGAGTGGTTAACCACCGGTGGGCTCGGTGATTCTATAGTTACTTCTTATCTATATGCTGTTGTTGGAGGATGTCACTTAAGCTAGCAATGTAATTCCACTTATGTTACTACAATCATTTCAAAGCTATGTTGTTTCATTAAACTCATACTTGTATTATTATTTCTGAGCTTATTTGTAATATTATTTCCGCTGCAAAACTCTGTGTAAGTGATTGGTGTTTACTTAATCAAGCAATCTGGGATTGGTTTGTTCATTTACCGGGGTCCTTCGGGATACTCAGCGGACTACCGAACTGGTATCAGTGAGAGTATGTGTGTGTCAACGTGTTAAACGGGGACAATCATGCTTGATCTTATATTAGTTGGGTGGTTCCGTGACAACCAGTGGGCCCTCCTCTGGTGTCCTGGTGGTGGTCCCACTGGTCAGGGACCAAGTGGGGCCTGGTGGGCCCGAATGGTGGATCGGCCGACCCCCCCCTTGGGGTGTCTGGCCCACCTCGATCTCCCCAGCTGGTGGTCCCACTTGTCATGGATGTTGGGTGTTGGTTCTGAGATGGTTGTCACGTTTATCTCTTTGGTGTGGGCCCATGGATCCATGTGCTTTGCTTATGAGCCGTTGAGAGAAAGCACAGAGTGATCCAAGGGTTGGAAATCACTCTGGGATGCTTCTCTTGGATCATGGCCGAGAGGGGAGCCAGGTGGGCCCACAGGGTGGTCGGCCGACCCCTATGTGGGTCCCACTGGCTCTCAATTGCTTCATTTCTTCATTCCTGTATTCAAACACTCATGGACATGTGGAAATGGTTATTTGATAAAATATTCTCATGATGTGTTTGTTTATCCTTGATCCTTGGGTTGGTGGCAACATTTTAGATATGTAAAAATTGATCATAATTTGTGCCAACCAAATCCCCCAAGCTTAACCTTTGCTCGTCCCGAGCAAACAATCAAACTTAACTCGATGGATCAGGAGTTGCTACTATGCTTCATATTTCAAGAGTACTAAATCTACAACAATCATACTTCTCTTTTGAATGGAAAAATTAGCAATAAAGACTCACCCATATTACCTTAGTCCTTCATGGGCTTATAGCTTTATCCTTTGTCTTGAGAGGTTGAGAGATAGAATAACTTGACTTGAGCAGTAGTTTTCTCATTCTTTCACAAGTTTCATATCGGAGGTTTTGCAAGATTTTGTAAAAGAAAACTTAGTGTTCCTCAAATGGTACTCTCGAGTCACTCATAAGGTGTATGATTACTCACCAAGGCATATGTCAACGTTTGCCTTCTTTCTTCCTATCTCTAAAGCTTATGTGGAGCTATAGGTAGGGATCAAAGATGTAGCAAACTTACCTTGCATATATTGTAAAGTCAAATTCTGGATCCGAGGAGAGAAGTGTCATACTCTTAAATCAAGATGTGCAAGTGTGTGGAAACATGGCAAATGATCAATACTCCTATATTTGGATGATCTCTCTTTCCTAACTTATTATTTTGAGACATAGCTATCATTTTAATTTTTCTATGAGCTTTGAAGATGCTCATTCATTTTTTTAAGAGAGAGCTTTGGAATGCTCATAAAATTTGGGACTTTAGAATGCCCCTGAATTTTACATAATTTTGCATAGTCTATGTCTCATTTACTAGCAACAACTAGAGAGAGTTTTTCTACTTAGAGCATGGAGTATGAACTATGTGGAAATGTAAGACATGTTTCTGCATACTTCCAGTGTAGAAGCAGCATGTATATGTGGTGTGTACGTGATCTTGATCTTGGGAGCATAATAAATCTCTCAACAAGGGTCACAAAACTTGACCAAACTCAACACAAAGCAAGCAGCTTACGTAGAAAGCTTATATCATGAAAGAGCATGTATGGCTTTGGTAGGAATTTTCACCATTGAGGAACATCAAAGTGTTTTATCATTTTAATAAATAGAACTCCGATAGTCATTCTTGCTTAGAACAATATTATAGCAGCTCTTATCTTGTCATATCATGTCTCACAACAACTTAGACTTAGTTACGGCATTTGCAACCCACAAAAGTTGGAGGTTCATGATGGTTTCTTTTAAGCCAAGTGATCCATACTTAGAGAAATACCAAGTTGTAAACTAAGTGCTAGAGAAACATTTAACAGAGCAACTATTCATCATTTCCATAGGAGATATTAATTTTCGTGGAACATGTGAGAGTAGAGAAAGTATTTTTTTTATCATATATAGATTTTTTTAATGCAAAACAAAGATAAGCAAGGAAGTGCATAAATATAAATGTTGAAATTAAAGACTTACCTTAGTGGGGGAGGGAACCTCCCCAAGCTTGTCTTTTGCTCAATAGTGCGGCGGATGTGGATGTTGTTGCCGCCACAGGTCCCAATGCCGGTGTTCTTCTTCTTGCATTGCTTGAATGTCTCCGGCAGTTTGCTGGACGATGTGTGCTGTCTCATCGTGCTCAACACGCAACTCACCAAAGGTGTTGGTGAGATGATCAAATTGTTGCCGCAATTCCCGATGCTCCCTTTCTCGTGTGGACGAGAAGGATGCCCGTCCTCGCTGCGGACGTGATGGTCGAGGAGGCATGCCACTAGAAGTGTCATGGGATCGGAAGATACATCGTCTTCCTCCTCGCTAACAGCTCCTCGGGAAGGACCACCTTGCTCAAGATGAACAAAGTAAATCCCTTCCTAAGTTCTCCTGTCTGAACCTACAAAACCTCTTTGCCCAATTCCTTGATCTAAATCAAGGGTTTGCTTACAGGTCCTATACAACTGAAGTTGCCTATTTGGAAGAGACACCTCAATTGTATGGCCACTGTAAATCATTTTAAGATTACCATTGGCATCTCTTTTTAACATTTGAGCATATTTAAGATATTCTTCTGAGATCACAACTAAAGGAACAGAGATGTAAACAAAGGGTTGAGTGCCATTTAGCAGGTTCATGGAGTCGGCAAGACGAGTAATTAAAGATGTGAATTGAATAGATTCATTACTCTCAATTGAACTTTGCCAAAACTCCACTAGGCATTTTACAGGAGAGATTTGAATTTTGTTTACCATGGCATAAAGCAATTTTAATTCCATGTCACTTATCAAGCTAGCATTACTTCCAGGAAACAAAGTCATTTTCATCCAAAGATGTATGAAACGAAGAGTAGGATTATGAATTTCCTCAGGTTTAGGATTTGAGCAATCTTTTAGAGAAGAGATAGAGAACCAAAATTTCCTCTTGTTAAAACTACGCATGGCAGGGTTTAAATCTATCAAGCATGAATTTTCAAAACCAAGAGCAGCACTTAGATGACTCCAACTTAGACTATGACTTTGATTAAATATGTGAAAGGAGATTCCAACATTAGAGACTTGGAGAGAGCATAGGAATTCTATGGTAAGCAACTCAATTCCAAACTCTTCTATTTGCCAAAAGCCAGACCAACCAATAGAGGTAAAGATAGTTTCGAATTCGGTGGTCATACCTGCGTTGGAGAGAAGATTCGGGTCCAATATCCTTGTGTGCTCGAAAGATCGATCCCGAAGAGAGAGATACCTTTGGTATTCTACTTGGTTGAACCCAAGACCACTTTGTTGGTCATAGGTCCTCATTGGGGGCACCATGAATGCCTCGATATGAGGTACCTCTTCCGACACTTCTTCCTCCTGAGGGTGTTCTTCGGTTTGGAGGTTCTCCCAAGTGTATCGGGCAGAACCTCCCCTTCTTCTTCCTTGGGAAGTATCCTTGGATTGGCGGGAGCGTCGGGATGAGCACCCACTCATGGCTTGCTTCATCTTCTTGAATGCGGATGTTATCAGGTTCTTCATCTTTTAGAGAGGAAGAGGCAAAACTAGGACAAAGTTGTGTGTGGGGAAAGTTTTCCTAGTTTGCCTTGAGGGGAGAAGCTTGATCTAAGAGAAGAGATCTTCTTGTGGGCTAGTGAGAGCAACACTACTTCTCTTGAGAGCTAAGAACTTCTCTTGAATGAAGAGAGGAGAGAGCTAGGCAAGGAGAGGCTTGAGTTAGAACTGAATTCTGGTTGAGGTGCGAGGGAATGAGCTTTCCTTACATGGGGTTTTATAGGGGAAGGGAATGGCACCAAGGGGGTGCCATGGAGTGGTCGGCTGACCACCCTTGGGCATGCCCCTTGGGTGCCATGATCACTCACTTTGGTTGATGCCTTACACAAAGCAAAAGAGGGAGAAGAGGTGACCGAAGCATGGTCAGCCGACCCCCTAAAGTGGGGATTCCACTCATGCTTTACTAGTGCTTGGTGAAAGGTGAAAGATGTGGTGTAATGTGATCAAAAGCTGAGCTAAAGTGGTCAAGATTCTCCTCTTTAAACAAAGAGTAGTATGGGACAAAGGTATGCCATGCTTTGATTGATATGTTTTATTTTTTAAAGCATGACAAAGTGAAAGTGATGGATGTCATGATTCCCCACTTTGGACAAGGAGTAGTTGGAGACAAAGATGTGTCATGCTTTACAAAAAGTGATTGATGTACTTTAAAGCATGACAAGACAAAAGAGATGTCTCCCAAAGTAAGAATCTGATTTTTTTTTGGGAGTCCCACTACTTAAATCATGGGATTCTTGGACAACGGATGGTGGAGAGGAAAATATGGATGGACAAGGGGATCATAGGGTGGTCGGCCGACCACCCTAGTCCTCCATTTTTTTTCTTTTTCTTTTATAAAGGTCCCTATATGATCCTTAATTAAATAAGCCAAGATAGGGTACCTAGGGTGGTCGGCCGACCACTCTATGGCCCTACCTTTTGTCAAATTTTAATATTAAACTAATTCTCAAGTTTTATTTAAACTAACTTTAGTTTTCTGAATTTTAAGTATGAAAGAAATTAAAGTTTTGAACTAAATGTAAGAAGGAAAATAAAAGATAACTATCGATTTACCTTTCGGCGAAGGCTCCTTGATTTTAAGTCCTCGGAGTGGGACTCTCCTTCTTGTTCATTCCTCGGGTGCACTTGATGGCTCTGGAGGCGGAGACCCTGATGTGTGCACCTCCTTTGCTTTCCAAACCTGCCTTGGATTGGCGGGTTCGTCCTCCTTGTGCTCAGTGATCTTGGCCTCCGGGTACTGCTTCTTTTGACGCGGGGCTCGAACTCTTCTTCTTGGTGGTTGTGCTTTAGCCTGTTTGTTAAGTTTATAACCATTGAAAGCACATTTTACCTTGTGACTCGGGAATTGGAAGTGGATTTGGCCCGATCCAACGTAGATGACTGCGTTGGTGGTGTTGAGGAAGGGCCTTCCAAAACGACGGGGACTTCCACGTTAGCTCCCATGTCCAGGATGATGAAGTCGGTGGGGATGTACTCGTCTTAGATGTTCACCAAGATGTCCCTTGCGAGTCCCTCGAGAAACCTTATCGTTTGATCTGCCATCTGCAGGCGAACACATGTGGGGACCAACGGCCCTCCTAACAAGTTGTCATAACTTACCTTAGACATGATGTTGACGCTCGATCCAAGATTGCAGAAGGAAGTGTGAAATGTCTGTTGTCCGATTGAGCATTTGATCGTCGGGTGGCCTGGATCTTCCTTCTTCATGATGAAGGGAGGATCGAGAAGATAGCCCTAGTAGGAGCGAAGCGGAGGCTTACCGAACTTTGTTGTTACCATGTTCACATGCTCAATTGAATCCTCTGGTTTCCCAGGAATTTTACCTAGTTCTATGGATGGCATAGCTGCTGCTAATTAAGCTAATTGGGTTTCTAGCATTTTATTAAAACTCAATTGATTTTTCATGGCAGTTGTGAAGCTATCCATTTTCTCACCAAAACTTTCAAGAACTTTATCAGTGGCAATCATCTTTTTATTTATACCATCATTAATCTTTGATTGCCCAAGAACAAGATCTTTTAATGAAGGTTGATTATTGTAAGAATTTTAATTCTTGTAATTGCTATTACCTCCATTACCTTGGTAGAAGGGGCGCGAGTTCCATCCTCCTTGTTGTTGGGGTCGATACCCGTTGTTGTTGTTGTTGTTGCTGATGAAGCTCACATCCTCCTTTGACGTCTCGGGGCAATTGTTGCTCGAGTGATCATTTCCTCCGCACACCTCGCACCATGGATCTGCTTCAATAGCTTGTGCAGCGGCGACGGGGTAGATGGCCTCTCGTTCCTTCATGGAACTTTCTTCTATCTTCTTCATCAGGAGGTCCATCTTGGCAGAGAGCATGTCCACCTCATTGACGGTGTGCATACCTCTCCTCTTTGGCTGGAGACGTTCCTCACCCCATCCTTGGTTGATTACCATCTTATCGATGAGGTCCTTGGCATTTCTCACTGTGTGTTGGAGAAATGCCCCTCCAACGGCAGCGTCAAGGTGACTACGGGCCATGCTGGTCAGCCCGTGGTAGAATCCTTGGATCAAGAGCCAGTCGTCTATCCCATGATGAGGATAGGCACGAATGTACTCCTGGAGACACTCCCATGCTTCGGGAATCGTCTCGTCAGATTGTTGCTGGAAGCTCGAGATCTTTCCACGAAGGGCATTGGTTTTGCCCGTCGGGAAGAACTTCTTGAGGAATACGTTAGCACACCTCTCCCATGTAGTGGCCTCTTCTTTGTGGGTGTAGAACCATTGCTTCGCCTTCCCCAATAGCGAGAATGGGAAAAGACGAAGGCGAATGGCGTCAGACGCCACTCCCTTAATAGTGAAAGTGTCACATAACTCTATAAAGTGCTGGAGATGAGCATTGGCATCCTCATGGGGCTTTCCGCAAAATGGATTGGCCTACACCATGTGGATCAAGGCGGGCTTCAGCTCGAAGGTGGCATCCCCAAAGTTGACCTCGGGACCCTGAGCTACGTGGGTAGCTGACGGAGCCGAGAAGTCAGAAATCGCCTTCTGGGCCATAGCTTCCTTGAGTGGTGGTGTAGAGCCTCCTTCCTTGAACGGATTCTGGTTCGAGAGGAACCTCTGAGGGGGAACTTGACGACGTCTAGTTCTCCTCAACAACTACTCAGGATCTTCTAGGTAGTTTCCCGGTAGTTGGAAATCGCTCATAAACTGTCTGGCTTCACAAGAAAGGAAGATACGGACAGGGGTAAGCCCCTATGACTAATTGATAACTAAGTTAACGAGAATCCCTGGATTCAATCTAATTAAAATTTCTAGGCTAAGCTTTCCCCGGCAACGGCGCCAGAAATGCTTGTTGGTATTTCTTATGACTATTGGATAAATCCGCAAGCGCACAGATTATACCGTTGTAGCACTTCACCTAGGAGTATTCCAAGATATCATAATTTCTATTTTCCCAAGGGAAAGCGGGGCTAGAAATGATAATCAGAGAGAGATCCTAGAGAGCACCTTAACTTAGTACCAACTAGTATAGAGGGGTAAACAATATATGTGATAGGAAGGGTTGATGAATGAAGAAGCTACGGTAAATGATACTTAGAACAGACTAGATACATTAGCTAGGTGGGAGGACAACGAGAAGAGTATAGGGACTCCTAAGCAATTCATTGTACTTCAATATACTTAGCCAATTAACTAGTCTAAACACTATAGTTTGCCTCCTCAATACAAGTATGTTAGGTGAGGGGATAGATCAGTAGGAGGACAAAACTCCTATCGGACCGCGCCCTCTTCTTACGGGGGCCTTACCTTTTAAGAACTTGCCTAAAAACACGTGGTGGAATACAAAGACTAGACAAGGTTGTCACCTCTTGCTAGCTACCACAAACAATCCGTGCAGCAAGCGATAACCAAGGATAAGATGATGTATAAGCACCACGCTTACACACAACTTACTACTTTGACTACGATCAATAATCAAAGTACCCTATGACAGACAATGATCGCATACAGGAAAGGTCACAAGGATCACAGACTATTGATGTAAAGGCTATTAAAGAGCAAAAGCATATAGCAAGACTATATCTAGTTTAGAAATGCTCAAAGTAAATACTAAGTAAAGTATAGAGAAGAGATATATATTGATTAAGGTAAAGTCTTACAAAGAAGGAAAGATACAAGAGCCATACCAGACTTCCCAGAAGACAACTCCGGAAATCCCAAGCACAGCTTGACTCAACTCTAACTCCCACACTAGTCTAACTCCTAGAATAATCTAAGGAATAGAGCTTGTAGGCTTCTTCACCATGTGTAGAGAGGGGGGTATGGCCCTCTATTTATAGTAAGGGGGTGGAGTAGGGGCTACTCCAGTGCCACGTCTGCGATCCAGGGCCTTCCATCCTCCACCCTTGGATCAAACCGCCTTAGAACCGACCAAGGAGTGGATGGTTGTAATTTCCACCATGTGTGGAATGGTATGGCAGTTTGGGGGAGCCAACCAACCTAGGGGGTGGATCAGCCGACCCCCCTATGGCCAGTGGGCCCTCCTCTGGTCTCCTGGTGGTGGTCCCACTGCTCAGGGACCAAGTGGGGCCTGGTGGGCCCGAATGGTGGATCGGCCAACCCCGCCCCCTTGGGGTGTCTGGCCCACCTCGGTCTCCCCAGCTGCTGGTCCCACTTGTCATGGATGTTGGGTTTTGGTTCTGAGATGATTTTCATGTTTATCTCTTTGGTGTGGGTCCATGGATCCATGTGCTTTGCTTGTGAGCTGTTGAGAGAAAGCACAGAGTGATCCAAGGTTTGGAAATCACTCTGGGATGCTTCTCTTGGATCATGGCCGAGAGGGGAGCCAGGTGGGCCCACAGGGTGGTCGGGCGACCCCCTATGTGGGTCCCACTGGCTCTCAATTGCTTCATTTCTTCATTCCTGTATTCAAACACTCATGGACATGTGGAATTGGTTATTTGATAAAATATGCTCATGATGTGTTTGTTTATCCTTGATCCTTAGGTTGGTGGCAACATTTTCAATATGTAAAAATTGATCATAATTTGTGCCAATAGTGAGCTAATGTCAATCTCACCAATAGCCATGACCCATTCAAGCCTTGAGAATGACTGGATATGTCATGAGAAAGAAAGTGCTCACCCACTCCTTGAAAGGGAGAATGATGTCAATGAGCATGGAAGTTATTCCCGATCTTCCAATCAAATCCATGATCAAATGAGAAATATCCCAAATCAATCCTTCCCTCTACCATCACTACACACATGATCTACAACCTCTTCATGCCTCTTGTTTCTAAAATCTTTGCAAGGTTGGTTATAGATGTGTTTGTCTACCATAAATTTTGCAAATCTCGTAGTGGTTTTGGTCTTGAGAATAGGTTCGAAAATGTTGGAGTTGAAGGGGAAACCACTTCACCAACATGAGATGCATTTGAAGGTTTCCCAAAGACAAGCTTGTGTCTTAAAAATAAGCACTTTCGGGAGTTAACCCGCACCTTGTTCTTTTCGATTAAAGTTTGCTTATAGAAAAATCTATTAATTAAAATTAAATATATAATAATAATAATAATAATAATAATAATAATAATAATAATTAAAATGAAAAAAAATAAAAATATTTTTAGTTTCCCAAAATTCTAAAATGAATAAAATGACTTTGTAAAATGAGATTAAGGGAATATTTGTGAAAGTGTTCTCTCGGGTATTTTTGTCACTAACCATTTCTGGTTTAAACAAAAAGAATGATGGAGCAAAACACAAGGTATGTCCAACAAAACATCTCTTAATAATGAAGCACAATCAAAAGAGTGTTCCACATCCTAGACTTAGTTTGCTCATTATCAAATGGTGCAAAATCCAAGTATGGGGGAGTGGAATTCTCAAGAAATTCATGTCATGCTTTATTGTTTAATTTTATTTGGTTTTCTCTACCTTGCTTTCTCGTTATACCTTGCTCATCTTGCTAAGTCACATAAACAATAAAAAAACTAAAAAATATATAAAAAATGCAAATGCTCATCTAGTTCACCATACATGCTCTTGTCTCTTCTTAAATGAATCTCTTTATGCCTTCATGCTTCCTAGTTCTGTTATGAGTATGCTTTGGTTTGGGAGTAGTGTACATACTCCTATAAGCTCTTTAAATTAAGCATGGTGCTTAGGTTAAATAGCCTTCCTTAATCAAATTAGACATGGTGTCAAGTTTGATTAATGAACCAAAAGTATACTTGTATAGAATTTGGTTGTACTTTTGGACTAACTCATGCATGATAACTTAAAAATTTTGGGGGTTAGTCAAGAGATCGTTCATAAGATACAAATCAAGGTTTGAGATGCTATTGAATTAATCTTGCACATCTTTTCCTCAACCTTGCTTGATTTTTAATGAGTGAACAATGAGGCAACATCCCTTTCTGTGCTAAAATGTTAAAGCCAACTTTTCTATAGCATAGAAGATGTCCTCTATTTCTATGACAATAATGCCCTTGCTTCAAATTATTCGTGAATTCCTCCGGGTATGTATTGTCCACTAATCCTTCGCAGAGAGAAGTAATGAATGGAGAAAGGGTCTGAGTACAATGCGATGATTCACAGAAAGACCATTATTCATCATCAATTTTGTGATGTATGGAATCGTCACACTTCGAGACTACGGTTGCAACACCTTTAAAGGTAAATGGTCAATATCTCAAAGTTATTCATGAACATGAATCACCTGAGCATGAAATTAACATGATAGATTTTGTCCTTAATCCAATTAAGAACTAAAATCTACTTGTTTAAATTTTTGTTTATTTTTCGTGTTTGACCCTAGAATTAGCTTGTACCTAGCCTTGTCACCCCCCACACCAAATTTGGACCCTTTTGGCCCCAATAGGCGGTCGGCCGACCGTCTCTAGAGGCCTCTCAGCCCGACGTTGCACGGCCTACCTAACCTGACCTGTGGGACCTCCAATCCAAGCTCGGTCGAGCCAAACCTTCCAAAACGCGGTCGATCGACCGAGGTTTTGGCCCTTCAGCCAAGCACGTTGCTCTTGAGCGTTGGACCAACATTCCCATCCTATTTCCGGCACGATCCAAGTGAAAATAGAGGCGAAGGACGTTGGATTCTCTCTTCTTAACCTTTCCCTCTCCTTCTTCCTCATCTACCTTGTTCTTCTTCACCACCAGTAGAAATTCCATCTCTTGTTTCCCTTCCCACCTTCCTTGACCTCACCATGGTTCCACCAAGAAGAAGGGCGATATGGAAAAGTTTCTACGTGTTGTTGCCAAAGAAAGCATTCCCAACTTAGAAGAAAGGGTTTCTGAGGAGAGAATGGCGCATCTAGGTCTTGAAGATAGCTTTAATGATCTTTGCATTATCACTAATGCAAAGTTCAAGCGCTTATCCACAGCCATTGAGAGAGAGGATCTCCTTGCCCCTCCTTCTCCTTAGTCATCCTCTAGAGCCATCGGCACAACCTACCTCATGGCCTTGATAGAAGAGCGCATGAAGAGATGCTTGTTATCCCTTATGCTAAGCCATAGGACCTTCTCTCTCTCCATCTTCTCCCTTGGATCACCTTAGCCCTTCATAGCAACGAGATACTTAGGCTTGATAGTCTATCACTCATGAATCAAAGAACATATGCCTAAGCGATCAATGAAAAATGAAACTCTTGGTTCTGCTGGTATCTTACCCCAGCAGAACCGCTGCATTTGATCTACTTCTGTCACTGTTTTTAGCATGCTCCGAAATAAGTATGGGGGAGGTCGGTCGACACCCCAACATGTTACAACACCAGTTCGGCCATTGAACCATGTTGTACACATCCATGACACGTTCCACCAAAAAGTTGGACCAAAACGGCCACTTTTGTGCATCGACCGATGCACTTTGAAGACCAAAATTCAGAACAGACAGAGCAGATCAATGTTCAGAGGTAAGGTAGTCTAATGCAGAGACCGAAGTGGAGAAACGGCTCTGAAGTGGGGTCGGACGACCTCACCTAGAGCCCTCGGGTCCACCAACCAGCATCTACTCAGCCTCAGCATACACCTTGACTGGTTTGCCACATCTCTCCCCTTTTCCTTTATGTTTTTATTTGTTTTACTCATTTCCCTTTAAAAATAATAAAAATAAATAAATATAAATAAATAAATAAATAAAAATAAAATTTTATTTCTTCATGAAATTAATTGCTTAGTTTATTTCTCTTTTAATATTGAATAAAAACAAGAAGATCGCATTCGAAACTAAAATTTGAAAAGTGACATGATCTATGACGTTCTGAGGGTAAAAGCATCATAAAGATGAATTCTTGCTTTTGCTTATGCTAGTGGGAAAATATCTTAATAGGAAACCATATTGACTAAGTTGTTGATCAATGCAATATACGTTCTCGGCTCATGATTCGTACCCTGTCTATTTAAAAGTACGTGAAGATTAATTTTTGAAAACGTCATAAAACCATAATGTCACTACTCCTCTATAGTGAGAAATTCCTACCACAGCCATATATGTTTATACATGATCAAAAACCTTCCTCATATGCTTCTTGTATTTGCTTTGAGTTTGGTCAAACCTTGTCGACCCTTGTTGAGAATTTTATCATACTCCCAAGATCAAGATCACGTACACGACACATATAACGCTGCTTCTACAATGGAAGTACGCAAAACATGCCTTTCATTTACATGATCCATGTTCATCTAATAAATACTCTAGAAATATGTTATGATCTCTCTCAAATTCTTCAAAAGAGATATGACTATCAAAAATAATGATGAGCAAAAGCTGAGCAAAAAAAAGAAAGATAGCCATATCTAAAACAATCATAAAGTTAGAGAGATCATACATAGTAAAGGAGTACCATAAAGTCCACTATCATATTCCATACACATGCACATCTTGATCTAGGATTATGACATTTTTCTCCTTAGATCCTTGTTTTGACTTTACAATATAAGCAATGCAAGTATGCTACATTGTTTATCCCTACCTAAGCTCCACATAAGCCTGTTTAGAAATAGGAAGATAAAAAGAAGGCAACCTCATGTTATGCATTGGTAAGGATTCATACATCTTGAGCGATCTAGAGTGCTATATGAGGAGTAAGTTGACTTATGAGCTTTCTTTTGAAAAATTTATCAAAAACTCCAAGTACTAAAATATGATTTGGGGAGATGACTTTGCCTTGAGAACTATTCCATTTATCAACCTCTCAAGGATATATGCTAGACAATACCACATATCCCATTGGTATGACAAAATGTCTTGAGTGAATCTTTATGCTTGCTTTATACTTTGAATAACATAGTCTTGTTAACTTATATCCTTTACTCGAGGTCGAGCAAAGAGGTAAGTATGGGGCATCTTGTTGACGGTAAAAATGAGCCATTTTGTCACCATCAAAATACCATCAACATCCTCATATTCGAAGAAAGATAAGCATAACATGAACATATTTTACCCAATAACTAGTTCCACATGTCCCTTAACTATTTAAGTGTAGGTAATGACAAATGGGGACTTTTGGGAGCTAGTGGGCCCACTAAGGGGGTCGGCCGACCTCCCTGTGGGGCCACTAGGCCTCCCAAGCCCCCATGATCCAAGTAACACTCTCCAAGCACTTTCTACCCCTTGGATCCAAATGTGTTTCCTCCCAACGGTTCAGATCTACATCACGAGGATCCATGGGTCCACATCAAGGATATCAGTGTGACAAACATCTCAGAACAAACACCCAACGCATATGACAAGTGGGACCAGCATACAGAAGACAGAGGTGGGCCAGAGACCCCATAGGGGGGTCAGCCAACTCATCATTGGGCCTACCAGGCCACCCACATGCTCCCTAAGCAGTGGGGACACCTTCTGGAGGAAGTGGCAGGGCCCACCTGTCAGGGGGTGGTCGGCCGACCATACCCCTGTGCCCAAAAGGTGCCCCAAGGTCTCCACCGCATTCCTGCATGCCGCCATGCATCCACTTGATCTCCACCGTTGATTTAAGACGGTTACAATGACGGTTTGATCCTACGGTGGCTGATGGAGGTGGCGTGGATCGATGACGTGGCACTGGAGTAGCCCCTACTCCACCTCTAGCTATAAATACCCCCCTAGGCCTTCATTCTCACTCATGCCTCATTGGAGAAAAACTACTCCTTAGTAGTAGTGCTATGCTAGTTGGAGGAGAGTGAGGGAAGTCTTCTGAAGAAAGCCTCGGATCTGTCGGGAATCTTATCCAGAGCTCTACCTCAGCGGATGCAATCCTCTTGTAAGTTCAGCACTTGTAAGTGATACATCTGAGTTCTTTATAGCAATTAATATTCTACTTCGGGCATAGCTATTATACATCTTTTCGCGCTTGTTCATCGCTTTACTTTAAGTAGAGTGCTTTAACCTTATGTATGGGTTAAAGTAGTAATAATAGTGTAGACGTGGTGTCTAGACTAGATCTTACCTTTGTAAACCGCTTATCGCACGGATTGTTTGTGGTAGCTAGTAGGTAGTGACAGCCCTATCTAGTCCTCGTATTCCACCACGTGTGTAAGATAAGTTCTTAAAAGGTAGGGCCTCAATACAACATGATGGCGCGGTCCGGTTAGAGTTTTGTCCTCTTTCTGATCTATCTCATCGCCTCCTGCAAGAGAAGGGCTGATAAAGCCAGTATAACCAGTTATACCTTGTTAGATATCTTTGCTATATTGAACCTCTCAACCCAGATATCATAGTCTCCCTTGATCCATCATAGGACATATCCATAATCCTAGTTAACTCACTTCTCGTTCCCTGTGGAAAATATGATACCTGCAATACTCTCGGTGAAAGCTACACTTGATAGCCGTACGCTTGCGGTTTTTTCCCGTTTCCCACTTCTGGTGTCAACAGGGAGCCATAAATATGAGGCAACCATGAGACGACTTGGCGGCTGATTAGGGTGGTGGCGAGGCCGTGGGATCGCCCGGATGCCGGTGTAGCTGTTGTTTTATTGGGGAGGAGCGCCGTAGTCATTACCCTGAGGATTAGGCACATCGCCAAACCTCGTTAAAAAACATCATGCCTCAGTGTTGTTCTTGTTTGCGTATCGTCTTCTATGATAGCTATGCTTCCACGTTCATCGGTTAATAGATCCGTTTGGGTCTGGTATTAACCATGCACTCTAAAATTTCTTTTGAAAACTATGTTATTCCTGCATAGTCAAAGCGACTAACATATAGCTGCTGCTCCTAGCAAGAGCAAAGATTTTAGTTCTTTACTAAGACCGCATAGCCAAATCCCAAACATACTTGAGACACTACGTTGTTGAGGCAAGCCTAAAGCCGCCTGAATAACAGACCAAACAACATGAGTAAAACAATATTCAAAGAACAAGTGCTTAATTGTTTCATCTTTATAACAAAAACAACATTGTTTGCTAACGTGCCAATTCCTTTTAGCTAAATTATCTTTAGTTAGCAATATGCCTCTACACAGATACCATAAAGACCTTGATTTTCAATGTAGCTATTGATTCCACGGACATTTATTAATATTAGGGACATCATTATGGATCATAGCCAGGTAGCAGGATTTAACTGAGAACTGTCCATTAGGATGTAGGTTCCAGTGAAGTTCATCTTCCTCTTGGCTTAACACAATGTTAGTGATACTTGTAAGTCATTCCAAGCCACTAATTTTGTGCCCAATCAAATTTCTTCGCCATGATATAGTAGGTGGGGAGATGCATAACACTTCTGCTACAACATCTTGCTTGTGGTGGGCTATGTTATGAAGATAAGGATATAGTTCAGTAGAGTTATCTATCCCAACCACCTATCCCCCCAAATCTTATTTATGATCCATCTTTAGTTATGAAGGTCCCAAAACAGAGAAACTCACATTTAACAAGAGCCTTAGCCTTTCCCATGGTCTTAACCATATGTTTTAACTAAATGTTTGTTGTATGAGAAATAGCCATGGACAAGGGAAAGACATGATGTTGTTGCCTCCTCTCATGAGAGGTCCCTGAACTGCCATGAGGAACAAAAGAAATACATGCTAGAGTGGTGCATATAGTATTTAAAAAACAACATACATGATTTAAGTTCAACAAGGCACATCTCATGTTATGTGTCGATGATTTAAACAAGAAGTATGCTATGGCGATGACTGTTGATCAAGTGGATCGTCACTATAGGTACCACAAACAAAATTGGAAGTATATTGCAATAGTTTTGAGCAATAGTAGCAATAAATTTGATGAAACCACATACATGGTCAATATTTTAGATGTTAGAGTGCATTGCATCTTCAAGCCAAATAACTTCTACTTTAGATACAACTTCTAAGTCACCATCTTAGACATGAATTGACTAGCTAACTTGTCCTACATTTTCTTCGATGAATTTTCCTCTGTGACATGGTAAGTGATTTGATCAGAGAGACATAACCTGATAGTCACACACGCCTATGCCTCGTGCACAAGCTATGATAGTCAGCACCCGCCATCAACCTGATCTCCACGTCTAGATGAATCCTTGTTGGTTGCAGCCAATTGGATGGTTCGAGCCACCAGCTCAAAGTTTTCAACTACACCAATCGAGTCGTCGATCACCGTCGTGCTCTACCTTGCACTATGTCCATCTCTAGACACATCCGTGCGATCCTTGCATGGTGTAGAATATATCCATTGCACCTCCCACGAACTTCTTTTGTGAATCTGGCTCTAATTAAATACCACTTGTTGGAGTGCATGGTTAACTCTAGATCCAAACAGATCTATTAACCTACAAACGTAGAAGTATAGCCACCATAGAAGACGATACGCAAACAAGAACAAAACCAACATTTGATGTTTTTAACGAGGTTCGGCGATGTGCCTAATCCTCGGAGCAATGACTACCGTGCTTCTCCCCATAAAACAACAGCTACACATGCATCGGGGCGATCCCGTGGCCTCACGGCCATCCTAACCAACCGCCAAGTCGTCTCATGCTTACAACAAGGGTTGCCTCATATTTATGCCCCCTAGGATAAAGAGTTGACTCTAACTCTATCATAACCCCCTAATACAACTCAAGTCCAACATAACTAAAACTATACACATATTTGGCACATATACAACATTAGAATCTAAAAGGCAACTTTATGTGTAAGTTGTTTGTACTAAATTTAATTATTATAGATTGTATATTGTATTTTAAAATCTTAATTCAATTCACCTGTTTGCATAAATATGAAATCAATTCTACATTTCACATGAATGCAAGACAAAGCAAAACGCCTACTTGCTAAACCCATCGAATTCTTCAATGAGATAAGAGAACTATTCATAGGATCCAATGTTGACCATAAAACATACATGGATGTGAGTGATGGCTCGGATAGTGATGAATCAAGAGAACTATTTGACCTCAATTGATGCCTGAAGAAGGAGAAGGTGAGGATTCAGACACTTTGCCAACTCCAACTAGACATACAACGGTTGATAATACATCTTCCAGCAATAGTCAAGCTAGTAGAAAACGTCCAAGAGCCAAGAACTCACCAACTAACAAGCCAAAAAAACAAGAGCCGTTTTGGATATTCCACTAATGAAATAACTACTACAATGAAGTCACCTCGGGAAACACTTTCTACCACTACCCCTGTCCAAATGCCATAGCTTACTAATCCTCATGCAACATTATGGCAAAGACCGCAGACAATCCCAATGATACCAGGTCAGAGGGTTCTTGTTGGTGAACATTTGTCTACCATGGAGAATAAAGGTAAGCATGGCTAGTTGTATAATGCAAGTCCTGATACTCTGCATGCTTGGGTGTTCAAGTTCTTATGTGACAAGGAAGGCATTAACCTATGAAGCTTATGCTTGTAAGGGTGGCTGTTCATGTTTTGTGGTGTGCCCAAAAACTTGGTTGTGTGTTTATTTTGGTTGTGCTGATGACTGATGGCTTAGGATGTGCCCATGAACTTGGCTATGTGCTTATTTTGGTTGTGCAGATGACTAATGGCTTAGGATGTACTATAGTTGGTTGTGTGCTCATTTGGCTGTCGTACTTAGGATGTAATATAGTTTCTTGTGTGCTCATTTGACTATGTCGTACAGATCCATGCATGGCTGTCTGCTAGTTTTGTAATTAATATTTTAATCTGAACCTCTTTGGATTAAACCTTCTAGAATGTATTTATAAGCTTGTCTTTCATGCTTGTAATATTGTTCAAATATATGTCGGTTGTTACTTTTATTTTTGCTGCAATATATTGATTTATGGGAAATGGGTGTAATCTTACTATGGCATTAAGATGTTTTTCAATCATCTGGCTGCAAACCAAACATATGGCACACCATTTTGCCAAGTTTTTGTGACAGTAATCCAAACAGCAGTCATATTTATTTTGCCAAACCTTAGTCACTAACCAAACAACCTGTTTTTATCATAGATTATGGCAAGCCGCAAATGTGGCTGGTACCTAACATTAGGTTTGACAAATTGTGGCTGGCATCCAAACAGTCCAACTGCTAGACGGTAGACTCCTTGTTGGTTGAGTCTTCAAATTCTAGACCACCACTCTACCTGTGGGCAGTGGCATGTTCTTGAAAGAATGTGATAACAACACAAACTGTAACCATGGTAAATGTGTAGTGCAACTTGTGGCAACTGGAGAGTCCACTTTATTGATTGGTTGGATCCATGGCACAAGATTTCAGTCTTCAAGGACAGTTAAATAATTTCCAACATCCACTTTCCGAACATCATTGCTACTCATCAAATAACACAGCTGCTAGAATGCAACTAGTGTGCTTCTATGGAAGAGATTTATAAAAAAAAAAAAAAAAAAAAACCATTCCGTTCTAATGTCGAAAACTGTGGTCTCCAATGACGCATAATTTTACATTTTCATGACCAACCAGTGATAGATCCTTAACATGCAGGCAACATGTTTCAAAGTGGCTCTAGTTTGGTGTGCACCTTCTTCAAGTGGAGTGTTTAGAATTAGGTCAGCTGCATGAGTTGTCAAATATACATGATTAAATTAATTGTTTCAGCTTGTGTAGTAGCTTCACATTATATGGTGGTACCCTGTATCAGGCAGTATCCTCAGTCTTTAGGAGTTGCAAATGTTTAGCACCAGCATAAAATTGTGAGACCAGAATTTAATATTACTGTTATAGAAGGCAAAGTCAATTACAGGTATGAACTATGGAGCTAGCAAAAATTCCACTTCGATTTACCTTGGGAAGTGCAGCTAGATGCAAGATCCCTCATGGAATGATGGAACCTAAATCTTCCAATATATGTATGATTGGGTGTTTGTGTTTCCTTTAAAAACATTCAGGTGAAGTAAATTCAATATTGCCGAACAAACCTGCAGAGCACAAATATGTTGAAATGGAAAGGAAAAACAACATAGCAGGACTTTTGGCTGTTCCTTTTAATACCATTTTACTGCCTCATGGCTAAATGTTTTGTCCATATATTCCTTTATCTGAGAGAGCAAGCATAAGCCCGGTTTATTAACCTTAGCTGATATTCCATAGGATTTTTATCTCTTTTTCATAAAAAAATAAAACAAGAGAGCTATGATTTGCGGACTCTGAAATCTTGACTATGACTGTTAGTATCTTTTTTAAAACATATAACTAGCTATTCACAAACCATTATTCATTTCCTACCTAAGTGTCCTTGGATTTTTATTTACTTATAGTACTTTGTATTCTAGAGCAGCATATTTAAAAATCAAATTTGCCATATTGACTTAATATGTTAAGAAATTATCTTAGTTTTGAATTAAACCGAGTTTCATTATTGTCCTACCTGTAACTGGACTGCTGACGTCACGCAGGAATAATGAATGAACACTGTTGTTTTGTTATGTGTATCTGCACCATATCAAACAGATACACATAAGCATCACCATCCTTATATTTCTTCACCAATGAAGGGATTGTGACACTAGATATTCTTTAAGGCATTGCTTTCCAGGTTTTCAGCAGGGGAAAGGGATATTCTTGGAACATTTTTGAGGACCTTGAAAGATCCACCCGTGTACCTCACATTGAATTTTGTGCATCTAAAAGATTTACTTGGAGGTATGGAACTTTGGAGGGAACCTCAGTACCTCACTTTGGATTTTGTGCATCTAGAAGATTTACTTGGAAGAGGATAGAAACAAGGGGCTCTTCTTGGACAGTTCGCCAGACCATATCGGTTCTAGATTTTTTTCCTAAAAATTTCCTTCTCATCATTTTAATCCTTATCTGAATGCTGTCCTCTGACTAGTAATAATGAAATAATACTCTGGTTCGGTTCAGCTAGTTTCAGAGAAGGCCTTTCTTGAGGTTAGTACCAAAAACAAAACAAAAAAAAAGAATTAAATGCATGGAGATGCTCCAAGCGAAGCCTTTTATAAGATTTGACATTTTGACATGTATTCGAGGAAATTTAAAGATGAGCAGCTCTCCTGCTTGTTTGACGAAACATAAGAGCAACTCCAACAGATATGTTATCCTTATTGTATAGGCTATATTTACATTTTTACAGCAAAAAATGAACTCCAACAGATGTGCTATTTAGTTTTCTAAAATACCAAGTTTGCTATCCCTGAAATCTTGCTAGCCATAGATACCAAGCCAATGCCGCTTGCCATCTTCCAAAATCACTCGCTTCCACGGCCAGGATCTGTTGGGATTGGATGGCAAGTACATAGACGTGCATGTTTTATAAATATACAAGAGACAAAATAGCTAGGCTGTTGTATATTCATTCATTTTTTAGTACTTCTTCATTTTACGCAATGGCTAAAATAAAGAATTTAGCTATTTGGTTTACACAAACTGTTGGAGTTGCTCTAAAGGAGGGACTTTAAAGAGCAGCAGCTCTCCTGCTTGTTTTGATGAAATAAAAAGGCAAAGGTTTTGCCCACATAATCATCCAAATTGTTGAACGAAAATTTCATGATCCACAAGTATTAATCAACAGGAATGCACAAGGGTGAGCGCAAGAAGTAAAAGGTTTTACAGTATTAACAGCAGGATGGCAGGAAGATACGGCGTGTTTAGACTTCAAAGCAACCCAGAATGAGTAAAGATACATCCTAAGGTCTTGTTTGGATGTGCATGTATCTACCTCAAACCATATAAGTTGGAATGGATTGGAGCAAACCACATGTGTTGGAGTGTATTTAAACTAATTTTCACTACAATCCATTCCAACCCATGTGGTTTGAGGTAGACACATGCGCATCCAAACAAGGCCTAAATCTATTTGACATGCTCCTTTCCCGACCCATAATAAAGCTTAAGGCCCCGGTATTACAGAATGGCTCCATGGAAAAAATCCACCCGGATAGTTAGCTTTAATTTGTATAAGAAAATAGACCTGGAATATTTCCTGGACCAGGATTTTGCTAACCGAACGAGCCCTAAAGGGGTTTAGACAAATATTAGAATAAACAGTTTTGCCTTGGATAGTCTGTTGGGATCAGATTTTCTGCCATCTGTGTTTCTGTAGACAGGATCAGGTATATAGCAGAAAATGCATGGGAGCGTTTGGATCATGGCCTTACCTGGGGACTCCTTCCCAGGCATGTAGTTCCAGCCCCAGGCGCTGGTCAGACGTGTTTCATAGGTCTCGATCCAAACAAGCGCATAGTTCATGTTCGTACAAACAATATAGCAAACTGTCAAGGTTGTAATTTGCAAGTATTTGAAGGGAAGGATTCTTAATGACTGCACTATATCACATAAATAGATACAAAAAGGACGGTCCAGATAGTTACAGTGTATATGAGTTAACTGTTCCTGTAGACTTCTTTACTTCCAAGAATCCCAGCCATTCATCATGCAGATATGGCAGGAGTAATCAGAAACTCAGACTACCAGAAAGGACATGGTACATTATCATGCTTAGGAGGACATACAACAAGTTGTTGCCTTGGATGTAGGGGGTGGCTCTTGACCAGAGACAACAATCTTTGTTCCTTTCAGTAAACTAGAGTTTCCACTAGAATCAGAGTCCTCGTTGGCAACAAGGTTTTTCTTGCTGACAATCCGGTAAATATCCGTCAGTACAGTCATGAAAGCATTTTCAACATTGATAGCCTCAAGTGCAGAGGTTCTCCATGAAGAAGAGGTTCTCACGCTCAGCAAACTCCTTTGCATCCTCAGTTGGAACAGCACGAAGTGTTCCCAGATCAGATTTGTTACCAATAAGCATGATAACAATGTTCTTATCAGCATGGCCACGTAGTTCCTCAAGCCACCTAGCCACATGATCAAAGGACTGGCGCTTGGTTATGTCATATACTAACATAGCTCCAACTGCACCCCTGTAGTAGGCACTTGTTACTGCTCGGTACCTGTTACCACATTCAGTTGAGGTTTAGATATCGATAGTCTAAAGGTCCATAATGAGATAGCGTAGATGAAATGATGAAGAGACTCCATCCACCCTTTTTTATGCATTAGGAGTGAAAAGTGTCTCTTTTGGCCTACATTTGATAATACAGAATCAAGAGAACGAATAAAACTAACTCTTCTAATGTCCCTATCTGCCTAGAATGTACACAAGACTAAATATCTTTGTCCAATGGTTAATAAGACTGAAGATAGATGATTGAAGAGACAAACGAAACAATTTGGACATCACATATTTTTTTCTCTTATGTGTTCAAAAAGCTAAGCTACTAAATAAAATGCAAAAATGAGAGTAATCCATCAAACCTTTTCTAAAATATCCCTCACAAAAACCTATGCTAAGATACCAGTATAACATTTAAAAGTTGGTGTTGTGATGCAACCGTGATTGTTTCAGGTTTGTAATTGGGATTTTATCTTATTCTGTACCATTCCCTTATGTCTACAAATAAAGAAAATCTTCAGGAACAAATTCCTTCAGTCTACACTTATACAAATTACCTGTTACTACTACTCTATTACATACCAAAAGTCATGACTATTGGAATTAGAACAAAGTATAGTTTCTAGTTCTCCATTGAAAACAGAGGATACACCTATGGATATGGACTCTGTGCACCTAAGTGAACACATTCCCCTTACCTAGTGCATACATTATGCTAAATCATGTGTTTGTTCAAAATTTAATGTTGAACGTATATGTGCGCATTAAGAAATGGTATATGCAATCAGGCTCACATTTTCTTTTCCCCTACATGCAAAGTGGATTTTATCTATGAGAAAACATTTACACTGCAATAGTGACTACATGAACAACTGATTCCTTGATGTGCTGAAACATAGCTCAGTTCGAAAAACTAGTGCATATTAGGTAGCGCTGGGTATATTTTGTTTCATATTTACCCTGAATCATTTGGTTCATTTAGCCTTGACAGCAAGCTACATTGACATGACAATTGGGACGTGTTGCTGGAGAATTTTATGGGGTGTTCGGATCCATTAGTCCCTGTCACATCGGACGTTAAGATATTAATTAAGAGAACTAAACATAAGATAATTATTATAAAACTAATTGCATAAGCCGTGACTAATTGCGAGACGAATCTATTAAACCTATTTAATCCATCACTAGCACATGTTTACTCTAGCACCATATTGTCATTGACTAATTAGGCTTGGGTGTTTAGATCCAAAATTTTTACAGGTGTAAAGTACAGTAGCGGTTGGTAATTATTATCCAACCATAAAGTAACTAGACTCCAAAGATTCGTCTCGTAAATTACAGACAAACTATGTAATTAGTTATTTTTTTACATATATTTAATACTCCATACATGCGTTCAAAGATTAGATGTGACGGGAAATCTGGTAAAGTTTTGGAATTTTGAAGCGATCTAAACAAGGCTTTCCATCTCGCAAATTAGCCTCAATCTATGCAATTAGTTTTATAATTAGTCTATATTTAATGCTCTAAATTAGTGTCCAAACATTCGATGTGATAGGGACTAAAGTTTAGCAGGGGTGAACCAAACACCCGAGTTTGAGGACATAAACTCATTTCCCACATGATGCTGAGGGAAAGCTAATTTGACTTCCACTGAGCACAAATATTTTATTTTCTAGCTGGTATAAACATGGTAATGACGAAAGTTTCTCTCTATTAGGATTTTACAAACACCTAACCTATCTAAGCAAGGCTAGCAAATCACTAGATGAATACATGATGTACAGTGTGGTATAAAAGACACATGAGCATTCATGATAGTACTTCCCCTCCATCTTTCAAGCATTAGTTGTAGTAATAATACTGTTAGCACACAACTAATATTTTATATAGAATATTTTACCGCCAGCTTCCACTGCTTGTTAAATTCATTGAACGTAAAGTGAGCTGTTATATCTCAACAGCATCTATCTTTTTATCCAAAGCAAGAAATTCAAATGATGGCAAGCCTCTTTGCCAGCAATTTCACCAATTTAGCATTGTACAATTGCTGGACATGGAAAACAGTAAGATCCTTTCCAACATACAGTCTCACCATTCCATGGCCATATCACAAAACAAAGATTATCGGGTGGTAGTATCACGTATAGGAAACATACATGATAGAGGCATCACATAAGAAAGCAACACACAAAACTAGGATCAAGAAGTCATTTTATTTTTTGTCTATATAAGTTTATTTGTTTTAACTTTACGGATGGATGGATGGATGGATCCGTTGATTACCGACCTTTCCTGGCCTGCGGTATCCCAGATCTGTGCCTTGACGGTGCGGGCGTCGATGGTAAGGGTGCGCGTTTGGAACTCGACTCCGATGGTGGCCTTGGAGTCGAGGTTGAACTCGTTGCGGGCGAAGCGTGCGAGCAGCTGCGACTTGCCCACAGCGGAGTCGCCGATGAGCACCACCTTGAAGACGTAATCGATCCTCTGGCCAAGCTCCCCGTGGCTACCGCCACGAGACATCTCCTCTCCAAACTAAGATCCCCTTTGTCCCCAAACTCAATTTCTCTCTCAGTCTAGAATCGTTTTCTCCTATCCAAGAACGATGCCCTTATTCTCTCGACTAGTGCCGAGTTGGGGGAAACTAAGATCTTGGCATCAAGAACGAGAGTTTTGAAGGATCAAGGATGGAGAAGAGGAGGAGGAGCAGGCGGTGAGTCTGTGATGATTATTATCGGGAGTGGAAGCAGTCAAGAGGACTGATTTAATAATATAATGTTAAATTATATAGGGGAAATGCTGAAGCGATCAACCGAACAGACGGAGGGCACGGGCACGCAAACCAGGACGGACGAGGTGGTCATCAGAGAAAACTTAATATTAAAAGATTCGTCTCGCAAAGTTGTCTCCAGCTAACGAATTACTTTTTTAATTAATATATTTTAAATAGATCAAACTAGGAACGAAAAATTCGATGTGACAAAGATAAAACTTTTACCTTGGAAAACAAATAGACCCTAATGGAAGGGCACGACGAAGCTACAGCAGCACGAGCACTAGCGCACGACCATGTTCAGCCGTCAACGCTCCTCCTCCCTGCATATTTACCCAAAAATACCATTTTTCTTCGGCCCTCAACTCTATATGATCCAATATTCAATACATAACCTTAAAAATTATCTGCACTTAAGCTTCAACATTACTCTACACTCTTTCCGTTCTAAATTATGTCATGTTTATATTTTTCCTTTAAATTACAAATCATTTAACTTTTTTTTCTTTCTACGTAGAAATCTATATACTAAAAGAGTTAAAGTGGCTTATAATTTGAAACGTAAAGTGCTTTGAGCAATAGAGGAGGATGCAACGTAAATGATTTAGAAAATAGATAAACAATCATAGCTATGATATTTATATTTAGTATTTATGCTCATTTTCTCCTTGAATCATCTTAGTGTGTCTTAATGTTCTTTGAAATTCATGAGTTAATATCATTAGCTTGTGCCAACATCTAGTAAGCCTAGTTTGGTTTCTCTTCATGCAGGCATGTGGAGGATGCCGATCTTTCAACTTGGGCATGTCCATGAGCAGCACATCGAACATCACTAACTCTATGGCTAGTTTCAATGAGGAGTTTTATGTGTTGTTTTCAAAACTGCCATGTTATACGTGAAGAAATGTGAAAGACTCTAGGCCCCTAGAGTTTCGGTGATTAACGATAATATAAGATTATTATGACTAACGTGTGTTTTGCAGAGGTAAATTGAGTTAAGTCATAATAATGGTGATTGATTGGGCAACCAATGGATTTCATACCCCTTAATGATGGTTATCGTTTTGGTTTTCAAAGGGAGATGACAAGACTTAGAATGATCAAGGTTTAAGTGTCATTAGAGTTGGGGGACACTTAGAGTAGATTAGGGTATTTGTTTTTACCTTTGACCATACTATTAAGGGGGGCTTGAATAGGTAACTTGACTTAGGTAAGTCTCATGTAGTAGGTGTGGTGCACACTTGTCTAACATAGCCCTAAGCGGCCCTTGGTTAGCCCTAAGATCAGTCTGGCTACTCATGCTTATTCAAATTAACTTAAGCAAACTGGCCAGAATATATCTAGGAGGTGGTTCTGTAGCAACCAAATATGGTTTGGAACGTAGAAATTTCATAGGAATTCTGTAGCAATTTCACAGAAATATATTTATTTTCACAGGAAAAACGCAGGCATGGAGAAGCTTTCTCGTGTTAGAAACAGGGCCAAACACTGCGTACTTTAGACTGTCTCCAATAGCATTGGCAAAACGTGACCCAAACCCAAAATGCATTGTTCACAGTATTTTAGCTGGGGAAAACAACCTCCAACAGGGTTGGCAAACAATGTAGCCATTTTGCATGGAAGGAGAGAGGATAGCCAAATAAGCGTCATCTCCCTCCATGACGCAAATCTCCGGTGCCATCGACCATGGTGGGCCCCTAGGAGGCCATGTAGGAGCCGCCAGGGTGCGGTGGCTAGTGGACGACGACAACGAGGTGAGCTCACGAGGGAGCGGCCGGTGAGGTAGGCCTGCGACGAGGAATGACCAATGTGGTGAGTCGGGACCGCGGCAAAGTCCATGGCAGGGTGCGGCCAGCTCGGCCAGGCGGGACCACGGAGAGGCGCAACAAGCGCCGCTAGGCAGGTCCGTGGTCGGCGGGAGGGGTGTAGTCGGTGAGCGCGAGGCGGGGTGAGGCCGGTGCGACCAGGCAGGTCCGCGGCCGGCGAAGCATGGCACGACAGCTGCGGCCAGGCGGGTCTGCGGCCGGCGAGGCAGGCTTGTGACGGGGCACGACTGGCGTGGAGGAAGGGAAGTGACCAGCGTGGATGGAGTCGAGCGGTGGGGCTTGGGGCTCTGCATTTGCGTTTCGCTGTTGGAGACAACAAGTTTTGCATGCGTTACCTTTTTTTGTGCGTGACCCAGTCCATTGAATGGGTGTCCTGTTTAGGCCCTCATTGTTGGAGACAATCTTAGGCGTAGAATGGTTGGGACGTGAAATTGACTGCTTGGAGCATATATCGCGGGCGCAGGCAACAACATCACGGAGTTAGGGAGAGAGAGAGGAAAAGAGAAGGGGCAGGCAGACCTAGAGCGCTTGGTGGAAGCAGCGGCAGCCCTGCATCTCCCCTTGCTCGAGTCCACCGCTGGCCGTTCACAGTTGACACCCTGCTGCCTGTGCACGTCTGCAGCTGCCGCTCGTGCCCATCCGATCCGGCAGCCTTCGGTCGTCTGCTACTGCCCGCCCGCCCGTCTGATATCTCCGCCGCCATCGACTGTACTCCCATCTGCGTGGTAACTGGTAAGCGCGTACACTCCGTGCCTCCTCTCTCATCTCCCAAATCTCCCAGACTCGTTTTCCCAAATCTCTGGTCTCCCAAATCTCCCAGTTGCTCTGCTCTGCCCTTGGTCATGGAGTGGTGCATCTTTGCTCTGCTTTTTATGTTTGCTCCGCTATGTCCTTTCTCGTGGACCGGTGTGTGTGCCCTCTGCTCTACTTTGAATATTGGATTTGCTCTGCTTTATGCCTCTGCCTTTGATCACATAGACTAGTGCCTCTATACCTGGGCTCAACAATTGGGAACAAACAAGTCTATATATGCTACACCTGCACTAGAATCAAAAATTCTATCTTATATAGCACCTTCATGGCACCTAAAATATGAGTATGATATCACCTAGGCGTCCGCCATAAACACCGAGGTGTTGTGAAGGGGGTCAACCGCCACGCAACGCCTAAAAATAATGCTAGAATTGATCACTGATTGTTTTCTAAGATTCATGGAGCCACTTCTAAAAATGGAAATATACACACATCATTGTGTAGCACCAACTCATCAAACCTATCCATTATAATACTCATATAGAATTGTTGCAACTTTGGTATAGAAGTGGTTGACATGGTCATATATGAGCTGGTGATGTCCTCATAAGACTATCGCTTGTCGTACGGATTATTTATGGTAGCTAGCAGGTGATAAAGTCTTGTCTAGCCTTTGTACTGCACCATGTGTGAAAGACAAGTTGTTAAAATATCACCATAACATAATAGTCTGAGTCCAAAAACTCCTGATTGATTCGGTTATCGCCTAGCATACTTGTCGTGAAGTAGCAACTTTTATATGTAATTGTGTGTTTGAGCTATGCTCACGAGGGTACAGTGTGAAATATAAGAATCACATTACTCATTTGTTGTCCTTCTACCTGGCTATATTTACTAGTATCTTTAGTTATCTTGTTTGACTTGATTGACATCAATCCATCCTGCTATATATATATATATATATATATATATATATACTCCCTCTGTATCCTAATTAGATGATGTTTTGGACAATGACACGGTCTCCCAAGTATAACTTTGACCTGTTATTTTTATAAAAATATTTTTATGAAATAATGATATATTTAAACTTTTATGAAAGTATTTTTCAAAACAAATCTATTCATACAATTTTCATATTTGGAATCTCAAAGTTATTGATCATTTATATTTCCAATGTTTGACTCAAAGCTTGTTCAAAACGTCATCTAATTATGATACAGAGGGAGTATATATTATCTCCCTATTAATAGGTGATACTAACTATTGAATATTTCCGGTTACTGGTAATTGAATGAATGTTGTCATATCAATAGAATTGATAGCTTAGTCACTTAGCACTAAAATTTTTCTACCTGTTGAATGATTTTAGTTCACTAGAATTCATTGTTTTTGAGGCGTCGCCTTGTTGTCGCCTAGACGACAAGGCATGGTAGAGATGCTGGGCATTGGGGTCGCCACGACCTCTGAGTGTATGGCGTTCGCCTTAGCCCTTGTTCGGTTCGTTTGGAACGAGCTCAGGAACTGTTCTGGCTGATGATTCTTATTCAAATTAACTTAAGCAATCCGGCCAGAATATATCTAGGAGGTGGTTCCGTAGCAACCGAACATGCCTTTATAGGGCTTGTCTAGAACGTAGGAATTTCATAGGAATTATGTAGAAATTTCATAGGAAAAACACATGAACGGAGAAGTTTTCCCACGTTAGAAATAGAGCCACAGACTGCATCCTTTAGACTATCTCCAACAGCGTTGGTAGAAGGTGACCCAAACCCAAAACGCATTGGAGTTTGCAAACGAAGTAGCCATTTTGCATCGAAGAAGAGAGGATAGCGAAATAAGCGTCATCTCTCTCCACGATGCAAATCTCTGGCGTCTTCGACCACAGTGGACCCGTAGGAGGCCATGTAGGAGCCACCGGGGTGCAGTGGCCAGTGGACGACGACGGCGAGGTGGGCTCGCGACGGGGAGCGGCCGGTAAGGTGGGCCTGCGACGGGGAACGACCAATGCGGCCAGGACGGACCGTGTCTGGGTCCACGACGAGGCACGACCAGCTCGGCCAGGCGGGACTACGGCGAGGCGCGGCAAGCTCCGCCAGGCGGGTCCGCGGTCGGCTAGACAGTGAGCAGCCGGTGTGGCGAGGCGGGGAGCGGCCAGTGCGACCAGGCAGGTCCGCGGCCGGCGTGGCGTGGCGCGACAGGTGCAGCAAGGCGGGTCCACGGCTGGCGAGGCAGGCCTGCGACGGGGAGCGACCGACATGAAGGGAGGCGAACGGTGGGGCTTCAGGCTCTGCTTTTGCGTTTCGCTGTTGGAGACGACAAGTTTTGCGTGTGTTACCTTTTTGTTTTTGCGTGACCCCAGTCCATCAAATGGGTGTCGTGTTTAGGTCCTTATTGTTGGAAACAGTCTTAGGTGTGGAATGGCGTCAGGCCAATGCCTACTGGTCTGCGCGAGATCTAGACACGAATTTGCCTGCGAGGACACCAACGGAAGCCGCCGAATTGACGGCGGGCAAAGAAATTTGCGAGGGGGGAATGGATCAAGCCAAAAGAAAAGGGAGGGAGGTGACCACGCATATCTTCTTGGGGCGTGAATCGACCGCTCGGAGCATATATCACGGGCGCAGGCAGCATCGCGGAGTAAGGGAGAGAGAGAGGAAAAGAGAAGGGGCGGGCGGACCTGGAGCGCTTGGTGGAAGCGGCTACAATCGTTGCTCGAGTCCACTGTCGGCCGTTCGCAGTTGCCACCCGGCTGCGTGTGCACGTCCGCAGCTGCCGTTCGTGCCTGTCCCATCCGTTAGCCTTCGGCCGTCCGCTCCTTGCCGCTCGCCCGCCTGATATCTCCGCCGTCATCGGCTATACTCCCATCCGCGTGGTAACTGGTAAGTGTGTATACCCCTGCCTCCTCTTTCGTCTCCCAAATCTCTCAGTTGCTCTGCTCTGCCCTGTTCTACGGTGTATTTATCCAGTAGTATACATGTTATTTTTTTTAAATATACCTAAGTGGATCTTAATTAGAAGGAAGCTTGATATTTTATGATTATCTTGAGTATTAATATAATATTTATGAGATGTTGTGTTATATGTTTTTTCTCAATCTTAAATGGATTGACATTATTTAATAAGGAAATTTTTCTTACCTACTATACATTTATGTGGTGTAGTTGTAGGAGAATTACATACTAGGTCTTTGGGTTCGATTCCTAACAACTTCACCATTTTTAATAATGATAATGACTTTTATTGTTTCCTAAAACAGGCAGCGCAGGAAAGTAAAAAAATCTACCGGCCCGCACGAGTGGGAAAGCGGCGGTCGCCAGGTTGAAAACTAAAATTGGGCCACTAAAACTACGAGCCCTTGCGGGTGGGAAAGCAGGCCGCCGTGCAAAAAACCTAAATTGGCCCACTTCTATTTTGCATGCGCGGCTGGTCGGTGCTCGACTGCTTTCCACCTGGTCGGACAGTAGCATCCCCTCCTCCCGCGCCCGTAGACGCCAGCCGCACCGGGAATCATCGATGCCGACTAGTCAGACCCCAAGCATCGCGCCAAGATGCCCAAGAGGGGGTGAATTGAGTTTATTTCAAATTTCTAAAACAATTATGATATCTTAAACAAATGTCAATTCCCCCGTACCTACCGGAAGTGTGTCCTAGCTAGGAAAGCGGTAGCAAGTCAAGGAAAGGAAGAATACCCTACACAATTCTAGTATGAAAGTAAGAACAAGTGCGGAATGTAATTGCGGAATGTAAAGAGCTAGGGAATAGAAAGCTTGACACGACAACGTTTTGCTGAGATATCAAGGAGTCGACACTCCCCCTAGTCCTCGTTAGAGCACCTCGCAAGATATTGCTCCCCCTCAATCTGCGCAAGGATTGAGTGCTCTCTATGGGTTGTTTATTCGTCACTCCTGCTCGGTGAACCACCCACAACCGATGCACAAGTCGTTGGAGAAGGGCCGCCGACAATCCTCCGGCGATCACCTTCCTCCGATCACCACCGAACCGTCTAGGTGATGTCGATCACCAAGAGTAACAAGCTTCGAACTCTTACTTGACTCACTCAAGCCTCATGAGATGGATGGATGCACACTTGAACTCTTGGATTCACTAGTGAGTGGATTCTATGGATGGATTCACAAATCACTCTCACTAGGGCTCTTGCTCTATTTCCAAACCTCTTAAGGTGTTTCTCAGCTATCCAAACGAGGAAAGGCAGATTGGGAAGGCAAGCAATGGGGTATAAATACCCCCTCACACAACCAGCCCATGGGTTGTTGAAACAACGCGTTTAAGTTGGCATCGGATGCACCGATGCCCTTGCACTGGACACACCGATGCCCTGCCCAACGACTAGTTGCAGTTTGAAACCCTGGCCATCAGATGCACCGATGCCTTTGCATTGGACGCGTCCATTGCAAACTCGTTGCTCTCGGGTTTCTAGAAAATTATTCATTCAAATAAATCAACGGACGCACCCCAACGTCTGTCGCCTTGCCAACAGACACGTCCGTTGGCTCAGGAACCTCTCTAGAACCTCTCTATACGACCAACAGACGCTATGAAGAAATCATCTTAGCGTCTGTCGCCAGCGTCCATTGCCTAACCCTAGGCAACAGATTGCATTGGACGCTCCGATGGCCTCAAACCCAACGTCCGATGCACTGACAAAGGCTCTCTCAACTTCAAACTTCGACGCGATGAATACAAAAGTTGTTCTAGGCTATCTTAAGGTCATCTAGGGCTTGCTTAGAGCTAAGTTGTCAAGTGTGCACCACACCTAAGTCAAGCTACTTATTCTAACCCCTCTTGATAGTATGGTCAAATATCAAATAAAGCCCTATCTATACTAAGTGCCCTTCATATCCTTTGTGGCACTTAGACCAATCCATTCTACGGTTTTCATCATCTCTCTGTTGGCACCAAATATGATGCACTTTTACATGACCAAAATGATGCCACCAACCTCAGGATCAAGGATAAACAAACACATCATGAGCATAGTTTATCAAATAACTAGTTCCACATGTCCATGGAGTGTTTGAATGTAGGATTGAAGCAATGGAGCAAAGGAGAGCTAGTGGGGCCCACATAGGGGGTCGGCCGACCACCCTATGGGCCCACCAGCTCTCCCCTCTCGGCCATGATCCAAGAGAGGCACTCTAGAGTGAAATCCAACCCTTGGATCACTCTGTGCTTTCTCTCAACGGCTCACATGCAAAGGACAAGGATCCATGGGCCCACACCAAGGAGATAAATGTGACAATCACCTCAGAACCAACAACCAACCTCAATGACAAGTGGGACCAACACCTGGGAGGACAAAGTGGGCCAGAGACCCCAAGGGGGGGGTCGGCCGACCACCCCTGGGCCCACCTGGCTCCCACCTGGTCCCTGACCAGTGGGTCCACTTCCAGGAGGTCAAAGGAGGGCCCACTGACCATAGGGGAGGTCGGGCGACCGCCCCTAGGTCGGTTTGGCCCCTGCCAACTACCATACCTCTTGGCACATGCTGGAAATCATATCCCTCCATCCTTAGTCAGAAGAAATACCAACAAGCATTTCTGGCACTGTTGCTGGGGAAAGCAAAACCTAGAAATTTTAATTAGATTGAATCTAGAGATTCTCGTTAACTTAGTTATCAATTAGCTATAGGGGTTTACCCCTTGGCTTTGTTTCTCTTAATTGTGAAGCAAGACATTGTATAAGTGAGCTCCACTTTTGAGCAACCATATTAGAAAATCTTGAGAGCTTCCGAAGGAACTCTAGACACCGTCTAGTGTCCCCTTGAAAGTTCATCTTGAATTTGGATCCACTCAAGGAAGAAGGCTACGCTTTGTTTATCCAGCAAGTTATGGCTCAGGAGGCTATTTCTGACTTTTCGGTCCTGTCAGTCGATCACGTGGCACGAGGACCAGAAGTTAATACAGGGAGTGCTACCCTCGAGCGGAAGCCAGCCTTGACTAACCTAGTGCATGCCAATCCATTTAGTGGGAAGTCCATAAGGATGTTACTTCCCATCTCAAACACTTCATGGAGGTGTGTGGCATGATTAAAGGAGTGGCGTTTGTCACCATTTGTCTTTGTCCTTTTCCATTCTCATTGTTGGGGAAGGCAAAACAATGGTTCTATGCTCACAAAGAAGAAGCCACCACCTGGAAGATGGACCTCTTGATGAAGAAGATAGAAGAAGGTTCCAAGAAGGAACGAGAGGCCATCTACCCCATTGCCGCCACACAAGCTATTGAAGCCGATCCATGGTGCGAGGTGTTTGGAGGAAATGATCACTCGGGAAACAACTGCCCCGAGACATCGAAGGAGGACGTGAACTTCATTAGCAACAACAACAACAACAACAACAACAACAACGGGTATCGACTCCAACAACAAGGAGGATGGAACTCGCGCCCCTTCTACCAAGGTAATGGAGGTAATAGCAATTACAATAATTACAATTCTTACAATAACCAACCTTCATTGAAAGATCTTGTTCTTGGTCAATCTAAGATTAATGATGACATAAATAAAAAGATGATTGCCAATGATAAAGTTCTTGAAACTCTTGGTGAGAAAATGGATAACTTTACAACTGCTATGAAAAATCAATTAAATTTTAATAAAATGCTAGAAACACAATTAGCTCAATTAGCAGTAGCTATGCCATCCATAGAACAATGTAAAATTCCTGGAAAAGCAGAATATTCAATTGAGTATGTGAACATGGTAACAACAAAGTTTGGTAAGCCTCCACTTTGCTCCTATTGGGGCTATCTTCTCGATCCTCCCTTCATCATGAATAAGGAAGATCCAGACCACCCGACGATCAAGTGCTCAATCGGACAACAAACCTTCCACACCGCCTTCTGCGATCTCGGATTGGGCGTCAACATCATGTCTAAGGTAACTTATGATAACTTGTTAGGAGGACCTTTGGTCCCTACATGTGTTCGCTTGCAGATGGCAAATCAAACAATAAGGTTTCCCGAGGGACTTGCAAGGGATATCTTGGTGAACATCCAAGATGAGTACATCCCCACCGACTTCATCATCCTGGACATGGGAGCTAACATGGAAATACCCGTCATCTTGGGAAGGCCCTTCCTCAACACCACTAATGCGGTCATCTACATAGGATCGGGTCAGATCCACTTCTAGTTTCCAAGTCACAAGGTAAAATGTGCTTTCAATGGCTATAAACTTAACAAACAGGTTAAAGCACAACCACCAAGAAGAAGAGTTTGAGCTCCGCGCCAAAAGAAGCAGTACCCGGAGGCCAAGATCAATAAACTCAAGGAGGATGAACCTGCCAATCCAAGGCAGGTTTGGAAAGCAAAGGAGGTGCACACACCACAGTCTCCCTCTCCGGAGCCATCAAGTGTACCCGAAAAGTGAACAAGAAGGAGAGTCCTACTTCGAGGACTTAAAACATGGGAGCTTTCGCCGAAAGGTAAGTCGATAGTTATCCTTTATTTACCTTCTTGCATTTAGTTGAATTCTTTTATGCTTAAAATTTAGAACCATGAAGTTTAGACTAAATAAAACCTGAGAATTAGAATAATTTAAAAATTTGACAAAGGGTATATCCATAGGGTGGTCGGCCACCCTATGCAACCTACCTTGGCTCATTTAATTACTTTATACTTTTTGATCTTTATAAAAGAAAAAGAAAAAAAATGGAGACCTAGGGGGTTGGCCGACCACCCTAGGTGACCCGTGATCATCCCTCTTTCTTCCCCATCATCCTTTGTCCAAGAATCGCATGATTTGAGTAGTGAGAAATTCAAAAATCGGATTCTTGCTTTGGGAGACATCTCTTTTGCTTTGTCATCAATCACTTTTAGCATAACACATCCTTGTCTCCCACTACTCTATGTCCAAAGTGGGGAACCAACTTTCACTTTCACTTTGTCATGCTTTGAAAAAGAAAACACATCAATCACCTTTGACCAAAGCATGACATACCTTTGTCCCCCACTACTCTTTGTTTAAAGAGGAGAATCTTGAGCACTTTAGCTCAGCTTTTGATCACATCACAAATTATGCTTCACCTTTCACCAAGCACTAGAAAAAGCATGAGTGGAATCCCCACTTTAGGGGGGTCGGCCGACCACCCTATGGTCACCTCCTCTCTCTCTTTTGCTTTGTGTAAGGCATCTATTAAAGATAGTAATCATGGCACCCAAGGGCATGCCCAAGGGGGGTTGGCCGACCACCCCATGGTGCCCCCTTGGGGGCCATTCTCTTCCCCTATAAAACCCCATGCAAGGAGAGCTCAATCCCTCACACCTCAACCAGAATCCAGTTCTAGCTCAAGCCTCTCCTTGCCTTGTTCTCTCCTCTCTTCATTCAAGAGAAGTTCTTAGCTCTCAAGAGAAGTAGCGCTGCTCTCATTACATCACAAGAAGATCTCTTGCCTTCATCGAGCTTCTCTTAACTCAAGCCTATCCCCGCAAGACAAACTAGGAAACTCTCTCCACACACAACCTTGTCCTAGTCTTGCCTCTTCCTCTCTAAAGATAAAGAACCCGTTGACATCCGCATTCAAGAAAATGAAGCAAGCTCTAAGTGGGAGCTCATCTCGTCGCTCCCACCAATCTGAGGATACTTCCCAAGGAAGAAGAAGGGGAGGTTCTGCCCGATACACTTGGAGAACGTCCAAACCGAAGAACACCCTCAGGAGGAGGAAGAAGTGCCGACGGAGGTACCTCATATCGGGGCATTCATGGTGCCCCCGATGAGGACCTATGATCAACAGAGTGGTCTCTGGTTTGACCAACTAGAGTACCAAAGATACTCTCTCTTCGGGATTGATCTTTCGAGCACACAAGGATATTGGATCCGAGTCTTCTCTCCAACGTAGGTATGACCACCGAATTCGACACTATCTTTTCCACTCTTGGTTGGTCTAGCTTTTGGCAAGTAGATGATATTGGAATTGAGCTACTCACCATAGAATTCTTATGCTCTCTCCAAGTCTCTAATGATGGAATTTCTTTTCATATGTTTAATCAAAGCCTTAGTCTAACTTGGAGTCATCTAAATGTTGCTCTTGGCTTTGATGATTCATGCTTGCTAGATTTAGATCTTGCCATGCGTAGGTTTAACAAGAGGAAATTTTGGTTATCTATCTCTGCTCAAAATGATTGCTCAAATCCTAAACCTAAAGAAATTCATAATCCAACCCTTCGTTTCATGCATCTTTGGATGAAAATGACTTTGTTTCCTGGAAGTAATGCTAGCTTGATAAGTGACATGGAATTAAAACTGCTTTATGCTATGGTAAACAAAATTCAAATCTCTCCTGTGAAATGCTTGGTAGAATTTTGGCAAAGTTCAATTGAGAGTAATGGACCTATTCAATTCACATCTTTAATTACTTGTCTTGCCGAATCTATGAACTTGCTAAATGGAAACTACCCCTTTGTTTATATCTCTGCCCCTATAGCAGTAATTTTGGAAGAATATCTTACAACTGCTCAAATGTTAAAAAGAGATGCCAACGGTGAACTTAAAATGATTTACAGTGGTCATACAATTGAGGTGCCTCTTCCAAATAGGCAATGTCAGTTGTATAGGATCCATAAGCTAACCCTTGATTTAGATCAAGGCATTGGGCAAAGAGGTTTTGCAGGCTCCGACAGGAGAGCTCAGGAGGGGCTACATTTTGTTCATCTTGAGCAAGGTGGTCCTTCCCGAGGAGCTTTTGCCGAGGAGGAAGACGATGCATCTTCCGATCCTATGCACACTTCTAGTGGCATACCTCCTCGACCACCACAACCGCAAAGACCACGAGCATCCTTCTCGTCCACACAAGATAGGGAGCATTGTGAACGACGACAATATTTCAATCAACTCACCAATGCTTTTGGCGAGCTGCGTGTCGAGCATGGTGAGACAGCACGCATAGTCCAACAAACTGCCGAAGACATCCAAGTATTGCAAGAAGAATAATACCGGCAGTGGGACTTGTGGTGGCAACTACATCCATATCCACCACCACAACACTGAGCAAAGGATAAGCTTGGGGGAGGTTCCCTCCCCCAATAAGGTAAGTTTTTAATTTCAGCATTTATCTTCATACATTTCCCTGCTTATCTTTTGTTGTTGCATCTAAAAAAAAATATCTGCATATGATAAAAATAATAAAAAGACTCTTTCCTCTACTCTCACATGTTCCTTGAAAATTAATATCTCCTATGGAAATGATGAATAGTTGCTCTGCTAAATGTTTCTCTAGTACTTAGTTTACAACTTGGTATTTCTCTAAGTATGGATTACTTGGCTTAAAAGAAACCATCATGAACCTGAAACTTTTGTGGGTTGCAAATGCTTAACTAAGTCTAAGTTGTTGTGAGACATGATATGACAAGATAAGAGCTGCTATAATATTATTCTAAGCAAGAATGACTATCGGAGTTTTATTAATTAAAATGATAAAAAACATGTTTTGTTCTTCAATGGTGAAAATTCCTACCAAAACCATATATGCTCTTTCATGATATAAGCTTTCTACATAAGCTGCTTGCTTTGTGTTGAGTTTTGTCAAGTTTTGTGACCCTTGTTGAGAGATTTATCATGCTCCTAAGATAAAGATCACGTACACGCCACATATACATGCTGCTTCTACACTGGAAGCACGCAGAAACATGCCTTACATTTTCCACATAGTTCATACTCCATGCTCTAGTAGAAAAAATCTCTCTCTAGTATGCTGCTAGTAAATGAGACATAGACTATGCAAAACTATGAAAAAGTATAAGGGCACATCAAAGTCCCAATTCTTAGAAAAATGATGAGCACATCAAAGCTCATGAAAAAAAAGAAGATAGCTATGTCTCAAGTTCATAAGTTAGAAAGAGAGATCATATCATATATAGGAGTATTGATCTTTTGCCATGTTCCCACACACTTGCACATCTTGATCTAGGAGTATAACATTTCTCTCCTTGGATCCGAAATTTGACTTTACAACATATGCAAGGTAAGTTTGCTACATCTTTTGATCCCTACCTATAGCTCCACATAAGCTTTAGAGATAGGATGAAAAAAGGCAAACAATATACATGCCTTGGTGAGGAATCATACACCTTATGAGCGACTCGAGAGTACATTTGAGGAACACTAAGTTTTCTTTTGCAAAATCTTACAAAACCTCCGATATGAAACTTGTGAAAGAATGAAAAACTAGTGCTTAAGTCAAGTTGTTCAATCTCTCAACCTTTGAAAGTGCAATCAAGCCTTAAGTGGGTTTTGGTGACATGACAATGCAATTAGAGAACTAATGAGATCTTACAAGTATGACAAGCAGGTTAAACTTAAGGAGGTTGATGAACAAGTTGTGGACCCCTCCAATTACAAAAGTGCATGGCAACAAGCTCAAAGGAGTTTAAATTCTTTTATACTTTGAAATTAAGTTAGGTACGTCGTACTATTAAGAGGGATTCAACATGTATGCCAACAAGTGAACCAAATGCAATATCTATCCAAATTCATCACACCTCCACATACATAGTGGGCAAATCAGCCAGCTACTTGAAGATCTATACCTTGTTGTTCTGCCCAGGCTGGCAGTGCTGGCCTCCAGGCCGGCAGTGCTGGCCTCCAGGCCGGCAGTGCCAGGCAGGCCGAGCACTGCCGCCACTTGTTCAGCCTATTGGCAGTGAGGGGTATTTAAACACCTCCTCACTTCCCCCCAACGGCTAGTTCTGCCCATTCTCACTCTCACACTTCACAGAAAATAGAAAGAGGAGCTCTCTTCTTGCTCTCCATTCCCCCTTGGTGCTCAACCACTCTCCCACATTGATTTCCAATCAACCTTTGAGAGATTGAGCCTCCAAGCTTGAGAAGAAGATTCTCCCTCGGATCTTCAACTCCTACAAGCATTTAGTTCGCGTGGTGGCCGGCGGTTTGAGTTTGTTACTCTTGGAGCTTTGCTCCTAGCTGGCTAGGCGTCGCCCTTGAGCTTGCCAACTTGTGTGGCAGCCAAGGGAGGTTTGTAACACCACCAATTTGCTAATACATTGCCCCTCATCTCAAGGGTTCATTCCCTTGACTTGAGATCGAGGAAAGAGCAAGCCTTTGTGATGAGCTTGAGCCTTGTGTGGTGCACCTCAACAACGTGGACGTATGCAAGCCTAAGTGGCGAGCTGAACCACGGGTCAAATCTTGTGTCACAGTGTGCTTGTTACTTTACTTTCATATATCTTGTGTGCAAGGTGATTTCTAGGATTTGGACCCGATCTACTCCGTAGTGTGTTTACTACCACTTTCAGGTGGGGCTAGAGGTTCCCTACACCTCTAGGGAGGTTTTGATTCAGCCACAATTTTCATTCTAGTTTTACATTTTGAATTGTGCTCAATTCTATTCAGGTGACCAGCACTGTTGCCCTAGAGACCAGCAGTGTCGGCCTCCCCGACAGTGCCGGCCCTGTGCTGACAACAAGTGTCAAGTTTGTTTTTAAACAGGCCTATTCACCCCCCTCTAGGCTAATCAGGTCCTTACAAGTGGTATCAGAGCTAGGTTACCTCAAGAAACACTTAACCGTGTGAGGTAATGGCCGAAGAGGGAAATGTTGTGATGGTTGATCCCAAGAAGGTGGACTTGCATGAGACCTCAAGCAGCGATGAGAGCGCTGACACGAACGAGTACCAGACCACTGCTGGTATATCTACTGGAGAGATTGCAAGAAGAAAAGAAGCTAGAAGATTGAGAAGAGAAGGCAAGAAATTGCAAAAAGAAGAAAAAGCTATCAATGACGCCAAAAGCTTGAAGCTTGCCAAGAAGCTCCATAGAAGAGAAGTAAGAGCACTCAAGAAGGAGCTCAAGGCGAAGGAGGAGGAGCTAATGAAGAGCAAAGCACAAGCCTCTCAAGTGGAGGTTGAATCAAGTAGCTCCGACGGAGATGATGATGAATCATACCATGCCTCCAAGATTGTGAAGAAGGATGAGAAGAATAAGAAGGATGACGGCAGCAAGAAATACTCCGCCATATCCGTTGATTATTCATCCATTTCTAAGCATGAGCATAAACCTCTATTTCATCTTCCCGCCGGCAAGTTGCCTCATTTCGATGGGACCAACTTTGCCAAGTGGAAACACTTGATCAAAGCTTATCTTGTAGGTCTTCACCTCGGTGCTTGGGAAATTGTTCACAAAGGATGTGATCCTCCGGTTGACCCTACAAGCACCACCACCACCGAGCTCCGCTGCATACAACTCAATGCACAAGCAACTAGTGTGTTGCTAAGTGCATTGGATGGTGATGAGTACAACAAGGTCATGGGCTTGGAGGTTGCCAAGGAGATATGGGACACCTTGCATCTTGCACATGAAGGTGTGAGCAAAGTGAGGCAGTCCAAGATTGATTTGTTGATGGCCAAGCTCAACCAGTTTGTGATCAATGAAGGTGAAGGGCCACAAGAAATGTTTGATAGATTGATGACCATTGTTGGCAAGATTAGAGGCCTTGGTGGAGAAGAAGTCAATGACCACAAGGTTGTCAAAATCATGCTTGAAGCCTACTCCCCAAGAAATGAAACCATGGTGACATTGATTAGAGACAAGAAGTTCGAGTACTTCACACCAAGTGATGTGCTTGGAAGGATCATCAACTTTGATCTACAAAGAGAAGAAGCACAAGAAAGGAAGAAGCTTGGAGAGATGCAAGCAAGGTTGGAGGGCATGAAGATCAAGGATGTGGCTCTCAAAGCAAATAAGAGCACAAGGAAATCAGCCCCTAGCTGTTCCAAAAACAGCAAGCAAACTACTTCAATCAAAGCTCAAGCTAACAAGGCCATCAAGCATCAACCCGAAGCTCCAACGTCAAGTGATGGTGAAAGTGAAGATGAGCAAGCCGAAAACATTGATGACATGGCTTTATTCATAATAAGATTCAACAAGGGCCTAAAGAAGAATGGGTACAAGCTCATGAAGAGAAGGTTCCCCAACAAGAAGTCAAGAACCTGCTACAAGTGTGGTAGCACCAAACACTTCATTGTCGATTGCCCAAATAAGGAGAAAGACAACAAATTTGGCAAAGGCAAGAGGGAAGACAAGGGTGACCACAAGAAGAGCAAGAGATTTATGGGTGAAGCACACATTGGGCATGAGTGGGACTCATCGGAGGAGACCACAAGTGAGGATGAGGAGATGGCAACAATTGCCATTCACAAGCCATCTACTTCATCAAGGCTCTTCAACAATATGTCCGATGATGATGAAGGCTCCCCTCACATTTGTTTCATGGCAAAGGGTGAGAAGGTAAAATCAAAACCGAAACCCATAATTCCTCCCCCCAAAGACATCTCTAGTAGTGATTCTAGTGATTGCTCTAGTGATGATGAATCTAGTGGTAAAGAAATCAATGAAATAACTAAAAATATGGATGTCAAGACCAAAATCTTTATTGATAATCTAATGGATGAATTAGAGGTAACCAAGGAAGAGCTAGCATATAGATAAAAGACTCTTATTAAACAAGAGGATCTCTACATTGCTAGTGAGGAAGCCCTTGCATTAGAAAGGAGTGAGGTGAGCTCTTTGACCAAGGCTTTGGCCAAGGAAAAAGAAGCTCATGCTCTCACTAAGAAGGAGTATAGTGAACTCAAGCAAAAACATTGTGGCTTAAGTGAAAAGCATCAAGAGCTTGAGGGACAATACAACCTTCTTTGGGAGAGCAACTCACATCTCACTAAGGAAAATGATGCCTCTTCTCCATCCATTAGCCAAGGTTGTGGAAAATGCTATAATATTGATTTGAATGATTATTATACTAACCTTGCCAACATGGAGGCCATGAAGAAAGAAATAGCAAGGCTCAACAATGTCATCTCAGTTTCAAAGAAGAATGACAAAGACAAGGTTGAGCCCAAGAAAATCCAATACAAAGATGGAAGGCATCCATCAATTAAAGATGGGCTTGGTCACACTCAAGGAGGTAAAACCAATGGTAGAAAAATGGTCAAAGGCATTGAGTGTGTCAAGTTTGAGAAGAAGGGAAGCATTGGTGCAGATAAGCCTGCACAGACAGCAGCTCTGCTGGACCATAGGCCGGCAGTGCCGCGCCCCAATAAAGGGAAGGCTACCAGTGCTTCACCTGATCAAGCTAAAGCCAAAGTCCATGCCAAGAGGATGCCCCAGCAAAAGCAGGTTTCTCAGAAACCCAAGGACTCAATTTGGGTGGCCAAAAACAAGTTTGCCTATCAACCCAAGACAAGGTCACCTCAAGGAAGTTTGTCCTCATGCTATGTGTTGAAGTGCAATGACCGTGGTAAAGTCATTGCTGAATTTGTGGGTGATGAGAAACATGATAAGAGAAGCATGAACATTTGGGTTCCAAAAATTGTTGTGACTAACATGCAAGGCCCCAAGATTGATTGGGGACTTAAATCTAGGAACTTATTTGTTTTGTAGGCATACTCCTCCGGTGGATCAAGTTGGGTGCTTGATAGTGGATGTACAAATCATATGACCAGAGAAAGGAGTATGTTCTCATCATATTCCCCAACTTCAAATGCATGTGAGAATATCATCTTTGGTGACAACTCCAAAGGGGAAGTGATTGGACTTGGTAAAGTTGCTATTACTCTTGATCATTCCATCTCAAATGTATTACATGTGAATTTGTTGAGTTACAACTTGTTATCCGTTTCTCAATTGTGTGAGATGGGCTTCAATTGTCTCTTTACGGATAAGGGTGTGAAAGTCTTTAAGAGGGAGGATTCCTCTATTGTCTTTACGGGTCGTTTGAAGGGCAAGCTCTACCTAGTTGATTTCAACAAAAGTAAAGCTAAGCTTGAGACTTGTTTAGGGGCAAAATCTAGCATGGGTTGGCTATTCCATCGCAGACTAGCCCATGTTGGGATGAGGAACTTGGCCAAACTCCTAAAAGATGAACACATTCTTGGACTAACCAATGTTCATTTTGAGAAGGATAGAATTTGTAGCGCTTGCCAAGCCAGAAAGCAAGTAGGTGCACCTCACCCATCCAAGAGCATTGTCTCCACCAAGCAACCATTGGAGCTAATTCACATGGATCTCTTTGGACCGGTGGCCTACATAAGCATTGGCGGTAACAAACATGGTTTAGTTATTGTTGATGACTTTACTCGTTTCACTTGGGTGTTTTTCATGTATGATAAGGCACAAGTGCAAGATAAGGTGAAAACCTTCATTAGAAGAGCACAAAGAGAATTCGGTTTCCAAATCAAGAAAGTTCGAAGTGACAATGGAACCGAATTCAAGAACACTCAAGTGGAAGAGTTCCTTGATGATGAGGGCATCAAGCATGAGTTTTCAGTTCCATACACCCCTCAACAAAATGGTGTAGTAGAGAGGAAGAATCGGACACTCATTGACATGGCAAGGACAATGCTAGATGAGTACAAGACTTCGGATATCTTTTGGGCCAAAGCCCTTAACACCGCTTGCCATGCCATCAACCGGCTCTACTTACACAAGATCTTGAAGAAGACTTCATATGAGCTTCTATCCGGTAACAAACCAAAGGTGTCATACTTTAGAGTTTTTGGGTGCAAGTGTTTCATACTTAACAAGAAACCCAAAACCTCTAAGTTTGCACCTAAAGTTGATGAAGGTTTTCTTCTTGGTTATGGATCAAATGAGCATGCCTATCATGTATTCAACAAGACCTTAGGGAAAATTGAAATCACGATAGACGTGACATTTGATGAATCTAACGGCTCTCAAATAGAGCAAATTGATCAGGTGATTGTAGGTAATGAGGAACCACCATATGAAGCAATCAAGAACATGGCCATTAGTGACATCAGGCCACAAGAAGTACAGGCCACAGAAGTGGAACCTCAAGATGGTGATGCTACTGCCCCAATATTGGAAGAAGATGGGCCAACAATGCTCCCTGGTCAGGGCTCTGCCCCTGAGGTCGGCACTGCCGGGCCAGAGGCCGGATAGGAAGCAGTCAGCCGCTCACCTGCTACTCCAAGGAACCTACAACCTATCTTTGAAGAGCATGATTATGATGACCAAGCTGAACAACAAGAAGCCACAGAATACCCAAGATTGAGGCAAACAATTCAAAAGGATCATCCCGTCGACAATATACTTGGGAGTCTCCGAAAGGGGGTAACTACTCGTTCACATTTGGCAAATTTTTGTCAATTTTACTCTTTTGGCTCCTCTTTGGAACCTCTCAAGGTTGAGCAAGCTCTAGATGATCCGGATTGGGTGATGGCTATGCAAGAAGAGCTCAACAACTTTGAGCGAAATCAAGTTTGGTCCTTGGTGGAAAGACCCAACACTAATGTGATTGGAACCAAGTGGGTCTTCCGCAACAAGCAAGATGAACAAGGCGTGGTGACAAGGAACAAGGCAAGATTGGTGTCTCAAGGCTTTACTCAAGTGGAGGGCTTGGACTTTGAAGAAACATATGCACCGGTGGCTAGACTTGAAGCAATTCAAATGCTTCTAGCCTATGCTGCCCATCATGACTTCAAGCTTCAACAAATGGATGTGAAGAGTGCATTCCTCAACGGCCCTATCCAAGAATTGGTGTATGTTGAGCAGCCACTGGGTTTTGAAGATCCCAAGTTCCCTCATCATGTCTTCAAGCTCCATAAGGCGCTTTATGGGCTTAAGCAAGCACCAAGAGCATGGTATGAATGCCTTAAGGAATTTTTACTCAAACAAGGCTTTGAAATAGGCAAAGCGGATCCTACTCTCTTCACTCATAAAGTCAATAATGATATCTTTGTGTGCCAAATATATGTCGATGACATAATATTTGGTAGTACTAACCAATCCTTTTGTGATGAGTTTAGTAGGATCATGACTAAGAGATTTGAGATGTCTATGATGGGTGAGATAAAGTTCTTCCTTGGTTTTCAAATCAAGCAACTCAAGGAAGGGACTTTTCTATGCCAAACCAAGTACACCCATGATATGTTGAGAAAGTTTGACATGGTGAATGCAAAGCCAATCAAGACTCCCATGCCAACTAATGAACATCTTGATCTTGATGAAGGAGGGAAATCCGTGGACATAAAGGTATATCATTCCATGATCGGCTCTCTCCTTTACTTATGTGCATCTAGGACGGACATAATGCTTAGTGTGTGCATGTGTGCTAGATTTCAAGCTAACCCGAAAGAGTGCCACTTAGTGGCCGTTAAGAGAATCTTGAGATATCTAGTTTTCACTCCTAACCTTGCCTTATGGTATCCTAAGAGCTCTAAGTTCGATCTACTTGGGTATTCATATTCCGATTACGCCGGTTGCAAAGTAGACCGAAAAAGCACTTCGGGGACGTGTCAATTCCTTGGACGGTCCCTAGTGTCTTGGAGTTCTAAGAAGCAAAATTATGTAGCCCTTTCCACCGCTGAGGCCGAGTATGTTGCAGCCGGCGCATGTTATGCTCAACTACTTTGGATGAGGCAAACCTTAAAAGATTTCGGATGTCAATTCACCAAGGTGCCTCTCTTGTGTGATAACGAGAGTGCCATCAAACTTGATAACAACCCGGTTAGTCACTCTAGAACCAAACACATAGAAACCCGTCATCACTTCTTGAGAGACCACGAATTAAAAGGAGATATCGCAATTCTCCATGTGAGCACCGAAAAGCAACTAGCCGATATCTTCACTAAGCCTCTCGATGAGACAAGGTTTTGTGCTTTGCGTAGTGAGCTGAATATACTTGATTCCCATAACGTGGTTTGATCGATAGCACACATTTATTTGTCCACCTAGCGACTTAGGCAAAACTTTGAAAACTTCAATTATGTGTTTCAAAACCATTTTGAAAGAAACTTGAATGTGTTGGTCATAGTATGATTGTTGATTTTCTTACTGACCAGCATATGGCAAGGGGTTGTGTCCACAATTGCATAAATATATAGTATAAATGTGGCATAGTGCCTCACTGCCTGGTAAGGCCAGCAGTGCCGGCCCCCAGGCCAGCAGTGACGGGGTGCCCGGCAGTGCCGGGCTGAGTCTGGTAGTGCCGGGACTTAACCGACCAGAGAGGGTCCGGCCCAAGTCCTCCTCTCGGGTTTTCTATTTTATTCCTACCTCAGACCCGAGGGGACTCCATCCCAAACCTTTTCTCCCCCAATAGAACACCTCTCCTCTTCTCTCTCTCAACCCTAAGGAGACCTAGGGAGCCCGGAGGTCCCTCTCTTCTTCCTCGGCAGTGCTGCCCTTCGGTGGTGCCGCCATTGGAGGAGGTGTGGAGGATCTTTCTCCCTACGTCAAGCTTCATTCAAGCCCGACCTTCGTCTCCTTCCCTCACTTTCAAAGGTAAACTTGAAACCCTAGGTTAGATCAATCTATGCAATGTATGGTTTCTGAGATGGGATTTAGGTTGTTAGTAGTTGCATTATGTATGGTGATGTATCTCTAGTAGTTAGATTTGGTCAAAACCTAGGTTCCATGGAGTATTAGAAAGGCTTGTATTGGGGCTGCCTGCACCAGGCCGGCAGTGCTGGCCTCTAGGCTGGCAGTGCCGGCCTCTGGGCAGCAGCACCAATGCATATGCTCCTCTAATCAACCATTGACTCTAGATTTTGACTTAATCTCTCCACTAGAGTTCTAGCTACTATTCTAAGTGCAACAACTTAACCTTCTCTCTTTTAAATGCATAGATGGATGCCGATGGATCGAGTGCTGGTGCTAGAGGAAAGGGGCCAAGGACAAAGGCCCGTGTTCGAAGAGGAGGCAGAGATGGTGCTGATGATGACTTGAATCCTAGGGAAAGGATCAGGAGGGAGAGTGAGTTGCAGATGGCAGGAAGAACAATCAGTGATGGTGTGTGTCCCTGGACACCTCCAGATCTTGGGTTGTTCAATGCTTACCACCTCGCTGAGATTGATGAGGAGATTGTTCCTAGAGAGCCTCAGGACACCCGGCCCAGGCAAAGGGTGGGTTATCAGAATCAGTGGAGGACTGTACAGGAGTAGAGGGCCATCTATCCCTATGATGTGCCAAAAGACATGGGTGTTGACTACAGATTCTGGAATGTGTTCCACTCTGACTACTACTCCACAGTCCTGTTCCATGCTGCCAGGCCCAGGATCATCAAGATGAAGTATGTTGATTGGGAGCACTTGGAGAACAAGAGAGATCCTATATTTGACAGGGTCATTGATTAGTGCAGGGAACTTGGCATGTATCACTGGATGGGATTCCAGAATGGGTGGAACTTAGAGATCATCTATCAGTTCTACTCCACCTACTATCTAGACAGGGAGAATATGGTAATGCACTGGATGACAGAGGGCATGCACTAGAGATTGGACTATGTGACTTTTGCACGTCTCCTTGGATTTGGAGAAGATGACAGAGCCTGCTCTAACATTCATGATGAGAGAGGTCTATCAAATGAGGAGATTTCCCAGTTGTACATTGAGCCTCAGTATGCAGATGGTCTTGTGAAGGGGCTAAGGAGCAAATATTACATTCTGAACAACCTCTTCAGGACCACTCTCTATCCCAAGGTGGGATCCGCCTCAAACCTCTATGCTTTTTCGAAGAATGTACTTAGGAGGATGAGAGGTGGAGCTCCACCCTTTTCAGTGTCTCACTTTCTTTGGGATGAGATTTTCCTTGCTGCTGATGATGCTAGGAAGGGGCTTCCTTATGCTCCCTACCTGATGTTCATAATTGAGATGGTGACAGGGAAAATCTTCTACAAGGACACAACACATGAGCCCTTCAGAGCAGAGAAGGTTATCTCTTCCACAGTTCAGGAGGAGATTCAGACACCTCCTAGGGGCAGTACCAGGACCAGGGCAGCAGCCCCTGACCTTCCTGAGTCCTCCAGAGTAGCTACCAAAGGTAGGAAGAAGGGTAAGCTTGGAAGGATTTTGAAGAAGATCTTCAGTGGTATCTGTTATGCCAACAACCATGCTTACCAGACTAGGCTAGAGATCAGGCAGCTCAGACAGGAGCAGGGCCTCAGGCAGATTCCTCCACCTACACCTCCACCAGAGCTTAGTGAGGAGTCCACATATGATGGTGGTGATTGAGATGATGAGGATGATGATGAGGAGGAGGATACTCAGCAGCCCCAGACTAGGAGGTTGAGCAACCGTGCTTCAGCTCCTGGTATTCACTTCTCTTCACCTCCAGATGCTGATGATGAGGAGGAGGAAGATGAGGAAGAAGATGAGGATGATGATGAGGACCACATGGAGCAGGACAACGACTAGTTGGTATCTCTTTTTGCTTTGTTCTTCTCTCTTTTTGGTGACTTGTTGCCAAAGGGGGAGAATTACTAAGTGAAGGCGGTACACAACAAATCTTCGACGACCATGGAGGAGCAGCTGCTGCTAGTTTTCTTTGTTTTTCAGTTTTTAGCTTGTGAGATGAGAGAGCAACATTCAAAACTACTTTATTGTAATATTGCCACTTAAGTACTTGATTTGTGTCATTTGTGGACATGTACTCTCTCATATATATCTTGCTTGTCTTAGTTTACTTTTAGTTTTATTTAGAGTGCGTTGTGTGGTTGTGCTTGTGCTTCCGCAGGCTTGCTGCCAGCAGCAAGGCCGGCAGTGCTGGCCTCCAGGCCGGTAGTGCCGGGCTGCTCTGACAGCAAGCACTCTGATTTGTGTTGAGACAAGTTCATATGCATCACGTATATTCTTGTGACACTTTTTCAGCACCCTACAACAGCCATGGATGTAGGGGGAGCCCTATTTCACTCCAATGTGTGAATTTTGGCTTTTCATGCCAAATTTGGAAATTCAAATTCCCATTCACACATTTAGGGGAGCTCCTACACCCATGACTTGCATTGTCTCAGATTATACTTCACTTTTGTAAGCTCTAAGTGTGTTGTCATCAATCACCAAAAAAGGGGAGATTGAAAGTGCAATCAAGTCTTAAGTGGGTTTTGGTGACATGACAACGCAATTAGAGAACTAATGAGATCTTACAAGTATGACAAGCAAGTTAAACTTAAGGAGGTTGATGAACAGGTTGGCAGACCCCTCCAATTACAAAAGTGCATGGCAACAAGCTCAAAGGAGTTTAAATTCTTTTATACTTTGAAATTGAGTTAGGTATGTCGTACTATTAAGAGGGATTCAACACGCATGCCAACAAGTGAACCAAATGCAATATCTATCCAAATTCATCACACCTCCACATACATAGTGCGCAAATCAGCCAGCTACATGAAGATCTATACCTTGCTGTTCTGCCCAGGCCGGCAGTGCCGGGCAGGCCGACACTGCCGCCACTTGTTCAGCCTGTTGGCAGTGAGGGGTATTTAAACACCTCCTCACTTCCCCCCAACGGCTAGTTCTGCCATTCTCACTCTCACACTTCGCAGAAAACAGAAAGAGGAGCTCTCTTCTTGCTCTCCATTCCCCCTTGGTGCTCAACCACTCTCCCCCATTGATTTCCAATCAACCTTTGAGAGATTGAGCCTCCAAGCTTGAGAAGAAGCTTCTCCCTCGGATCTTTAACTCCTACAAGCATTTGGTTCGCGTGGTGGCCGGCGGTTTGAGTTTGTTACTCTTGGAGCTTTGCTCCTAGCCGGCTAGGCGTCGCCCTTGAGCTTGCCAACTTGTGTGGCAGCCAAGGGAGGTTTGTAACACCACCAATTTGCTAATAAATTTCCCCTCATCTCAAGGGTTCATTCCCTTGACTTGAGACCGAGGAAAGAGCAAGCCTTTGTGGCGAGATTGAGCCTTGTGTGGCGCACCTCAACAACGTGGACGTAGGCAAGCCTAAGTGGCGAGCTGAACCACGGGTCAAATCTTGTGTCACCGTGTGCTTGTTACTTTACTTTCATATATCTTGTGTGCAAGGTGATTTCTAGGATTTGGAGCCGATCTATTCCATAGGTGTGTTGCTACCACTTTCAGGTGGTGCTAGAGGTTCCCTACACCTCTAGGGAGGTTTTGATTCAGCCACAATTTCCATTCTAGTTTTACATTTTGAATTGTACTCAATTATGTTCAGGTGACCAGCACTACTGCCCCAAAGACCAGCAGTGCCGGCCTAGAGCCCGGCAGTGCCGGCCCTGTGCGGACAACAAGTGTCAAGTTTGTTTTTAAACAGGCCTATTCACCCCCCCATCTAGGCTAATCAGGTCCTTACAACCTCCCAAGACAAAGGATAGAGCTCTAAGCCCCATGAAGTACTAAGGTAATATGGGTGAGTCTTTATTGCTAACTTTTCCATTCAAAAGAGAAGTATGATTGCTGTAGATTTAGTACTCTTGAAATATAAAGCATAGTAGCAACTCCTGATCCATCGAGCTAAGTTTGATTGTTTGCTCGGGACGAGCAAATGTTAAGCTTGGGGGATCTTGTTGGCACCAAATATGATGCACTTTTACATGACCAAAATATTCCACCAACCTCAGGATCAAGGATAAACAAACACATCATGAGCATAATTTATCAAATAACTAGTTCCAAATGTCCATGGAGTGTTTGAATGCAGGATTGAAGAAATGGAGCAAAGGAGAGCCAGTGGGGCCCACATAGGGGGTCGGCCGACCACCGTATGGGCCCACTAGCTCTCCCCTCTCGGCCATGATCCAAGAGAGGCACTCTAGAGTGGAATCCAACCATTGGATCATTCTGTGTTTCCTCTCAATGGCTCACAAGAGTAGCACATGGATCCATGGATCCCTGCCAATCGCCATACCTCTTGGCACATGCTGGAAATCATATCCCTCCATCCTTGGTCGGTTCTAAGGTGGTTTGATCCAAGGGTGGAGGATTGAAGCCCCCTGGATCGCTGACATGGCGTTGGAGTAGCCCCTACTCCACCCCCACTATAAATAGAGGCTCATACCCCCCTCTCTACACATGGCGAAGAAGCCTACAAGCTCTATTCCTTAGATTGTTCTAGTAGTTTAGTCTAAAGAGGGAGTCAGAGTTGAGTCGAGCTGCGCTCGGGATTTCTGGAGTTGTCTTCTGGAAAGTCTGGTATAGCTCTTGTATCTTTCCTTCTTTGTAAGACTATACCTTTATTCAATATATTATCCTTTCTATCTACTTTACTTAATATTTACTTTGAGCATTACTATACTAGATATAGTATTGTTATATGCTTTTGTTCCTTAATAGCCTTTACATTCATAGTTTGTGATCCTTGTAGCCTTTCCCGTATGTCATCATTGTCTGTCATAGGGTGCTTTGATTATAGATCATAGTCAAAGTAATAAGTTGTGTGTAAGCGTGGTGCTTATACATCACCTTATCCTTGGTTACCTCTTGTTGCACGGATTGTTTGTGGTAGCTAGCAAGAGAGTGACAGCCTTGTCTAGTCTTTGTATTCCACCACATGTTTTTAGGAAAGTTCTTAAAAGGTAAGGCCCCCGTAAGAAGAGGGCGCGGTCCGGTAGGAGTTTTGTCCTCCTACTGATCTATCCCCTCGCCTAGCATACTTGTATTGATGAGGCAAACTATAGTGTTTAGACTAGTTAGTTGGCTAAGTATATTAAAGTAGAGTGAATTGCATAGGATTCCCTTGTACTCTCTCTTTGTCCTCCCACCTAGCTATTCTATCTAGTCTGTTCTAAGTATCATTTACCTTGTCTTATTCATTCATCAACCCCTTCCTATCATATATATCGTTTACCCCCCTATACTAGTTGGTACTAAGTTGAGGTGCTCTCTAGGATTCTATCTAATTATCATTTCTAGCCTAGCTTTCCCTTGGGAAAATATAAATTACGATACCTTGGAATACTCCTAGGTGAAGTGCTACAATGGTATAATCTGTGCGCTTGCGGATTTATCCAATAGTTAGAAGAAATACCAACAAGCATTTCTGGCGCCGTTGCTGGGGAAAGCAAAACCTAGAAATTTTAATTAGATTGAATCCAGAGATTCTCGTTAACTTAGTTATCAATTAGCTATAGGGGTTTACCCCTTGGCTTTGTTTCTCTTAATTGTGAAGCAAGGCATTGTATGAGTGAGCTCCACTTTTGAGCAACCATATTAGAAAATCTTGAGAGCTTCCGAAGGAACTCTAGACACCGTCTAGTATCCCCTTGAAAGTTCATCTTGAATTTGGATCCACTCAAGGAAGAAGGCTACGCTTTGTTTATCCAGCAAGTTATGGCTCAGGAGGCTATTTTCGACTTTTCGGTCCTGTCAGTCGCTCACGTGGCGCGAGGACCAGAAGTTAATACAGGGAGTGCTACCCTTGAGCGGAAGCCAGCCTTGACTAACCTAGTGCACGCCAATCCATTTAGTGGGAAGTCCATAAGGATGTTACTTCCCATCTCAAACACTTCATGGAGGTGTGTGGCATGATCAAAGGTGAGGCGTTTGTCACCATTTGTCTTTGTCTTTTTCCATTCTCATTGTTGGGGAAGGCGAAACAATGGTTCTATGCTCACAAAGAAGAAGCCACCACCTGGAAGATGGACCTCTTGATGAAGAAGATAGAAGAAGGTTCCAAGAAGGAACGAGAGGCCATCTACCCCATCGCCACCACACAAGCTATTGAAGCCGATCCATGGTGCGAGGTGTCTGGAGGAAATGATCACTCGGGAAACAACTGCCCCGAGACATCGAAGGAGGACGTGAACTTTATTAGCAACAACAACAACAACAATGGGTATCAACCCCAACAACAAGGAGGATGGAACTCGCGCCCTTCTACCAAGGTAATGGAGGTAATAGCAATTACAATAATTACAATTCTTACAATAACCAACCTTCATTGAAAGATCTTGTTCTTGGTCAATCTAAGATTAATGATGGCATAAATAAAAAGATGATTGCCAATGATCTTTCAATAGTATAATCTCTGGATTCAATCTAATTAAAATTTCTAGGTTTTGCTTTCCCCGGCAACGGCGCCAGAAATGCTTGTTGGTATTTCTTATGACTATTGGATAAATCCGCACGCGTACAGATTATACCGTTGTAGCACTTCACCTAGGAGTATTCCAAGGTATCGTAATTTATATTTTCCCAAGGGAAAGCTGGCTAGAAATGATAATTAGATAGAGATCCTAGAGAGCACCTCAACTTAGTACCAACTAGTATAGGGGGGTAAATGATATATATATGATAGGAAGGGTTGATGAATGAATAAGCCAAGGTAAATGATACTTAGAACGGACTAGATAGAATAGCTAGGTGGGAGGACAATGGGAGAGTAAAGGGACTCCTGTGTAATTCACTCTACTTCCATATACTTAGCTAATTAACTAGTCTAAACACTATAGTTTGCCTCTTCAATACAAGTATGCTAGGCGAGGGGATAGATCACTAGGAGGACAAAACTCCTACCGGACCGCGCCCTCATTTTACGGGGGCCTTACCTTTTAAGAACTTGCCTAAAAACACATGGTGGAATACAACGACTAGACAAGGTTATCACCTCTTGCTAGCTACCACAAACAATCCGTGTAGCAAGCGGTAACCAAGGGTAAGATGATGTATAAGCACCACGCTTACACACAACTTACTACTTTGACTACGATCTATAATCAAAGCACCCTATGACAGGCAATGATCGTATACAGGAAAGGTCACAAGGATCACAAACTATGAATGTAAAGGCTATTAGAGAGCAAAAGCATATAACAAGACTATATCTAGTATAGTAATGCTCAAAGTAAATACTAATTAAGCAGAGAGAAAGATATATATTGAATAAGATAAAGTCTTACAAAGAAGGAAAGATACAAGAGCTATACTAGACTTTGCAGAAGACAACTCTAGAAATCCCGAGCGTAGCTCGACTCAACTCTAACTCCCACTCTAGACTAAACTACTAGAACAATCTAAGGAATAGAGCTTGTAGGCTTCTTCACCATGTGTAGAGAGGGGGGTGTGACCCTCTATTTATAGTGGGAGGTGGAGTAGGGGCTACTCCGGCGCCACGTCAGCGATCCAGGGCCTTCCATCCTCCACCCTTGGATCCAACCGACCCTGGAACTGACCAAGGGTGGATGGTGGTGATCTTCCACATGTGGGAATAGGTAAGGCAGTTGGCAGCACCCAAACCGATCAAGGGGGTGGTCGGCCGACCACCCCTATGGCAGGTGGGCCCTCCTATGGCCTTCTAGAGGTGGTCCCACCGGTCAGGGACCAAATGGGACCTTGGTGGGCCCAGATGGGGGTCAGCCGACCCCACCCCTTGGGGGTTCTGGCCCACCTCGGTCTCCCAAGTGTTGGTCCCACTTGTCATTGAGGTTGGATGTTGGTTCTGAGGTGATTGTCACATTTATCTCCTTGGTGTGGGCCCATGGATCCATGTGCTACTCTTGTGAGCCGTTAAGAGGAAACACGGACTGATCTAATGGTTGGATTTCACTCTAGAGTGCCTCTCTTGGATCATGGCTGAGAGGGGAGCCAAGTGGGCCCATAGAGTGGTCGACCGACACCCTATGTGGGTCCCATTGGCTCTGCTTTGCTCCATTTACTCATTGCTGCATTCAAACACTCATGGACATGTGGAACTGATTATTTAATAAAATATGCTCATGATGTGTTTGTTTATCCTTAATCCTGAGGTTGATGGCATCATTTTAGTTATATAAAAGTAGACCATATTTTGTGCCAACAAGATCCCCCAAGCTTAACCTTTGCTCGTCCCGAGCAAACAATCAAACTTAGCTCGATGGATCAGGAGTTGCTACTATGCTTCATATTTCAAGAGTACTTAATCTACAACAATCATACTTCTCTTTTGAATGGAAAAATTAGCAATAAAGACTCACCCATATTACCTTAGTCCTCCATGGGGCGTATAGCTTTATCCTTTGTCTTGGGCGGTTGAGAGATAGAACAACTTGACTTGAGTGCTAGTTTTCTCATTCTTTCACAACTTTCATATCGGAGGTTTTTCAAGATTTTGTAAAAGAAAACTTAGTGTTCCTCAAATGGTACTCTCGAGTCGCTCATAAGGTGTATGATTCCTCACCAAGGCATATATCAAAGTTTTGCTTTCTTTCATCCTATCTCTAAAGCTTATGTGGAGCTATAGGTAGGGATCAAAGACATAGCAAACTTACCTTGCATATATTGTAAAGTCAAATTCCGGATCCAAGGAGAGAAGTGTCATACTCTTAGATCAAGATGTGCAAGTGTGTCGAAACATGACAAATGATCAATACTCCTATATTTGGATGATCTCTCTTTCCTAACTTATGAACTTGAGACATAGCTATCTTTCTTTCTTTTTTTTCAAGAGAGAGCTTTGGAGTGCTCATAAAATTTGGGACTTTAGAATGCCCTTGAATTTTTCATAATTTTGAATAGTCTATGTCTCATTTGCTAGCAACATACTAGAGAGAGTTTTTTTTCTATTAGAGCATGGAGTATGAACTATGTGGAAATGTAAGGCATGTTTCTGCGTACTTCCAGTGTAGAAGCAGTATGTATATGTGGCGTGTACGTGATCTTTATCTTAGGAGCATGATAAATCTCTCAACAAGGGTCACAAAACTTGACAAAACTCAACATAAAGCAAGCAACTTATGTAGAAAGCTTAAATCATGAAAGAGCATGTATGGCTTTGGTAGGAATTTTCACCATTGAGGAACAAAAAGTGTTTTTATTATTTTAATAAATAAAACTCCGATAGTCATTCTTGTTTAGAACAATATTATAGCAGCTCTTATATTATCATATCATGTCTCACAACAACTTAGACTTAGTTACAACATTTGCAACCCACAAAAGTTTGAGGTTCATGATATGTTCTTTTAAGCCTAGTAATCCATACTTAGAGAAATACCAAGTTGTAAACTAAGTACTAGAGAAACATTTAGCAGAGCAACTATTCATCATTTCCATAGGAGATAAATTTTCATGGAACATGTGAGAGTGGAATAGAGATAGTCTTTTTATTCTTTTTGACATATGCAGATTTTTTTAGATGCAAATGAAGGATAAGCAAAGAAGTGCATAAATATAAATGCTGAAATTAAAAACTTACCTTAGTGGGGGAGAGGACCTCCCCCAAGCTTGTCCTTTGCTCAATAATGCGGCGGATGTGGATGTAGTTGCCGCCATGAGTCCCACTGCCGGTATTGTTCTTCTTGCATTGCTTGGATGTCTTCGGCAGTTTGTTGGACTATGCGTGTTGTCTCACCATGCTCAACACGCAGCTCACCAAAGGTGTTGGTGAGATGATCGAATTGTTGCCGCAATTCACGATGCTCCCTTTCTCGTGTGGACGAGAAGGATGCTCGTGCTCTTTGCGGACGTGATGGTCGAGGAGGCATGCCACTAGAAGTGTGCATGGGATCGGAAGATGCATCGTCTTCCTCCTCACCAACAGTTCCTAGGGAAGGACCACCTTGCTCAAGATGAACAAAGTATAGCCCCTCCTAAGCTCTCCTGTCTGAACCTGCAAAACCTCCTTGTCCAATTCCTTGATCTAAATCAAGGGTCAGCTTATGGGTCCTATACAATTGAAGTTGCCTATTTGGAAGAGGCACCTCAATTGTATGGCCACCGTAGATCATTTTAAGATCACCATTGGCATCTCTTTTTAACATTTGAATAGTTGTAAGATATTCTTCCGAGATTACAGCTATAGGAGTAGAGATGTAAACAAAGGGTTGAGTGCCATTTAGCAGGTTCATGGATTCGGCAAGACGAGTAATTAAAGATGTAGATTGAATAGATTCATTACTCTCAATTGAACTTTGCCAAAATTCCACTAAGCATTTTACAGGAGAAATTTGAATTTTGTTTACCATGGCATAAAGCAATTTTAATTCTATGTCACTTATCAAGCTAGCATTACTTCCATGAAACAAAGTCATTTTCATCCAAAGATGCATGAAACGAAAGGTTGGATTATGAATTTCCTCAGGTCTAGGATTTGAGCAATCTTTTAGAGTAGAGATAGAGAACCAAAACTTCCTCTTGTTAAACCTACGCATGGAAAGGTCTAGATCTATCAAGCATGAGTCAACAAAGCCAAGAGTAACACTTAGATGACTCCAAGTTAGACTATGACTTTGATTAAACATGTGAAAGGAAATTCCAACATTAGAGACTTGGAGAGATCATAGGAATTCAACTTAATTCCAAGATCTTCTATTTGCCAAAAGCTAGACCAACCAAGTGCGGAAAAGATATTGTTGAATTCGGTGGTCATACATGTGTTGGAGAGAAGATTCGGATCCAATATCCTTGTGTGCTCGAAAGATCGATCCCGAAGAGAGAGATACCTTTGGTACTCTAGTTGGTCAAACCAGAGACCACTTTGTTGGTCATAGGTCCTCATCGGAGGCACCATGAATGCCCCGATATGAGGTACCTCCGTTGGCACTTCTTCCTCCTGAGGGCGTTCTTCGGTTTGGAGGTTCTCTCAAGTGTATTGGGCAGAACATCCCCTTCTTCTTCCTTGGGAACTATCGTCGGATGGGTGGGAGCGACGAGATGAGCTCCCACCTATAGCTTGTTTCATTTTCTTGAATGCGGATGTCAATGGGTTCTTCATCTTTAGAGAGGAAGAGGCAAGACTAGGACACGGTTGTATGTGAAGAGAGTTTCCTAGTTTTGTCTTGCGAGGATAGGCTTGAGTTAAGAGAAGCTCGATGAAGGCGAGAGGTCTTTTTGTGGACTGGTGAGAGTAACACTACTTCTCTTGAGAGCTAAGAACTTATCTTGAATGAAGAGAGGAGAGAGAAAGGCAAGGAGAGGCTTGAGCTAGAACTAGATTCTGGTGTGAGAAATGGATCCTCCTTGCTTGGGTTTCTATAGGGGAAGAGAATGGCACGAAGGGGGCACCATGGGGTGGTCGGCTGACCACCCCTTGGGCATGCCCTTGGGTGCCATGATCACTATCTTTAGTAGATGCCTTACACAAAGCAAAAGAGAGAGAAGGTGACCATAGGGTGGTCGGCCGACCCCCTAAAGTGGGGATTCCACTCATGCTTTTTCTAGTGCTTGGTGAAAGGTGAAGCATAATTTATGATGTGATCCAAAGCTGAGCTAAAGTGCTCAAGATTCTTCTCTTTAAACAAAGAGTAGCGGGGGACAAAGGTATGTCATGCTTTGATCAAAGGTGATTGATGTGTTTTCTTTTTCAAAGCATGACAAAGTAAAAGTGATAGGTGTCATGATTCCCCACTTTGGACAAGGATTAGTGGGAGACAAGGATGTGTCATGCTTTAAACAAAAGTGATTGATGTACTTTAAAGCATGACAAGACAAAAGAGATGTCCCCTAAAGATAAATCTGATTTTTGAAAGTCTCACTACTCAAAATCATGAGATTCTTGGACAAAGGATGATGGGGAAGAAAGAGGGATGAACATGGGTCACCTAGGGTGGTCGGCCGACCCCCTAGGTTTCCATTTTTTTTTCTTTTATAAGGATCACATTGTCTTCCTCTTTTTAACTAAGCCAAGATAGGTGCATAGGATGGTCAGCCGACCACTCTATGGCTCTACCTTTTGTCAATTTTTAGCGCTAAACTAATTCTCAAGTTTTATTTAATCTAACTTTAGTTTTCTGAATTTTAACCATAATAGAAATTAAATAATTAAACTAATTGTAAGAAGGGAAATAAAAGATAACTACCGACTTACCTTTCGGCGAAGGCTCCTTGATTTTAAGTCCTTGAGTAGGACTCTCCTTCTTGTTCATTCCTCGGGTGCACTTGATGGCTCCGGAGATGGAGACCGTGGTGTGTGTACCTCCTTTGCTTTCCAAACCTGCCTTGGATTGGCGGGTTCATCCTCCTTGAGTTCATTGATCTTGGCCTCCGGGTACTGTTTCTTTTGGCGCAGGGCTCGAACTCTTCTTCTTGGTGGTTGTGCTTTAGTCTATTTGTTAAGTTTATAACCATTGAAAGCACATTTTCCCTTGTGACTCGAGAACTGGAAGTGGATCTGGCCTGATCCAACGTAGATGACCGCGTTGGTGGTGTTGAGGAAGGGTCTTCCCAAGATGACGGGGACTTCCACGTTGGCTCCAATGTCTAGGATGATGAAGTCTGTGGGGATGTAATCATCTTGGATGTTCACCAAGATATCCCTCGCAAGTCCCTCGGGAAACCTTATTGTTTGATCTGCCATCTGCAAGCGAACACATGTAGGGACCAAAGGTCCTCCTAACAAATTATCATAAGTTAACTTAGACATGATGTTGACACCCGATCCTAGATCGCAGAAGGCAGTGTGGAAGATTTGTTGTCCGATTGAGCACTTGATCATCAGGTGGCCTGGATCTTCCTTCTTCATGATGAAGGGATGATCGAGAAGATAACCCCAATTGGAGCGAAGTGGAGGCTTACCGAACTTTGTTGTTACCATGTTAACATGCTCAATTGAATCCTTTGGTTTCCCAGGAATTTTACCTAGTTCTATAGATGGCATAGCTGCTGCTAATTGAGCTAGTTGGGTTTCTAGCATTTTATTAAAACTGAATTGATTTTTCATAGCAGTTGTAAAGCTATCCATCTTCTCACCAAAGCTTTCAAGAACTTTATCAGTGGCAATCATCTATTTATTTATACCATCATTAATCTTAGATTGACCAAGAACAAGATCTTTCAATGAAGGTTGGTTATTGTAAGAATTATAATTATTGAAATTTTTATTACCTCCATTACCTTGTGTCACACCCAATTTTAAGAATAAAATTGAATGCAAATAACTCATGTGTGCCCAGGGATCAATCACACACATAAGTCGACAACTCTTTAAATAGTACCATCACTGAGTGCTTATTACATAACTAATATTATTCTTAAACATAATAGCGGAAATAAAGATAACTCTTGCGATGAAGCTCCACTTCACAGAGAACGCCGACTGGTTGACCACTAGCCTAGTACTCCTCATGTTCAGAATTAATTAAGCAAAATTAACAAGACAGGGAGGTCTGAAAAGACAGATTAACGAAAATTGCAACTTTGTTTATTATTAAACTTTTCAAGCAACCCAACCTAAGCTATGAGTGTTGCGGACAAGCCCACAACCTCAACAATCATTACAAAGAACCAAATCACACACTAGCAAAAGCACAAGCAACTAAACACTTAGAAGAACACTAGCACACATGACTCACGAACTAGCGAATAAACTATAAAGGGATTCCTAGTCCTAACTCTTCTTGATCTTCTTAAAGTTCTTTGGCAGCCCAAACTCTTCACGAAGCTCATCTTGTTGTTGGTAACTGCGCTTAAGCTCCTTGCGCAGCTCCCTTGCTTCTATTAAGAGATGACCATACATGCTCATCATCTTCTGAACGAAGTTGACAAGCTCATTCAGGACGGGGCCGCCTTCACCGTTAGGTTCGGCGATTATCCAACCTTGCTCTGCATCAAAACGAGGGATGTAACGGCGCCGGGTGTTGGCGATCCTTTCCCTGAATTTGTTGTGGATGGCCATATATGCAGAGAACGCGACGTCCTTCATGCTTGCTTCCATGGTAGGATGAGCAACACAGCTATGGAGTACAATCCACACGTTCAGCTGCTTGCCCACCAGCACTTCCGTAGATGTAGATCTTCGCCTTCCAGTTGGTATTGGCGAGGGGGTGTTTGAATTCCTTGCAAGTGTACATGGTTGCAATCTTGGGTCCTGGGTGGCATTCTATCACAAGGTCCACCAGCTGGGAGTGAGCGTAGCTACTGTGTGCTCCTCCTCGGATATACTTAGTGCGGATCCACCCTGGCTCTTCTGGCAGATCTTCTTCGACGACATCAGGAGTAGAGGAATTAACGTCAGCACTTGGGGCATGGGGACTCTCTTCCTCGTGTACTCTTCGCCACTGGAGATTTCCTGGATCTCTTCCTCTGGTTCTTCCTGAGATTCCACCATTGGCGCTTGAGGTTCAGGAGGGGCAAACTGCTGCTGAGGAACACGTTCACTGAAATTGAGACGAGCTGATCGGCGAAGGGTAGACATCTTGAACATGATAGAGATAGATTAGAACAACATTTTCATAATAGAATAAGTCAAGTGTAGCATAAACAGTTTGAGAAAATATATATACAAGAATGTAAGCATGAAAAGAGAAGGTATAGACAAGATAAGAAGACCATTCTAACTAGGCTTGCGTCCTACAGTCAACACTTGCTTTGATACCAATTTGTCACACCCAATTTTAAGAATAAAATTGAATGCGAATAACTCATGTGTGCCCAGGGATCAATCACACACATAAGTTGACAACTCTTTAAATAGTACCATCACTGAGTGCTTATTACATAACGAATATTATTCTTAAACATAACAGCGGAAATAAAGATAACTCTCGCGACGAAGCTCCACTTCACAGGGAACGCCGACTGGTTGACCACTAGCCTCGTACTCCTCACGGTAGTCTTCAAAGCCATCTGAAGGGGTTGAGAAAGCAAGAGTGAGCACTTAAAGTACTCAGCAAGAGTAACATAGGGTTATGAAGCTCAAAGGCTGACACTGTCTGAACTGCGGTTGCTTTTAAACTTGGTCAAGTTTTACCAACACTTAGCTTTAGTTATACATAACCCAATTAATAACCACATGATAAGATTAATAAACAACATTAACAATTAAACAACATGATCATCTACATTGTGAGTTTTCCAGGACGCTCGTGACCGTGAGCACGGCTATCATGATAGTTTTACACTCTGCAGAGGTTACGCACTTTACCCACGAGTCGTGTTGCCCATATGCCCGGGTTAATTACTCCCAAAACACTGCCAAGGTGAGCGGGCAGGGAACACTATGAAGTCTTTCAAAAGTCCTTTCTAACATGTAGCGGACCCTACAGACCCAATGCAAAGGGGAATATGGGACACCCCGATGGTACCACCCGCAGCGGTCCCCATACAAGCTATACCCCATAACCAGCTCGGCAAAGGTGCCTTTCACGAACCACAGGCATGCTAGTCCAAACTTCATACTTAACTAAAGCCAGAGCCATTATAGCACTCATGGTTGCGTTTAAGTCCCAGCTTTTGCCCTACAGTGGGGTCCTATTCCATGTTGCTATAAAAACCAGTTTTATCCATGGTTGCATATATCATTAGTCAAGATTCGATTCAATATTCATCAGGTAAAGCATAGCAAAGCTACCCATATGCATGAAAACCCAGGGTGACAAGGTACAAGGTAACAAGCTATGGTATAGATCTAAATAGGAATCAATTGAGACACATGCAATCATGACTAGGTGAATTAAGGTGAATAGGTAACAAGGAGGATCCCATGTTAAACTTGCCTTGATCACAAAGCTCCTGGTGATCCTGATCTGTTGCAAAGAACTCTTGCTCACCGAAGATCTCACCGGCTGTACTCGATCAACATCACCACGCAATCATCTGAACAATCATACACGAAGCAATAAAGATATGATCAGAACATTACACCATAAACAATAAAGAGGCTTTGAAAAGATTATAAAACAGATCTACACTTTACTACGATCACAAAGACGCGAAAATCATGCTAATCGGATCTAAAACGAATAAACTATAGATTAAACAAGATTTTGAAAAGGGCAAGATTAAAGCATTAAAAGAATTAATTTACTTTGATTTTCAAAAGTAATTAACATAGATTAAATCTATACTACTGGATAGAGCATAAAAATTACGGATCTAACGGAACTTGAACGGATCGATTTGGATTAAAAACGAGAAAATTATAAGCATTTAAAGTTTAGTGGCAAAACTGTAAATAAGGATTTTCTTTTAAAATCGAATTAAAACAGATCTGAAAAGGGAAGTTCCAGAGAGAAAAGCGTAAAGCTGAAAGGTGCCATAGGACTACGGGTTGAGACCCAGAAACTCGGGGGTCTCTTTAGCAAAATCACCCGCGAAGGGGTATGGATGGATTAGATCCGTCCGATCTAATCTGGACGGCCCAGATTAGAAGGGGGAGGGAGAGGGCGGCGCGGCTGCCGGAGCAGAGGCGGAGGATGGCGGCGCCATGGCCGGCCCGAGCCCGTGCTCGCCAGCGGGGGTCGATCGGAGGCTCTAGTGCTTGGTTTTCGAATCAGAGAGCACCGGGAGAAAGAGGAGAGGGAGGCGAGCTCACCTGACTGCTCAGAGGGGCTCGAAGAACGCGGAGGATGGCTGGCGACGGAAGACAGCAGCGGTGGCTCACTGCAGAACGGCGGCGAGGTCACCCAGAGCACAAAGGAGAGGGAAAAGAGAGGGGAAAGATGTTCCGCACGTACGCGAAGCCGGTGCGATGCTCGATGGAGAGCTTGGAGCGGCCTGAGGCGCGGAACGGCGGCTCGGCGGCTCTGCTGCTGCTTCTTCGAGGCAGGATGAGGCGAGGACGAGGGGGGCCGGTGCTATTTATGGCGAGCAGAGGGGTAGGGGCGGAGTCCTACGCGGATACGCGCAAGGGGAGCGCGGAAACCGCGGGGAGGGCGGTTGCGGGAGCCGGCGGACGCGGCGTCGCGGCGGACAGAGTCCGAGGCGGACTCGGGTTGAAGAAGAAGGGGATTGACAGGCGGGACCGCCGTGTCAGCGAGAGGGAGGAGGGAGGAGAGGCGCGGTGCGGGCCTGCGGCGAGCTGGGCCGAGAGGGAGGCCGGCCCACGCGGGAGAAAGAAAGGGAGAGGGAAGGCAGGTCGGCTGGACCGAAAGCAGAGAGAGGGAGAGAGAGAGCTTTTCTATTTTTTTCTTTTCTTTTTGTTTTTCAAATTTTATTTTCAAAAGGGTTTTGAAATCCTTTTCAGGCTTTGCAAAGTCAACCAACACAAGAAAAATGCAGAGGCATGATATGCACAACATGTTAAACCCTATCATGTGATATTTAATTTAGTTTTATTTATTTAGTTCTATGATCACAAAATTATTTGAAATAAATCAAATTGAAGCAAATTCAAATCTATTTTCTATTTTCAAATTTTAGGGTGTTACACCTTGGTAGAAGGGTCGCGAATTCCAGCTTCCTTGCTGTTGGGGTCGATACTCGTTGTTGTTGTTGTTGATGATGAAGTTCACGTCCTCCTTCGGAGTCTCGGGGCAATTGTTGCCCGAGTGATCATTTCCTCCGCACATCTCGCACCATGGATCGGCTTCAATAGCTTGTGCGGCGGCGATGGGGTAGATGGCCTCTCGTTTATTCTTGGAACTTTCTTCTATCTTCTTCATCTGGAGGTCCAACTTGGCAGAGAGCATGTCCACCTCATTAACGGTGTGCATACCTCTCCTCTTTGGCTAGAGACGGTCCTCACCCCATCCTTGGTTGATTACCATCTTCTCGATGAGGTCCTTGGCATTTCTCACTGTGTGTTGGAGAAATGCCCCTCCAACGGCAGCATCAAGGTGACTACGAGCCATACTGGAGAGCCCGTGGTAGAATCCTTGAATCAGGAGCCAGTCATCTATCCCATAATGAGGACAGGCACGAATGTACTCCTGGAGACGCTCCCATGCTTCGGGAATCATCTCGTCAGACTGATGTTGGAAGCTTGAGATATTTCCACAAAGAGCATTGGTTTTGCCTGTCGGGAAGAACTTCTTGAGGAATGCGTTAGCATACCTCTCCCATGAAGTGGCCTCTTCCTTGTGAGCATAGAACCATTGCTTCGCCTTCACCAATAACGAGAATGAGAAAATACGAAGGCGAATGACGTCAGACACCACTCCCTTGATAGTGAAAGTGCCACATAACTCCATGAAGTGCTGGAGATGAGCATTGGCATCCTCATGGGGCTTCCCGCAAAATGGATTGGCCTGCACCATGTGGATCAAGGCGGGCTTCAGCTCGAAGGTGGCATCCCCGAAGTTGACCTCGGGACCCTAAGCTACGTGGGTAGCTGACGGAGCTAAAAAGTCAGAGATCGCCTTCTGGGCCATAGCGTCCTTGAGTGGTGGTGTAGAGCCTCCTTCCTCGAACGGATTCAGGGTCGAGATGATCCTCTGAGGGGGAACTTGACGATGTCTAGTTCTCCTCAACAGCTACTCGGATCTTCTAGATAGTTTCCCGGCAGTTGGAAACCACTCATAAACTGTTTGGCTTCACAAGAAAGGAAGACATAGACAAGGGTAAGCCCCTATGACTAATTGATAGCTAAGTTAACGAGAATCTCTGGATTCGAACTAATTAAAATTTCTAGGCTATGCTTTCCCCAACAATGGCGCCAGAAATGCTTGTTGGTATTTCTTATGACTATTGGATAAATCCGCAAGTGCACAGATTATACCGTTGTAGCACTTCACCTAGGAGTATTCCAAGGTATCGTAATTTATATTTTCCCAAGGGAAAGCTGGGCTAGAAATGATAATTAGATAGAGATCCTAGAGAGCACCTCAACTTAGTACCAACTAGTATAGGGTGGTAAATGATATATATGATAGAAAGGGTTGATGAATGAATAAGCCAAGGTAAATGATACTTAGAACGGACTAGATAGAATAGCTAGGTGGGAGGACAACGAGAGAGTAAAGGGACTCCTGTGTAATTCACTCTACTTCAATATACTTAGCTAATTAACTAGTCTAAACACTATAGTTTGCCTCCTCAATATAAGTATGGTAGGCGAGGGGATAGATCAGTAGAAGGACAAAACTCCTACCGGACCGCGCCCTCATTTTACGGGGGCCTTACCTTTTAAGAACTTGCATAAAAACACGTGGTGGAATACAACGACTAGACAAGGCTGTCACCTCTTGCTAGCTACCACAAACAATCCGTGCAGCCAGCGGTAACCAAGGGTAAGATGATGTATAAGCACAACGCTTACACACAACTTACTACTTTGACTACAATCTATAATCAAAGAACCCTATGACAGGCAATGATCGCATACAGGAAAGGTCACAAGGATCACAGACTATGAATGTAAAGGCTATTAAAGAGCAAAAGGATATAACGAGACTATATCTAGTATAGTAATGCTCAAAGTAAATACTAAGTAAAGCAGAGAGAAAGATATATATTGAATAATATAAAGTCTTACAAAGAAGGAAAGATACAAGAGCTATACCAGACTTTCTAGAAGACAACTCTAGAAATCCCGAGCACAGCTCGACTCAACTCTAACTCCTACTCTAGACTAAACTACTAGAACAATCTATGGAATAGAGCTTGTAGGCTTCTTCACCATGTGTAGAGAGGGGGGGTGTGACCCTCTATTTATAGTGGTAGGTGGAGTAGGGGCTACTCCAATGCCACGTCAGTGATCCAGGGCCTTCCATCCTCCACCCTTGGATCCAACCGACCCTTGAACCGACCAAGGGTGGATGGTGGTGATCTTCCACATGTGGGAGTAGGTAAGGCGGGTTGCAGCACCCAAACTGACCAAGGGGGTGGTCGGCCGACCACCCCTATGGCAGGTGGGCCCTCCTCTGGCCTTCTGGAGGTGGTCCCACTGGTCAGGGACCAAATGGGACCCTGGTGGGCCCAAATGGGGGTCGGCCAACCCCCCCTTGGGGCTCTGGCCCACCTCGGTCTCCTAGGTGTTGGTCCCACTTGTCATTGAGGTTGGATGTTGGTTCTGAGGTGATTATCACGTTTATCTCCTTGGTGTGGGCCTATGGATCCATGTGCTACTCTTGTGAGCCGTTGAGAGGAAACACAGAATGATCCAATGGTTGGATTTCACTCTAGAGTGCCTCTCTTGGATCATGACCGAGAGGGGAGCCAGGTGGGCCCATAGGGTGGTCGGCCGACCCCCTATGTGAGTCCCATTGGCTCTCCTTTGCTTCATTTACTCATTCCTGTATTCAAACACTCATGGACATGTGGAACTGGTTATTTGATAAAATATGCTCATGATGTGTTTGTTTATCCTTGATCCTGAGGTTGATGGCATCATTTTAGTTATATAAAAGTAGACCATATTTTGTGCCAACAGTTATATGCTTACCAAAGGGAGAGATGGTGTAATGGCTAAGTATGTTGGCACACCCATTGTTGGCCCAAAGAAGAAGGCAATTTGGGTGCCAAAATCCCTGGTCACTAACTTTGGAGGACCCAAACAAGTGTGGGTACCTAAGAAGAACTAATTTGTTTTGTAGGTCAATTACAAAGCCGGAGGAAGGCATTGGGTGCTTGATAGTGGATGCACTCAACACATGATCGGGGATTCTAGAATGTTCAAATCAATCAACTCCAACACCAATGATGGCATTGATAGTATTACCTTTGGTGACAATGGTAAGGGCAAGGTCAAGGGTCTTGGAAAGATTGCTATATCCAATGATTTGAGCATATCCAATGTCTTGCTAGTTGAGAGCTTGAACTTCAATTTTCTATCTGTGGCTCAATTGTGTGATCTTGGTTTCAAATGCATATTTGGGGTAGATGATGTTGAGATCATTAGTGTGGATGGTTCAAACTTGATCTTCAAAGGCTTTAGATATGAGAACCTCTACCTAGTTGATTTCAATGCTAGTGAGTCTCAATTGTCAACTTGCTTTCTCACTAAATCAAGTATGGGTTGGTTATGGCATAGAAGACTTGATCATGTTAGCATGAAACAATTGAATAGATTGATCAAGCATGACTTAGTAAGAGGCTTGAAAGATGTTGTGTTTGAGAAGGATAAACTTTTTAGCTCTTGTCAAGCCAGCAAACAAGTTGGTAACACCCATCCAAAGAAGAGCATAATGAGCACTAGTAGAGCATTTGAGTTGTTGCACATGGACTTATTTGGACCAACAACATACACTAGCATTAGAGGCAACAAGTATGGTTTGGTGATAGTGGATGATCTTACAAGATATACATGGGTATTCTTTCTCAATGATAAGAGTGATACATTTGACACCTTCAAATCTTTTGTCAAGAGATGTCACAATGAGTTTGAAACAACCATCAAGAAAGTGAGAAGTGACAATGGAAGTGAATTCAAGAATACAAGAGTTGAGGAGCTATGTGATGAATTAGGAATCAAACATCAACTTTCGGCCAAGTACACTCCACACTCAAATGGCCTTGTTGAGAGGAAGAATAGAACATTGATTGATATGGCAAGATCTATGCTTAGTGAGTACAATTTGAGTCAATCCTTTTGGGCCGAAGCTATCAACACCGCTTGCTACTCTAGGAACTGGTTGTATTGTCACCCATTGATGGAAAAGACTCCATATGAGCTCTTGAATGGAAGAAAGCCCAACATTGTATACTTTAGAGTGTTTGGTTGCAAATGCTATATCTTGAAGAAAGGCAAAAGACTTGAAAAAGTTTGACAAGAAATATGATGAAGGGTTCTTACTTGGTTACTCAACCATAAGCAAAGCCTATAGAGTATGGAATTCGGCTAGTGGTGTGCTTGAGGAGGTTCATGATGTTGAATTTGATGAAACCAATGGCTCTCAAGTTGAAAATGAAAATCTTAAAGATGTGAGTGGACCTCAATTGTCAAAGGCTATGAAGAACATGGATATTAGTGATATTCGGCCAAGATAAGTGATTGACATTGAAGATGACAAAGATCAAGTGTTCAACTCACCTAATGTGCAAGCTAGTGGTTCTCAAATGCAAGATCAACAAGATGATAATTCATCACAACCAAGCTCAAGCAATCAGGTTCCTATCCTTCAACCAACCAACATTGCAAGAGATCACCCTATTGATCAAATAGTTGGTGACATTACAAGTGGTGTTCAAACAAGATCAAGATTGGCATCCTTTTGTGAACACTATTCATTTGTCTCATCCATAGAGCCAAAAAAAAATTGAAGAAGCCTTACAAGATGTGGATTGGGTCAATGCTATGCATGAAGAGCTCAACAATTTCACTAGGAACCAAGTTTGGGAACTAGTTGAAAGACCTAAGAACTACAATGTGATTGGCACAAGATGGATATTTAGAAACAAGCAAGACCAAGATGGTATAGTTTTGAGAAATAAAGCAAGATTGGTAGCTCAAGGTTACACTCAAGTTGAGGGTCTTGACTTTGGAGAAACTTATGCACCAGTTGCAAGACTAGAGGCAATAAGAATCCTATTGGCCTATGCATGTGCACACAACATCAAGCTATACCAAATGGATGTGAAGAGTGCTTTCTTGAATGGATATATCAATGAGTTAGTATATGTTGAGCAACCTCCCAGTTTTGAAGATGACAAGAAGCCCAACCATGTGTACAAGGTGAGGAAGGCTTTATATGGCTGTTGACACAAAAAGGGTCAGATCTGTGAACACCTCGGGCTATTACCCAAAGCTCGGTATTCTGGAGGTGTGCCAGTCGATTTGACCAATCAATCGACAAGGATGATAACTAGAACAAACTGAACGAGACGACAGCGATGCGCCCGGACGTCAAGGCTCAGATTGATCAAGGATAACTAGAGCAGAGCTGAACGAGGCAAACAACGATGCGCCCGGATTGCCAAAGCTCAGAGGTACTCCCACGCGGAACTAGCAAGGATTTGACGAAGATCAAGGTGATGCAGCCCGTCGAAAGCTTGAAGAACTCGTTGAAAACTACAACTAATGCAGTAAAAGGGTAAATTGCGATAAAAAGTAGAATAAGATAAAATTGGTTTGTTTTGAATTGGATTTTTTTATTCCATAGCCCTCGGGCACATATTTATACTCCCGCATGGAGAGTTGTACAAAGACACGACACGTATCCTTCCTAAAACAAACTCCTACTTTAAAGGAAACTGACTCGCGCAGGAGCCGGATAACAATATTTATTTCCTAAACAAACACACCTATTTTAAAGGAAAATAAACGACTCATGCAAGAGTCGGACTACTATAATAATACTGGTAAAAAACACCAGTTTCCTTATTCTCCTCCTCGATGAAAACTTTCCATCGACAGATCCCTTTAATCCGCGCCTTCCTTCTTTTGACCACCGGTAACCTTCTACTACCACCAAGCGCTAAGTTACGCCCATCGGCATTGGCAACACTTTCCTGATCGGCAATCGGCAACATCTCCGATTAGCGCCCTTGTGCTGGTAACTCTTCACCAATCTCCCATCGACAATCGGCAACCATCCTTCATCGGCAATCGGCAACCATTCTTCATCGGCAATCGGCAATGACCTCTCCTCGGCAATCAGCAATGACTCTTCGTCGGCCATCGGTAATAATCCCTTCATTGGTACTCATCTTCAGCAAGACTTCACCAATTAACTTTTGTTGGCAAAGATCATCCAACCTCCATCGGTAACGCACTTGGTTCTCTCCAGCAGTCTTCCATCGGCAACATTGGCTCAAAATTTTCCCGATGCCGATAGAGAACGGCCATTGACTAGTCAAGCCTCAGCCTTCTTGACACGTGTCGAAAAACGGTGTAACCACATGCCCCCCAGTTTCGGGGCGTATAACTTTACGTGCAGAAATTCTCTCCACTGTAGCCGTTGCTGTAGCCGTTACCCCCGAGATAGACATACAGTTTCCTCGATCCCCGCGTGTGGAACCGCAATTTAATAATAAAATCCCTTGATTGTAGCACAAACAGTTGTAGACCACCTCGATTACCGCACGTATCTACCACGGGTTCCCCCACATTCCTGCGCAATGTGAAACAAATCCCCAAAATGCCCCTGAGCAGGCTTATAAAAGTTACTGGGGTCCACACCACCCTTTTTACCCGAGCCCATTTTTACTTTCACCTTTCTGCCTTCGTCTTCAACCTCCAGCCGCTCTGAAGAACACAAGCTCGAGCAACAGTACTCCTTCGCAATCCAAGGACGAACCAAGCATCCCTCTGACTCCAAATGGTGATCCAAGTCGACATCCCAAAGGTAAGACTCATTCTCTTCCCAATCCAACTTTCTGCTGGTACTTTTCTTGCACAAATCTGGATTTATCCCCGTTCCTTTTCTGATCTTTTCCTCTTCTTTCCTTCGAACCCTAGGAACTGTCCAACAAAGTAGTGATCCCACTTACTGGTTCCACCTTTAGCTGTTTAGGCCCCATGGGCAATCCGGATCCCAGCCACATAATCAACGCAGAAACCAACCGAATCCCCTTCATATCTGAATGCTTCGGTTTAGGACTGTGGAAGGATGTTTTCCGATCGTGGCCCAAGCCCACTAAGCGGTGGAAAAACTGGTACCTCAGGGTTGCTAGGGCGCAGCAAATCTATTGGCAAGAACGCAATCTAGACCAGTGCATCCGGCTTTCCATTGCCGATATAGAGAGAAATGAGAACATGCTAATAGCCACTTCCTATTTCTGGTCGGACACCATGAACGCCTTCTTATTCCGACATGGACCAACCACCCCCACTCTTGCCAATGTCCACATGTTGACTGGTCTGGACGTATCATCTGCCGATACCTTCACCTTGTTCAACAGGAAAGCCGAGCATAAGGTAAACACCCAGAACATCGGCAGCTGGACAGGTTATATTCAGAAGTACCAGGAGACAGGATCGGTAAATCAAAGGGAGCATGCCACCTTCCTGAATATGTGGCTAGACAAGTTCATTTTCTGCGGCAGGGCAGTTGGGCCAACTACCATGTATCTTCTAGCAACTGAGCTGCTTGCCGATGGGACAAGACTCCCCCTGGGCAGATATCTTCTAAGATCGGTATATCGCCTCCTCCATCAAGTATCCCAGAAATTACTGTTAGGCGAGCACATCGGCAACCTTGGAGGGCCCTAGTGGTTCATCAACATGTGGCTGAACTCTTAGATCCATAAAGCACTTCAATTCGACCTGTTTGCCCAACGGTTCCCGAGAGACATACCGGAAGATCATCAGTGCAAGGACGACGAATCGGCAACTCGCCCTCCACTCAACTTTGGAGAGGCCATTATAGTGTTGCCCGGGACCGATGCCGATGCGGAACAAGTCGGTCTATTCTTCCAGAAGTTCTATAATGGAATTCCTGCCACAGAACGGCTCTGGTGGCCATATGCCGATGAAGAAAACCGGTTCCCACTGCTGTTCAATCTTACCGACGGGAACGTGTCTGAAAATCAGATAATTATGAAGGCCAGCATCATCCCCCGAGCTATTCCAGTGAACATCTTTGGATCGGGAAAGAACGCCCCTCCATCGTTTGAGTTCTACTACCCATCGGTAGCGCAAGATAGCTGGCGTTTGGTCAACTGCCGATCAAGCTTTGCTATTCAAAGGTAGTGAAGCCCAGGCAGACATTCTCTAGTGCTATGGACTGGAACAAGGTTGTCAACCTTCCTACCGATGTCGATGTATCAGATCTTGACTTGTCCTCCTGGTCACCAACCTCCTTATTACAAATGAGTACAAGTCTTGGTGGCAAGAATGGAGATGCCAACTGTTTGCCAAATCATCGCACTACTATCGGCACATGATCGATGCCGATCACATCATCCCCGACGATGCAGTAAGTCCTCATTCCGATGCATCCCTTACTTTTGCCTTCGCCATCGATATTTAATCTTCTTGCGTTTGACAGGCTGATGACCCGATTCCTCCAATGAGTAAGAGTGGCAAGCCCTTCAAGCTTTGAATGATGAGCCCCGTATCACTCATCGGCGACAAAGCTCCCTCGTTAGCTGCCTTCATTCCTCGACAGGTACCCACACCGACACCTGCAAAAGCCAAGGCTACATCGGCCGCTGCTGCTGCCCTGACGCGGGTGTTTGCAGTAAACTCATCTTCACTCATACCGATTATATACTGTTTAATCGGCAACATTTACTTTGTATAACTTGCATCGAATATTTTCAGGCTATGAGGTCATCGGCAACTGCTCCACGCAAACAAGCACCTCCAAGTTCAGCTGTCGATGCCCCCCAGTCCTCATCGAAACGGGCTGGATCTTCTTCTGCTGCCGCGCCAAGGAAGAGGAGGCGTTTGAGGCTGGCTAGCCCATCTTCGTCATCGGCACAAGTCGCACCACCAACTCTCGGCGCGTCATCGGCAGAAACTCCATCGGCCCCTATCCCAGACCAGCCGATGGACAACGTCCTTGGTCAGGAGGCAGTTCCATCCGCTGCAGAGGCGGTGGCGGTATCGGCATTGGCATCGTCAGCCGAAGCTCCCAATGAAGAAACACCCACAATGGCAGAAGTAACATCGGCATCGGCACCATCAGCCGAGGTCCCCGATGAAGAAACACCCATTACGGCGGCGGAGGCGGCGTTGGCATCGGCGCCATCAGCCGATATCCTTGATGAGGCGACTGCACCCACTGCAGCAGTTGAAACAACATCAGCATCAGTGCCGTCAGTCGAAGTTGCTGATGAGACAGCTTCGCCCGTCATAGCGGCAAAAGTAACATCGGCATCGGTACCAACCGAAAATCCCGATGACAGAGCGGCATCACTGCCACAACCAAGTATCACGCCAGAAGTAACGCCAGCGACAACATCATCACCAACGGCGTCGACTGCTCTTCTGGCAGAAGCTCATTCATCGGCAACCGTTGTCGATATCCAAGACGAGGCTGGGCCATCCAGAATGCCAAGTCCTGGGCAAGAAATCCGCTTCAAGATGGTAAGTTAATCACTTGAAAATTCTAGTATAATCCTTCGATCGGCATATTATAACCCTTCTGTTTTCAGGCCCAAGATTCCCCAGATAGCCTTTTCTCCTTCAGCCTCAACCCGCAGGATGAAGATAGATGCCAAGGCCCCCTCCAAGCAGACAACCTGTTTTCTTTCTCAGTCGACATACCCGATGACGATGAGGAGGAAGAGAGTTCTGTCCCAGCACTGTCGGCAGAGATCAAGACCAAGCTCGAGGCACTGCTTTCCTTGCTGCTACAAGACACCTCCCAACTCGTTCAGGACTCATCGGCGTCAAGGACTGCTCTCAAAGACATCCAAAGTCATCTCCCTGCCGATATGGCAGAAATCCTTCTCCAGGCAACCTTCCTCGACATCAAGCAAATTCAATACCAGCGGCTTTCCCATCGGATTACCGATAGGGCTGCCCAATCCAAGGGCGAGGAAGAGAAGCTCAGGTTCAAGAATATTGCCGATGAAAAGCACAAAGGCATCGGCCAGGCAGAAGCCTCCATCAACGGCCTTGATCAAGAAATCACTCGGCTATCGGCCAAAAAAGAAGAGCTGTTGGCCGAACTACAAAAGGTTGAAGAGGACCTGACCGCAGCCAACCAGCAGAGAACCCAATTATCCGATGCCATCAGGGTTCTGCAGCAAGAGAGGGACCAGAACACCCGGCAAGCCATCTTATGGAAGAAGAAGATCAAGCCGGTCGAGGGCTCTGCCGATGCCGACGCCAAGGAGATGGACGAAATAGAACAGATTCGCCTGCGTGCGATATCAACCATTCATTCCTTGTTGTAACCGATTTGTCGTATCGGCAACGATGTAACTCTGATACTTAACTCTAGGCCTTGTAATATAATGTTTACACATTTTTACCGATGGATTATAATTTCTTTTCATCAGCATCCAAACGAGCACGTCATATGTCAACTCCTTCGAGAGTTTCTGGAATGTATGCTTTGCTGGAGGTAGACTGTCTTATTCGATAAGAACTTGATTAGGAAACCACTCCCAGGCCTAGAATTCAATCTTGATCGGTAAAATCAACCTCCACACCAGAGTACCATCGGCAAACTCGTTTGCCCTGTCATCGGCAATCATTATCGATACCATAACTCATCAAGTCGGCTAAAATTCTGAGTAATCCCAACTTATTAACAGACCCTGGTATTTAGCCCGACTATAACAATAATCGGCAACGAGGCTTCATACTTCCATCAGATCAGAATTATGACAATGCAGATAGGACTAACAAAAAGCACGAGTAACTCCCAGAACGCACGCACCACACACTTAGTCATCATACGCAAGCGCAGCAGAATCATTCCTACAACCATCTTCTGGTAGTTAACGAATTTATCGACAGTACGGCACCCCATACACAAACCACCAGCAAGTACCCCCAAGTATCGAAATCGCCAATTTGTCGAGTACGGCCTTCAAGCCAACAGATCCGAGATTGACCTCGATTAGACCATCAGCAAAATATTGCTGTCTGCCGATGGATCTCCATCCTTGCGCTTTGGCCTCCACTGCTTCTCACTTGAGAGTTCTGCATCATCGTACAGGTCATTGCGGCGTTGGCGCTGAATTCTTCTTTTCTGGGTTTTTGTTAAACCCTTAGGGCACCACTGAGGGAGTCTGGTTTTCCAGACAGGCTGGTGCTGCCTTTCATTACTTACATCGGTATTTCTTCTGATGTTTGAATTTCTGGAGAGCACTTCTTCATCTGGTGTTTTTATCTTGGTCTGCTTCTTGCTCTCCCCTTGATCAACCTGCCCGCCAAGCCTGCTATGGGCATTAAGCTTGCCCCCCAATTGGTCGCGTACCGATCTCCTCTCTCTGAACGGCTTGGCGCACCTAGATGCCCGATCATCCAAACAAGGCTTACCTGACTGATCGGTAGTGTGATACCCGTTGCATTCAGGACAGTCATCGGCAGTGGGTAGCTTAATGCCTTCCTCCAGACAGTGAATGAAGAAGGGACACCTCCAATGATTTTTCCGACGTCGCCACTCCTGATGTTCTTTCTCTTCCTGCCGATATCGTTCATCTCGTGATTGCCGATAGTTCTGCCTTGGTAGCTTGTGCATGATTACTATACCAGGAGCCCTGCTGACACAAGCACCTTTATCGGCAATTCTCTTGCCTTTCCTGTCATCGGCAAACTTTCCGACGTCACGCTCAGCCACTTGATGATCAGGATCTACCGACGCACTCTTTCTAGCAGCATCCGATGTCAGCACCTTAGTCTTTCCACCGGCTTCCACCATATTATTTGGAAACGGGCACTGATCAATTTCCATTGGTTTTTGGACTTTAGGACTTTCAAATTGGATCCGTCCAGAGTTAATTTTCGACTGCAACTGCTGCCTAAACACTTCGCAGTCGTCGGTACTATGAGAAGTTGTATTGTGCCACTTGCAGTACCTGGTCTCCCTGAGTTCCTCGGCCGATGGACTTACCTGATTAGGGGCTAGTTTAATTCGCCCTTCCCGAAGCAATAAGTCAAATATCCCATCGGCCTTCGTGACATCGAAGGTGAACTTTCCAGTCCTTTCCTGGTCGAGCACACAAGGCACCGGCTCCCCATCGTTTACCCATTCAACAGAGCCGACATTCATCTCGTCATCTGATTCAGAGCCCCCTTGTCCAACGAAGAGCACCTTTGCGCCCCAAATCTCCCTGGGCTCAAATGATTCAACATCCTGATCGGCTTTGGTGATATCAAAGGTGAATTTCTCCAACTCAGCAGTGTCGAGGCCTGGCTCTTCGTTCAGCTCTGAATGTTCTATCTTCTCGGTCGAAAACGCCTTTGTGTCTGGACTTTGCCGATGCGTAGATTCGCTCTCTAGCTGAGCAGATGGATGCATCCCTTCATATTTCCGTAGTGAGCAACCGGAGCAATTGATACATCAGCAGCACCAATCTGTCGGACATCATGCATCGGCTGTCTAACCGATGAGCAACCCTAGATGCTTACTGATTGAGTAGATTGATGCACCTCTTCACATCTTTGCATTAAGTAGGCCGGAGCGATCAGCTCATTAATAGCACCAACCTGTTGAATATCGTGTATCGGTTGATTGACCGATGGGCCCCTCTAGATGTCCACTAGTTGATGTACTTCATATCCCTGTGGCGGGCAAATCGGGGCGACCGATATATCAGTAACACCACTTTGCTGAATATTGTGCATCGGCTGATTAACCGATGAGCAATTCTGGATGCCTGCCGGTTGAGTATGCTGATCTATCTCTCCAGATCTTGACGTCCAAGCACTTGGGACGATTGGCGCGTGCACAACACCAGTCATGATCACACTATGCATCGTCTGTAGTGCCGATGAGTAGTTTCGCACCGTTGCTAGCTTGTGCTGTGGCGTTATATTTATCGCATTCATCAGTTGTTGTACCGATGTCTCATTGTACACTCTTTCTTGTGAGTATTGCAGTGTAGTACTTATCGGTTGATGTACCGATACTTCGCTCGGAAGATTCGCTGGGCGACACTGTGGAACTTCTGCCACTTGGTGTTCAGGCTACACATATTGCCTCTGAATCGGCAATTGACCGATCCAACCTGCATTAGGCATCATCGGCTCATGACTTACCGATGGCTGATAACCAGCTGACTCCCGCAGCCCTTGTACATTCGGATGATAGCCTCGACTTGCGGGTGTCATAGGCTGAGCAGCTATTGCCGATGCAGACTGATCGACACTCGGCATGTTTTGTTGCATCGACCAAAGATTTGCCGATGGCTGACAGCCAACTGACTCTTGCAACCCTTGTACTCTTGGATGATAGCTTTGATTTGTAGGTACCAAGGGCTGAGCAGCTACGGCCGATGCGGGCTGACTGACACTCGACATATCTTGTTGCATCGGCCAAGAATTTACCGATATAGGCTAATTAATTGTTGGCACATCTTGTCGCACCGGCCAAGCATTTGCCGATAGCTGATAACCGGCTGACGCTTGTTCTTGTTGTACCCTTGGATGGTTGCTTGGACTCACGGGTACCATAGCTTGAGCAGTGATTGCCGATACAGGTTGATTGGCAATCGGCACACCTTGCTGCACCGACCAAGCAGCTGCCGGTGACGGATAGCCAGCTGAGGCTTGTTCTTGTGGCGCCGGGTAATTCATTGCCACCATGGCTGACTGGCAGCAGCTGGGCTTTGTTGTATCGGCAAGCGACTCGCCGATGGTTGGGCGCACGGCACTCTGGGTATTGCCGTTTGCAGATTCCCTGTCGGCAACTGCACCGTTGGAGAAGATGTACCATAATGCATCATCGGCTGTACAGATGTTGCCGATGCCACAGGAACCTTCCATCCTGCATGGTCATCTTGGACCAATCTGGAATCAGCAAATAAACTTGGAGACATACCGTATCCCCAGCAGTTGGCTGACATTGGCTGATTCTGGACCATGGGTCCAGACATTGTTGAAGCCACCATATTTGTATTCACCTGAGTAGTGCTTGTTGGACTTAATCTTGGCGGCGTGATCTCATCGGCAGATCGGCTCATGATTGGTGTAAACACCTTTGGAACCGCGGATGAAGTCGTAACAGATGCCGATCCGAGCTGACGATACTCTGGACCAACATAATACGGTGCCTGTCCCTTGAAAGCTTGCTTGACAGCATTGCATACGGTGTCGGACAACACATTGGATTGGCTAACTAATACATTATTCAATGCATAATTAACCGTTTCTTGTACTTTACCAGGATCGGCGTAGAAAATAGACTGCCGTGGTGACGGCGGATCTTGCTTCTGTACTGCTTCGCCAATCCTGTTTAGGCTGAATGATCTAAGATATAAGCGCTTGTACTCCTCCATTGCCTGCTCCAGAGCCTGTTTCTGATGACCTGTCAGATCTGCTGTGGAGACTTTAATAGCACTCCTTGGATTAGCCATGATAGATATAAAATTTATACAATCGGGTCCCACTGGGCGTGCCAAAAGAGGTGTTGACACAAAAAACGTCAGATCTGTGAACACCTCGAGCTATTACCCAAAGCTCGGTATTCCGGAGGCGTGCCAGTCGATTTGACCAATCAATCGACAAGGATGATAACTAGAACAAACTGAACGAGACGACAGCGATGCGCCCGGACGTCAAGGCTCAGATTAATCAAGGATAACTAGAGCAGAGCTGAACGAGGCAAACAGCGATGCGCCCGGATTACCAAAGCTCAGAGGTACTCCCATGCGGAACTAGCAAGGATTTGACAGAGATCAAGGTGATGCAGCCCGTCGAAAGCTTGAAGAACTCGTTGAAAACTACAGCTAATGCAGTAAAAGGGTAAATTGCGATAAAAAGTAGAATAAGATAAAATTGGTTTGTTTTGAATTGGATTTTTTTATTCCATAGCCCTCGGGCACATATTTATACTCCCGCATTGAGAGTTGTACAAAGACACGACACGTATCCTTCCTAAAACAAACTCCTACTTTAAAGGAAACTGACTCGCGCAGGAGCCGGATAACAATATTTATTTCCTAAACAAACACACATATTTTAAAGGAAAATAAACGACTCATGCAAGAGTCGGACTACTATAATAATACTGGTACAAAACACCAGTTTCCTTATTCTCCTCCTCGATGAAAACTTTCCATCGGCAGATCCCTTTAATCCGCGCCTTCCTTCTTTTGACCACCGGTAACCTTCTGCTACCACCAAGCGCTAAGTTACGCCCATCGGCATTGGCAACACTTTCCTGATCGGCAATCGGCAACATTTTCGATTAGCGTCCTTGTGCTGGTAACTCTTCACCAATCTCCCATCGGCAATCGGCAACCATCCTTCATCGGCAATCGGCAATGACCCCTCATCGGCAATCAGCAATGACTCTTCGTCAGCCATTGGTAATAATCCCTTCATTGGTACTCATCTTCAACAAGACTTCACCAATTAACTTTTGTCGGCAAAGATCATCCAACCTTCATCGGCAATGCACTTGGTTCTCTCCAGCAGTCTTCCATCGGCAACATTGGCTCAAAATTTTCCCGATGCCGATAGAGAACGGCCATTGACCAGTCAAGCCTTAGCCTTCTTGACACGTGTCGAAAAACGGTGTCAACAATGGCTTGAAGCAAGCACCTAGAGCATGGTATGAAAAATTGAGGGACTTCCTTCTATCAAAAGGGTTCATCATGGGGAAGGTTGATACTACTCTCTTCACCAAGAAGCTTGGCAAGGATCTATTTGTGCTCCAAATCTATATGGATGACATCATATTTGGTTCAACCAATCAAGAATTTTGTGAAGAGTTTGGCAAGATGATGGCAAATGAGTTTGAAATGTCAATGATTGGTGAACTTAGCTACTTTCTTGGACTTCAAATCAAGCAATTGAAGAATGTCACCTTTGTGAGTCAAGGCAAGTACATCAAAGATATGATGAAGAAGTTTGGTTTAGAAGATTCAAAAGGCATTAGCACTCCAATGGGTACTAATGGATACTTGGATAGTAATGCTAGTGGCAACATGGTGGATCAAAAGTTATATCGGTCTATGATTGGAAGCCTACTGTATGTGACTGCTTCTAGGCCGGATGTGATGTTTAGTGTATGCATGTAAGCAATATTGCAAGCCTCTCCAAGAGAAAGTCACTTGAAGGCTACAAAGAGGGTATTGAGGTACTTGAAGCATACACAAGATGTTGGATTGTGGTATCCCAAGGGGTCTAACATTGAGTTGATTGGATATTCGGACTCCGACTATGCGGGATGCAAGATTGATAGAAAGAGTACATCGGGTACATGTCAAATGCTAGGCATGTCACTTGTATCTTGGTCATCAAAGAAGCAAAATAGTGTTGCACTCTCTACCGCCGAAGATGAATACATTAGTGCAGGTAGCTGTTGTGCCCAATTGCTTTGGATGAAAGCAACTTTGGATGACTTTGAAATCAAATTCAAGCAAGTGTCATTGCTATGTGACAATGAAAGTGCGGTGAAGCTAACCAACAATCCAGTCCAACACTCAAGAACCAAGAACATTGATGTAAGGCACCACTTCATAAGGGATCATCAACAAAAGGGTGATATCAAAATCACAAGTGTTGGCACCGATGATCAACTTGCCGATATATTCACCAAGCCATTAGATGAGAAGAGATTTTGCAAGCTAAGGAATGAATTGAACATTCTTGACTTCTCAAATATGTGTTGATGCACCCCCATATATGACATGCCTCTCCTTCGAGCAAAGCAAGGTAAAAGTTGATTGACATGTCATTCATCCTTTATTAGGACTTGTTAGTGCATCTAGACATTGATTCATTAGGCTCATTCATGAAAATCAAATGAATTTGATGCTTATATGGAACCACTATTGCTTCTATGATTGATTTGATCTAGTGGTAGCATATGACATATTTGTGGGCTTGCAATCCTAGTGTTTGATCTAAAATATAAATTTCAAGTGTTTAGCTCAACATGGACAAGATAACCATTCTAGGATGTTTGAACAAGCTTGTCCATGGTTTAAACCGAGTTAAATATCTTGGGACAAGTAATCTAGATTGAACCACACCTAAGCTTCTATCCAATAATCAATCCTTTTGAGCACATCTTTTATGATAATAGATGAAAAAGGGGGAGAAGTAAGTAGTACACAAAAAAAATATTTTTGAAAAAGAAAGCACATAAGTTGGGGGAGCAAGCCTATGAATAAAGTTGTTGCATATCTTTGTGCATTCATAAGTGTTTGCTTGTATATGTACTTATATTCATGATATGCTTGTGTGGTGAATGCTAGAAACAAAATTAACTTGATGCTTGAAGTACTAGCATGCTTAGGACTTAGCCTAATTCTTCTTGTGAGCCTAAGCTTTTCAAGTGGTATTTCAAGTTTGCTCTCAAATAGTTTTCAAGTGGTTTCTAGGCATTCATGTTGCTAAGGATGGTATAATATTGCACTCCGATCGGTATCACGCTTCAAAGGTCCATCCTCTATACCTTAGCATCATTTGGTAGCATTTACTCTCCCACAATTCCTATTCATACATATGTGATCAAAATAAACCAAACTTATATATCACATATGTAGGAGGAGCTAATACTACCAAAGTGGAAATTTTCATTCATTATATTCATTTGTGAAAGGTTGTCATCAATTACCAAAAAAGGAGAGATTGAAAGCCCAAGTTTGGTTTTGGTTAATTGATGAAACCTATGGACTAACCCTATTGCTAAGTGTATGATCAAGATAGGGTGATCCAACTTAACAAGTAGAGCTACATGAAGGATCATGATGGATCAAGTGCTCCATAACTAAGGAAAAGAAGAAAGAGAAAAACATAAATGGGCTCAAGATAAAGGTATATCATAGGGCCATTTTTGGTTTAGTGATCAAGACACTATAGAGAGTGTGATCACATTTAGGATAGATAGCCGTACTATCAAGAAGGGAAAATTCATGTCGATTGCGGTTATCATGTGCCACTAGGTCATGTGCATTGCATATCTAAAATGAACCTAAGTGGCACAAAAAATTAAATAAAATCCAAGAAAATATTTTGTAAAGGCTAACACAGGATACAAATGTTTGGAAGACATGGTGTTAACACTTGAAGACTTGGACAAGAAGAGACAGCTCGGATTGACACTCAAAAGAGCTCCGGATGCAGGTCCGAACACTAGCAAGATGTCGTCCGGACCATTGGCTATGCATCCGGAGGCATACCCTAAGCCTCGGCCTCGGCACACAGGAGATCCGGACGCTGATTACAGTCCAGACGATGACTCCGGACAACCGTTCGGAGTGAGGGAGCTTACTGGAACCTCTCTGCTGAGGGTCCGGATGCAAGGTGTGATCCAGACGCGGAACTCCGGACAACCGTCCGGAGCCAAGGAGCTCTCTGGACTCGTTCTGTGTAGGGTCCGGACGCTGGCGGCTTTGGTCAGGACCCACACTGTGCAGAGCGTCCGGAGGCTACGTGTCAGCACCAGAAAGAGGTGCCAACGATAGGATTCAAACTCCAGAGGGTCTAGACGCACATGCGATGGTCCGACCCCCATGCAGGTAGCGTCCGGAGTGGCGCAAAAAGCTGAGAAAAAGGAGACAAACGGCTAGCTCGGTTTGGAGGGCTATATATTTGTTTTGGCGGCTCCTAGGGCCGTCGCTTGCACCTCCCATTCATTCTCACTCATTGTGCTTGCTTGAGAAAGCCCCTAACTCATCTCTCTTTGCTTTGCTTGCTAATTCATTAGGGTTTGAGTGAACCAAGTGCTTGATCATTGCATTGCATCTTAGTGGCACTTGGTCATCGTCATCGCCGTGGGATTTCTTGTTATTTTTGGTGTTTTCCAACACCTAGACGGCTTGGGCGATTTAGGAAGCTTCGCGCGTGTTGGTGATTGTTCGTGGCTGGCTGAACCTCCGGAGAAAAATCTTGTGTCAACCTTGTCTCCCGGCTACTCATTGATATTCATTGTGATTGATCTCTACATTTACATCCATACATCACAAGGCATCGGTATATCTTTCACCTCCTCTCTTGTACTTACATTCGTTCATATCTTGCTTAGTTAGCTCTCTAGTTAGTTTGTTAGTTTAACTTGTTAGTTGTTCTTGCTAGCTCAAGTTAAGTGTCTTAGGATCTTGCTATTGTTTGATAGACATTTAATCAACTAGAGTTGTTTGATAGGTGGCTTTGCACCCCTAATAGAGCTAGAGCAAAAAGCTTCGCTTAAGTGTTAATTTAACCTTTGCTCTAGTGTTTTGTAGAATTTTTATTAGGTTATTCATCCCCCTCTAGCCATATAGGATCTCACCCAAGAGTAGCTAGCGTGGTACCTCCACTGTCCCACGTCACACGTTACGCATATACACATACAGGTAAGTTTTTTTTTCTATTGGCTGACTGGCGGTAGGTTGCAAGTTCATTTCGTATTCCTTTTTATTATTTTTTATTTATTGTTTTGTGTTTTTATATCTCTCCTTTTGTTTTACTCAGATTCATTTCTTTTCTTTTCTTTTCTTTTTCGTTCATGTTTTTATTTTATTTTATTTTCTTTTATTTACTTTCCTCTCTTTATATGTAGAATTTTTACTTAGCCTTTTATTTTATTTTAATTGAATTTAACTTTTATTTAATCATTTTCATGTTTTATTTTTTAAGGTTTTCTATTTCATACATTACATATATAAATTTCATGTTCGTATGGATGTGATTTTAAAAGTTTCTTTATCCTTCCTTGTTTAATTTATTTATGTTCTATGTATTCAACATTTGTTATTCATGTTTTTCATTTTATTCTTTGTTATTTAAATTTGATCCATTAGTTTAATAGTTTAGTTTTTACATTGTTATTTATAAATTCTATTAGATATATGTAATGTTCACATATTTAGCATTCAAGCAGTCCCTATATGTTTGCTTTTCCTTTTGTTCTTTTCTTATTTATTTTTTCCTTTATTTTCTTTTATCCTTTTATCTTATCTTTTTATTGTTTTATTTCCTTGCTTATATTTATTCTTCCTTTTGCTTTTCTTTTTAGTTTCTATGTTTTTCATTCTTATATTATTTTCATTTATTTTCTTATTTATTTTCTTATTTATTTTACCTCTCCTTTTCTTTTTTCTTTTGATTTTGTTTTTTTCTTGCTTCTATTTATTCTCCCTTTTTCTTTTTAGTTTGCTATTGTTTGTCACTCTTCTATATTTTTTTTAATTTTCTCTTTCTCATCCTCATTTGAGTTATTCATTTATTTTATTTGGTGTACTTATTTATCATTTTTTAACCATGTTTCCATCCTGTGTATTTATCCTTCTTTATCGTTTTACTCTAATTAATTGGTTTAACAATTTATTTTTTAACTTTTTTATTTTCTATATACATGACATTCACGTAGCATACATTATATGTTCTATGTTGTCTTGTGTCATGTTCACATAGTATGCATTTATATTGTACGATGTTTTTGTTTTGTTTATATAGCATGCATGTGATGTTCTATAATATTTTTTTATGTTCAGTTAATATACATGTGATGTTCTATGATGTATTTTACGATGTTCACGTAATATATATTAAATTAAATATAATATGCTTAGTGATGGGCTATAATAAATTTAGTAATGTTCACTTAGTATATATACGATGTTTTATAGTATATTTTAGGATGTTCTATGATGTATTTTACGATGTTCACGTAATATATATTAAATTAAATATAATATGCTTAGTGATGTGCTATAATAAATTTAGTAATGTTCACTTAGTATATATGTGATGTTTTATAGTATATTTTAGGATGTTCGAAAAGTATCCATGTGATGTTATTTATAAAATTTCTCTATTACATGTTTTTATTTATTTACTATTTATATATATATATATATCATGGTTTATTATTATTATTATTATTATTATTATTATTAAACTAGAATATTGTTAGAATTTTTTTCTTACGAAGATAAAACTTTGTTCTCTAAACCTATACCATTATCTTTGCTCAATAAAAAAACATTCTCACAAAGACGGAACATTGTTCTCTGAGCCTAGAACATTATCTTTGCTCAATGAACGAATGTTCTCACGAAGACGGAACATTGTTCTCTAAACCTACGACATCATCTCTGCTTAATAAAAAATTCCTATAACTATTTGTCAATTAATTTTATCAAAATAGATCTAGTACGATCTTGTTTTGAAAGATTTGTTGCAAAAATTGTGATAGTGTAATTGAGATTTAGTTTAGATATTTGGTTTAGCCATTATTACATAAAAACTCTGTCATGGCCTTAGGCTCGGCCATGCCGTGTAACTGAATCAGTGTTTTCTACTTTTTATGTGAAGGAAGCAACATAGTGTATTCTTTTATTTCTGACGGAAGTGAGTGGTTCTGGAGAAAGCATCATAGCTCTGTATTAATGGCAATATTTTTTAATTTAAGCTGGAGAAAACGACGTGGCTCTGTACTGATGGGCGGAAGCAAATGTGGCGTGGAAGCAGACGGGAGAGTGCCGACGTAGAAGTGGACGCGGGCCGCCAAATAGAAAAGGCCCAATTCATCAGAAAGCGCACGCGACAGAGTTTTTTTTGGGTGGTCGGCGCGAGCGCGATGCTTGTTGCCACCGGGGTCGGACAATAGCACCGCCCCAGCCGCACGCCGCCAGCCGCCAGCAGCACTCCGCCGGTCTCCTCCCTCCCTCCCCGCCCGTCTCTTCCTCCTCCTCCGCCACCTCCACCTCCACCGCCGCATCCTCCCTCCCTCCCCGCGCCCGCAGCTCCCAGCCGCGAGCCGCACGCCGCCGGCGGTCTCCTCCCTGCCGCCTCCACCACCTCCATTCTCTTCCTCCTCCGACGCCACCTCCATCTCCACCGTTCGAGGGCCCGTCGCCGCTCGCAGCTCCTCCTCCCCACCGGCGACCTCCGCCAGGCGCTCCTCCACCCCCACCGGCGCTGCCGACGAGCCGCCGCCGCCTAGGGGTCCGCCTACCCCCATAGGCGAGGCGGACACCCTCCGACTCGCGCCTGGTCGCGCGTAGGCGAGCGCCTAGCGGAACTTTGATTCAGGGAAAAGGAGATTAAAGAAGGAAACTATGCTGAGTTTTTGGACAGTATGGACATTATGCTAATTTTGTATAGTTTATCTAGTACTGAACCTGCTGTTATCCTGTATGGAACCTGCTGTTATATGGTGAACGTCGATATTATGCTAGTATCGAACCTGTTGCCCATGTTCTTTGTGAGTTGCAAACTGTTGGAATGCAACTGCTTTCCTTCATCTGTTCTTTTCGATGGAACCACTTCCACGAGCCAATGATGAAGATGATCCACCAAATAATTTTATATCAATTAGCAACACAATGATATATAAAAATGATATTCATGATTGATCATGGCTACATGTAAGCATTAAGTGATTTGTAGACAGTTAAATACACAACAACTGTCTCTCTGTTGTACGAGCTGTCTATTTAGTCATCTGTACAGACAGCAGCTGTCTCTCTGTTGTACATGCCCTTAGCATGCTTAAGCGAGCGCTTAATAACGCTTTTTGGAACTTTGGTCCAGTCTCAGTTATTTGTTTTGGACTTTTGTTATGTATATGTATCTACTGTAATTGTTGGAGTGATGATATATGGTGGCGTTTGCTACCTTCACAATTGATCTGAAGATGTTCATTCATTCCGTTGCTGTACATATAGTACCATAAAGTTTGTTTCCAGATCCACTGTTTACAGCATTTATTGTTTCAAGTTTTAACATGGACCTATGCATTGTGAAAAACAACAGAAAATGGATAGACTGATCCCCCTTTTCCTTTGTCATGCTTAGTCTAAGAAGAGGCATTTATTGTTTCAAGTTTTAACATGGACCTACGCATTGTGAAAAACAACAGAAAATGGATAGACTGATCCCCCTTTTCCTTTGTCATGCTTAGTCTAAGAAGAGGGGGCTTTCGTTGGAGGAGAAACGGGAGCAAATGCTTCAAATATTTTATGAGAGCCAGGACTTCTTTCTGGTAAATCCTTTGGTCAACAGTTTGTTATGTTCATTTCTGTGTTACCATATTAACTGCGTCCAAGGAACTTATGATTTCTGTTCCTAATGTGAAAATGTCTGTTTGTTACTGTTACTGTTGCAGTAGTTGCATTCTCCCTTTCTTCTACTTAATTGTTGTATTACATATTTTGGAGGATTGAAATAAAGAATGCCAATTGGCTTATTGCAGTTTACGAACAGTTTCTATTGATTCTAAGTTTGACATAATCATGCTTCCTAATTTATTTCCTGGAAAGTTCACTGATGTATCTCATTTCATAATAGCAGTATCTTCTCTTTTCAATCCACAACCATTTATATTAATGCAATCTATAGGACTGCTCAAATGCTGATGGCACTTTTATTGCTTCAAATTGGAAATTAATGTGCATATTAGTTAACTTTCCTGTGGATTTTGCTACTGTAGCTTATATTCTATTAGGTTGTTATGTAGAATGTGTTTTCCTATGCCATAAAATATAATTCTTCCCATATGCCATTTTTAGCTTAAAGAGCTAGAAAAAATGGGTCCTAAAAAGGGAGTGATTAGTCAGTCTGTGAAGGATGTGGTGCAAAGCCTGGTGGATGATGATCTTGTCTTGAAGGACAAAATTGGGACTTCTGTAAGTATTTTTTCAGTCTCTATTATTGTAGCATGGAGCGACAGTTGTTGGACTGCTAACACAATGGTGTAAGTATTTGCATTGAGAGTTTGACATTAAGTTAAGTTATCAGTGATTCAGAAATAGTTTCCTGTATTATCCAACAGCTTGCTCTTGCATATAAATGCATCTTTACATATTGTCTGTGCGCAAACAAATATATTTTGTTATCCATAACCTTTTCTCTATAGCTCCCAGGCTAAAATAGTTTTCTTGCAGGTCTACTTTTGGAGTCTTCCAAGTTGTGCTGGGAACCAGGTCCAGACTAATTCTTCTTAAATCTTCTTTCCCTGCATACTATGATGAATTGGTGATAGATAAGTTGCTGATCTTAATTAATAACTGAGTAACTGACAATAAGATACAATCTCTGCATACTATGATCCTTGTGGGCTTGTGTCTTCACCAGGCAGATTTGGTTTTCAATTCTCCAAGACCTACATCTACCTGCTCTAGTGCCCTCAATGTCAAACACCAAATTCTCTAGCTGGTGGAGGAAAGTTCTTTGGCTTAGTCCAAAAGATTTGCAAAAGGGTTTCAACTCTTTCGTTATTCTGGTGGATTGGGAAGCCTGGAAACACAGGAACTCTTGTATTTTCGAGCACGCTAGGCCTAGCATTCCAGATCTGCACATAGTGATAGCTGATGAATGCAGTTTTTGGGTGTTGGCAGGAGCTTCTAAACTCCAAGAGCTCCTCGGCCGGTCGCTGTCCTTGACTGCTTATATTGTGTTTAGGTTGGTCAGGGTTTTAGTTGTTGCCTCCTTTATTTTTTTTCTGTAAAGAGTTTGCTTCCTGTTGCTGGTGGGATGTGTGTGGGGTGGAGTTTTTTTTGTACTTGGGCCGATTCCTGCCGGCCTCCTGTTTCTTTTTCCTTAATGGAATGATACACAGCTCTCCTGCATTGTTTTAGAAAAAATAAAAAACAATAAGATACAATCTCAAGAGACAATATCTTCGTTCTATGATTTTCTGATGATGAGTGGTAAGACATGTCAGGATAAGAAGAATATAGGTGATCCTACTTTTTTCTCTGTTGCGCATTGTTATGCACTCTTTACTCCTCCCTTATTCCATAGCTGATGACGATTGAGCTAATGTATTTTTTGTAGCTGAGGAATACTTACAACAAGCTGGAATCTGATCTTTCAAACTCTAGAAAGCGTTACATGGAGCTTGTTGAACATAGAGACAACTTGAAAAAAGGCCGGGAAGATTCTGTATGTTATTATGCATATTGTCAAGACATGCAGTAATCATTTCGACACAAGAACTAATTGTGTTGTTATAGGAAGAAAGGGAAGCTGCTTTGGAGGAGCTGAAGGCTGTAGAGCTACACCATAAGAAACTGAAGGTGCCATTATATAAATTGGTCTATCCTATGGTTGTTTTAGTCCTATCTACAGCTCAACAATGTTATAACAATTTCAGGAGGAACTGGCTGCATATGCAGATAGTGATCCAGCTGCAGTAGAAGCAATGAGTATGAGACAGCCTCTTTATACAACTCTTGTATAGATATCTTTCTGTCATTGATACATACATCTGTTTTAATTTTCTTCTCATGGCACCTTTTCATCTTAGTTCTAGCAATATCATTACCTGATCTGAATCTGTGATGCACATTTCCCCCTCATTTTAACTGTTACTATATGCTGGTAATTGCAGAGGATGCTATTGATGTTGCTCATTCAGCAGCAAACAGGTGGACAGGTCATACTTTTTGCTGATGATCTCTTCTAGATATATGTCCAATTTCTGTCATTCTTAGGCTAAACTAACATTTTCAATAATATTCCAGACAACATTTTCACTTTGCAACAATGGTGTTCAACCACATTCCCAGAAGCAAAAGAGCAACTTGAACATATGTACAGGGAGGTATGTTTCTGTCTTCTTGTTCTGATTTCACCTTTTCATGTTTGAAGTATGTTGCCTGACTTCCAGTTGATTAAATATGTTTCATTATGCAATGGGATTTACCCACAAGTGTCAAGGACATTGGTTCCCCTATGCCTTTAGTGTCCAGACATTCAATAGCATTGTCATTTTGGGGGCCTGGACCTTATGGAACCATAGGAACAAATGTGTTTAGATGGTGTCTTCCCCTCCCTACAGGTTGCACATCAATGGTTCAAGGAGTTGAGACTATGGGGTCTTGCTAGGGACAAAATGCTTCAAGAACTGGGCCTAGGTCGTGATGACTGATGAGGGCTAGTTTTGTAGTCTTTATCTGGTTGTTTGTAAAGGGTCCATTAATAGGGTCTTTGGTTAAAGGAGCCACCCAATCTAGTTGAGGTGGTGCATCATGAGTTCATTCCTCAAATTTTGTGGAATGACTCCATTCCTCGTACTAGTACTAATTATTAGCTTGTAAGGAATAAAGTGATGATGCATCAACATAATCCATTCCATAAACCAAACAAAAAAGTAAGGAATGGGTAGATGATGGACCACCTCATTCCACAAACCAAATACACCCTAAGTGACCGTTTTCTTCTCTTTTTATAAGATATAGCTCTCTTGCGTGTTCGAGAGAAAAAAATTAGATAGAGGCTTATTGAATTAGCAGAGTTCTCTGCCATGCCATGAGTACTGACTACTGAGTACTTCTATGCCATCTGCTGTTGATGACACTAATAATGGGATTATGGCTTTTAGATGCACTGGTGCATTAAAAGAGGGCATGGAGGATGTCGAAGAGATGGCACTTTGTATGATGGCTTTTAGATGCACTGGTGCTTGATTCATGTTACTAAAACTGATCAATAAGCATGTATTGATGCTTGAGTGAAACAAATGTTATATAAGTTTTGCTCAGCATGCTACACAAGCATATCCCTTTTTTCGGTCTGGCCTACATAAACTGCTTTATTTGAAATCCTTTTGTTCTGTGCATGTTTGGCTTGTGGATGATGGATATGTTTCTATATTCCAAGTATTAAGTTAAATTGTAAAGTATACTCATTTCCTCTTGCAAGAGATTTTTCCTTGTGTGCACTCTATCCTGATTCTGATTAAGTTCTTGTAAAAATTCAGGTTGGGATTACCGAAGATTTTGAGTACCTGCAGTGATGTCCAGCAGCCTATTACAGCATTGAATGTACCACGGAATGTTGGATCTACCACAGATACAAGTTTATGATGTTGCTGTTATGTGACCAGTTGTCTGGAGTAAATGGTTTTAGTATCAGTCAGATGTTTGGCAACCATGACCCAACAATATGTACACATTCATGTTAGGGACTATACTATTTCTAGATGGTACCAAGTAGTCTTTCTCCTGCAATGCTTCAAAACTTTATTGAAGCCTCGATTTTATTGAATATATATTCCTTTCACTACTGAAATGGGCTGAAAACTACGAAAAGGCTTAGATACCCCAGTTTCCCTAGGGTGGTTCATCAGGATTGCTCCCTAAGGGAACAATTTCACAGGAACATGAGAAGTGCCCTAGGGCGGTGCGGGAAAACACTAGGCAAATCTGTTGACATGCCACCCTTCACTCTACGTGTAAAGGCAATTTCCTTAGGGGCTAAATTTTGTAGAAAGGTGTCACTTTATAGTCTATTGTAAAGGTTCTTCCTTAGGGGTCAAGTTTCAATCAAAGAGAACAAATATCATGGATATCATACAATGCAACAAACAATATATATTTTTACTTTCAAACTAAATAAAGATTTAAATATGGCACAATACACATGCATTGTTTTGATCAGGATATCTTATTAGAGGCATAACACAAACAACACTTGTGCCATCAAAAAGACTAACTGTAACTACAGCCACATAACATCATATTAAGTTCTAAGCCTCTATGATCATTCACAATAGAACATGTCAAAGCAATAGAAATTCATCATCCTCTGGAGGAGAGTATGGAGGAGAGTATGTACCCCCACCACTTTGGGGCATTAAATTTTTACCACTCTTACGAATGACACATAACATATGCCACTAACACATGAGTCGTGGTAAAAGTTGATTAATCCCACCACTTGTGGCATTCACATGACCACGATAGCCTGTATAAGCGATCCTATTCAATGTTTCCTCCGGAGTTTTCATTTCAACACATGATCCAAGAGTATCAACCCGTTATTCAATTAAACAATTGAAAATACAATTAATAAGAAAACATTTATGATTCAGTTGAATGTATAGGAGTACATAGATATAAATGAGTATAGGCATAACTAAACCGAAGCAAAGGCACATGCAGCAGGCAATCAAATTATCTTGTGCACAGCTATATGATTAGCTTGTTCTCAAGACTGGCAGCGGCACATGCAAGAGACAATCAAATTATGGAGAGTGGCTTCAGAACTGTAGCAGGCACAATGAGATTTTCACACCAGAGAAGCTTCTCTCCATTATCCCATTGGAAAAGTGGCTCAATTTGTAGAACATGAGACATGCAATAGGCAATCAAGATAAATCGGGAGAGAGAGAGAGTAAACTAAAGGAAGAGATTAGCTAGTACAGGTGATATGGTCTTGTCGATGGGGAATCCTACGGGCTCCTCATAGGCCATACTACAGAAGAGTGAGCCTTGATAACAAGGCCCACGGCAAAGACGCGGAGCAAAGCGACGTGTAGAACGGAAAACTACTCGGATTGCATAAGGAAAGACACCCAAAGCGTAGTTTAGGCCTCTAACCTTGCGTCCGAGTAGGATTCAAACAACCCTCGACAACACCTGGACTATAAAGGGCCGCTAATGGTACCTCCTAAAAAAAACAAGTGAAGACCAAGTAGCAAGTTGCATGTAAGATGCAAAAGGCAACACACATACGTGTACTCTATACTCTAAGCAATATAACGCAAATAGGCTAACGCCGCCAGGATGTAAGGTTATTACTCGACCAAGTCGAGGGCTAGGACAGTATAAATCGCGAGTCTCTTTGCATAACCGCCGAGTTCCAATATTCGTCGAAGCTTGAACAACTGTCCCGGGTACCCCCGTGGTAGCCTATCGGTGGTAAAACATCGACAACCAGTATGCCAAGTAGGGGCTTTCGACAATTTTTTCTCAAGAGCTCGGCAGACCTTGACCTCAAGATGACCTATTCGGCGGGAACAACTTTCTTCTTCAGATTCTGGATCTGCAAGGCTGACCGCAACGACAAGCTACACACCTGTCTCCGAGAAGAAGAAGAATTTGACGCCGAAATCAAACCCATCGAACAAGAACTCGCCGAAAAGATGATGAAACTTTCAACCTCGAATCCGACTCGGAAGAAGGAAGAAAGCGGATACGAAACTGATTTTGAGAAGGAGATACAAACCAACCTCAACTCGGATACGATTTCAAAGCACGAGAACCAAGCCTAATTGAACTCGGAGACATAATTACAATCAGGAAGGAATGCAACCCGTACATTTCAAAAAACTCAGGAACATACGGACTGCGTAACACTGCATCAATCTATCAACACTCCATTCAAAACAAGATGAATTCAACAAGAGAAATACTCCTAGGAGGAGCACAAGAGGGGATGATCCTGAAAGTCACCCCACACGACTGTATAGTGCACTGGCCGAATTCTTTCACCTCATGAAAAGCTTAGTATAGCTCATACTCTAAAGAACAACCTTATCAAATGGGAAAAGAACTCGAGTCCATCTCAGAAGCAACAGACAACTCAACTGCACAAAGGAGAAAGTATCGTGTAAGAAGACCTCGGAAGGGGCACGCCGTATACATGGCAGAGCTACTAGAACAACTGTTGGAACCACCATAGATTCCAGACATCAAATCTCGGACAAATCAGAGGGCGACATCTCGCCAGATGAAAAAAACAATGGTGACAAAAATGATAAGCAAAAGGTAGCAAGGTTAAGAAAGAACAATTCAAAGGCTGGTGAATGAAACCGAGCCAGGAAAAGAAAACAAATCTAGAGTAAATACAAAGCAGAATTAACCGAGTACAATAAGAAGAAGGCGGAGAAAGAAACCGCAAGCAATAGAAAGAGAACAAGAATCAAAGAGCTGACAAAAGAGTTGTACACCCTCATGAATAAAGAGAAGACGAAAGAAGATAAAAAAAAGAAGGGAGTTAGAAAAACAACCCAGAGAAGGAATCCCGCAGTAGCCACAAGGAGAACAACCACCTAAAAAGTCAATTTTTCAAAGAGTAGGGCAAGCAAAGAGTGGATAGCCTACCATGGGGGTACCTGGGACAGTTGTTTGGGATTCGACGAATAACAGAACTCGGTGGGTAACGCAAAAAGATACACGGTTTATACTGGTTTAGGCCCTCAACGGGGTCGAGTAATAACCTTACGTCCATTTGGTGTGAGCCTGCTTGCGTATTATTGCTCGCAGTGTTTCATACAGGACATATGTGTATCACCTTGCGTGTTATGTATTGTGCGTGTTTCGGGTGGTACCCTTAGCGACCCTTTATAGTCTAGGCACCGCTGAGGGTTTACTCTAGTCCTACTCGGATACATGTCTAGAGTCATATGCTATGCTTTGGGTGTCTTTCCTTATCTAATCCGAGTAGTATTCGGTGCTTCACGTCTCCTTGTTATGTGCTTCCTTTCATGGGCCATATTGTTAAGGCCCACAACTCGGTATTAAGGTCTATGAGGAGCCCGTAGGATTTCCCATCGACAACCCCTAAGAATTTCACGATTTTGCTTCAAGAGGTTGAGTTGTTGGAGATTAAAACCAAGTTCTTCTTGAAGCGAAATCTTGAGATGGTCTTCTGTGCTTCCTTCTTTGGGTTGTCGGGCTGATGTGCACTTTTCACAAAAAGTGCACTCAATGAGTGTAGCCCCCGAGCCTCTTGCTGTTTTGTACAAGCACCTGGAGGGTTAGAATTTTGAAAAGGTATTTTCTGGGGTAGGTATTTCTCACCCTTGAGCCTTCGTTGGATTCTTTTGTGTTGAAAAGAGGCCGGCAGAAGGGTCCTGAAATGATACTCCTTTGCCTTTGTAGTATTCTTTGTCACAGGTGGGTTCTGTACACCCACAGGTGGAAAGAGTCTTGCTTTTGTCACTATTTCCTTGTGTAGCTTTTCTCTTTTCACTATTTGCAGCTTTGTTCTTGTCTTTTTGCTTGTTTCTTCTCCTCGTGATCTTTTGGTCTTGTGTCTTCATTTTGCTATAAATTTCCCCCTGGTTTGTTGAAGCAATATCTTTGAGTTGTACAGGGACTTGTTCGAGTGTTCTTCACTTATGGGTAGACTATTGTGTGAGATTGAGCAGCCCCTAGGCTCTTTCTTGTTTGATGAGTAAGTTGGTAGATAGAAGAATTCTTGTGAAAGGGGGTTAGAGGTAGACTATTCCTCTGGGAGGTTAATTTGAGAAGTTTGGTGAAGTAGATAGATGAATTCTTGTGATGTGTCTTCCATGACTTCTCTATCTACTTTCTAAGCCTCAGGCTGTAACCATCGCCGCCCCTAAGTTGGTTGATGTTGTACGCTCCATTATCTTTGCGGTCAATGCTTGCATCGAGCTCCTACTGAATGACCCTAAGTTGGAGCTGTCCGATCTCATTTGATGAGGGTGGCTCCCTGTCTATGAACTAGGACTTTCTTCATGCTTTGAAGTGACTCCGGGTTGTTTTGTTCTGCTAGACATTAACCAAGATAATCAGGTTCTTTGATAATGAATCCGTTGTAATCTTGGTTTTGTCTTTGTATTTGTGACTTGTGGTCTTTTTGTAAAAGTTGAGATGCTCAGGGATCTTTGTTGTATTAGTCTTAAAGCTTCGAGCCTATTGTTTCTCCTGCAGTCTGTGTGATCTTGCATTCTTGTAGTTGGTCTAATGAGGGTGCTTCTTGGTTCCACTCTTCCAATGGAATGCTCTTTCACTTCTGAGTTATTTCCTGGTCGATTCTTCACTTATGTGAGGATTGATGTAAGCCTTCACGGTTTGTACTATTGCCGTGGAATATGCTCTTGGATATTCTTTTTGCTGTACTACAATCTTTTGGGCCAACACCATTCTCACATGGTTGTAGAAGTCAAGCTTTTATACTTCATCAATATTGTCCTTTTAGAATCTTTGCCTTTACTGTAGTGTTTATGCTCCACTAAAAACTGTCATTTTAGAATCTTTCTCTTCATGGACACGTTGTATGTGCGCGCATTGCTTCTCTATAAATACTTCCTGCCTGACACTTCTTTGTACCCACTTCTATTGTAGCGCTGCTTCTTGCTTTTTTGTGATCATGTATATTGTAGTTTGTGAGCTTGACGAGCCCCCAGGCTTGTTTCTCTTCTTCTGTCCCTTTAGTGAATGGTGTAGGTCTTGTGAGAGAGATTAGTAGCAGACTAGTCTCCGGGTGGTATCAAGCTGTCAAGGGTATTAAGGCAAATGGTGTAGGACTTGTGATGATATTGGTGCATGTTGCGCTGCCTGATATTCCAGTGCCATTCCACCATCCTTTTGGTTCTCCTTACGGTCTTGGTTGATGCGTGGTTCGGCTTGTTGTACGACTGTTCGATGTAGATCAGCTGTTGTTTTGTCTTCGGCTGTGTCATTTTGGCACAAGGTCGATGCAAATCGGCACATGTTGAGGGGTAGTGTTGGGATATTCTTGAATTTACGTATTCATTACTATCAATCTTGAATGCCTTATAGGTACTGCTTCTGCCTCCTGCAACAATCTGGATGTGCGTCCTTCCTTTGGAGAAAAGCGCGTCCAGGTTGTTTTATCCTGCTTGACAATATTGGATCTTAGTGCAGTGAGTTGCGACCTTGAATTCCACTAGATTCCTTATTGTCATTGAATAATTTTATCCTTTGTTATTTAAGTTGTAACTGTTAAATTCTGTACCCTGTTGTAAACTTGATTTTTATTCAGAAGGAATAAAGAATAAAATTGTCTCCGTTGGAATCTGAGCTGTCTATTGTTGTATCTGAGTTCTTTTTTGTGTCTATATGTACTGATTGTGAAGCTGAAAAATTGTTGAATTGTTTCATTCATTGTCCGGGTTGTCTCTAAGTAAGGAGGTTGTTATGGAATCTGGCTGTTGAGATATGATCCAACCGTTGCTTTCCTTATTTGTTGCTTGGATTGTGGAACGACGGTTTTGGTAACCGTTGCACTCTTTCCCGTTGTATGTACCATTGATTGGGGAACATTCATTTAAGGCAACAGTATCTTTACCCTCCCTATAAAAGTTGTCTTCTTGTTACTGTTTGCTCCACCCGCAATCATGGTGAAAAAAAATTCCCCAATCCTCTGCCGCCGCAAACCCTAGTTATTCCTTTGCTCGATCAATTTGTCATTCTCCGCTACTTTTGCTGCTACTACCATCGTTAGCTTGGTGCTGGATGGTGAAGAAGAGAACAAGGGCAAGGGTAAGTACGTTGATCAGGAAGCCTCTCTTAAGAAGATCGACAATCTAGGGTTTGTGGCAATGAGGAACACACTAAAACAATCTTTGAAGCCCGCTACCTAGGAGGTGGAGCTTGATCTGCTTGTTACCCACAATCTAATCCAATCACATGTTCTTTCTAATTTCTCGCTCCCTGATGAGCATTTGATTCTCACTCCTTCTCCTGACCAGTACATTCTGTTTCTTTCCTTTGTTCAATCAGGGCTCTGTTTTCCTCCATCCGATTTCTTGCTAGAGTTTCTTGCAACCTATCAGGTTCAGCTCCATCATTATACTCCTAACAAAGTTCTTTTCCATTCTTCCTTTGTGAAGAAATCAAAGCCCCATTGGTTTTTGTGATTAATGACAAAGAAAGGTTATTATGGCTAATGTGTGTTTTGCAGAGGCAATTAGAGTGTTAGGCCATAGTGACATAGAAAGAATGGGCAACTATGGTTATCTAATGCCCTCAAGATGGATATCGTTTCAGATTTCAAAGGATGATGATGAATACCATAGATTGACTAGGTCTAAGTGTCACAAGGAGATGAATGGCATTTAGAGTAGTGTAGGTCTTTGTTTTACCTTTGACCGTACTATTAAGAGGGGTTAAAATGAGTAGCTTGACTTAGGAGAGCTTCATGGTATAGGTGTGGTGCACACTTGACATACATAGCCCTAAGTAAGCCTGGGTTGACCCTAAGATAGTTTGAAACAACTTCCATATTCATTGCGAAATGATTTGGAGTTGAGAGAGGTGCTTAAGTGGCATCAGACGCTGGTGCCCTGGCATCGGACGCTGGTGCCCTGGCACTGGACGCATCTGGTGAAGTCTCGGTGCCCAGGGTTAGGCACCAGACTCACCTCAGAGCAGGCATCAGTGCGTCCAATGCACTCTGCTGTGCTGAAGTCGACCGGATGCTAGCACTCTACCCAAAAGTTGGGTGAGTCCGGTCAGTGAGTCCGATGTCCATGCAAAGAGGTTCTAGAGAGGGTCTGAGGCCATTGGACACGTCCGGTGGCAAGGCATCGGACTCTAGGGTGAGTCCAGTGTGATTTTAGAGAGGAACCCGAGAGAACAGAGGTGCATCGGACGCGTCTGGTGCAGGGGCATCGGTGCATCATGAATTCGAATAGTAACTAGCTGTTGGGCTTGGCGTCGGAGCGTTTGGTGCCCCTTTAATCTGCATAGTCTGCTGGCTGGTGGGCTGGTTTGTGTGGGAGGGGGGGGGGTATAAATACCCCTTGGCTTTCTCTCCTCTCTTGCCTTTGGTCATTTGATCAGCTAAGAGACACCTTGTGAGTGTGCTAGAGAGGAAGTGCCCTAGTGAGGAGTGAGATTTGAGAATCCATTGATTAGAGCCCTCATTAGTGAGTTCCAAGAGTTTAAGTTATCCATCTCATGGGGCTTGAGTGAGTCAAGTGAGAGTTCAAAGCTTGTTACTCTTGGTGATCTACATCACCTAGATGGTTCGATGGCGATCAGAGGCCTGGTGACCACCGTAAGATTGTTGGTGGCCCTCCTCCAAGTGTTGTGATCAGTTGTGGGCAATTCACCGAGCTAGAGCAGCAAAAAATTAGCCCGTAGAGAGCACTCGGTCCTTGCGCAGATCGAGGGGGAGCGATACCCTTGTGCGGGTGCGCTAACGAGGACTAAGGGGAGTGTTGACTCCTCGATACCTTGGCAAAACGTCGTCCTGTCCACTTCCTTCTTCCTCCCTACTATTTACATTGTGAAATTACTTTCAAGCATTACTTTTCGTAGTTGTTTCTACTTGCTTGACTAGAATTGCATAGGGTGTCTTTACTTTACTTGAATTGCTACTCGCTTTCTAGTTAGGACACACACCTTGTAGGCACTAGGGGGGAATTGGCATTTGTTTAGGTTTTACATTTTTCTTAGAAATTTAAAACAAACCCAATTCACCCCCGCTCTTGGGTATCTTGATCCTTTCACTTTGCACACTTGTGCGAGGTGTATGATGGGATTCCACCTTCTATTCTTCTCTTTTGTTATTTCTTACGTCTTTGCCTTTCGGACACCAAGATTGTTCGTTCTTTTGGTTGATGCTCCCTCCAATTTCATCAAGGATATAAGGAGGTCTTTCCTTCTTTCACCCTTTCCGAGTCTGTCCAAGATTGGGTTGATAAGTGGTTTTATGTTCCAAAGCCAATTTTTTCCTTCTCCTCAGATCTTACTACTATCCCGACTCCTCTCCCTATGTGGAGAAATAACATTTCTCCTTCTGAGCTTCTGGCTCTTAAGCCTTTGCTTGCTTAGATTAGTCAGTTGAAACAGGCTGGTTTGACTAAAAATAGCATAATTGCTAGCTTCTTGTGCCGCCGAGTTCAACCTCTTATGAAGAGGGAGAATCTTTGTTTTGAATATACTAGCCCTTTTGATTCTTCTCGGCTTATTCCTAAAGTTGAGTTGTCCGAGGAGGAAATTATTGATAGGATGAGGAGGGTTCTTAGTGGTGTGATTGCTATGCCTATAGTTATCCCGGAATTTGATTCTGCTCATCCTGCTCCTATAGTCAGAATTTTGATTCTTTCTGAGTTCATTTGAGAATAGTGTTTTTTCTTCTGGTGTTGATCTTTATTCTTGCAGGGTTATGGACGGGATTTTGTGCTCCATGTCCCGGTTGCCGCTGTTGAAGATGAAGCGACTAATGAAGAAATTGGCGATGATGATGATGTTGCTGGTGATGCGAGTCAAGTGGCTAATGTTACTGTGGTTGTGCCAGGCTCTTCCTCTAGGTTTCTTACTTGCTTATCTAAGGGTCAGGCTTCTTATCTTCCATATATTCTCAATCCAATAATTTCTCAGTACATGTTGTTATTTAGGAAAGGGAAGTCAGAGCCTGCTGCAAAGCTAGTCTCACAGGGCACTGGACGCATCCAGTGCACCGAGACCGGTGCAGGAAAAGACACCACCGGACGCTGACCACAGAGGCTTAGAGTCCGATGCGAGCGTCTGATGAGATTCCAGAGACGTCCGGTGCTACCCCACCGGACGTTCCGAGCGTCCGGTGCTCATGTAGCAATAGAGAACGGCTTCACACCAGACTCTTTCCAATTAGAACGACTGCGTCTGATGCTAGTTTCCAGTGTAACACGCGCGTGAAAAAAATACACATCGGACCCGTCCGGTGCCTGCAAGAGTGTCCGCTAGTGGCCCCAAAAACTGCACAGATCACCCAAAAATTGTTGGAACTTGCTTGATTCAACTTTTATTGATTCCAAACTTTGTGGGGAGGTTTGTAAGGTACATGTGATTCTACTCCATGAAGATCTTGATCTTCCTACCCTGACAAATTTCAAAGTCAAAGAAAAACCAAAAAATAGAGTGAGTACGAACCAAGAACGAAAAGCGATCAATCTCGTTGCCCACCCCAAACTAGCACTAATCCTTCAGTGAATATCCTCACAAGGGATCACAACAACATTTCCAACAAACAGATCATCAAACGATTGAGCATGAAGAGAGATTGGGCGAAGATATCAAAAAGGGAAATTGCAAAACACGAAGAACGCAAACACAAGCAATTTTAAAAGGGGAATCTCAGAGGTCCCAAGGAGGTTAAGGCCTCCCTTCTGATCACCAACAAGTTCTTACACGAAGAAAAATTTGTGGACCTCAAGTAAGAATTCCAGGGAGAGAGAAAACTTAGGAATATGGGTGTGAGAAGGAAATGCAAGAGGTGAGGATGAGGAAAACCCTTCATCCCCTAATAAGGAGGTCTAAATGAACATTTTCACATAGCCCCCTAATACATGAGAGAACCACCTAGCCCTAGGACATTGTGATCCAACTCCTCGAATCTTCTTTCTTCACTTTGATTGGACAACCACGCTCCTGCCTAGATTTTCCATCGCCTCGACTCAACCTCTAGGATTCTGCCATGTGCCACCCCTGCTTCCTCGGAAGCTCCGCTCGGGTTTTGAGGCCCAGACCCAAAAACCATCCGCCAATGGTTTTGAAACCCAAACCACCAAACCGCTCTGCATGTAGCATACTCCATATGTGTTTCCTGCTACTCAACATGTGTCACCACATCCTTGACCGCCCGGGGGGCAAGTCCTCGGAGCCATCCCGCTCGACTCGCTCACCCGCTGTCTTGACTTGGTCAACATGGTCTACCTCCATGTCTTCTTACACTTGTCGATGCCAAGTGCCAGCCACGATAGCTAGTCCTCTGGCCCTCCGGTCCCTCAGTCCAAGCCTCACATCCACCTGCCATCGCTCTTAGTCCATCGGCATGATAGTCTCTACTTGAACTTCACCTTGCCATTCACTACCGCCTCCAAGCTCTACACCTGCGCAACACAAGCCAAGAGACAAGCACACTCTGCTTTCACAGTATGGTTAGGACAACATGCTCAACCTGAAACGCTCCATGTTGGCAATCACTCATCATAAAAACTAAACATCATGGGCACTTATCAACCATGTGTTTGCATGCTTAGTTTGACAACTTTTGGTCTTCTTTGGGTATCGAGCATTAGTTTTCCTCTTCTTATGTCCCTCAGCAAAATGGCGTTGTTGAACACAAGAATCAGAACCTTGTTGAGAGGGCTAGGATGATGCTCAATGAGCATAGGAGTCCTAGGAGGTATTAGTCTGAAGCGATTAATTCTTCTTGCTATGTCTCCAATCGTATTTTTCTTCAGGCTTTCAAGAAAAAGACTTCTTACGAGTTGCAATTTGGGAGACCACACAAGGTAAGTCATCTAAGGTTGTTTGGGTACAAGTGTTTCATCCTAAGCAAGGTAAGATGGACAAGTTTGAGTCTAGGTCTTCAAATGGTATATTTCTTGACTTATTTATGCTTCTCACTCTCGTGCATATCATGTAATTAACCTTGAAACTAACCGAGTCATGGATACCTATGAGGTCACATTTAATGAGACTATCCCTTGTACATCTTTTGTTTTTAGCATGTAGTTGAGGGTGAGCTTGGTACCAGCATCTTTGTGGAGGACGAGCAGGAAGATGTCGATTGAGGTGATCCCGACTAACCCCACTGGCAGCCCCTATCGAGCCTGTGGCAACCACTTCAGCTCTCAGGCCCAAGCCTTGTTCCTCTACTATATGGGGGTCATTCGAGCAGCTTCCTTAGCCTTTGCCCACTGCACCTAAGGAGGCACCAGCTGCTGTCGAGGGGGAGGCCACTTAATCCAGACAGGCACGTTGACATGTTCAGCAGCAGTACTCACTGGAGAGCATGATTGGTGACATTCACCAGCATGTTACGTGGTCCAGGTCATTTCACATCTCACACTTTGCTCATTGTACATTGGTTGCCTTTTTTGAGTTGCCACCCAAGTTTGGGGTTAGTCCTTTCAACATTTCATATTTGAAGCCATATTTGGTAAAAGAAGATGACCTTGAGTCGAGGACGACTCCAATTCGAGGTGTGGAGGATGATGAGGACATCACTCCTTCAGATGCACACGATGATCCTCCGCTAAAGATTCAAGGTCCAATCATAAGAGCTTGTGCGTGACAATTAAATTTATAGGTGAGCTTGCTGCTAAGTAAGTCTTTATATGATTTCGAGAATAGATTGGTACCTAATGATTATATTGTTCTTAGGAATCATGGAGAAGACTAGGGAATGCATAAGGGAAGGCTTGGAGGCGTGGAAGACTAGCAAGGGCGCCCAAGTAAAGGTGGAGGCTCAAACCAAGTCGACGCATCCGGAATCCATTTTTGACGATCTACCAATGGTTGGAAAGATAATTTGATTAGTAAACCAATGGCTTTGGTTTGATGTCCAAATTCTTCATGAGTCATTAGGAAACGTTGAAACAATGCAGCATATAGAATATGTTCTGGTGCTGCATCATTGTTTTTGGTCCGTTGGGCCGTGTATCATTGTTGAGCCCAATATGGGGGCACGTACAGGGGTAGCGATGAACATTAGACCTATATAACTAGCCGCTGCCACTCTCGTTAGGTTTTGAGTTTTTTCTTAGATTATTCTATCAAGAACAATTTCACTGTTTCATCAGTTTGTTAGACCCAAACTCATGAGATTAATCATTCATCTACAAATTGGTTCCATTCTTCCTTGTTCTTACTTGTGTCCTTTGATTTGTAGGAAAAGAACTTAGCCTTCTTGGCAAGGTCAACTATGCAACGCCGATTGATAACCAGAGGAGACGTGGTGCTGCAATTGCGGGGTTTCGAATCGTGTTGTTCGGAATCTGGATCGAATTGTGTCCTGTTTCCACTAAATTGAGAGTTACCAGAACCTTTCGGAAGATCAGACCACCCTTGTTCACATCAACTGGTAATTAAAGCTTCAGGTATACCGCCAGGTTCATATCTACCCGTAGTTTCGAGTGTTTTTGCTTTCGTCCCATAGTCCAGTGCCATATCGTTTTCCTATCCTACACCCCTTCCATGCCATAGCTTTTGCATATTTCAGTTTTAGAGTCCGTAGTGTTGAGTTTGTGTCATGGCCAAGATCTTGTTGCTGGTTAGATCATGTTAAAGTCGGTTGACACCATATTTTGGTGAGTCAAAATATGTATGTGTGGGTTCTAATGGCAGACTTAGACAACCGGTATTTGGAATAAACCCGAGTGGTCGGCTAACTTGAAGAAGGTAATTGACTAGGAAGGATCGCGATAAGAAAGCTTCTATGTTAGTTATGGCAAGATAGACACGTCGGGCTCTATTAAAGGGAAAGATTGGAGCCCAAGTTATATTTTCTTTCCTTTTTAATTATTTGCTTAAGTTGTCATGTAGGACTAGGACCTATGCTATATTACAAATAGAAAAGCCTATGCCATTGTATCAAGTATCAAATCAATCAATACAAAAGTTTTCAGCTCCGACCAAACCGTTAGGAGTAGGAGTAAAGTAGATCTTGGCGAAACCTTCAACAAAGAGGGCTGCATCGACTAGATCGACCTCCAGTTTGCTTGTAAGTATAACCACAGTTCATGTCTCGTTTGTACGGCTGCATTGTTTAATCTTGTACAAGCTTGATCTGAGCTAGTTATTGGTTTGAGTTGCACTTATGGGGCTGCATTGCTTCAATCTCACATAGGTGATCGGTTTAAGCTGGTTATTGGCTCTATTAGGTTGACGATATAATAGATTCATTAAGTTATCGATATTGTTAGTTTTAATTTATTTAGTTTGTTACAAATATGGCTAGAGTATGAGCTATCTTATTCATTTATTTATTTTTTCCTGAGAGGTACTTCAGACACTTGTCCATTTTTAATTCCTCTCTTTTCTCTTTTTTTCTTTTTTTTTGAATAGTTTTTGCATAGCTCATATCTCTATTACCAAGAAAAACTGGTAAGAGAATATAACAAGAACTTTGGAGCATTTATTGGATGAAAGATGGGAATGGAATGAATATTTCTGGTGGTGGTTACTCTTAGTGTAAGAGTAAGACCTTTTTCTGGTGGATGAATGGCATGTTGTTGCGCCTACTCCAGTGTAGAGCAGTGCATATTTGGGTGGTGTGTACATGATCTTGATTCAAAAGCATGACGAGACTCTTGATAGGGTCTAAATGTTGACAACACTCAATACAAAGACAAGTAGCATGAATGAGTCTTCCTAATCTAAGTGTATGTATGTATATGACCTTGGTAGGAATTTAAACTATGTCATACAAGGGCTCATCATGTAAGATTTTAAATTTTCAAAATATAAATCACCAAAACTTAGTATTGCTAGGAGTAAGATAAATAGTAGCTAGACCTTCATGTCATATCTCCCAACTACCTAGACTTAGTTTAAGTATATGCCTCCACAAGTTTCAGGTTCAGAGTAAATTCTCAAATCAAAGTACTTTTAATCAAAACTTAGGAGAATTCAAGTTTGAAAACTAGGTACTTAAAAGGGATTACGGCAGAGCAACTATTCATCATCTCCAAGACAAAATTAAAGTTCATAGCTTTTATTGACTCTAACAAATTAAACACACACCCTAACTAATCATATCTTTATTTAGGACTCTTAAAACTCAATAGCCATGGACCTTCAGGTGCCCATATATTTTTGGCAATTTTTTTAAAGTTTTCTTATGATACTATGGTGAACCTTCATGTGTTCACATATTTTTATTATTTTATGACTATAAGATAAAGTCTATAAATAGTATAGATATACTTACCTGATAACTAAGGGTGCCCTCTCCTAAGCTTGATTTTGCTATTGTTGAGTTAAATGATCTTTGGAAGTAGCCTTCTGGTTGGGCTCACTCCTCCTTAGTGCTTTCAATGTCGTATGGTTATACTCCGACAAGAACAAACAAAACTTGATGCTCCATTATGACAATGGGTTAGCGGTCAGCCAAAAGAGTAATTGAATATTCTCATGAGCTAATTTAAACTTTAATAGATTCTAACAGGAATTGAAGGTCTTATCTTTTTAGAATTTTCTATTTTATAATGCAAGGGAAATAAAATTTATTTTTATGCCACCATAGTGAGTTTCCTTATGGTATTATCATAAGTTCTCTCACATGGGGCTTAGGATTTTATAATGCAATGATAAATAAATATTTATTTTGTTTTCCTTTAAAACACCACTAATGATAATTAATTAGGTAACTACTTAGATAACTACCATTTTTACCTTGTGGCAAAGGAATATGATTTATAGTCTACCGATAAGACTAGATAGGAGAGAGTACTTACTTGTCAGATTTATCATCTGAGGTTGACTCAGACGACTCCTTGTGCAGTGGTGTTTTGTTCTTCTCCATCCATTCTTGTGCTTGTACTAGTGTCTCTTCTGCTTCTTCTTTTGCGTGTAGCTCCATCTTTTCAATTTCTTGTCCCCACTCTTCCTAGCGAGGTTTTGCTACTTCTTCTTGTTCTTCATATCTTGTGATTTCACCAGGATAGTCTGCCCAGCCATCCCTCAACGGTTGGGTTGCTTGACGGTGGGTATGGCGTCTCCTTTGGTTGCGTCTCTTCTTGGGCTGCATATGATAACTATTGAATTTACAACATACCTTTCCAGCGGGTAGGTTGAAGTGGATTTGTCCAGTCGCGATGAATGACAACTCAAGCGGTGTTGAGGAACGGTCTCCCTAGGATAAGAGTCATGTCTTCTTCATCCTACATGTCAAGTACTACAAAGTCTATAGGAATATGTGAATCTTGAATTTGTAACACGATGTTCTTTGCTATGCCTTCGGGGAATCTGTACGTCAAGTCCGCCATCTGCAACTGCATGTAGGTTGGGTACAAAGGTATACCTTCAAATAAATGATCATAAGTTACCTTTGACATTATGTTGACCCCTGATCCTGTGTCGCAGAAGGTCGAAGGGAAGACGGTCTTTCTAATTGTGCATTCAATGGTTGGTACTCCTGGGTCTCCTCTTTTGACTACATATGGTGAGGCAAGCAAGTGATCATGCTCCGTGTTAACTGGGTTGATCATCTGGACTGCTCCTTCTAGGGTCTGGTTCTGCTTGTTCTTTCTCCTCCTTCTATTATTGTTCTTCTTCTTGGGTACTGCTGGATGATCTTGTTCATACTTCCTTCATGGTAGTGCAGGATTGTTGAGCATGCGGTTCATGAATGAGAACTTCTCTTTCTTGTCTTTTATGGCAAAGACAATCTTGGCATGCTCTGCATAGATGATGGCTTTGGTTGTGCACAAGAATGGTCGGCCCAATATGATGATGGGTGCTCTTTCATCTCCTCCTGTCTCCATGACCACAAAGTCAATCGGAACATATGATTGTCCCACTCCGATGACGACTTCTTCTAGAACTCCCTTAGAGTAACACATAGACTGATCTGTGTTGTTATTTATTATGCTCATGTAGAATATTCTGCAAGCGGACAGAAATACCGTTGTAGCATTTCACCCAGGAGTATTCCAGGGTATCATATTTATCCTCAAGGAAGCAATGGTTAAAGAATATGACAACTAACCATGATGATCCACTAACTAATATACCAACTAAACTATGGTAGGGGTAAGTGATATATATGATAAGTGCAATGACACATAGGAGAAGTTCCAATGATAAAGAGTAGTTTAGTGAGCGAGGAGGACAGCAAGTGAGCATAAGGTCTCCAAATATCTATCTCTACTTGCATGGTTCTAACTTAGCAAGACAAGCCATATCAAGCAAGAACAATATTCATACACAATTGCACTTCGGGCCACTAGGCCACTTAGCAACAGAAGGTTGCTAAACTACCGAGCACAAGATGGCCTACGCTTTAAGAACTTGGCCGAATGTGGTGGGATCAAAGCCTAGATAGGTCTGTCACCCCTACTAGGTACCACAAACAAACCGTTGGACAAGCCGCAGATACAGGTAAGCGTATAGTCTAGACACCATGTCTACACTATATCTCACTACTCTAATCCGATATCCGATGAAATTGATTAGAGCACCGGGTTAAGGGCGGTGAACCAGTGCAAAGGTATACTACCATTATCTTACTATCAAACAACTATGACTATGCTAACAAGCAATACAACATAACTAGTCATGTTGTAATAAAGTAAAGTACTAAGGCAAAATAGAGAAGATAACTATATAAAATAACTCAAATCTTACAAAGAGAGAAATAAATACTAGAAGCATACCAGACCTCCTGGAAGACTAGAGCTGAAGACCAGAGGCTCGATCACTCTAACTCCTAACAACACTAACACTACTACAAGTGCTACATCTTGAGAGAGAGAGAGTGGAGAGCTCCTCCTTGTGGTGTGTCTTGAATGAGAGGGAGTGAGGGGGTATTTATAGTGGAGGGTGGATTAGGGGCTACTCCACCGCCACATCAACAATCCGCGTGATGTATGGTGAGAGCCCTTGGATCGTAACCGCCCTTTAGATCAATGGTGCAAGATAATTCAGCATGTGCTTCTTTGCATGCAACATGTGCTCTTTTGCATGCAGCCATGCAAGGGAGGTGGACACCCCCTAGGACTTAGGGGGGTCGGCGGACCCCCTAATGGGTGGTTGGACCACCCCAGTCCTTCTAGAAGATGGCCCACATGTCTTGGAGTGGGTGTGCACAAGTTGGACCACTTTTGGACATTGGTTTGTACTCTTGTGGGCCCATGGATCCATGTGAAGTGAATATGAGCCGTTTAGAGAAAGCACAAGTTGATCCAAGGGTGGAGGATCACTTGGGAGTGCTTCTCCTAGATCATGGCCAGCGTGGGAGGCTGGTGGGCCCCATAGGGTGGTCGGCCAACCCCCTTATGTCGGTCCCACTAGCTTATTTCTCTCCATTTCCTATAGTCCTGCAAGAAATACTCCATGGACATGTGGAACTAGTAATTGGATAAAACATACTCATGATATGCTTATGTCCCTTCATTGTGAGGCTGTTGACGGTGATTTTGAGCATAGAAAATTATGACATTTTCACCATCAACAAGATCCCCCAAGCTTAAGTCTTTGCTCGTCCTCGAGTAAAGGTTAAAGTAAACATGAGCATAACACCTTAAGATATATAGATAGCATAAAATTTATTCCAAAACATTTCTTAAACAAGTGGGATATGTGGCATTAGCTATCATATATCCTTGAGCAGTTGAAAAGTGGAACAATTCTTGAAGCAAAGTCATCTTCCCAATCCATTTCTTAGTAACTTGGAGTTTTTCAAAGTTTTCACAAGAAAAACATAGTTCACTTATACTCCTCAAATGGTACTCTCAGATCATTCAATGGTGTATGATTCCTTACCATGGTGTTTTGCCTTATTTTGTTTCATCCTACTTCTAAAAGGTTTATGTGGAGCTCATGTAGGGATAAACATGAAAGCATACTTGCATTGCATATATTGTAAAGTCAAAACAAGGATCCAAGGAGAAAAATTTCATAATCCTAGATCAAGATGTGCATGTGTGTAGAATAAGGCATAGGGAAAAATACTCCTTCATTTGATATGATCTCTTTCTAACTTATTATTTTGAGACATGGCTATGATTCTTCTTTTTTCCCTTTTTTCATGAGCCTACATGTAGTCACATATTTTTTGTCAAATATATATATTTTTTTATTTTCTCATACTTTTGCATAGCCCATGTCTCTTCTACTAAAAACTTTTTAGAAAGAGAGATCACACCTTAAGAACATGGAGCATTTAGTTGGTGGAAATGAATGGCATGTTTTTGCGTACTTCCAGTGTAGAAGCAGCATATATATGTGGCGTGTATGTGATTTGACCTTGGGAGCATGACAAAATTCTCAACAAGGGTCAACAAGGTTTGACCAAACTCAACACAAGTACAAGTAGCAAATGTAGAAGGTTTTAAACATGCAAGAACATCATATGGCTTTGGTAGGAATTTCTCACCATTGAGGAGTATGTGACACTATGGTTTTATGACATTTTATCAAAAGATCTCCAAGCACTTTGAATAGTAAAGGTAGGATTTCTATGCTTGAACTATATCACACATCACAACAACTTAGTCAATATGAGTTTCCTATTAAGATATTTTCCCACAAGCATAAGCATATGTATATGGAATAAAATTTATGCAAGCTTCTATCTCAAGAATGTCATAAGCATGTCACTTTCCAAAAATTTCAATCTAGGTTTGGCTTTAGTTCATTTTGGGTTGCATAAGATCATGTCAAAATATCACACATGTACCAAGAAGAGAGGAGGATGTGTCAAACCAGCGTATTGAAGTAAAGTATTAGTAGTGGAGGATGACAGGTGGGCCCATATCTCCATGATGGGGTCGGCCAACCCCATCAAGAGGCATCTGATCCTCAAAGGTGTGTCTCCTCTTTGTCCTCTATGCATACACCAAACTTCAGCTCAATTAGCTACTCTTGGGACATCGACCGACGCCCATATGGTGGGCAAATTGGCTCAAGTTGTGTGTGATAGCATCTTGTCAAGTGTGCATCACTACTGCATTTTTAGATTCTTTGCTTGTGGATACAAAGACAAGACAGAGATTAAGTGCATTGGTCCTGCTGATGGAAAAAACACCAGCAGAACCAGAACTTCACTCATCATTTTTTTAGCCTCAAGCACATTGAAGATGATTAAGTTTATGTTATATGCTTTGTTCATTCTCATGACATGGTTGATAAAACGAGAAGGAAGAGATGAGCATGCATGTGAGATTTGAAAACATATGACAAAAGGGGGTTTAGTTGCTCAACCTATTGAGGTGCTACCCAACTTACAACTTATGCATCAATGACCATTTTTCCAAGATAGAAAGAATAAGGCATTTATGAAGCATATGAGCAGGAGGTCTTTGTATTCTTTTATTCAAAATTTTAATCAAATGCAGTAAAAAAATTGAAAGGATAAAAATACTTACCTTAGTGGGGGAGGAACCTCCCCCAAGCTTGGTCTTTTGAGTGCCCTTGTATCTCCATGTTGTGTTTAAATCTTTTGCTCCATTATGTTTTTATTGCTGCAAGGGATTAGTGGAGAACACATACCCGAAGAGATACACATGGATTTTCAAGAACAAGTATTGTTGTCATAGAGGAAGAGGTCATTTTTCTACGCTATAGAAAATTGGTTTTAGTAGTTTAGCATAGAATATTTATCATATGTTTCAAGTGATGTTGTCTTCTTGTTCACCAGAATTTCAGAAAATCGAGCAAGGCTAAGGCAAGGGTAAGCAAAGGTATCTAAAGAGTACCTCAAGCCTTGATTTTTCTCCAAGAATGATCTCATGACTTACCCACCAAAATTTTAAATGTTTTCCTACAGGGGTTAGTCCAACTAAACAACTGAATTCTATACAAGTATATTTTGATTCAATAATCAAACTTGACACGATGTCTTGTTTGATTAAGGAAGACTATTTAACCTAGCACCATGCTCAATTTAAACAGCCTATGGGAGTACCAACGTTTAGCACAACCAAACCAAAGCATATTTTGAACAAAAACGGGAAGCATGTGAATGAGATTCATTTTATTAGATACAAGAACATGAATGGTGAAGCAAAGGTGAATTTTTTTTTGTAAACATGGGTGATTCCCTTCTTTTTTTTGAACTTTTGATCTACACTAAAGAAGAATTGATTTTAGTATTCCATTAGTGTAGATCCTATTTCCCATGTTTTGAACTATGTTCATTGTTTTCACCAGATTCTTTCAAAGTTCACACAAGGCCAGACAAGATGTGGAAATTAGTCAAAATGTATCATAGGCCTTTACTTACCTCTGATCATGAAGTTTATCTTGGGACTTACCCTCTTGGATTTGGGAAGTTTCCTACAAGGTTAGTCACATGTGCACCCAAATTCTATGCAAACAAATTTTAGTTGAATAATCAAACTAGACACCGCGTCTAATTTGATTAAGGAAGGCTATTTAAACTAAGCATCATGCTTAACTCAAAAATCCTATGGAAGTGCACTAGAAAACACTCCCAAACTAAAACATACCAACATAGAAAGGAAGCAAGAAGGACTATACAAGCTTCATTAAAGAAGAGGTGAACACATCAATGGTGAAACATGGATCATCATTTTTTTAATTTTTTTATTTTTTATGCAAAACTATGTAAATGGATAGATGAGATGCATTTAAATTAACATGATATGATTTTGCGATGGAAAAAAAATTAAGTGATGGATATGCATGAATCTCTAGGTGATACCCAAGAAAGCACCAGAGACATGATGATTAAAGCATACATGCAGTGGTATGGAGTAAATAAAAGGATAACGTCGGCTTGCCTCCCGATAGGGTCTCACATACCTGAATGATCCCATCATTACCCATAATTTGAGACGAAATTATGAGTGCTTTTGCTCCGTCACATGAATGGTTTTGTTTTCTTCTTTGACGGCGACCTTCTTGAATTCTACACAGGGTTAGATTACATGCATACACATACATATGAGATGGCAGGGTCGAAGTGTTGATTGTTCATGAATGATCAGGCACCCTGGGCTCTTTGCTAATTTTTTCTTTTTTTTCTTGTGGAAAGAAAACACCGGAAGGTCGAGATGGATGATGTCCTGTTTATTTCACACTCAACAGAACAAGGGTAATCCCACATAGCTAGTGGTAGTATAGATTAGTAGACAACAAAGTTAGTATCAAAATCTTTTGCCAATTGCTTCCCCAACAACGGCGCCAGAAATGCTTGTTGGTATTTATTATGCTTATGTAGAATATTCTGCAAGCGCACAGAAATACCATTGTAGCTTTTCACCCAGGAGTATTCTAGGGTATCGTATTTATTCTCACGGAAGCAATGGTTAAAGAATATGACAGCTAACCATGGTGATCCACTAACTAATATACCAACTAAACTATGGTAGGGGTAAGTGATATATATGATAAGTGCAATGACACATAAGAGAAGTTCTAATGATAAAGAGTAGTTTAGTGAGCGAGGAGGACAACGAGCGAGCATAAGGTCTCCAAATATCTATCTCTACTTGCATGGTTCTAACTTAGCAAGCCAAGTCATATCAAGCAAGAACAATATTCATACACAATTGCACTTCAGGCCACTAGGCCACTTAGCAATAGAAGGGTCCTAAACCGCCTAGCACAAGAAGGCCTACTCTTTATGAACTTAGCCGAACGTGGTGGGATCAAAGCCTAGATAGGTCTGTCACCCCTACTAGGTACCACAAACAATCCATTGGACAAGCCGTAGACACAGGTAAGTGTATAGTCTAGACACCATGTCTACACTATATCTCACTACTCTAATCCGATATCCAGAGAAATTGATTAGAGCACTGGGTTAAGGGCGGTGAACCAGTGCAAAGGTATACTACCATTTTCTTACTATCAAACAACTATGACTATGCTAACAACCAATACAACATAACTAGTCATGTTGCAATAAAGTAAAGTACTAAGGCAAAGTAGAGAAGATAACTATATAAAATAACTCAAGTCTTAGAAAGAGAGAAATAAATACTAGAAGCATACCAGACCTCCTGGAAGATTAGAGCTGAAGACCAGAGGCTCACTCTAACTGCTAACAACACTAACACTACTACAAGTGCTACATCTTGAGAGAGAGAGAGTGGAGAGCTCCTCCTTGTGGTGTGTCTTGAATGAGAGGGAGTGAGGGGGTATTTATAGTGGAGAGGTGGAGTACGGGCTACTCCACCGCCACGTCATCCATCCACGTGATGTATGGTGAGAGCCCTTCGATCGTAACCGCCCTTTAGATCAATAGTGCAAGATAATTCAGCATGAGCTTCTTTGCATGCAACATGTGCTCTTTTGCATGCAGCCATGCAAGAGAGGTGGACGCCCCCTAGGACTTAGGGGGGGTCGACCGACCCCCCTATGGGTGGTGGGACCACCCCAGTCCTTCTAAAAGATGGCCCACATGTCTTGGAGTGGATGTGCACAAGTTGGACCAGTTTTGGACGTCGGTTTGTACTCTTGTGGGCCCATGGATCCATGTGAAGTGAATATGAGCCGTTTAGAGAAAGCACAAGTTGATCCAAGGGTGGAGGATCGATCACTTGGGAGTTCTTCTCCTGGATCATGGCCAGCGTGGGAGGCTGGTGGGCCCCATAGGGTGGTCGAACGACCCCCTTATGTGGGTCCCACTAGCTTATTTCTCTCCATTTCCTATAGTCCTGCAAGAAATACTCCATGGACATGTGGAACTAGTAATTGGATAAAATATACTCATGATATGCTTATGCCCCTTCATTGTGAGGCTGTTGACGGTGATTTTGAGCATAGAAAATTATGACATTTTCACCGTCAACAATCTGCAAGATGCAAATGCATGTTTATGTACAACAGGGGATCTCCTAAAATCGTTTCATAAATTACCTTAGACATAATGTTGACACTTGCGCCAAAAGTGCAGATAGCTTCTGGGAAGGTGTGACATCTTATAGAGATAGGGATGATAGGCCTCCCTGGGTCACCTTTCTTCTCGGGAAGTGAATAGTCAATCCACTTCACATCAGCGGGCTGAGTGTAGTAGTTGGCTGCATTGAAAATGTTGACAAGATTTGCAGTTTTTAAATCTTCCGGTTGGCCCGGAATCTTACTTTCCTTTATTGGAGGAACAACAGCTGCCAGCTGAGCTAATTGTATTTCTAACATTTTATCGAAGCTATTTTGATTTTTAATAGCAGAAGCAAAGGTATCCATCCTAGTATTTATATTTTCTAGTGCTTTATCATTGGATGCTACCTTTTTAGACATTTGTTCAAGTAGTTTGGACTGACCAACAACTAATTCTATTAAAGGCGGAAAATTATAATTATTGTTACCTTGGTAATTACCTTGTCGAGGTTGCTGATTCCATCCTTGGTTCGGCTGATTCCAGCCTTGGCCTTGTTGAGAACGATAGTTGTTGTTATTGATGAAGTTTAGATCCTCTTGCAATTCAGGACAATTATTTCCTGAATGGCCAATATCTCCACACTCTTCACAAGTCATGCGAGAGTCATTGATATGCATGACATCTCTCTTCTCGATGTCTTGATTTTCAAGCTTTTTCATTATAAGGTCTTGCTTGGCGGCGACCATGTCAGCTTCCTTGAGTTGATGTATACCTCCTCCTCTCTTCCGAGGTTGATTGCGTTCTTCATTCCAGCTCTGATTAGAGGTCATCTTCTCACATAGTGATGTTGCATCGGAGAGCTTAAGTGACAAGAAAGCTCCTCCAACTGCGGCATCCATAGATTCACGGGAACTAATGACTAGTCTGTGATAGAAAGTCTGCAACAATAGTCAATCCTCCATTCCATGATAAGGACAGCTCGCGATGTAATCTTGAAAACGTTCCCATGCTTCAGCGAACGATTCATCATGTTCATGTTGTTGTTGGAAACTTGAAATTTTCCCACACAAAGCATTGGTCTTGCTTGTAGGAAAGAACTTGGCCCGAAAAGTAGTGGTACACTTATCCCATGTAGTGTTGATCTCCTTGTTTGTGTAGAACCACTGTTTTGCTTTCCCCAAAAGTGAAAATGGAAAAAGGCGGAGTAGAGTAGCATGTCTCGACACTCCTTTGATCATGAAGGTGCTGCAGATCTCAAGAAAGTGTTGTAAGTGTGCACTTACATCTTCATGAGCCTTTCCATAGAATTGGTTTGCTTGAACCATGGTAATGAGGGCAGGCTTGAGCTCGAATCCATTATCTCCAACATTTACTGTAGGTCCAGTGCGGATGTTGGCAGTAGTTGGAGCAGAGAACTTGCGCAATATCTTCTTGGCCATAGCTTCAAAAGCAATTGCCAAAATTGATCTCGTAAGTTCTTCTTCCAATGTTTGAGCTTCCTTTCCCGAAGAGTGAGCTTCAGCTGAGCGTGTTTCTGATTGTGAATTGCTAGTATCCCTCACTTGTGCAAGCTTCGGCTTTCTTCGAAGGAGTTTCTCTGGATTTGAAGTGAAATTATTTGGAAGAGAAAAATCATGCATTCATTTACACTGCATAAGATACATAGATAGATAGAAACAAGGGTAAACCTGTTTGAGTAGGAGGTTGATAGTTAATCGATCTTTATTCATTTGCATATGGTTATCAATACTTTCTAAGTTTAGATACCTTAACTGACAACAGTGCCAAAAATGCTTGTTGACATTTCTTAACGACATCACCAAGAACAAAGTTCTTAGCTATGGTGCCAAAAATGCATGGTATGTAATTAACTTGTCTTTAGCAACTAGCCACTTATCTTTTACCTTATACTCCTAAGCATGGAACTAGGTTGTCATCACTAATTATAGAGCTAGGAATATTTTTTGGTACTTATGTAATATTATATTTTATGTATGACTACGTAGAAATAAATAATGATAGATGAAATATCCAGGAATAATGATTTTGCAAGCGGACAGATTAAATATACCATTGTAGCACTTTACCAAGAGTATTACCAGGTTGTCATTTATATTCTACCACTCAGAAGGTCTAGTTAAACTGATAATCTATAGTATTGATAACAAGCATATGAAATGAATGAAGTGATTTAACTATCAATGATCTCTACACTTAAACAGGGGTCAGTCACATGATAAATATATAAATGATAAGGGTAAATTGATCAGTCATCATCATAATAATAATAAGAATAAAGTTATCTAGAGCATTCTAGTCAATATACAAGCGTTGTCTAATACAACTAATAAAGAAATAACATCCTAAGTATTCTAGCTACCATCAAAGCTACGCTAGTTAGCGCAAGTACATCTAGTAATCATTGTTAAGTAATACTACCAATATTCCCAACCACAATAGAGTCATGAACATGATGAGTGGAGTTCAGAAACCTCAGATATAACAAGATATCCTCAACCTGACAATTCCTCCCTATCAAACCATCGTACGGGGGGAAGCCTACAAAGGACTGAATGGATCTGTCACGTCCACGATCTACTTCATGACCCGACACAATTGGTGGCATCCGCAGATAAGCAATATATCTAAGTACCACGCCTACATAATGCCTACCACTCGCCATATGATCAAATAGACGAGCGCTATACGAACATGTGCATGAACTCAATAGCAAACTAACTATACTAGATATATTAACATAGACAATGAACAAAGTAAACAAGAACATATTAATGAAGAATAGTGTTGCCTATAAATATCATACAACTGCAGATAAATACTAAAAGAGAATAAGAGAATAAGAAATGTACCAGACTCCAATCTCTTGATAACGTTAGGAGTCCAAGATCAAATCTTGACTTCCTCTACTCTTGAATCTAACTAGGCTATGCTATGAACTAGAAAGTGCTCTAGATGAACTAGGGTTTATGGCTCTGGATGACTAGATCTCTTATGACTTAAACTAAATGGATCTCCAAATGATCTGAGCTTCAGATGGGACACTCCAGGGGGGGTATGCCCTCCTATTTATAGTCCCGTGGGATGCACAACAGTCGTTGGATCAAACCGACTTCACGTAGGGCTGAGATGACTCCTCATAGGTGGTGGAGGAAGCTTCCAGAAGACGGCGGACAGCGGGCTCAGGGGGTGCCGACCGGCCCCACCTGGCTGGCTCTAGGCCCCGCATCGCTCCAGTGTCTGCGGGATCCTCCTTGAGTATTTTGGCAGGTGTTTCTCCGTGGGATTTATTCGATATCTTCTCTGATTTGCTTTCCTTTATTCTCTTTTCTGGAATAGTCCCTAAAAAATAATGAAACACCAAAACTCGTGGAAATTGTTAATTAAAGCCCTATATATCTAGATATTATATTTGATTGATCCAATTATCATGTTTATAATTGCTTAAAAAGTTGACGCTAAGGACTATCAATAAGAAGGAAAGAATTAATCAGGGTCAAAGACGAAGAAGAACCGAGAAGAATATAATTCCTATACCTTTGTAGTGGCAACATTAGTTAATAAGTTTAACTGACTTTCATCAGGCTAAGCTGCCTTCTTGGTTTTTGGCTTGGCATTCCTAGGCTTCCTGGGCCTTTTGGTAGTCTTGGAAGAGAAAATATCTTGCATATAAGAACCCAAGGTTTGGTTGTTTGATAGCTCATTGGCCTTCCTCTTCATCAACATCTTTATAGTTGGTGCATCCCAACCCAATTTTAGATTTGGCACCATTGATCGTAGACTATTGAAGGTGGACTAATTCTTTCAAGATCCTACAGAGGAAGAGTTAGTAAAGGCAATGCAGAGGTGTTTGATGTAAAGTCAATAAATGTGAAGAAAAATATCTCAGGAGAAGAATGAAAATTCGGATCTAAAGATAAGCAGTAAGTAGCTATTGCTTCATTGAAGGTATGTTGGTTCCATCCTTACCACCAAGCAATATATGAAGAAGAAGAAAATGCTTGGCATTTATATGCCTTGATGATGACAAGGGATATGGATGCTTCAACTTGAGTAATCCTGCTGAATTCCAACCCTAAATTTACTGCTTCCATTGGTTTGAGTTTGTCATCAAAGAAGACGTTTGAGGCAGCTGACCAAATCCTATCCGCCTTGCTGCAATAGAGGGGTTGTAGAACTCATATGAAATTGGAGGTTTTTCTCTGCCATGCCTAACTTCTGTTGGCAGTATGTAAGGTTTGATCATGTTATTCAAGATTGTTAGGGAATCTTTGTCTGCAAACTCAGAGTGGAACCTAAAAGTGTAAGGGAGTTCGAATTCTAGGATATCTTCATAAATAAACCATTCTAAGATATCCATTGGAAAACCTTTATAAAACAATTTAAAGAATTCACAAACTATTTTGTTGATTGTGATAGTCGATGCTGCCTCACCAAAAGACATACATTGGCTAAATTTATCTTTCTCAACCAAAGTTCCTTCATTTTCCTCCAGATAACTTCTTGAAGGAAAAGACAAAGATTTCAGATCTAGAGTAATGATCTTATGCATTTGCAAATTGAGCCAAAGCTGTAATAACCACCATGGACCTGTAATTGTGGGTACGGTCTGGTTCTTCACCATATGTTGGTAAACCTGATTTAGAAGGTTGTAGAGAGCACCCAATAATTACTTGCCTAGCGGGATGTCGCCTTTATTGACATGTTCAGCTAGTGATAGATAGTTGCCAGTTGTTGTGCAGTACTGCCCCACCGAAAAGATATCTATCTAGCCACATATTCAGAAAGTGTACTCACTCTCTGTCAGTGATGGACTTAGATGCAGATCCATGGTTTATGATGTATTGACTCCAACCCCTAGATTTGAAACTGCTTGTAGAAATTGAAGATTTGGAGATCAAGCTGTGAGGAAAAGTGCTTCCTGTGATATTAAGGCCTGTTAGCATGTGAATGTCGGCTGAAGTAGGAGTCATTGGTCCATGACCATAGATGAATGCATTATAAGTGTTGGACCGAAAATGGCATGCTGCCTAAAGCATAGGTTCATTCTTCATATTCGACAGGGACAAAGAAAGGCATTGTGCTATATTGCTCCAATCTATGTTCTTGTGGATTGAGAGTTTTAAAAACCAATTCCTCCAACCGGGATAGTAGAAGGTCAATTCCTAGAGGAGGACTTTTTATCCCAATGGCTCAAATCCATAACTAAATGTTTGAATGAGATCCTATTGGTTTCAGCTATGACAACACTGGATGGATCAGGATCACCCATAGGACCAAGACAATAGCAATCTAGATTATCACCTAATGGAATCAGGGTATTGTTCTAGAGTTCCTAGAATCTGGGATAAAAGTGAATAAAAATGAGTAATATAAAGAAGAGTCGTCAAAAGAGGGAGCTTGATTTTGGAAATCTACCTCAGGAATGTTATCCAGGGTCACCATCCCTTCACAAAGATCAGGAGTAGCTGTCGACTTGGTTGTGTGGAGTATTGAGCTCAATTCAATTCAGGCGGTGGCGGTGAAATTGTTTTGAAGAGTTAGGGTTGAAAGCTGAGTGAAATGGACGAATGACAATTTGGTGAATATATGAGGGCTCAGCTAAAGAAGAATCAAGGACATGCAATTTTGGAATAAAACAATTTATCCCAAAATTGGGAGGCATGTGTGTTGACACTTCTAACACCACTTTGAATACTAGGCTGTCATCCCCAGCATGACGCTAGAAGTGTGCGGTGGTATTTATGAATGTAAGGGATCTCTAGAAAATATATTTATTCTATCTGGCCACAAGCGCACCGATAAAATACCAATTGTAGCACTTCACCAGGAAAGTATTTCCAGGTATCGTTATTGATAATTTTGCTAAGGGAAAAGCAAAACATCGGTGGCATGAATTAACAAAGGTTTAGACTAGAGATGGACTTGCAGAACATGATTACTTATGAGAAACTCAATAACACAGTCACTTGCTTCGACAGGGGGTAAGCCATAATAATAAAGATATTGAATTGTAAGCTCAAAGATAAATAACACAGAGATTAGAGATAGACTACTCCATATAAAATGTAAGGTTGTTTTTGGACTAGTAAGAGAATAACTTCTAAGTATGTTCTAATCTACTAAGTCATAATCTACTCTAGCACATATAAGATCATATATAGCATAAAATACTCTTCATCTATGTATAAGGAACATTGCTAAAGAAAGCCAGAAAATAGCATGACTTATTCCACAATACCAATTCTGCCTGTCCTATCAACGGAGGGTGGACTATAAAAGAATCAATGGCACTGTCACTTCCACGAACTATCACATGACCTGGCCAATAGGATACATTTGCAAGTAAATAGCATCTAAGCACTGTTGACATCTCTTAACATCATTACCAAAAGTAGAAAGATTTCTATTTCTGATAACGACGCCAAAAATAGTTAAGCACCTCTCATGCCACTTAAGTCAGGTTGTCATCCCCAGCATGATAGAGAGATGCGGTATTGAAATATGCAATTGCTCTAAATATATAAATGTGTTTCTGCAAGCGCACAGATTATACCGAAGTATCATTTTAACCAGGAGTATTCTAGGTATCGTTATTTATATTTTTACCACTGGGAAGGGATACTAAGGAATAAATGAGGAATGAGTATCACTGCATGTGTAATGGAGAGTTTCCATCTATCTCTCTCAATACAGGATAAGTGTCACATAAGATATAGATAATGAATGAATAGTGACAAAGATAAATGTACTGATCAGCATATATATAGCCACATAAGATAATGATAAGCACCTCAACAAATACTCTAGCAAGTCATTAGCATGGAATTAGGATGAACTACAAGGATATTTCCTAAGTTATTCTTAACTATACAGTATAGCATATTATGATTAGTGCAATTATACTTGGCAATCATGGCGAGATAAGATTATAATCATGCATAGTGAGATTACTAAGGAAGATGAGAAACATAGCAATCATTTCCCCATAATGGTTCCGCTCTTCCTGTCCTATAAATGGGAGGAGGACTACAAAGGATTCAACAGGACTGTCACTCCCGCGATCTACCTCTCGATCCGGTACAATCGCAGATAAATACGGTCGAGGCATCACGAATACACAATACTTATTATTTACCCATAGTACTGATGGAAAAACGCTATACGATCCTAAACATGAATATAGTTCAGATCTAACTAAGCCAAGCATATAATCATAATAGACTAAGAAGAATATAATTGATCGAGAACATAATCGAATAGAGTAAAGTCATAATCAATATAATGAAGTAGAGCAAAGTCATATTAATAATATTGAAGAACAATGATAAACAAATGAAGAACTAGAGAAAGAATTACCAAGAATCCTCTTAATAGATCTGGAAACCAATCGAAGATTGACTCCTCCTAGTTCTAATCTTATATAGCTATGCTAAACTAGAGATCTAGTTGATGTGGTGGCTCTAGGGCTTCATCAGGGACCTCTCCTCTTGAGATGAATCTTGAATAATGAAATTAGATCTTCGGGGGGTCTTCTCCTAAGGGCCAAGGGGCCTTCCTTATATAGCCTCCTCAAATGAACGTTGGCTGTCGGATCAAACCAACCTTAATGGAGGGATTAGATGCAACCTCAAAGGCAGTGGAGGGGGTATCCGCAAGGTGGCCTGTGATTGGCCATTGCCCTAGGGCGGCCGCCCCAGGGGCTAGGGCGGGCGCCCTGCCCCTGGGCCCGCTAGCCCTCTCATTTCTTCCCACGCCTTCTTGATCCTTCTAGACTGTTCTTTTTCCTGCGGATGATAATTATCTCTATGTAATGCTTACATGTGGGTCTATCCTCCATATTTCCTAATAACCCCCTGTAGAAACAGACATTCACCAAAACTTGTGGAATTCTATTAGTATAAACCCTATTTCTAGGTATTGGTTTCATTTAGATCCTTATCCTTGTTTAGTTGACGGTTGAATTTGGTATTTAAGAACCATCAACAACTCTCCCAGGCTTACCTTTTGCTCGTCCCTGAGCAAAGATAGACTTAGTGATGGATCAGGAGTTGCTACAATGCTTTCATGCCTTAAAAGTACACATACATTCAAATAAGATCTCATCTCCGGGTTAGATCAACTATTAAGACTTAAAACTTACTCATTTTACCTTCCACCATGGGGCTTGTAACCTTCACCTGTGTCTTGAGTAGTTGAAAGATAGAACGGTCAAGTCAAGCGCCATGTATAACTCTCTCAAGTCTCTCCTTTGTGGTATTTCTAGATCCTCACCAAGGCATTGATGGTGTATGCCTTTTAAGATGTGGCAATAGTGCCATCTCTCTTCCTATCATCCTACTTCTAAGGCTATTGATATCTGGAGCTTATAGGTGGGGGATAGAGTATACATACTTACAAGACATATATTGCATAGTCAAACCGTGGATCCAAACGAACCGGTCAATAAGTCAAATCAAGATGTGCATGTGTGGCGAGTGAATGGTATATGATGATGGTGGTGGAAGTGATGATGATAACAGAGGTGAAAGTCTAATTCTACTTTTGCTCCCTTTGATGCATTTTTCTCGTATTTGGAACCTTTGAAGGAATGAGATGCTCGATATATATATATATATTATATTTTTTTCAGGTGGATATCTTGTACCCCTAATTCTACTGTCGGACACTTGCCCATTTTTACCTCTCTTTCTCACTTTTTATTTTCTGAGGTTGGCGGACACTTGCCCTTTTTATTTCCTAGTCTCTCTTTTTTTATTTTTTTATTCAAAGCACTCATCCTTTTTGAGCAATAAAGCAAAAGTGACTGGAGTATTTATTTCACAGGGGAAAACAGGAATAGGAGAATATATATATATATATATATATCTATTCTCTCCCGGATTAGGAGCAGATTATGTTTGGGTGTATCTGGAGATGGAAATGAGTGGATGTATGTGGATGCGTACTTCTGAGATGGAAGCAGTGTGTATGGGTGGTTGTGTATGTGAATCTTGATTCAGACTGCATGACTAGTCCTAAAGGTCTACACAGCTTGACCACACTTAATGCTCATAAGTAGTATGTAAATATGTGGTTTCCTAATCTAGTAAGCATGTATATATGGTTGTGGTAGGAATTTAAACTCTCGTCATACAGGAACTCATCATGCAGTATTTTTAAAGGTTTTCAAAAGATAAAATTCTCCAGAATTCTAGTATCTCTAGGAACAGATAAATAGCAACTCAAATCTTTCCATATCATATCCGTCAACGACTTAGACTTTAGATTAGGTACTCTTCCCACAAGTTCAGGTTTAGAGCAAATTTCAAATCATAACAGTTATGTCTAAACTTGAGAGAGAGTTCAAATTTGAAAACTAGGTACTTGAAAGGTATTACGACAGAGCAACTATTCACCATTTCCATATTAAGAGTTTATTATTAGGTTTTATTTTAGCATAGCTACTTTATTTTATTCTCTCTATTATTTATTAGCAAACTTTTGAACTAAGCAAAGACATGCATATATAAGCGGGAAAATATTTATTGGGTTTTTATGATTATGCATCTTTTTATTTTTTAATAGATTATAGGTATAAAAAACTGATAGATAAAAATACTTAGCTAAGTACGTGGGGGTGCTTTCCCCCAAGCTGGATTTTGACGTAATTTCTTCTGATGTAACTAGAATGTGGGGGTGCTCTCCCCCAAGCTTGATTTTGATGTAATTTCTTCTGATGTAACTGGTACGTGGCAGAGGTGTCATTGTCTTTGTCAGAGGACTCTGACAGTGGGTAGGATGTCCTCTGGTTGCTGTTCTTCTTTGATCCTTGAATTCTGTGAAGCTCAAATAGACAACAAAGCTTGTGGAGCTGATTAAGTGTTAGTCATAAATCTCAAGCCTGATCATGTCGAGCTTCCTCTAATAGATATTATTATTTAGCAGGATTATAAACTCACTATTTATATTTTTATAAAAATATATTTATTTCATTTTTATGCCACCATAGCGAATATAATTATGGGTTTTATGCCACAAGTCTATTCACATAGGGCTTAACAGTTTTAAACATTTTTATTTTTAAGACAGTGTAAAACATGATTGACTATTTAGGGAAAGTAAATAATTGAGGGAAAAGGTATATCTACCAAGTGTTACCTCTTGGCATGGCGTTCAGTTGTTTAAGTCCTCCAAACAGGATTCCTTGCGTCCTTAGTTGTCCCGAGGCTCATCGGTTGGCGTAGCTAGTGCCTCCGGCTGTGCTTCTTCTTCTACAACGATTTCTTTTCTTTCCACACTCGTGTTGGTGTTGTGGTCTCCCTAGGACAAACCTTCCCTTTTGGATATTTATTAGAATTAAAGGGACATACCTTTATTCCTTTCCATGATTCTTCGCTCTCGTGCCTATGGTAGTCGTAGAATGAGCTTTCATTTCCTAACCTTGGAGTTAGTGGTGTGTTTGGCCTAGAGAGTGGAGTTGAGTATATTGGCTCTTCTTCTTCAGGGTATCTCTCTTCATATCTTGACACTTCTCCTTCATAGTATGCCCATCCGTCCTTGGTGTTCTGCTTCTTCTGGTTGCGGTAGCGACGTCTTCTTCTCGTTCTATTATGTTTAGATTCTTCAATAATATAGTTAGCATTAAAGTAATGACGTACCTTCTCAGAGGGGAAATGTAGGTGCACTTCTCCTGTCCCAATGTAGATGATAGCTTCGGTGGTACTTAGGAATGGTCTTCCAAGGATGATAGGTGGATCATAATCATCTTCTCCCATATTAATAACTAGGAAGTCTGTAGGGATGAAGTGGTCATCAATTTGGATGGGGACATCTTTTGCTATGCCTTCGACAACGCAGCATGTTTGATCTACCATCTGGAGTTGGGTTTATGTTGGATGTAGAGGCATTGTGCCATACAGAAACTCGTAGGTCAACTTGGCCATAATGTTGACGCCCGATCCGGTGTCGTAGATTGCTTTCTGAAATGAGCATCTGTTGATTGTGCATTCAATGGTTGGGACACCTGGGTCGCCTTTCTTGATCAAATTAGGTGACTTGATTTGGTGATCTTGATCATTGTGAATTTTATTGACCATCTTTGTTGATTCGGTCCGTACTTGCTTCTTGTTCTTGTTTTGTTTGTTCCTCTTATTGGTCCTCTTTCTTGGCTCATGTTGGGGTTGTTCAAGAGACTAGGGTTTTGTTCTTGAAGGTAAATGTCTCCTTCTTCCCTTTGATGATGAAAATGATCTTGGCAGGGCTAGCATAGATGACAACTCCAGCAGTGTTCAAGAGTGGCCTCCCTAGGATGATGGGTGACCTCTCATCAACACCAGTCTCTATCACCATGAAGTCTGCTGGGACGTATGAGGTACCAACCCGGACACGGATATCTTTTAATATTCCTCTTGGGTAGCATAGTGTCCGATCTACAAGCTGCAAACATAGGGTTGTATCTGATAAAGGATAATTAAAGAATTTCTCATAGATTACTCTGGGCATGATATTGACACTTGCACCTAAGTCGCAAAGTGCTTCAGGAAAGTCTGTGACGCCAATGGAGATTGGGATGACGGGTCATCCTAGATCTCCTTTCTTTGTTGGTAGAGAGTCGTTACACCACTCTTCTGTGGGGTTATTCCAATAGGCACCTGCATAAAATATGTCAACAAGATTTGTAGATTCTAATCCTTCCGGTTGTGATGGAATACCAGGGTTAGTGGTAGGAACAGCAGCAACTATTTGATTTAGTTAAGATTCAATCATTTTATTAAAGCTAATTTGGTTCTTGATGGCAACAGAAAAATTATCCATCCTATTATTTATAGTTTCTAGTATTTTATCATTGGATGCTAATTTCTTAGACAGGTTATCCATTAACTTTCCTTGATTAGACACTAACTCTCTCAAAGGTGGAAAACTAGGATTATTGAAAGAATTGTTACCTTGATAATTACCTGAGTAGTTACCTGAGTAGTTAGGCCTTTGTTGTTGATTCCAACCTTGATTTTGTTGAGGATGATAGTAGTTGTTATTGTTGATGTAGTTCACATCCTCTTGCACCTTAGGGCAATGGTTGCCTGAGTGTCCAGTGTCTCCACACTCTTCACAGGTCATGTGAGAGTCATAAATGTGCATAACTTCTTTATTCTCTCCAGCTTTCTCATCAAGCCTCTTCATGAGAAGGTCTAGCTTTGTAGACAGCATGTCTACCTCTTTGAGCTGCTGCATACCTCCACCTTTCTTGCGAGTTTGAGTTCTTTCTTCACTCCAACCTTGGTTGGATGCCATCTTCTCCACAAGAGTTGTGGCTTGTGGTATTGTAAGTGATAGGAATGCTCCACCGGCAGGAGCATCCATGGTCTCACGAGTGTTGTTGCTGAGCCCATGATAAAAGGTCTGCATAAGTAGCCAATTCTCCATTCCATGATGGGGACATTCTAGGATGTAGTCTTGGAAGCGCTCCCATGCTTCTGGAATGGACTCGTCATGTTGTTGCTGAAAACTTGAAATCTTCCCACGAAGAGCATTGGTCTTGCCCATGGGAAAGAACTTTGCTAGAAAATTGGTGAAGCAGAGTGCCCACGTAGTATTCTTCTCCTTGGTTGGATAGAACCACTGCTTCGCTCTTCCCAAGAGCGAGAATGGGAAAAGGCGAAGTAGTATGGCGTCTCTGGGGATATGCTTGATGGTGAATGTGCTACAAATCTCCAGGAAGTGTTGGAGATGAGCGCTAGCGTCTTCATGTGCTTTCCCACAGAACTGGCTTGCTTGCACCATGTTGATGAGCACAGGCTTGAGCTCAAATGACCGATCAATGTTCGTAGCAGGTCCAGTGCGGATGTTGTCCGTGGTGGGGGCTGAGAACTCACAGATTGACTTGTCTGCCATGGCTTCGAACTCTGATGTCAAGTCTCGAACGATGTTTTGATGATCTTCTTGACTGGATGAAGCTTCAAGCTAAGATGTTAATGATGATGATTCTGTTACTTTCTTGAGCATGGCTTTTGTCCTTCTGATTAATGCTTTAGGATTTTCAACAAAATTGTCTCGAAGATCAAACCTATTCATACACTACCCTGCATAAAAATGATAGGAAAAATAGGCAAAGATCAAGGGTAAGGTTGTATGAGTAGAGAATTGATGTTTTCTCAATCTCATTAGTGATGCATGTGATAACTCATTTATTCCTTTTGATAGTTAATCAACCTTCCCCAGCAACGGCACCAAAAATGCTTGTTGACATCTCTTAACGTTATTACCAAATGTAGAAATATTTCTATTTATGATAACGACGCCAAAAATAGTTAACCACCTCTCATGCCACTTAAGCCAGGTTGTCATCCCCAGCATGACAGAGAGATGCGGTATTGAAATATGCAATTGCTCTAAATATATAAACGTGTTTCTGTAAGCGCACAGATTATGCCGAAGTAGCATTTTAACCAGGAGTATTCCAGGTATCGTTATTTATATTTTTACCCCTAGGAAGGGATACTAAGGAATAAATGAGGAATGAGTATCACTGCATGTGTAATGGAGAGTTTCCATCTATCTCTCTCAATACAGGATAAGTGTCACATAAGATATTGATAATGAATGAATAGTGAAAAGATAAATGTACTGATCAGCATATATATAGCCACATAAGATAATGATAAGCACCTCAACAGATACTCTAGCAAGTCATTAGCATGGAATTAGGATGAACTAAAAGGATATTTCCTAAGTCATTCTTAACTATACAGTCTAGAATATTATGATTAGTGCAATTATACTTGGCAATCATGGCAAGATAAGATTATAATCATGCATAGTGAGATTACTAAGGAAGATGAGAAACATAGCAATCATTTCCCATAATGGTTCTGCTCTGCCTGCCCTATAAACGGGAGGAGGACTACAAAGGATTCAACAGGACTGTTACTCCCGCGATCTACCTCTCAATCCGGTACAATCGCAGATAAATACGGTCTAGGCACCACGCCTACACAATACTTATCATTTACCCATAGTACTGATGGAAAAATGCTATATGATCCTAAACATGAATATAGTTCAGATCTAACTAAGCCAAGCATATAATCATAATAGACTAAGAACAATATAATTGATCGAGAACATAATCGAATAGAGTAAAGTCATAATCAATATAATGAAGTAGAGCAAAGTCATATTAATAATATTGAAGAACAATGATAAACAAATGAAGAACTAGAGAGAGAATTACCAAGAATTATCTTGACAGATCTAGAAACCAATCGAAGATTGACTCCTCCTAGTTCTAATCCTATATAGCTATGCTAAATTAGAGATCTAGTTGATGTGGTGGCTCTAGGGCTTGATCAGGGACCTCTCCTCTTGATATGAATCTTGAATAATGAATTTAGGTCTTCGAGGGGTCTTCTCCTTAGGGCCAGGGGGCCTTCCTTATATAGCCTCCTCAAATGAACGTCGACCATCGGATCAAACCGACCTTAATGGAGGGATTAGATGCAACCTCAAAGGCGGTGGAGGGGGTATCCGCGAGGTGGCCTATGATTGGCCACTGGCCTAGGGCGGCCTCCCCAGGGGCTAGGGCAGACGCCCTGCCCCTGGGCCCGCTAGCCCTCTCATTTCTTCCTGTGCCTTCTTGATCCTTCTAGACTGTTCTTTTTCCTGCGGATGATAATTATCTCTATGTAATGCTTACATGTGGGTCTATCCTCCATATTTCCTGATAACCCCTATAGAAACAGACATTCATCAAAAGTCGTGGAATTCTATTAGTATAAACCCTATTTCATGGTATTGGTTTCATTTAGATCTTTATCCTTGTTTAGTTGAAAGTTGAATTTGGTATTTAAGGACTGTCAACAAGCACCATGCTTACATATGATCTACCACTTAACTCCCTTGAGATTAGAGCTAAGCGCTTTGCAAACTTATACATAAACTCATTATCAATCATAACCATATCAAATATAGAACTAGAATAAACTAAGAACATAATAAATAGAAGCATAATGATATTTAGAATAAAGTCGTAGAGAAAGATACAAGATAATACCAATCTTTATGACGAAGATCCAAAATCCAGAGCGCAATGCTCTACTTCTCTAAATCTATCTAATCAATCCTATAGAACTTGAAGGAATTCTGAGTAGCTATTCTAATTCTCTGGTGGAGAGAGGGATATGAAACTCTAGTTTTGATGGCTTCCTCTAATATTGATTTCTCTTCTTCCTCAGGGGTGGCAGGACCTTGCTTATATAGCCCCCTCAAATGAACGTGAACCGTCGGATCAAACCGACCTTAGGTGAGGGGTTTAGATTCATCCTCAAAGGCGGTGGGGTGCGATCCGCGAAGTTGGAGCCGATTGGCTGGAGGGGTAGGGCGGCCGCCCCAAACCCTAGGGTGGGCACCCTAGGTCTGGCCCCCCTCCGCCTCCGGTTCGGTCCAGTTGCTTTTAGAGCATTCCTGAGTATTCTCTTTCGTGCGGAGGCCTTTTCTCTCTATGTATACATGACAGTGGACCTTCTTTAGCTATTTTCCTGATAACTCCCTGTAAAATCATAAACTCACCAAAACTTGTGGAGATCTGTCAGTTAGACCCCCTAAGTCTATAGTGGTAATCCAATTAAACCCTTTTAAGTTCTTGTTGACATATAGAAATTGATACATAACGATTGTCAACAAGCTCCCCCAAGCTTACCCTTTGCTCGTCCCTGAGCAAACAGCTAACTCAGATGGATTAGGAGTTGCTTCAAAATTTTCTTTCTAACAAGCACACATGCATTCAAAAATAGAATTCTCCTCCAGATTAGAGTGAACTATCCTTCTTTCACCATGGGGCTTAGTACCTGCACTTGAGTCTTGAGTAATTAAAAGATAGAATAATCAAGTCAAGCACTATCTCTCATGCTCTGTACTTCACTTTTGTTCTGGAGTTTTCATAAATTGTCAAAATAAAGCTCAGAGTTCCCTAGCATGACTCTCTCAAGTCTCTCTTATGTGGTATTTGTGGATCTCAAGGATTTAAAAAGATGTTGATTCACTCACCTAATACTAATGGAATTTATGTGGAGTTCATAGGTGTGGAGATAGCTAATACATACATGTAATACATATATTTTCTAATCGAACCATGGATCCAAAGGAACTCGTCATACAATTAAATCAAGATGTGCATGTGTGGTGAAGTAACTGATAGTGATAATGAAGATGTAATGGTGGTGATAAAAGTCTTATCTTTGCTTTTGGGAGAACATGGGCTATCTTTTCTCTGCTTTTTTTCAGGTGGGTAGTTGCATACCCCTAATTCTACTGTCAGACACGTGTCCATTTTTTTCCACTCAGGCGGGTATCTTTGTACCCCTAATTCTACTTCGAACACTTGTCCATTTTACCTCTCGTCTCACTTTTTTTTCTTTTCGAGGTTTCAGACACTTGCCCCTTTTTATTTCCTCGGATATCTTTTTGCATAGCCCATGCCTCTTTCTACATTGAATCTTTTTGAAGAGAGAGAGAGTAACACTATTTTGGGACAATGAGTGATAACAATATATTTATAGCACGTTTTTGGTGGATGGTGATGCGTACTTCTAGTGTAGAAGAGCAAGGATGTAGATGTGTGCAAGTGAGTATCTTGATTCCAACCGCATGAAAATCTCCTAAGGGTCTACACAACTCGATCAAACTCAATGTAAAAGCAAGTAGTAGTAATGTGTAGTTTCTATCAAGTATGGTTGTGGTAGGAATTAACTCTTTATCATGCTAGGAACTCATCATGTGACATTTTTAAGTTTTCAAAATAAATCTCCAGAATTTAGTGTTGCAAGAACAGGATAAACAGTAGCTCAGACTTTCTCATATCATATCCATCAATTACCTAGACTTAGTTTAAGCTCATGATCCCACAGGTATTTAGATCATTGTTTAGCATTTATTGGGAGAACTTTATATTGAACGCTAGGTTCTTGTAAGCAACTAAACAGAGCAACTGTTCATTATTTCCATCATGCATTTTTTCAAAAAAAAAATTATTCAAGGAAAAATTAAACTCAGCAAAATAAAGCACACTTATCTACACACTCTTTTTATTTGGTTTTCATGATTAAGAAATGTAGTAAAATAAACAGAAAAATATTTACTGGGTTTTCTAAGTTTTTAGATTTTTTTAAATACATAAAGGCAACAAAATATAAAATGATTACAGAAAAATAAATCAAAAGGGAAATAGAAACTTACCTTGATAAACGGGGGAGGCACTCCCCCAAGCTGGCTGATGTTGCGGCTGGTTTCATTGGAAGTTAAGGAATTGAAGTAAATTAGACACATTCTCACCTATAGCAGCGTTCTCATCTCGCATTTCCTGCATGGCGGTGGCGTGGTCCTGGTTCCACTTTTGCTGCTGCTCCAGTAGTTGGGTGTGTCGGGCTTGTGTCTCTTAGATGCCATGCAGGTGTTGTCGGTGCGGGTGTAGAAGGCGCCGATCTTATGGTAATAATCTCTGGTGAATACGTATGTGATGTCGGAGGCTCAACCTGCATCAAAATAAGGTTGGGTCCCAGACCCTGATGCTCCATATAGGTCAGTGGAATACCTTCCAGATTGGTACGGTCTGTTTGCCCATTGTTGGTCTTGTCCTTCCGGCCATGCTTCCTGAACTGGCTCCTCCTGTCGAGTGTACTGACTCCACGGATCCCTAAGGATACGAGGGTTGTAATCATTATAATTGATGTGCGCCGGCTCCTCTGGGCCTGGATCAGCTCCGCTCCATGTGTGTTCTTGATGACTGGCCATCCTTTCGGGGGCCACGCGCTGTGGAGCTCTCTGATTCATTGGCTCTGCTTCAATTTCAATCAAATAACTTTGAACAACGTAGAGCCTAAGACTCGGGCTAGGTAATCGGACCTTGCCCTTATCATATAGCATGTACATAATATCGTGTTCTTTCTTTAACATCCTTCCTTGTCTAAATGAGTCATAGCCATAATAAAGTCGAAACTCATTAATGAAGTCCAGTGATGAGTTCTCTAACAATTTCATGCTTGTGGCTAGACGGGTGATTAAAGACGTGCAACCAATAGGACCTTGCAGATTTGGTGCACTAAGCCAATGTGAAACTAATAAGACTATAGGTGAAACATGCATTTTATTAACAACAGTGAAAAGAAGTTGCAGATCTCCTACTCTCACCATCCTAATGTCATCTCTAGGGAACAGAACATATCCTATCCACTTATGAAACATACAAAGTGTGGGATGCTCTAGCTTGGAGCAGTTGCCGACGACCTCATGGCCTGAGAATATTCAATGCAAATTACACGAAGCAGATGTTGCCGATTAAAACAGTATATAATCGGTGAGTGAAGATGAGTTTACTGCAAACACCCGCGTCAGGGCAGCAGCAGCGGCCGATGTAGCCTTGGCCTTTGTAGGTGTCGGTGAGGGTACCTGTCGTGGGATGAAGGCAGCTAGCGAAGGAGCCTTATGGCCGATGAGCGATACGGGACTCATTATTCGAAGCTTGAAGGGCTTGCCGCTCTTGCTCATCGGAGGAATCGGGTCATCAACCTGTTACACGCAAGAAGGTTAAATACCGATGGTAAAAATAAATAAGGAATGCATCGGAACGAAGACTTACTGCGTCATCGGGGATGATATGATTGGCGTCAATCATGTGTCGATAATGGTGCGACGACTTGGCGAACAGTTGACACCTCCACTCTTGCCACCAAGATTTGTACTCGTTTGTGATGAAAGAAGTTGGTGACCAGGAGGATAAGTCAAGGTCCGATACATCGGCATCGGCAGGAAGGCTGACAACTTTGTTCCAATCCAGAGCACTGGAGAATGTTTGCCTAGGCTGCACTACCTTGGAGTAACAGAGCTTGATCGGCAGTTGGCCGAATGCCAGTTGTCTTGCCGCTACCGATGGGTAGTAAAATTCAAATGACGGAGGGGCGTTCTTTCCCGATCCAAATATGTTCACTGGGATAGCCCGAGGAGTGATGCTGGCCTTCATCATCGTTTGGTTTTCAGGTGCATTCCCATCGGTAAGATTAAATAGCAGTGGGAATTGGTTATCTACATCGGCATATGGCCACCAGAGTCGTTCTGCGACAGGAATTCCGTTGTAAAACTTCTGAAAGAAGAGGCCGAATTGCTCTGCATCGGCATCGGTTCCTGGCAGCACAATAGTGGCCTCTCCAAAGTTGAGTGGAGGGCGAGTTGCCGATTCCTCTTCCCCACACTGGTGGTCTTCTGGTATGTCCCTCGGGAAGCGTTGGGCGAACAGGTCGAATTGGAGTACTTTCTGCATATGTACGTTCAGCCACATGTTGATGAACCACCAGGGGCCTCCGAGATTGCCGATGTGCTCACCTAACAGTAACTTCTGGGATACTTGATGGAGGAGACGATATACCGATCCCAGAAGATATCTGCCCAAGGGAAGTCTTATCCCATCGGCAAGCATCTCGGCTGCTGGAAGATACATGGTAGTAGGTCCAACTACCTTACCGCAGAAGATGAATTTGTCTAGCCACATGTTCAGGAAAGTGGCATGCTCTCTCTGATTTACCGATCCCGTCTTCTGGTATTCCTGAATGTAACCCGTCCAACCGCCGATGTTCCGGGTATTTACTCTGTGCTCAGCTTTCCTATTGAATAAAGTGAAGGTGTCGGCAGAGGAGATGTCCAGGCCGGTTAGCATGTGAACATCGGCAAGAGTGGGGGTGGCTGGTCCATGTCGGAATAAGAAGGCATTCAAGGTGTCTGACCAAAAGTAAGAAGCAGCTATCAACATGTTCTCATTCTTCTCCATATTGGCAATGGAAAGCCTGATACATTGGTCCAAGCTGCGCTCTTGCCAGTAAACTTGTTGGGCCCTGGCAACCCTGAGATACCAATTTTTCCACCCTTAGTGGGCTTGGGCCATGATCGGAAAGCATCCTTCCATAGTCCTAAACCAAAACATTCAGATCTGAAGGGGATTCGGTTGGTTTCTGCGTTGATTATGTAACTAGGGTCTGGATTGCCCATGGGGCCTAAACAGCTAAAAGTGGAACCAGCAAGTGGAATTACTACTTTGTTGTACAGCTCCTGGAGTTCGAAAGAAAGAAAAGGGAAAACCAGAAAGGATGGAGATAAATCTGGATTTTGTGCGGGAAAAATACTGGCAGAAGGTTGGATTGGGAAGGAAATAGGTCTCACCTTGGGGATGTCGACTTGGATTGCCATCGAAGTCGTAGGAGTGCTTGCGGTTCGTCCTCGGGATGCAAGAGTACTGTTGCTCGAGTTCGTGTTCTTCGGAGTGGCTGGAGGTTGAAGACGATGGCGAAGGAACGAAAGTAAAAGTGAACTCAGGGTAAAAGGTCGTATGGACCCCGGTAACTTTTATAAGCCTGCTCAGGGGCATTTTGGGGTTCTGTTTCACACCGTGCAGGAATGTGGAGGCGCCCGCGGTAGATACGCGCGGTGAGCGAGGTGGTCTGTAACTGTTCGTGCTACAATCGAGGGATTTTATTATTAAATTGCAGTTCCACACGCGGGGATCGAGGAAACCGTACGTCTATCTCTGGGGTAACAGCTACAGCAACGGCTACAGCAACGGCTACAGTGGAGAGAATTTTGGCACGTAAAGTTATACGCTCCGAAACTGGGGGGCATGTGTTGACACCATTTTTCGACGTGTCAAATGGATCGAAGCTTGATTGGCTGGTGACTATTCTCCATCGGCATCGGTAAAGTATGAGCTGATATGGCCGATGGGAGAGTGCTACAGAAGGCCAAGTATGTTACCGATAAAGGCTGAGTGATCTTTGCCCAGAGGTTGATTGGTGGTTGCCGATGAAGAATCATTGTCGATTGCCGATGAAAGCTAGTTGCCGATTACCAATGAAGGCTGGCTGCCGATTGCCGATGAGGGCTCGTTGCCGATTACCGACGAAGAAGATGCTGCCGATAACCGATGAAGGTTTATTGCTGGTTGCCGATCGGGAAAGTATTGCCGATGCCGATGGGTGTGATTTAGCACTTGGTGGCTAGAGGAGGAAGTTGCAGGGATCTGCCGATGGAAAGTTTCCATCGAGAAGAAGTGTAAGGAAACTGGTGTTCTGTGCCAGTATTATTATAGTAGTTTGAGTCCGACTCTTGCATGGGTCGCTTATTTTCCTTTAAAATAGGTGTGTCTGTTTAGGGAATAAATATTATTATTCGGCTCCTGCGCGAGTCAGTTTCCTTTAAAGTAGGAGTTTGTTTTAGGAAGGATATGTATCGTGTCTTTGTACAACTCTCCATGCGGGAGTATAAATATGAGCCCGAGGGCTATAATATCAATCCAATTCAAAACAAATCAATTCTACTTTTTATCCTACTTTTATCGCAATTTACCTTCTTATGCATTAGTTATAGTTATCAACGAGTTCTTCAAGCTTTCGACGGGCTGCATCACCTTGATCTCCGTCAAATCCTTGCTAGTTCCGCGTGAGAGTACCTCTAGGCTTTGGCAATCCGGGCGCATCGCTGTTTGCCTCGTCTAGCTCTGCTCTAGTTATCCGTGATCAATCTGAGCCTTGACGTCCGGGCGCATCGCTATCGTCTCGTTCAGTTTGTCATAGTTATCATCCTTGTCATTGATTGGTCAAATCGACTGGCACGCCCTCGACATCGAGCTTTGGGTAATAGCCCGAGGTGTTCACAGATCTGACGCTTTTTGTGTCAACAGATGGTAAGTGTCGGTGTAATGACCCAGGGGTCAAGATCACCGGCTAGTAAATTTGTATATTGCGTGCTCCCTCTCCCAGATGTGATGCAAGGACACAAGATTTATCCTGGTTCGGGCAAAGAAGGCCCTACGTGTGACACCCTGTGTCAAGCTTGCATTAGGACCATCATTAACCATTAAGCACAAGCATTTCATTGCATTCATGTTTGCATATGCTATCATTTCATGTGTGTGTTTACATGTTTTGAAACTAGAATTAATTAGGTATTTTGTGCTCAATCTTGTGATCAATCTGTTTAGCTAAACCTTGCTATGCTTAGAGTAAAGTATGATTTGCTTTATGTTTATTTACCCTGCTTCATTAAGGTTAGTTTATCTGTTAAAGAATTAAAGTAATTCTTTTCTTAATTAGCTTAAATAAGTTTTTAATCCTCAACTCTTGAACTATTGGTTTTCAGAATTTATGATCTACATGAAAAAGGTAGAGAATAATATTCTGAACAACTTTGGTTTAAGTGTCAAAACTTAGTTTAGAGTTTTTAAAACTGTTGTGAAGCAATTTCAGTTTGAATCAAATAAAAGAAAATGGGAAAAGGAAATCAGAACCGAAACAGGTCGAGTACCGCTTTTGGCCCGCTCGGCCTCGACCGCCGCTCGATAAGGGACGGACTGAGGGTCGAACGAATGACCCCGGGCCGGAGGCTTGATCAGCCGATCGACCCCCCCCCCTCGACTTCGACCCCTCGAAGTGACGGACAGAGGCTTGATCGAATGACCCCCGAGCAGGAGGCTCGATCAGTCGATCGACCCCCTCCCGTGCGCTCACCCGCGCGTTGCACAGCACACGTGCCGCGCACGTGCCCGAACGCACGCGCCGTGCACGCCCGCACGCACTCGCCCGACCGTGGCTGAACCGTACATCGGCGTCATCTGCCGCGTGGCCAACGATGCCTGACCGCGGATGTTGAACACACCATCGACGCCGCTGCGGCCCTGCACTGACATCGCTGTCGCCAACCAGCCCTCGCTCTGTCTCAGTCGCGTCCGCCCCCGTGCCCGCGCTAACGGCGCTAGGACCGAGTCTGCACCGTTTTCCCGCCGCTGACGCCCCTGCTTCGCCGCCGCAGACCTGCCAGCCGCACTGCCGCGCGCCGCACCGTCGTTTCGCAGTAACGCCGCCGCAGTGCCGCGTCCGATTAGCTCTACGCCTCGTCGCATTCGCCATCGAGCGCGAATCCGCGCTAACGGCACGTCGACCAAGTTATAGCATGCTTCACCCTGTTATCTAGTAGCTCTAGTTCTAAGTGTTTTTTCTGCATTTAATTTCATCTTTTTGTATCTGCTAGCTGGTAGCTTTGCTATGAATAAGTTTTCTGTAGTAGCATCCAGTAGGCTTGTTCTGTTCCCTGTAATTTTGGTAGATTTTTCTGAGTAGTTTATAATAGGGTTGTTGTGTAAAGTGGCTTTGTGGTAATTTAATTTATTAAATGCTTAGAATCTCTTTTAGCGTGCTAAATCTTGTGCAAGCATCATCCCTGCACCATCAAGTTACTTATTTATGCATTGGAATCATTTAGAATCAGTGGAGGAACACCAGGAGCCAACCCTAGAGATAGAAGTCCAGGAGGTGCAGGAGCTAAACGAGGAGTACCACGAGCTCGACACTAACCTCCCAGAGTGCCCTGACCACCAGCCCTCCACCTTCACTCAAGGCAAGCCCCGGAGCATTCTTAAGCCTCCCAATATTTACAATTAATCTACTTGAGTGTTTTATATTGTGATGCATTAGGTGACAGGAGTTGTTTGAATCCCAAATTGATGCATTACCTTCCTTGATTATTGTTTTACCTACCTTGTTACCCTATTAATAAAAGTAAAAGCAACCGCTTAGCCTGCTTAGAATAAATGGTTACTTTTATATTTATGTTTCGTGTTATCCCATGGGGGTAATACTATCACGGTTGGCTATATTTTTGCTATCGTGGAAAGAACCAATGGTAGTAATGAAATGCGGTCAACTGGAAGGAAGACGCACCAAGTGGTTTAGACTTAGGGGCAGTCCGTCCGTTGGATCGTATAGGTTTGTATACGATGGTGGCCCTCTTACATCTTTGAATGCGCCCATTCACATAGGGGCCGTCGGGAGTGTCGACCCCGAAGCTGAGTAAACACTGTCCGGGCCGGCGCTCAATCTGCTGTGAGCACCCTCTAGTTTGTAGATACGATCTGCCCCGTGGTGGCCAACTGATTTCTACAATTGGGTGGACCAATGCGAGCCCGCGGCGATACCAGCTGGACTTTGTTGAGCGGTAACCCAATGCATGGACCCGACGGGGAAAGTGTGGGCGTGTGTTAAAGGTAATCTTGCCAGCTGGTTGTATATCGATTCGAATTGCCGCCCCCCACTGGATATGGGGGATTATGCTGAGCTTCACCACGATACAACTCCATGTGACATCGTAATGGTTCTACTAAAATATTGATGAAGGAATTGGATATATGTTATTATATTGTTTGAGTAGTCAAGTGGGTGCTCTAGTACAGGTACAAACCTAGAGATAATAATAGGATGGAAAATGGTTGTTCTCTAATCTTTAGTTTCATCTTGTTCGCTTTTCCGCAAAAGCAAGTTTACCCAGATCCACATAAATAGCCTTGCATACCCTTGGAGTCTTTATTTTCTGTTAGACGGGTAAGTCTAGTTGAGTACATTCCCGTACTCAGGGTTTATCCCGTTTGTTGCAGATGGCCAAGTATACTTCGTCTATTGTAAGCATTGTCTCTATCCTTTCGAAGGAGAAGAGGAGTAGGCCTTGGGCAAGGTCTTCTACAAGCTCATCTTTTGCTGTTGTCGGACATGACCTCGTGGGCACCCCTCTCTTTTAATGATTTGAGTGTGGAGTAAAACTTTGGGTTCAGTTTCAAACAATGTTTTATTCGGCCACAGGTGTTGTGGCGTAAGTACTACTTTTATTTGGAACAAAGTGTTGTAATAACTTTATTCGTACTTCAAGTATTTTTGGTTTATTTGTGGCTCGTTCGAATGTGCATACCTGAGTTTGTGCGATCCTTGATTGTTAGAAATCCTTCGAGATTTCCGGACTACCGGGATTATATGGGCTCAAGTGTTTTAAGTGGCAGTTAAATCAGCTACTTTGGTACTTGATCTCTTATAATTTGGACGGTTCCGTCACAGCTGGTATCAGAGCTGAGTTCAGATATCCTCATTCGTTTGAGCAACTTTCTTAACAAAACGGGTATTTCAAAACTATTTTTATAAACTAATTTTTTGAGCTTGGGTGCCAGAGTCTAGTCCTTAGCCCTGTACTAGGAAATCAGGTGGCTTAGTTATACTAACTTGGTTCAGGGTTTTTGCTCATGCTGGATCTTTGTAAATTGCTAGAGTATCATTCTTGGTAAGGATGATATTAGGTTCGAAAATTGCATTGAAAACTATTTGGGAGATGTGAGAGTAGACCTTCCAACCGTTGGTCAAGTGAAGTGATATCTCGTTACTTAAGGATATGCGAGCTTTCATGCGAACATATCCGAGAAGTATGAAATGCTGGGTGGGTTTTCCGAGCTTGGTGCATAAGGTTTTGGTGTCTAACTGGTATGCACTTAGTGCGTATCAGGAAGTGCCCGGTGATTTTCTGCATTGGGTTTTGTTCTTTTTTTTGGGTTGAGATGAATTTTCTGCAGGTACACTAACTACGCAACCGTGTAGAACAAATAACTGCATAATGAGAGATCGTCTTGCCACCGACTAGAACGTTAGGACTTACAAGTCATTCTAGTTGAGTGAGAACGTAATTACGATCATGCATCATGTTTATATTCTTGTACCATGTCATCCCTCCCCTTAAATTGTAATCATCCCCTTTTGATAAAAATGACCAACGTGATATCTGTCTCACGAGAGTCGAAACCCCTTTTCTACAAATGCCTCGCACCCGTCTGACCGCCAGGAAAGCAACCGGAGGAGCAGGAGTTCCTCGCCACCCATTGGCTAGGAAGGTGACCAGGGGAAAGTTTTTGACGTACTTTGGGCTGCCAACCATCCTTTGGCGAGTTTTGCACGCCATTGGGTATTCCGAGGGCAGTGAACCCAAGTATTCTTGGCAGAAGCAGCAGTATGGTCAAGATTCTCTGGTCCAGGTTGAAGTCAGAGTGAAAGCTCTGGAAGGAAGGCCCGACTGGGCAGGATGGACGATCGTTACCAAGGGAGCCTGTGCTAAGGATGGAGCCAACCGGGTAGCATACCTGGTGCTAAAGGACATCATCGCTCGTTTTCCAGCAGATCTTGCAGACGCATGGCCGGGAGTGTTCCCACGTGGACCAGCTTTTCCTGTAGATTGGATGCAGACTGAGGAGACAGCTCTGATAGGAGACGAAGAGGAGCTTTTCTTTTGTGAGACCCCAGCCATGGGTGCCACTGGAGCTCTTCCTAGCACTTGTGAGAGTCTGGAGCGCAGTCTTGCAGATGTTGCAGAGATCCACAACGCCACGATGGAGAACAAGCGCCAGTTACAGCAGGAGTTCGAGGCCGCCATCGAGACCCTTCAGGCAGAGTTAGCTCAGATGACTCTAGAGCGCAATCAGGCTCAGACTAGGTTGGAGGAGGAGATCGCTGCTCGCGTGGTTAGTGAGCAGTTACTTCTCGAGGCCACCAACTCCAGGAATGAAGCTTGGACCAAATCGGAGGACCTGCAGGACAGAGTTGCAGAGTTAGAGGGGAACCTCAATGGACAGCAGGAGTACATCGATAACCTGCATGAGGCTTTCCACGCTCTCCACCAGCAGCAGGCAGCAGCAGTGGTTGAAGCCGCCGAAGCACCTGCACCTGAGGAGCCCGAGCCACAGCATGGAGTAATCCTTGGTCCTGAATCACCAAACAAGGTCTTCGCCGACAAGCCCTTCTACGACGACAACCTCGACGACAACATCGGAGAGCACGACTACTCCGACGGTTACTGAGCGCTAGATTAGGAGATGATCTTACGCGCAAGGAGCTTTTGTATCATGATGTTGTTTAAGACTCTGTTTAATTTGGATCTTCGTAATGTGTAAGCCGAATTTGGAATTTAAGTCCAGGTGTTGTTCAGGCGAAGGATTTGGAATGTTATTTGTATGTTTATGACGAGCAATTAATTCTGTGATGTTATGTGGAAAGATGAATAATTATATCTGGTCGTGTGCTTAATATTAAATTTTGTACAACACGGTATTTATTCATTGTTCAATATAGCATCACCTAATTGTTGCTTGTTAATGGGCTGTACAGATGATGACTAACACTCGTCGCACCAATCGGGGTGATGGAGAGGCATCCCAGAGAGAGGACCTGCCACCACCACCGCCACCTCCAATGACACCGGAAGCATTCTTTGGCCAGTTCTTGGGTAGCCAAAGGAGTGTAGAAGAAATGCAGCGGCAAATGCATGAAACGTTGCGCAACATCGCTACCAACACAGCTCAGCAGCACAGGCAACAGCAAGGGGCCACACCTAATCAGTACAGTTCCTACAAGGATTTCATGGACACCCGCCCTCTGATCTTCAAGGAAGCTACTGAACCGCTGGAGGCAGATGAATGGTTGCACTCCACGACACAGAAGTTTCGGCTTCTGCGCTTGACAGAGGAGCTAAAGGCGGAGTATGCCGCGCACCGGCTGGAAGGACCGGCAAGCATCTGGTGGTCCCAGTACCGTGATAACCTGCCTGCCGGCACTGCAGTTACATGAGACTTGTTCTCACAGCTATGCGCCGCCACTACATTCCAGAAGGCATGATGGCGATGAAGCTTACCGAGTTCATGAGACTGTCCCAGGGGACCAGATCAGTGACGGAGTACCTCACCAGTTTCAACAGGTTGGCTCGCTATGCCACTGACTTCGTCAAAACTGACGCCAAGAAGATCGCCAGCTTCAAGAGGGGCATGAATGTCGCTCTTCTATCCAAGATGGGAAATAGCTACCGCCTCACCTTTAGTGACTTCATCAGTGACTGCTTGAATCAAGATACCAATGACAACAGGTTGCTTGCAGAGACGCGTCGTCACATCCCAGAGGAAGGATCCCATCAGAATAGGGGTCCCAATGCTTCAAGGTCAGCGTTTCGTCCACCACAAGCTGGTGCACGTTTCCGACCACCTCAAGGGAAGATGACCAATGCTCGTGCTCGTCCCGCCTACCAAAGATCCTTCACGGTACCCCTACAACAGAATAAAGGTAAAGCCGCAACACCTGCAGCTGGAAGTCAGAAGATGCCATATGTGGTAGGGCCGTGCTACAACTGTGGACAAACTGGTCACCTATCTCACTTCTGCACGAAGCCCAGGAAACAGTTCAGCTATCCCCAGAAGCCTCGCACAGGGAATGTCCACCACACCACCTTGGAGGAAGTACCAGAAGGAGAACCCGTCACAGCTGGTACGTTTCTTGTTAATCAATGTCCTACAGTTATCTTGTTTGATTCTGGAGCATCGCATTCTTTCGTTAGTAGGAACTTCATGTTGCGAAGTCAATAGAAGGTGGTAGAATTGGAAAAGGAGTATCAAATTAGTGCAGCAGGAGTTGTCCTATATACTCGTAAAATGGTAAAGGATGTAGAAATTACCATGGGGACGACATCGATATATGTCAACCTCATCGTAATACCTGAGTTAGGTCTAGATGTAATCCTTGGTATGGAATGGATGAAAGCTTGGAAAGTGCATCTAGATATAGCCCAACGCGCAGTATCTATCATTAACCCACAGAATGGAGTTACCTTCGGAATCTTCTTACCTAAGAATCCAAATCAGCTGGGAGTCATGTTTGCTATCACTGCAGAGTTGTTGGATAAGATTCCTGTAGTTTGTGAGTTTCCGGATGTGTTTCCTGATGATCTTCCATGGTTACCCCCAGACAGAAATGTCGAGTTTGCTATAGAGCTAGCTCCTGGAATAGCACCTATATGTAGGAGACCATATAGGATGCCACCCAACGAGTTAGCAGAACTCAAGAAACAACTCCAGGAGTTGCTGGAAAAGGGTCTGATCCGCCCGAGTTGTTCACCGTGGGGATGTCCCGCCATCTTTGTGAAAAAGAAGGATAAAACCTTAAGAATGTGCATGGACTATCGCCCTCTCAATGCAGTTACCATCAAAAACAAATATCCATTGCCGCGGATTGATTTGTTGTTTGATCAGTTGTCTAAAGCCAAAGTGTTCTCCAAGATAGACTTGCGATCTGGTTACCATCAGATTAAGATCAGAAAGGAAGATGTACCTAAGACCGCTTTTTCCACGAGATACGGTCTCTTTGAATATCTAGTGATGTCCTTTGGATTGACAAATGCGCCTGCACATTTTATGTACTTGATGAACTCAGTGTTCATGCAAGAGTTGGATAAGTTTGTGGTGGTTTTCATTGATGACATTCTGGTATATTCAAAAAATGAGAAGGACCACGCAGAACACCTGCGTTTAGTGCTAAAACGGTTAAGAGAGCATAAGCTTTATGCCAAGTTTAGCAAGTGTGAGTTTTGGTTGACCAAAGTACCTTTTCTGGGTCACATCTTGTTAGCCGAGGGTATCTTAGTAGACCCCTCAAAAGTGCAAGAAGTTATGAATTGGAAAGCACCCGTTAACGTGCATGAGGTTCGCAGCTTTTTAGGATTGACCGGATACTACCGTCGTTTTATCCCGGACTTTTCTAAGATAGCTAAACCTATGACAAGGTTAACACAGAAAAACAAGAAGTTTGAATGGAGTGAAGAGTGTGAAACAGCGTTCCGTACCTTGCGGACACTGTGCACCAGTTTTGGCATAACCAAATCTGGAGGAACCTTTTGATGTGTTTTGTGATGCATCAACCATTGGATTAGGATGTGTGTTGATGCAGAATGGAAGAGTCATTGCTTATGCCTCACGACAACTCCGACCTCATGAAGAGAATTACCTGACCCATGACTTGGAGTTAGCAACAGTTGTGCATGCTTTGAAAACATGGAGGCATTACTTGATGGGTAATCTGTGCCACATCTTCACTGACCATAAAAGTTTGAAGTACTTGTTTACCCAGTCTGAATTGAATATGAGGCAGAGAAGATGGTTGGAGTTAATCAAGGATTATAACTTGGAAGTGCATTATCATCCTAGAAAAGCAAATGTCGTAGCAGATGCTTTGAGCCGCAAATCTCATTGCAACTTGTTGCAACCCTTGTTAGAAGATGGTTTTGATCTAATGCACCCCTTGGTCCTAAATAATATTGTTATCCAATGCACCTTGGATAGTGACATTATTGATGGACAGAAATCGGACAAAGAGCTTGTGCAAATCAAACGAAGGCTAGAAACCAGTGAGTCTCTGAATTTCAGAGTGGATGAGAAAGGAATTCTATGGTTCAATCAGCGTTTGGTAGTACCGAAGAATCAAGTCTTGCGAGATAGAATTCTCAATGAAGCACATAACTCAAAGTTGTCGATCCACCCTGGTAGTAGTAAGATGTATCACGACCTGAGGACAAGGTATTGGTGGTCTAAAATGAAGTTGGATATTGCAGAATATGTCGCAAAGTGTGATATATGTTGTCGCATCAAGGCAGTGCACATGAAACTTGCCGGTTTGCTACAACCTCTTTCTATACCTGAATGGAAGTGGGAAGATATCAGTATGGACTTTATCATAGGTTTGCCTACCACTCAAAAAGGAAATGACTCTATATGGGTTATCGTTGATCGCTTAACAAAGGTCGCTCACTTCATACCAGTCAAGGTCACCCATCGACCACATCTGTATGCCGAGCTATATGTTCAGAATATCTTAAGGTTGCATGGTATTCCTAAGACCATCATATCCGACAGAGGATCACAGTTTATCGCTCGTTTTTGGGAGCAGTTACATAAAGAGTTGGGAACAAAGTTGATTCGAAGTTCCGCTTATCACCCTCAAACAGATGGACAAACGGAACGAGTGAATCAAGAGTTGGAAGACATGTTGAGAGCATGTGTTGTGTCAGCAAGAGGATCATGGGAGAAATGGCTACCTTTAGCGGAGTTTCTTATAACAACAGTTACCAAGAAAGCATTAAGATGGCACCGTTCGATGCTTTATATGGACGCAAGTGTAGAACCCCTGTCAATTGGATTGAATCAATAGATAAGGGATTCTATGGTACGGACTATGTGAAAGAAGCAGAAGAAATAGTCCACACTGTTCAACAGCATATCAAGGCAGCTCAATCTCGACAGAAAGGGTATGCAGATCAAAGGAGGAGACCTTTGGAGTTTCAAGTTGGTGACTATGTGTACCTTAAGGTATCACCAATGAGAGGCGTCCGTCGCTTTGGAATTAAGAAGAAGTTAGCACCCCGATATGTTGGACCTTATCGGATCATCGCCAGGAAAGGTAAGGTGGCTTACCAAGTATAGTTACCCCCAGAGATGAGTACCATCTTTCCAGTGTTCCATGTATCTCAGTTTAAGAAATGTCTTCGAGCTCCAGAAGAAGAGTCTGTTCCAAGTTCAGACCTCGAAATCAGATCAGACTTGGAATACTTTGAGGAACCAGAAAAGATCTTGGATACAAAGACAAGAGTCACCAGGAATCGAGAAGTGAAGACTTTCAAAGTTCTTTGGAGTCATCATGGTGCCCATGATGCAACCTGGGAGACCGAGGCTTACCTAATCGCAAACTACCCCGTCTTTTATAATAAATGGTACTAAAACTCAAATCTCGGGACGAGATTTCCTTAAGGGGGAAGGGCTGTGACACCCTGTGTCAAGCTTGCATTAGGACCATCATTAACCATTAAGCACAAGAATTTCATTGCATTCATGTTTGCATATGCTATCATTTCATGTGTGTGTTTACATGTTTTGAAACTAGAATTAAATAGGTGTTTTGTGCTCAATCTTGTGATCAATCTGTTTAGCTAAACCTTGCTATGCTTAGAGTAAAGTATGGTTTGCTTTATGTTTATTTACCCTGCTTAATTAAGGTTAGTTTATCTGTTAAACAATTAAAGTAATTCTTTTCTTAATTAGCTTAAATAAGTTTTTAATCCTCAACTCTTGAACTAATGGTTTTCAGAATTTATGATCTACATGAAAAAGGTAGAGAATAATATTCTGAACAACTTTGGTTTAAGTTTCAAAACTTAGTTTGGAGTTTTTAAAACTGTTGTGAACCAATTTCAGTTTGAATCAAATAAAAGAAAATGGGAAAAGGAAATCAGAACCGAAACAGGTCGAGTACCACTTTCGGCCCGCTCGGCCTCGACAGCCGCTCGATAAGGGACGGACCGAGGGTCGAACGAACGACCCCGAGCCGGAGGCTCGATTAGCCGATCGACCCCCCCCCCCCTCGACTTCGACCCCTCGAAGTGACGGACAGAGGCTCGATCGAACGACCCCCGAGCAGGAGGCTCGATCAGTCAATCGACCCCCTCCCGCGCGCTCACCCGCGCATTGCATAGCACACGTGCCGCGCACGTGCCCGAACGCACGCGCCGCGCACGCCCGTTCGCGCTCGCCCGACCGCGGCTGAACCGTACGTCGGCGTCATCTGCTGCGTGGCCGACGATGCCTGACCGTGGATGTTGAACACGCCATCGACGCCACTGCGGCCCTGCACCAACATCGCTGTCGCCGACCAACCCTCGCTCTGTCTCAGTCGTGTCCGCACCCGCGCCCGCGCTAACGGCGCTAGGACCGAGTCTGCACCGTTTTCCCGCCGCTGACGCCCCTGCTTCGCCGCCGCAGACCTGCCAGCTGCACTACCGCGCGCCGCGCCGTCGTTTTGCAGTAACGCCGCCGCAGTCCCGCGTCCGATCAGCTCTACGCCTTGTCGCATTCGCAATCGAGCGTGAATCCGCGTTATCGGCGCGTCGACCAAGTCCTGCTCTGCTCTCGCGCACGCAAACACACCAGCGCCGCTACCACCGCCGCACCATCGCATCACGGCCCCCTCTGGCCGCGCCGGTCGGCCATGAGCATGCAAAGGGGAGTACCTATACCTCCTCTACTTCCCACACTCGTTGCACTCATCCTCACTCGCTCACTCGCTCGCGTTGCCTCTGTTCTCGCTGCGCTGAGCGCCAACAGCACCGCAACACCCCCCTTCGTATATCCCCCACCACCCGAGCTTCTCTGCTCGATCCATCTCCCACTAGCTTTCGCCTTCGCCCCGCACACACGTCGCTCGCCTCTGTTTAACCAGCCGAGCACTCCAGTCGTCGGAACACCTCCGCCGTTCCTCGGCCCGAGTCGCCACGGCACCAACCAAACGGTGTTCACCTCTTCACCGTCTCGCCTCCGACGCCTCCATCTTCGTGGAAGCTTCACCAGAGCTAGCATAGGTGAGAACGCTTTTTCCCTAGCTCCAGTTCGCCCTAAATCAGCACAGCGCCGTTGGCCGTGGGCCATTGCCGTCGCCGCGGAGCTTGCACGTGGCCAGGGTTCCACAGAGCCCCTCCGGCTCCACCAACCCTCGAACCGCACTCACCACATCACCACGATGCTCACGCAATCCTGCGCCGAGCCTCGCATCGTCAGTGATCACCGCCGTGCTGCACCGCCACCGCACGCCGCCGACCACTTTAACGGTCGCAACGGTTCAACCAACTCCACCAGTGGATGCGCGTCATCATCCCGAGCCTAGCACACCCAACCCCACTGCCGGAGACCTCACCGCCGGCGGGAACACGCCTGTCAGCGCTGTCCTCTGTTCCCTGCACGTCGACAGACAGACCTCGAGTTGACCGAGGGCCCTGCCTGTCAGTCGCCCCGCGTGCCTCTGCGTGTATTGGGCCGGTTTCCGAAATGAAATTCCTTTTCCTATTTTCAGTAATGTGTTAATGTTTGTTTAATCTATATCTAGATTTTGGTAAATTCTAAAAGGGTGAAATCAATTTTGTTAGACTCTATAAATGATGATCTTTCTGTTAAAAATATAAAAATGATTTTTGGAGAATGTCTTCAGTACTAATGTTAATTAGTTGTTTTCTACATTCATCAAAGTTATTTGTGTTCCTGCTTAACATGGCTAAATAAATATGTAAGGTTTTGATGCTAGCTCTGTTATCCTGTGTAGAAGCTAGGAAAAATATAACATGCCATATTTCGGTGTAAGTTTTATTTATCATCTATTAAAATGTGTTTCTGCTGTTTTCTTAGATTAATTCCTGTGGTAAATACGTGCATGTATAAATCATGAAACTTTTTGTGGAGTCTCTATATGTCATGTTTTGTTTGAGAAAAATATCTTATGTGGTATGTTGTATGGCATTCAAGTGTCCTTTTCTAGGGTTTTCTTTGGAAAATCATATAGAGTAGTTTATGTTTGTGTTGATCATGGAACTTCCTTGATAAATATGTTTTTAAGTATAGATTCTGCTAAAGATAAGTTATAGCATGCTTCACCCTATTATCTAGTAGCTCTAGTTCTAAGTGTTTTTTCTGCATTTAATTTCATCTTTTTGTATCTGCTAGCTGGTAGCTTTGCTATGAGTAAGTTTTCTGCAGTAGCATCCAGTAGGCTTGCTCTGTTCCCTATAATTTTGGTAGATTTTTCTGAGTAGTTTATAATAGGGTTACTGTGTAAAGTGGCTTTGTGGTAATTAAATTTATTAAATGCTTAGAATCTCTTTTAGCGTGCTAAATCTTGTGCAAGCATCATCCCTGCACCATCAAGTTACTTATTTATGCATTGCAATCATCTAGGATCAGTGGAGGAACACCAGGAGCCAACCCCAGAGATAGAAGTCCAGGAGGTGCAGGAGCTAAACGAGGAGTACCACGAGCTCGACACTAACCTCCCAGAGTGCCCTGACCACCAGCCCTCCACCTTGACTCAAGGCAAGCCCCGGAGCATTCTTAAGCCTCCCAATATTTACAATTAATCTACTTGAGTGTTTTATATTGTGATGCATTAGGTGACAGGAGTTGTTTGAATCCCAAATTGATGCATTACCTTCCTTGATTATTGTTTTACCTACCTTGTTACCCTATTAATAAAAGTAAAAGCAACCGCTTAGCCTGCTTAGAATAAATGGTTACTTTTATATTTATGTTTCATGTTATCCCATGGGGGTAATACTATCACGGTTGGCTATATTTTTGCTATCGTGGAAAGAACCAATGGTAGTAATGAAATGCGGTCAACTAGAAGGAAGACGCACCAAGTGGTTTAGACTTGGGGGCAGTCCGTCCGTTGGATCGTATAGGTTTGTATACGATGGTGGCCCTCTTACATCTTTGAATGCGCCCTTTCACATCGGGGCCGTCGGGAGTGTCGACCCTGAAGCCGAGTAAACACTGTCCGCGCCGGCGCTCAATCTGCTGTGAGCACCCTCTAGTATGTAGATACGATCTGCCCCGTGGTGGCCAACTGATTTCTACAATTGGGTGGACCAATGCGAGCCCACGGCGATACCACCTGGACTTTGTTGAGCGGTAACCCAATGCATGGACCCGACGGGGAAAGTGTGGGCGTGTGTTAAAGGTAAACTTGCCAGCTGGTTGTATATCGATTCGAATTGCCGCCCCCCACTGGATATGGGGGATTATGTGAGCTTCACCACGATACAACTCCATGTGACATCGTAATGGTTCTACTAAAATATTGATGAAGGAATTGGATATATGTTATTATATTGTTTGAGTAGTCAAGTGGGTGCTCTAGTACAGGTGCAAACCTAGAGATAATAATAGGATGGAAAATGGTTGTTCTCTAATCTTTAGTTTCATCTTGTTCGCTTTTCCGCAAAAGCATGTTTACCTAGATCCACATAAATAGCCTTGCATACCCTTGGAGTCTTTATTTTCAGTTAGACGGGTAAGTCTAGTTGAGTACATTCCCGTACTCAGGGTTTATCCCGTTTGTTGCAGATGGCCAAGTATACTTCGGCTACTATAAGCACTGTCTCTATCCTTTCGAAGGAGAAGAGGAGTAGGCCTTGGGCAAGGTCTTCTACAAGCTCATCTCTTGCTGTTGTCGGACATGACCTCTTGGGCACCCCTCTCTTTTAATGATTTGAGTGTGGAGTAAAACTTTGGGTTCAGTTTCAAACAATGTTTTATTCGGCCACAGGTGTTGTGGCGTAAGTACTACTTTTATTTGGAACAAAGTGTTGTAATAACTTTATTCATACTTCAAGTATTTTCAGTTTATTTGTGGCTCGTTCGAATGTGCATACCTGAGTTTGCGCGATCCTCGATTGTTAGAAATCCTTCGAGATTTCCAGACTACCGGGATTATATGGGCTCAAGTGTTTTAAGTGGCAGTTAAATCAGCTACTTTGGTACTTGATCTCTTATAATTTGGACGGTTCCGTCACACTATGCCCAGCGGGGGAGGATAGATTGTATTATCTTGCACCGAAGTGCTCGTAGAGGGGGGTACAAGCAGGTTTACACAGGGGTGCTCAGGATGAGCTGAGGCCTAGGGCTAGCAGAGGTATCCTAGGCGGTCGGTTGGTTGCTTGAGGGGTCGATCAAGCAACGGGGTGTGTGGAGTGTGAGGATCAGAGCTGATGTCTGAGTGAGAAGTGCCCGAGCGAATGTGGGTTTGTGCCAGAGTCACCCAAAAAGTCCCTTTCTTCTATCTCGGTGTCCCCTTTTATAGACCAAGGGGAGGCACGAGGGTATAGGATCCTAAACTGTTGTAGCATGAGAGGCGTGTCCGCGGCATACTGTTGGCGAAGGGACGTCGATCACTGTGGCGGCGTTGCCTTCCCGTCCTTCCGGTGCTCTGGGGCATGGTGACAGTAGACTAGACGTTGCTGCACGTCGTGGCATGGTAGGGTCGACCTTCCGTAGACGGGCGTGAGTCCCATAGTTGAAGCGGGACGGGGCGGATGGGACGGGCCCTATACCGGAGTGGTTGGAGGTAGGGGTCGAGCCCCCGGTCGAGGGGAGGGATCGAGACCTGCGTGGCCTTGTCGTGTCCCTAAAGACGTCATCGAGGGCCGTCCTGTTCACGTCTCGAGGGGTGCCTCTGGGGTCCGTACTTGCGACGTGGTTACAGCGGCAGCACAGTTGACGGAGGTCTGGGACATGGCGGTGAGCTGATGGATTTGACCGTGGTCGTGGGCGCCCATGGCGTTAGGTGGGTTCCCTTTAACCCATACCGGGGGCAGGTGAGCTGATCGAGCTTCCTGCCCGGGGGTCGTTGATTCGACCCCTTTCCGTTAGTTAGAGTAGAGGCGGAGTCGGAGAGGTCGAGGTAGAGGCGGAGGGGTCGTTCGTTCGACCCCTGGTCCGTCATTCGGCGTCGAGGTAGAGGCGGAGGGGTCGCTCATTCGACCCCTGGTCCGTCATCTTTCCAGAAGCGGGCCGGCCCACGACTGGTCGCTATCGCCGGTGCAGGGGGCCTTCGTGTGATGGGCCCTTCTTTGCTGACTTGAGCGGTCGGTTGGTTCCTGTCTTAAAAATGGTTGCTATGTTAAGCATTAAATTATCGAAGGGTTTAGGGTACCCCTTACCTTTGTACCCGACAGTAGCCCCCGAGCCTCTGTGCGGATAAGGAGAATCCGCATAGGGGCTTTTGGCATTGACCTGCAGAGGTAGTAAGAGATTCGATTCTCTGTGGAGTGCGCGCGAGCGCACCCCGTGGGGGTAGCCCCCGAGGCCCCAGAGGAGTGATTAAGAACTCCTCTAGGGGCTATGATATGTGTTTTCTCGGGGGGGGGGGGTAAGGATTACCCGAAGCTTTTGCCCTTGACCTGCAAGGTCAGTAAGAGGTTCGATTCTCCGTGGGGTGCATGAGAGCGCACCCCGCGGGGGTAGCCCCCGAGGCCCCAGAGGAGTGATTAAGAACTCCTCTGGGGGCTATGATGTGTTTTATCGAGGGGATTTAAGGTTACCTGGAGACGTGGCGCCCTACCGAGGGGTCAATTCCGTTTGCCAGGCTATGAGCATTCCTTTACCTGAAAAGAGGTGCTAGAGGGCGGCTGTCGAACCCTTCCGAGGGCCAGCCTTCGCTCCCTCGAGCGTTACTGGAGTCACAGCGCCCCTACCGAGAGGTCAACTCTGTCTGCCAGGTCACGAGTGTTTTCGACCCTCTTTCATCGAGGGGTGTCGTGCGTAGTCGAGCCCTCGAGCCCTGCGTGGCTGGGCTTTCACTACCTCATAGCGTCCTTCCCATGGATCCTTGCGTTCGGATTGCGGGGCGAAGAGCATCGTGCTATCCCGTTAGGACGAGCCTCGAAGTCCTTTGTGAGCTGGTGTCGGGCAGGTATCCATAGAAATGGTGCCCGGTACGGGTAAAAATCCAAGTGAGAACTCGTGCCCCATTCGATAGGGGTCGATTAGGAGCCCGGAGGCATTCTCATTAAGCAAGACCATATGGCCTACCTAGGTGCCAGCTCTGTTCGATGGGAGCTAGTGGCTCGATGCCTCCCGGCGTAGGGATCCTTGGGTATTCCGTGGTTATGCCTTGGATATGTCCCAGGGGACCTCGAGAGTTCGTTCTCGAGCTAGGGGCATGCGCCTGGCCCCCCAGGTCATCCCTGACTCGCATACTTGAGGGCGGCTGTCGAACCCCGTTCGTGGGGCCAGCCTCCACCCCCTCGAGATTTTAGGGGTGGACCAAAGTCCGTAACCATGGGTCCTTCCTGACCTCAGGTACTCAAGGGCGGCTATCGAACCCTATGCAAGGGCCAGCCTTCGCTCCCTCAATATTTGACGGATGGTTCGTCATCCGCTGCTAGCCTCCGAAGGTGACGTCCTATCCTGTGGAATGCGGAGGGGGGAAGTGGGTAGTTGTATTGAACATGGGGACATACCTGTGCCTTTGTTGGATCTGCCCGTTGGGCTCGAGTCCTCGAGGGATGCTGTCGAACCCTGTGTAAGGGCCAGCCTTTGCCCCCTCGAGACTTGGGAGTGGACGGGAGTTGATAACCCGAGGTCCCCTCAGACCTCAAGTACTCGAGGGCGGCTGTCGAGCCCCGTTCGTGGGTTGGCCTTTGTCCCCTCGAGATTTTGGGGGTGGACCGGAGTCCATAACCCAAGGTCATTTCTGTCCTCAGGTACTCGAGGGTGGTTGTCGATCCCCTTTCGAGGGCCAGCCTTCATTCCCTCGAGATTTTGACGGACTGGCCGTCGTTGGTTGCTTACCTCCGAAGATAACGCTTACCGCCACGCGCCTTTTTAGGAGACGTCCGTTCGGTCGCAACAGTGGCAGACGCAAGGCGGAGTGCGGTGCGGGGCCCGATGATGGGACAGGATGCCTTACCCTGGAGGAATACGAGGAGGTGGTATGCACGCGCATTAAATGCGGAGATTCACTTGCCTGTTTGTCGGATCCGGCCATTGGGCTTCCGGTTATAAATACCGGAAGCGAGGAGTCGGTCGCTTTCTTCTCGCCATTGCCTCCTTTGCCTCCTTCCCGCCGCTGCCTTAGACGCCCTTTGAGCCAGACTTTTGTGCACACGAGAGTAAGGAGAGGAGAGATTGGGAACGTACCTTCCACCCCCACGCCCGAGCGCGTTGGCCTCCCTGCCCCCATGGCCAAGTACAGCCTGCATGGCCCTGATGCCTGGCTCCCGTCTTCAGCGACCGCTGTGCGCCTGGGTGACCTGGTGGAGAGCGGCCTCCTCCGGCCCATCACCTCCGTCGACCGGCCGGAGTGGGTGGTGCCGCCGCAGGAGCACGTCGAGCCCAGCCCGCCGAAGGGATATGTGGTCAGCTTCGAGGTCTTCCACCGGGCGGGGCTTAGCGTGCCTCCCAACCGTCTTCTGCGCGGGATCCTCCACCACTACGGCGTGGAGCTCCAGAACCTCACCCCCAACGGCATCTGTCATGCGGCGGTTTTCACCGCCGTGTGTGAAGGGTACCTAGGGATCGAGCCGCACTGGGAGTTGTGGCTCCACCTATTCGAGGTGAGCCTGTTCCACGCATCGGCCGGCCTTGGCAACCGCAAGATGGTCAGGACCGGGTGCTGCAGCATCGCCCTCAAGCGGGCAGACAGCTAGATCCCGGCGAAGCTCTCGTCGAACCACTCCGGATGGCATTCCGGGTGGTTCTACATGAGGAACGACGATGACTTGCTCCCCGCCTACACCGGAGGACGATCGACTCGAAGCCCGACCACTGAAGGTACGGCGTCGAGAAGAAGCGGTCGCGCTTCACCCACCTGCTTGGCGCAATCGACCGTCTGAAGAAGGCGGGACTCACGGCGGTGATCGTTGCGTCGGCTTTCCATCAGCGGCGGGTCGTGCCGCTGATGGCTCGACCTCTACGCCTCGACGAGATGTACCTGGGGGTCGACCTCATGGGGTGTCGCCTCATGGGGGACGAGCTACCCCCCGAGAGGGTGGCCCGCCGCGTACATGCCTCCTTTGCGGGCGCATTCGAGGCCAAGGGCGTCGCCAGCGTCCCCATGATGCCGGACCAGGGATACGTCCAGCTGGTATGACTCCCTTTTTCTGTTAGTGTTCTCGTGTTTGCCTTGTTCACCTTCTTTGCTTGCGTCCTAACTGCCTTGTGTTCCTCAGGGGGACGTTGTCTTCCGGAAGTCGCTGCCGCCGATGAAGGAGGAGCAGGGCGACTCCCAGGCGAGGTGCCTTCAAGCTGAGCAGGACAAGAAGACTAAGGACAAGGCAAAGAAGGACAAGGGCAAGAGGGCCCGAGAGAAGCAGGAGCGGGAGCAACGCCGGGCCCGGCAGAGGTGGGCCGGAGGAGTCGCCCTCGGAGGAGGATGAGGAAAAGGAGGAGAGCAGTGAGCCACAAGGAGGGCTCGAGGAGGAACAAACGGTGCCCGAACAGAAGAGGGCAGCCGTTGGAACCGGAGGAGGAGAGGGGTCGACGTCGAGGTCGGCCCCTGCTGGCGAGGTCGAGCCGCGGGGGGAGCGCCCCGCGGTTTCTCAAGGCGAAGTGTCGCGGCAGACGCGCGGGCGATCATCACGATCCCCGTCGGGGGTCGGTCGAGCACTCCTCCGACGCCCGCCCGGTCGAGCGCACGGGTGTCGGGCCCATCGGCGCAGGAGGAGGCCAGCAGGGGGATGACGGGAGCATCGTCGGCCCCTGCCCAGGAGACAGCGCCGAGGGCGGCCTCGACCCCCGCCGCGGGCCGCGGGAGGAGTGGCTCCCGGCGTGTTCCGTTCAAGCCCCCGAGCGGTTCGAAGTCCGTCGACCGGAACCCCATGACCCCGAAGGGGTAAGTTGCTTTTCTGTCGATCGATTGGCTCGAGTGGGTCAAGTGTTTTTTTGTTGGTTATGACCCGTGCTTACCGTTGCGCATGGGTCTCTTTTTCAGGTCGAAGCGCTCGACTGAGGACGCGTCCCTCGCCCCGGCCAAGAGGCTGAGTACGGAGGCCGCGGTCGAGGCGATCGTAGAGGCCAGTCCTGCTGCCCTGTCCCCTTCGACCCCCACCCCTGAGGCGGCGTGGGCGGCCAGGGCCCGGGAGGCGATGGGGCGAGGGGCGGCGCGGGCCGCCATGGAGCTGGCCCAAGCGGGGCAAGAGACGGGTCCGCCCGCCGCGTCGGCGAGGTCCGCCGAAGTGGCGAGTGAAGCCGTGCCCGCCCACCTGTCGGAGGGAGGCGCACCCAGAGCCTCGGGAGGCGTGGGGCCGGCATCGACGGCGGTCGTGACCGAGGGGGTCAAGCCCCAAGCCGCCGCTGAAGTGGAGGTGGTGGACGTGGCCTCCGCGGACGAGGAGGAGACCCCGGCTCGCCCGACGCCGAGGCGGTGGCCCGAGAGCCTCGCATCGTCGGAGGCGCGCCAGCAGCGTGAGCACGGGGGCACTGCTGCTGCCGCAGTGGAGGTGTCGTTGCCGGTGGAGGAGCCCACCGCTGAGGAGGTGGCCGAGCTGGTGGGCCCGGGGGAGATGGCCGCTGTGGCAGCCCCTCGGTCGGAACCAGAGGGGGCCACATGCTCGATCCACGGGCGCGATGCGCCGGGCGTGATGCGCCGGGCGCGACGACGTCCGGGGCGGCTGCTCAGCCTCGTCTCGAGGTCGGACAATCGTCGTCTCGAGGTAATCCGTCCCCTAACATGGTCAACCCGCAGTGAGCCTGCGGGATTAGGTACTAATCGTTTTGCCTTTTTCACCGCGCAGGGTTGTTCTCCCGGCCGGGACTTCCCCTGCCCAGGGGCGATGGCTCGGAGGGACCGACAACGTCCTCGCAGGGTGGCCCTGAGGTTGGGAGAGCCCAGCTCGAGGGGGCTTCTTCCTTCCTCGCTTGGACGAAGAGGGTGGCACGCCACAGGGGTGGCCCTGAGATGCGCCGGGGCGTCATGCGGGAGGTCCAGGAGAGGATCGATCGCCGCAGCGGGTTCTGGGGATAGGAGCCCCTCGAGCTAGCCAACCCTCGAGACCTCGGGCGCACCTTCCTCAAGCTCGACGACCAGGCCGAGCTCGAGCACGCGGTGCGCCTGGCCGCGGAGGTTGCTGCCGTGGACCTGCATCGGGGGATGGAGGTGAGTTTCGTTCTTCCTTTGATTTTGCTTGGATTGCCTGACTGTTCTTTCCTGATGATCTTCCTTTTCATCCTTGTCAGATGCTGAGGGCGAGGTCGTACGACAAGTCCCAGTTCATCCTCCGGATGCAGAAGCAGCTTCCTGCCCTCCGTGCTTTGCTGGAGAAGGCGGAGGCCGAGGCCGCCCAGGCGAAAGCCGAGGCCGCCCAGGCGAAAGCCGAGGCGGCAGCCGCGCAAGAGGACGCTTCCCGGGCGCGGTCGAGGGTCAAGGCCGAGGTCGCCCATGCAAGGGCCGGGGTGGCCGCTGTGCAGGAGGCTGCCCGGGCTGCCCAGGAGACAGCGCAGTCGAGGATCGACGACGCCCTCCAGGCGGTCATCGAGGTCGGGCAGGAGGCCCAGCGCCAGGCGGAGGAGGAGGCCGCCCGGCTGAAGGAGGAGCTGGCCCGGGCAGCGGAGAACATTCGGGGGCTCCAGGGGGACGTCGACGACGTCTTCCGCGAACGCGACGCGCTGGTCATTGCGGAGGAGAAGGCTCGGACCCGGATGGCCACTCTGGGGTGTGGTGGCGGCTAACCAGAAGAGAGCCCTTGATGATGCTGGCAAGGTCATCGAGGGCCTCCAGGCTAAAGTCGGCGACCAGGCCGCAGAGCTTATTGACATCCACCGCCGATTCGAGGGGGCCGAGCAGGGCTACGCCACCCTGGAGGCGCATGCCAAAGGTAAGTTTTTTGAAATTGTTGCCGAGTCTGCCCGGTCTCGACCCTTTTCCTGCTCTTTTGGTTTTGACCGAGTTATGTGCTCATTTTGGCAGAGCTCGCAGCAGAAAAGACCCGAGCCCACGAGGACCTGACCAGCCTTCAGGGCCTCCTCGGGGCAGAGGCGGGCCTTAACGAGAGGCTCGAGGGCGCTATCTCCTCCTTCTGCGACGACCTCGGGGTCGAGCCAGAGCTGGCGGTCGAGGGCGACGCTCGAGGAGACTCCCTGCTGCGCCGCTTCTACTCCATGACGCAGGAGGTGACGGAGCAAGTCCGTGCTGCCCTACACGTGGGCATGAAGCGGGCGCTCGCGGTCGTTCGCTTGGGCTACGTCTACGACCTCAGCGTCGTCGCCAGCGGGTTCGTCACCGACCCAAGGCTGACTGACGAAGAGAACGAGGCGAGGTGCCATGAGCTGATCGAGGTCGCGGAGGTGCCCGGAGGCGAACTAGCGAAGCTCTTCGAGCCTGAAGTGCTCCCTTCGGCGGACGGAGATGGCGCCGAGTAGCCCTAGGCCTACGAGCCAAATCTAGAAAAGAAGGTCCATGTAATAGTTAGGCTTTTGTAATGACACAATGCCGAGCCCCCGAGGGCTTCTTATATCTAATGTATTTTGTTTGAGATGCGTCTTGTTATTTTTATTTCTTGAGCTGTCTCTGATTTTCTTTGCCTGAGTCGTTGCTTATGGACTAAGCGTTCGACGCACGCTCGTATCCCTAGAAGGGGGGGAGCGAGTGGGGATACCGTAGCCCTGAGGCGTAGGAGAGTCCCCGGCTCGATGGCCCGCGACCCTTAGGGAGTTCGAGGCATCTTTACTTAGTCATGAAGCGTACTCGGGGCAAAGATCGAGAGGGAAAGCCAAGTTTCGAAAAAACGTTCGGGTTTTTAGAGGACTGAGGAGGGGGCCCTGTCAGCCCCCGAGGGAGGCTTGACTTTGCCAGAGAAGAGTCGAGGCTACCTTAGAGTTATGAACAAATGTAGAATGTATTTCGAGAACATTTTATTCATCCATGATGTGATAAGTGTACATAATGCGGGAAATATACAAGGCGTCGAGGCCTTAGGGATAGAAATGACGTAGCTGTTCGATGTTCCACGCGTTGGTGAGGATCTCGCCCTTTTTGTTCTTCAGTTTGTAAGTGCCGGGCTTCAGCACCTCTGCCACGATGAAGGGTCCCTCCCAAGCTGGCGTCAGCTTGTGACGTCCCTTGTTGCTTTGTCGGCGGCGCAGAACGAGGTCGCCGACGTCGAGGTCCCTTTTGCGTACGTTTTTGTCGTGGTAGCGCCGCAGCGTCTGCTGGTACTTTGCCGACTTGAAGAGGACCACGTCTCGAGCTTCCTCGAGCTGGTCGAGGGAGTCCTCTCGGGCTGCTGCGTTGGCTTGCTCGCTGTAGGCCTTTAGTCGAGGGGACCCGTACTCGAGGTCAGTGGGGAGGACGGCCTCGGACCCATAGACCAAGAAGAACAGAGAGAACCCCGTGGCTCGACTTGGTGTCGTTCGGAGACTCCATAGAACAGCGGGCAGCTCATCGACCCATCTCTTGCCGTGTCTGTTCAGCCGATCGAAGATCCTTGGCTTGAGGCCCTGCAAAACCATACCATTGGCGCGCTCGACCTGGCCGTTAGTTCGAGGGTGGGCGACTGCAGACCAATTCACCCTGATGTGGTGGTGGTCACAGAAGTCCAGGAACTTTTGGCCGGTGAACTGGGTGCCATTGTCGGTGATGATGATGTTGGGGACCCCGAAGCGGTGGATGATGTCGGTGAAGAATAGCACGGCTTGTCGAGACCGGATATTGGTGATGGGTCGAGCCTCGATCCACTTCAAGAACTTGTCTATAGTCACGAGGAGGTGGGTGTGGCCACCTTGGGTTCTCTTCAGGGGGCCAACCATGTCGAGCCCCCATACTGCGAACGGTCAGGTTATAGGTATCATCTGAAGAGCTTGGGCGGGTAGGTGGGTCTGCCAGGCGTAGAATTGGCATCCCTTGCAAAATCGGACGAGTCTGGTAGCGTCGGTGACGGCTGTCGGCCAGTAGAAGCCTTGTCGAAAGGCGCTTCCTACCAGCGTTCTTAGCGCCGCGTGGTGGCCGCAAGCCCCCGAGTGTAGATCCTTCAGCAATGCCCTCCCCTCCTCGAGGGTGAGGCAGCATTGAAGGATCCCGGAAGGGCAGCGTGGTGATATAGCTCGCGGCCGTCCCCATACAAGACGTAGGTTTTGGCGCGTCGGGCTATACGGCGGGCCTCGGTGCGGTCCTCTGGGAGCTTGCCCCGTGTCAGATACTCGAGGTAGGGTGCATGCCAATCCGTCGGGGGGGTGGCGTCGCGGCTGTCCCGTCGATCTCCATGACTTCTTCCCCGTTCGAGGAGGGATTAGTCGAGGGGGGTGGATCGACCCCTTGCTCGAGGGTAGGAGCCCCCGAGCCTGGGTCAACGGATGGCTCGTAAAGGTCCCTCGAGAAGACGTCAGGAGGGACTATACCTCCGGTTGACGCGATTTTGGCCTCGGGGTCGAACGAACCAGGGGTCGAACGAATGACGGACCAGGGGTCGAACGAACGACCCCTCCGCCTCTACCTCGACGCCGAATGACGGACCAGGGGTCGAACGAATGACCCCTCCGCCTCCGCCTCTACTCTAACTGACGGAAAGGGGTCGAACGAATGACCCCTGGACGGGAAGCTCGATCAGCTCACCTGCCCCCGGTATGGGTTAAAGGGAACCCACGACCGCAGTCAAATCCGTCAGCTCACCGCCATGTCCCGGATCTCCGTCAACTGTGCTGCCGCTGTAACCACATCGCGGGTACGGACTCCAGAGGCACCCCTCGAGACGTGAACAAAACGGCCCTCGACGACGTCTTCAGGGATACGACAAGGCCACCCAGGTCTCGACCCCTCCCCTCGACCGGGGGCTCGACCCCTACCTCCAACCACTCCGGTATGGGGCCCGTCCCATCCGCCCCGTCCCGCTTCAATTATAGGACTCGCGCCCGTCTGCGGAAGGTCGACCCTACTGTGCCGCGACGTGCAGCAACGTCTAGTCTACTGTCACCATGCCCCGGAGCACCGGAAGGACGAGAAGGCCACACCGCCACAGTGATCGACATCCCTTCGCCAACACTATACCGCGGACACGCCTCCCACGCTACAACAGTTTAGGACCCTGTACCCTCGGGCCTCCCCTTGGTCTATAAAAGGGGGACGCCGAGATAGAAGAAGAGGGCATTTTTTGGGGGGCAACTCTCGCACGAACCCACATTCTCTCGGACACTTCTCACTCAGACATCGGCTCTGATCCTCACACTCCACACACCCCTTTGCTTGATCGACCCCTCAAGCAACCAACTGACCGCCTAGGATAGCTCCGCTAGCCCTAGGCCTTAGCTCGTCCTGAGCACCTGAAGAATCATGGCCCTAGTTGGTTTCAGTGATTAACGACAATTAGAGATTATTATGGCTAACGTGTGTTTTGCAGAGGCTATGCGTAGCTTAGCCATAGTGATCAAGGAGAATGGGCTCTAAAGGTCATCACTTAGCCCCCAAGATGGATATCATTTCGGTTGATAAGGAGACACGATGAAGACCCTAGAATGATAGGCTAGGTGCCATAAGGATATGAAGGGCACTTAGAATTAGGTAGGGCTTCTCTTTTTATCTTTGACCGTACTATTAAGAGGGGTTGAGATTAGTAGCTTGACTTAGGAAAGCTTCATGTTTAGGTGTGGTGCACACTTGACTTCCTTAGCTCTAAGCAAGCCTATGGTGACCGTAAGATAGCCTAGAACAACTTCCATATTCATCGCGACGAAAAACGGAGTTGTCAAAATCATTTTCTGGGCGTCGGACGCTCCTGGCAGGGGCGCCGGACGCTGTCCGTCGCGTCGGACAAAGGCGCCGGACGCTGGGTGGTTGAGTCCACAGCGTCCATCGGCCTTCTAGAGAGGTTGTTTTCTGGCTAAGTTTTTCAGGGTGTGTCGGACGCTGTCCGTCGGCCCGGCGTCGGACGCTGCGAAGAGCGTCCGTCGACCTTCCAGAGAGGGTGTTTTTCAAACCCTAGCCAGAGCTCAGCGTCGGACGCTGTAGCTGAGTGTCCGTCGCCTAGTGACGTAGCGTCCGTCGCTGGGAACAGTGTGTCAGAACTAGCCGTTAGACAGAGGCGTCGGAGCGTCCGTCGCCTCAATTATGAACAGAAACTAGCCGTTGGGCATGCGACGGACCGTCCGTCGCCTAGTCGACGGAGCGTCCGTCGCCAACTTAAAATGCCAGCCCGAGGCAGTTTTCAGAGGGTCTATTTATAGCCCCTCCCACTTCTCTCCCACCTTGCCTTTGCTCATTTGAGTTGCTGAGTTTGTTGAGAAGGTTGGGAAGAGAGCAAGAGCCCTAGAGAGAGAGAGTGATTCGCGAATCCATCCATCCTCTCTCTAGTTCATCCAAGAGTTCAAGTGTGCATCCTCTAGTTGTGAAGCTTGAGTAAGTCAAGCGAAGATCGAGGCTTGTTACTCTTGGTGATCGACATCACCTAGACGGTCCGGTGGTGCTCGGAGGAAGGTGATCGCCGGAAGATTGTCGGCGGCCCTTCTCCATCGACGTTGTGATTGGTTGTGGGCGATTCACCGAGCCGGAGTGGCGAAGAATCAGCCCGTAGAGAGCACTCATCCCTTGCGCGGGATTGAGGGGGAGCTATACCTTGCGAGGTGCTCCAATGAGGACTAGGGGGGAGTGTCGACTCCTCGATACCTCGGCAAAACATCGCCGTGTCAAGCATCTCTTTCCCTAGCTCTTTATTACCGCATTACTTTCCGCACTTGTCTTTTAATTCATACTAGAATTGTGTAGGAAGTTTTCGCTTACCTTGTCGTGTTACCGCTTTCTAGCTAGGACACACAAGTCGTAGGCACTAGGGGGTTAATTGGCTCTTTACAGGTTTAATTCTTGTTTAGAAATTAAAAAGAGCCCAATTCACCCCCCCCCCTCTTGGGCATCTTGATCCTTTCAATTGGTATCGGAGCAAGGTTGCTCTAAATTAGGCTTCACCGCCTAGAGCAAGATGTCCCATGGGGATGGACCACCTCCATGTTCGATGGAGACGACTTTCCTTATTGGAAAGTTCGTATGGAGGCCTATTTAGAGGCTGTTGACGTGGGCGTGCTCAAAGCCGCCACAAAGGGAGGTACTCTCTTCGCGGAGGACCTCAACTTTGAGAAACACAATGCCAAGGCAAAGAACATACTCTTTCGTGGCATTAGCAAGGATGTCTTCAACCGAGTGCGTAATGCCAAAGACGCATTTGAGTTGTGGACCACTATTTGTGCACTTCACGAAGGCACAAAGAGTGAGCGTGAAGAACGCTATCACTTGGTTATGGCTAAGCTCAATTCTTTCTCTATGCATGCAAATGAAAATGCAAATGAAATGTACTCACGTCTCAACATTATTGTAGAAGAATTGAATGGGCTCGGTCTCAACCAAATGGAACCGGCCGATGTGGTACGCAAGATTCTTTGTGTCTTGCCCATTGAGAAGTATGGCCACATCGTCACGGTGCTTCACCAAGGAGATCTCTCCGCCGCTACACCAACACAAATTTTGGGCAAGATCAATGCCCATGAGATGTACATGAAGATTGGTGATGGTGGCTCATCTTCCTCCTCCAAGAAGAAAGAAAAAGAGAAGGAGGAAAAGAAGGACTTGGCATTCAAGGCAACCTCCTCGGAGAAGCACAAGATGCAAGTCATGTATGAGAGCACAAGCGATGATGATGATGATGATCTCGCTCTCATGGTGAAGAAGACAACCAAGATGTTGAAGAAGCTAAGCACGAATGGAGTCAAGTTTGACTCAAAGAAGAAGAAATTCTTCACAAGCTCTTCAAGAAAGCCCCTCTCCAAGATGGATTGCTACAATTGTGGCAAACTTGGACACTTGGCTTATGCTTGCCCCGAAGAAAAGAAAGACAAGTACAAGAACAAGAAAGCTAACAACAAGTTCAAGTACAACAAGGGCAACAAGGTTGAGTCAAGTGATGAGGAGAAGAAGGATGACAAGCCATTCAAGAAGAAGAAGAACTTCAACTTCCACAAGAAGAAGAAGAATGGCAAAGCCTACATTGTTGGTGATTGGCTCACCGACATTGAAGACTCAAGTGACTCATCCGGAGATGAAAGTGAAGAAGAGAAGGTGGCCGCCTTGGTGATTGGTTCATCTACTCCACCGCCACCCCCTTCATCATCTCCGGGTTCATCCTCTACACACCTATGCCTCATGGCCAAAGGTGACAAAAAGGTACAAAAAGAGGATAGTGATGATGAGGCTAGCTCTAGTGATGATAGTGATGATGAGTTTGAGGCACCTTCCTATGATGAGCTAATTGAAATTTGCAACAAATACACTAAGCTCATTAGGAAGTATAAAGACAAAAGTGAATCACTAGAGAAAGCCAATAGTAACTTGCATGCTAAGCTTGATGACTTGACTAGTGCTAATGATGAATTGAAGCTTGAGAACAAATCTCTCTCATCTAGCACTAGGGAGCTCAAAGCCTCACTCAAGCAAGCAAATGAGAAACATGATAAGCTTGAGAGGTCAACACAAGAGCTCCAATCAAGATACAACTTGCTAAAAGATGACTACAACCAAGTTAAAAATGAACATGGCACACTTGTGATAGCTAATGAATTGCTTTCAAATGATCTTGCTACACATGTTGCTATTAACCCGGTTGTTAAGTGTGATATAGCTACTTCTTGTGAGGACTTGCTTGATGAAGTTGCTAGTGAGCAAAATGCAAAGTGCAAGGGCAAGAAGGTAGTTGAGGCCGACAAGCATGATGACTATGTGAAGATGAGGCAAGAAAACTCCAAGCTCAAGGAAGAGCTAATCAACCTCAAGGCAAGCAAGCCACTCACTATCAAGTCGGCCAAACAAGATGACAAAGATGCAATGACCTTGATAAAGTCTCTCAAAGAGGAAAATGCAAAGCTCAAGGTTGAGAAGATCAAGCTTACAAGTGGATTGGAGAAGTTCACCAAGGGCCACAACCTTCAAAGTGAGCTCTTGATGAACACTATCATGAAGACCGACAAGACCGGCATTGGGTTCAAGGAGAACCAAATCATGAAGGCCAAGGTCAAGATAGAAGCCAAGCACTATTACAAGAACAAAGCTATGAGAAGCAACTATGACACACCAAAGCCCAAATCCAAGAAGTGCTTTGGATGTGGTCAAGAGGGTCATCTTCAATCCCAATGCAAGACTCCACCTCCCAAGACCTTGCCCAAGCACATAAGGCCCTTCGCTCATGATGCACACTTCATCATCAACAAGGACTCCAAGGGTAGACCTCAAGTTGTATTTCTCGGTCCAAAGATGAAGAACAAGCCCAAAGTGCTATGGGTTGCTAAGGAGTTAGTGGACAAGTCTATGGGACCTCGCCAATTGTGGGTTCCCAAACAACAAGCTTAACTCCAAGTTGCTTGTGTGTACAGAACTACAAGACCGGTGGAAGTCATTGGGTGATTGATAGTGGATGCACTCAACATATGACCGGTGATTCCCGGATGTTCACCACACTTGAGGAAGATTGTGAAGGACAAGACAAGATTACCTTTGGGGACAATTCAAAAGGCAAAGTGCAAGGTCTAGGCAAAGTGGCAATCTCAAATGATCAATCAATATCAAATGTCTTGCTAGTACAATCATTGAGCTTCAACTTGCTATCGGTGGGACAACTATGTGATCTTGGTTTCCAATGTCTCTTCACTCCAAACGAGGTAATTGTATCTAAGATTGAAGATTCATCATTGATATTCAAAGGGTTTCGGCACAACAATCTCTACCTAGTGGACTTCACCTCAAATGAAGCTAGTTTGCAAACATGTCTTTTCTCCAAGAGTTCTTTGGGTTGGCTATGGCATAGAATATTAGCACATGTGGGAATGTCAACTTTGAAGAAGCTTGTCAAGAAGGAATTGGTTAGAGGTGTGAAGGATGTGGTGTTTGAGAAAGACAAACTTTGTAGTGCATGTCAAGCCGGCAAGCAAGTAGCAAACACTCATCCAACCAAAGCTTTCATGTCAACCTCAAGAGTTCTAGAGCTACTCCACATGGATCTTTTTGGACCTACCACCTATGCTAGCCTTGGCGGCAATCTCTTTTGCTTGGTGGTAGTTGATGACTACTCTAGATACACTTGGGTGTTCTTTCTTCAAGACAAGGGAGAAACTCAATCAATATTCAAGAAGTTTGCAACTAGAGCCCAAAATGAGTTTGATGTGAAGATCAAGAAGATAAGAAGTGACAATGGGACCGAGTTTGTGAACACCAAGATTGAAGAATATTGTGATGAAGTTGGAATCAAGCATGAAGTATCCGCCACCTATACTCCTCAACAAAATGGTGTAGTAGAGAGGAAGAACCGGACACTTATCACTCTTGCAAGATCAATGCTTGATGAATACAACACCCCCGAGAAGTTTTGGGCCGAAGCAATCAACACCGCATGCTATGCGGCTAACCGGCTATTTGTCCAAAGGCTTCTCAAGAAGACCCCCTATGAGCTTGTGAATGGAAAGAAACCGGATATATCCTTTTTCCGAGTGTTTGGTTGCAAAGTGTACATCTACAAGAAGCGCCAACACTTGGGCAAGTTCCAAAGAAGATGTGACATTGGTTTCTTAGTTGGGTATTCACTTAAATCCAAGGCATACCGTGTATTTAACAAAGCCACCAGCTTAGTTGAAGAAACGTATGACTTGGAGTTTGATGAAACTAATGGCTCTCAAGAAGAGCATGAAAATCTTGATGATGTAGGTGATGAACCCTTGAGGGAGGCAATGAAGAACATGCCAATTGGTGCTATCAACCCACAAGAGGTGGAAGAAGTTGAAGATGAAGCAAATCAAGATCCTTCTCCACCTCACACGCCTCAAGTTGATGAAGGAGATTAAGTGAGGGAAGCTCAAGAAGACACTCACATCCCTCAAGATCAAGCCGAGGCCGAAGCAAGCAATGTTGAAGCACCACAACCTCCTCCCCAAGAGATCAATAGAAGATCTACACCTATGCTTCAAGCACATCCTCAAGACCTCATCATAGGGAGTCCATCAAGGGGGGTAACAACACGATCTAAACTTGCTTCTTATGTTGAACATCACTCCTTTGTTTCCTTTGTTGAGCCTTCTAGTGTGGAGGATGCACTTGCGGATCTGGATTGGGTGAACGCCATGCACGAAGAGTTGAACAACTTCACCCGGAATGAAGTGTGGACACTAGTAAAAAAGCCCAAAGGAGCAAGAATCATTGGCACCAAGTGGGTGTTTAGGAACAAGCAAGATGATCAAGGCGTGGTTGTGAGAAACAAGGCAAGATTGGTGGCAAAGGGGTTCTCCCAAGTTGAAGGCTTGGATTTTGGGGAGACCTTTGCACCGGTTGCAAGACTAGAAGCCATTCGTATCCTTTTGGCATATGCTTCACACCATAAAATGAAACTTTTTCAAATGGATGTGAAGAGTGCCTTTCTTAATGGTTTCATTAATGAACTTGTTTTTGTCTCACAACCTCCCGGGTTTGAAGACCCAAATTGTCCTAATCATGTGTATAGGTTGTCCAAGGCACTCTATGGATTGAAGCAAGCTCCAAGAGCTTGGTATGAGAGGCTAAGGGACTTCCTACTCAAGAAGGGCTTCAAGATCGGGAAAGTGGATACCACACTCTTCACCAAGGTGCTAGATGGAGAGATCTTTGTTTGCCAAGTATATGTCGATGACATTATATTTGGGTCAACAAACCAAGGTCATAGCAAGGAATTTGGTACATTGATGTCCAAGGAGTTCGAGATGTCGATGATTGGCGAGCTAACCTTCTTCCTAGGCTTCCAAGTGAAGCAATTGAGGGAGGGCACCTTCATATCTCAAGAGAAGTACACTTATGATGTGCTCAAGAAATTCAAGATGGAGGATTGCAAGCCAATCAAGACCCCAATGCCTACTAATGGGCATCTCGATCTCGATAAGGAAGGTAAACCGATCGACCAAACTCTTTATCGTTCTATGATCGGTAGTTTACTTTACCTCACCGCTTCTAGGCCGGATATCATGTTTAGTGTGTGTATGTGTGCTAGGTTTCAAGCAAACCCTAAGGAGTCGCATCTTTGTGCGGTTAAAAGAATCCTTAGGTACTTAAGGCACACCCCTAGCATGGGTCTTTGGTATCCCAAAGGAGCTCCCTTCCAACTAGTTGGCTATTCCGATTCGGATTACGCCGGGTGTAAGGTTGATAGGAAGAGTACCTCCGGCGGGTGCCACATGCTAGGAAGATCACTTGTTTCTTGGTCCTCAAAGACGCAAAATAGTGTGGCATTGTCAACCGCCGAAGCGGAATACATTGCCATGGGAGCAAGTTGTGCACAAATCTGATATATGACCCAAACACTCTTTGATTACGGTGTGTTTTTAAAAGAAGTTCCACTCTTGTGTGATAATGAAAGTGCCGTAAAGCTTGCAAACAACCCGGTTCAACACTCTCGCACCAAGCACATAGATATTCGTTATCACTTTCTTAGAGATCATGTGGCTAGGAAAGACATAACACTAGTTGGAGTTAAGAGCGAAGAGCAATTGGCGGATATCTTCACTAAACCACTCAATGAAACAACCTTTTGTAGGTTGAGAAGCGAGTTAAATGTGCTTGATCACTCTAATTTCACTAAAAGATGAGCTTGTGTGAACCTTGCATTCATATGTATCATAACATGTTTAATATGGTAATGCACATAGGCTTGGCTAACGCGGTTAAGATAACCGCCCTCAAAGTGTGTGACAAAGCTTAACCGCGGTTTAAACTTGCAAACAACCTAGATTCACTTTCCGTATTGCATAAGCATATGCATGTGTGTCTTTTGCCTTTTCTTTTCGGTTAAGTTTCTTGAGCATCCTCTATGATAATCCACTTAGGGGGAGCATTCCAAGCTCAAGTCACTTCAATACCCCTATTGTGGCCATATGATGTCTCCTTGGCGCTTCCATTCGAATATTTTGAGCTAAAAACTAAATTTAAGCTTATGGCAAAATAATTGAAAATGAGTGTTTGAGAAATGGTTCTCATATCAAGTCCAATCAAGTGTTATTTGGATCTTATTGGGATTGGAACTTGGTTGGGAGAGAGACGCAAAAAGAAATTTTGAAAAATTCTATTTTTAAGGCGTCGGACGCTGCCGACGGACGCTCGGTGTCAATTGCCTCAGCGTCCGTCGCGATCGTCCGGAGATCAAAGTTGCCCGCAAACAGGGCGATGGATGCTCTCCCAAGCGTCCGTCGCGGAGCGTCCGCCGCGGTCAATGCGACTGGGCGTTTCAAATCGGCTCTGGAAGCCCGACGGACGATGCCGTCGGACGCTCCCCGAGCGTCCGTCGCATACCGACAGAGCGTCCATCGCGAACTTATCGGCGAATTTTTTTTTTGAAAACCCCGATCTCCTCTCTGTCTCGCCCGTTCGCCTCAGTCCGCCGCTGCGCCGTGTTTCCAAACCCTAACCGCCGCGATCCCGTCCAGTGCCGCCGTGCATCTCGTCGCCGTTGAGCAACCAAGCGCCGCCACCTGTCCTGCGCTGCCGTTCCTCTTTGCGCCGCCACGGATCCCTGCTCCCTGCGTCGCCTGCTCCACCCCCACCACTGCCACCCCTGTAGCCTTGCCTAGCATCAAAGCCCCTCTCCACAGCCTCCCCCCTTCGATTCCCTGCTCCATCCCAGCCGAGCAGGAGTCCCGTTAGGCCAAGGATCTCTCCCTGTTGGAGGTCGGCTTATCTCCTTTGCGATTTAAGGTGAAAATCAAATCTTTTTTTTCTTTTCCCCTCTAGTTTGTACATCATCCCACTCACTCTTTGTCACCCTGCCAATCCTAAACCTTTCTCGCTACCTTGTCTTGGTTTAGTGCGGATTGCGGAGTGCGGTTGATTGATCGGGAAAATTCTCATCTTCTCTCCTTTTTGGTCAGCGACTCGAGGTATGGCAGTGGATATCATGATTCTTTTCTTTCCTTATTTCATGCCTCTATAGACCCACTTCCCTTTTAGCTATATGCTTATGGTTCATATATATATATCTCTACACTTTTTCCGACGAGCAGGGTCAGTTGGTCAGTTGATCAGAGATTCAGACAGTGGGCAGTGTCAGTGAACTCGGGGCAAAGCCCGCGAGTACGGATCGAGGCAAAGCCTCGCGAGGACAGTCCAGGGCCGGCGTGCCACTCTTTCACTTGTTTGGTTCTGTTGTCTGTCAGAGGATCAGGGACAATGTTTGATTGGCAGTGGGGTTGTGGTTTGATTGTTGAGGTTTCCTATCAGTGAGTTGATTGCAAGAGCGTGAGAAATGGCAAGGACAAAGAACGCAGGTCCCGTTCCCGGCAGTGGTGGTGACCCTCCACCTCCACCGCGTCCACCCACCGACCGCGGGAAGGGCAAGCAGAAGGTAATCTCTCGGAAGCGCAAGAGGCCAGCAATGGATCCGGATTCGGTAGCTGCGCTTGCAGTAGCAGAGGCAGCTGAGTTAGCAGCGAGGAGGACGTCGCGCCGGCTTGAGGCTCTCGCCTCGCCGTGGAGCGCGTCGTGAGTCCCCTCCACCTCCAGAGTCAGAGCCCGTCGAGGCTTCAGAGGCACCAGCGACAGAGCCAGTCCCAGCGACTGAGCCGACAGAGGCCGCGGGCCACTCTACTATTGGAGAGCTGATGAGCCGTCGCGTTACTCGTTCCGAGGCTCAGGTGCACCACCCAGCCCTCCAGGACCCCGGCTCCCAGACCCCGTGAGGCACCAGGTCAGGACACTTACAGCGAAGCAAGTTCAGCTGCTTCGGTTTGTCGACTTCCAGTCTTGGTTCCCACCTCAGAGGGACCCCCGTGCCGGACGAGAGTTCTATACCACAGTGCACGAGGACTTCTACAGAGCATACGTTGACACCGATGCTCCTCTCAGGGCCCACAAGGTGTGCCCATCTACTCAGATTGAGGGGGTCGGTGGTCCAGAGATCCTGCAGCATCTCCAGTACATTCAGGGTTTGACAGACTTGATGGGATGCTCAGGGGCATATCAGAAGGAGTGGGTTTACCAGTTCTATGCTTCTCTGTGGATCTCACCTGATCACGAGTTCCTCCACTTCGCATATCAGGGACGTGACTTCAGGGTTACAGCTGCCAGGTTCCGAGAGCTCTTTCACCTTGGATCTTCACCTACTAGGATCCACAGTCTCTGCTATGGGGATCAGGAGGCCCCTCGCCGACCTCACGATGGTATAGTGCCATCCACAGATTTTGTCAGTCCGTGCTTTCAGCAGCCGTTCACTGAGGATTCGAGACGTACGCCACGTGACCTCACTCCTCTGGCTCGCATCCTCCACGAGGTTCTCAGACGGACTATTCTACCCAGGATTGGAGCTAGGGATACTATCACTCGTCTTCAGCTTTGGCTCCTAGCTCACATTGTTCGGAAAGAGCAGTTCGACCTCTGGGATTTGATAGTGAGCAAGCTCGAGGATATCATAGCTGCTGGATTCAGAGGCCATTGGCAGCTACAGTTGGCACATTGGATCTCATACTTGATAGTTGCCAAGACTGGGTCAGGGGTTATGAGAGTCACCCTTACGAGGTCAGCTACAGAGTTCCCAGTCTACTCGATGAGCTAGCTTGTGGCCCATGGACAGTTGCCTCGCCCCAGCAGAGCCTACAGACTAGGCACGAGGCAGGCCGGAGTGCCACCACAGTATTCAGAGAGGATCTCGACTCTGACAGCTCTGACGAGGACAACCAGCCCGTGCACGAGTATACACCTATGACACATGACCACGAGGCTGGAGGGTCCGGCACAGCCGCAGCAGCTCCAGCTCCAGGCTCCAGTTCTTCAGAGGCTACCCTGCTCACTATACTCTCGAGGATGCAGGAGGAGCAGTCTCGCCAGGCAGAGGAGCAGAGACGACAGGCTGCAGACCTACGGAGGCTCACTGAGCAGCAGCTGGCAGCTCAGGCTCAGACACAGGCTAGGCAGGATGAGTTCCAGCGCCAGTTCCTAGCCTATCAGCTACAGCAGGCAGAGATCCAGAAGACTTAGACTCTTCTACTTGAGCGTCTTCTGGCCTCTAGCTCCGGGCAGACCTCCACGCCACACTTTCAGTTGCCCGCCGTCTCTCAGCAGCAGCAGTTCACCTCTCCTCCACCGCAGCCTCCAGTAGTTGTGGTGCCCACTCCAGCGTTACCATCCAGAGGACAGCAGAGTCAGGCACCAGCTACACCTCCCTTCCAGCCAGCAGCTTCTCCAGAGTATCAGACTCCGAGGACCCAGGTGTCCTCTTGGATAGCTTCACCCGGAGAGTTCCAGACGGGATTCACTCCTACCCGGGGAACTACTCTAGCAGAGGCCTCGCGAGATCTGTCAGCTTCATACCTTGAGATCACGAGAGAAGACTCCCCAGGAGCACCTCAGCAGGTCACACCAGCTCTAGAGACTGCAGTGGATCTTCCGGCGACAGGCACTCACCAGTCCTCAGTTGCATCGTCGGAGATCGCACCGGAGCAGTCCGCACAGACAGTCACCACACCTCCAGCTGCCGTTCAGACGGATGCCATATCCTTAGCAGATGAGGTTACAGTGGCAGTGTCCTCTCTCGGTCAGACTCAGCCTGCAGAGGTTGCAGCAGCAGTGTCCCTAGTGGCACTAGAAGTGACTCTGTCCCCCTCGCCTCGAGTTTTCACTCGTCGGGCCCCCAGGCCCGCTACCACTGAGGCAGGACCGTCAGAGGCACCAGCAGAGCCTCAGCGACAGTCAGTTGAGACCGCAGCTCCAGAGGTGCCAGTGACAGCTTCAGAGGCCACCCCAGTTGCACCTACACCGGTAGAGACCGTGTCAGATGAGTCAGACGAGTCCGACCTTCAGGACTTCATCATGCTGGATCGCAGAGCTGCCGCTACTTCGCCTTCTTCTCCAGCCCCAGATTCTTAGTTATTGGTGCTAGACGCCAAAGGGGGAGAGAGGGTCGAGTATAGAGATAGGGGGAGGGATTTGGATCTTTGAATGTTTATTTCCCCGTACTCTTTCATCATGTCTATCTTTATGCATTTGTCTATATGTGTGATGCGATGACGATTGATGTGTTTATATGGTTGCATGTGACAAACTCTTGATTATCTCTAATATATCTTGTGAGTTGTCTCATGTTCATGATATATCTCCTTGCTTAACGATATTTGAGCTTCCACGCTTTACTCCGATACATCCTTTGAGAATATCATGAGGTACAACTTTTTCATTCATATCCATGAGTACCATGTTTTGTGATTTGGCTTGGGTGAGCAAGTATGCTTCATTACCATTTTACTAACCTTTGCTCAACCATTCCAAGTCACCCTTGAATCTTAACCAAAACTCTTATCCATACTCGAGGTTCTATTGTCGTCAATCACCAAAAAGAGGGAGATTGAAGAATCATGGCCCTAGTTGGTTTCGGTGATTAACGACAATTAGAGATTATTATGGCTAACGTGTGTTTTGCAGAGGCTATGCGTAGCTTAGCCATAGTGATCAAGGAGAATGGGCTCTAAAGGTCATCACTTAGCCCCCAAGTTGGATATCATTTTGGTTGATAAGGAGACATGATGAAGACCCTAGAATGATAGGCTAGGTGCCATAAGGAGATGAAGGGCACTTAGAATTAGATAGGGCTTCTCTTTTTATCTTTGACCGTACTATTAAGAGGGGTTGAGATTAGTAGCTTGACTTAGGAAAGCTTCATGTTTAGGTGTGGTGCACACTTGACTTCCTTAGCTCTAAGCAAGCCTATGGTGACCGTAAGATAGCTTAGAACAACTTCCATATTCATCGCAACGAAAAACGGAGTTGTCAAAATCGTTTTCTGGGCGTCGGACGCTCCTGGCAGGGGCGCCGGACGCTGTCCGTCGCGTCGGACAAAGGCGCCAGACGCTGGGTGGTTGAGTCCACAGCGTCCGTCGGCCTTCCAGAGAGGTTGTTTTCTGGCTAAGTTTTTCAGGGTGCGTCGGACGCTGTCCGTCGGCCAGGCGTCGGACGCTGCGAAGAACGTCCGTCGACCTTCCAGAGAGGGTGTTTTTCAAACCCTAGCCAGAGCTCAGCGTCGGACGCTGTAGCTGAGCGTCCGTCGCCTAGTGACGTAGCGTCCGTCGCTGGGAACAGTGTGTCAGAACTAGCCGTTAGACAGAGGCGTCGGAGCGTCCGTCGCCTCAATTATGAACAGAAACTAGCCGTTGGGCATGCGACGGACCGTCCGTCGACAGCGTCCGTCGCCAACTTAAAATGTCAGCCCGAGGCAGTTTTCAGAGGGTCTATTTATAGCCCCTCCCACTTCTCTCCCACCTTGTCTTTGCTCATTTGAGTTGCTGAGTTTGTTGAGAAGGTTGGGAAGAGAGCAAGAGCCCTAGAGAGAGAGAGTGATTCGCGAATCCATCCATCCTCTCTCTAGTTCATCCAAGAGTTCAAGTGTGCATCCTCTAGCTGTGAAGCTTGAGTAAGTCAAGCGAAGATCGAGGCTTGTTACTCTTGGTGATCGACATCACTTAGACGGTCCGGTGGTGCTCGGAGGAAGGTGATCGCCGGAAGATTGTCGGCGGCCCTTCTCCATCGACGTTGTGATCGGTTGTGGGCGATTCACTGAGCCGGAGTGGCGAAGAATGAGCCCGTAGAGAGCACTGATCCCTTGCGCGGGATTGAGGGGGAGCTATACCTTGCGAGGTGCTCCAACGAGGACTAGGGGGGAGTGTCGACTCCTCGATACCTCGGCAAAACATCGCCGTGTCAAGCATCTCTTTCCCTAGCTCTTTATTACCGCATTACTTTCCGCACTTGTCTTTTAATTCATACTAGAATTGTGTAGGAAGTTTTCGCTTACCTTGCCGTGTTACCGCTTTCTAGCTAGGACACACAAGAGGTAGGCACTAGGGGGTTAATTGGCTCTTTACAGGTTTAATTCTTGTTTAGAAATTAAAAAGAGCCCAATTCACCCCCCTCTTGGGCATCTTGATCCTTTCAGCACCCCCGTGTAAACCTGCTTGTACCTCCCCTGTACGAGCACTTCGGTGCAAGATAATACAATCTATCCTCTCCCGCTGAACGTAGGGTCTTCCTTGCCTGAACCAGGATAAATCTTGTGTCATTCTTGCATCACATCTGGGAGAGGGAGCACGCAATATACAAATTTACTAGCCGGTGGTCTTGACCCCTGGGTCATAACACCGACAGTAAGCATGCTCTACTCCTATGCTTTGAGAAATTTGCATAACCTGATATACAAATCAGAGCTTTTAATTATTTTTGTTCTTTTGCAAAAAAAAATTGACAAGGAAATTACACAATATCAATTGATTGACTGTTTGTTGGAGGAGTAAGCTTTGAAGATCCTGCAAACTAAGTCCCTACAAGAGGCATGCAATTTTCCCCTTTCTTTTCTTGACTGGTTATTATCTCCTTTTACTAGAGAACAAGTCAACAAATTAGATAGTTTTAAGAATGACTCAGAACAAACCCATTGAACTGAAATTTCTACTTTCAAAAATTATGTACCAACAATGCTTCTGTACAGGTACCTAATATGGATTGACATTCACCTTCGAGTGACTGTCAATTTCTGAAGTGTGAAATTATGTTTTGACTGAATTATTTTCATTCATTGCATGCAGAAGTGCAACACTATGGCATACTCGACATCTATGAAAGGTAGAAACTGCAGTGTGCTCCTCTTTTTGCTGTTTGGTATCTTTGTTTTCATGGAATTCAAGAGTTATTGCTCAAACGTTTCTTTGAAAATTAACTAGAACAAGGAATTGTCTTTGTTCACTATATTGACAAAATGATATGTATCTCTTGACAAGATATTATTTCAACAGCCTATCTATTTAATAAATTATTGATTTGAAGGGTCTGCCCCGGCTGCTCCTCCTGCTCCTACTCGCCGTATCCAGAGCTGCTTAGCGCCGCCGCCAGCCCGCCATCGCACTCCAGGCTCTTGGGTCTTGGTCAGGTATGTCCACCCCTTCTCATCCTCTTCATGCTTTGATCTGAATGTTTGTCCTCTTCATGGATTTACAATCTGGCAAAGTTTTTTATGGCCTTGTTTACAAGTTATAGCTAATCTACAATCTTGCAAACCTACAACCATTTGTTTGGTTAAAACAATGATCATAACATGAATAATTCGAAGCATCCTGAATGATCATACAGTACTTCCATAGGCAAATATATAGGTCGTGAATCATTGCCACCAGTCTACTATGGGTGGCCTCTTGGCTCTCACCCTAGCACTGCCGCATCGGCCTCTCTCCGTCTCTTCACTGTTGGTCCCCCTCCATTCCACCGACATCTTGTCAGTCTTAGTTATGGCTGGTTGCTATGGCTGCTCATTGTTAATTAGTTTTTAGAATTTTTCGATGATTACCTGCTTGTTATGGCTGCTATTTGTTAATTAATTTTCAGAAATTTTCAGTCCTGTTCTCCCTGCTAACCATGGTTGAAAAATTGATTTGTGTCGAGTGTTTAGAGAATGGTTGTTATGGCTGCTCATTGTTAATTATCTTATATTGTTCGGTCGATATTTTTTTGTGGAAACATATACTCCCAAGTGGCATCCTAGCCGTAGAAGATAGGTAACTTCTTTTTAAAAAAAGGAATAGACAGGTAACTTCATTTGAACCACCTTTTATTATGCTATATATATATATAGAAATGGACCATTAAAGGTTAAATAGTTGACCATTTCTTATGCTATAGAAATTTAAAGGCCTTCATCGTTCTACAATTTATGTCCGCATGGAACAATGGACCAATCATGTCAATCTCTTCGGTGAGCGCAATACTTTATGTTTGTGGTTATATATATATATATATATTCCGATCCCAACTTATTAATTATGTTATCTTGTCCACAGGATTGCCAAAGGCTACGAAAGAACTTTGTGATCAACCTATTAATGTGTGATGGGGATTCACGGCGATATATGATTCCTGTATACCTATGAAAATATCTTATCCGCATTAAGGGAAAAAGACAATGAAAGAGCCGTGTTACAAAAAAAAGACAATGAAAGAGATATTTGTGGAGATCATTTCTATCATGCACTTATTTGAAAGTTGTTACTAAATTTGACGCTTATTTATTTAAATGTGGCTTGAAACCGTACGTTGCTAAGCCAAAGTTAAAATTTATGTGTCTTGATTTTGTCACTTTTTTTTATTATGCTCTTATTGCATTGAAAATTTGAGCTCCTAACTTGCTATTTTTTCTTATTTTATTGTATTGAATTGTATCAAAAAAAAATTTAAGACCCCGTTGCAACGCACGGGCATATGCTAGTATTCTATAAAGAAAGAATTACACCACTGCAGTCAATAAATTAAACGGCCTAAACATGCATCTATGAGCAAAAATATGAAGGCCCAAGAACTGGCCCAATCATGCATAGCCATCCGATCCGATCTACGGTGGAGATCCATGCTAGAGTCAATAAATATGGACATCGAAACCCTAGCTCTCACCCGACTCCATCTCCATCGGTCTTTTTTTTCTCTCCCAGATGGCCACATCCATTCCTTCTCTCATTGAGCGCCGCCGCCACAGCGTCCACCTCGACCTCGACAACGTGTGGATCTGACGCCCAAGCGCCGGTGGGACGACACTGCGTCCTCCACCGGCAAGGAGGTGGAGCTGCTGCGCCGTGCCTTGGAACTTCACCTCGATCTCGACCGGCTACTCGTTGGATCCTGCAAGGAGCGCATGGATCCAACTCCTAAGCGCTGGTGGGACTACCTCCACGGATGCAGAGGTCCATCCTTGCGAGATTCTTGCGACAAAGACATCTGGATCCCGGAGTGCGGGTGACGGCGACGATGCGGAGGCGGACGTGCATTCACCCGAGATTCTAGATACAGGTGGGCAGGTGGCTCCGGCGCGCGGGTTACAACGGCGGCGGGATCCCGGTCGATATGCAACGGCGAGGCCTCCTACGTCGACAAGTTAGCCTCATGTGCATGAATATTTAGATCAGCAGGCTGCAGATATTATATTTTGTTTTTTTGGTCTCTGAATAGCGGTGAGATGCATGAATGCGTGTACTGCAGATGTTAATATGCTTAGTATTCCTAGAAGTTTGTTATATAGCATACTACACATACGCTTCCTTGAAGGTTGTATGTTTACGACAAGCTAATGTCATCAGTTCCTTGGATGTGAGTCTGAGAAGTTAGGAACAGAATCCCAGATGAAGGAAAACAGAGATCGGTATCCAGAGTACTTGTTTGATTTTTTGGAAGCATGTAGCTACTTCCTGAATGGATAGGCTTGGCTTGGAAATGAGCAAAACTGCAATCTATCTTGTTTTTTTTGTGCCAAATTGAACTGCTGATATCCATAAATGCTAATTTATGATCTCTCGCTCATATGTGCAGGAAGCAAAGAACGCTTGCTGTCGGATGTACTTTCAAGCTTTTTATATGATTTTTGGTAAGTAAAAACACTGGAACGAGATTAGCAATCGAGTCTCCCTCTCATGATACTCTGCCTCTGAAAAAAGACAGGGTTGCACTTAAATGTTATTTCTGCAGTCTAGTTAATTACAGTTAATTGCTTTTCTTGATTTGCATGTTAACTAGGATATGCATGTTCTTGTGTATGATTTAATTGAATCATAAAGCTTTATTCCCCTGTTGCATGTAGAGCTCAGATTATAGGATATGGATGTTCTTGTGAATGATTAAATTGATTCGTAAAGCTATGTTTCCCTGTTGCATGTAGAGCTCAGATTATAGGATATGGATGTTCTTGTGAATGATTAAATTGATTCGTAAAGCTATGTTTCCCTGCTGCATGTAGAGCTCGAATGAGAGGAGGATTAATTTTAAGGGCTTGCTGGTCTCACTATTTGTGCCATTGGGCTGTGTTAATAGATGATTTTGTTTATGAGAATCAATTTTACTTTAGCTTGAAATATTAATATGCTTGTGCGTAGCACACATAACTTGATGTATTATATCAACAACATCTAGGTGAATGCTGCAGCCAGTGCCTTGTGCACTTGCCTGAGCTAGTAAACCAACCATAGCCGCTACACCTTAACACATCATTTCCTACACCTGGTTTAATAGCTACGTACCATGTTATATTTACTGGAACTCACCATTTTATTTTATTTAAATGCCAGTACACGTGTAATAAATTACATGCCTCAGTACCTATAGTAATTAAGTTATATGCCTGTATCATTTGTTGTTCTGTCAATACTCCATACTTTTTAAACCAAATTCTAGCTATTTCTGTTTGATTGGTTTTTAACTGCAAAAATTTATTGTCAGAAATATGTACACAATGTATTGTTTGGATATTTTACATGTTTTCTTAATACTGTAGGGTAAACCTACTGTGGAACTTCAGAGGATTCTGTGAAGATGATGGAATATGTAGAGAATTTGCTATGTCGTGGGGGTTGTGTACTGGACTGAAATTTTATATATAGAGTTTAGATCAATTCCATTCGGCAACCTTTTTGTATGTGTATGGTCAATTGTAATTATAATTATAATTATATGGAACTTGTATTCTGTTGTATGATGCATTATTTATGGATGAGGATTATATATGGTCATTATAGTTATATAATTGGTTATCTGGTTTTTAATGTGATGATTTTTAATTGGGCATGCAGAAGGTAATGTTGGGCCTCAATAACAACAAAAATCGTCAATTTGTACTTGGGACAAAAATATTTGAGCCAATCTGTCTATAGATGAAAATAATAATAAAAATTCAAGCTATATGGGCAGGATATTAATTGCCATTTCATTTGCCATGTCATCTATTATGCAATAGGTTATGACAGACTTTGTCCTGTCATCCTATCAATGATAGGAGAATTATTGTCATTGTATCAATGACAATATCCTCTAGTGGTCACAGAAACTAGTTAGTGACCAACTTCTGTGACAACAGCTAGTTCATCACTACAGGCAGTGACATGAAACAGACTCTGATTGTCATATTCTGATTGTCACAGAAGCCTAGATTTCTTGTGATTCTTCACCTGCTCAATGTTAGTGACAACAGGCAAAACAGCAGCTAGCTCTGCTAACTTAAGCTCTACCTTTTTTATTAAGAATATTTTGTTCATCAAAAACAGATACTAGAGAATCCATTTTATTATGTATATTTTTTAAAGAAGATTTATTTGCATCCAGTCTTTGCTCAAGATTCACATTAATTTTTGTTTGTTGCATAATTAAATCCCTCAACGTAGTTTGCTTTGAAATATTACCTGAATTCATACCTTTGCTATTGGGTTGACTTGGAATGGGTTGATGTGGGAATTTGTATGTCGTCTCAATGACCCTTCGATCTTCTTTATATCTGGCCCTCTAGTCAAGCCAATGGAGTAAATTATCCATCTTGGTTGATAGTACATTTACTTCCTCGGGTATTTCTTCTGTTTGGTGACAATGTTCAACTTTATCTTGGGACCAGCTTTGGTTTTCTGCTATCTTGTCCATAACTTTCTCTGCCTTTTCAAGTGTAAGTTCCAAAAATGATTCTCCAGCAGATGCATCTAGGCACTCACGAGCCTTCTGAGTTAATCCATGGTAAAGGGTCTGCATGAGTAACCATCCTGCCATTCCATGATGAGGACAATCTGATAGGTATCCTTGAAAATGCTCCCATGCTTCTGGAATGGTTTCTGATTTCTACTGTTGAAAATTGACAATTCTTCCTCTTAAGGCATTGGTTTTGCCTATAGGGAAAAACTTTGCTAGAAAGGCTTTCGAACAGTTCGCCCAAGTGTTGATATCTTCCTTGTTGGTGTAGAACCACTTCCTCGCTCTTCCCATAAGTGAGAATGGAAAGAGGCGAAGCAGTATGATGTTTTGGGTGATTCCATCGATGTTGATTGTGCTTCCGATCTCTAAGAAATTCTGCAAATGTGCACTAGCATCTTCATGTGCCTTTCCACTGAATTGTGTAGCTTGCACCATATTGATGAGGCTTGGATTGAGCTCAAATTCGGGATCTTCTTCTCCTTCTGCCTCAAATACCGGACTAGTGCGAATATTCTCAATGCTTGGAGCAGAGAATTCTCGCAGGGTCTTTTATGCCATAGCTTCAGAAGTTGGTGACTAGCTTCTTCTTTCTTGATTGCTTTGATTCTAATGATAAAAGATTGAATGTATCAAAGTTAATCCTAGAATACCCTGTATAAAAAATATAAACATAGAAAACAACAGGGGTAATCCTGCCAATGCAGAGGTGCCTTGTTATGATTTCTCATTTTTAAGTAGTTGTTCATGCAATTTTTCTCCATAGTCTAATTCTAATATATATCTACCTCATATGCGTACCCATGCTTTTCCCCGACAACAACTCTAGAAATGCTTGTTGACGCTTCTAACACCACTTTGAATACTAGGTTGTCATCCCCAGCATGGCGCTAGAAGTGTGTGGTGGTATTTATGAATGTAAGGGCTCTCTAGAAAATATATTTATTCTATCCGCAAGCGCACAAATAAAATGCCAATTGTAGCACTTCACCAGGAAAGTATTTCCATGTATCATTATTTATAATTTTGCTAAGGGAAAAGAAAAACATCAGTGGCATGAATCAACAAAGGTTTAGACTAGAGATGGACTTGCAGAACATGATTACTTATGAGAAACTCAATAACACAGTCACTTGCTTCGGCAGGGGGTAATCCATAATAATAAAGATATTGAATTTTAAGCTCAAAGATAAATAACACAGACATTAGAGATAGACTGCTCTGTATAAAATGTAAGGTGACGTCAGACTAGTAAGAGAATAACTTCTAAGTATGTTCTAATCTACTAAGTCATAATCTACTCTAGCACATATAAGATCATATATAACATAAAAGACTCTTCATCTATCTATAAGGAACATTACTAAAGAAAGCCAGAACATAGCATGACTTACTCCACAATACCAATTTTGCTTGTCCTATCAACGGGGGGTGGACTATACAAGAATCAATGGAACTGTCACTTCCACGAACTACCACACGACCCGGCCAATAGGATACATTTGCAGGTAAATAGCATCTAATCACCACGCTTACATGTGATCTACCACTTAACTCCCTCAAGATTAGAGCTAAGCGCTTTGCAAACTTATACATAAACTCATTATCGATCATAACCATATCAAATATATAACTAGAATAAACTAAGAACATAATAAATAGAAACATAATGATATTTAGAATAAAGTCATAGAGAAAGATACAAGATAATACCAATCTTTATGACGAAGATCCAAAATCTAGAGCGCAATGCTCTACTTCTCTAAATCTATCTAATCAATCCTATAGAACTTGAAGGAATTGGGAGTAGCTATTCTAATTCTCTGGTGGAGAGAGGGATATGAAACCCTAGTTTTGATGGCTTCCTCTAATAATGATTTCTCTTCTTCCTCAGGGGTGGCAGGGTCTTGCTTATATAACCCCCTCAAATGAACGTGGACCGTCGGATCAAACCGACCTTAGGTGAAGGGTTTAGATTCATCCTAAAAGGCGGTGGGGTGCGATCCGTGAAGTTGGAGCCGATTGGCTGGAGGGGTAGGGTGGCCGCCCCAAACCCTAGGGCGGGTGACCTGGGTCTGGTCCCCCTCCGCCTCCGATTCGGTCCAGTTGCTTCTAGGGCCTTCCTGAGTATTCTCTTTCGCGCAGAGGTCTTTTCTCTCTATGTAAACATGACATGCAAACCTTCTTTAGCTCTTTTTCTGATAACTCCCTGTAAAATCATAAACTCACCAAAACTTGTGGAAATCTATCAGTTAGACCCCCTAAGTCTATAGTGGTAATCCAATTAAACCCTTTTTAGTTCTTGTTGACATATAGAAATTGATACTTAACGACCGTCAATAATGTGTTGAGACCATATTTAGGTGAGTCAAAATATATACGTGTGGGTCTTGATGGTAGACTTAGACAACCAGTATTTGGAACAAACCCGAGGGGTCGGCTAAGTTGAAGAAGGTAATGGACTAGGAAGGATCGCGGAAAGAAAGGTTCTATGTTGGTTACGACAAGATAGACAGGTCAAGCTCTATTGAAGGGAAAGATTGGAGCCTGTTGACACCAGAAGTGGCAAACGGGAAAAGACCGCAAGCGTATGGCTGTCAAGTGTAGCTTTCACTGGGAGTATTCCAGGTATCGTATTTTCCTCAGGGAACAAGAAGTGTATTAACTAGTGATCAAGGTTATGTCCTATGATGAGACAAGGAGAATATGGTATTTGGGTTGAGAGGTTCACTATAGCAAAGATATCTAACTAGGAAAAGCTGGTTATACTGGCTTTATCAGCCCTTCTTTACTAGATAGATCAATAAGAGGTAAAACTCCTACTAGACCGCGCCATGATGTTGTATTGAGGCCCTACCTTTTAAGAACTTATGTTACACACGTGGTGGAATACAAAGACTAGATAGGGCTGTCACCACCTACTAGCTACCACAAACAATCCGTGCCATAAGCGGTTTACAAAGGCAAGATCTAATCTAGACACCACTTCTACACTATTCTTACTACTTTAACCCTAGCATAAGGCTAAAGTACTCTACTTAAATTAAAGCGATGAACACGCACAAAAAGATGTATAACAGCTATGCCAGAATTAGAATATTAAATGCTATAACGAACTCGGATATATCACTTACAAGTGCTGAACTTACAAGAGGATCGCATCCACTGAGGTAAAGCTCCAGAGAAGATTCCCGACAGATCTGGGGATTTCTCCAGAAGACTTCCCTCACTCTCTTCCAACGAGCATATCACTACACTAGAGCTTCGCTAAGCTACTAAGGAGTAGTATTTCTCCAATGAGTCATGAGTACAAGTGAAGGCCTACGGGGGTATTTATAACAGGAGGTGGAGTAGGGGCTACTCTGGTGCCACATCAGCGATCCGCGCCACTCCATCAACCACCGTAGGATCAAACTGTCATTATAACCGTCTTAAACCAAGGGTGGAGATCAAGTTGGTGCATGGCAGCATGCAGGAAGGCGGTGGAGAGCTCAGGGGTGCTTTTGGGCACTAGGGGGAGGTCGGCCGACCTGCCTATGGCAGGTGGGACCTGCCTCTTCCTTCTAGAAGCTGACCCACCACTCAGGGGGTCTGTGGGTGGCCTCTGGGCCCACACCCCAGGTTGGCCAACCTAGAGGTGAGATCTCTGGTCTCCTCCTTTCGTGTGGAGCATGGCCCACATGTCATGATCAACTTGTCACAGTTTGGTATGTTTCTAAAATACTTGTGGGCCCATGGATCCTCGTGCTTTGATCTAGGACCATTGAGAGGTAGCACAAAATGGATCCAAGGGAGGGTGTACTTGGATCATGGGGGCATGGGAGGCCTTGGTGGCCCCATAGGGAGGTCGGCCGACCCCCTAAGTGGGCCCACAGGCTCCCAAATGCCCCCATTTGTCCTTATCTGCAAATAAATATTCAAGGGACATGTGGAACCAGTTATTGGATAAAATGTGCTCATGATATGCTTGCCTTTCTTCTATTTTGAGGATGTTGACGGTATTTTGATGGTGAAAAAAGGGTCATTCTTACCGTCAACAGAGCCCAAGTTATATTTTCTTTCCTTTTTACTTATTTGATTAAGTTGTTATGTCAGACTATGACTTATGCTTTATTATAAATAGCCAAGCCCTTGCCATTGTATCAGGTATCAAATAAATCAATATAAAACTTTTTGGCTCTGGCCAGACCCTTAGGAGTAGGAGTAAAGTAGATCTCGGCGAAACCTTCAACAAACAGAGCTGCATCAACTAGATCGACCTTCAGTTTGCTTGTAAGTATAGCCACGGTCCATGTATCATTTTTATGGTTGTATTGTTTAATCTCGTACAAGCTTGATCTGAGCTAGTTATCGGTTTGAGTCACACTTATGGGGCTGCAGTGCTTCAATCTCACATAGGTGATTGGTTTAAGCTAGTTATTGACTCTATTAGATTGGCGATTTAATAGATTCATTAAGTTATCAATATTGTTAGTTTTAATTTATTTATTTTGTTAAAACAATATCTTGCCCAAATGAGATTGACATATTAGATTAAACTCAAACGCCATCTAAACCTATCATTTTGAATATGTCTATGCTTATTTCTTGTTAAAACGATACATTTAGAACCATATCGACTAATTTGTTGATCACAATTGTTACATGGTGTACGTTCGAGATATCTGACTAGTTATAGATTGATCTAAGAGTAGAAAGATTTAATCTAATATGCTTATTATCGGCTATATCTGAGGACCCCACTGTCAAGTATGTTAGATTATGTCTGTTTAATTTTAGATCTAACTGTAATTAGGCAGATAGATCTTGTTTGTGCCTCATGGACCCTGTATCGGCTAAATAGCCGATCCGGTTATGCTTTCATCATATGATACATGTACTTTTGCTGATTTAAACATAATTGAATTCTTTGATTATGTCGAACGTAATTTGGTTTGTTTACTATTATGGTTGCATGGAAATACTCTATTGTTAGTAAATAAGCTACTTTATTGGGTTAATTATCATTATGGTAGCATGGAAACACCCCACCGTTGATGGTTGACTTTTATTTGGCATATTCGACCAATTTAATAGTTTGAATTGATGAGTGTCACATGTATCACACTTTATTAACAAATACATCTATGAGATTAGCTAATCACTTGCTTTTACATGTTATACATCATGAATAGCTGTCCAAATCCTATCATCATCGTTATATGCTCTACACTGATAGAAGTTGACTCTTTAGTCAATTTCCTTTGACCATCAGCTATTTTAGAGCCATACATCGTGGAACTGTCTGACAAGAAATGGTAGGTTCCATAATTTGACATTTTTCTCTCCTTGTTAATTGCCGGTAAAATTGACTGGCACGCCCTAGGATCGAATCACATATTCGACTCTGTCATTTTGAGGTTTAGGAGATCAGGACCCTACCCCAAGACGTTCTCTACAGGCATCCAGTGTGTCTATCGCTAGAATACATTTTTAGCGTCACCAGAGTCTAGTTCATGTGTTTTCCCCCATCGCTTCCATCAATTTCTAGCCACTGCCGCAAATGTTTCCCACGTCCGGACCGTTTTGTCCTCTAATTCAGAGTCAATTCTTCAATCGGGCGTATGCGTCGAACTCCGTTTTCAGAAAAATCCTAGAGTTTTTCGTAATGAAACAACATTTCAGATCTGTCTGTCCCTGCCTTTGGTGAGTTGGGCCAACTCAAAATCCTCAAATTCACCTCCAAAGTTTGACTTTTCATCTTCCAATTTTTTTCTCATTTTTCCAATCTTCAGAAAAAATTCACATGCTACGTCTTTAACCTATTTAGGCTCAAATTATCCATGGTTGCTTCTTTAGTGCTCCTAAGTAAAAGAAAATAACAAAATAAAAATAAAAAATAAAAATTCAAAATTTCCCAAAAAAATAAAGCCCAAAAAATAGAAAAAAGAGAAGTGCAAAAGAGGAACAATATCTAAGGGAGCACATAGAGAAGGGCAAACTGAGTTGTGTTAGCGTGTGCTATTTTGTGCCTAGTTTCTATTGCTCTTACTATCAATCATACTTGTTTCTCCTTATTGTTGATCATCACACACCTAGTACTTGTAGCATTAAGGCCGACAACAAGAACAAACACTTGGGACTATAATTTAGCATTACTATCTGTTTTTTATTTGGGTTCCACACACACATATATATATATATATATATATTTGTCTCTTTTTTGTGCCTTCCAAGCTTCACAGATTCTTCTTGACAGCAAAGGTTTGCATCCCTGCAATCGTGGTTCCACATCTTCCATATATATATTCTTTGCTTGCTGGTAAGAACACTGGTAAAACCTTGGTAAGGTGTTTCCTTTTGCTGTCATCCTGAGAGGCACCACTCAACCTGTGTAGTACAATTATTAGGGATAATATTCACTGTTTGTTCCTCTTTTTGTGTCTATACTACAATGTTAGGTGATAGATAGCCCAAAGACTTCAATGACTGTGTCAGCCAAGAGCAGCTACAAGCTAGCTATTGTAGACAAAGCCAATAAGGACATGAAGAAGATTGTCGTTAAGGCTATCACTGAGGTGATGCTTGAACTCAAGCTGGCTAACTAGTTGGAGCGGTTGGATAGGAGGATATCAGAAATAACTGACATAGTAGCTACTTTGCAAGTTTGTCCTGCTACTGCCCCTGATAACGATGTGAATGGTAGGAATGACGATGATCTTGAGGTATATGATGCCGACGATAATCTTGATAACCAGGCGACATTGCAAAACAAACTCAGGTGCCATCTTATGGGTGGGATCCGACACCACCACCACCATTGAGGTAACAATAATCTAGCTCACGATGATCCTTATGCTAAGGTTAAGTTTACTATACCTTCCTTTGATGGACATTATGATGTTGATGCAAATCTTGATTGGGAGACGATAATAGAACAAAAATTTAGTGGCCACCAAGTACCCAAAGAACACAGAGTTAGACAAGCCACCAGTGAGTTTAAAGATTTTGCGATTATTTGGTGGACTGCTTTAGGTGCCGATGGTAATACACCTCGTTCATGGGAAGAGCTTAAGGTTGTTATGCATGATAGATTTGTTCCTTCATCTTACCATAGAGATCTGCATAACAAATTGATTTGTTTAGAACAAAGAGATAAATCGGTACAGGATTACTATGGTGAGCTTCCAAAGGGCTTGATACGTTGTAGCGTAGTGGAGGGACCTGAGGATTCTATTAGTTGATTTTATTCGGAGTTGAGACGAGAAATCTAGGATATTGTTGATTATAAAGAATTTAACAATGTCAACCAGTTATTTCAGTTTGCTACACTTGTAGAGAAGGAATTAGAGGGGCGTGACAAGTAGGGTAAGTACAAGACCAGCAACACATACACGCCATGCTTAGGACCATCATTGGGGCTGTCCAAAGTATCCACTTATAGGGCATCCCTACCATCAAGCAAGCAGCAAGCATCACCTAGAGGAACTACAACACCAAAACTGACTACTACACTACCCTTAGGCTCAGTTAAAAAAATCGCTTTTTGCAGGAACCAGTGAAGAGTGCCTCCTCTATTGCATCCACATGACACACCTCTAGCATTCAGTGCCGCCGCTACCATGGATTTGGTCATATGCAGAAGGAATACCCAAGTTAGCGGACATACATTGCAATGAAAGATGGTTACATCAGCGCCCTCAGACATTGAGGAAGATGATGAAGAAGAACCAATTGTGCAAGGGAGCAACGAGGTTGTGGGAAGTGATGCTACATCGACCTACATGAGTGTCATTATGCAGAGATTGCTAAGCATAAAGGTACAACAACCAGAGAAGCTGCAATGCCATAACCTGTTCCAGATTTTCTAAGCACGTGTCATCATCGATGGAGGTATTTGCAATAACTTGATGAGTTTACATTTGGTCAAGAAGCTTGGCTTGGCCACACGACAACACCCCTATCCATATAACTTTCAGTTGTTGAATGATGCTAGAAAGGCTAAGGTAACCCAAACTTGCAGAGTTTCTTTTCCCATTGGTTCATACTTTGATTATGTTGATTGTGATGTGATACCTATGGAAGCTTGCTCACTTTTATTGGATCGTCCTTGGGAATTTGATAATGTTGATATACACCATGGTAGAAGTAATAAATACACTTTTATGAATCAAGGAAAGAAAATTACTATGGTTCTCATGACCACTGCTGATAAAGAACGAGCTACAAGTTTGAGCAATGCTAAATCTGAAAATGACCAAGTTGCTAATTCAGTTTACCCACCTAAAAAGGATAAATTAGCACCTATTTCTATGGCCACGGGCATTAAATTGAAGGGTGCAGTTATGCTAGCAAGAAAAAGTGACCTTGCTAAAATTTCTGAAAATGGTATTTGCTATACTTTGGTTTGTAAATGAGCCTTATTTTCACTTGATGATGTTATTGGCTCGATACCTCCTGTTGCCACTAACCTTTTGCAGGAGTATGAGGAAGTTTTTCTAGCTGAGTTACCCCTAGGGATGCCACCTATGAGAGGAATAGAGCATCAAATTGATTTGATTTCGGGAGCAACATTGCCAAACCGTGCTGCTTATCGAACCAACCCCGAGGAGACTAAGGAAATTCAGCAACAAGTCCAAGAGCTTTTGGACAACAAGTATGTACATGACAGCCTTAGTCCTTATGTCATTCCTGTAATTTTGGTTCCTCAGAAAGATGGTTCTTGTGTGTTGATTGTAGAGCCGTTCATAATATTACTATTTGATATCGTCATCCTATTCCTAGGCTTGATGACATGCTTGATGAGTTGTGTGACTCTGTAATCTTCACAAAGGTTGACATGTGTAGTGGCTACCACCAAATTAGAATGAAACTTGGAGATGAATGGAAAATAACATTCAAAACTAAATTCGGATTATATGAGTGGTTAGTAATGCCTTTTGGTTTAACTAATGCACCTAGTACTTTCATGAGATTGATGAATGAAGGTTTAAGAGCTTTTATTAGGTGATTTATGGTGGTTTCTTTTGATGATATATTGATTTATGGCAAGTTTTTGGAAGAACATATGGATCACTTATGTGTTGTTTTTAATACTTTACGCGATGCACGTTTATTTGGTAACCTTGAGAAGTGCATATTCTGCACGGATCGAGTCACTTTGCTTGGTTATGTTGTTACTCCATAGGGAATTTAGGTGGATAAGCTAAAAATTGAAGCCATAAAGAGCTAGCATTGCCCAAACCATCACACAAGTGAGAAGCTTTCTTGGTCTAGCAGGTTTCTATCGTCACTTCTCAAGGACTTTAGTGCCATTGCTGCCCCGTTGCACGAGCTGACAAAGAAAGGTGTGTTGCTCAAATGGGGTAAGGCATAAGAGGAGTCCCTTGAAACTTTGAAGGACAAGCTAACACACACACTGTCACACCCAATTTTAAGGATAAAATTGAATATGAATAACTCATGTGTGCCCAGAGATCAATCACACACATAAGCCGACAAATCTTTAAATTGTACCATCACTGAGTGTTTATTACATATCGAATAATATTTAAATAACATAACAGCGGAAAATAAAGATAACTCTTGCGACGAAGCTCCACTTCACAGGGAACGCCGACTGGTTGACCACTAGCCTAGTACTCCTCACGGTAGCCTTCAAAGCCATCTGAAGGGGTTGAGAAAGCAAGAGTGAGCACTTACGTACTCAGCAAGAGTAACATAGGGTTATGAAGCTCAAAAGGTTGACACTGTCTGTACTGCGGTTGCTTTTAACTTGGTCAAGTTTTACCAACACTTAGCTTTAGTTATGCATAACCCAATTAATAACCACATGATAAGATTAATAAGAATCATTAACAATTAAACAACATGATCATCTACACTGTGAGTTTTCCAGGCCGCTCATAACCGTGAGCACGGCTATCATGATAGATTTACACTCTGCAGAGGTTATACACTTTACCCACAAGCCATATTACCCATATGCCCGGGTTTATAACTCCCATAACACTTCCAAGGTGAGTGGGCAGGGAACACTATGAAGTCTTTCAAAATTCTTCCTAACATGTTGATAGACCCTACGGACCCACGGGCAAGGGGTATACAAAGCCTCCACTCAATGGTACCTCTCAAAACGGTAACCACCCTGGAACATGCCCTGCAACCAGCTCGGCAATGGTGCCTTTCACGAACTGCCAACATGCTAGTACGAATCTTTATACTTGACTAAAGCCAGAGCCATTATAGCACTCGTGGTTGTATTAGAAATCCCAGCTTTTGCCCTACAGTGGGGTCCTATTCCATGTTGCTACCAAAAGCCAGTTTTATCTCATTGTTGCATATATCATTAGTCAAGATTCATCTCAAGATCCATTATTGTAAAGCATAGCAAGGCTACCCATATGCATATAAACCCATGGTGACAAGGTAAAGGATAACAAAGCTGTGGTATAGATCTAATAGGAATCAAATTAGACACATGCAATATGACTAGATTTAATTATGGTGAATAGGTAACAAGGATGATCCCATGTTAAACTTGCCTTGATCCCAAAGCTCTTGGTGATCCTGATCTGCTGCAAAGAACTCTTGGTCAACGAAGATCTCACCAGCTGTACTCGATCAACATCACCACGCAATCATCCGAACAATCATACACGAAGCAAACAAGACATGATCAGAACATTACACCATAAACAAATAAAGAGACTTTGAAAAGGTTAGAAAACAGATCTATACTTTACTACGATCACAAAGATACGAGAATCACGCTAATCGGATCTAAAACGAAGAAGTTAGAGATAAAACGAGATTTTGAAGAGAGATAGGTTTAGCAAAAGCAAAGTAATTTTCATTGATTTTCAAAAGTACTTAACATAGGTGAAACCTATACTACTGGATAGAGCATGAAAATACGGATCTAACGCAACTCGAACGGGTCGATTTGGATTTAAAACGAAGAAAATATAGACATTTGAATATTAGAGGTGAAAAGGGAATTAGGGTTTTATTTTATTTTCGGAATTAAACAACTCAGAAAAGGAAATACGCTTTCCTGAGAGGAAAACGCATAGCTGGATGGTGCTTTGGACTGCGGGTTCAGAGGTCAGAAAGCTCGGGGGCTCTTTAGGAAAAATGCCAGAGCGAAGGGGTATGGAGGATCCAGAGCCGTTGGATCTGAGTTCAAGGGTGGAGATTAGAAGGGAGGGGCTACGGCGGTTCTTCCTCGGCTCAGAGCAGAGCGGCGCGGCGGTTTCCATGGCCGGCGGCCAGAGCACGGCGGCGCGAGGGGGACAGGTCTCTGCGGTGCCCCGTTTTCAAATCCGATTGCACCGAGAGGTCGAGGATGGCGACGCGAGTTCACCCAGAGCCACGGCGGGGCTCGGAGAAGGACGGAGAGGCGTCGGCGACGATGAACCGTGGCGGCGGCGTTCTGTGACGGCGGTTAGGGACTTCGGGTGGCCAATCTGACCGGGAAACTTCTCGGGGAGAACAAGGGAAGCTTGGCGAAGCTTGCTAGGGCAAAACCGAGGCTCGGCAAAGGGCGGAAGGGGGCCGACGACAGTGTACTGCGGCGTCGGATCCACGGTGCACGGCGACGGGATGACACAGAGCACAAGGGAGGGAAAGGAGAGAGAGAAAACGTGTTCGGCGTCTTCGCGAGGCTTACGCGCGAGTGGGGAGCGCTTACCGCGGTCGGAGGAGCTCGGAACGCGGCGGCTCGACGGCGGAACGCGGTGGCGGCGATGGCGGCTCTGTGCTGCTTCGATTGCGGGCGAACGAAGGGCTTGCGATGGGGAAAAACGGTGCGGGGATCGGCGCTATTTAAGGAGGACGGGGGAGAGTCCGTGCCGGAGATGAGGCGCGGGGATTCCGCGTCGGCGGTTCGCGGCGCGGCGAGGCGTGTTCACCTCGGACTCGAGCAGAGAAGGGAGAAGAGAGAGCCGACAGGTGGGCCTGGGGCGTCGGTGACAGAGAGAGAGAGAAAGAGGGAGGTAAGCGGCGCCGACAGCTGGGCCCGCGCTGGCAGTGGGAGGAAGGGAGGAGGAGGCCGGTGCGGTGCGGGCCTGCGGAGCTGGGCCGGCCCACAGCGCAAGAGGGGGAGGGAGAAGAGCAGGCCGCGGGACTGGGCCAGAAGGAGGGAGGGTGAGGGTCTTCCCCTTTTCTTTTTATTTTCAGAATTTTGCAAAAGATTTTTCAAATAAGATTTGAATTCCCTTTTTCCAAAGTTTTGCAAAGCCACACAAAAAGAATGCAAGAGCATGAGTGCATCACACAAGTTAAACCCTAACATGATAATTAATTTAAGTTTTATATATTTAATTCTATGCTTCACAAAATGCTTTAAATTAAATAAAATTCAACTCAAATTTAACTCTATTTTCTAATTCAAATTTTAGGGTGTTACACACACCATTACTGCAACTTCCAAACATTGGTAAGACTTTTGAGCTAGAATATGATGCTAGTGGAGTTGGCATTGAAGGTGTGTTGATGCAAGAAGGTAAACCCATGGCATACTTTAGCAAAACATTACATGGCCCTGTTCTTAATTACTCTATGTATGATAAGTAATTGTATGCACTTATGAAGGACCGAGAACGGCGACCAGAGGGGGGGAATGGGAGCCAAATAAAATTCAACTCAAAGACTTGGCCCTTGTCCCAAAATCACACCCAAAACTTGACCTCAGAAGAACTGATTCGCACACGACCTAACAAGTAGGTGGACACCTTAGGAAGACCCCTAAAGGTGCAGCGGAGAGGTCGGAGAAGATGGAGAACGATCGAAGCCACGAACTCGAAACCGATACACCGAGAGCGGTACTCTACACCCCTAGAGAGAAGAGGTAAGAGCACACCCAAAAATACTTATGAGAACTGGTATCAAAAGTACCTAATCATGTTCCTTACGTGAATACGAATCCAACGCAACAAACAGAACTTGATTCAGAGTTTGGACGAGAGAGAAACGAGCACAGGACTACTTCAGACAGTGACCACAGGACTATGCAGAGTGGTCTGGTGGTATGGTCCGACGGTACCATAGGACTATGAAGAGTGGTCAGGTGGTATGGTCCGGAGCTAGGTGCTTCCCTGTAGATTTTCGGCCAGACCAGAGGACCACTCGCTATGGTCCGGTGGGTGGTCCGGAGGGTAGTCTGACGGAAAAAATCATCCACACAGTGAGCACCCGAGCTCCGGACAAGTGGTCCGACGGTACCACAGGACTATGCAGAGTGGTCCGGTGGTATGGTCCGGTGCTAGGGGCTGTTCTGCTAGAATTTGGGCAGACCACCGGACCAATGGGCTATGGTCCGGAGCCTGTGCAAAGTGGTCCGACGCCTGGTCCGACACTCACGAACAAAGTGCAGTAAACCCGCGAAAATCGATTTCACTCCACCAAATCTTCCCAAAACTCAACCAAATGAACTCCAACTGCAACCAAACTTTGTAGGCATGATCCTTGTACAGTTGGGGAGCTATCCCGAAGAAATCATCGCTCAATTTGGTGAGAATTAAACAGAAACGAGGATTTGGGGGAAAGGGAGCAAGAACGAAGAACACCGCAAAGAAATCACCCGATCTACACACTCGTGAGGTTTGAGAGGAATCCCTTCAGTGCAAAGATGCTCCTCACGAATACGAACAAATTGGTTCAAACGGATTTGCAAGATCTACTCCCTACAAAGAGAAATCATCTCGGGAAAAAGAGGGAGCAAAAGCAAAACGCGAAGAACACAAGCAAAACGGGGACACGATCAAGAAGTCGAAGCCACCATGCTTACGGAGGTTAGGGCCTCCGATTCCTTGCAACAAACTCGAGTTCTTACAGAGGTTGGTCAAATCAACCTAGGGATCTCATGAACTAGAGAGAGGGTAGAGAGAGAGAGAGTTGGGGCAAATGATTAGGGTTCAAGAGATCGGATGAGGATACCCCTTCATCCTCTATTTATCAGAGGCTTTGTCTATTTCCCAAAGACCCCCCTAGATACAATGAGTGAACTACCTAGCCTAAGCATTGCAGTCCAAGCTCCGGTAAATATCTCCCTCGATTTGAATGGACGGCCCCGCTTCCTGCTAGGAGTTGCCGTCGCCTCGACGCAACCTCCAGGATTCCGCCACGTGCCATCCCCACTTCCTCGGAAGCTCCGCCTAGGTTTTGAGGCCCAAACCTAGGAAACCCGCCACCGGTAGCTTTGGGCTCAACTACCGAACCCCGAGTTTTGCGGGCCAAACTCGGAAACCGACGCGGATGGTTTTGAGGCCCAAACCACCAAACCACTCGACGCGAGCCACCTTGTCTTCGCCCGGTCGGACTCCGAGTCCCCTGAGCCTCCGCTCGACTCGCGCGTCCACCGTCTTGACTTGGTCGACTCGGTCTACCTCCATGTCTTCTCGCACTCACCGGTGCCAAGTACTAGCCACCACAGCTAGTCTGCCGGCGCCCATGGTCCCTCAGTCCGAGCCCTGCTTCCGCCCTTCACCGCTCTCAGTCCATCGGCACAGCAAGCCTCTACTCGACCTTCTCCACGCCATTGACCACTGTCACTAGGCATAGTACCTGCACACCACAAGCCGATAGACAGGCACACATTTGCTATCGCAAAGATTAGTAGTAAGCCACTCAAACTAAAACGCTCAAGTGTTGGGCAATCACTCATCACAAAACTGAACATACATGGGTATTTATCCACCATGTGTTCACAATCTCCCCCTTGATGAGTGCATTGTCAACACAAGTGCATTTCAAATTTGAGCCACAAGGTAAAGCTCTCCAAATGACCAAAAGCTAAGAAAGCCAAAACAGGGTCACTTGAGAGAAGCAAAACGCATCCAAAACTTGGTTCCCAAAGACATGGGCAACGGCTCGACGCAACCAAGCAAAACAAAGCTAGCCCTCAAGAAGAGGCAGAAACGGGCTCAACACCGCTAGCAAGCCAAAGATACCAATCAAAGCACTCAAAGCTCAGAATGCCAATTGAAGCACTAAGGGAGCTCAAAGAAACCAATTAAAACACATAAAACTCAAGAAGCCAATCGAAACCTGTCGGAGCCAAAACACAAGCTAGACCCTCCAGAAGAGGCAAAGGCTCAACACATCTAGCAAAAGCTCCCCCTGGGCAAAAGCATACACAAGATACCAAGGAAGGGTGAAAAGAGCCAAAGAAGCAAGATTTTCACAAAATGCGCATTTTCTCCCCCTTGATCAGATATCTCTCCCCCTTAAGTGTAGATGGAGTGAAATGCACATCTCTCCCCCTTGTTGGCACATGAATCTCATCAAAGCTCAAAACTCAAGAACCGGCCACAAATGCCATGATATGCAAAAAGAGTTTAATAAGCTTCATACATAGAGCTAAGACAATGAAAGGATGCTCTAAGTGATGTGATACTGTGAGAATAGGAAAAGCTCTACGTGCCCAACTAAGACTCAGGTTGAGCTAAAGATCACTTTAGAAGCTATTTTAGAGAGCATTACATGTGTGAGCAAGGAATGGGTATCACCTCCTAGAGACAACTAGACATGGAAAACAAGATAGGACCTATCTCAAAGCAATCTCATGTATAGAAAGTAAAACTATCCCTAGCAAAGTTCATACAACAAGCCAATGACCCAACTGAATGAATTTTTCAAATTTCAGAGTTTTGTAGCCAAATTTCAGTTTTAAGCAAAGTGATGCCACTGCTGACCAACAGGGCGAAGTCAAAGGACTTAACACACCGGTTTTGGTCATACACGACACCGCTCAAGTATAAACCCATATGGGAAGCAGTCTCGAACACACGGTGAAGTGCTCACAATGCAAACCCAACTCGATCTTTCCAATGCACAAAACAGAGAACAATTTCATTTTAGATCAATTTTAAGCATGGTGCTCAATGGAAGTGAATGAAACAATGAAGAGCCATAGTTACAAGCTATATATAAGGCAGCCAAGAAGGATCTTCAAAAGCCTACACATGCTAGTGCCATTTCAGAGGTGACATGGGGAATTAAAATCAATTTTAAAGCTTTTCTAACTTAGCTCTATTGCATATCAAGAGATCAAAGAGAGTCTAAGTTAGGCAACACCATAGACACATAAAGCACCTCAAACAGAGCATAGATTCATTATATCGGCTATAGGTATGAAGCTTAAAATGAACTATGTCACAAATGCAAATGAGATGCAAAATGCAATGACACCAATTAACAACTAAAAAGACACCAATTAAAAGAAAGAGAAAGAAAAGGCAAATAAGAACCAAAAGAACTAAGATACACAAAGCTTTCCTCCTCTAAAAAGGAAAGCAAACACCCAACTCGCCCTGAAGACGAGAAAACGTAGCTTGATCGAGAGGTTTAGTGAGAATATCCGCAAGCTGGTTTTGGGTATCGACATGCCGGAGGTCAATGTCGCCCTTCTCATAGTGATCTCTCAGAAAGTGAAAACGAACCTCAATGTGCTTGGTCTTAGAATGAAGCACAGGGTTTTTGGCCACACTAATGGCACTCGTTCTATCACACAACAGAGGCACTTTAGTAAGCTCAAGGCCAAAATCCTTCAAAGTCGCAATCATCCAAAGCAACTGCGAGCAACAGCTAGCGGCAGCAACATACTCAGCTTTGCAAGTCGACTGAGCCACGCTAGACTGTTTGCGAGAAGACCAAGACACAAGAGAAGACCCGAGAAACTGGCAAGTCCCTGAAGTGGACTTCCGATCAAGACGACAACCGGCAAAATCCGCATCTAAATAACCACAAAGACCAAGAGAGGAAGAGGCGGAAAACCACAACCCAAACTCAGGAGTGAAGCGCAAGTACCTCATGATGCGTTTCACCGCCTGCTTGTGCGAAGTCCGTGGGGATGCCTGAAAGCGTGCACACAAGCAGACGGCGAACTGAATGTCCGGTTGAGTTGCTGTCAAGTATAGAAGTGACCCGATCATGCTTCGGTACTACGTTTGATCCACCGTCTCTCCTTCCTCGTCTGCATCCAAGGCAGTCGTGGTCGACATGGGCGTCGAGAGGGGCTTTGCCTCGCCCATGTCAAACTTCTTCAAGATATCCTTTGTGTACTTGCCTTGGTGCACAAACGTCCCTTCCCGGGTTTGCTTGATTTGCAATCCGAGAAAGAAGGTCAACTCTCCCATCATGCTCATCTCAAATTCCGTGCTCATAAGATCTGCAAACTTGGCAAAAAGAGCATGAGAAGAACCACCAAAGATGATATCATCCACGTAAATCTGGACTAGGAGAGTGTCTTTGCCTTGCTTGAGGAGAAAAAGCGTCTTATCTACCGATCCCATTTTAAAACCCTTAGCAAGCAAAAATGTTTTCAACCTATCATACCATGCTCTAGGGGCTTGTTTCAAACCATACAAAGCTTTGTGAAGTTTAAAAACATGGTTTGGAAACTTGGGATTTTCGAAACAGGGAGGTTGTCTAACATACACTTCCTCCTCTATGTAGCCGTTTAGGAAATCACTTTTAACATCCATTTGAAAAAGTTTAAAACCCTTAGAAGCCGCAAAAGCTAGGAAGATTCTAATGGCTTCTAAACGAGCTACAGGAGCAAAGGTTTCATCATAATATATTCCCTCTTTTTGACAAAAACCTTGCGCTACCAACCTAGCCTTGTTACGCACTACCACCCCATCCTCACTTTGTTTGTTCTTGAAAACCCACTTGGTTCCTATAGGGTGGCAACTTGGTGGTGGTGGCACTAAGACCCAAACGCGGTTTCGCTCAAAGTTCTCTAACTCATGCATGGCATTAACCCAATCCGAATCCATCAAAGCGTGTCCAACATCTCGGGGCTCAAAAGACGCGACAAAAGCGGAATGAGCAAAGTGAGAGATATAGGACCTAGACCGTGTGACTCGATGGTCAATATCACCGATGATGTTTTCCGGCGGGTGCTGTCGCTGGATGTGGCGGGGAGCCTGCCTAGACGAAGTGACCTTCCCCTCGACAGCAGATGGAGCTCCCTCAGGTGCAACGGGCATCGACTGAGGAAGCTGCTCGAACGACCCCCATGTAGAGGAAGTAGTCGGATCGGGACCGTGAGCCGAAGTGGATGTCGCAGGGTCGATGGGGGCAGCTTGTGGAGTTGGCTCGGGATCACCCCAATCGGCATCATCCTGCTCCTCCTCCACAAAAATGCTAGTGTTCACCTCATCATCACCTGCAAGCTCAAAAACAGTGGAAACACAAGGCATAGTTTCATCGAATGTAATCTCACAAGTCTCCATCACTCGGTTAGTTTCTAGGTTAAGTGCACGATAAGCACGAGACTGAGTAGAATAACCAAGAAAGATACCGTCAGAAGACCGTGATTCAAATTTATCCAACTTACCGCCCTTTTTGAGGATAAAACACCTGCACCCAAACACCCGTAGGTGACTTACCTTGGGTGGTCTCCCAAATCGCAGCTCATAAGAGGTCTTTTTCTTGAAAGCTCGGAGAAAAATGCGATTGGAAACATAGCAAGCAGAACTGAGTGCTTTGGCCCAATACCGCCTAGGAGTCCTATGCTCATCGAGCATCGTCCTAGCCATCTCAACAAGGGTCTGATTCTTGCGCTCAACAACACCGTTCTGCTGGGGAGTGTAAGGAGAGGAAAATTGGTGCTCCAAACCCAAAGAAGAGCAAAGAGATGCAAATTGAGCATTCTTGAATTCTATGCCATTGTCACTGCGAATAGCTCTCATGGCATGCTTAGGTAGCTCATTTTGCAATCTCAAAATCAGATCACGCACATGCATTTGCCTCATCCTTACTCTCCAAAAAGAACACCCAAGAGTACCTCGAGTAGTCATCAACGACTACAACCACATACCACTTCCCTCCTTCCGACCTAACCCGAGCTGGACCAACTGTGTCCATGTGTAAGAGCTCACCGGGTTGTGAGGTCATAATTTGAGTTACAGGAGGATGGGAAGCAACAACCATCTTGCCATGCCTGCAAGGATGGCAAACCAAATCCTTCTCGAACTTTAGCTTTGGCAATCCTTGGATAAGGTCCATTGAGCTAAGCCTTGCAAGCAAGTTAAAACTCAAATGTCCCAATCTCCTATGCCACTTCCAAAGCTCGGAAGAAGAACCGGCAAGAAGACAACGAGAAGGTCCGGAGGAGATAGAAAAATCCGCACGAAAAACCTTCCCGAAGGGTAAAATCTGGCAAACAAGATCACCACGAGAGTCCAAAATCCGAGACAAGTTTGGCTTAAAACTCACCTCAAAACCGTCTTCAAGGAGTTGCAAAACCGATAGAAGGTTAAAATGCAAATTCGCAACCAAAGCAACATCCTTGAGGACAAAAGACGAATTGACTCGGATGGACCCCCGGGAGACAATCTTACCTTTACTCTTGTCTCCGAAAGTGATGTACTCGGTGTGGTGCACGGGGTCGAGGCTGGAGAACCACTTGGCACTTCCGTTCATATGGCGTGAGCATCCAGAATCCACAAGCCAAGTCTCCTCCAGTCCTCCTTCCTACATCAATAAAAAGACATAGGGTGAGCAAACGGACCAACACTGGGGTTAGTAAACTGTGAAGGATACCAGTGTTGTCCTATTTGCCCAAAGAATGGGTTAGGAGAAAAACCAAACATCTCCTGCCCCATGGGAGGATAGCGATCACTACGATAGGGAAAACGTGGTCCGCTAAAGAAGGGTGGAGTAAAGCCACCGCCACGAGGCCCGTGGTCGTATGGATCACGACCGGTACCCCGCCGGGCACGACCACCACGTGGTCTCGCCTCCTGAGGCCTAGCACCTTGAGGCATTGTACCTCTAGGCCTAGAAATGCGCCTCGGAACTTCTGGTTCACGCACCCCAACTCGTGGGTGGTACATGTCCCGGTTGTTCAACTCAACCTGCCTCCGATCATCTCTCTTCCTCCTATAGCAAAACTCAGCCAAGTGCCCATCCCGCTCACAATACTCACAATGGTACCTCACCACACTCTTGGTAGGCACTCTCTTGTTGGGTTGGGTGGCTCTAGCTTTCTTAGGAAGGGGATCACTAGAGATGTCTAGCAGTGTGTCAAGTGGGTTGCGAAGATGGTTCGGTTTGGCAATCCACACTTGCTTCTGTGGAGTGGTTTTGGGTGGCTCTTCAAACACACTGTCTCTCACAGGAAACTCAGAGGGGTTGGTAGGCTTAGGTGGAGTGATCTTGGTAAGTTTGGGAGTTGTGATGGGTTTCTCACTCTCGCTCAAACCACTGCACTCACCGATCTTACCGAACAAGCTATCGTCCTTCCCACCTGTAGCAAAGCCTACTCCCGTGCTGCCAGCCCTTTTGCATTGGCTAAGCATCATTCCCAACTACGGCTCTCGGCAAGACACCCAGCTCAAGATGGACCGAAGGTATGTGTTTTCTTCCTCGGTACACATCTTGTCGTGTCTGCACGACGCGATCTCAAGCTCCAAGGCCTCAAAGCGATCCGACTCTCTAATGCTATCTGAGCTGACCTTCTCTAACACAGCGATCCTAGCATCCTTCTATGCCAGCTCGGAACGCAAGCCTAAGCAAGACTTGCATGCACCAAGTAAGCTAGGCCTAGCCTTCAGCTCACTAATCTCCTCAAGTAGAGTGCCATACTTGTCCTGGAGAGTGACAAGATCAGACATGTGAATGGCGCAAGCATCAAACTCTACCTCCTCGGTAACCACCACTTGTGCCTTAGCAAACTCTAGCTCATGAAGCGTGCTAAGGTACTTCGCCTTGAAATCGTTCCTCTCACAAGCGGCACGCTTGAGCAAAGCATCCTGACTAAGCAAGGTATCGTTCAGAAACTCAAGCTCGAGAGAGAGGGATTCGATGGTGGGTGATACCTTGGGTGTGTTGGAGTCGTAGTCATAGTCGTAGTTGGGGCCATCCTTGCACTTCCCGACCTTGCCTTCTTCAATCGCCATAGTGCAAAAGCCACCGTGCTTGGCGTCGGCGTAGAAGCAGAGGCCGTTGAGCTTGTCCTCAACCTTTCCCTTCGACTCATCGTCGCTCGAGGAAGAGCCCCCATCGGAGGAGGCATCGATGTCACTGAGGGAGGCGAGGAAGGCTTGGTGCTTGGCCTTCACCTTGTCGATCACCTTCTTGGAGGACCTTCGGTTGTAGCCGCCCTTGGCCTTGTGCTTGTCCTCGAAGCGATGCTCGCGCTTGTCCTTGCGTTTGGTGAAGTCAGCCGTAGCTTTCTTGGGGTAGTTTGCGATGAAGTGATCCTCATTACGGCAACGGTAGCACCCCTTGGCCGAGCCACCACGTCGTCGATTCAAACGGTTGTTGTGAAACCGTGAGAACTTAGTGATGACCAAGGCCAGCTCATCATCTCCAAGCGCCTCCACTTGTTCCTCTGTCACTGACATCAAAGACAAAGCGAACGAAGAGTGTGAAGGGTTAGAGGAAGAAGAAGACACACCACCGGGGTCGGAAACCAACGCCATGGAAGGGTTCGACGAGTTCTCAAGCTTGGCCCAGGTCTGGTGGTCAATCTCCGAGGACTTGAGCTTGCTGAATAGCTCGTCCACGGTCAGGGCGTCATAGCCCGGTGACTCCTGGATGGCAGCCACCTTCATCTCCCACACCTTCCGATCAAGAGCATGAAAAAGCTTGATAGCCATCTCATGATCATCATAAGGCAAGTTGGCTCGATTAGCACGCATCTTGTTGACGATAGATTGGAAGCGAGTGAACATCCCGTCAACAGATTCGCTGGCCAACTGAACGAAGTTCTCGTACTCCCTACGGTACGTGTTGAAGAGTCTGGACTTGATCTGAGGGTTGCCCTCATGATATCGCACAAGTGTTTGCCAGATCTCTCGTGCCGTAGTGAGACTTGAAACCCGCTCAAATTCAGGAAGAGACAAACTCGAGAAGAGGATTCTACGAGCTCTTGCGTTTGAAGCATGTTGCGTAACTTGGAGTTCAGTGATCCGAGCGCCAAGAACCATGTAGTCCTCATTCTCACAAATCTCCCAAATCTTCGAATCAAGCCCTTGAAGGTAAGCAGACATGCGCACCTTCCAATAGGCGAAATTCGTTCCATCGAAGAACGGAGGTTTGCCAGCACCTCGCTCCATGTCACCTTCGCGGATCAAGAACCGTGTAAGGTGGAATGATCCTTAACCAGCTCTGATACCAATTGAAGGACCGAGAATGGCGACTAGAGGGGGGGGGGGTGAATGGGAGCCAAATAAAATTCAACTCAAAGACTTGGCCCTTGTCCCAAAATCACACCCAAAAATTGACCTCGGAAGAAACGATTTGCACACAACCTAACAAGTAGGTGGACACCTTAGGAAGACCCCTAAAGGTGCAGCGGAGCGGTCGGAGAAGATGGAGAACGATCGAAGCCACGAACTCGAAACCGATACACCGAGAGCGGTACTCTCAACCCCTAGAGAGAAGAGGTAAGAGCACACCCAAAAATACTTATGAGAACTGGTCTCAAAAGTATCTAATCATGTTCCTTACGTGAATACGAATCCAACACAGCAAACAGAACTTGATTAGGAGTTCGGACGAGAGAGAAACGAGCACAAGACTACTTCAGACAGTGACCACAGGACTATGCACAGTGGTCCGGTGGTATGGTCCGACGGCACCACAGGACTATGCAGACTGGTCCGGTGGTATGGTCCGGAGCTAGGTGCTTCCCTATAGATTTTCGGCCAAACCACAGGACCACTCGCTATGGTCCGGTGCTATGGTCCGGTGGGTGGTCCGGAGGGTAGTTCGACGGAAAAAATCAGCCACACAGTGAGCACCCGAGCTCCGGACAAGTGGTCCGACGGTACCACAGGACTATGCAGAGTGGTCCGGTGGTATGGTCCGGTGCTAGGGGCTGTTCTGCTAGAATTTGGGCAGACCACCGGACCAATGGGCTATGGTCCGGAGCCTGTGCAAAGTGGTCCGACGCCTGGTCCGACGCTCACGAACAGAGTGTAGTAAACCCACGAAAATCGATTTCACTCTGCCAAATCTTCCCAAAACTCAACCAAATGAACCCCAACTGCAACCAAACTTTGTAGGCATGATCCTTGTACAGTTGGGGAGCTATCCCGAAGAAATCATCGCTCAATTTGGTGAGAATTAAAGAGAAACGAGGATTTGGGGTAAAGGGGGCAAGAACGAAGAACACCGCAAAGAAATCACCCGATCTACGCACTCGTGAGGTTTGAGGGGAATCCCTTCAGTGCAAAGATGCTCCTCACGAATACGAACAACTTGGTTCAAACGGATTTGCAAGAGCTACTCCCTACAAAGAGAAATCATCTCGGGAAAAAGAGGGAGCAAAAGCAAAACGCGAAGAACACAAGCAAAACGGGGAAACGATCAAGAAGTCAAAGCCACCATGGCTTACGGAGGTTACAACCTCCGATTCCTTGCAACAAACTCGAGTTCTTACAGAGGTTGATGAAATCAACCTAGGGATCTCATGAACTAGAGAGAGGGTAGAGAGAGAGAGAGTTGGGGCAAATGATTAGGGTTCAAGAGATCGGATGAGGATACCCCTTCATCCTCTATTTATCAGAGGCTTTGGCTATTTCCCAAAGACCCCCCTAGATACAATGAGTGAACTACCTAGCCTAAGCATTGCAGTCCAAGCTCCGGTAAATATCTCCCTCGATTTGAATGGACGGCCCCGCTTCCTGCTAGGAGTTGCCGTCGCCTCGACGCAACCTCCAGGATTCTGCCACGTGCCATCCCCGCTTCCTCGGAAGCTCCGCCTAGGTTTTGAGGCCCAAACCCAGGAAACCCGCCACCGGTAGCTTTGGGCTCAACTACCGAACCCCGAGTTTTGCGGCCCAAACTCGGAAACCGACGCGGATGGTTTTGAGGCCCAAACCACCAAACCACTCGACGCGAGCCACCTTGTCTTCACCCGGTCGGACTCAGAGTCCCCTGAGCCTCCGCTCGACTCGCGCGTCCACCGTCTTGACTTGGTCGACTCGGTCTACCTCCATGTCTTCTCGCACTCGCCGGTGCCAAGTACTAGCCACCACAGCTAGTCTGCCGGCGCCCATGGTCCCTCAGTCCGAGCCCTGCTTCCGCCCTTCACCGCTCTCAGTCCATCGGCATAGCAAGCCTCTACTCGACCTTCTCCACGCCATTGACCACTGTCACTAGGCATAGTACCTGCACACCACAAGCCGATAGACAGCCACACATTTGCTTTCGCAAAGATTAGTAGTAAGCCACTCAAACTAAAACGCTCAAGTGTTGGGTAATCACTCATCACAAAACTGAACATACATGGGTATTTATCCGCCATGTTTTCGCAACTTGTACATTTTTTAGATACATGGCATCATTATTTATTGCCTAGGGAATTTGTTATACATTTAGATCATGAATGACTTAAGTATCTTTGTTCTCAAAATAATCTGAATCGTAGACATGCTAAGTGGGTTGAATTTATTGATTCTTTTCCTTATGTTATCGAACACAAGAAAGGGTAGTATAATATAATTGATGATGCTTTGACTAGACAATATACTATGTTGTCCTAACTGATTGTCAAATTTTTGGGCATGAATCGATAAAAGAACAATATGTGCTTGATCCTAATTTTAAAGATGTGTTGCTGAATTGTAAAGAGGGTCATACATGGAACAAGTTTGTGATAAATGATGGCTTTGTATTTAGAGCTAACCGTCTGTGCATTCCAGTTGGTTCCATTAGTTTATTGTTGTTGCAGGAAGCACATGGAGGAGGACTGATGGGCCATTTTGGTGCTAAGAAGACGGTGAATATTTTGGCGACACACTTCTTTTGGCCACAAATGTGGTGAGATGTTGAGCGGTTTGTGGCACGCTGCACCACTTGTCAAAAAGCTAAGTCTCACTTGAATCCGCATGGTTTATACATGCCTCTTCCTGTTCATTCTATTCCTTGGGTAGATATTTCATTGGACTTTGGTTTGGGATTTCCCAAGACTAAGAAGGGGAGGGATATTATTTTTGTTGTTGTGGATCGAGTCTCTAAGATGGCACATTTTATACCATGTCATAAAAGTCATGATGCCATTTATATTGCTGGCCTCTTTTTCAAAGAGATTGTTCGCTTGCATGGTATGCCTTCTACTATTTTTTTAGATTGCGATGCTAAATTCTTGAGTCACTTTTGACGTACTCTATGAGTCTACGGAACAAGTTGGGTACAAATCTGTTGTTTTCAACAACTTGTCACCCACAAACCGATGGACAAACAGAGGTAGTGAACCGTACTTTGGGCAGCATGTTGAGAGCTATTTTCAAGAAAAAATTTGAAGATGTGGAAAGACTATTTGCCTCATGTGGAGTTTTCTTACAATCGAGTAACACATTCTACCACCAAGGTAAGTCCTTTTCGGGTAGTGTATGGTTTTAATGCTCATGCTCCTATTGATCTTTTGCCTTTACCTACGAATGAAAGAACACATAGTAATGCTACTGCATGTGGTGAATTTATTCGTAAGTTGCATGAAATCACTAAAGAAAATTTGAAAAGATGAATGAAAAGTATAGAATTGTTGATAGTGAAGGTAGAAAAGAAGTTAAACTTGAATAGGGTGCTTTAGTATGGTTACATTCGAGAAAACATAGGTTTCTAGAGCCGCGTAAGTCAAAATTAAAACCAAGAGCTGTTGGTTCATATAAAATTATTGAAATAAATAAATGACAATGCATACAAACTTGAGTTGCCACCTGAGTTCGGGTTAGTCCTTCTTTCAACATTTCAGATTTAAAGCCATATTTGGGAGAAGAACATGACCTTGACTCAAGGACGATTCCAATTCAAGGGGTGGAGGATGATGAGGACATCACTCCTTCGGATGCACAAGATGATCCTCCGCCGAACATTCAAGGTCCAATCACAAGAGCTTACACGCGACAATTAAATTTACAGGTGAGCTCGTTGCTACATATGATTTTGAGAATAGATTCCTACCTAATGATTATATTGTACTCAGGTACCATGAAGAGGACTAGGGAATGCATAAGGGAGTGCTTGAAAGCATGGAGGACCAGCAAGGGCACCCAAGTCAAGGTGGAGGCCCAAACCAAGTTGACTCGAGAGGTTGTTTCGGAGTCTAGGACCAGCGAGGAGTAAAACGGATGCTCGGGACGCATCTAGACTCTATTTTTGATGATCCACCCATGGTTGGAAAGATATTTCATAAGGAAACCAATGGTGTTGGTTTGAAGTCCAATTCTTTCTGAGTCATCAGGAAACATCAAAACAATTCAGCATCTAGAATCCATTCTGGTGTTGCGTAACTGTTTTTGGTTCATTGGGCCGTGTATCATCGTTGATCCCAATAGGTGGGCGCGTTGAAGGGCTCCGATGAACCTTAGACCTATATAACCAGCCACTAGCACTCTCATCATGTTTTGGGTTTTGCTTAGATTATTATGTCTAGAACAGTTTTGTTGTTTCATCGGTTTGTGAGACCCCAACTCGTGAGATTAATCATTCATCTGCAAATTGGTTGCATTCTCCCTTGTTCTTGCTTGTGTCCTTTGATTTGCAAGCAAAGGACTTAGCCTTCTTGGCGAGGTCAACCATGCAACGTTGGTTGATAACCAGAGGAGACGTGGTGCTACGATTGTAGGGTTTTGGATCGTGTTGTTTGGAAGCCGGATCAAATCATGTCTTGTTTCCAGGAAATCAAGAGTTACTAGAACGTTTTGGAAGATTTTACTAGGTTGATATTCTTTTTATACCATGCTAGATGCTAATTCAGTGGTGAATTCTATTAATTGCTCACACTTGCTCCTATCTAGTGTTAGCTTCATGAGTGGTCATTTAATAAACTTGAGCCTTTGCTAAGCATGTGTATCTTTCATGCTCAAATCACATGATCACACCACTTAGAGCATTCTTTCATTGTGCTTGATCTATTTATGAAGCTTGTGCATTCATTTGCATTCATGGCATTTGTAGTTGGAGAGCAATCTTGATTAAAGTGCATGTGTCAACAAGGGGGAGACAGTGCATTTCACCTTCCAAGGGGTAGAATGGCATGTAGTTTCATTGCAAGGTTGTATCATGACACAAACATGCACACATTTGAGCGACTTCAATTGTCTAGGGGGAGCTTTGCTAATGGTGTTGAGCCCTTTTTTGACTTGAGGGCTAGCTGTGTTTTACTTGGTTGTGTCGAACAGTTGCCCATGTCTTTGGGGACCAAGTTGTTGGAAGTTTTGCTCTTCTCAAATGACCCCATTTGGCTTTGTTTAACTTTTGGTCATTTGGTGAGTTTTACCTTCGTTGGATCAAGCTAAAATGCTTTTGTGTTGACAATGAACTCATCAATGGGGATATTGTAAACACATGGTTGATAAGTGCCCATGATGTTCAGTTTTATGATGAGTGATTTCCAACATGAAGCCATTTCAGGTTGAGCATGTTACATTTAGCCTACTATGAAAGTTGGATGTGCATGTTTCTTGGCTTGTGCTGCACAAGTGTTGAGCTTAGAGGCGGTAGTCAATGGCGAGGTGAAGGTCAAGTAGAGACGTGTCGTGCTGATGGACTAAGAGTAGCGGTGGCTAACACCTGGGGAATCAAAAAGTGCGAGAAGACATGGAAGTGACCGTGTTGACCAAGTCAAGATGGCGGGCGAGCAAGTCGAGTAGGAAGGCTCCAGAAGACTTGGTGCTTGTGTGGTCGAGGACGAGGTGACACATGTCGAGGAGAGGGGGATGTGTATGGAGTATGCTACTCGTGAGAGGTTTGGTGGTTTGAGCCTCAAAACTATCGGTGGTGGGTTTATGGGTTTGGGCCTCAAAACCCGGGTGGTGATTCCAAGGAAGCGGGGATGGCACATGGTACAATCTTGGAGATTGCATCAAGGCAACGACAAGTCCAAGTAGGAAGCGAGGGAATCTAATCAAAAAGGAGATGAAGGTTTAGGAGCTTGTATCCCAGTGTCTTAGGGCTAGATAATTCACTCATGTATCAGGGGACTATTTAGAAATGTCTAATAGACCCCGTTAAATAAGGATGAAGGGGTATCCTCATCCTTACCTATTGCACTTTCCTCCTCCCACATATATCCTAGGTTTTCCCTTCCTCTAGATTTTAATGCTTGAGGTTCATGAATGAACTAATCATGTAACATGAATTCATGTCAAGGAATAGAGGTCGTAACCTCTATGTGTCCTCTGAGATTTGGTTGTTGAATTGCTTGTGTTCATGGTCTTCACATTTTTGCAATTCCCCTCTTCCAGTTTTCTCTCAATCTCTCTCCACGCTTGATCTTTTCTATACTTAAAATTGTGCCACCAACCTCTGGATCAGGGATAAAACAAATACATCATGAGCATAGTTTATAAATAACTAGTTCCACATGTACATGAGTGTTTGAGTGCAGGGATGAAGAAATGAAGCAAGTGTGAGCCAGTGAGACCCACATAGGGGGTCGCCGACCACCCTATGGGCCCACCTGGCTCTCCCCCTCGGCCATGATCCAAGAGAGGCATCTAGAGTGAAATCCATCCATTGGATCACTCTGTGCTTTCTCTCAACGGCTCACAAGCAAAGCACAAGGATCCATGGGCCCACACCAAGGAGATAAACTGACAACCACCTCAGTAACCAGCAAATAACCTCAATGATAGGTGGGACAGCACCAGGGAGCAGGAGGTGGGCCAGTGACCTCTAGGGGGGGTGACCGACCATCCAAAGGGCCCACCTGGCCTTCAAGCATTCCCTGACCAGTGGGGCCACACCCTAGAGGGTAGAGGGGTGCCCACTGGCCATAGGGGGGTGGTGGTCGGCTGACCACCCCCTAGGTCGGTTGGCTCCTCCCAACCGCCATACTCCTTCCCCACGTGTTGGATCACCACCATTCATCCAATGACGGTTGCAAAGGCGGTTTGATCCAATGGTGGAGGATGGGAGGCCCTGGATCGCTGACGTGGTGATGGAGTAGCCCCTACTCACTCCTCTACTATAAATAGAGGGCCATACCCCCCTCTGTACACATGGTGAAGAAGCCTACAAGCTCCATTCCTTAGAATTGTTCTAGTAGTTAGTCTAGAGTGGGAGTTAGAGTTGAGTCGAGCTTGCTCGGGATTTCGGAGTTGTCTTCTGGGAAGTCTGGTATAGCTCTTGTATCTTTTCTTCTTTGTAAGACTTTATCTTTATCAATATATTATCCTTTCCCTTTACTTTACTTAGTATTTACTTTGAGCATTACCATACTAGATATAGTATTGTTATATGCTTTTGCTCTTTAATAGCCTTTACATTTATAGTCTGTGATCCTTGTGACCTTTCCTGTATGCGATCATTGCCTATCATAGGGTGCTTTGATTATTGATCGTAGTCAAAGTAATAAGTTGTGTGTAAGCGTGGTGCTTATATATTGGCTTATCCTTGATTACCGTTTATTGCGTGGATTGTTCGTGGATGCTAGTAGAAGGTGACAGCTCTATCTAGCCTTAGTATTCCACCACGCGTGTCAGATAAGTTATTAAAAGGTAGGGCTTCAAGACAAAGGAGGGCGCGGTCCGATAGGAATTTTGTCCTACTGATCTATCCCCTCGCCTAGCATACTTGTATTGAGGAGGAAAACTATAGTGTTTAGTCTAGTTAATTAGCTTAGTATATTAAAGTAGAGTGAATTGCTTAGGAGTCCCTTGTACTCTCTCGTTGTCCTCCCACCTAGCTAATTGTCTAGTCCGTTCTAAGTATCATTTACCTAGGCTCTTTCATTCATCAATCCCCTTCCTATCACATTTATCATTTACCCCCCTATACTAGTCGATACTAAGTTGAGGTACTCTCTAGGATCTCTCTCTAATTATCATTTCTAGCTCAGCTTTCCCTTGGGATAAAATAAATTAGATACCTTGGAATACTCCTAGGTGAAGTGCTACAACGTATAATCTGTGCGCTTGCGGATTTATCCAATAGTCATAAGAAATACCCATAAGCATTTCTGGCGCCGTACCGAGGATAGGGATTTATCTCTATTTGTGGTGCGACACTAAGAAGTGTCAACAAGCATTTCTGCACTGTTGCTGGGGAAAGCATAGCCTAGAAATTTTAATTAGATTGAATCTAGAGCTTATCATTAACTTAGTCATCAATTAGTCATAGGGGCTGACCCCCTGTCTGTGTCTTCTCTTCTTGTAAAGCAAGACAATTTATGAGCGGTTTCCAATGCGGGAAACTACCTAGAGGATCCTGAGCAGCTGTTGAGGAGGTCTAGACGTCGTCAAGTCCCACCTCAGAGGTTCATCTCGAACCTGAATCTGTTCGAGGAAGGAGGCTCTACACCACCACTCAAGGAAGCTATGGCCCAGAAGGCAATCTCTGACTTCTCGGCCCCGTCAGCTACCCACGTAGCTCGGGGTCCCGAGGTCAACTTCGGGGATGCCACCTTCGAGCTGAAGCCCGCCTTGATCCACATGGTGCAGGCCAATCGTTTTGCGGAAAGCCCCATGAGGATGCCAATGCTCATCTCTAGCACTTCATGGAGTTATGTGGCACATTCACTATCAAGGGAGTGGCTCTGACGCCATTCGTCTTCGCCTTTTCCCATTCTCGCTATTGGGGAAGGCGAAGCAATGGTTCTACGCCCATAAGGAAGAGGCCACTACATGGGAGAGGTGTGCTAATGCATTCCTCAAGAAGTTCTTCCCGACGGGCAAAACCAATGCCCTTCGTGGAAAGATCTCGAGCTTTCAGCAACAATCCGACGAGACGATTCCCGAAGCATGGGAGCGTCTCAGGAGTATGTTCTGCCTGTCCTCATCATGGGATAGACGCTGGCTCCTGATTCAAGGGTTCTAGCATGGGCTGACTAGCATGGCCCGTAGTCACCTTGATGCTGCCGCTGGAGGGGCATTTCTCCAACACACGGTAAGAAGCGCCAAGGACCTCATCGAGAAGATGGTAACCAACCAAGGTTGGGGTGAGGAAGTCTCCAGCCAAAGAAGAGAGGTATGCACACCGTCAGTGAGGTGGACATGCTCTCTGCCAAGATGGACCTCTTGATGAAGAAGATAGAAGAAGGTTCCAAGAAGGAACAAGAGGCCATCTACCCAGTCGCCGCCACACAAGCCATTGAAGTGACCCATGGTGTGAAGTGTGCGGCGGAAATGATCACTCGGGCAACAGTTGCCCCGAGACACCGAAGGAGGACGTGAACTTCATCAGCAACAACAACAACAACAACAACGGTATCGACCCCAACAACAAGGAAGCTGGAATTCACGCCCCTTCTACCAAGGTAATGGAGGTAATGGCAATTATAACAATTACAATAATAATCAACCTTCATTGAAAGATCTTGTTCTAGGGCAATCTAGAATTAATGATGGTATAAATAAGAAAATGATTGCCACTGATAAAGTTCTTGAAAGCTTTGGTGAGAAAATGGATAGCTTTACAACTGCTATGAAAAATCAATTGAGCTTTAATAAAATGCTAGAAACCCAATTAGCTCAGTTAGCAGCAGCTATGCCATCCTTAGAATAGGGTAAGATCCCTGGGAAACCAGAGGATTCCATTGAGCATGTTAACATGGTCACAACCAAGTTCGGTAAGCCTCCACTACGCTCCTATTGGGGCTATCTTCTCGATCCTCCCTTCATCATGAAGAAGGAAGACCAGGCCTTCCGACGATCAAGTGCTCAATTGGACAAAGACATTCCATACCGCCTTATGCGATCTCGGATTAGGCGTCAACATCATGTCAAAGGTAACGTATGATAATCTCTTAGGAGGACCTTTGGTCCCCACATGTGTTCGCCTGCAGATGGCCGATCAAACCATACGGTTTCCCGAGGGACTCGCGAGGGATATCTTGGTGAACATCCAAGATGAGTACATCCCCACCGACTTCATCATCCTCGACATGGGAGCTAACGTGGAAGTCCCGTCATCTTGGGACGACCCTTCCTCAACACCACCAACGCAGTCATCTACGTTGGATCGGGCCAGATACACTTCCAGTTCCAAGTCATAAGGTAAAGTGTGCTTTCAATGGTTATAAACTTAACAAGCAGGTTAAAGCACAACCACCGAGAAGAAGAGTTCGAGCCCCCGCCCAAAGAAGCAATACCCGGAGGCCAAGATCAACGAACTCGAGGAAGATGAACCTGGGCCAATCCAAGGCAGGTGTGGAAAGCAAAGGAGGTGCACGCCCCGCGGTCTCTGTCTCCAGAGCCATTAGGTGCACCCGAAGAATGAACAAGAAGGAGAGTCCTACTCCAAGGACTTAAAATCAAGGAGCCTTCGCCGAAAGGTAAATCGGTAGTTATCTTTATTTCCTTTCTTTATTTAGTTAAAACCTTTACTTTCATACTTAAAATTTAGAAATAACAAAGTTAGTTTAAATAAAACTTGAGAGTTAGTTTAACATTGAAAGTTGACAAAAGATAGGGTCATAGGGGTGGTCGGCCGACCACCCATATGCACCCTACCTTGGCTTAGTTAATCACATAATAATTAGGGACCTTTATAAAAGAAAAAGAAAAAAAATGGAGGACTAGGGTGGTCGGCCGACCACCCTATGATCCACTTGATCATCTCTCTTTATTCCCCACCATCCTTTGTCCAAGAATTTCATGATTTGAGTAGTGTTGCTTTCAAAAATCAGATTTATCTTTAGGAGACATCTCTTTTGCTTTGTCATGCTTTACTTCAATCACTTTTGGTTAAAGCATGTCACACCTTTGTCTCCCACTACTCCTTGTCCAAAGTGGGGAATCATGACACCTTCCACTTTCACTTTGTCATGCTTTGAAAAAGAAAACACATCAATCACCTTTGAGCAAAGCATGGCATACCTTTGTCCCCCACTACTCTTTGTTTAAAGAGGAGAATCTTGACCACTTTAACTCAGCCTTTGATCACATCACATAGCACCTTTCACCTTTCACCAAGCACTAGAAAAATCATGAGTGGGTTCCCCACCATGGGGTGGTCGGCCGACCACCCTATGGTCACCTCCTCTCTCTCTTTTGCTTTGTGAAAGACATCCACTAAGGCTTGTGATCATGGCACCAAGGGCATGCCCATGGTGTCGGCCGACCACCATGGCACCCCTTGGTGCCATCTCCTCTCCCTATAAAACCCCATGCAAGGAGAGCTCTTTCCCTCACACCTCAACCAGAATTAGTTCTATCTCAAGCCTCTCCTTGCCTTGCTCTCTCCTTTCAAGAGAAGTAGTGATACTCTCCCTAGTCTTGCCCGTGTTCGTCGTCTTGTCCTCTCCAAAGATGAAGAACCCATTGACATCCGCATTCAAGTCAATGAAGCAAGCTATGAGTCAGAGCTCATCCCGACGCTCCCGCCAATCCGATGATATTTCCCAAGGAAGGAGAAGGGGAGGTTCTGCCCGATACACTTGGGAGGGCTCCAAACCAAAGAACTCCCTCAAGGAGGAAGAGGAAGTACCGACGGAGGTACCACACATCGGGGCAATCATGGTACCCCCGATGAGGACCTATGATCAACAGAGCGGTCTCTGGTTTGACCAACCAGGGTATCAAAGGTATCTCTCTCTCCAGGATCGATCTTTCGAGCATACGAGGATATTGGATCCGAATCTTTCTTCAACCAGGTATGACCAACGAATTTAATACTATCTTTTCCACGATTGGTTGGTCTAGCTTTTGGCAAATAGAAGAGTTTGGAATTGAATTGCTCACCATAGAGTTTCTATGCTCTCTCCAAACCTCTAATGTTGGAATATCCTTTCACATGTTTAATCAAAGCTTTAGTTTAACTTGGAGTCATCTAAGTGCTGCTCTTGGTTTTGATGATTCATGCGTGATAGATGTAGACTTTGCCATGCATAAGTTTAACAAGAGAAAGTTTTGGTTCTCTATCTCTGCTCTTAATAATTGTTCAAATCCTAAACCTGAGGTGGTTCATAATCCAACTCTTCGTTTCATGCATCCTTGGATGAAAATGACTTTGTTTCCTGAAGTAATGCTAGCGTGATAAATGACATGGAATTAAAATTGCTATACGCCATGGTCAACAAAATTCAAATCTCTCCTGTTAAATGCTTAGTGGAATTTTGGCAAAGTTCGCTTGAGAGTAATGAATCTATTCAATTCACATCTTTAATTACTCGTCTTGCTGAATCCATGAACTTGCTAAATGGCACATACCCTTTGTTTACATCTCTGCTCCTTTATCTATGATCTCAGAAGAATATCTTACAATTGCTCAAATGCTAAAAAGAGATGCCAATGGTAATCTTAAAATGATCTACAGTGGCCATACAATTGAGGTGCTCTTCCAAATAGGCAACTTCAATTGTATAGGACTCGTAAGCTAACCCTTGTCTAGATCAGGGCATTGACAAAGAGGTTTTGCAGGTGCAGACAGGAGAGCTCAGGAGGGGCTATACTTTGTTCATCTTGAGCAAGGTGGTTCCTCCCGAGAACTATGGACGAGGAGGAAGACAATACATCTTCGATCCCATGCACACTTCAAGCGGCATGCCTCCTCGATCCTCACGTCCGCAAAGAGCACGAGCATCATTCTCGTCCACACGAGAAAGGGACATCGTGAATTGCGGCAACAGTTCATCATCTCACCAACACCTTTGGTGAGCTGCATGTTAAACACGATGAGACAACACGCATCGTCCACAAACTGCCAAGATATCCAAGCTATGCAAGCAGAACAACATCGGCAGTGGGACATGTGGCGGCAATTCCATCCACAACCGCCGCACCACTGAGCAAAGAACAAGCTTGGGGGAGGTTCCCTCCCCCACTAAGGTAAGTTTTTAATTTCAGCATTTATATTTATGCATTTCCTGCTTATCTTTGCTTTGCATCTAAAAAAATCTGCATATGACGAAAATAATAAAAAACTTTCTCTACTCCACTCTCACATGCTTTATGAAAAATCTATATCTCCTATGGAAATGATGTATAGTTGCTCTGCTAAACGTCTCTCTAGTACTTAGTTTACAACTTGATATTTCTCTAAGTATGGATTACTTGGCTTAAAAAGAATTCATCATGAACCTCAAACTTTTGTGGGTTGCAAATGCTATAACTAAGTCTAAGTTGTTGGAGACATGATATGACAAGATAAGAGCTGCTACGATTTTGTTCTAAGCAAGAATGACTATCGGAGTTTTATTTCTTAAAATGACAAAACACTTTGTTGTTCCTCAATAGTGATAAGTCCTACCAAAGCCATATATGATCTTTCATGATATAAGCTTTCTACATAAGCTGCTTACTTTGTGTTGAGTTTGGTCAAGTTTTGTGACCCTTGTTGAGAGACTTATCATGCTCCCAAGATCAAGATCACGTACACGCCACATATACATGCTGCTTCTACACTGGAAGTACGCAAAAACATGTCTTACATTTCCACATAGTTCATACTCCATGCTATAGTAGAAAATCTCTCTCTAGTTTGTTGCTAGCAAATGAGACATAGACTATGCAAAATTATGAAAAATTCAAGGGCATTCTAAAGTCCCAAAATTATGAGCATTCCAAAGCTCTTTTGAAAAAATAATAATAATAATAATAAATAATAATAATGAGCATCTTCAAAGCTCATAGAAAAATAAATAAAGATAGCTATGTCTCAAAGTTTATAAGTTAGGAAAGAGAGATCTTATAGGAGTGTTGATCATTTTGCCATGTTTCCACACACTTGCACATCTTGATCTAAGAGTATGACACTTCTCTCCTTGGATCCGGGATTTGACTTTACAATATATGCAAGGTAAGTTTGCTACATCTTTGATCCCTACCTACAGCCCCAATAAGCTTTAGAAGTAGGAAGAAAGAAGGCAAACTTTGATATGTGCCTTGGTAAGGAATCATACACCATATGAGCGACTCGAGAATGCTATTTGAGGAACACCAAATTTCTCTTTTACAAAATCTTGAAAACCTCCGATATGAAACTTGTGAAAGAATGAGAAAACTAGTGCTCCAATCAAGTTGTTCTATCTCTCAACCTCTCAAGACAAAGGATAAAGCTATAAGCCCCATGAAGGACTAAGGTAATATGGGTGAGTCTTTATTGCTAATTTTTCCATTCAAAAGAGAAGTATATTGTTGTAGATCTAGTACTCTTGAAATATGAAGCATAGTAGCAACTCCTGATCCATCGAGCTAAGTTTGATTGTTTGCTCAGGACGAGCAAAGGTTAAGCTTGGGGGATCTTGTTGGCACAAGTTATGATTAATTTTCTATACTTAAAATTGTGCCACCAACCTCTGGATCAGGGATAAAACAAACACATCATGAGCATAGTTTATCAAATAACTAGTTCCACATGTACATGAGTGTTTGAGTGAGGGATGAAGAAATGAAGCAAGTGAGAGCCAGTGGGACCCACATAGGGGGTCGGCCGACCACCCTATGGGCCCACCTGGCTCTCCCCCTCGGCCATGATCAAGAGAGGCACTCTAGAGTGAAATCCATCCATTGGATCACTCTGTGCTTTCTCTCAACGGCTCACAAGCAAAGCACAAGGATCCATGGGCCCACACCAAGGAGATAAACGTGACAACCACCTCAGAACCAGCAAATAACCTCAATGACAGGTGGGACCAGCACCAGGGAGCAGGAGGTGGGCCAGTGACCCCCAGGGGGGTCGATCGACCATCCAAAGGGCCCACCTGGCCTTCAAGCAGTCCCTGACCAGTGGGGCCACACCCTGGAGGGTAGAGGGGTGCCCACTGGCCATAGGGGGGGGGTCGGCCGACCACCCCCTAGGTCGGTTGGCTCCTCCCAACCCCATATCCTTCCCCACGTGTTGGATCACCACCATTCATCCAATGACGGTTGCAAAGGCGGTTTGATCCAATGGTGGAGGATGGGAGGCCCTGGATCGCTGACGTGGCGATGGAGTAGCCCCTACTCCACTCCTCTACTATAAATAGAGGGCCATACCCCCCTCTCTACACATGGTGAAGAAGCCTACAAGCTCCATTCCTTAGAATTGTTCTAGTAGTTAGTCTAGAGTGGGAGTTAGAGTTGAGTCGAGCTTGCTCGGGATTTCCGGAGTTGTCTTCTGGGAAGTTGGTATAGCTCTTGTATTTTTCTTCTTTGTAAGACTTTATCTTTATCAATATATTATCCTTTCCCTTTACTTTACTTAGTATTTACTTTGAGCATTACTATACTAGATATAGTATTGTTATATGCTTTTGCTCTTTAATAGCCTTTACATTTATAGTCTGTGATCCTTGTGACCTTTCTGTATGCGATCATTGCCTGTCATAGGGTGCTTTGATTATTGATCGTAGTCAAAGTAATAAGTTGTGTGTAAGCGTGGTGCTTATATATTGGCTTATCCTTGATTACCGCTTATTGCGTGGATTGTTCGTGGATGCTAGTAGAAGGTGACAGCTCTATCTAGCCTTAGTATTCCACCACGCGTGTCAGATAAGTTATTAAAAGGTAGGGCTTCAAGACAAAGGAGGGCGCGGTCTGGTAGGAGTTTTGTCCTCCTACTGATCTATCCCCTCCCTAGCATACTTGTATTGAGGAGGCAAACTATAGTGTTTAGTCTAGTTAATTAGCTAAGTATATTAAAGTAGAGTGAATTGCTTAGGAGTCCCTTGTACTCTCTCGTTGTCCTCCCACCTAGCTAATCTGTCTAGTCCGTTCTAAGTATCATTTACCTAGGCTCTTTCATTCATCAATCCCCTTCCTATCACATTTATCATTTACCCCCCTATACTAGTCGATACTAAGTTGAGGTACTCTCTAGGATCTCTCTCTAATTATCATTTCTAGCTCAGCTTTCCCTTGGATAAAATAAATTAGATACCTTGGAATACTCCTAGGTGAAGTGCTACAACGGTATAATCTGTGCGCTTGTGGATTTATCCAATAGTCATAAGAAATACCCATAAGCATTTCTGGCGCCGTACCGAGGATAGGGATTTATCTCTATTTGTGGTGCGACGCTAAGAAGTGTCA